>CM057779.1:24405670-25714765 GCA_030064435.1 Trapa incisa
CAAATGAGGTTGGAACATGCGGTTCATTAAGTCCATGAAGGCTGCATGGGCATTCGTCAATCCAAATAGCATCACTCTAAACTCGTAGTGTCCATATTTGGATCTAAATGCTATCTTAGGGATGTCCTCTTCTCTAATCCTGAGTTGCTAATAGCTCGACCAAAGGTCTATTTTAGAGAAGTAAGCTACTCCCTTTAATTGGTCAAACAAATCATCTATCATTGGGAGTGGGTATCGATTCTTGATGGTGACTTGGTTCAGCTTTCTATAGTCGATGCACAACCTCATGCTTCCATTCTTTTTCTTTACGAATAGAATAGGAGCACCCCACGGAGAGTGACTTGGTCGTAAGAAATTCTTTTCCAATAATTCATCCAACTGTTCCTTGAATTCTTTAAGCTCTACTGGAGCCATGCGATATGGGGCCTGGGATATGGGGTTTGTTCCAAGGGTTATTTCTATGGTGAACTCCACTTGTCGACATGGAGGTAGTCCGGGTAGCTCTTCTGGAAAAACCTCTAGATAATATCTGACTACCGGAATGTCTTTGAATTTCTTTTCTTCAGACTTTTTGTACATAACCATGGCCAGAAAAGTTGTACAACCTTTCTGTATTATCTTTTGGGCTTTCAAGTGGGACACCAATTGTATTTCATTTATCCTTCTATCTCCCTGGAAGTTTAGTCCTTTCGTCTTAGAGGTATGGAAGGTTATCTTCTTCCTACAGTCCATCTTTGCTTGATGGTTACTTAGCCAACCCATTCCTAGGATTACTTCCACCTCTTTTAGGGGTAAAGGAATCAAGTCAGCTAACAATTGGATTCCTCCAATTTTTATCTCGCATCCCTTTAATTGTTAATTCCTATTTAAACCTTCTCCTAAAGGTGTAAGGATATTAAGGCATCGAACTAGTGGGGTGAGCTCTAGGGGTACTTTCGAAACCAACTCTTCTTTGATGAATGGTCTTTCTGCTCCGTAGTCAAAGAGGGCATAGACTTGTTGTTCCCATAGCTATATATACCCTGATTTAAGAAACGTATGGTTTAAAAGGAATTCCCTTTATTAGATCAAAAGATGTTCAATTTACATGATTCCCTTTAACTAATTTGTAGAGTTTTGGGATGTACCCGCTACAGTGCTAGGGTCTCCTCTAGCCTCCTCCTGAGTGAGGTTGTATACTCTAGTTGGTACTCTTGCTGTAGTGTTTGGCTTGGGGTTTCTGGGATTCCCTTGAGGTGGTCCAAGAGTGTTCCTCTATTTGTTCTCCCTAAGGGTGGGACAATCTCTTGTAAAGTGCCTCAATTGCCTGCATGCAAAGCAGGTAAGGCATGCTCCCTCATGGTTCCTCTGACACTTGGTACAACATTGGTTTCCTTGGGGTAAGGTGGGGACTACTCTGGGAGGTGATGGCATGTCTCTTCTCTTTTGGAAAGTTGTTCTATTTCCCCATCTTGGAGCGTTAGTTCCTTCAGTCCTCCCTGACAATTTAGACACTTATCCACCTTTTTGGTCGTCTGTCTATTCGACGACGTCGGGTCTGCACTAGTCGCTCACATTTGTGAGCCATACTAATTATAGTTGCCAAGTTTGTGGGGGTATCCAAGTACCCCCATACGGTCTCTAATGTCCATATTGAGACCATCCATGAACCTTTGACATATGTATGTCGACCCAGCTAGGTCAGGGGCAAAGGGTCTTAACTCGTTGAACTTTATCTCGTATTCTGCCATAGAGTTAAGCCATTGTCGTAGCCAGATAAATTCTTACTTCTTCTCGTTTATCAAATGGGGTGCCAAGTACTTCTCTGAGTACCTCTCCTCAAATTGTTCCCAATTAGGGATGGTGGTATGTAGGTTTTGTACATTGTCCCACCATCGTTTAGCGCTTCCATTCTAGGAAAAACTCTGTCAGGGTCACCATATCCTCTAATGGTATCCTGATAATTCCCATCAGTTTCTTGATGCTGGCCAACTAGTCTATGGCGGCTCCCGTATCCTTTTCTCCAAGGAAAGACTTACATCCAAGTTGGTGGAGAGTCTTGAGGTTTCTATGAATGTCTATTGGAGCGGGGTGGTTGACAAGGGGAGGGTGAGATTGCACCTCCTCTGGCTCAACCCAAGAATTGGTGCCTGCCTCGGGGACGAGGTTAGGTTGTCCAAATACATGGGTGAACTCTTCATACAATCTTTGGTGCTTCCTGCTGAGTCCAAGAGGAGTTGTTTGGGCTTCTCTAGGAGTTTCTACAGGTAGGGATGGTTGAGCAGTGTTGGAGACAGCAGCCCTAATTCTCTTGGTTCCTTTCTTCGAAGGCATTTTATGTAAATTTTAAATAAATTCTATTAGTTCCTATGTTTTCTAGTCTTGATTATGTATTCGAGGAAATAGGCTCTAATACCACTTAAGTTGTCACGCACCAACCCGATTTGGTCGGATCCTCATGATCGACCTGCCACTCTCCTGATTTATTAAAGGGTTTCCCCTTATTATAAACCGTAAAGAATAAGGCGTCCTTTAAACCTGCACCTTTCCTAGATTAAAATAAATCAAAACTGCATAATATTTTAAATTTATCATACTTGTCTCACATGCATCTTATTTAAGGGTCTTTAAGGGTAAGCTTTCTGGAATTTCCTAAAAGGGATATAAGGTAGGGGATGAGTACAACTACTCAATGAATGGGTTTTCGAAAATAAACTTTTAGGAACAAGATTTGTATTGGAGTGTGCCATACTCCTTATTTTCTTTCAAAGATACTTTCATTTCAAAACTCTATTTTTATCACCATTTCTTATTAATCATGGTGTGTTATTACCCAACATATCCTTCATCATGAAGGTCAATCACACAATCGCAGGCTAGCCCATTGAATCCACTTGTGGCGTCAGAGCGACTTTATTGGCCACCTATATAGAAGCAAGTCCACTTCTATCCTGAGAATGAGTGGATGTACGTGACATCCGACCCTCAATCCTGAAATTAATTCTTTGTGTCTGTATGAGGATAGAGACCTCATCCTGACCCCACCTCGATCTCGTGCGCAATGAAGCTACGTCGAGCTTCGCAAGATCACCTGGTCCGACAAACTGCCCTTATATCCACCAAGTCGTTCAGGGCCCTAGGACACATCACTACCCCTCTTGGGCATCTTGAAGGTTCCGTACACACAGTGCATGCACAATTAGTATTTTCATCTCATGCCTTATTATCTGTGGTGCCACTGGTCCAACAGCCCCGACCATCAACTCAACCTACAATTGTTTCTCTTCACTAGTACGGAGACTTGTCATGTCGCACTGCCACTAGTTGACTTAATATGTCGGTCCTGTCTTGGTACCATGGCCAAACAATTCATTTCCTTAAAGTTTTATGGAATATATCTCATGTCTATTTACGAGCTCCTACTCGTGCCAATTGGCCTATGGCCTACTGTTCAAGATTTTCAAAATTTGGCATATTAGCCGACAAATTTTAAAACTGAGGCCCCCGATCTATAAGAGCTATTCGAGCTCTCATCAAAAAGGTCTCCCAAATCATTTAAGCAGTGGCACACAGTCAGGGGAGAGCACTTCCAACAAAAATATGTTTTCATCTGTCCATCATACCGACCGGGTATAATGACATCTCCGTTCATAATCGATGTAAGGGTTTTCCACTCCATTCGAGAAAGTTTTATCATACCAATCAGGTATGATCTACTTACAACCGATAAGTAGTTTTTCCATGTGATTTTCACATCACTCCTCTAAGTTGTGATGTTTAAAATACCACTAAGTAGTGGGTTTTCATTTCAAGGTACTTATCATCTCCAATCGGGTATGATATAACATCCCACTCACCCGTTAAAGTCGTGAATTCCACTCGACTACTTCCTTGTATTCATGTGAGCTTGTCCTTTCTGGCGTTTCCTAATACCATGTATTCCTACACGATATGAACATCCTTGTTCATTATCCCTCAGCCCAATAGCCTTCATTCATTCCAAATGAATGAGAAAATCAAACTTTCTATTTATTTGCAATTAGGTCCCTAAAATTATTTTTCTTTAACTTTGAGTCCCTAATGCCGTTTTTTCCTCAAATTGAGTCTCGAAACTTTTAAAATTTATCTTAGGACCTCAATTTATTCAAATTCACTAAAAGGGGTTTAATTTCCCAAATTTCTAATTTGGTCCCTAACTTTTCCAAAATTACAATTTTGCCCTTCCTTTATAAAAATGGTAAGTTGCACCGCAAAAATTCTAAAATTACCCAATTGGCCCTCTAACATTCTTATCATGACCAATTGACTCTCAATTTTATAAAATTGCATTTTGGTCCATCAAATTTTCAAAATCCCCAATTTCCCCAATTTCTCCTCCAATTTCAACTCACTAACACAACCGAATTTGATTTCATCAAATTGACAGACCAAACATCACTAATTGTTGAAATTGAATTTGAAATTGAGTTTCTACTTGTTAATACGATTTCATAAAACTTTGAATCGTAAGTTTTAATGTTGGAACGAGCTCAAACAGAGCTTCGCTGGAAAAGAGACTGTAGAGAGAGAAATATTTGATTGTTCACCAGTGAGGGTGCAACAGTCTGAGCTTTCTATCTAGGCAGGTAGCTCTCCTCCTAAGGTTCCTCCTAGGATTAAGAATGACAACAATTAATGTCAAATTGGATTATAATTCTATCATTGAAATTCGACAGACACTCTCTCTAACACTAATCGGAAATTGTAGAGAAAAGCCAAATTGGCTTACCTTTCGGTCCTAGTTCGGCCGTTGGAGGGCTGAGGAAGTGTTGGGAGGACTTGGTTTGGCTTGAGTAGGGCTCAAATTGGCCGATTTCAACTCAACCGAAATAGGGCAGCTTCGGTCCGTCGGAGCTGCTTCACTATTTGATCATGCCAACGCTTCTCCGTTGACTCTCAAAATGAATGGATGTTACCACTGTGTAGCTGACTTCTCCATGGTTCTAAAGAACCTAACCTCACCTTCTTCAGCTCAGAAATGACCCTTTATCGGAGCTCTAGTCAAGCTTCGTTGGAAAACCAAGCAATTGAGAGAGAGTGAATGAGGAGGGGGTCTTTATATAGGAAGCTCGGGGACTTCTTGGCCATTTGATTAGGGCCTTAATGGTAGTCATTCATTGCTTGAAATTCCTTGGCCGGAGACTTTTGAGCTTCCTCGGCACTGCGCAATTTTCCGGTGAGTGAACAGTGTTGTCATCTGAAGGAAGAAGACGACACTGTTCCGAACCGGACCGAACCAGTCCGAACCGGGTTCAAAGCTTAAACCGGCCGGTTCACCCCCCATTAGACTAAAATTTTCAAATCTAGAAATTTCTAAATTCATTTTCTATCCATTGATAACTTGAAATCTCAAATTTGAATTATTTAAGCCACCTAGAAAAATGAATTTAGAATCTGGTTCAATAGTGGTTCATACCGGTCCAAACTGATTCAATCTGGTTCGGATCCGGTTCACCAGAACCGATTTGTTTTTCATCTCCAATTCCTTCTCAAGTCCATTTCCATGACTTTTGGGACTCTTTGGGTCCCACGGGATCCATAAATTTCTTGGTTTACCCCTTTCTCTATCGGTTCCGATTCATGAGTCGACTTGGTTCATAAACCGATTCTATCTGGTTCAGACCCGGTTCACTTGAACTAGTTCGATTTTTCTTCCCAATTCGTCCTAAGGTTCTTTTTGAAGATTTATGAACCATTTTGAGTCACATGGGAGTTGTAAATTCTCAATTTTCCTGTTTCCTAATAATCAAGCTTGTAGACTGATTCAGTTTTAAAATTTGAAATTGACCGGTTCGTTCCCCGGTTTTCTCATTATCAAAGGATGAGGTTTACACGTTGTCAAGGCATGAAGGATAATAGAAAAATAGTAAAGGTAGTTGAGGAATACCACCCGATGAAAGGAGGGATGAGATTATACAATCCCAAAAAGTTAGGAAAGTTGGAAGCAACCATAAAGGAGGTGTTGTAGCAATCTGAGGGACAGAGATAGGTTCTGCACTATGTCATGTCGTAAGGGACATATAAGCACTAATAATCCCGAACGAAATGTGACTCGAGTAAGAAAGTGTCAGTTAGTAAGTATAACAAGGTCAAACATAAATTTTGACTGAAGTTGTAATCAACAACGGATGAAGGATGGGTCAAATTGGGACGAAGGAATAATGACACCGAAACCTGTGAAAATAAGTATGTAATGCTCCAAAGAATGTCGAGCTAAGGGTTTCAACGATGAAGAGAATAACTAGACAAAGGAACGATTGGGCAGCTTGGAACTCCCAATTCTAAAATCTTGAGTAAGAACCCCGAAAGGAAGAACCTTACCCTAAGTAAAGGGAGATGCAAACCTAAGGATATACCTTTGGATTAATGAGCCCGGCATGCCTCAATTTTCTAACTCCATGGAAGGAGTAAGCATTATAAATGAAATGAAATTCCTTAAATGAATGATTTCGGGGACTAAGTGAAAGAGCAATCGAAGTGTCAACATGTCAAGCAAACCCCAAGTCGACATTAAGGGAAATTATTCTCGATATGGAATATACTGGTTAAGTTTTGGGGACAAAACTCCTAAAAGGAGTGAGGATTGTAAACCTCGTCCTTTTTATAATAAGAAAATCGGGGAAAGAACTGGTCATTTTTTTCAAATTTGAAAACTGAGTTGGTCGACGAATCCGATTATCAAAAAATGGGAAAATTTGGGAATTTACAATTCCCAAGTGACTAAAAAATGGTTCATAAACCTTGGAAAAGACCCTCAGGACAACCTGAGAGAGAAAAACCAGACCGGTTTGGGTAAACTAGATTGAATCGGTTTGAACCATATTGAACTGGATTCTAAATTCATTTTTCTAGGTGACTTAAAATTTTCAAACTCGAGATTTAAGGCCACCATTGGATAGAAAATAAATTTAGATGAATTTAGAAATTTTTAGATTTGAAAAATTCAATTGAATTGGGGGTGAACTAGCCAGTTTAATGTTTGAACTCGGTTTAGACCGATTCGGTCTGGTTCGGAACAATGTCGTCTTCTTCCTTCAGTTGACAGCACTGTTCACTCGATCACGCAGTGCCAGCGAAGCTGAAAAGTCTCCGGCAGGGAGTTTTAGGCAATGAATGACCGCCATTAAGGCAACAATTGGACGGCCAAGAAGTCCTCGAGCTTCCTATATAAAGAGCCGCTCCTCATTCATCCTCTTCACATCTAAAAACTCCATTCTCTCTCAGTAGCTTAGTTATCTAGTGAAGCTTGAACCAGAGCTCTAATATAGGGTCATTTTTGATCCAAAGAAAGTCAGGTCGGGTTCCTTAGAACCGGGGAGAAGTCAGCTACATGCCTATAGTCTGTATTTGCTTCGAGAGTCACTGGAGTAACACCGTAGTAACACCGGCGTGATCGAATAGCGAAGCAGCTTCGGCGAACCGAAGCTGCTCTATTTTGGCCAAGCTTAAATCGGCCAATTCAAGCCCTCCTCATGCCAAACCAAGCTCTCCCAACACTTCCTCAACCCTCCCATGGCCAAATTAAGACTGAAAGGTAAGCCAATTCGGCTCCTTTCTGCAATTTATGAGTGGTGCTAGAGAGAGAACTGATAAAATTCTAATCCAATTAGGCATCAATTGATGTTATTCTTGATCCTAGAAAGAACCTCAGGAGTAGAGCTATCTGCCCAGATAGAAAGCTCAGACTGCTGCGCCTCTGGTGGTGAGTAATTGAAGCTTTCTCTCTCTATAGTCTATTTTCCGACAAAGCTCCGTTTGAGCTCATTCTAGCGTCAAAACTTGTGATTCAAAGTGCTATTGAATCATATGAAGATGTAGAAACTCAATTTTAACTTCAATTTCAACAATTAGAAGTATTTGATCTGTCAATTTCACGAAATCAAATTCGGCTATGTTAGGAAGTTAAAATTGGGGAAAATTTGGGATTTTTGAAAATTTGAGGGACCAAAATGCAATTTTCTAAAATTCAAGGTCAATTAGGCATGATAAGAATATTAGAGGGCCAATTGAGCTATTTTATAATTTTTGGGGTAAAACTTACTATTTTTGTAAAGGAAAGGCAAAATGATAATTTTGAAAAATTTAGGGGCAAAATTGGGAATTTGGGAAACTTGAACCCCTTTTTATGAAATTGAGTAAATTGAAGTCCCAAGAGGAATTTTAAAGGTTTTAGGCCTCAATTTGAGGAAAAATCGGCATTAGGGACTTAAACTTAAAGAAAAATAACATTAGGGACCTAATTGCAAATAAATGAATGGCTTGATTTTCTCATTCAATTGGGATGAATGGAGGTTATTAGGCCAAAGAATATTGAAAAAGAATGTTTATATCGTGTAGGAATACAAAGTACCAAGAACGCCAATTGAGACAAGTTCAAGTATGAACAACAAGCCGACTAATAGGAATTTTACTACATAATCAGGTGAGTGGGATTTTATATCATACCTGATTGGGGATGATAAGTACCTTGAAATGAAAATCCACTACTTAGTGGTATTTTAAACATCGCAACTTAGAGGAGTGATGTGAAAATGATGTGAAAAAACTACTTACTGTTGTAAGTTGATCCTACCCAGTTGGTATGATTAAACTTCCTCGAAGGAAGTGGAAAACCCGTTCATTGGTTATGACCGAAGATATTCTCATACTCGGTTAGTATGATGGATAGTTAAAAATATATTTTTATCTGAAGTACTCTCCCCTGATTGTGTGCCACTACTTAAACAATTTGGGAGACCTTCTTGATGGGAGCTCAAATTGCTCTGTTAGGCTGGAGGCCTCGGTTTTGGAACTTGGGGGCTAATATGCTCGCTTTTGAAAATTTCGAACAGTGGGCCCTAGGCCAATTGGCACAAGTAGGAGCTCATAAACAAATATGAATCTAAGCCATTAAACTTAAATAAATTAATTGTTTGGCCATGGTACCAATATAGGACTTACATATTCAATCAACTAGTGGCAGTGCAACATGACAAGTTGACAGACCAATGAAGACAAACAGCTGCAGGTTGAGTTGAGGGTCAGGGCCGTTGGACCAGTGGCACCACAGATTATATGGCATGATGTGAAAATACTGATTGTGCATGCACTATGATTTCGGGACCTTCAAGACGCCCAAGAGGGGTAGTGATGTGTCCTAGGGCCCTGAACAACCTGGTGGGTATAAGGGCAGTTCGTCGGACCAGGTGACCTTACAAAGATCGACGTAGCTTCAAGCACATGAGACCGGGGTGGGGTTAGGATGAGGTCTCTGTCCTCATACGGACACGAAGAATCGTTACGGGATTGAGGGTTGGATGTTGCAAATATCCACTCATTCTCAAGGTAGAAGTGGACGTGCTTCTATATTGGTGGTCGATAAAGTTGCTCCGACGCCACAAGTGGGTTCAGTGGGCATACTGGCCTGCGATTGTGTATTTGACCTTCATGATGAAGGAGGTGTGTTGGGTGATAACACACCATGGTTAACAGGAGATGGTGATAAAAACCAAAATTTGAAATGAATGTTTTTTAAAAGAAAATAAGGAGTTTGGCACACTCAAAATCAAATATTTTTCTTAAAAATTAAATTTTGATAACCCATTCATTGAGTCGTTGTACTCACCCCCTCTCTTATATCCCTTTCAAGAAATCCCGGAAAGCCTACCCCAAGGACCATCAACTAATACACTTGTTAACTAGGTATGGTCAGTTTAAAATTTTAATGCAGTTTTAATTTATGTTATTCCATGAAAGGTGTAGGTTTAAAGGACACCTTACTCTTTACGATTTATAAACAAAGGGAAACCCTTAATAAATCGGGAGAGTGGTGGGTTGATCACAGGGATCCAACCAAATCGGGTCGGGGCATGACAGCACCGGTCCTAGCTTTCAATCGGGGCAGGTAGCTATCATCCTAAGGTTACTCCTAGGATCAAGAATTGCAATAATTCTTGTCAAATTGAGTGAGAATTTGGTTAGTGAATTTTCACCATTTCTGTCTTTAACATTGATAAAAAATTATAGAGTGGGGCCAAATTGGCTTACCTTTCAGCTCTAATTCGATCGTATGAGGGCTATGGAAGTGTTGGGAGAGCTTGGTTTAGCATGAGGATGACTCAATTTGGCCATTTTCAGCTTGGTTGAAACATGGCAATTTCGATCCGCTAGAGGTGCTTTAATGTTTGATTATGCAAGCGCTTCTCTGACGATCCTCAAATCAAATTAAGGTTGCTATCAGATAACTGACTTCCTCAGAAGTGTAAGGAGCCCGACCTCACCTTCAAAGGTTGAGAAAAATTCCCAAGTCAAAGCTCTAGTTCAGCTTCACCGGAAAATGGAGCAGTAGAGAGAGAGAGGAGTTTTCATGTGTAAGGAGAAGCAATGGAGAGGAGCTCTCTATATAGGGAGCTCGGGGACTCTCTCACCGTCCAATTGGTGCCTTTATGACGATCATTCATTGCATGAAATGCCCTAAACGAAGACTTTTCACCTTCGTCGGTGCTGTTAGCTTTTACGGTGAGTGAATAGTGTTGTCATCTAAAGGAAGAAGACGACATTGTTCCGAACTGGACCGGACCGATCCGAACCGAGTTCAATGCTTAAACCGGCCGGTTCAGGCCCAATTCAATCGAGTTTTTCAAAATTAAAAATTTTTAAATTCATCCAAATTCATTCTCTTTGCAATGGTAGCTTCAATTCCCTAATTTAAATATTTTAAGCCACCTACTAAAATGAATTTAGAAACCAGTTCAATAGTGGTTCAATCCAGTTCACCTAAACTGGTTTGGTTTCCTCTTTCAATTCATCCCAAAGTCATTTTCCAAGACTTTTATTACTCTTTTAGTCACTCTAGATTTGTCAATTTCCCAAACTGCACTTTTTTTATTGGTTAAAGTTTATGAGCCAACTGGGTTTTCTCTTTATAATTGACTAGTTCTTTTCCCGATTTTTTATTATAAAAGTACGGGGTTTACAACTCTCCCCTCCTTTTAGGGGTTTTGTCTCCAAAACAGTTACATATCGAACAATTGAGGGTACCCATCGCTCGTCACATTCTCGGTCTCCCATGTCTCTTCTTAGAACCTTGACCATAAGAATGCTCTTATTCCTCAAGTTCTTATCCCCCCGATCGATGATTCGTACCGGCTCTGCTTGGTAGGCAAGTTCTCTTCCAGCTCTGGTGGAGGTCAGTTCAACACATGGCTAGGATCCGACTGGTATTTTCAAAGTACCGAGATATGGAATACTTCATGTATTCTCTATATGTTTGGAGGTAGTTCCCATTTATATGCCAATGGTCCTATCCTTCGGATGATGGGATAAGGACCGATGTACCTTGGTTTTAACTTTCCCTGTTGTTGAAACCTAAGTATTCCCCTCCATGGGGATACTTTTAGAAACACTTGATCTTCCACATCAAACTCCAAATCTCTTCTCCGATAATCCTCATAACTCTTTTGCCTGTCCTAAGCGGCCTTAAGGCAACTCCTAATTAGCTTGATCTTCTATGTGGCATCCTCAATTAGTTCGACCCTTTCTAGCTTCCTTTCCCCCACTTCTTCCCAAAATAAAGGGGTATGGCATGGTCATCCATAAAGGGCTTCATAAAGAGCTATCTAAGCATGCTCTCAGCATGCCCTCCAAGGTTTGGATCGTTTGCTCAGACTATCCCTCATTCTCAGGATGAAATTTCGTATTCATGTGGAGCTTGGTTCCCAAGGCACTTTGCAAACTTGGCTAGAACCTTGAAGTAAATCTAGGGTCTCTTTCCGATACTATGCTCACCGGCCATGGATTCTTATTATCTCCCTCATGTATAAAATGGTCAGTTGTTCTACTGAATCCGTCACTCTTATATGCAGGAAATGGGTGGACTTGGTTAATTTGTCCACTATGACCCAAATTGCATCTCGTCCCTTCCTTGAAATAGGTAATCCTGTGACAAAGTCCATAGTGATGTGCTCCCATTTCCAATCCGGGATTGGCAAGGGTTGTAGTAGTCCTAATGGTTTCTGAAGCTCAGCTTTAATCTGTTGATAGGACAAGCATCGAGCTACGATTCCACAATATCCTTCTTCATTCCTTTCCACCAATATTCTTGTTTGAGGGTACGCTACAACTTAGTACTGTCCAGATGCATCACATACACGGAATTGTGTTCCTCTTCTAGAATTAACCTCTTCAATTCCTTATCTTGAGGTACACACACTCTTCCCTTGTAGATTAGTACTCTGTCACCCCACAAGTCATAGTACAGTTTCGTCCCTCGGCTAACTAGGTCTAAATAGGATTAGAGCTCATTATCCGCTTTTTGTTGGACTTTAATTTGTTCAATTAGGCTGGATCTCACCGCCACATCAGCCATCAAGCATTTCTCCCTCTTGTCCACCTCCATTCTTCCCACTTGTTGCAACAAGGATAAGTAACTTATCTTTATTTGCGCCACCTCAGTTTGGTATTTGCAACTTAGGGTATTTGAAACCACATTTGCCTTCCTAGGGTGATACTCTATCACAAGGTCATAGTCTTTCACCAATTCTAGCCATCTCCTCTGGCGGAGATTTAACTCTTTATGAGTTAAGAAATACTTAAAACTCTTATGATTAGTGTATATATTACACTTAACCTCGTAGAGGTAGTGTCGCCAAATCTTTAAGGCGAACACTATCGTAGCTAATTCCAAGTCATGGGTAGGGTAATTCCTCTCATTTACCTTAAGTTGTCGTGAGGCATAGGCAATAACTTTGTCTTGTTGTATCAGTACACATCTGAGTCCTTGTCAGGATACATCACTATAGACAGTATACTCCCCCGCACTTGGGTCCGGAAGGGACAGTACCGGTGTGGTTGTCAAACGAGTCTTCAACTCCAAGAAAGACATCTCACAACTTTCGTCCCATTTATACTCTACTTCTTTCCTGGTGAGCAAAGTCAAAGGGGCATGTATCTTAAAGAAATCATGCACAATCCATTTGTAGTATCCCGCTAGGCCTATGAAACTTTGTATCTCCAAAGGATTTCTAGGTATCTTCCAATCGAATATGGCTTCCACCTTTGTCAGGTCTACTTTGACTCCATCTTTGGATACTATGTGTCCTAAGAATCCTACCTCCTGCGGCCATAACTCACACTTTGAGAATTTTGCATATAAGTGGTTTTCCCGTAGTATCTCCAAGGTGATCATCAAATGTTCTTCGTGCTCCAACCTAGTTTATGAGTATATAAGAATGTCATCTATAAATACTATCACCAACCTATCCAAGTGTGACTAGAACACTCGGTTCATTAAATCCATGAAGGCTGCAGGGGCATTGGTTAAGCCAAAAGGCATCAACCTAAATTCGTAATGCCCATATTGGGACCGTAATGCGATCTTAGTAATATCTTCCTCTCCGATCCTAAGTTGATGGTAGCCAAACCGAAGATCTATCTTGGAGAAGTAAGATGCTCCTCTTAGTTGGTCAAACAAGTCATTGATCTGTGGAAGTGGATATATGTTCTTGATAGTGACCTAGTTCAGCTTTCTATAGTCTATGCACAGTCTCATGCTCCTGTCCTTTTTCGTTGCGAATAAGACTAGTGCACCCCATGGAGACTGGCTAGGACGTATGAAGTCCTTCTCCAACAGCTCATCTAGTTGCTCCTTCAGTTCTTTTAGCTCTGCTACAGCCATGCGATAGGGGGCTTGGGATTAGGGGTTTATTACTGAGATAATTTCTATTGCGAACTCCAATTGTCGATTTAGGGGCAGGCTAGGTAATTCTTCCAAAAATACCTTTGAATAGTCTTTAACCACTGGAATGTCTTTGGGTCCCTTCTCCTTAGACTTCTCGTTGATGACTATGGCCAAAAAAGTCGTACAACATTTTTGTATCATCTATTGGGCCTTTATATGGGACACCATCTATGCTTCACTCTTCATCGAGTCTCCTTGAAATTTTAGTCCGTTTGTCTTAGGAGTGTGGAAGGTTACTATCTTCTTTCCATAGTCCATCCTAGCCTGATGGTTACTTAACCAATCCATTTCAAGGATTACTTCTACCTCCCTTAGAGGTAACAGAATAAAATCTGCTTTGAGTTTGGTCCTCCGATCTTTATCTCACATCCCTTTAGTTGTTTGTTCCTATTTAACCCTTTTCCTAAGGGTGTGAGGATATTGAGACTTTCCTAGAGGGGTGAGTTCTAGGGATAAACTTGGAATTAGGTATTCTTTGATGAAAGATCTCTCTACTCCTAAGTCAGAGAGAGTAGACCTTTTGTCCCCATAAATGCACATACCTTGATTGGAGAAACGCATATTTTTAGAAAAAATATTTTCTTTATTTAATAAAATTCCAATTAAAGGTTTTTCTTAATCTAATTGGGAGGGTTTTGGGAAGTACCTGTTACAGTACTAGGGTCTTTCCTAGCCTCTTCTTGGGTGAGGTTGTATACCCTAATTGGTACATTGGTTGTGGCATCCTGCCTAAAATTCCAGGGATTCCCTTGAGGTGGTCCAAGCATATTCCATTGCTTGTTCTCCCTCAGAGTGAGACATTCCTTTGCAAAGTGCCCCACTTGTCCACCCGAAAAATAGGACAAGCATGCTCCCTCGTGGTACCTTTGACACCTAGGACAATGAGGGTTTCCTTGTGGTGAGGTAGGGATTATTCTCTGGGGAGGTGGTGGCATATCCTTCCTCATTTGAAATTCTACTCTATTTCCCCATCTTAGACCATTATGCTTCTTCCATCCTCCCTGATGATTTTGGCCCTTGTCCTCTTTCTAGGTTGTCTGCTCCATTTGGCAGCATCTGGTCTGCACCAGTTGCTCACATTTGTGAGCCATACTAATCACTACGGCCAGATCCGTGGGACATCCTAGCACTCCCATACGGTCTTGTATGTCCATATTGAGATCGTCCACGAATCGTTGGCATATGTCTGTCGGTCTAGACAAGTCAGGAGTAAAGGGTCTTAACTCATTGAATTTGGTCTCATACTCCAATATCGAGTTAAGACCTTGTTGAAATTGGAGGAAATCCTACTTCATCTCATTAATCAGATGAGAAGCCATGTACTCCTCCGCGTACCTCTCCTCAAACTGCTCCTAGGTGGGTGTGAAGGTATGCAGGCTTCAAACATTGTCCCACCTTCTTTTGGCACTACCCTCTAGGAAAAATTTTGTCAGGATCACCATGTCCTTTGGTGATATCCTGACTATCCCCCTCAGCTTCTTGATGTTAGCCAGCCAGTCCATGGTAACTCCTGCATCCTTTTCTCTAAGGAATAGATTTCACCCTAGTTGACTTAGAGTTTTGAGATATTTGGGGATGTCAACTAGAGGAGGAGGGTTAATAGGAGGAGGATGAGATTGTACTTCCTCTAGTTCAACCTGAGAGTTGGTACCTGCCTTGGGAATGAGGTTACTTTGCTCAAATACTCGAGAAAACTCCTCGTACAGTCTCTGGTGTTTTGAGCTTGGTCTAGGTGGGGTTGTCTGGGCTCCTTGGGGAGTTTCCACTTGAAGGGGTGGTTGGGCAGTGTTAGAGACTACGACTCTAATTCTCTTGGTTCCTCTCTTGGGAGCCATCTGTAATTTAAAAATTATCCCTATTAGTTACTATGTTATATAGTCTTGATAATGTATTCGAGGAAACAGGCTCTGATACCACTCAAGTTGTCAAGCCCCGACCCAGTTTGGTCGGATCCCCGTGAATAACCCACCACTCTCCCAGTTTATTAAGGGTTTTCCCCTTCTCTAAACTTTGAGGAGTAAGGCATCCTTTTTACTTGTACCTTTCCTAGAATAACATTAATCAAAATTAAATATATTAACCTTACATACCTGTCTTGTAGGTTCAGCTATCGGAAGGTCTTTAGGTAGGTTTCCCTCGGTTACCTGAAAAGGGGTAAAGAGAGGGGGTGAGTTCGACATCTTAGTGAATGGGTGTTGGGAGAGAGTATTCAAAACATATTTAATTGGAGTGTGTCATACTTGTTATTTGTTTTAAAAATAATCTTTTCCTTTCATTCCCAGTTATTCAAAACCGTTTTCCTCATTTCCATATCAGGTGTGTTTAACAATCAACACAAGCCCTTCATTAGGAAGGGAATCATACATTCGTAGGGCAACCCATCCACTGCACCCACTTGTGGCATTGAAGCGACTTTACCGACCACCTAGATAGAAACCCGTCCACTTCTACCCTGGGAATTAATGGATGTTTTTGACATCTGACCCTCAAACCCAAAATCAACTTTGTGTTCGTATGAGGACAGAGACCTCATCCCGACCCCACCCCCATCTCATGTGCATGAAGCTACGTCGAGCTTCCTTGACTACTAGCACGACAAATTGCCCTTATCTCCACCATGTCATCTAGTAGCCCCTAGGATGCATCACTACCCCTTTTAGGCATCTTAATGGTCCCGAACCTCAAGTGCATGCACAAACAAAAGTTTTCCACAAAGCCATTTATCTTTTGTGCCACTAGTGCAACGACCTTGACCCTTAACTCGACCTGCAATTGTTTGTCTAGACTGTTCTATCGACCTGGTCCTGTAGCACTACCGCCAGTCCATCGAGTATGTCGGTCCTGTCTTGGTACCATCGCCAAATCACATAAATCATTCATTAAGAATTTTCATGGCTTATCATCATTTTTGTTTACGAGCTCCTGCTTATGCCATCTGGCCTTGGGCCCACTATACATGACTTTCCAAAACCGTGCATTTTAGCCCCAATTTCCAAAATCGAGGCCTGTGGCTTATTTGAGTTATTCCAGCTCTCATCAAGATCTCCCAAAAGTTTTAGGCATTGGCACATAGTCAAGGGAGAACACTTCTGACAAAAATAAAATTTTCCATCCATCACACCAAGCGGGTGTGATGACATCTCCGCTTATAACCAGTAAGCGGGTTGTCTACTTCCTTCCAGGAAGTTCATCATACCAACTGGGTATGATCTACTTACAACCATTAATTAGTTTTTTTGTGTAGTTCTTACATCACTCCAACCAGGTGTGATGTTAAAATTTTACATAGTAGTGGTTTTTCATTTCCGAGGTGCTCATCATCCCAACTAGGTATGATGTGAATAACCCACTCAACCGATAACCATGATGTGTTCATCCTCGGTTGATTTTCCCAAGTCAACGCGAGCTTCTCTTGCTAGCGTTCTGGTCTTTCATGCTACTACACTATTTGGACAACATTATCTATTAATACTCAGCATATTAGCCTTCGTTCCTCATGTATGAAAGGCTAAATGCAAAACTTTTAGTTAATTGCACTTAGGTCCCTAAAGTTCATTTTCCTTGACTTTAGGTCCCTAATGCAAACTTTTTCCTAAATTGAGTCTCAAAACTTCAAAAATTCACTTTGGGTCCTCAATTTATTCAAAATCACTTAAGGCATTCAAGTTTCCCAAATTTCCAATTTGGTCCCCAACTTTTCAAAAATTACCATCTTGCCCCTACTTTACAAAAATGGCAATTTGACCCCAATGTTTTTTAAAAAATTGACCAATTGGTCCTCCAACATCTTTCTCATGGCTAATTGACCCTTAATTTTGGAAAATTGAAATTTAGTCCCTTAATTTTACGAAATTTCCAAATTTCCCCAAAAATTTTCACATTCAAACCGGCCGAATTTGATTTAATTAAATTGACAATTCCATCGGGGTTAATTGCTCCAATTGAAGGTATGGATCGGTTTCTACACTTCCATATGATTCAATTGAGCTTTGAATTGTGTTATTTAGGTCTGAATTGAGCTCAAACGGAGTTTCACCGGAAAATTGAATTTAGAGAGAGAAAGCTTCGAAAGCTTACCATCAGAGGTGCGGTGGTCCTATCTTTCGATCGGGGTAGGCAGCTCTCATCTTGAGATTCCTCCTAAGATCAAGAATTGCACCAATTCATGTTGAATTGAGTGAGAATTTGGTTATTGATGTTTCACCATTTCTCTCTCTAATGTTGATCGAAAATTACAGAATGAGCCAAATTGGCTTACCTTTCAGCTCTAATTCGGTCGTATGAGAGTTGCAGGAGTGTTGAAAGAGCTTGGTTTGGCTTGAGGAGGACTCAATTTGGCCATTTTCAGCTCGGCCGAAACATGAAGTTTCGGTCCGCTGGAGCAGCTTCACTGTTTGATTACATCGACGCTTCTACGACGATCCTCAAATCAAATGAAGGTTACTATTAGATAGTTTACTTCCTCTTGAGTCTAAAGAACCTGACCTCACCTTCAGAGGTTGAGAAAAATGCCAAAGTCGGAGCTTTGGTTCGAGCTTCACCAGAAAATGGAGCGGTAGAGAGAGATGTGTTTTCAGGTGTGAGGAGAAGGAATGGAGAGGAGCTCTTTATATAGGGAGCTCGGGGACACTCTAGCGATCTGATTGGCCCCTTTATGGCGATCATTCATGGCCCTAAATAGAGAATTTTCAATTTCGTCAGTGCTATTAGCTTTTTTCGGCGAGTGAACAGTGCTGTTATTTGAAGGAAGAAGATGACATTGTTCTGAATCGGACTGGACTGGTCCGAACTGGGTTCAATGCTTAAATCGGCCAGTTCAGGCCTGATTCGACCAAGGTTTTCAACATTAAAATTTTCTAAATTCATTTTCTATAAAATGGTGGCTTCAATTCCCCAATGGAATATTTTAAGCCACCTAGAAAAATGAATTTAGAAACCTGTTCAATAGTGGTTCAAACTGGTTCAATCCAATTCAGGTCTGGTTCACCTAAACCAGTTTGGTTTCCTCTTCCAATTCATGCCAAAGTCCGTTTCCATGACTTTTATGATTCTTTGAGTCACTCGAGATTTATAAATTTCCCAAACTGCTCTTTTTCTATGGTTAAAGTTTATGAACCAACTCAGTTTTTCTCTTTGGAAATGATCAGTTCCTTTCCTAGTTTTCTTATTATAAAAGGATGAGGTTTACATCAATGGTTTTATATCTCAATAAACACAAATTAATAGTTTTTTTATTAAGACCATTATCTTTGTGCTACCAGCCCAACGAGTTCGATGACCCAGTTTCGGTTTGGTAGCTAAATCACATAAATTATCCATTTATGATAATTTTCATCAAACTCAATAATCATAATTTATCTACAAGATTAGGCCCATTTCCATTGGCCTTGGGCCCACTGCACGAGTTTTCAAAAATATGGTCTTAGGCCCACTACAATTCAAAATCATGGCCTTGAGCCCATTGGAGCAATATTTTGTCTATATGGGACATGTTTCATGCTCTCAACAGAAATAACTCCCAAAATTTGTTTAAGCAGTTTCATACAGTCAAGGGAGATTATTTTTGGAAAATAGTTTTAACTTCATGTAATACGAAAGTATGTTTATCACCCTAAACAGGCATGATAATGGATATCTCACTCACCCGATATACGTGGCTTGTTCATCTCGAATGAATTTTTGCTTGTCATTGAATGGTCTTGTGGTTGTAGGTCAAATTCTCATTTTCACACCTACATCATCACGAATAATAAATTACTCAAAATTCCTAATTTTCCACTTAGGACCCTATGCTTGCTTCTAATTACAAATAAGTCCCTAAGTTTATTTTATTGGCAATTAATTCCCAATTAATTACCATAATTTCCTAAGTTCATTTAATTTCATTTTCACCCATAAAAAATTGTTTAACATAAAATTTCCAAAATTTTAAATAAATCCTTATATATCTTTTTCTAAATTGTAATTAAATTCCCAAAAATTATTTTTAATTGCAATTGAGTCCTTAAACTCATCTTATTTATAAATTGACCATCAATTCGAGCCAATTTCATAAAAAAATCCTCAAATTTTTTAAAATCCCCAAATTGCCCAACTTTCCAAAAATTACACTTTAGCCCTTGTGTCCTTAATTCACCTAATTGAACATCTAAACCTTGTTAATTTCTTCCTATCATGGTACTAATCATCTTCTCCATCTTTCTACGAGCATTCTATGTTTTTAATCACTTAATTTAACTCGGAATCGATCTCAAACGAAGCTTAACTGGAAAATCTTTCTAGAGAGAGAAAGTTTCAATTTCTTACCGAAAAAGATACGGTTGCCAAAGCTCTAGGTATGGGGGCTTGGCTCTTGTCAAGGGGATCCTCCTATGATCAAGTTTCGTGTCAACTGATAGCCTGGGCAATGTGAATTTCATTAGGAAACTTTTCATGATGTTTTCTTTGTAATTTCACTATTCCATTGAAGGACGACGGAATAAGCTTAACACACAGGCTCAGGGAGGTCAAGGCTTGGCTGTGAAGAGTCGTGGGAGGGTCGACCTAGTCTCAAGTGGTCTAGGGGTGACCCAAATTTAGCTTGAAATCGTCAGTTTTTTTTGTCGTCGGAGCGATGGTATTGTGCAAGCTCACCGATGCTTATCCGATAATCATCGAGCTAGAGGAGAATGAAGGAAGGTATAGGACTACTCAGGTTTCTAGAGAACCCAATTGTTCACTCGGAGGTGGAGAAAGGGGACGATGTCAAAGCTCTAGTTTAAGAACAGTCAGAATGTGGAGCTATTCGGGTTCTCTGAGCAATAGAGGGGAGTAGAGGATGAATGAAGAGGAGCTCTTTATATAGGGAGCACGGGGACTGACCATTCTAGCCATCCATCCATCGATCGACCATTAACTCCCTAGTTTAAGGCCTTATTAGAGCAATTTAAAGCTCATCGAAGTTAAAGTGTCAGTCTCTCTCCCTTCTTGTTATGAAGTTTGAAGGAAAAAGGTGACACTGTGTGTGGGTGTGCGAGCTTCGCACATGAGGGCTGACACGAGTCATGATGTGATTGAGTGGCATTGCTGATGCGGTCACCCACTCAACGTTCAAAGTCACCCTTTGACCTGTTGACTGAACACGTGAAGGCCTCTCATTTATCACATAAACTGACCTGGTCGCTGACCGAATCTAGCCTTGACAATAACACATTGCGTCCTCTCATTGGTTAATTTAAATTCATCAATTTTCTCACATGACATCCTCTGCCATTGCCATGTTTCCTCTTATAATTGGATGTGGAAGTATGATGTGGCTTTGCCATGTGTCAACTCATAATTGGTTGACCTTTCTTGGACATCCTTGTTGGTCGCTAACGTGGCATACTTGCCATGTGCCAGTCTCCCATTGGTTAGCCCTGCTGACAGGGACATTCCTCAGTTGACTGTTGTGTAAGGACACTTGTCACACTCTTATTGGTCAGTCCTTGGTGACATGGATTTTCATTGTCTAACCATTGACTGGAGACACATGTCACACTCTGATTGGTTAGCACTTTAAGATGCAAATCGAGCGATTGACTAGGCATGCTTTGCCATGTGTCGCATGCTGATTGGTTACACATGCTGACTGGGTGCTAATCTGGTAGGTGGTTCGGTGATCGCCTGAACCGTTGGCCAGTTCGGTTGGACCGGGTTCGGTAACCCAAAAATGAAAATTGGTAAGTTCAAGCCCGATTCGACGGGTTTTCTAAAAATTAAAAATTTTTAATTCCATCTAAATTCATTTTCTACACATTGGTAACTTCAATTTTCCAAATTGATATATTTAAGTCGCCTAGAAAAAATGAATCTTTGAAATAGTTATTACTGGTTCATTCTGTTTCAATTTGGTTTAGGTCTGGTTCACCCTGAACCAGTATGGTTCTCACTTCCATTTTGCAATTTCATACTTTTTCTTGATTTATTGAACCTCAATTGTCCTTTTTGATCACTTCATATCCTGTTTTGATTTCTCTCTATTATTTCGGTTCACTTTGAACCAATGTTTGCTTTTCAAAAAATTTTGGTTCTCCTTTCTGGCTTATTTGTCATTGGAAAACGGGGTTTACAACAATTATCTCGAGATGTTCCATGGGAGTGCACATGATGCACATGCCCCTAACGACCTGAATCCGTGTGTGAAAGAACTCTAGGGATTTTATGTATGCATTAATGTGTGAAGTTGTAAAATGGGAAATGAATTATTGAGGTTGTGACTATGAGGCAAAATACTAATGAGATCAAAGAAATCATTAAATCGATATAAGAGAATAACCCTAATAAAGGAGTAGGTAGTGACCGAGTCATAAACCATGTCGTGGATCGACGTTAGTAAACACATTTACTTAGTTGTGAGCTCACTCCCTCCCCTTACTCTTTTTAGGGACCTAACAGGAGAACATACATTATGCAACAACCTCAACTCCTATACGCATGCAACTAAGTTACGGTCTCAAGAAGCGTACACAAAGGTTATTTTACTCATTATATGTTTAATTCCTAAGGGAATCTTTATAAATGTATTGGACTTTTTACATGATTTTAGAAATTTTAAAATTTCCATTGAAATCTGTATGTTTTATTCTAACACCTTATGTTATGTTAGTTTTAGTTGGGGGAAGATATCCGCCTTAGTAATATTAGGGGGACGTGGCGGATTTCCATTGGCTCGTAGGCCTGGAAAATTGGGGTGGGGCATTACAATACCCATCCATTTTATGCTATTGATTCTCAGCTTGCTTTTCAAAATAGTTTGGGATATCTCCCATCCTTTGATAAAATCTTTCATGTTAAATTTTTCTAGGTTTTTGAGAAAATATTTTTCAAACATTCACATCAACATTTCATAAAATGAAGAGCATATGCTATATTAGTCCAATTGGATGCAAAGTTGAAAATCCCACTAAGAATAGTCATTGGAACTTGTTCATCTCGATGGTATTTCCACCCGTCTCAAGAGGCGTGGTTCTCATATGATAGATTTCAAATTCCTCTACATAATCAAAACAATAATTTCGGGTTAGTTTCGACCTTAACTAAGTACTCGCAATCTATTTTGTAATTTTCCAAAAATTACAATTTTACCCTTCGAGCTCGATATGCTCGACTCCTACGTGTCAACAAACTTGCCAAGACTAACCTCTCGCCCATTATTTCTTTTCTCTAATATAAGGATGCACCCATGTAGGGTTACATTTTCCAAAATGCCCCAAGGTCTCTTCGTTTCTCACTAATATCCTTAACTTTTCCCTTTTTGCATTTTGGTACCTAAACTTTAAAATTTTACCATAATGCCCTTACATTTTTTATTCATCTATTTTGAAAAGCCTAAGTTTTCAATAACCTCATTCTAGGTCCCTTAACTTCCTCTAGTCTCATTCAAGTCCTCACATTCATAGAAGTTTCCTTTGTTTTGGCCAAATCTCCTCAATATTTACCATTTAGCCCTAAACTTTTTCCAAAAGATTCATTTGGTTTCCATGCACCTTTCAATCTATCTCTTATAGTCCCCAAGTTTCTCATGCTTTATTTAAGATCCCTAGACTTCTACTGTGTCTAATTTGGGTGCACATTTTTCTTAAATTGTAGTTTGACCTCCAAACATTGGAAAAATTATAAAAGCCTTTTATATGTCCCTCATCTTATTCTAAAGATACCCACGATCACTTTTCGACCAGCTTAACTAGAACAATGTCATTTTGGTCGTGATCAAGCTCTCACTAGAAAGTTGACACAATTAAAAAAAAATGTGTTAAAAACTCACTGTAGATGACGAGTCAGTCATCGACATGGGTTGGGTTGAAAAGATGACTCCCTTGCACATTTGCGGACTCTTGAGCAACCCCTAATGATGGTTTGAGCCCTCTAAAAAACTCGATTTACATTGGGTGTTCAAAACATGGTAATCAACGGAGCTTTCAAGAATTTTTATAACCATGAGCCTTACCTTTAGCTCAAATTGTCAGTGGGGTTGTATTGAGGGGACAAGAAACTATAATTATTTTAGGTTGTGTTTGGTCGTTAGGGAGGTCGAGAAGTGACTATTCAATTTTCGGTAAAGGGAGCAAAGTTACAATTTGATCACACCGACACAAGTAGAGGGCACGTCGACATCGAGGAGAAGTGGGGTTTGAAAGTTGACTTCCATGCAATTCTATGGCCACAAGAAGGCCAAGTTTGGTGGTTAGAATCGAAAGTTATTAGCTCTAAAAGTAAGATCATTGGAAAATTTAGCACCTTCACTTCTAGAGAGAATTCCAACCACCGGTTAATGATGTAGGGGCCTAGTCTTATATGGGGAGCACAAGGACAAAGTGTCTATCACCCCCATATTCTTAGTTGGTCAGATTGGACCAAGAGGGCTCACTTTTCATTTAATTTTCCTTGGGGGCAGTAAGCCGGATATCACACAAAATCGGGTCATTGTATGGGTTCTGGGTCGGGTATTTAGGTTTAATTCAGGTGAAAATGATAACCACACGTGCACATACACGTTCACCTGACATAACACGTCAGTCGGTTCACATTGTAGGGAAGCGATTTCCAGTGAAAAAATCGGTCGGGTATGCCAGTTCTTGATCAATTCACCCTCAATTCAACTAATTTTGGCCCAATTTATTTTTATAAATTTATTTTTCAATTCCCTACAAATTGGACTAAAAAACTCTCATTTTCTAATTTATTTAGAAACTTCTAAAAATCTCCTGGTTTTACTACTACAAGCTAGTTTGATCACTTTTGGCCAAGTCACGTCTGATTCAACCGATTCTTGGCACAATCATTTTTCTAAAAATTTCTTGTTTAATTTCATATCAATTGGGAACAAGAATTTCTATTTTCAGATTTGTACAATCCCTCCTAAAAACAATGGCTTTTTGTGTCAAGTCAATTCGATCCCAATTCGAATCAATTTTCACTTGAACTTTTCTTCATCCTTGATTTCTTATCAAGGGAGGTTATTTAATGGTAATATCATAAATGTATCTATTGTCTATTTTATGGTTTGAACTAGTTTCCAATCAGGTTCAATTCCATCTCTCATTTTTTTAGTTTTCAGTCCTCTTTCAACATTCGTTTCTGGTCCAATTGAGCTTAAATCTCAGTTTTGGAAATTTTTTTGTTAAAGCTTTCTTCACTATAAAGCTTCCTCATGATCAATACCTCAAAGAGGTTATGGAGAGAAGGGAACTGTAAAGATTAGTGAATGGAGTATTGGCATCACAACATTATGTACACGAGCAAAACCCCTAGGAAATATCAGCATGGAGTGGTATAATTTACAAAAAGTTTTACTTTCAAAACTTTATCATTTCTTACTAGGTAGTTTCATTAGGAGAATGAACCCCCATCAAATCTATATCACACAACAACAATGAACTTAAATATTGATTATCTAAAAAAACACAATATTGTGAGCTTCCTTAGAATATTAGCTTGTTAAGGTCACAACCTAGCAGTAGGGTCAAGTCATTCTCTGTTAGTTCCTAGTGGTGAGGTCCCACATCTGTCCAATAACTTCCTCTTAATCTCTTTAGGGAGAGTACACTATCATATCCTTTAAGGTCCATACCACCGGCTCCTCAGGAATACAATGACCATATCTCACCAATGGACAGCATCTTATTACTTCCTTTTCTTGGATATGGGATAAAATCGTCTCTCCATTATTACATCACCTCCCAAATATCCCTTAGTACATGTCAATACCTCTCATGTAGGCATCTACTGGTATTGTACTTCATCTACCTTAATAACAAACAATGCAACATATAAATCACCATAACAATAGACGTTGACTTACTATCTTGACAACCCATCTAAGGCAGTATAAACATCCAATTATGGACCATCAAGGTCCAATATCATGGAGGAAATTACTTCATTTTGAATTTTAAAATTATTATGCTTATACATTTAATAGCTCATGTCAAATCCATGTTTAGAACTCCCTAAATTGCATGTTGAGGCCTCGAGCATCCATTCCCTTCAACTCATTTCCCATAGTTTCTCCATTCACAACCCTCATATGTCATTGACCATTCTTCCTCTCATTTCTATCAATTATCTCTAAGGGCCAAGGTGTTTAGGGATTCTGTCCTCTCTCACCCTTGAGGGTTCTCATCTCAACTCAACCTAATTTAGGCATATGGGAGGTTCAATTGCATCTTCATTGTTTCCCATCATCGAATCTCCCAAAGAAGCTCGACATTTCCAAATTTTGGGAATGGTCGACACCATAGATATATCACCGAAGCTCCTTGGCAATAAATCCTTGAGCAAAATCCATTTCTACTAACATTCAAGCCTTGTTCATAGAAATCCCAGCTCACTGCTCATCTCTACATGCCCCTTCTTCCAATCTCATAGGAGGAGCAACAACGACTCCTTCCTCCTTATTGTCGGTAGCTGAGAAGGGGAGTCAATTGAAAAAACCTGGTGGAGTCATGGTATGGATCGTAGTTAAAATTAATAATGGAGACTTCCTTTACTCTACTAGCATTCTCCCAATCGCTGAAACCATATCATGCCAAAGGAAATAGGTTTTCTATGACTATCTCACCTTGCACCTAACATTGCTCTACCTCTATTGTCAATCCAACGTACTTTATCCTTATCTGATTTCTCTGTTAATCACTTATTATCGTGCTAATCTTCTCAAAAAATCAAAATGTGTAGGTTAGTAATGCATGGATATACTTGGGTTTAAACCACACATGAACATTTGAGGTTAAGGTTCAAGAAGCTTTGATTTCCTTGAGCATGGATAATTTCCATGGAATGGGTAGACAGTGCCAATTCAAGTGGGATTTGTTGCCTCAAGACCTTTTGAATTCATCCTTTAGAGGCCTGAAAAATGAGAAAGAAGATCTTAGAATAAAATTCTAGGAGTGCTTTCAAGCATCCAATGAGAGGTTTAGTTTCCACCCCTACACTAATCAATAACATTATTCACATAATCCTAGTAAGTCAGGTGGCCGCATAAGGTAAAACCCATCTCCATTGACTTTCATGGAAAGGAAGTTCTAGGAAGGTAAATTGTGTAGTTTGAGTGGAAAACAAATTCGCATATATATGATTCGCTCAATTTTTTCAGGATGAGTTTCACATGGATATGAGGTCTCCTAATGTTGCTTGAGAGATAGTTTGATCATTTCTTGTAAGGAAAGAATCCTCCAAGAGAAGATCACTTAGGAATCCAAGGCATTTGTTCAATCTATCTAAAACCCCTATTTATATTAAGATTCCCTCGCCCTTTACGAGAGTTGAGGGTATTGATTGAGAAGGTTGATTATTTGCATCTATGTAGGGTAGGGTGAACCAATATGATGGCTCTTCCCTTGGAGGTTTCAAGAAATGACTAAATTATTTTTCTTGAATTGTATATAGAAATGTTTATCTTTATTGAGGGAATAACATAGAAATTCATGTCAATAAGGAGATTCTAAATTTTTTACTTCCATATTGAAAATCAAAGGATAAGAGGGCTTCTGTAGAAGCATTTACAGGACTTGGTGAAGATTTGGGTAATTGCTATTAGGGCTTCATCTAATACATATGTTTCATTTCTTTTGGGGTCAACTTCATATGGATTTCTTCTTTTAGTCCATGTCCAAGAATAGTTTGGTCAATCCTCACCCTATAGCCATTGAGGCTAATCATGTTCTTTAAGATCCAATTGTTAAATAGAACAAATCAAGATTTTTTGTAAACCCCACTCTTTTGAGTTAAGGAAAACCTGGAAAAGAACCGGTCAACCCAAGTGAGAAATACCGAACCGGTTCACAAACCTGACCATTTGAGTGTTCATAAAACCTTGTAAAAGAACCTTAAGACAAATTACAAGAGAAAAACTACATCGGTTCAGATGAACTAGATCCCATCAAAATACCAAAGTTAAGCGTGCTTGAGTGAGAGTAGTGCTAAGATGGGTGACCTCCTAGGAATATATATATTTAATTATTGGAATTAATACCCATAATTTAATACCTAAATTAAATTATTAGAATTAATACTAATAAATACCCATCAATTTGTGACAACATTAATACTAGTAATAAATCTCCTCTAATTAATACACAATTTTACACCTATATAAAGAGCTCATCTACATTCATCCTCCTCACACTTGAACATTTCTCTCTCTCTCTACAGCTCCATTTCCCGGTGAAACTCAAACTAGAGCTTCGACTTGGGCATTTTTCTTAACCTCAGAAGGAGAGGTCCAGCTCTTTAGACTCCGGGGGAAGTTAGCTATCTGATAGCAAACTCCAATCAATCCGAGAATCACCAAAGAAGCGTCGACATAATCAAACAATGAAGCAGCTCCGACAAACCGAAGCTGCCCTATTTTGGCCAAGCTGAAATCAGCCATTTCGAGCCCTCCTTAGGCCAAACCAAGCCCTCCCAACAGCTTTACAGCCCTCCCACGGCTGAATTAGGACTGAAAGGTAAGCTAATTCGGTTCCCCTCTATAACTTCCGACCAGTGCTAGAGAGAACCAACAGAATTTTGATGATAAAATTCTAACTCGATTCAACATTAATTGATGCAATTCTTGATTCTAAGAAGAAACTTAGGATGAGAGCTATCTGCCTAGATCGAAAGCTCGGACCGTCGTGCCACCGATGGTGACTAATTTAAGCTTTCTCTCTCTATAGTCTATTTTCCGGCGAAGCTCCGTTTGAGCTCGTTCTGGTGTCAAAACATGTGATTCAAAGTGCTATTGAATCGTATGAAGATGTAGGAACTCAATTTTAACTTCAATTTCAACAATTAGAAGTGTTTAATTGATCAATTTGATGAAATCAAATTTGGTTGTGTTAGGAAGTTGAAATTGGGGGAAAATTGGGGATTTTCAAAAATTCGAAGGACTAAGATGCAATTTTATAAAATTGAGGATCAATTGGGTATGATAAGAATGTTAGAGGGCCAATTGAGGAATTTTGGAATTTTTGGGGTAAAAACATACCATTTTTGTAAAGGAAGGGCAAAATGATAATTTTGGAAAAGTTGGGGGACCAAATTGGAAATTTGGGAAATTAAACCCCTTTTTGTGAATTTGAATAAATTGAGGTCCTAAGATAAATTTTAAAAGTTTCGGTACTCAATTTGAGGAAAAACCAGCATGAGGGACTTAAAGTTAAAGAAAAATAACTTTAGGCACCTAATTGCAAATAAATAAAAAGTTTGGTTTTCTCATTCATTCGAAATGAATGAAGGCGATTAGGCCGAGGGATAATGAACAAGGATGTTTATATCGTGTAGAAATATGAAGTACCGGAAATGCCACCAAGGACAAGCTCGCGTGAATACAAAGAACTGGTCGAGTGGAATTAACTGCATTAACGGGTGAGTGGGATTACTAGCATCATAACCGGTTGAGATGATGAACATAGTTTAAAGTTAAAAATCACTTACCGATTATGAGTGGGATTTTATATCATACCCGGTTGGAGATGATAAGTACCTTGAAATAAAAACCCACTACTTAGTGGTATTTTAAACATC
The DNA here is from genome assembly GCA_030064435.1 of Trapa incisa. Lineage (NCBI taxonomy): Eukaryota > Viridiplantae > Streptophyta > Magnoliopsida > Myrtales > Lythraceae > Trapa > Trapa incisa. The sequence goes on from CM057779.1 coordinate 24,434,934, forward strand.
ACAACTTAGAGGAGTGATTTGAAAATCATGCGGAAAAACTACTTACCGATTGTGAGTAGATCATACTCAATTGGTATGATGAAACTTCCTCGAATGAAGTGGAAAACCCATTCATCTGTTATGAGCGGAGATATCCTTATACCCGGTCGATATGATGGACAGTTGAAAACATATTTTGATGGAAGTGGTCTCCCTTGATTATGTGTCACTGCTTAAATGGTTTGGGAGACCTTCTTGACAAGAGCTCGAATAGCTCTGATAGGTTGGAGGCCTCAATTTTAGAACTTGATGGCTAAAATTTCGTTTTTAGAAAATCACGTACAGTGGGCCCAAGTCCAGTGGACACGAGCAGAAGCTCGTAAACAAAAATGAGATATATGCCATAAAACTCTAAATAAATGAATTGTTTGGCCATGGTACCAAGACAGGACCGACATATTCAGTCAACTAGTGGCAGTGCGACATGACAAGTCTCCGAACTAGTCAAGACAAATAGTTACAGGTTGAGTTGAGGGTCGGGGCCATTGGACCAGTGGCACCATAGATTATATGGCTTGATGTGAAAATACTAATTGTGCATACACTGTGATTACGGGACCTTAAAGATGCCCAAGAGGGGTAGTGATGTGTCCTAGGGCCCTAGACGACCTAGTGGGTATAAGGGCAGTTCGTTAGACTAGGTAACCTTGCGAAGCTCGACGTAGCTTCATTACGCATGAGATCCGGGTGGGGTCAAGATGAGGTCTCTATCCTCATACAGACACAAAGTATTTTTGGTATGAGGATAGGACGTCAGGGACATTCACTCAAACTTCAAGTAAAAGTTAGGGACTTCTATCAAGGTGGATGGTAAAGACACTCTGATCCACAAATGGGTGCAGTCGGCGTAACTACATCTCACGAATGTGTGTGTGATCCCTTCATCATGAAGGGTGTGTGATTTATGAAACACACTGAATATGGAAATGGGAAAAAGGTTATGGAAACCTTGGAAAGGATTTGAGAATCCTTGGAAAAATAATTGGCAAACCTTGGGAAAAGGTGTTGAAAACCAGAATTTGAAAAAAGAATATTTTAAAAGAAAATAAGGAGTCTAGCACACTCCAATACAAATCTTTTTTCTAAAAGTTAAAATTTTGAAAACCCATTCACTCAGTCGTTGTACTTACTCCCTCCATTATATCTCTTTTTAGGTAATCAAGGGAAACTTGCCCAAAGACCTCCTATTAAACACACCTGCAAGATAGGTATGTAAGTTAAAAATTTTATGCAGTTTTGATTTATGTATTCCAGGAAATTTACAGGTTGAAAAGACGCCTTACTTGTCACGGTTATTAAGCAAGGGGCAACCCTTAGTAAACCGGGAAAGTGGCCGGTTGATCACAAGGATCCAACCAAACTAAGTCGAGGCGTGACAACTTGAGTGGTATCAGAGCCTATTTTCTCAAATACATAATCAAGACCAGAAAATATAGTAACTAATAGGATTGATTTTAAAATTTTCAGATGGCTCCGAGGAAACTAGGAATGACTCTACTCAACACTCTGTCCTCGTAGGAAGACAACCCTAGAAGTTCTCAATGCCTAAGGCATGGTAGGAATCTCAAAAGACCAAATAGGGAAGTATCCAGGAAAATGGTGCTAGGACATATTGAGGGCACAACTCTAAGTACAAAGGAAGCCAAGCGTGAAGCTATAAATGCCAGCAAAGGGCATATAACCTTACCTAGTAGGATGCTTATCAAGAATCACGTAATTCCCTATTTATTTTATGACCACTTTTTGTAATAGGGCAAAAACCCCAACATATTGTACTATTCTATTAATGAAGTACTCCCAATTCCTAGAAACCTTGTCTCTCAAAGAATGTATTTTTGTTAGGAAGATGGTCCCAAGAAAAGTAACCAAACAAAACTGTGATTCCCTAGACACCACGGAGATCAAGGATAAATGAATGAATCAAGGAGATTATTAGGCAAAGAAGGCATGACAAGAAAACTGACATGGTAAGGAATCTAGGAGAACTCTTGGGGCCACTAAGCAAGGAACAACCTATTATAAGGTATAAAAGAAATAGGACATGAAATGAAGGACTGTCCCACACCACTAGGATTTAGAACAATACTTTCCAAGAAAGACGCCCTCATAGCTATAGGGAATCCTAAAGGATATCATCCCAAGAAATGCTACTACAGCTCGTAGTTTCAACCACTGACAGAAGGAAGCTCTTCAAGATTTTAGCAAAGTGGCAGGAAGGAAAAGGGGCTAAAGGTGGGACCTCAATAAAACCACACACAGAACAAACGGTAGCTGAAGAGAATTCTCCCTTAAAGAAAAAAATTCCAACAATTTAGGAGCAAAGAAAGGAGTACATCCACAAGAGAAGACAAGTTGAGCATTTGACGACAAATGGGATGTTTTGAGATTGCAAGTACAACTTCTTTTGGAAAAAGCAGAGAAGTAAAAAATTGGAGTCTCTGACCAACATAGTAGAAGTAAGAAAACCATAAAAATAAGATAGTCAAAGAGAACGAACGACGCCCTAAGGAGGACTAGGAAGTAGTAAGGATTACACCCTAAAAAGGGCACTAGAAGAGTCATTAAGGACAAGAAGATTCAAGAGACAATTGTCTCAAGAGAATTAGACAAGGTGAATAGTCGAGGCGAGGCAGGTAACACACTAATCCTCGTGAGGGTCATAGATTAAACTCCGAAAAAGATGGAAGAGTGGAAAGGCAAATATTGGGGAAAAGAAGGATAAAGGAAAATCCTTTAAAAAGACCAGTGGCCAAATTAACGACCAAACATAAGCCAAGAGAGGAGTAGGTAAGCCCCTTGCATGATCAAGAGATCTTGAAATAAGAAAGATATGAGCTATCCCTAAAAGAAATAGACACGTACTAAAGTACATGTAAGGATGAAGATATAATGCAAAAGATGTGCCCGTAAGATTTCAAGAGTAAAGGTAACCAAGAGAAGACGACATCAAAGGGTGTCATTTAAGGGTAGAAATTCCCTAGAGCAAATAAAAAAAGAATTTCAGGAGAAAGGGAAAGAATCATACCAAGGAAGGAAGCCTTGGAAAGACATATATGTATCCCAATTAAGAGGAAATGGAACTAACCGAAATGGAAAGAACGATAAGCTCACAATGAAATGCTGGTTGAGATGGAAAGATCAAGTACCAAGGAAAAAATACTCATGAGGGCCTAAGAAGTAAATTAAACCAAAGGAATGGATAAATAGCATGGTAGCATCAAAGAATGTCATAATGAATAGGAGTGGGTGGACTACAATAATAAGAGAATAAAAGAAAGAATATATGAGAAATCTTGGAGAAGTAAGCCGTCAATTAAGAAATAAATTAGGGAAAACGACCACTAACATCAGCACGGGTCATGGTCCACACTTACTTAATGGAGCCTAAAGAATAGACAAATGAGCATAGTGTAGAGTAATTGAAATAAGACCAACAATAAGAAATTCCTTAGATAAGGAATGAAAGGAAATTTTAAGATGAATAAGGATTTAAAGTGGGAAATTGCCTCAACATAGAAGAAGGTATAAGGAAATGAAGGAAGGAATCTCCAAAGGATGGTAAGAAGGTTTAATATGTAACTCTTAAAGTTAAAACCTCTACTTTGAGGAATATAGTAGAGAATGAAACCCTAAGAAGGGAACTCTCCAAACAAAACAATCAATACATAGACCAAAAAGAGATCGACTCGAAATAATGAATCGTGAAATGGTCACAAGCAAGTAAGAGTGGATTAAGGAAAAAGGAAAGCCCTTGAATAAAGAATGCTACTAGAGAAGAGAAAGGACATAAGAAGGGAAAAATCCTCGTCTGTCAATAAGTCATCAGGAAACCCAATAATTGGAATTGAAAAGACCCAATAAAAAAAGTTGGGAAAGGGTGAGAAGGTAATAGAAATCGATATGGTTATGTGAGACATAACTTCAAAGGAATGATGGATGAGAGGATAACAGTAAAAGGATAGTTGAGGAATGTTATCAAAAGAAAAGTGGGATGAAGTTATACGATCCTTGAAAGGTCAAAAAGCTAAGAGAGACCCTCAAGGAGATGTTCTAGAAATCTAATAAACAGAGACAAGTCCTAGAAAATGCCATGCTATAAGGTGCATGTAAGCCCAGCAATTTCGGGGAGAATATGACTCAAAGTAAGGAAGAGTCAGCTAGTAAGCATGATAAGGTCGAATATAAAAATTTGGACCAAAGTTATAATAAACAACGAATGGAGGAAGGGTCAAAATAGGACGAAAAGGTGATAACAAAGAAAATCGTGAAAACAAGTACGTAACGCTTGAAAGAAAATCGAGTTAAGGGTTTTAACTACCAAGAGAATAATTAGACACAGGAATGGTTGGGTATTTTGGAACTCTCAATCCTGAAATCCTGGGCAAGAACACTCAAGAGGAGAAATCTTATCCTAAGTAGAGGAGGAAGTGGACATTAAAGGAAATTAACACAGATGTGAAATATGCGGATTAAGTTTAGAGGACAAAACTCCTAAAAGGAGGGGAGAGTTGTAAACCTTGCTCTTTTGAGTTAAGGAAAACTGAAAAAAGAATCGGTCAAACAGGGTGAGAAATATCGGACCGGTTCACAAACCCGACCATTTGAAGGTTCATAAAACCTTGGAAAAGAACCTTAATACAAATTAAAAGAGAAAAACCAGACCAGTTCAGAAGAAATAGATCCCTATCATAAATAGTCATAAATTAATATATATATATATATATATATTTAATTATTGGAATTAATACCCATAATTTAATACCTAAATTAAATTATTGAAATTAATACTACTCCATATCCTAGTGAAGCTCGAGCTAGAGCTTTGACTTAGGCATTTTTCTTAACCTCGGAAGGAGAGGTCGGGCTCTTTAGACTTCCGGGGAAGTCAGCTATCTGAAAGCAAACTCCGGTCAATCTGAGAATCGCCGAATAAGTGCCGACATAATCAAACAATGAAGCAGCTCCAACAGACCAAGATGCCCTATTTCAGCCAAGCTGAAATCGGCCATTTTGAGCCCTCCTTAGGCCAAACCAAGCTCTCTCAACACCTCTATAGCCCTCCCACAACCGAATTAGGACCGAAAGGTAAGCCAATTCGACTCCCCTCTATAATTTCTGACCGGTGCTAGAGAGAGAACCCGCAGAATTTTGATGATGATATTTTAACTTAATTCGGCATCAATTGATGCAATTCTTGATTCTAAGATAAACCTCAGGACGAGAGCTATCTGTCTAGATTGAAAGCTCGGACCGTTGTGCCCCTGACAATGAGTAATTGAAGCTTTCTCTCTATAATAAATGATTCATTAATCTGACTCATAAATTATAAATAATAGTCATAATCGACTTTATTTGAATACAAAAATTAATACTCGACCCACCCAATTCTAACACCAATTCAATATTAATCAAAATTTAGTCATTTCTACTTATGTATGAATAATAGTCATAATCGACTTTATTCGAATACAAAAATTAATACTCGATCCACCCAATTTTAACACCAATTCAACACTAATTGAAATTTAGTCATTTCCACTTATATTGACTGTGCTTGGGTTGAATGACTTGTTCAAGTCAAGTTGACAAATTTGATTCTAAAATTTAGACTAAATACAGTTCTAAAATTCGGACCCAATCTAAGTTTAAAATTCGAATTCGAATGAGATAAGAATTTAAAACTAAAATGAGTAAACAATTTGGTACTTCATCAAGTTTAAAATTTGGATCAAAATTAGGGTATGGATTTTAGATTGGTATCCAACTAAAAAATTTGACATCGCCAATGCTTGGGTGTAACTTCCAATTGAACTATAGCTGCCCAAATCCTAATTAGTGGACGAGATTGTGGAGAAAGAACGGATTGTGAGCGCTCATCCAATAATAGTATGAAAATATTAAAGAATTAAATATTTTACAATCTTAACATATATTTTTTTAATGTGCACCCCTTAATTAGATATGTCTATATATCTTATGTTTTTTCCTTCTTGTTCCATTCATTTTATTCTCTTCAACTAAAAAAATAAGTAATAGCTCTTATAAATGAAAATGAAATTATCTAATTATTTGATTGAACAAGTAAGTGAACCTAACACTATGCATCTAAGTGATTTAGGATAAGGTCTTCGTAATCTTACCATCAAAAGAAGACCATTGATACACAATGTTTGAGACATGCGATTTTTCGCACGGATGATCATACTGAAGACTCTCTTATAGTATATTTTACTTAACCCTTTAGTTCATCTTGTATTTGAGACAGTATTCTGGGCTATGGTGTTGGGTGCAATTTTCTTGCACAAAGTGTTGGGTGGAATTCGCCAATGCCTAGATGTTAGTGATTGGGACTATGAACTGCGGATACCAATCTCAAAAGGGAAAGGTAGTGTGAGGTAGACAATGATGTATCATCTGTTTGTTTTTTTTTTACTTCATATATGTGTTGTGTGTTGTGTGCTGTGTTTGACTCAAAAGTAACACTGGAGAATTTGAGTCGGAGCTCTCATTGATATTGTAATTAGAAACAAGAGAACCGATTAAGATAGAAAGGGATAAAAAAAAATCCCCATGTGATTCAATGGCTACACATTAACATCCAAGTACCATAAAAGGATGGTCATGCCAAGGAGCCCCCAATCCATCTTCTTGGCCTAATGATCCCCATACTTCTTCCTATTGACCAATCAAACTCATTGACAACTTTTATCTTTTTTTTATAATTTCAAAATTCTTTCCATTACTTTTGTTTCATTATTAATTATGTGCTATGTATGATCTAATTTTAAATAAAATTATAATTTTCTCATCTCAAATAAGATAATAACATTATATAATAGTTCAAATATTTACCCCAACAATAATAGAAGGATGGTTCATTGCAAATGATTAGGACTTTATTTGAGTACTCTTAAAAGATTATTATTCTATTTGGATTGAGTTGAAAATGTGAAGATTATTTAAGTCAAAAAGAGGTTTAGTCTTAATTGATATTTTACTAAAATGATAAAGTTATATTTAAGAAAAAAAATATTGGTATATTATTTAAAAATCTTAAAAAATAATATTTAATTTAATATTCTATCTTGTCATTTGCTCATATTAGGTAGTTACTTGCATTAGGGAGGTGATTACCTTCCATTCACATCCATTTTTATTACTCCTTCCATTTTTAAAATATGTTATATCTTTTTATGTAAGTTGTGTCCAAAATTGATATTCAATTAGTTCAGAAGATATTACACCACCATCTCTCAAGTCTAAGTATCATTATTGTGCAAAAAAAGTCTAAGTATCATTTGGGCAAAAAACCCTAGTATCAAATTTGGGCAAAAAAAAGTATCTAGTATCAAATCATATTAGAATATGGAAGTCACTGATGTAGTCACCATGAGGTAAGCACGGAACAGAAGCCAAGCCACCAGAATTTGGTAAATTTCACATTCCCCACTCAAACAAGCATCAGCACGCGCAGACTAGATTGCAATCCCCACAGCCACAGAAAGTGTGTGTATATATATAATACATACAAGTATGTTGCTCCTTCCGATTTCTCTATCAAACATTCTCTGTACCCTCCCCTCTTCTCTGTCCCTGAAACTCGTTCATCATCAAGCTCAGATAAAGAATGACTGGAGGAAAAGCTGGAGGCAGCGGCTCAGCCCAGGGCCTGTCGCCATTGAAGCTGCTTGATTTCACCCTCAGGGTCTCTGCTATCCCATTGAGCGTCGCTAGCATCTGGCTCACCGTCAGTGACCAGCAAAGAAACCCCACTTTTGGGAAGCTAGAATTCACCAATCTCCTCGGCCTCAAGTCAGTAATTAAGTACTCAAAATCTTGTTCACTCTCTCTCCTTTTTGTTCATGATCTATGATGCCTGCCATTGCTAGAACCAAACCCAGATAATTTAAATTCCCCTGTAACTGATCAACTTATACTGAAAATCTGCCTCTCCGTTAAGGTACATGGCACTGATAAGTGCAGTGTGTGCTGCCTACGCTTTCGCCTCTGCTGCATCTTCGTGTCTCCCTTTCTTCGCCATTAGAGCTCCTTGGATCTTCTTCCTCTCCGATCAGGTATACTCTTTTTCAAAAGTTGACACGAAAATGTCCATGTTAGCGTCGGATCAGGGTCGTCATATTTTTCATTTACCTCCTGTTCTTTTTGTCTGGGGCAGATCATTGCGTACTTGATGGTGACGTCAGGGGCGGCGGTGACGGAGATAATCTACTTGGGGTACATTGGTGACAGAGAGGTAACATGGAGTGAAGCCTGCAGCTCCTTTGGGAAATTTTGCTCGAGGATGCGGGCTGGTCTCGTCCTCCATTTCTTGGCTCTATGCTGCCTCCTCTGCCTCTCTGTGATCTCCGCTTTCCGGACCTTTAGTGGCTTTGAACCTCCCTGCGTTTGGGCTGCCAACAAACAAGGGGAAGAAGAAGAAGAAAGAAGAGACAAATGATTGAATTGAATGTTTGTGTGCTACTTGGTGTTTCTATGGGTGCATTGTATGTAAGGATAATAATATCATTATTTTCTCTGTATAAATTGCTCCTACCCAACGCACAACTCCAATCACATGATAAATTTTAAATTAATCTTTAATTGTGTTAAATTGATATAATGGTACTAAATTTATAATGTATGAAGAGTTGTAAATATTAAATATGTTTGTTTTCATGTAAACTTAGTTGATTTCTTATATTCTAGTATGTTCAACTATCTTTCACTATACTAAAATGCCATTAGAATAAATACAATAGGCTGGTGAATAGTAAATGTGAAAATATTTATTATTACACTACTATAACCAAAATGTGAGATTTTGAGCACTGACTTTGAAGTAAACTATGTAAAATGGATGAAACGAAGGATATTTGATGCATATATCCATAATTTTATCTTTCGGAGTAATAAAGTAATTTTGTATTTTTTTCACAAAGATATTATATCTTAATTTGCTTACTACGACTATGGAAAACTTGTTTGTTATTGAGATAAATGGTATACATATTATCATAGTTTATGCATATAAAAAAAATATCAAATTTATCAAATTAATTAATGGATCCATATGAGTTAAACAATTGTATTATCGATCATTTTATATTTAGTTTTAGTATTAGAATGAGTAATTATAAATTATTTTTCTAGAACTATATAAAATCAATTTACTTTCAAGAAATATCGAAACATATTAATGGAATGTCAGTAATTCGGATTGTCAACCTAATTGGTATCAAAGAAATTCTGAGATGTGATTAAGAGTTTTTCTATATAAGTATAGTCTAATATGTGATGTTTTTAAAAGATTAAATAGAATTCTTTTGTTTGCAGCCTAATTAGTTTTTATTGTCATGTGTATAAATTATTAAGAGACTAGGTCGACAATATATGAAATGTATAGTCGAATCAATGATAGATTTATTATAGATCTATTGGTTATCCAATGGAGTACCATCATATAAAGATGGCTGAGAGTCAATACTTATTGGTGTAGAAACATATTTGTAGTTAGTAAGAGATGATTTTGTAAAAAGTCATAAATCTATTTCTGTTGAGTTAGCTAAGTGTCAGTGCTTCAATCCGATTTCATGATCCCATGCAAATAGTCAATTTGCTCAATTTTATAATGGTATTTACTTTCACTAAAATAAAATTAAATGTACTAAAATTTAGAATAAAAAAATTATCTTAATTTTTCCGCGAAAATTTAAATTTTCTTAAATACATAGGTGTGTCCAAAATAGTTTAAACAAGCAAACCAAGAATATATCAATTAATAAGTAGAAATTAAGAACTTTTGTACGCAATATTTGAGATCTATCACAAGTCGCGTTGTTTTGTAGGTGATTCAAGACTTATGCTTCGGGAACCCCGACTTTCACATGTAATTGTTTAAGGGAGGTACTAAGCTACTCACGTCGGACCATTTCATTACTTATGATCTCAAACTTAATGTAAAAATTCTAGCCTAGATTCTCAATTTTATAAAATTATTCCATATTCATAGTTTTATTCGGCCACTCGAATCACTTGTCTCGGACCACCCGAAAACCATAATTTCATATTACGTCGGGTCAAACTCTCTCTTTTTTCCAAATAAATTAATTAAATATATCATGATATGCAAACAACAACACATACTGACAATTCATGGCCCAGAAAATACCCGAAAGTCATACCATAATTTTGATTGGGTAAGATGAGAGTGTGTGAATCACGTGTACTCTCAACAATCGATACCCCTTAGGCTCGTCTCTCATTTGGGATGTCTTAGCATCCAAGATCATGATACAAAAATGCCCAATGCCATGTACATGCCTCTTACACATGCGACCCAATCTCACCGTTTCTCATTGCAGCGGTAACATTGGGACCAATTCCGTATATTATCCGAGGGTAACGAGGAAATTTGGAATTAACATTTTCAATATCCCATTATCCACCCATCCAATTTCCCTCGAGCCTCAATACTAACTCGGCAGTTTTCCTATCAATGCCCCAAACTTCTGATCGATATACGATATACATTATTGTATATTAAAAACATGCACCTAAGCAACAATCATGTCTATCACAATTTTCCTCTATCATGGTTCTTATTTGATCATCTATATTCAGGTGCATGCATGAAATCAACCATTAATATTCATGATCAATAGGTTACATATAGTTTGGTTCATATCCTAAGCAACTAATTCACTTAAATGCATGTACCAAATTTAACATTCAAACATCATGTTAACAAGCATGTCACGTGGAGTTTGGTCTATTACTCGACCAACTACTATTAATAATAATATCACATGCATAAGACACAAACTTGGATAGTTCTAGTATGCGACTATAGTTGTCATGTCCCAACCCGGTTTGGTCGGATCCCCGTGATCAACCTGCCACTCTCCCAGTTTATTAAAGGGTTTCCCCTTATTATAAACCGTAAAGAGTAAGGTGTCCTTTAAACCTGCACATTTTCCTGGAATAACATAAATCAAAACTGCATAATGTTTTAAATTTGTCATACCTGTCTAATAGGTGTCTTAGTTGATGGTCTTTAAGGGTAGGCTTTTTAAAATTTCCTAAAAAAGGATATATAAGGGAGAGGGTGAGTATGACTACTCAGTGGATGGGTTTTTCAATACTTTTATTTTTATGAAAAAGATTTGTATTGGAGTGCACCAAACTCATTTCTTTCAAAAACCTTTCATTTCAAATCTCAGTTTTTACCACCATTTTCTTATAAATCACAGTGTGTCATCACCCAACACACATCCTTTATCATGAAGGTCCAATACACATTCGATGACCAACCCATCCACTGAACCTACTTGTGGCATCGAAGCGACTTTACCGACCACCTAGATAGAAGCACGTTTAGTTCTATCCTAAGAATGAGTATATGTACGTGACATCCGACCCTCAATTCTGAAATCAATTCTCCGTGTCCGTATGAGGACAGAGACCTCATCATGTCCCCACCTCGGTCTCATGCGCTTGGTGCTACTCCAAATTTCGCACGGTCACCTGGTACGACAAACTTCCCTTATACCCACCAGGTCGTCCAGTGCTCTTAGGATGCATCACTACCCCTCTTGAATGTCTTGATGGTCCTGTAATCACATTTGTCCATTATACCGATCAGGTATAAGGACATCTCCACTCATAACTGATGAACGGGTTTTCAACTTCCTTCGAGGAAGTTTCATCATACCAATCGGGTATGATCTAATTACAACCGCTAAGTAATTTTTCCGCATAATTTTCACATCACTCCTCTAAGTTGTGATGTTTAAAATACCACTTGGTAGTGGGTTTTCATTTCGAGGTACTTATCATACCCAACCAGGTATGATATAAAATCTCATTCACCCGTTAATGTAGTGAATTCCACTAGACTGACTATTTGTATTCACGCGAGCTTATCCTTGTTGGAGTTCTCGGTACTTTGTGTTCCTACAAGATATGAACATCTCTATTCATTATCCTTCGACCTAATAGCCTTCATTCAATCCAAATGAATTAGAAAACCAAACTTTCTATTTATTTTCAATTAGGTCCCTAAAGTTATTTTTCTTTAACTTTAAGTCCCAAATGCCGGTGTTTCCTCAAATTGAGTCTTGAAACTTTTAAAAATTCACCTTGGGACCTCAATTTATTCAAATTCAGAAAAAGGGGTTTAATTTCCCAAATTTCCAATTTGGTCCCCAAACTTTTCCAAAATTACCATTTTGCCCTTCATTTACAAAAATGGTAAATTTCACCCCAAAAATTCTAAAATTCCTTAATTGGCCCTCTAACATTTTTATCATGCCCAATTGACCCTCAATTTTAGAAAATTGCATTTTGGTCCTTCAAATTTTTGAAAATCCCTAATTTTCCCCAATTTCAACTCCTTAACACAGTCGAATTTGATTTTATCAAATTGATCGATCAAACACTTCTAATTGTTGAAATTTAAGTTAAAATTGAGATCCTACATCTTCATACGATTCAATAACACTTTGAATCGCAAATTTTTTCACCGGAATGAGCTCAAATGGAGCTTCACCGGAAAATAAACTATAGAGAGAGAAAAGCTTCAATTACTCACCGTCAGGGATCACGGCGGTCCGAGCTCTTGATCTAGGGAGATAGCTCTCGTCTCGAGGTTCATCCTATAATCAAGAATTGCATCAATTGATGCTGAATTAAGTTAGAATTTCCTCATTGAAATTCTGTCGGTTCTCTCTCTAGCATCGATCGAAAATTATAGAGGGGAGTCGAATTAGCTTACCTTTCCATTCTAATTCGGTCATGGTAGGGCTGAGGAAGTGTTGAAATGGCTTGGTTTGATCTGAGGAGGGCTCGAATTGGCTAATTTCAGCTTGGCCAAAATAGGGCAGTTTCGGTCCGCCGAAGCTGCTTCACTATTCCATCATGCCGACGCTTCTCTGGTGACTCTCAAAGCAAATAGAGACTACAAGTGTGTAGCTGGCTTCTCCCCGGTTCTAAAGAGCATGACCTCTCCTTCCAAGGTTAAGAAAAATTCTCAAGTCAATGCTTTGGTTCGAGCTTCAATGGGAAATGGAGCAGTAGAGAGAGAGAAGTGTTCAAAATTGTGTATTAAATGGGGGAAATTTATTACAACTATTAATATTGCCATAAATTATTGGTATTAATTCTAATAATTTAATTTAGGTATTAAATTATTGGTATTAATTTTAATAATTAAATATATATATATATATATTACTATTTATGATAGGGCTATGTTCGCATAAAAATTTAGGTCACCCAGCCCCATACTACTCTCACCCAAGCACGCTTAACTTTAAAATTTTGATGAGATCTAGTTCATCTAAATCAATCTGGTTTTTCTCTTCTAATTTATTTTAAGGTTCTTTTCCAAGGTTTGATGAACCCTTTGTATCACCCGAAAGTTGTAAATTTCCAAATTGCTTGTTCCCAAATGATCGGGTTTGTAAACCAGTTTGATTTTCTTACTCGGTTTGACCAATTCTTTTCCCGATTTTCCTTAACTCAAAAAGGTGAGGTTTACAATAGTTCTTTTACTTTGGTATTTGTTACCCTTAACTCGTTTCTTAAGGGTATTATTTAGTGAGCATGCATCCATGTTATTTTTCACTTCTTTCAATGATTTTCTAAATCATACATCGTATTTTTCAAAGAATTATCAAAAGCTATAAAGTGCATTCAGTCAGTCCAATCGAACTCACTGTCATTACTCTTATTCACAATTTTCATTGTAACTTATTTGTCCTGACTATTATTTCCCTTAACTCGGGTTGTAGATCCACATGTGATCAGTTGTTGTATTTATTCTACATTAATTAAATTGTTTAAACGTGTCAGTTTAGATATCAAGTAAGTACTTATAAATACTATCCTGAGATTTTTCACAATTTATAGTTTTGTCCCTTGGGTTTAGTTCTCTCGACTAACGTGTCAATGAACCCTTAGAATTACTAACGTCCCACCTATGATTTCATTCCAAATCATAAGTTAAACCCATATTTGGTTTTATTTACCAAAATGCCCTAAAGGTTCCAATGTTCTCTACTCAAATAACTCAATTTTTCTAAAGTTTGCATTTTAGTTTTTAAGTTGGGAAAAATTACTAGTTTGCCCCTATTCATCAAAAAGTTCCCCATTTTGGACCCTAGACTTCCTAAGTCTCTCACTTGGGTTTCTAAAATTCCTTTAGATATATTTGAGTCCCAAAAATATATTTGTTACACTTTGGTACCTAAAATTGGAAAAATTACCATTTTGTCCCCTCTTGCAAAAATACCCATTTTACATATTTACTTTGGAAAATTACCATTTTGCCCTCCATAGTTCAAAATAAACTATTTGATCTCACTTTGTGCATAAATGACCATTTTGCCCCTATTTGAGCAAAATTACCACTTTACCCCTACATAAAATTGATGATTTTGTCCCTAAACTCTCGAAAATGATTTTAGACATCTTCATGTCTTAAAAACACTTATAAGCCCCTCAGGCTACTCTTAGAGATGTTTTCCACAAAATTTCTCATATTTGTAATTTGGCCCCAAACTTTTCCACAATTGCACTTTAGTCACAAAACATTGAAATTTAATCAAATAAACTTATAAATTCACAATTCATTCCCAAATTATATCATTATATTCCTAATGGTTGTGGGGGGAGGGGTCCTACCCCGACCAACCACGACCAAATTTGGCTATTTCCCAAAACTCGTCGAAAGAGAGCTACTAAGGGAACTGTCAGAAATTCTCATCGGAGGTGGTCGAAGCTTATGTGTTTTGTAGCTTAGGTATAGACAAAACTTTATGTATTGGTGGCTGAACAAGAGGTCACCAGAGTTGGGAGAATTAAGTTGTTGACTGACTGCGATCAAGAGGAACCTGACAGACCCACCGATAGATATCGACTCATGCCAACTGATTTTTCCCTTGCTGGAGGTCGGCCCTTACCATGAAGAGGTAAATGGGAGGTATGCAATCACTTTGGCATCGATGACCACCGAAGTGGTAGCCACAAGTGACCAAATTTGGCCTCGAAAGGCCATCGATTGCAAACATCATTTCGATCCAGGATTGGGTCAACCAAAATGACCCTCACATGACATTTTCTGCCACTAAGAAGTCAAAAGTCGACTATAGAACCCAAGAGGAGTCCATATTATGCATTTGGACACCAAACTTACTCTATTTGGTGATCGGATGAGAGAGAATTGCTCTCTTAATCATCGTGGGGTAGGTTAGGTTTCTGAGATTGAGATTTTTTTACTTTAGATCCAAAAATCGATTTGTCTAGGAGTAATGCAATTAACTTCATAGGAAGACTAGTAGCTTAGTTGCTAGCTGATCTCTTTAATTTTTATCTTTCAATTTGATCCAAAATTGAATGAATTGATGAGGTATTTGTGATTATGTAACCAAATTTCTATCAGTCGATGGGTAGCGATTTGCGGGTGAGTCGGGTTGACCGGACTTGAATCCAACTAACCCAGCTTACTTTTTTTCATTTTTATTTTTTCAAATTAAATTGCCCTTTTTGGGCCCTTCAATAATTAAATTCAAAATTTTAGCCTTGTTCGTGTGAAAATCGGCTTTTCCCAAAAATATCAATTTTCGTGATTGGGAATCCACACCTAATCCGATGGGATCCATATTCTTAGCATCATGTTCTCTTTCCCATTTACAACATTGGGTTATGATTCAAGTGGTAGCCGTAGGTGACCAAATTTGGCCCCGAAAGGCCATCGATTACGGACATCATTTCTATCCAGGATCGGATCAGCCAAAATGACCCTCACATGACATTTTCCTCCACTAAGAAGTTAGAAGTCAAATATAGAACTCAAGAGAGTCCATATTATGCATTTCGACACCAACCTTACTCTATTTGGTGATTGGATGAAAGAGAATTGCTCCTTAATCATCATGGGGTAGGTTAGGTTTCTGAGATTGAGATTGTTTTACTTTAGATCCAAAAATCGATTTGTCTAGGGGGAGTTAATGCAATTAACTTCATAGGGAGACTAGTAGCTTAGTTGCTAGCTGATCTCTTTAATTTTTATAGTTTAATTTGATCCAAAATTGAATGAATTGATTAGGCATTTGTGATGGTGTAACCAAATTTCTATCAGTCGATGGGCAGTGACTCGCGGGTGAGTTGGGTTGACCAGACTTGAACCCAACTAACCCAACTTTCTTTCTTTTCATTTTTATTTTTCCAAATTAAATTGCCCTTTTTGGGCCCTTCAATAATTAAATTCAAAATTTTGGCCTTGTTCGTGTGAAAATCGACTTTTCCCAAAAATATCAATTTTCGTGATTGGGAATCCAAACCTAATCCGATCGGATCCATATTCTCAGCATCATGTTCTCTTTCCCATTTGCAGCATTGGGTTATGATCCAAGTGGTAGCCGTAGGTGACCAAATTTGGCCCCGAAAGGCCATCGATTGCAGACATCATTTCTATCCTCGGATCAGCCAAAATGACCCTCACATGACATTTTCCGCCACTAAGAAGTTAGGAATCGACTATAAAACTCAAGAGGAGTCCATATTATGCATTTGGACATCAAGATTACTCTATTTGGTGATCAAATGAGAGATAATTGCTCTCTTAATCATCATGGGGTAGGTTAGGTTTATGAGATTGAGATTTTTTTTTTACTTTAGATCTAAAAATCGATTTGTCTAGGAGGAGTTAATGCAATTAACTTCATAGGAAGACCAATAGCTTAGTTGCTAGCTGATCGCTTTAATTTTTATCGTTCATTTTGATCCAAAATTCTATGAATTGATGAGGCATTTGTGATGGTGTAACCAAATTTCTATTAGTCGATGGGCAGTGACTCGCGGGTTAGTCGAGTTTACCGAACTTGAATCCAACTAACCCAACTTACTTTCTTTTCATTTTTATTTTTTCAAATTAACTTGCCCTTTTTGGGCCCTTCAATAATTAAATTCAAAATTTCGGCCTTATTCGTATGAAAATCAGCTTTTCCCAAAAATATCAATTTTCGTGATCGGGAATGCAAACCTAATCTGATTGTATCCATATTCTCGGCATCATGTTCTCTTTCCCATTTGCAATATTGGGTTATGATCCAATTTGACTTTCCAAATCCCGACTCAGGTTTCATTCATATTTGAGGGTTCCATTCCCAGTTTAGGTTTTTGTCTTTGGTTCATGATTTCATTCCCGATTTCATATTCCATCCTTGGTTCGAGATTTAATTCTTGGTTTTGGTTCTCATTTTTAATTTAGGATCCCATTTCCTAGCTTATGTTTTTATTCTTAGTTTGGAATTTTATTCCTAGTTTAACCTCAGTTTCCAGTCCACTTGGTATTAATTCAAATTTTGGAAGTTCCAGTGTTATAGCTACTCCCTCATTTTAGGAGCTTTGTCCTCAAAACTTAATCATTTGCTTATGACAGTTTTTCACCTCTTATCTCACTTGGTCTTTCCATTTCCCAATATTCGCACAGTCGTAATACCATTGAGTATTCTTACCCTCCTCCATTCTTGTTCTTATGCAAACCTCCCTTTTGTTCAATCTCTTTATTCAACTTAGACCCATCATTTATCTCAAGCTTGGAGTAACCTTTTTCCAAATCTATCCTTCAGAAATATCATTTCATTCCCTATAAGGCCCCTTTTATAATTATTATCATTAGAGGTTCATGCCAATCATTTTAGATTACATATTACACCTCTTGATTACACATATCATCTTTCATTGATGATATCCAAATATCCATGAATATCCTTGGATAATACTAATATCCTAGGTATTTTCATAACCTTGCAACTTACCTACATAAGTACTATTTCGTACTTAACCATTATGGGTGCTTCCCATTTCTTTATCTTATTGTCACAAATGCACATTTTCATACTTTTCCAAGTCAAATCACAACACTTGTTCTAATAGTGTCTGTTTGAGATTACATGCTTGAAGGTATAACTCCCTCTAATTGTGTCTGGTTGGATGAGTTAATAGTCGTACCAATGCTAAGACACTTACTCTTATAATGCATCTTTTCTCCTTGTGTTGACATCACACAACAATAATAAATGAGTGATGGTGGTGTTTCCCAAGACTTTCTCTTTTACCAACTTAATTTTTTTATTTATTTCACTCACCATTTGTGTGTCTCCTATTATTCCTTAGGATCTAATTCACTTTATGGATTATTATGACTATAATACGTCTCAAGGTCCATAATAATGGCCTTGTCTCCTTTTGACATAATCGTCCCATCAAGTCTAATAATCTAAATAATCTTTTAGACTTTGTTTCATCTTCCAAATTCGTTATAATACTTTAGTACCTTTCCTTGTTATAATACTTTAGTACCTTTCCTCGTAATATCTTGATTACGGTGGTACGTTCCTTATCACCATTGACACAATGCATAATGTGAGAAAACCAATGAATTTAAATCAACCAGTCAAAAGATGCCACATGTCATGCTCAACCAACAGTCATATTCGGTTAAATGCCACATCGAACAAAGTGACCAATGGGAGGTTTCCACGTGTCTAGTCAATGAGTCAGTAGATGACTCGGATGTTGAGTAAGACGCCAAATTAGCGAAGCTAGGCAATCACAGAATGTCACGTGGCAAATCACACGTGCGAAGCTCGCACGCATGCACACAGCGTCGTCTTCAACCTCTGAACAGGTAGGGGAGAGAAAGGCCAAAATGGCCACCATTACTCCAACAGCCAATAAATCTCTCTAACAAGGCCTTAAATTAGATAGTTAATGGCTGACAAATGGATGAATAGATAGAACGGTCAGTCCCCGAGCTCCCTATATAAAGAGCTCATCTCCACTCGTTATCTACACTCCTTCATTGATCACAGAACTCGAACAGCTCCAAGTTCCCACTATTCCTAAATTAGAGCTCCGACATTGACCCTTTTTGCCACCTCTAAACACGAATTTGGGTTCCCTAGAACCGGGAATAAGTTCTCTACCTTACTATATACTCCCTTCAACTTGAGGATCACCGGAGAAGCGCTAGTGAGCTAGCACAGTACAATTGCTCTGGCTGTCGAGAAGTAGCATAAACTTTCGAGCTGAATTTTGGCCACCTCAGACCTCCTAAGGCCTACTGACTTTCCAACGAGTTTCCACAACTAAGCCTAGTCCTCCTTGAGCCTTCAAGGTAAGCAATTGTTGCCACATTCGCCGAAATAGTGAATTTATAGAGAGAAAACTGCTTAAAATTTCTTGGTTGAATTCTCCATATTTAGGGCCCAATTGAGGTGAAATTTGATCATAGGAGGATCCTCTCGACGAGAGCTAGCTCCTCAAATCAAGAGCTCCAACAATAGCATCCTTGCCGGTAAGAATTCAAAGCTTTCTCTCTCTAGAAGTATTTTCAAGAGAAGGTTCATTTAAGCTTGTTTTTAGGCCAAATTGAATGATTCAAAGTTTGAAATGATTGTAGAGAGATAAGAGAGGGGATTAGCAGCGTGATAGGATGAAATTAATTGAATTTAATGGGTCAATTTAATAAAATGAGATTTTGGGGGTCAAAGTACAAATATGGAGAAATTTGGCGATTTGGAGATTTTTGAAAAATTGTGAATTTTTGTTCAATTGGCATAAATTGATAGTAAATTGAGAAGTTAAATGAAATTGTAGGCTTAATTGCAATTAAAATGATTTTTGGGAATTTAATTATAATTAAAAATGGATAAAATGCTTTATTTGTAATTTTAGATAATTTATATTAAATAAAATTATTTGGGAATAAAATTACAAATAAAGTAAATTGAGAAAATTATGGTAAATAATTTGAAGTTTATTTGTTAAGAAAATATATTTAGGGACTTATGTGTAATTAAAGAAAATATAAGGAATTAAGTGTAAATATCAAATACTTGATGTATTCTTTATCCATGATCATGTAGTTGCGAAAGAAAGGTCATGACCTACAAACGAGAATCCAACTTGAGATATTGGATTTCTATCCAGTACGAACAAATCACGGATCTTAGGTAAGTGAGATTATTGACATCGAGTCTGATTGGACCAATGACAAATACTTGAAATCATTATTTATTTTGAACTCAATTTTCTAGAAGTATAATCTCTTGTGTGAATTCGCTTAAACATTTTGGGATCATATTTCTGAATAAAGTATGAATTATATTAATAGGACAACCCTTATATAGTGTATGGATACACTTTAAGGGATATAATTTAGTCTGATCATTGATGCAAGAAATGGGCAATGCTCATGACCGACAATAGTGGGCTAGATCTAGTTTTGTTCAAGTGGGCCCAATGCCACAATTTTAGAAAGTGAAGTGGGCCAAGAGCTATGTTTTAAAAACTTGTACAAGTGGGCTACGACCTTAGTGCTCATGTCTTGTGTTTCCTAGAGGATTTTTGTGGTATATAAGGCATTTTTGTCCTACAATTTATGCATATGAGTTATGTTTTATCCAGAAAGTATATTAGGCCATGATAATATTACTTGTACCATTATTTAGCTAAGTGTTGATCTATATCTTATTATTTAGTCATTACATAACTCAATATTAGGTAACTCGATCTCTCTCCTGGATTTCTTTTTTCTCGATATGGCCTCAAAGTGCTCTATCTTATACTTTGGCCTTATGTTTCCCCATTATATACCTTGGTTTAAATTCTGCATAAATCATCTCTCTTTCTCCTTACATTTCCTAAATTTACATTATTACCCTTCCCCACTTTCAAAAATTAACCTTTTACCCCTCATAAATCTCATTTTCACCCTCCATATTTCAAATTCCATATTTGTCATTTCTATTTTCCAAAATTTCATACTTACCAATTTCCATTCACAAATTACTAAATTAACCCTTATGTTTTCCAAAATTATAATATTGCACCTTACACATTAAATTTTTCATTTTTATCCTTCATTTTTTTAATGGTACATTAAGTTTTTGCACCTTACTAAATTAACCCTTATGCCAAAACTTTCTAAAATTCCATATTTACCCCTCATCTTTTGAAAATTTCATATTTACCTCTTTTATTTCAAAAATTACCAAATTATCCCTTAAAGTTTCAAAAAGTTCTATTCTTCCCTTCATAGTTTCAAAAAGTTGTCATTTTATACATTAAAAATTAAAATATTGACCCTCCCATTATTTTAAAAACTCATATCTAGCCCAAATCTTCCAAAACTTTCACATTTGCCCTCATCACTTTCAAGATTACTTTTTTGCTCTTACACTTTTCAAAACTTACACTTTAGTCTTTTAATCATCAAAATCCTTTATTCGGCCCTAATACTTCAAAATATCCCATTTCAGTACCAAAGGTTTCAAGATACCATTTTGGCCCACATTTTCCAAAAAATATCTTTTATTCCCTAAACATCCAAAAATTACATATTAGTCCCAAACTTCCCCAAAATTTCATCACGGCCATTTTAGGCTCTCATCCAAGTATGCTTCCCCAAGTTTTCCTTGTTTTTTTATCTAGCACTCTTACTTTTAAATATTGTATTTTGGTCATTAATCTTTGAAAACTTCTTCAACATGAGATGTAATCTCTTAAATTCATCCTAAATACTTCCATTAGTCCTCTCATAGTCCTTAGAATGTTTTGGAGGTCTTGATTGTAGTGTTTTTTAGTTATTTTCCTATTCATGCTAGAATAGTAAAATCAAAGTTTTTTGCTGGAATATTCACTAGAGATAGCAAGGGTGTCAACCATTGGTAAGGGGAAATGAAGTTGGGGGTTTGGGAGTACATATGTCTCGACCACCAACCTTGAGGTCGTGAGAGCCTACCTATATTTTGAGCTTGTTTAGCCTCAACCAAAAGTTACAAAAGTGACTTATCATTGGAAAATAGCTCGGTAAGGGAGGAAAGTGACTTATCTAAGTCGAGATAAGCTTGGGAGTAGATCGAGGAAGGTACTACAATTATTTGGGCGCCCATGTCGACTAGAATCGTGTCATTAGGGCTCTGGAATAGTCGTAGAAAGGGTTTGATTTTTCTCCCAAAAAATGAGTTTGAAAATAGCTTTGACGAGGTGGTTTCTGACAACTCTCATTTCGAGTCAAGGTCTTAGGTGATAAAAGAATGTCATCACAATTATATGAAGATAAGAATTAGGTGTTTTGGCGGTTGGGAGAGGAAGTGGGAGAGTTATAGCTCGAAAGCTTTGGTGGTCTAGAAATGGTAGAGAGCTTCCTCTCTCACTTTTAGAGGAAAATTTAAGTTTTTGAGGGAACATGAGTTCAATTACTCTTAAAGATAGATAGAGTGACAAGTTAATAGTTTGTCCCTGCATCTATTGATGGAATATTTTACTAAATTATAACCTTTTTAGAGAATCCCCTTTTATGTGTGCATGTGAAGGAAAGGACACACAAATCACAAGAAAGCTAAGGGAAATTGGGTCGTAGATTAGATCAATTAGGTGGAGAAGGTGCATGTCACATGTGTTGTGTGTGTTACACTTGCGACGTGTTAGGAAGTCACATATTGGTGCATGCAACACTAAACCTAACATTTGTTGTCTCATTGATCAATTCATTACTGTTTGAATCCTTTTTTGGTGAATTAATATGTCCGTTCGACCCATTTTAGCTGAGTCACTATTAATTTAGTTCTCATTTCAATTTATTTTTCTAAAAATTGATTACCTCATTTCCTAAAATCTAGGATGAAGAATTTCACTTTTTTTCTTTTTGAGGATCTTTAGAAATAATTATGTGCAAAAAATGTTCCTTACATGATCATGCTCGATCTAAATTTTATATTATTATTAATTGTACATTTCTTATTTCTTAATTCTTGATCAAGGGATCATTTAAGTCTTCTTCACTTTTATGAATTTCTATAGTTTCAATTCATATTTTTTTTCTAATTCAAATTTAATTTTTAAACTCTAGTCGAGTTTTCTTCCTGACTCAACCTAGGTTACCGGTCCAATCAACTCTACTTCGCTTTTTAGGACATACATTGTTACACTTAACAAGCCTTTTTTAATTTATTGGGATGGTATCCATCTTTTGATAAGCACCGTATGTATTGTTTTTTATATGTGATTTTTTATAATCACCGTACAAGGATATAGACATGCATTTTATAAAGTTTGTAAAGTATGTTAGTTGATATAATTCAGTTAGTCGCTAATAATCACACACACACACAATGACTTAGGATTGTTTGTCCTTATTAGTGTTTGATCTACATCTAGATTACACCATTGGCTATGTTATTTGACCTAAAAGTATATATATATCTACATCTCGATTACACAATTGGCTATATTATTTAACCTAAAAATATATATATTCAGTTATATCTCAATCAAACGTTTTTGGTCGAGTTTTGTCTCTACTTCTATTATTTCTTAACTTTTAATATATTTATGTTTTAGCCCTTTTGTATTGGTTCACTCCATCGATCTTAACATATTTAATTTTTCTACTCGGCCCTTAATTTTTTTGAATTTACAAAGTTATTTAAAATATTTTTCTATTTATACTTAGAACCCTAAACTTTATATTTATTGTATTTAGGGCCCTAATCTTTCTAATATTACCTTTAAGTCCTCAAAATTCTTTTTTTACATTTCAATCATAAGTTTTTTAAACATTTTTCTTTAGAACGTTAGAATGTCATCATTTCCATCTTTGTTCTTATAATTTTCCTTATTTTCAATCTAGTCCCTAAATTACCTAAAATTATATTTTAGTCAATAAATTTTTGTATTCTACTTAGCTCAAGTTTTAAGCTTTAAAATTAATACTACGTACTTCTAATCATCTTCACGTTATTCTCACTATCATTTTGAGAACTTAAAAAATTAGTTTAAACCATATTTTACCCAGTTTTTAATTTTTGTTGAAATAATAACAAACATGAAAAAAAAAGTCAAAACTCATTGGCGAGGCGAGTTGACCGAAGCTGAGGATGTGGAGGAACTTCTTGGGGTCTTTCCTAGATCAAAAGAATTGCCTTATTTTAAACTGATTAGTAACTCGTTCAAAATTAGACTAAAAATGGAAGTCACAATCATTAGGGAGAAAATGGCTTATAGTTTAAGGAGGTCCACGGAATCCTCAGGGCTTCTCGGATTAATCGAGGCGGTCAAGAGGAGTGGAAAGAATTGGGAAAGCATGCTATATTTCTAGTTTAGAAAATTGAATGTGAATTTGAAGCCCGTTGACTCTTTTAAGTCGAGTCCGACCAAAATTGCCATGAGGTAGAAAAGGTCAACGGGTTCTCTATATTGAAATTTTGGGTTCTTTCATGGTTAAAAAAAAGGTAGTGTTGATTGTTTGAGTTTCCGTTCTCCATAAATAGAGAGCCAAAAATTTTCTTCAACTTTAATAAAAAAAAATTATGATTCAAAGGAAAAAATAATGCATTAATTCTCTTAAGCGAAGGTTAGGGGAGAGAGTTTGCAACTTGCTTGTATAAAAAATTATAACGATTATGTTTTTCTAGGAGATTTTCACTATTGGTACAATCGGTGAAAAATAGAGTAATCATTATTGTCGATATAGGGTTTGCTTGTGTAAGGATGAAGATTATTGAACTAATCGTTCCGATTTTTAATACGATTCGATTCAATCTCTTATTTAATTTTTATTTAATTTCTAGTTTAATTTCTAATCTAATTTTTATAGAACTAGTTCATCATAATTATTGATTTGATTGAATTTCTGATTTAATTTAATCTAATTTTATATTTGATTTCAATTTAATTCGTGATTCGCATTTGAATTTATTTTAACCTAATTTTCAAATTTATCAAATTTTTAATCTGATTAAATTTAATTTTATGCCAAATTATTTATACAACTTTCAATTTCTTACCAAATTTCTAATCAAACAATTTATAATTCTTAATTTCGGATTAAGCCGGTTATTTTGAGTTTGGTACAATATAGTTTGATAAATTTTTAAAATAATAATTTAAATCAATTTTTGGTGCGATTTCAATTTTTAGTTCAATTTGATTTAATGGATTACAATGTTACACCCCTTCTTTACAAATGGCACTAAGGAAGATAATCATGTGTGTCGCTGTGGCGACTCGTGCACATGCATCGAACATGGCGCAGCTGCCTTCGCGTGATTTTACCCACGTTGACCTAGTTTGACTGCTTTACTTGTATATTTGGCCGGTTTGACTTATC
Source organism: Trapa incisa (assembly GCA_030064435.1). NCBI lineage: Eukaryota > Viridiplantae > Streptophyta > Magnoliopsida > Myrtales > Lythraceae > Trapa > Trapa incisa. The sequence continues at coordinate 24,460,150 of CM057779.1, forward strand.
TTTGATCGGTTCCACGAACTAGTTCTAAACTTGATTTTCATTTTTTTATCATATTTTTCTATTTTTTAAAATTTATTTATTTACACTTTTTAACTAAAATTACAAATTTGTCATTTTTTGTCCTTTGGAAAAATTAAATTTAGTATGATTCAATCCAATTATGAGTTTAATTTAATTTATAATTCTAATTTGATTCCAATTTTTGATCTAATTCTATTTAATAATCACTGTTTTACAAGCACAATACTCGAAATGTGAATAAAAACGTTACACTTAAACTTGATTTCTCATCTAATAAATTTATATATATAAAGTCAAATAACAATTAGATGTGTTATGTTAGGATCCAGGTTCAAATTTCAATTCGATACTAAAGAGTGCTCTCAAGATGCATGCTTAGATTACTATGATACTTTCAACCCAGCTGTGAAGCTTATTATCATGAAGGGTGTTATCATTGGAGTGGTGCTATTTATTGTCGTCTCTCTTTCTTGGCAAATCTAATAATTGTATACTAATAATATATTCTTTCATGGTAACATTAATGAAGAAATATACTCGCGTGAACCATAGCAGATTCAACTTTTTCTTACTATGTAGGTCGACTTCTGTCATTTTCTCTAAAATTTAACTTATTTTTGCACACTTTGTAATTTCATAACGTGCATACTCTTCTATTTTTATGTATTTGTGCATACTATTTAAAAAAACCCTAAAATATCATCAACCGTATCTTTTTTTTTTATTTACGTGGATAAAATTATCACCACTAATCTCATTGTCTCGTGACTTCCTACTTATTTAATATAAATATATATTATTCAATATAAAAATATATGAATAAACTTCTAGCATAACCAAACTAGAGAGGGTGATCCACTTTTATGTCATTTGGAGTATCACTATAATATATTATTTTAACTCGCCTTAATGTTTCATATATTGTTTATCAAATTTGTTAGTCACCTATTAAATGATTTGTTCAGCAAAAAAACTTATTAAAATATTGTATTTTACTATACTTACGTGAGATTATCTCTAATGTAATAGTCTATAACATGATTGTCCATATTTATTCTTGGATATTAATTTGAGCATCAGTATTTTAGTGATTTTGCTATATTTATTAGATAAAATGGGTTAATTGGAGTATAAAAGTTTGGTTAATACCATCAAAACTTATATGAATTCGATGTATAATTGATGTCATAGTACTTCAACTTCTCTTGTACGGATTTGATAATCTTTGGTTTATTTACGTTATGACCAACTCATTTTTTGATGCATTCATAGTGTGATAGTACTTCAACTTCTCCCATATTTGACATATTTGATATTCATTTATGTTAGGGCAACTCCAGTTTTTTTATAAATAAAGTGTATTAAGATCAATTAACAGATATTTTCTTGAAAGAACTTTCAACTAATGGTACATAGAGATCATAAAGCCTTTGTAAACACAAAATCAAATGATTGAATGATTATGGAATGTACAAGCTCAATGATTACAGTATTAATAAGAGTGCATTAATAGTGTAATATTTTAAATTTTAAATAATTTATTTTTAATAATATTCATGATTGTTTTAAACGTTGCCCCTCAACCAAATTAATTTAATTTAAATTACACGTCACTTCAAATAATTTATGTTGTATAATAAATTTTTTTCTCAATTATTAAATCTTAAAAATTAGTGCACATTATAAATAATAATAATAATAATAATTTAATATTAATATATATAATTGTTTTATTTTATTCCATAAATAAGTAAAAATATTTTCCCATAAATAAATTTGAGAGGTAGGTTGAGACCCAAAAAAGTATAATTATATATATTTTATATTGTTAAATTAATTGATATACTAAATTATTAGATAAATTAAAAAAACTGATGATTAAAATATTTAAAAATAATATTAAATGAATGAATTATTAAAATAATTAGTATTAATAACGTGTAGGACTTACAATTAGTTCACTCTATTAGTAAACATATATTATTAATAATTTTCACAGTTTTATTTAAAAATTAAAAAAAAAAAAGACAAATGCAGTTGATACAGTCCCAATAACACTAAAATGTAAAAGAGGAGTTGGTAAGTACCACCATCATGGGGTCGCACAGCCAAAAAGTTTGTTGATCAAATTCTCATAATATATACTTTTCCGTCACCTGCTCTGTTCCTTTGTTTGTCTAATACCTTGTGGGCCGTAACCCAAATTTTGAGTCTCATAAGAGAGTATGTCATGATCACAGAAATCATACGCAATACGTTTGTAGGAGTCTAGTGTTCTTCCAAACCAAACATAGCTCTCCGACCAGTGTCATAATCAAATTTATTATCCCCGAACAGCAACCCATATCCTTGATCATGGTACACATGCTGACAGAGGCCATTGGCAGAAGTGCTCAAAGCTCTAGCAATTGGGTCTAAGGGTCAAAAGACCCCTTTATAGACCAGTATAACACAGTACCTGATGGTTTGATAGGGTCACCAAAGTCCCAAACAAAGATGAACAAGTTTTTTTCTGAATTATCGAGGCAAGAGGAAATTTTACATGAACAAGGAACCTTTTATCTGTTGGATTTGCCGGTTTCTAATGTACAAAGGGCTATCCCACTAATTACCCTGCATGGAGAGATGGTCTTCAGCAGCTGCTACACAACATACAAAAATAATCCTCTCCAGAGTATTTAATCTCCACAGGGCAACTGCGTCGTCACAAGTCAAATTGCAGATCAAGGAAAGATCACCAAAGCCCAGAAACATCGTCAATGAACAACCCCATCTGCTGGAAATCTTGTCTAGTGGTCAGACGTTTCTTATATCTAATCTATATATATTCTCCTTTAACGAACAGAAGCCAGAGATCAATGCTTTATTCAAGCAATGCTACCAAAAAAATGTACCCCTCAGCTTCTCCAAGCAACCAATCATATCTGAGATTCAGATAAAAGCATCTTTGAACATCTGGATGGGAGTAACCTGACTTTCCACTGATATTGCAACAACTGGCCAGTTGCAATCACCCATGTAGAATACTCCATTCTGAGAGATACAACTGCTAAGCTCCCCAATCCCCTGGAAACCACTAATTTTCCTCCAAAATTACCAACCATTAGAGCTGTAAGGCCAAATCAGGTTGTTGTTCCATCTTGACATTAGAGGACTGCCTCACAGGTGATCCTGGTGACTGAAACCCAATATTCAAATCTGGAGGGAGAGTTTCCTGTTTCGATGTCTGCTGCATTTGGGGAACTATACCTCTCCAATGTGTCTGAGGCTGATATCTAGCCAAACTGGCATTTAATTGGGGGAAAACCATTGGTCTATTCGAGAACTGAGCTACATTATCCAAGCCCATAGGAACTTGCTGCGGCATGAATGGTGGTGGCAGAGGACTGACACTGTTTCCATGTTGGAAGTAGGTTGCCCCAGAAGAAACAGGAAAATCACCCTGAGAACGTGCAGTTTGTGATGGATGAACTTCACGTTGGGAGTTGTATGGCAAACCTGACATGAATGGGATTTGATTTCTGGGGCTGGAAGAATTTTCTGTAGTTTGTTTAAACCCACCTCCTATAGACATCCAAACAGATGCAGCAACTGAAGCAGCATTGCCAGAAGTATCCTTTTTCAGCAAAGGAATTGTAGAAGGAACAGATTGCATCACAGCTGATCCATCATCAGCAGGATGCTTCTGAAGAATCTGCTGCTTTTTCACCTTTTCAGCCAACATTTGTTTCAACTGAACAGGGTCATGACTTTTGTACGATGAATTTAGATTTGCAGAAGTTTGTTTCCTTGGGCTGGAACAAGTTTCCTTTCCTTGTTTAAACCCATCACCTCCAGCAGACATCCAAACAGGGGTAGCAGCTGTAGCTGCGTTACCAGGGGTATTATCCCTTCCCAAGGAAGAAACTTGAGGTGTAGTGCCTGGCGAGTTGTCACCTGAATGTTTTTGGTGGTTATGCTGTTTTTGAGCCTTTTCAGCCAAAGTTCGCATCAGCTGAACTGGGTCGCTGAGCCCTTGGTCCTGCCTGAGGAAAAAGGCAGGTTGTCTCTGCATTTCATTTGGAATGCTACTAGCTGGAGAGTTAAGCCTGCTACTATCAAAACCATTGCTAACAATTTTCTCACCAGATAATGCTCTGCCTGTCACAGCACTAGTATCCAGCTGCTTAAAATGCACTGACCTTGGGCTATTTATGCTTTTCATCACCACCTCCTTTGACCGGGAGACAACTACCTCTGGAGCAAAAACTTCTTTTGCTGGATGATTCAAGTTCCTCGGCATGGCCTCTCCCGGCCTCATGGCCCCCGTATATATATTATCTATGTGCTTCTCTGCACCATTATCAGTGCACTGACTACTCGGAGGTAAAGAATTCAATTCAAATTGTTTTACAACCTTGCCTCCAGACCCCGGTGGAATCATAGAACTTCTGCTTTGTATCTGTTGATGATTGGCAGTACTAGCAGCATTCAGTCTCAACCCAGAAGAACTAACCGCTAAGGGGGGAGCTTGTTTCATTTCTGAAACAATATTGCTTGCCTGATCTTCCATTGGGAGAGCTGGCATTTTGAAAACCTTTCTCGAGTCAGCATTATACTTGGGGTTTGTTGTGAGAAAAAAGTCTTTACTCGGATGTTTTTCAGGCACTAAAATTGGATTTGAGAGGGGTTCATATTCACCAACCCAACCACGACCAAATTTGCTTCCAGCAGGTAATACTTGCTCAATCCTCTGGGAAGCAACCTTCCATGCAATAGGACCCAGAGTTGCAGCAAAACGAGCAAGGCTCTTAGCATAAGAATTCTCTGCATGTAAGCCAACCTGCAAGGAGAAAAATAAGTGAATATACAAGCTACATGATCAAAATTAGAAAGAAAAATGCCAAAGGGTTTATAGATCCTGTACAGCAACTAGCTGCTTAATTTCACTCTCGAAAGTTGTGAATATAGAGTCCACTCCAACTATTGGTTGATTGGACATGTATGTGGCTCGACGGTTATCATCGACTACAGAGGGTTTCCGCAAACATTTTGCAGATAAACCTTTCCCTGAAATCAAAAGTAGCCAATATGCACATTAAAATTTGAAATTATAAAAGCATCATGAAACTAATCATGCATGCGCACCAATATATATTATTCATCAACAATGTAGTCTCCACTAATGAGAATATTCATCATCAGGCACACAAATAGACAATATTGCATCAACAATCATGAGGGAAAAATACCACTTATGGAGTCTGTAACAGCCACTAACTATCAAAGTATCGTGGGATAGTGTCAACATTGGAACAGTGAAAAATATACATGCATAGACCTAAATACTTCAGTACCCGTTGATAGCTCCTCTGCCTTGTCCAGATTATTTTCTGCAAGAATGATGCTGCCATCCAAAATACTGTCAGTAGTGCTGGGCACCTCACAGTTAGCAGAAGAGGCATTCTGCAAGTCCTCCCCAATAACAAGGGTTGCAGCAGCAGAATAATCAGAACCAAGAGGCCCTGAATAGGGCCGAGACATTGGTTTCTTCATTTGCTTCTTTATGAGGGTATTTGATTTCATTCTTAGATCAGCTTTTAGCTCTTTCTCAGAGCTGTCAATGTCACTCTTTGCCTTATGGTCCATTTTCTGCTCTCGCTCAAACCGTTGATAGTCAGTCCTTAGCTTTTGGAATTTTTTCCAGCCAAGTTCTTGAATGGTGCGTGCCTTTATGCAGATATGATTAGTGCATTTGTCAGTGATTTGAAGAGAAACAGTAACATTAGAGAAGAGGGAGGAAGAAGACCGATGTTAAGTCGACAAAAAAATTTGAAATTTTGTACCTGTTTATAGTATATTGTATCTGGTGCATTGTATTGCATCGCATTCGAACAAATAAGGAGAACGTCACTCTGAAACAGAAAGGATGAACTTGGAAGGTTATGGAGAAGTAAAAGGTCTCAACCCCTCTGAAAAGGAACATCATTATAATCAAGACAGTATACTTCAGGAAAAGCAAGAAGATAGCAGCATCCCCATTTATGTTTCAGAATCTACTTCACTCACCTCGAACTGTTCCAAATTGGAGTATAATCCATTTTCAAGCTTCTTCCTAACAGTTGAGAAATCCATTGGATGCTCAATCACATCATGATAATCTGGAAGCTAAAATCCAGAAGTGAAGGCTCATATTGTTAAGAAAGGGTGCAATAAATATCTCTTGAATACAGAAAACACATGGGGTAGAGGGAAAAAAAACATACCTCCTCAGGATCAACGGGCTCTGCATATACGCCATATGTATCTTTCCTGTAACATATTCACAAAGCCAAGCAATAGAAATCGTCAATAGACCACATAAGACTCTCTGCGTGTCAGAAGACACCATACTCACAACTTCGCTTCTTTTTTAGCCTAACTTGAATTCTCATTTAGAGGGATAGAAAAGAAGCAAACTTGTTTAATTCCCATACTTCTGAAGTTTGTCGAGAATCAATTCAAGTTTCTTCTTATCGGGCAGAGGCACACTTGGCACAGCTCCTGTGGGAGTTCCTGGCCAAAGCAAACATAATCGAAAATTAAAAACTCCATTCAAATAAATTAACATTTAATCATTCTAACCACAACCACAACCACAACCCCAAACCAAATTTCATTTTTTTGAAAAATCATGGAATTAGAGCCTGGAAAGCATTACATAAGAACAAACCTGGGGGAGTGTCCAGCTCCTTGGAATGCCCTTTACCAAGTCCCCTCTCCTGCCAAGTCATATATCACCCCAATCATTGAGAAACAACAATCAAAATCTAAAGCAGCTCAAAATGAGATGAATAGTCAAGTAACCGAAGCATCCTGGGTTGAATAAAGATATTGAGACACTGACAGGGACGGAGACTGCTAAAGCTCTGAGAATGCAGAAGTAGAGAGAGAGAGAAAGAGAGTAAACCATAGACACAGAGTGAGGTGAGAAGCAATTTGAAGCTGAGGGAAGTGACTCAATTGGGAATGTGAACAGATTTTTTTGCCGTTAGTTAATGACAGTTGACCCGACAGTTATTCTCTCAGGAACCCACCCAACACAGATAAAAGGGACAGAGTGTTCTGGTCCATTTGGAAACGAGCAGAGACTTCATTTGTCTCTCAGAGGCACTAAAACCCTTATCCCCTAATCCTCTGCAAGAAGTAATCATCCATTGCAAAAATGCTTTTATTGGAGATCGGAATCTTGGATCTGCATACCGATCTGGCCAGTAGGTCGGCGTCATCGGCGCCACCACCACGGTGATCCACAATCTCCTCTTCATCCTCGTATTTCCCGCCGCCGACCCTCCTCTTCTTCACGACCTTCCTCCTTCCCTGTTCGTCATCTTCATCCTCATCTTCCCACTCATCAGCTTCGTCCTCCTCAGCTGACGCGCCTTCCCCCCGAGCGTCAGAGCCACGCGCCCTCTGATTCAACTTCACGACGAGCTTCACTTTCTTCTCTCGCCTCCGCTCGTCTTCCTCCTCCTCATCCTCGTTCTCCTCGAAGTACTCGTCGTCATCGATGAAGTCATCGTAGTCGACGAAGTTGTACCTCACATTCCGGCGCCGAAGGCTCCGCCGTACCCTAGGTTCCAACTCCGGCCCCTCCACCAGCGCCCTCCTCGCCAGATCCGACTTTGGAGGCCTCCCTTTCTTCTTCCTCTTTACGATCTGCCCCATTTCTCCGCCCCGGTAAGCTCACTTTCCTCTCTAAAACCCTCACCTCCACCCTCTCTCTAGAGATCCACGCGTCTTCAGTCAATCTCTCTCCTCCCCTGGTTCAATTATTTCGATGAGGGAAGAGTGGCTTTTTTTCCAAGAGAGAGACAGAGGTTGAGAGAGAAAGAGAGGGCTTTAATGACCCGAACCTGTGGCCGAAGCTGAGGCTCGGGCATGAGGTCGGGCGATTAAATGATTGATGCTCGTCTGTCAGCTTAGCCCCGCATATATTTTAATTTTGCGGTCGAAGTCCGTGTATATTTATTATTCTTTTATCTTTTTATTAAACGGCGTTTAGTGCCTGATCGGGCAAAAGTCTACCCGCTGCCCGTTGATGAGGCTTGCGCGCGCGACTTTGCCCTGCTTCTACCTGATCTGCCTTTCTGCGCCGCTGTTCTCTCAATCCCTGCCCGTCCCTTCCCTCCACCTACCCATCTTGAGACGGTTTGGTTAACAGAATAAAGTACCGCGACTGTAATCACGCGACATAATTAGCGTCGAAGGACTACTCCTTCCATACCACCGAAATGTCTATAAAATTCTTAAAAATGAAAATTAAATTATCATACCTAAAATTATAAATTGATAGATGAATTAAAGCATTCTAATCTAATGGTTGATTAACATTTAATTATATTAGTTATAATAACTCTCCAGACTTACCACCATCTCTATTTTTATAAGTCACAATTTGTCAAAAAAAAAAATGACACAAGAGTTCTGACATGATGTTGGACGGTGGGACATCATGTTGAATCATCAATATTTATAATATAATATTAAGTAAATAAGGCGGAATGATATACCGTCCAAGTCCAAGTTAAATTATAACTATTATAAACATTATAATATTTAAATTTCAAATAATAGAAATATCTTATTGCATATTAATATCATTTCTTTTATATGGATTATGGATATAATAGATAAATATAAATCTAATAGAATAATTGAATATATATATTTTTTATTATAATAAAAAATTATCAAAATTTGAAAATGCATTAAAATGGGATAATACTCGATCTAGTAAAAAAAGAAATATCAAATTCACTGAAATATCAAGTTTTAGTTTTTTTCATGGCTAATTTTCAACTTAATTTTTAATTGTACTTTAAAATACTATACTTATATGTTCAATTTTGGATTCACCTTTTAGTCATAAATATACATAACCAACTAGTAAAATGTGTTAATTTAAGACTTTAATTCTGAAAAATAGATTATATCCCAAATAAAAGTTTAAACTTAACCTTAAAAATTGAATAAAATTAAGAATTTGTTCGAATGGAAAATTTAAATCTTTAAATTAAAATAAAATAGACATATTTTAGAATTATATTATTTGTTGGGATATTAAGATTAGGGGCGATATGATTAGAAATTGAATAAAAATTGAATTAATTGCACCACTTTATACTAAATCGAAATATAATTTATCAAGAAAACTAAAAAAATAGTAAATGTTAATTTTGAGTAAAAAATATAATTAGATAAATTTAGTAAATATAAAAATAGAAAAATGATTGAATTGACCAAAAAATTTGTCCGATTGTCGATTATATAATTGTGTCAACCAATTAATAGATCGGTTATATTGTAAATCGAGTGATCAAGTCAACAAAAATGATTATAGATAAGGAGAATAAATGTCCCTAAACCTTCTAGTGCTACCTATAAAAGGAAAGTACTCCTCTTGTCCTTAACACATTGAAATCATTCATTGAATACACATGGTCTCATTGTTGAATGAAGAAGATATCAAATCTCCTTTATAGAATCCTACAAATCTTCTCCTATAATGGTGGTCTTGTTTATCAACAACTAAAAAAGAGCCAACATGTAATAGTACATTTGCCTAGGACACTCAAAACATGACGATTATTACTCAATTTATTTTGGCCTAGTGCGACAACCGAAGGAGGAGCCAACATGGCCTTGGTAGGTCTACATCATCGCTAACTACCGTGAATTCTAAGCTTTGTTTGATTTTCACTAGTTTTTTTATCAACAACGATTTCATGCACCTCTATCAACCAATTGAGGTGTCACTTAATTCAAGGAGATTCCCTAAGGAGCCAAAATATATTTCCACATACTCAGCTCTGACTTGACTCATTGTCATCAGTAAGTTTCTGACATTTTTCTCCATTGTGTTAATTTTCTAGTGAGGCTCGAAATATGGTCAAATTTAGGACAAAACGATCAATTTAAACCTTGAAATAATCATTTGGGCATGTGGGAGTTGTTTAGGATCATATTAGAGTAAAATTCTAAACAATAAGATTGAGTTATAATGAAATGAAAGGTTTGAGAACTAATTTATAATTTTGGCTAAATTAGGAACCTAATTATAAAAAATGAGAATTATAATACTCAAATGAGTCAAATGAAAGTTTAAGGACCTAAAAGAAAGGTTAAGACAAACTTGAGATCAAAATATAAATAAAAGAAAGTGTAGGAACCTAAGTATAAATAATGAAAAGTTTAGGAGTATAAGTGTAAATATTGAAAATATTAAGGGCTTAATTATAAATAAGGAAAAGTTTTAAGACAACCTTGTGAATATGAGGAAATTATAGGCCAAGTAGTAAATTAGACTTCAACAGGGGTTGAACTAGATAAATCAAGCAATAAAAGGTAAAACTGTAATTTATTGGAAAAAAAATTAAGAAATGGTACAAGATGTATCAATTTAATCGAGCTAAATACCCAAACAAGATATAATCAAGAATACAAAATACATGTAGGTTGGAGAGTTGCACATTCATACCAATTGAGGACACAAAACGTACACTTATCGAGTCACAGACCATGGCAACCTATAGGGCGCTAATGGGGACCTTATAGTTGAGTTTCATAATTTTTTAGAAATATTTTGTTGAGAAACCAACGTCGGAGACCAAATATAATTTTGAAAAAATAAGAGATCCATTTGGAAATGGGATTTCTTGGGATCTCTTTTAGGGTCTAAAGAAGGTATAGGGACCAATGGAAAAAAATGAAAAATGTTTGAAACTCATATGATGAGTTTTGGAAGATTAAAGACCTAAATAGAACTTAAGTAAACGTTTTGGGACCAAAGTGTAAATAGTAAATATTTGGGAACCCATAAGTGATTTTTGGGAAATTAGGAACCCGAATGAGACTAAAGGAAGTCTAAGGACTTTAGAAGAAGACTTGGAAAGTTTAGGGTAAAAAAAATGAAGAGTTTTGGAGTATAGGGGCATAATAGTAATTTTGCCCATATTAGGGACCAAAATATAACTTTTGAAAAAGTTAAGGATCTAAGTAGGGCACTTAGAAACTTTTAGGTATTTTGGTAAATACGACCTAATATAGGTGTAATCTAAGATTTCTATAACAATATGATAGAAGATGGTTAGTGTAAACGGGTTCGTCGACATGCAAGTTGAGTGAACCAAGCTCAAGGGGAAAAACCATAATTTTTTAAAAATTATGGGATAGTATCGAAGTAGCCAAGGAAAATCAAATATACCATGGGTTATATGATTTGATTCATCTAGATTAACTCAGCAAGCTTTCATATGTGGATCACTCATCCCGAGGTAAGTGAAAATCTGTTGTGACGAACAAGTTTCAATTATAATAGTAAGTGAGATTTACTGATGGTGAGTTTGATTGGACCGACCTTTTCACTTTACAACCCTTTATGAAATCATAAATATATGCATGGGTGTTTTGAAAAGTGCTATGAAAAGTAGAGGAAAATTATATGGATGGATGTACATTTATGTAAATTAACAATTGATATTAATTACCGAAAATAAGGGTTAAAGGACCCACAATAATGATTTTCATAAATGCCACGCCCTGACCTAATTTGGTTGGATCCCCATGATCAACCCGTCACTCCTTTGGTTTAAGAGTGGTTTCACCCTTCATTTAATCAAGAGGAGCCATGCGAAATTTTAAACTTTGTTCCCTAGAATAGCATAAATCAATAAAATACAAGCTTAAAAGAACTTTTAAGCATACCTGATATAGGGTAGACCTGGTGTTTTCCTTAGTCATGTTTTCCCCTACTCCTGGAAAGTGATATAAAAGAGGGGCTGAGTTCTACAACTTATTGAGTGGGGGTTGAAAGTAATTTTTTTTTCAAAACATATAGTTTTAACCAAGTGTGCCAAGGTTGTTGTTTTTCTTTCACAAGAGGTTCTCCTGAAAATTCAGTTTTTAGAAACCTTTTTCCTCAATTCCACATTAGGTGTGTTTAACAGATAACATACGCCCTTTATCAGGAAGGGAACACACATTTGTAGGGTAGCCCGTCCACTGCACCCACTAGCCCATCCACTTCTACCCTTGGTCTGAGTGGATGTTCTCGACATCCGACCCTTAGGCCTAAAAGCAACTCCATGTCTATATGAGGACAGAGACCTCATCTAGACCCCACCCCGGTCTCATGTGTAAGAATCTACGTCGAGCTTCCTGATTGCTGGCATGACAAACTGTCTTTATCTCCACCATGTGTCTAGTAGCCCTTAGGATGCATCACTACCCTTCTTGGGCATCTTGATGGTCCTGTACCTCAAGTGCATGCACAAAACAATAATGTTCATAATTGGCCATTTATCTTTAGTGCCACTGGTCCAACGGCCCTGACCCTCAACCCGACCTACAGCTGTTTGTCTAGGCCGGTTCGTCGACCTAGCCCTTACGCACCGCAGCTAGTCCATCAAGTACTATCGGTCCTGACTTGGTACCATGGCAAAATCACACAACTATTTCATTAAGAGTTTTCATGGCTTTCATAAGTTATGTTTGTTTACGAGCTCCTGCTCGTGCCCACTGGCCTTGGGCCCACTATACATGATTTTTCAAAACCGGGCATTTAGCCCCACAAGTTCAAAAACTGATGCCTCTGGCCTATTTGTGCTATTCTAACTCCCATCAAGAAGGTCTCTCAAAAAGTTTAAGCATTGACACACAATCAAGAGAGAACACTTATGACAAAACACATTTTCACATCATCACACCAACTGGGTGTGATGATATCTTCGCTTACAACCGACAAGCAGGTTTCTTCTTCCTTCAAGGAAGACCATCATACCAATTGGGTATGATGTCCTCTACTTACAACTAGTAAGTAGGTTTTAGCTTAGTTTGCCCATCATCCCATTTGGGTATGATGTTAAACATCCCACTTACAAGTGGCTTTTTGTTTCTAAAGTTCTCACCATCCCAACTGGGTATGATGTAAATAAGCCCACTCACCCGATGACTGTGGCGTATTCTTCTCCGGTCAGTTTTCACCTCCACATTATCTTATCCTTGCCGCGTTCCGGTCTCTCATGTTCCTACACGATTGGGCACCCTTATCTATTAAAGTTTGGCATAACAACATTCATTTCTCACATATGAGCAACTAGGCTTAACATTATTAGTTAATTGCACTTAGGTCCCTAAAGTTCATTTTCTTTAACTTTAGGTCCCTATTGCTAACTTTTCAAAAATTCTCTTTAGGTCCTCAATTTATTCAAAATTTTGTAAGGGGCTCAAGTTTTCCAAATTCCCAATTTGGTCCCCAAGTTTTCAAAAATTACCATTTTGCTCTTACTTTTCAAAAATGGCAATTTGACCCCAATTGTTTAAAAAATCGACCAATTGGTCCTCCAACATCTTTTTCATGGCTAATTGGCCCTCAATTTTGGGGAATTGTAAAATGGTCCCCCAATTTTATGAAATCCCCAAACTTCCCCCAAAATTTCCCCCAATTTCCCCCTTCCAAACTGACCGAATTTGATTTCTTCAAATTGACCATTTAATCGGGGTTAATTACTTCAATTGGAGGTGTAAATCAGTTCTTACAATTTCATACGATTCAATAGAGTTTTAAATCACATGAATTGACGTCGAAATGAGCTCAAATGGAGATTCACCAGAAAACTATGCGTAGAGAGAGAAAGCTTCGAAAGCTTACCATCGGAGGTGTGGCAGTCCGAGCTCTCTATCTGGGCAGGTAGCTCTCTTCTTGAGATTCCTCCTAGGATCAAGAATCGCTACAATTCATATCAAATTGAGAGAGTGTTGTCATCCTGAGGAAGAAGATGACACTGTTCCGAACCGAACTGGACCGGTCAAATAGGGTTCAATGCGTAAATCATCTAGTTCAGGCACGATTCGATCGATTTTCTAAAAATTAAAAAAATTATAAATTAATCTAAATTCATTTTCTATGTAATGGTGGCTTCAATCCCCCAATTTGAATATTTTAAGCCAACAAGAAAAATGAATTTAGAAACTGATTCAAGTATGAATCAAACTAGTTCAATCTGGTTCATGTCCGGTTCGCCTTGAACTGATTTGGTTTTCTCTTCCCATTTGTCCCAAGTTTCTTTTCCATGATTTTTATGACTCTTTGAGTCATTTGGGATTTGTTGATTTCCCATTTTACCCTTTCTCTATTGGTTAAGGTTCATGAACTGACTCGATTTTCTCTTTTAAATTGAGCGGTTGTTTTCCCGATTTTCTTATCCTTAAAGGACGGGGTTTATAATTCTCCCCTCCTTTTAGGAGTTTTCTCCCCAAAACTAATTCAACAATCATTTGCTTTGGGAGTGACTTTCCTTAATATCCTCCTAGGGTTTGCTCGGTATGTTATCAATTTGGCTATTCCTTTTACTTAGTCCATTAGCCACGTATTTGAGAAGTCTTTCTTCCTTTCTATTTTCCACTCACTCCACAGAGTGTATCACGATCAGTCATGTCCAAACTACCCATCCCAAGGTACCTCCTTAGGTCTACTTCTTACTCTACTTAGGGTAAGACTTTTCTTCTTCAGGACTCTTATTTATGTCTTTGGGTTGGACGTTCCATATACATTTGATCGTCCCTATTTCCCATCATTTCCTATATTGTTGATGCTCTTAGTTTAGCATCCTTTAGGACTTTTTGTCCTTAACCCCATGGGTTTTGATATAATTTATTCCTTATCTTATTTTCTTCCTTCCTCCATTTTTGGTTTACTACAATTCTGGTTCCATTTCTTAGATTTGACTAACGAACTCGGTCTTACTTGGGTCACCTTTCTTGGAACTATTGGCACTACATGTTCTTTACAACACGATCTATTTTGGAATTATCTTTGCCCATTATGGTTCCAGAATGTGTATCCTTGATAACGGTTTATTTCTTTCCATCCGTTTAGGAGTCGTATGGCTTCGTTCCTTCCTACTACTCGGTAGTGTTTTCCAACTACCTTTTATGTTTTCCAATTGTCCTTTAAATCTATTAACCTCAGAATCATGTTGGTTCCCTTTATTTACTCATTCTCTACCAACTTTTCTATAGGTTTTCCCCTTGGTTCCAACCGCTGGTTTTCCTGGTAGCTTACCGACACATTGGGATCCTTTCTCACTTATGTCCTTCCTCATTTACATTGGCATCGTTTACTCAAGAGCTTTCTTTTCCTCCATCCTTTCTTGCTTGCTTGTGACCATTCACATTCCTCATTCTGAGTTGACCCTTGTTCGGCCTACTTATTGATTCCTTGTTTGGGGGGGGGGGTCTCTTCTTTATTGTTTTCATTCTTTGCCATGTCCTTCAAAGTAGAGACTTCCATTTTAGGATTATACCTTCAATCTTTTTACTATTTCTTAAAAGTTTCTTCCCTTTACCTCCCTACACTCTTTTTATTTTGGAACATTTGCCAACTTTAATTCTCCATTGTCTTAAAATTCCCATTTCGTCCCTTATTTCCTAATGAACTTCTGATTTTCGGGTCTGATTTTGTGTATTCCACACTATGCCCAACCGTTATCCTTTAGGCTCCCTTAAGTGAGCATGGACCACGACAAGTCTTGATGTCAGTGACAGTTTTCATTATCCATTTCTTAATTGGTGGGCTTACTTCTCCAAGGTTTCTTAGGTAGTCTTTCCTCTATGTTCTTATTATGGGCAATCCACCCCCTTCTTATTTGTACGCCATCTTTCGATGCTATCTTTCCATCTACCTATTCATTGGGTTTAACTTACTTCTTGGGTTCTGGGTAAACTACCCTTGTAACTAGTCCTTTTCCCCTATTTTCATTCCATTTGAAAATTTACCTTCTATTCCACTTTAGTTGGGTTCATTACTTCTCCGTTGGAATATGTATGCCTCTTTAGAGCTCCCTTCCTTGATAGGCTTCCTCCTCTTTTCCCGAATTTCCTCTTTCCTTCGTCTTCTTGGGTATCTATCTTTACGTCAACTTCATGTCATCCTTTCCCGCTTTCCCTTATTTCAAGGAATGTAGTTGACACTTCCCTTGTACCTTGTATTTATTCCAACTTGTACAATTTTATTTCTATTAGGGAAGGGTTTTCAATCTTTTTCCTTTCGAGGTTTCTTAATCTCCTTCTAAAAGCTTACTTCATCTCTTACATGGCTTGGGTTTGGTCATCAATTCATTTTTTGCCATTTATTTCTTCAAGGATTTCTTTATCCTTCTTTTCCAATGTTTTGGCCTTTACACTTTTCCCTTTCTTGCTAGAGTTTAAATTTATGATCTTCTTGAGGGTCAGTTCGTTAATTGCCTCGTCCCTACTATTCTCTTGGTTCACTTGTCTAGGAACAGTTGTCCCTTGAATTTACTTGTCCTTCATGCTTATCTCGTCGTCCTTTTTAGGGTGTAGTCCTTACTATTTTCTGGTCCTTTATAGGGTGTCGTTTATTCTCCTTGATCATGCAGTTGTTACTAGTGGCTTCCTTCTTGACTACTCTCCTTTTTCCAAAACAGGCCACCCTTGCCATTCCAAGACATCCTTAACCACGTATGCCCCTATTTAAGGTTCCTTATTTTGAGTTAAGCCTCTTATGATCCACCTTTCGGTTCCTTAACTTGAGAATTTCCTTTTTATGGTCTCACTTCCTACCTTTGTCCTTTTTCTTAGGGACTTATGTCATGTAATTTTCATGTTCAACCTCCCTAACACTCCTGGAAGGCTTTTCCTTCTTTTCTTTCTTACACCCTCCTGATATTGGTATGATTGTCTGCCCTTAATCCTTCCCTATCCTCCAATTCCATTTTTGTTCCTTGTCCTTCCTTTGAGGAGTTCCTGATTATTGGTGGGTTCCTAGCACTTTATGTTATGTCCATCTGCCTATCAATGGTTCTTTCAAGGGTACTTAATCCTATACATTCCTCCAGAGTTCTCTTTCCTAGCACACTTTTTTCCTCTTCACTCTTAGAGTGTCCTGCCCTAGAGTTGCCAGAGGAGGTTTTCCATGTTTGCCCTTTTTGAGGGGGTTCTTGTACCTTACCTCTCTTCTTTGTTGTCTTCCATTCAACTGGTTCTTCTTAAAGGCAACTTAATTCCTCTTGGTTTCTTAACTCCTATACGAGGGCTCGCTCAATCCCTTAGGGTCCTTAGGCTTTCCTCCACTCTTCCTACATCTTTTGATGATGCCTCCCCTTTGTCGAGATTCATCCAATTCTTTGACTCTACTTCCCTTATACTGGACCCCTTATGAACACACTCTTTCCCTTCTTCCTACCCTTGGTTAGGGTATGTCCTTTCTAATGACTCCCTTTCTAGGCAGGCTCTTGGTTCCTCTCTGGAAACTCCCTTCCCAATCTTTTGTCTTGTTGCCTTGATAATCGGTGTTTCCTAGTTCTTGTGGTGGAAATATTTAGGTTGTCTATCTTAGGGTTAGTGTTAACTAAAGTTGATCGGTGGTCTTCCTCCTTAAGTGGCCTTCTCTCCATTTATTACCTGATCATGATTGGTATACTCCAATCTGTTAGTTGCACTTGTCGTTATTAGGGAGACTAACTTTTAATTGAGGAAAAAATGAGCTTTATACATTCAATGAGGTAGTTTCTTGCCGTGCTCGACTTATTACAGGAATTCACCACTTTCTAGTCTCTTGGGGTCATAGGTCGGGAGTTAGCTTCCGAATGGTTTTGGGATTCATGGTCCGAGGACTCTGATGAACTGATTGACGTCCATCCATACTCCCGTCGGCTTCCTTTATAGGATGGACTTCATGGAATACCTCGAGTTCGTACCTCCTTAGCACCTCAGCCTCAAACTCATAGGTCCACCTCATCCATTGGGAAGGGTTAAAGTTGAACTGAGCTGGTTGGGGTGCCTGGTGAACTTTCATAAAGGTTGCGTGGGCATTACAATTGTCATGCCCGACCTGTGAATAACCCGCCACTCTCCAAGTTTATTAAGGGCTTTCCCCTCTTCTAAACCATGGGGAGTAAGGCGTCCTTCTTACATGTACCTTTCCTAGAATAATATTGATCAAAACTGAATATAAATTTTACATACTTGCCTTAAGGTTCGACTATCGATAGATTCTTAGGGTTGGTTTTCCCTTGATTTCCTAAAAAGGGGTAAAGGGAGGGGGTGAGTTCAACAACCCAGTGAATGGGTGTTAGGTGAGAGTTTTCACAAAAATGAATTTTTATCGGAGTGTGCCAGACTCCTCATTTTATTAAAAATGCTTTTATTCAAATTTCAGTTTATCAAAACCTTTTTTCAATGTTTCCCAATTCATTTCCAAGGATTCTCAAAAACTCCTTTCTACAGTTTTCATAACCTTTTTCCCATTTTTATATTCGGTGTGTTTCACAAACAACACATGCCCTTCATCATGAAGGGATCACACACATTCGCAAGATGTAGTTACACCGACTACACCCACTTGAGGATCAGCGCGTCTTTACCATCCACCCTGATAGAAGTCTCTGACTTCTACTCGAAGTCTGAGTGAACATCTCTAACATCCTATCCTCAAACCAAAAATACTTCATGTCCATATGAGGATAGAGACCTCATTCCGACCCCACTCTGGTCTCATGCGCATGAAGCTACGTCGAGCTTCCTTGACTACTAGCATGATTGCCCCTCTTGGGGGTCTTGAAGGTCCCCATGTCGTCTGATAGCCCCTAGGACACATCACTGCCCCTCATGGGGTCTTGAAGATCCCGTACCTTAGTGCATGCACAAAACAATAGTTTTCCTCATAAGGCATTTAATCTTTGGTGCCACTAGTCCAACGGCCTCGACCCTCAACTCCACCTGCAGCTGTTTGTCTCGACCGGTTCGTCAACCTATCTTGTCGCACTACCGCCAGTCCATCGAGTATGTTGGTTCTGTCTTGGTACCATGGCCAAACACATCATTCATTAAAGTTTTCATGGCTTAAACTCATGTTTGTTTATGAGCTTCTGATCGTGCCAATTGGCCTTGGGCCCATTGTATGAGATTTTCAAAATTGGGCATTTTAGCACCCAAGTTCCAAAATCGAGGCCTTCGGCCTATATGAGCTATTCGAGCTCCCATCAAGAAGGTATCCCAAAAAGTTTAAGTAGTGGCAAACAGTCAATGGAGAGCACTTCTGACAAAAATAATCTTTTAGTTGTCCATCACACCAACTGGGTGATGCGAACCCCGCCAATATGTGGACGACACCCTACACCAAATATGGCAAGTCCCCAAGACTTTCTCGATGCAAGTACGAAAGGTTGAAATATACCTTGTTTATGTGAGAAACAAGGTATCAAATATCTAGACGCCACACCCAAATTCCCTAAGAAGAACTCTTAGAAAACCTTGGTGATAAGTCTTGAATTGCTTGAATGCCACAGGTAAAAACTTGATAAGTTCAAAAAGCTCTTTCAAGAAAATAAAGAAGACAAAACTCACAAGATTGAAATTCCAAAGTGTGTTTTTTCAATGCTGTGGAGTATGCCTTTTATAGGCTCAAAAAACAATCAAATAGTCCACAAAATAAGAAAAAAAATCTATTATGGTTATAAACTAACCATATCTAATCTAAATATCTAGGATATTTAATAACTAATTTAAAAATTTGAACTACCTAATATTATCCTAATAGATTTATTATATTAATAAATCTCTCCTTATTAATTAAATATGGACTTTCTCTTGGTCTCATCTTGGCCTCTTCATTTGGGCTTCCATTTGAATATTCAACAATCTCTTTAATCTGCCCATATAAAGCTTCTTTGAATCTTTTAGCCATTAACCTTGTGATTGGGTCCTCTTGCAGTCTTAAAAAATTATTCATCTCATTTTGTGACAAACTGTTCAGCTCCATTGCAAGTTCGGTTGATTGGACTTGTGAATTCGTAGTCTTTTTAGTTGGATTCACATCATTCCCCCCTCTTGAAAATGATTTGTCCTCAAATCTTCTGTTTCTTCATCACCTACATCAAAGGGCATTAAATCAGTAACATTGAAGCTTTCATTAACGCTATACTCACCAGGTAACTCTAGCTTGTAAGCATTATTGTTAATGCGTTCCAACACACGAAATGGTCCATCTCCTCTAGGAAAAAGTTTTGATTGCCTTTGTTTCGGAAATCGTTCTTTCCTCATATGAAGCCAGACCTAATCGCCGGGTGCAAAAATGACACTTTTGCGGCCCTTGTTTGCTTGTTTTTCATAAACTTTAGTCATCCGTTCAATCTGCATCTTTGTTTTCTTGTGCAGTTCTTTCACAAACTCTGCTTTTCTCTTTCCATCAAAATTCACTAATTCACCTACAGGAAGTGGAGTTAAATCTAGAGGGGTTAATGGATTGAAACCATAAACAATCTCAAATGGTGAAAACTTAGTTGTAGAATTAACATAACAATTATAAGAAAATTCAACATGTGGTAAGCAATCTTCCCATGATTTCAAATTCTTTTTTATTATTGAACATAATAAAGTACCTAATATCCTATTTACTACTTTTGTTTGACCATCAATTTGTGGGTGACATGTTGAAAACAGCAGTTTGGTTCCCAATTTACCTCATAGGGTTTTCCAAAAGTAACTGAAGAATTTAGAATCATGATCAGAAATAATAGTTCTAGGCATACCATGCAATCTGACAACTTCTCTAAAGAACAAATTAGCAACATTCGATGCATCATCAGTTTTATGACATGCAATGAAATGTGCCATTTTTGAAAACCTATCTACTACCACAAACACAAAATCCCTCCCCTTCTTACCACTTCTACAACTTCTAAACACTTCATAGAAATCAGGATCGTTTGCATACAAATCCTTGATATAATCAAAACCAAGAAATTTAGAATCAAGCATTGAAAGCATAGCGTACCTTCGTGATAGAGCATCTGCAACTATATTTTCCTTACCTTTTTGTACTTGATCACATATGGGAATGTTTCAATGAACTCCACCCACCTTGCATGGCATTTGTTCAACTTGTGTTGTCCTTTGAGATACTTAAGAGATTCATGGTCTGTGTGAATCACAAACTCTTTCGGCCATAGATAGTGCTGCCATGTTTGAAGAGTTCAAACTAGGTCATACATCTCCTTATCATAGGTAGGATAGTTAAGGGTTGCTCCACTCAACTTTTCAATGAAATATGCAATTGGTCTTCCTTCCTGCATTAATACACCTCCAATACTTACTCCTGATGCATCACACTCAATTTGAAATGTTTTCAAAAAATTAGGCAATGAAAGCAATGGGGCAGTAGTTAGTTTTTCCTTTATCAATTGAAATGCATTTTGTTACTCATTACCCCATTTAAAAGGTACATTTTTCTTTATAATAGCAGTAAGAGGTGCAACATAACTACTAAGATTTGGAACAAAATGTCTACAAAAACTAGCTAATCCATGAAAACTTCTTACTTGACTTACCGAATTAGGTGTCGGCCAGTCGCAAATTGCCTTTATCTTTTCCTCGTCAACTCCAATCCCTTCTGAACTTATAATATATCTAAGAAACACAAGTTTATCCGAACAAAAGGTACATTTATTCAAGTTGGCAAACAACTTATGTTGCCTTAATGCTTCTAACATAGCTCTTAAATGTGCTACATGTTCATCCTTGGTCTTGCTATATATTAGAATATCATCAAAATATACCACTACAAATCTTCCAATAAAAGCACGTAATACATGATTCATTAATCTCATGAAAGTGCTTGGTGCATTAGTCAATCCAAAGGACATAACTAACCATTCATATAATCCTTGTTTAGTTTTAAATGCAGTTTTCCATTCATCCCGTTCTTTCATTCGAATTTGATGATATCCACTCTTGAGATCTATTTTCGAAATAAACAAGATCCATGCAACTCATCTAACATGTCATCCAAACGAGGAATAGGGTGGCAGTACTTTACCGTGATGTTGTTGATGGCTCGACAATCCACACACATTCGCCAAGTTCCGTCCTTCTTAGGTACAAGTAGCACTGGCACAACACATGGACTCATACTCTCTCGAACATACCCCTTTTCCATCAGCTCTAGGACTTGG
Source organism: Trapa incisa (assembly GCA_030064435.1). NCBI lineage: Eukaryota > Viridiplantae > Streptophyta > Magnoliopsida > Myrtales > Lythraceae > Trapa > Trapa incisa. The sequence continues at coordinate 24,482,163 of CM057779.1, forward strand.
CATTGAAGTTCCTTTGTTTCCTCAGGGTTACTTCTATATGCTGGTCGGTTGGGAATCGTCGCTCCAGGGATGAAATCAATTTGATGTTCAATTCCTCGAATTAGTGGCAAACCTAGTGGTATCTCATTAGGAAAGACCTCGATAAATTCACGCAAAACAGTAATAATATTGCTCGGCAAAGATCCGACAAGATTGTTAGTACTCAAAAAGGCATCCTTGTACATAAGTACAATAAGAGCCTGATGTGAAAGTAAAGCTTGCTTGATCTCACTTTTTCTTGCAATAAAATTGCTTTTACTCTCTTTTTTTCCACTTCTGGCTTTTCCCTCTTTTTTTTCAACTTTAATATTTCTCCTTTTTTTTTCTTCTATTTTCTGTTCATTTGTCTTTTTCTTTTTCAGTTGATTCTCAAAAACTTGCCTTGGAGTCAATGGTACAAGAGATATTGGTCTCTCATTCATCACAAAAGAGTACCTATTAGTGAATCCATCATGCATAACTTGACAATCAAACTGCCAAGGTCATCCCAAAAGTATATGGCATGCGTGCATTGGTACCACATCACATAGTATTTCATCTTGTTATTTTCTAATAGAAAATGCAACCAACACTTGTTTGGTTACCTTGAGTTTACCTTGGTCGTTCAGCCATTGTAGTCAATAAGGCTTCGAATGCTTTAAGGTTGGTAATGCCAATTTCTCCACCAGCTCAGTGCTAGCTACATTAGTGCAGCTTCCCCCATCTATAATAAAATAACAAACCTTATTTTTCACAAAACAATGAGTATGAAATAAGTTCTCACGCTTATTGTTTTCTTCTTCTTGGGCTTGAACACTGAGAGTTCGTCATGCAACCAACAATTCCCCTTCTTCTGCATATTCATCAGCATCTTCAAGTGGTGGCATCCCTGGATCGATATCTTTGTTTTCATCATCAGTCTCAATTTCACCATTAGGATTGATCACCATTGCCCACTTATTTGGGCATTGACTTGCAATGTGACCCCTGCCTTGGCATCGGAAACACTTAATATCACGAGCCTTGGGAGTTGTGATATGGGTGTTACCTTGATTTTGGGCCACAACTTGCTTGGTTGTCTCTTTTAGTAGAGCATGCTGAGGTTGAGTTGACAGACTCTCAAATCGCCTTGAGGATAGTTTCCATGAGTTTGAGTAACCATTGTTTAATCCCCTTTTGTGTAAACTCTTTCTCTTCAATTGTTGTTCGACTTTGATAGCTTGATGTACCATATCTTGGAGCTCAACATGATATTGCATTTCCACCACATCAGCTATCTCATGGTTTAGACCATGCAAAAATCTCGCCATTGTTGCCTCTCTGTCTTCCTCCACATTTGATCAAATCATCGTAATCTCCATCTCCTTGAAGTATTCGTCGACACTTTTTGATCCTTGGGTAAGCCTTTGGAGTTTATTGAACAACTTCCGATGATAGTGGCTAGGAACAAATCGTCGTTGCATGATCGCTTTCATTTTATCCCAAGACTCCACAAGGCATTCGTGATTTCGTTTCCTTTCCTTCACCAACTGATCCCACTAAATTATAGCATAATCAGTAAATTCGACAGCAACAAGTCGTACCTTTTTCATGTTCGAGTAATTATGACAATAAAAAACCATCTTCATCCTCTTTTCCCATTCAAGATACGCTTTTGGATCAGTTTTTCCTTGAAAAGAGGGTATCTTCAACTAAATATTATCCAGGTTGTCATCAACTCGGGGTCGTTCTCTATGAGCATATCGATTGAACTCCTCGAGTTATTATGGATCAAAATGTCTTGACTAAAAGCTTCGTGGTTGCTGTTCAGTAGGGGTATGTTGACGTGAACCCCTCACTCCTTCTTCCAATTGATCAATTCGCTCATGAAGCGGTTCCAACTCGGACTTCAGCATTCGTCTAATTTTGCTTGTTATAGCTTGCATTTGTAAATTTGGAATCAGTTGTTGGGAATCTTCTTCATTTGGCATATTTCCTCGTTGTTGTGCCATGAGTTCCTACAAATGATTAAAATAATAGAACCTTGCAAACGCTCCCTTACATATTTCTCACAATCACTCGTGTTTTCACACTCAATTAACTTTTTCTTATAGATTCAAGCACTCTTCCCTTTTTCCTCTCGTATGTCTTCTTTCAATCTAAATTGAACTTTAAAAACAAATCATTTTTATGAAGCAGTTCAACTTGAGGAACAATCAAGACAAATCAATAAGGTTTTAAAAAAAATAATTCCAGAAGAATTTAAGTGTGGTGTACGAATAGACTCAGAGAGAATAAAATTTAAATAAAGAAAGAAAATAAGAAATTAAGATGGAATGAAGTAATAGACTTACATAGAGCAAAATAAGAATGAGATACAAGATAGAATTGTGTACCTCTCTTTTTTTTTTGCCTTTTTTTCACAAATTTTTTTTGCTCTTTTTTTTCTTTTTTTCCTTTTTTTTACACGCATTTTTTTTGGCTTTTTCTTTGCACTTACCAAGAAGAAGATGAGATTTTTTTTGTTTTTTTTATAAAGAATAAAAATAGGTAGAGAAGATAAAAAAAAAGAACAAGATAAAAATATGGGATAGAACTTGCCGTGCAATCGTGTGTTCTGATACCAACTGATGCAAACCCCGCCAATATGTGGACGACACCCTACACCAAATATGGAAAGACCTGAAAACTTTCACGACACAAGTACGAAATGATGAAATATATCTTGTTTATGTGAGAAACAAGATATCGAATATCTAGATGCCACCAAATTCTCTAAGAAGAACTCTTAGAAAACCCTGGTGATAAGTCTTGAATTGCTTGAATGCTACAAGTAAAAACCTGATAAGTTTAAAAAGCTCTTTCAAGAAAAGAAGGAAGACAAAACTCACAACATTGAAATTCCAAAGTGTGTTTTTCCAATGCTGTGGAGTATGCCTTTTATAGGCTCAAAAAATAACCGAATAGCCCACAAAATAAGGAAAAAATCTATAATGATTATAAACTAACCATATCTAATCTAAATATCTAGGATATTTAATAACTAATTTAAAAATCTGAACTACCTAATATTATCCTAAGAGATTTATTATATTAATAAATCTCTCCTTATTAATTAAATATGAACCTTCTCTTGGGCTCATCTTGGGCTCTTCATTTGGGCTTTCATTTGAATATTCAACAATCTCTTTAATCAGCCCATATAAAGCTTCTTTGAATCTTTTAGCCCTTAACCTTGTGATTGGTCCCTCTTGCAGTCTTAAATAATTATTCATCTCATTTGGTGACAAACTGTACAGCTCCATTGTAGGTTCGGTTGATTGGACTTGTGAATTCGTAGTTTTTTTAGTCATATTCACATCACCAGGTGCGAGGACATCTCCACTCATAATCGATAAACAGGTTTTCTACTTCCTTTTAGGAAGTTCATCATACCAACAGGGTATGATCTACTTACAACCATTAAGTAGTTTTTCCATGTGTTTTCTCATATCACCCTTCTAGGTGTGATGTTAAAATCCCACATAGTAGTAGGTTTTCATTACCGAGTTGCTCATCATGCCAACCGAGTATGATATAAAAATTCCACTCACTCGATAATGCAATGAATTCCTCTTAATTGGCTTTTTGCCTCCACGCGAGCTTGTCTTGGTCAGCATTCTCGATACTTAATGTTCCTACACGATATGAGCATCCTTGTTCATTATCCTTTGGCCTAATAGACTTCATTCACCATGAATAAATACCATGAATAAATAAAGTACACAAACTTTTCAATTATTTGCAATTAGATCCTAAAGTTCTTTTTCTTTAACTTTAGGTACCTAATGCCAATTTTTCCCAAATTGAGCCTTGAAACTTCTAAAATTCACTTTGGGACCTCAATTTATTCAAAATCATGAAAAGGGGTTCAAGTTTCTCAAATTCCCAATTTGGTCCCCAACTTTTCCAAAATTACCATTTCCCCCTACTTTGCAAAAATGGTAAATTTGACCCTAATAATTCCAAAAATTGACCAATTGGCCCTCCAACATCTTTTCCATGCCCAATTGGCCCTCAATTTTGGAAAATTGCACTTTAGACCATCAAATTTTTGAAATCCCCGGTTTCCACCAATTTTCCCCTTTCAACTTGGCTGAATTTGATTTCATCAAATTGACTAATCAATCAAGGTTAATTATTGAAATTGAAGGTAAAATGGAGTTCTTTCACTTCCACACAATTCAATGAAACATTGAATCGTGACATTTGGATCCGAATTGAGCTTAAACAAAGCTTTGTCGGAAAACTGAACTTAGAGAGAGAACGCTTCGAAAGCTTACCGTTAGAGGTGCGACGGTCCATGCTTTTGATTTAGACAAATAGCTCTTGTCTTGATGTTACTCCTATGATCAAGAATTACATCAATTGATGTCGAATTGAGGAAGAATTTGGTTAGTGAAGTTTCGTTGGTTCTCTCTAGCATTGATCGGAAATTAGAGAGGGGGGCCAAATTTGCTTACCTTTCAGCTTTAATTCAATCATATGACGGCCGTGGAAGTGTTGGGGGAGCTTGGTTTGGCCTGAGAAGGGCTCAAATTTTTCCATTTTCAGCTTGACCGAACCAAGACATCTTCGGTCCGCTGGAGCTACTTCACTGTTCGATCACGCCGGCGTTTCTCCGGCAATCCTTAGAGCAAATGGAGACTATTGCCAGGTAGCTGATTTCTCCTCGAATCTAACAAACCCGACCTCCACTTATTTGGTTCAGAAAAGTGCCCAAGTTGGAGCTCTGGTTCGTGCTTCACTGGAAAATGGAGCAATATAGAGAGAGTGGAGTTTTTAGGTGTTAGGAGGATGAATAAGGAGGAGCTCTTTATATAGGAAGCTCGTGGACTTCTTAGCCATCCGATTGGCACCATTATGATGGTCATTCATTGCTTGAAACTCTTTGGCTGGAGACTTCTCATCTTCGCCGGCACTGCTCGATTTTCCGACAAATGAACAGTGCTGTTGTATGACGGAAGAAGATGATACTATTCTGAACTGGACTGGACCGGTCTAAATTGAGTTCAATGTTAAACCAGCCGGTACAAGCCCGATTCGATCGAGTTTTCCAAAATTAAAAATTTCTAAATTCATTTTCTATCCAATGGTGGCCTCAATTCTCCAATTTGAATTTTCTAAGCCACCTAAAAAAATGAATTTAGCATTCGGTTCAATGATTTTCAAACCAGTCCAAACTAGTTCGGATCTGGTTCACCTGAACCGGTCTTGTTTTCTTTCCCAAATTGTTCTAAAGTCCCTTTCCAAGGTTTTAATGACTCTTTGGGTCACTTGGGAGTTGTAAATTTCCCAATTTGCCCATTCTCAAATGGTCGTACTTCGTGAACCGGTTTGGTTTTCTCACTCGGGTTGACCGGATCTTTTCCCTATTTTTCTTATATTTAAGGGACAGGGTTTACACCAATAGTTATCCTAGTCCTCCTTCTTAGTTGGAGTCCTTTTTGGCTATCGTGGGGCTGGAGGGGGTGTTAGGCTCTTTGGAGGAGGGGTAGCTTCTTCCTGCCTTGGAGGAGGATATGTGATGCCTTCTGGCTCTAATAATGCTCCAACAAGTTTCCTATAGTCCTCGACCATATCTTGAGGTACTCTATTTTCGACCTCTACAAACTTTTGGATGGCTGCCTCTCTCGAGGTGGGCGTCTTTTTCACGATCTTGTGTATTGGTTTGGTTCGCATGGTGAATTTCCTAGGAACTCTTCTTTCTACAGGGTAGTTAAGTTTTTGTTAATGTTAGGGCATAGTATTGATAACATTTTCAAGGGAACATGACTTTGATACCACTAAAGTTGTCATGCCCTAACTTAGTTTGGTTGGATCCCCGTGATTAACCCACCGCTCCCTTGATTTAAGAGGGGTTTCCCCTTCTTTTATCAAGAGGGGATAGACATAATTCAAACCTTGTTCACTGGAATAGCATAAATCAATCAACATGCAAGCTTAAAAGTCACTTTAAGCATACCTGACAGAGGGTACATCTTCATGTTTTCTTTTGTCATATTTCCTTACTCTTGAAAGGGGTAAAAAAGAGGAGGTGAGTTCTACAACTTAGTGAGTGGGTGTTGGGACTGAGTTTTCAAAACAAATTATTTCATTTAAATGGGGCCGAGTTTATCATTTTTTTTTAAAAGAAGGTTTTCCTCAAAGTTTGCCACATTAGGTGTGTTTAGCAAACAACACATATCCTTCATTAGGAAGGGTACACACATTCGCAGGTTCATCCCATCCACTGCACCCACTTGTGGATCATAGCGTCTTTACCTTCCACCAAGATAGAAGCCTATCCACTTCTACCCTAGGTCTGAGTGCATGTTCTTGACATTTGACCCTCATACCCGAATGCACCCTGTGTTTGTATGAGGACAAAGACCTTATCCTGACCCCACCTCGGTCTCATGCGCAAGAAGCTACTCTGAGCTTCTAGATTGACTGGCACGACGAACTACCCTTATCTCCACCATGTCGTCCAGTAGCCCTTAGGACCAATCACTACTCCTCTTGGGCATCTTGATGGTCCTATACCACAAGTGCATGCACAAACAACAGTTTTCACATATGGCTATTATCTTTGGTGCTAATGGTCTAACGACCCCGACCATCAACCCAACCTGTAGTTGTTTGTCTAGGCCGATCCATCGACCTAGCCCTAACGCACTATTGCCAGTCCATCGAGTACTGTTGGTCCTAACTCGGTACCATGGCAAATTCACACAACAATTTCATTAGAAATTTTCATGGCTTTCTTTACTCAAGTTTGTTTACGAGCTCCTACTTGTGCCCATTGGCCTTGGGCCCACTACATGTGATTTTCCAAAACCAGGCATTTAGCCCCATGAGTTAAAAAATCCAATGCCTCTAGCCTATCTGAGCTATTCTAGCTCCTATCAAGAAGGTCTTCCAAATCTTTAAGTGTTGACACACAGTCAGAGGAGAACACTTCTAACAAAAAGATTATTTTTCAACTTCATCACACCAACCAGGTGTGATAATATCTCCGCTTACAACCGGTAAGCGGCTTTCTCCTTTCCTCAAGTAAGTTCATCATACCAACTGGGTATGATTATCTTTACTTATGACCAGTAAGTAGGTTTCCTTTTCATAAAAGTGAGCTCATCATCCCAACCGGATATGATGTTAAAAGTCCCACTCACCCGATGACCATGACATGTTCATCCCCTTAGATTTTTGAGTCCACACTAGCTTTTCCTTGCTGGCATTCCGTCTCTCGTGTCCCTACATGATTTGGGTATCTTTGTCAATTAAGGTTTGGCATGGCAGCCTTCGTTTTCTCATGTATGAGCGACTAGGCTCAAAAGTGTTAGTTAATTGTACTTAGGTCCCTAAAGTTCATTTTCCTTGACTTTAGGTCCCTAATGCTAACTTTTTCCCAAATTGAGTCCTAAGACTTCCAAAATTCTCTTTGAGTTCTTAATTTACTCAAAATTATATAAGGGGCTCATGTTTTCCAAATTTCCAATTTGGTTCCCAACTTTTTAAAATTACAAATTTGCCCTCACTTTCCAAAAATGGCAATTTGACCCCAATTGTTCCAAAAATTGACCAATTGGTCCTCCAGCATCTTTCTTATGGCCAATTGGCCATCAATTTTAGGAAATTTCAAAATGTTCCCTCAATTTTTTGAAATTCCCAATATTTCCCTAAAAGTTTCCCTAATTTCTTTCTTTCAAACTAACCGAATTTGATTTTTTTTCCAAATTGTCCATTCAATCGAGGTTAATTGTTTCAATTGGAGGTATAAATTAGTTGCTACACTTTCATGCGATTCAATTGAGCTTTTTATTGCATGATTTGAGTCTGAAATGAGCTCAAATGGAGTTTCACCAAAAAGTCGTTCATAGAGAGAAAAAGCTTCAAAAGCTTACTATCGGAGGTGCAACAGTCTGATCTCTTTATATAGGAAGGTAGCTCTCATCCTGAGGTAACTTCTTGGATCAAGAATTGCTACAATTGGTATCAAATCGAGGGAGAATTTGATTAGTAAAATTTAACACTTTCTCTCTCTAACTATGACCGACAATGACAGAGGATGGTTGAATTGGCTTACCTTTCAGCTTTGTTATGACCATGTGAGGGCCGTGGAGGTGTTAGAGAGGCTTGGTTTGGCTGGAGGAGGGCTGAATTTGGCTAAATTCAGCTCGAACAAAACAGGGTAGCTTCGGTCCTTTGGAGTTGCTTCACTATTTGATTCTGTCGGTGCTTTTCCGATAGTCCTCAAGTCGAAAGGTGGTTTCTGTCGAGTTTTTGACTTCCCTGGAGTTTATAGGACCCGACCTTACCTTATGAGGCTAAGAAAAAGGCCTATATCGGAGCTCTGGTTCAAGATTTGCCGAAAAATGGAGCAGTTGAGAGAGAATGGAGATTTGAGGTGTGTGGAGTATGAATGGAGATGAGCTCTTTATATAGGGAGTTCGGGGACCATCTCCCCGACCACTTTCCATTTCGGTCGATCTTATCCTCACCCTAAAATGGCATGAATGGAGTGATTTCAGCTTCACCAGTGTTATCCGTTTTCTGCATTAATGAACAATGTTGTCATCTTGAGGAAGAAGATGACACTGTTCCGAACCGGATTGGACCGGACCGACTGGATTCAATGCGTAAATCGGTCGGTTTAAGCCCAATTTGACTAGCTTTCTAAAAAATTAAAAATTTCTAAATTAATCTAAATTCATTTTCTATCTAATGGTGGTTTCAATTCCCCAATTTGAATATTTTAATCCACAAATAAAAATGAATTTAGAAACTAGTTCAATTTGGTTATTGTCCGGCTTGCCCTGAACCGGTTTGGTTTTCTCTTCCCATTTGTCCCAAGGTTCTTTTCCATGATTTTTATGACACTTTGCATCATTTGGGATTTGTCGATTTCCCATTTTACCCTTTCTCTATTGGTTAAGGTTCATGAACTGGCTTAGTTTTCTCTTTTGAATTGACCGGTTCTTTTTCCGGTTTTCTTATCCTTAAAGGATGGGGTTTACAATGGGCATGCTGCATCAGCGAACATGTGTACCCTTTATGATAAAGGGTGGGTGTTTGTTTGCTAAATGCTTCCCGAGGCAAGGGGATGTGCTAAAGGAGCTAGACACACAAAGGCTTTGAAAACAAATGAAATGATTTCGGGAATAATTTTAACTAAATCTTTTGAAACTTTACTTCAAACCCCCGCTCATTGATTTATAGAAATTCACCCCCTCCCTTTTTCAGGAAAGAGAAAACCTCACTAAGAGAACCCACGAAGATGAACTCCATGTTAGGTATGCTTATAGTCCTTTAAGCTTTTCTTCAGTTTTGATTTATGCTCTTCTAGGGAACATGTCCAGAAATTTTGCCTGGCTCCTCTCACTTTCAAGAAAGGAGAAACCCTTCTTGAACCAAGGGAGCGGCAGGTTGCTCACAAAGATCTGACCAAACCGGGTCAGGGCGTGACAGTTGAGGTACAAGATCACATCTTTATTTGAGAGACTGAGTTTTAGGGGCTTGGAGTTTTTATTAATGGAGAAGGAGTATAATACATTGGGGTTTTAGCCCTATTACAAAGAGGTGGTTTCGAATTAGATTGGGAACCTACTATACTAGGTTCTTGATAAGCATCCTCCTCAGTAGGGTTATAAGCCCTTGCTGGTGTTTCTAGCATCATGTTTACTCTCTTCATACTTGGGGCTGTGACCTCAACAAGTCCTGGTGCCACATTCCTTGGTGGTATTGGACACTTCCCTTCATAATGTCTCCACCATCCTCCTCAAAAATAGGTTACTTCCCTGCATGGTCCTTGGTGGCTTCTACTATACCTCAGGTATTGGAGAGTTTTAGGGTCATCTTCCTATAAGGTGTATAATTTTGTTTAGTTCATAGGTTATATAGTCTTGATAATGCATTCAAGGGAACATGGCTCTTATACCACTCAAGTTGTCACGTCCCGACCTGGTTTGGTAGGAACCCTGTGAGCAACCCGCCATCCCTTTGGTCTAGACGTAACTTCTGACCTTGTTTCATGGAATAACATTATAGAAAACTTAATAACTAAAAAACATTTAAAGCATACTTGTCTTAGGATTCTGCTTCGAGAATTCTTTAAGGTTTTATCTCCTTTCTTGAAAAGGGTTAAAGGGAAGGGGTGAGTTTCTACAACTCAGTGAGTGAGCGAGTGTTGGGGGGTAAGTTTTCAAAAACAAATAGTTTATCAAATCATTATTTCTTTACATGATTGTGCATTTTTCTTTACATTAGAAAAAAATTTCAACGCTTCCCCTTGCTTGGGAGGTGTTTAGAAAACATTCACACGCCCTTCATCATAAAGGGTACAAACATTCGTAGGTGCAGTACTCTAACTGTACCCATTTCATGCCACGACCTAGTTTGGTCGGATTCCCGTGAGCAACCCGCCACTCCCTTTGGTCAAATAAGGGTTTCACCCCTTTCTAAACTGCGAGGAGTAAGACGTCTTTTTTTCCTATTTTTCTTGGAATAGCATTATACAAAATGGTATATCTTAAAGTTGTCATACCTGTCTACCAAAGGGTCTTTAAGGTTGGTTTTCCCTTGTTACCTGATAAGGGAGGTAAAGGGAGGGGGTGAGTTCTACAACTCAGTGATCGGGTGTTGCGAGTGAGTTTTCAAAACACTTTCAGTTTACCATGCCAAGGCTAACATTTTCCTTTCAAAGGGTTTTCCTCAAATTCAATTTCTTTTCCAAAACCTTTTTCCAAGGTTTACCATTCCTTTTTCCAAGGATTTTCAAACTCAAATCTCAAAACCTTTTTTCCCATTTCCATATTAGGTGTGTTTAGCTTTCTTAGCCCATCCCCTTACCTTGGAAGGTGTTTAGCAAACAAACACACACACTTCATTAGGAAGGGTACACACATTCGTAGGTGTAGCATGTCCACTGTACCCACTTGTGGATTGGGGCGTCTTTATCGTCCACTAAGATAGAAACCCGTCCACTTCAACCCAAGGTTTGAGTGGATGTCCTAGACATCTGACCCTCAGACTTGAATACCACTTCGTGTCTGTATGGGGATGGAGAACTCATCCTGACCCACCCCGGTCTCATGTGCAAGAAGCTTACAGAGCTTCAAGACTAACTAGCATGACGAACTGCCCTTATCTCCACCATGTTGTCTAGTAGCCCTTAGGATTCATCACTACTCGTCTAGGGTATTTTGATGGCCCCGTACCGTAAGTGCATGCACAAACAGAAGTTTATCACATATAGCCATTATCTTTGGTGCCAACGGTCCAATGGCCTCGACACTTAGCCCGACCTATAGTTGTTTGTCTAGGCCGATCCATTGACCTGGCCCTGATGCACTGTCGCCAGTCCATCGAGCACTGTTGATCCTCACTTGAAATCATGGTGAAATCACACAATTAATTTTGTTAGAAATTTCCATAGCTCTTCTTAATCAAATTTGTTTATAAGCTTCTGCTCGTGTTGACTAGCCTTGGGCCAACTACACGTATTTTTCCAAAACTAGGCATTTAACCCCATGAGTTCAAAAACCGAGATCCCTGGCCTATTTGAGCTATTCTAGCTCCCGTCAAGAAGATCTCCCAAATATTTTAAGCATTGGCACAAAGATAGGGGAGAACACTTCTTATAAAAATTTATTTTTCAATTCATCACATCGATCAAGTGTGATGATATCTCCACTTACATCCGGTAGGCGGATTTCTCCTTCACTCAAGGAAACTCATCATACTAACTGCGTATGATTATCTCTACTTACAATCAGTAAGTAGGTTTTATTCATTAAAGATAGTACTCATCATCCCAACTGATATAATGTGTAAATTAGCCGACTCACTCGATGACAGTAACATGTTCTTACCCAATCGGTTTTCCAAGTCCATGCTAGTTTTTCCTTGCTGGCGTTCTGGTCTTTCGTGTCCCTACACAATTTGGTTATCATCATTAATGAGTGTTTGGCATAATAGGGTTTTTTTTCTTGTGACTTTAGGTCCCTAGTGTTAAATTTTCCTCAAATTAAGTCCCGAGGACTTCCAATATCCTCCTTGGGCCCTTAATTTACTTTAATTTGTGTAAGGGGGCTCAAGTTACCCAAATTTCTAATTTGGTCCCCAATTTTCCAAAAATTATGATTTTGCCCCTACTTTCCAAAAATGGCAATTTGACCCCAAATGTTCTGAAAATTGACCAATTGGTCCCCTAACATATTTCTTATTACCAATTAGCCTTCAATTTTGAGAAATTGCATGAAGGTCCCTCCAATTTTAAAAATTCCAAAAATTTCCCAATTTTTTCCCCAATTTCATGCCTTCAAACTGACAGAATTTGATTTCTTAAAATTGGCCATTCAATCGAGGTTAATTGCTCCAATTGATGATATGGATCAGTTTCTATACTTCCATATGATTCAATTGAGCTTTGAAATGCATGATTTGTGTAAATCCCATCATTTTATAAATAAAAAAAATCAGGAAAAGAGCTGGTCATTTCCAAGGAGAAAACCAAGCTGGTTCATAAACCTTAACCGATCAAGAATGGGCAAAAAGGGAAATTTACAAATCCCAAGTGACCTGAAAAGTCATAAAAGTCATGGAAAAGGACTTTGGAATGAATTGGAAGAGAAAACTAGACTAATTAAGGTGAACCGGATCTAAACCGGATTAAACCAGTTTGGACTATTTTGAACCATTATTGAACCGGTTACTAAGGTCCCCACCATCATTGGGAATTGAAGCCACCATTGGATAAAGAATAAATTTTGAAAATTTTAATTTTGAAAAACTCGGTCGAATCGAGCCTAAATAGGCCGGTTTAAGCATTGAACCCGGTTCGGACTGGTCTAGTCTGGTTCGGAACTTTATCGTCTTGTTTCTCTAGATGACAACCCAGTTCATTCGTCGAATGAACATATAGCACCAGTGAAGATGAATTGCCTCTTTTTAGGGCGTTTCAGTCCATGAAGGAGTGCCATAAAGGTGCCAAATAGAAGAATAGAGAGTCCCCGAGCTCCTTATATAAAGAGCTTATCTCCATTCATCCTCCTGACACCTGAAAACTCCATTCTCTCTCAACTGCTGCATTTTTTAGTCAAGCTCGAACCAGAGCTTCGACATGGGCAGTTTTCTAAACCTCAGAAGGTGAGGTCGGGTTTTTTTTTACTTCTTGGAAAGTCAGCTATCTGATAGCAACCTCCATTCGATCCGAGGACCACTCGAGAAGCGTTGGCATAATCAAACAGTGAAGAAGCTTTGGTGGACCAAAGTTGCCTTGTTTTGGTCGAGTTGAAATTGGCCGAATTCGGCCCTCCTCGGGCCAAACCAAGCTCTCCCAACATCCTCATAGCCCTTAGATGACCTCAACTAAGCTGAAAGGTAAGCCAATTTGGCCCTCCTTAGTCGTTGCATGTCAGAGTTATTAAGAGAAACTACAGAATTTCACTAACAAAATTCTCACTCGATTCGAGATCAATTGTAGTAATTCTTGATTCTAGAAGAAACCTCAAGAAGAGAGCTATCTTCCCTGATAGAGAGATCAGACTGCCGCAACTCCAAGAGTAAGCTTTCAAAACTTTCTCTCACTATGCTCAATTTTCCGGCGAAACTTTGTTTTAGCTCAATTTAGACACAAATGATGCGGTTCAAAGCTCAATCGAATCATATGTAAGTGTAGGAACTTATCCATACCTTCAATTGGAGCAATAAACCCTGATTGAATGGTCAATTTGATGAAATAAAATTCAAACAGTTTGAAAGGGGGAAATTGTGGGGAAATTTGGGGATTTCATAAAATTGAGGGATCAAATTGCAATTTCCCAAAATTGAGGGCAAATTAGCCATGAAAAAGATGTTGAAGGACCAATTGGTCGTTTCTTAAAAATAATTGGGGTCAAATTGCCATTTTTGTAAAGTAGGGGTAAAATGGTAATTTTTGAAAAGTTAGGGACCATATTGGAAATTTGGAAAACTTGAGCCCTTTAAACAATTTTGATTAAATTTAGGACCCAAAGTGAATTTTTGGAAGTTTTGGGACTCAATTTGGAGAAAAGTTAGCATTAGGGAACTAAGATTAAAGAAAATGAACTTTAGGAACCTAAGTGCAATTAATTGGAAATTTTGAGCCTAGTCGTTCATACTTGAGAAAATGAGGGCTGTTAAGCCAAATATTAATAGATAAGGATGTTTAAATCATGTAGGAATACAAAGGACCAGTATGTCAGCAAGGACAAGGTAGCGTGGACGCGAAAAGTAACTGGAGAAGTGTGCACTTCAGTTATCGGGTGAGTGAGTTTATTCACATCATACCCGATTTTGATGATGAGCACTTCAGAAATGAAAAACCACTTATATGTGGAATTTTTAACCTTACACCCGGTTGGAGTGATGTGAGAACTAAGTAGATAAACTACTTAACGGTTGTAAGTAGAGAGATCATACTTGGTTGGTATGATGGACTTCTTGGAAGGAAGGAGAAAACCCGCTTGCTGATTGTAAACGAAGATGTCATCACACATGGTTGGTGTGATGAATGGAAAGATTATTTTGTTAGAAGTGTTCTCCACTGATTGTGTGCCAATGTTTAAAATTTTTAGGAGACCTTCTTGATAAGAGCTAGAACAACTCATATAGGCAACATGACTCAATTTTGGAACTTGTGGGGCTAAATGCCCAGTTTTTGAAAATAATGTACAGTGGGCCCAAGGCTAATTGAGGGTCAATTGGGCATGATAAGAATGCTAGAGGGCCAATTGAGCAAATTTTAGAATTTTTGGGGTAAACTTACCATTTTTGAAAAGGAAGGGCAAAATGGTAATTTTTGAAAATTCCGTGCCAAATTGGGTATTTGGGAAACTTGAACCCCTTTTTATGAAATTGAGTAAATTGAAGTCTCAAAAAGGAATTTTAAAATTTTCGGGACTCAATTTGGGAAAAACCTACAACTGAGGCCTAAAGTTAATGGAAAAATAATTTTAGGGACTAAATTGAAAATATTGGAAAAGTTGTGAATTTAGTCTTTCATACTGAATGAGGTGATCAAGTCAAATGATAATGAACAATAATGTTCATTTCATGTAGAAATACGAGACAATGGGGATGCCAGCTGAAGTTAAGCTTGGTAGGGACAGAAACCAACTAAAAAGAATTTCACTGCACGATCGGGTGAGGGATGATAAGTACCTAAAATTGAAAACCCACTACTTAGTGGTATTTTTAACATCACAACTTAGAGACGTGATGTGAAAATGACATGAAAAAACTACTTACTGATTGTAAGTAGATCATACCCAGTTGGTATAATGAAAGTTCCTTGGAGGAAGTGGAAAACCCATTCATCTATTATGAGCGGAGATATCCTCATACTCGGTTGGTATGATGGATAGTTGAAAACTTATTTTTGTCGGAAGTGCTCTCCTTGACTGTGTGCCACTGCTTAAATTATTTGGGAGGCCTTCTCGATAGGAGCTCAAATAGCTCTGTTAGGCCGGAAGCATTAGTTTTGGAACTTGGGGGCTAATACGCCCAATTTTGAAAATCTCGAATAGTGGGCCATAGGCCAGTTGGCACGATCAGAAGCTCGTAAGAAAACATGAGATATATGCCATAAAACTTCAAATAAATGAATTTTTTGGCTATGGTACCAAGATAGGACCGACATACTCAGTCAATAAGCGGTAGTGCTACATGACCGGTCTCCGGACAAGTCAAGACAAACAGCTGTAGGTTGAGTTGAGGGTCGGGGCCATTGAACTAGTGGCACCATAGATTATATGGCATGATGTGAAAATACTAATTGTGCATACACTGTGTGTATGGGACCTTCATGATGCCCAAGAGGGGTAGTGATGTGTCCTAGGGCCCTAGATGACCTATTGGGTATAAGGGTAGTTTGTCGGACGTGGTGACCTTGTAAAGCTCAATGTAGCTTCAAGCGCACGAGACCGGGGTGGGGTTGGGATGAGGTCTCTGTTCTCATACGGAAAGAATTGATTATGGGATTGAGGGCCGAATATCACGAATATCCACTCATTCTTAGGGTAGAAGTGGACGTGCTTCTATCTAGTTGGCCGGTAAAGTCCCTCCGACACCACAAGTGGGTTCAGTGGATGGGTTGGTCTGTGAATGTGTGATTAATCTTCATGATGAAGAATGTGTGTTGGGTGATGACACACCAAGATTAATAAGAAGTGGTGATAAAATAAGAAATTGGAAATGAAAGGATTTTTGAAAGGAAATAAGGAGTCTAACACACTCCAAATAAATCTTTTTCCTAAAAGTCAAAATTTGAAAACCCATTAACTAATTCATTGTACTCACCCCTCCCTCATATCCCTTTTCAGGAAATACTGGAAAGCCTACCCTCAAGGACTACCAACTAATACCCCTATGAGACAGGTATGATAATTTTAAAAATTTATGTAGTTTTTATTTATGTTATTCCAGGAAAGGTGCATGTTAAAAGACACCATACTCTTTATAGGTTATAATAAGGGGAACCCTTAAATAAATCGAGAGAGTGGCGGGTTGATCATGGGTATCCGTCTAAACCGGGTCTTGGCGTGATAGAGGACAAGGGCCAAAATTGTCATGTAAGACGGAAGGAGCATAATGTTCCAAGATGGGGAAATAGAGTGGTATTTCAAAAATGGAAGGATGTGCCACCACCACCCCAGAGACTAATCCCCACCCTGCCACAAGGAAACCACCACTGTCATAGGTGCTGAAGGTATCACGAGGGAGCTTGCTTATCCTGTTTTGTATGGGGACAAGTGGGGCACTTGGTAAAGGGATGCCCCACTCTTAAGGAGAACAAACAATGAAATACACTCGGATCACCCCAAGGGAACCCAAGAACTCCCCGACAAGATGCTACAACCAAAGTACCAGCATGGGTATACAACCTCACCTAGGAAGAGGCTAGGAATGACCCTAGCACCGTAGCGGGAACTTCCCAAAACCCTCCCAACTAGATTAAGAAAAACCTATAATTTGAAATTTCATTCAATAAAGGAAATCCTTTCTTCTAAAAACATGTGTTTCTTCAATCAGGGTATGTACATTTGTGGGGATGAAAGGTCTACGCCCTCTTCGACTTGGGAGCATAAATATCTTTTATCAAAGAAGACCTAATCCCTTGTATACCCCTAGAACTCATCTCTCTAGGATAAAGTCTCAACATCATCACACCCTTAGGAGAAGGGTTAAATAGGGACAAATAACTGAAGGGATGTGAGATAAATATTAGAGGAATCAAACTTGAAGCAAATTTGATTCCATTACCTCAAAGGGAGTTAGAAATAATCTTTGGAATGGATTGGTTAAGTAACCATCAAGTTAGGATGGACTGTGGAAGAAAGATAGTAACCTTCCACACTCCCGAGACAATAGGACTGAAATTCCAAGGATACTGGAGGAAGAGTGAAGTACAGATGGTGTCCCATATAATAGCCCAAAAGATGATAAATAAAGGTTGTAAGGCTTTTCTATCAATAATCATCAATGAGAAATTTGAGGAGAAAGGACTTGAAGACATTACATAGATAAACACTAACCAGAAGTATTCTCGGAAGAATTACCTAGATTACCCCCAAGCCGACAGTTGGAGTTCACCATAGAAGTTATCCTAGGAACACATCCTATATCCCAAGCCCTTTATCGCATGGCTCTAGTAAAGCTAAATGAATTGAAGGAGCAGCTGGATAAGTTGTTGGTGAAGGACTTCATACATCCTAGTTAGTCTCCATAGGGTCCACCAGTCCTATTCGTAAAGAAAATGGACGAGAGCATGATATTGTGCATAGATTATAGGAAGTTGAACTAGGTCACCATCAAGAATAAATATCCACTTCCATGGATTGATGACCTGTTAGATCAACTAAAAGGAGCAGCCTACTTTTCCCAGATAGACCTTCGGTTAGGCTATCACCAACTCATAATTCGAGAGGAAGATATTCCTAGGACCGCATTTTAGTCCCGATACGGACATTATGGGTTTAGAGTGATGCCATTTGGCTTGACAAATGCCCTTGCAGCCTTCATGGATTTGATGAATCGGATGTTCCAGCTACACTTGGATAGGTTCGTGATAGTATTTGTAGACGACATTCTTATAGACTCATGAACTAGGCTGGAGCACAAAGAACATCTGTGATCACCTTGGAGATACTACGGAAAAACCACTTATATGCAAAATTCTCCAAGTGTGAGTTCTGATTGCAGGAGGTAGGGTTCTTAAGACAAATAGTGTACAAAGATGGAGTCAAGGTAGACCCAACAAAAGTAGAGGCCATATTTGATAGGAAAGCACCTAGGAACCCCTCAGAGATACGAAGTTTCTTAGGCTTGGTAGGATACTATAGATGGTTTGTGCATGTTTTCTCTAAGATAGCTGACACTTTGACTCGTCTCACTAGGAAAGGAGTGGAGTATAAGTGGGATGACAGTTGTGAGAAATCTTTCTTGGAGTTAAAGACCTATTTGACAACGGAACTTGTACTCTCCCTTCCTGACCCAAGTGCGGGGGAGTAAACCGTCTATAGTGACGCATCCAAACAAGGACTCAGATGTGTATTAATGCAACAAGAAAGGGTTATCGCCTACGCTTCGTGACAACTTAAAGTACATGAGAGGAACTACCCTACCCATGACTTGGAATTAGCCGCAATAGTGTTCACCATCAAGATATGGCGACACTACTTATACGGGGTTAAGTGTAGAATATATACTGATCACAAGAATCTCAAGTACTTCTTAACTCAGAAGGAGTTAACCTCTGTCGGAGGTGATGATTGGAGTTGGTTAAGGACTATGATCTTGTGATAGAGTATCACCCTGGAAAGGCAAATGTAGTGGAAGCTGCCTTGAGTCGCAAGTACCAAACTGAGGCGACAGTTGGGAAGAATAGAGGTGGACCTTAAGATGGACAAGAGGGATATTGCGAAATACGTAGCCCAATGCTTGTCCTGTGAGCATATTAAAGCAAAACATCAGAAACCATTAGGGCTACTACAACCCTTGCCAAAACCGAAATGGAGATAGGAGCACATCACTATGGACTTTGTCATGGGACTACCTATGACCAGGAAAGGAAGAGATGCAATTTGGGTCATTATGGATAGATTGACCAAGTCCATCCATTTCCTACCTATTAGTGTGACGGATTCAGTTGAACAACTTGCCGTCCTATATATGAGGGAGATAGTGAGACTCCATGGCATCCCGGTGAGCATAATGTCAGATCGAGACCCTAGATTTACCTCAAGGTTCTAGCCGAGTTTGGAAAGTGCCTTGGGAACTATGCTCCACATGAGTACAATATTTCATCCTCAGACTGATGGACAGTCTGTGCAAACTATCCAAACCTTGGAAGACATGCTAAGGGCATGCGTACTCACTATGGATAAGGGTTGGGAGGAATACTTGTGTCTGATGGAATTTGTGTACAATAACATTTATCATGCCAATATTCAAATGGCCCCATATGAGGCCCTCTATGGATGACCATGTCGTACCCCCTTATTTTGGGAAGAAGTGGATGAAAGAAAGCTGTAAAGGGTCGAATTAATTGAGGATGCCACAAAAAAGATCAAGATAATCAGGAGTTGACTTAAGGTCACTTAGGACAAGCAAAAGAGTTACGCAGATCATCAAAGAAGAGATTTGGAATTTGATGTAGGAGACCAAGTGTTCCTAAAAGTATCTCCATGGAGGGGAATATTTAGGTTTCAACAATGGGGGAAGTTGAAACGAAGGTACATCGGTCCCTACACAATAATCCAAAGGATAGGATCGGTGGCATATAAACTAGAATTGCCTCTGGACCTACAAAGAATACATGATATATTCCATATATTGGTACTTCGGAAGTACCAGCTTGATGCTAGCCATATGTTGGATCGACCTCCACTAGACCTAGAAGAGAACCTGACCTATCAAGCAGAACATGTATGAATCATCGATCAGAGGGACAAGAACTTGAGGAACAAGAGATTTCTTACGGTCAAGGTTCTTTGGCAAAACGAACCCATGCAAGAAGAGACATGAGAGACTGAGAGCGTGATGAGGGGTGGATATCCTCATTTGTTTGACATGTAATTGTTTTGGGGATAACACCCTTAAAAGGAGGGGAGAGTTGTAAACTCTGTCCTTTTATAAATAAAAAAACCGGGAAAAGAAGCGGTCATTTCCAAGGAGAAAATCAAGTTGGTTCATAAACCTTAACTGACAGAGAAATGGAAAAAAGGAAAATTTACAAATCTTGAGTGACCTAAAAAGTTATAAAATTCATGGAAAAGGACTTTGGGATGAATTGGAAGAGAAAAACAGACTAGTTCAGGTGAATTTAATCTGAACCGGATTGAACCGGTTTGAACCATCATTGAACCGATTGATAATTCATTTTTCTAGGTGGCATAAAATATTCAAATTGGGGAATTGAAGCCACCATTAGATAGAGAATGAATTGAGATTAATTTTTAAAATTTTAAATTTGAAAAACTCGGTCAAATCGAGCTTGAATTGACCGGTTTAAGCATTGAACCCAGTTCAGACCAGTCTGGACTAGTTTGGAACAGTGTCATCTTCTTTCTCTAGATGATGACACTTTTCATTCGCCAGAAGAACAGATAGCGCCGATGAAGATGAATTGCCTCCATTCAGGGCATTTCAGGCCATGAATGCACACCATATATGTGCCAAATGGATGGCAAGAGAGTCTTCGAGCTCCCTATATAAAGAGCTCCTCTCCATTCATTCTTCTCACACCTAAAAACTTTATTCTCTCTCAACTATTCCATTTTGTGGTGAAGCTCGAACCATAGCTCTGACTTGGGTAGTTTTCTCAACCTTAGAAGGTGAGGTCAGGTTCTTTAAGTGGGGGGAGGGGGGGGGGGGGGGTCATCTATCTGATAGCAACTTCCGTTCGATCTGAGGACCACTGTAGAAGTGCCAGTGTAATCAAACAGGGAAGCAGCTCCGACGGAGCGAAGCTGCCCTGTTTCGACTAAGCTGAAATTGTCTGAATTTAGGCCTCTCAGGCTAAACTAGCTCTCCCAACATCCCCACAACCCTTGGATGACCTCAACTAAGATGAAATGTAAGCCAATTCGGTTCTCCTCAATCATTGTAGGTCGGAGTTAGAGAGAGAAACTATAGAATTTCACTAACAAAATTCTCCCTTAATTTGAGGTCAATTGTAGGAATTCTTGATCTTAGAAGATAACCCAAGAAGAGAGCTATCTTCCCCGATAGAGAGATTGGACCGCCGCTCCTCCGAGGGTAAGCTTTCGTAGCTTCCTATCTCTACGCTCAGTTTTTTGGCGAAGGTCTGTTTGAGCTAAATTTAGACCCAAATGACGTGGCTCAAAGCTCAATTGAATCGTATAGAAGTGTAGAAACTGATCCACACCTTCAATTGGAGCAATTAACCCCGATTGAATGCTCAATTTAATGAAATCAAATTCAGTTTGAAAGGGGGAAATTGTGGGAAAATTTGGGGATTTCGTAAAATTGAGGGACCAAATTGCATTTTCCCAAAATTGAGGCTCAATTGGCCATGGAAAAGATGTTGGAGGACCAATTGGTCGATTTTTGAAAATAATTGGGGTCAAATTGCCATTTTTATAAAGTAGGGGCAAAATGGTAATTTTTGAAAAGTTGGGGACCAAATAGGAAATTTGGAAAACTTGAGCGCCTTAAACAATTTTGAGTAAATTGAGGATCCAAAGTGAATTTTTGGAAGTTTCAGGACTCAATTTGGAGAAAAGTTAGCACTAGGGACCTAAAGTCAAAGAAAATCAACTTTAGGGACCTAAGTGCAATTAATTAGAAATTTTGAGCCTAGTTGTTCATACGTGAGAAAATGAGGGTTGTTATGCCAAATATTAATAGATAAGGATGTCCAAATCATGTAGGAACACGAGGGACAGGAATGCTAGCAAGGACAAGCTAGCGTGGAAATGGAAACTGACTAGAGAATAGTACACTTCAGTTATCGGGTGAGTAGGTTTATTCACGTTATACCCAGGTTGGGATGATGAGCACCTCGAAAATGAAAAACCACTTATATGTGGGATTTTAACATCACACCCGGTAGGAGTGATGTTAGAACTAAGCGGAAAATTACTTAACAGTTGTAAGTAGAGAAAATTATATCTGGTTGGTATGATGGACTTCTTTGAAGTAAGAAGAAAACTCATTCACCGGTTGTAAGTGGAGATATCATCACACATGGTTGGTGTGATGAATTGAAAGATAATTTTGTTAGAAGTGTTCTGTCACGCCCCGACCCGGTTTGGTTGGATCCCCATGAGCAACCCGCCACTCTCCCAGTTTATGAAGGGTTTTCTCCTTCTTTAAACTGCGAGGAGTAAGACATCTTTTAGACCTGTACCTTTACTGGAATAACAATAATCAAAACTACATAAAATTTAAAATCAAATACATGTCTTGCAAGATTAGCTAGTTGAAGGTCCTTTGGTAGGTTTTTCCCTCCGTTACCTAAAAAGGGGAAAAGTGAGGGGGTGAGTTCGACAACTCAGTGAATGGGTCTTTGAAACATGAGTTTCTAAAAAATATTTTTATTTGGAGTGTGCCAGACTCCTTTTTTTAAAATACTTTCTTCCTCAATTTTTAGGTTTTCAAAACCATTACTCATTATTTACCACAGTCGGTGTGTTTAACAATCAACACATGCCCTTAATCATGAAGGAATCACATATTCGTAGGGCAGCCTGTCCATTACACCCACTTGTGGTGTTGGAGCAACTTTATCGACCACCTAGATAGAAGCCCGTCCACTTCTACCCTAGGAATGAGTGGGATGTATGCGACATCCGACCCTCAAAGCTGAAAAAAAACTCTGTGTCTGTATGAGAACAAAGACCTCATCCCAACCCCACCTCGGTCTTGTGGGCATGAAGCTACATCAATCTTTCTTGGCTTCTAGCATAACAAATTGCCCTTATCTCCACCATGTCGTATAGTAGCCTCTAGGACGCATCACTACCCCTCTAGGGTGTCTTGATTGTCTTGAACCTTAGTGCATGCACAAAATAATAATTTTCCACATAAGCCATTTTATCTTTGGTGCCATTGGTCCAATTGCCCTGACCCTCAACTCGACCCACAACTGTTTGTCTCGATTGGTCCATTGACCCGTCTTGTCGCACTGTCGCGGGTCCATTGAGTATGTCAGTCTTGTCTTGGTACCATGGCCAAATCACATCATTCATTAAAATTTTCAAGGCTTAACCTTATGTTTGTTTATAAGCTCCTGCTTGTGCCAACTAGCCTTGGGCCCACTCTACGAAATTTTCAAAATCAGGCATTCTAGACCCCAAGTTCCAAAACCGAGGCCTCCGACCTATCTGAGCTATTCGAGCTCTCGTCAAGGACTCCCAAAATGTTTAAGTAGTGGCACATAGTCATGGTAGAGCACTTTTGACAAAATAATTTTTCATATGCCCATCACACCAACCGGGTGTGAGGACATCTCCGCTTATAACCAATAAGCGGGTTTTCTACCGCCTTTTAGGAAGTTCATCATACCAACTGGTATGATCTACTTACAACCGATAAGTAGTTTTTTTTGCGTAGTTTCCACATTACCCCATCCATGTGTGATGTTTAAAATCCCACTTATTATTGGTTTTTCATTTCGAGGTACTCATCATCCCAACTGGGTATGATGTGAAAATTCCCACTCACCCGATAATGCAATGAATTCCTCTTAACGGGTTCATTGCTTCCAAACGAGCTTGTCATTGCTAGCGTTTCCAGTACTTCATGCTCCTAGATAATATGATCATTCTTATTTATTATCCTTTGGCCTAACATCATTCATTTATCACGAATGAATAAAATGCCAAAACTTTTCAATTATTTGCGTTTAGGTCCCTAAAGTTCTTTTTCTTTAACTTTAAGTCCCTTATGCCAAATTTTCACCAAATCGAGTCTTAAAACTTCTAAAATTCACTTTGGGACCTTAATTATTCAAAATCACAAAAGGGGTTCAAGTTTCCCAAATTTCTAATTTGGTCCCTAACTTTTCAAAAAGTACCATTTTGCCCATACTTTACAAAAAATAGTAAATGTGACCCCAATAATTCCTAAAATTGACCAATTGGTCCTCCAACATCATTTTCATGGTTGATTGGCCCTCAATTTTAGGAATTGCACTTTAGTCCCTTGAAACACTTGATCTCCCACATCAAACTCAAGGTCTCTTCTTCGATGATCCGCATAACTCTTTTGCTTGTCCTGAGTGGCCTTAAGGCAACTCTTGATTAACCTAATTTTCTCTGTGACATCCTCGATTAGCTCAGCCCTTTCCAATTTACTTTCCCCCACTTCTTCCCAAAATAAAGGTGTATGACAAGGTCATCCATAAAAGGCTTCATAAGGAGCCATTTGTATACTGGCCTGATAGTTATTATTGTAAGCAAATTACATTAGACACAAATATGCCTCCCAACTCTTGTCCATGGTGAGTACGCATGCTGTCAGCATATCTTCCAAGGTCTGAATCGTCCACTCAGACTATCAATCAGTTTAAGGATGAAACGCCGTACTCATGTGGAGCTTGGTTCCCAAGGCCCTTTGTAAACTTGGCCAGAATCTTGAAGTAAATCTGGGGTCTCTATCCGATACTATACCAATTGGGACACCATGGAAACTTACTATCTCCCTCATGTATAGGACGACCAGTTGTTCCACTGTATTCATCACTCTCATAGGAAAGAAATGAGCAGATTTGGTCAACCTATCCACGATGACCCAAATTGCGTCTCAACCTTTCCTTGTCACAGGTAGTCCTGTGACAAAGTCCATGGTAATGTGCTCCCATTTCCATTCCGTAATTGGCAAGGGTTGCAGCAGTCCTAGTGGTTTTGATGCTCAACCTTTATATGTTGACAGGACAAGCATCACACTACATATTCAGCAATATCTCTCTTCATTCCCTTCCACCAATATCCTTGTTTGAGGGTGCGGTACATCTTAGTACTGCCCGGATCCATCACATACATTGAATCGTGTGCCTCTTCCAAAATTAATCTCTTCAGCTCCTTATCTTGAGGCATGCATACCCTACCCTTATAGGTTAGCACTCCATCACCTTTCAAGTTGTAGTCTGGTTTCGTCCCTCTATTAACCGTGTCTAAATAAGATTAGAGTTCCTTATTAGTCTCTTGTTGAGCCTTAATCTACTCGGTTAGATTGGGTCTTATCACCACATTAGCCAACAAGCATTTTTCCTGCTTGTCCATATTTAGATCCTCCTCCATTCTCCCTAACTATTGTAATAAGGGTATGTAACTTGTCTTTATTTGCACCTCCTCAGTTTGGTATTTGTGACTTTAGACATCTGCCACCACATTTTCCGTTCCAGGGTGATACTCTATCACAAGGTCATAGTCTTTCTCCAATTCTAGCCATCACCTATGGCGGAGATTTAATTCTTTCTAGGTTAGGAATTACTTTTGACTCTTGTGATCAGTGTATATCCTACACTTAACCATGTAGAGGTAGTGTCACCATATCTTTAATGCAAACACTAACATAGCTAATCCTAGGTCATGGGTTGGGTAATTCCTCTCATGTTCCTTAAGTTGTCGCGAGGTATAGATGATAAACTTTCCTTGTTGCATCAGTACACATCCGCGTCCTTGTCTGGATGCATCACTACAGACAGTGTACGCTCCCACACTTGGGTCAGGAAGGGAGAGTACCGGTGTTGTTGTCAATCGAGTCTTCAACTCAATGAATGACTTCTCACATCTTCCATCCCATTTATACTCAACTCCTTTCCTAGTGAACTAAGTTAAAGGGGCTCCTATTTTAGAAAAATCTTGCATGAACCGTTTGTAGTATCCTGGCAGACCTAAGAAACTTTGTATCTTTAAAGGATTCCTGGGTGCCTTCCAATTAGATATGGTTTCCATCTTTGCTGGATCTACCTTGACTCCATCCTTGGACACTATATGTCCCAAGAATCCTACATCTTGTAGCCAGAACTCACACTTGGAGAATTTTGCATATAAGTGGTTTTCCCTTAATATCTCCAAGGTGATCACCAAATGTTCTTCATGCTCCAACCTAGTCCGTGAGTATATGAGAATATCATCTATGAATACTATCACGAACTTGTCCAAATGTTATTGGAACACTCGATTCATGAAATCCATGAAGGTTG
This sequence comes from Trapa incisa, assembly GCA_030064435.1. Taxonomy (NCBI): domain Eukaryota; kingdom Viridiplantae; phylum Streptophyta; class Magnoliopsida; order Myrtales; family Lythraceae; genus Trapa; species Trapa incisa. Next base: position 24,508,375 of record CM057779.1, read on the forward strand.
CAGGGTCATTTATTAATTCGAATGGCATCACTCTTAACTCATAATGTCCATATCGAGATCAAAATGCCATCTTAGGAATGTCCTCCTCTCGGATATTGAGTTGGTGGTAGATCAACCGAAGGTCTATCTTGGAGAAGTAAGTTGCTCCTTTTAATTGGTCAAATAGGTCATCGATCTGTGGGAGTGTGTATAAGTTCTTGATGGTGACTTGATTCAACTTCCTATAATCTATGCACAGTCTCATGCTCCTATCATTTTTCTTCACAAACAGGATTGGTGCACCCCATGGAAACTAGCTAGGACATATAAAATCCTTCGCCAACAGTTCATCCAGTTGCTCCTTCAATTCCTTTAGTTTCGTTGGAGCCACGTGGTAAGGGGCTTGGGATATGGGGTTTGTTCCTGGGATAATTTATATAGTGAATTCCACTTGTCAATTTGGGGGTAGTCCAAGTAATTCTTTCGGAAATACCTCTGGGTAGTGTTTAACTAATGAAATGTCTTTGAGTCCTTTCTCCTCATATTTTTCGTTGATGACCATGGTCAGAAAAGCCGTACAACCTTTTTGTATCATCTTTTGGCCTTTTTTATGAGACCCCATTTGCACTTCACCCTTCCTTTGGTCTCCTTGGAATTTTAACCCATTTGTCTCAGGAGTGTGGAAGGCTACCATCTTCTTTCCACAGTCCATCCTAGCTTGATGGTTACTTAACTAATCCATCCCAAGAATCACTTCTACCTCTTTCAGGGGCAATGAAATCAAATCTACTTTGAGTTTGATTCCCCCAATCTTCATCTCACATCCTTTTAATTGTTTGTTCCTGTTTAACCCTTCTCCTAAGGGTGTGAGGATGTTGAGACTTTGTCCTAGAGGAGTGAATTCTAGGGGTAAACTTGGAATTAAGTCCTCATTGATTAAGGATCTCTCAGCTCCTAAGTCGAAGAGGGCGTAGACTTATTGTCCCCATAAATGCACATACCCTGATTGAAGTATTTTTAGAGGAAGGCTTTCTTTATTGAATAAAAATTTTCAATTACTAGACTTTTCTTAAGCTAATTGGGAGGGTTTTGGGATGTACCCGCTACAGTACTAGGGTCTTTCCTAACCTCTTCCTAGGTGAGGTTGTATACCCTAGCTAGTATTCTGGCTGTAGTGTCTATCTTAGGATTCCTGGGGTTCCCTTGTGGTGGTCAAAGTGTATTCCTCTTCTTGTTCTCCTTGAGAGTGTGGTATTCTTTTGCAAAGTACCCCAGTTGTCCGCATGTAAAATAGGTCAAGCATGCTCCCTCTTGGTGCCTTTGGCACCTAGGACAACGAGGGTTTCCTTGGGGTAAGGTGGGGATTACTCTTTGGGGAGCTGGTGGCATGTCCTTTTTCTTTTGAAATGCCGTTCTATTTCTCCATCTTAGACCATTATGCACCTTCCGTCCTCCTTGACAGTTCTGACCCGTATCCTCTTTCCAGGTCATCTGCTCCATCCGACGGCATCGGGTCTGCACCAATCGCTCACACTCATGAGCCACACTGATTACCACCACCATGTTCGTGGGGTGTCCTAGTACTCCCATACGGTCTTGTATATCCATATTGAGACCGTCCATGAACCGCTGACATATATCTACTAGCCTAGCTAGGTCAAGAGCAAAGGGTCTTAACTCGTTGAATTTTGTTTCATACTTTGATATGGAGTTAAGCCCTTATCGAAGTTGAAGGAAATCCTGCTTCTTCTTGTTAATCAAATGAGGAGCCAAATACTCCTTCGCATACCTCTCCTCAAATTTTTCCCAGGTGGGACTGCAGGTATGCAGGTTTCGGACATTATCCCACCACCTTTTGGCACTTCCCTCCATGAAAAATTTTGTCAGGATCACCATGTCCTCTAGTGGTATCTTGACTATCCCCATCAGTTTTTAAATATTTGCCTGCCAAGCCATGGTGGCACCAGCATCTTTCTCTCTAAGGAAAGGCTTACACCCCAGTTGACAGAGAGTCTTGAGATTTATGGGAATGACTATTGGAGGGGGGTGGCTGGTAGGAGGAGGATGAGATTGTACTTCCTCTGGTTCAACTTGAGAGTTGGTGCATGCCTCAAGGACGAGGTTAGGTTGCCCAAATACATGGGTGAACTCCTCATACAACCTCTGGTGTTCCGAGCTAAGTCCAAGAGGGGGTGTTTGGGCTCCTCGGGTAGTTTCCACAAGTAGGGGTGGTTGGGCAGTGTTAGAGACTACGACTCTAGTTCTCTTGGCTCCTTTCTTGGGAGCCATTCTAACAATTTTAAAATCATCCCTATAGTTACTATGTTCTCTAGTCTTGATAATGTATTTAAGGAAATAGGCTTTGATACCACTCAAGTTGTCACACTCCGATCTAGTTTGTCGGATCCCTAGGAGCAACCTGCCTTTCTCCTGGTTTATTAAGGGTTTTCCCCTTCTTTAAATTGTGAGGAGTGAGGCGTCTTTTATACTTGTACCTTTCCTGAAATAACATCAATAACAACTACATAAAATTTAAACTTACATACCTGTCTTGCAAGTTTATCTAGTTGAAGGTCCTTAGGTAGGTTTTTCCCTCGTTTACCTGAAAAGGGGTAAATGGGGGGGGGGGGGGGGGGGGGGTGAGTTCAATAACTCAGTGAATGGGTGATTGAAACATGAGTTTCTAAATTTTTTTTAATTGGAGTGTGCCACACTCGTTATTTTAAAATCCTTTCTTCCCATCATGAAGGGATCACACATTTGTAGGGCTGTCCACCCACTAGACCCACTTGTGCCGTCAGAGCGACTTTACCAGCCACCTAGATAGAAGCTTGTCCACTTCTACCCTGGGAATGAGTGGATGTAAGTGACATCCGACTCTTAAACCGAAAAAGAAACTCCTTGTTCGTATGAGGACAGAGACCTCATCCTGACCCCACCCAAGTTTCGTGCGCATGAAGATACATCGAGTTTCCCTGACTACTGGCATGACAAACTACCCTTATCTCTATCATGTCGTCCAGTAGCCCCTAGGATGCATCACTACCCCTCTTGGGTGTCTTGATGGTCCCAAACCTTAGTGCATGCACAAAACAATAATTTTCCACATAAGCCATTTAATCTTTGGTGCCACTGGTCCAACGACCCCAACCCTCAACTCGACCCGCAGCTATTTGTCTCGACTGGTCCGTCAACCTGTCTTGTCGCACTACCGCTGGTCCATTGAGTATGTCGGTACTGTCGTGGTACCATGGCCAAATCATATCATTCATTAAAGTTTTCACGGCTTAACATCATGTTTGTTTACGAGCTCCTGCTCATGCCAACTGGCCTTGTGCCCACTATACGAGATTTTTAAAATAGGGCACTCTAGCCCCCAAGTTCCAAAACTGAGGCCTCCGACCTATTTAAGCTATTCAAGCACCCGTCAAGAAGGTTTTCCAAAATGTTTAAGTAGTGGCACATAGTCAGGGGAGAGCACTTCTGACAAAATAATTTTTCATCTACCCATCACACCAATCGGATGTGTGGACATCTACCCTAATAAACAATAAGCGGGTTTTCTATATCATTCTAGTATGTTCATCATACTAACTGGTAGGATCTACTTACAACTGGCAAGTAGTTTTTTTGTGTAGTTTCCACATCACCCCCATCCAGGTGTGATGTTTAAAATCCCACTTAGTAGTGTTTTTTTCATTTTGAGATACTTATCATCCCAACCGGGTATGATATGAAAATTCCTACTCACCCAATAATGCAGTGAATTCCTATTAACCGACTCTTTGCCTCCACGCGAGCTTGTCTTTGCTGGCGTTCCCGGTACTTCATGTTCCTACATGATATGAAAATCCTTGTTCATTATCCTTTGGCCTAACAGCCTTCATTCATAAAAAATGAATAAAATACCCAAACTTTTTAATTATTTACATTTAGATCCCTAAATTCTTTTTCTTTAACTTTAGGTCCCTATGCCAAAATTTCCCCAAATCGAGTTTCGAAACTTCTAAAATTCACTTTGGGACATCAATAATTCAAAATCACAAAAAGGGGTTCATGTTTCCCAAATTTCAAATTTGGTCCCCAACTTTTCAAAAATTACCATGTTGCCCCTACTTTACAAAAATGGTAAATTTGACCCCAATAATACCAAAAATTGACCAACTATAACAAATTTTTCATGGCCAATTGGCCCTCAATTTTGGGAAATTGCACTTTAGTTCCTCGAATTTTTGAAATCCCCAATTTTCCCCTAGCATTTTCTCCCAATTTCCCTCTTTCAAATTGACTAAATTTGATTTCATCAAATTGACTGATCAATTGAGGTTGATTGTTGAAATTGAAGGTAAAATTGAGCTCCTACACATCCACACGATTCAATGGAACTTTGAATCACGTAATTTGGATCCAAATTGAGTTCAAATGGTGCTTAGTCACAAAACTGAACTTAGAAAGCTTTGAAAGCTTTCCGTTGGGGGTGCAATGATCCGAGCATTCGATCTTGACAGATAGCTCTCATCTTGAGGTTCTTATAGGATCAAGAATCACATCAATTCATGCCGAATTGAGGGAGAATTTGATTAGTGAAGTTTCATTGATTCTCTCTCTAGCATTGATCGAAAATTATAGAGGAGAGACAAATTGGCTTACCTTTTAGATCTAATTCAGTTGTTTGAGGGCTGTGGAAGTGTTGGGAGAGCTTGGTTTGGCCTGAGAAGGGCTCGAATTGGCCGTTTTCAGCTCGGCCAAAACAAGGCAGCTTCGGTCCGCCGGAGCTCCTTCATTGTTTGATCACGCTGACGTTTCTCCGACGGTCCTCAGAGCAAATGTAGATTATCTCAGGTAGCTGACTTCTCTCCGAATCTAAAGAACCTGATCGTGCCTTATTTGGGTCAGAAAAATGCTCATGTTAGAGCTTTGGTTCAAGCTTCACCGGAAAATGGAGCAGTAGGAAAAGAGAGGAGTTTTCAGGTGTGAGGAGAATGAATGAGGAGGAGCTCCTCATATAGGAAGCTTGGGGACTTCTTGGCTGTCCAATTGGTGCCTTTATGACAGTCATTCATTGCCTTAAACTCCCTGGTTGGAGACTTTTCATCTTCACCCGCACTGTTTGATTTTTCGGTGAGTGAACAATGCTGTCATTTGAAGGAAGAAGACGACACTGTTTCGTACTGGACCAGACCGATCCGAACTGGGTTCAATGCTTAAACCGGCCGGTTCATGCTCGATTTGACCAAGTTTTTCAAAATTAAAAATTTGTAAATTCATCTAAATTCATTCTCTATCAAATGGTGGCCTAAATTCTTAAATTTAAATTTTCTAAGCCACCTATAAAAATGAATTTAGAAACCGATTCAATCCGATTTAGGTCCGGTTCACCTGAACCGGTTTGGTTTTCACCTCCAATTCACCCTAAAGTTCTTTCTCATGACTTTTATGACTCTTTAGGTCACTCAAGATCCATAAATTTTTCAATTTGCCCTTTCTCTATCGGTTACGGTTTATAGACCAACTCAATTTTCTATTTGGAAATGGTTGGTTCTCTTCCTTGTTTTCTTATTATCAAAATATGAGGTTTACATTTTTATTGATTTATGTTATTCTAAGGAACAAAGTTAAATTATGCCCGGTTCTTCTTGAACATGTTCCCCCATTCATTCTCTCCACACCTAAAAACTTCATTCTCTCTCAACTGCTCAATTTTTCAATGAAGCTCGAACCAGAGCTCCGACTTAGACACTTTTTTGAGCTAAACAAGGCGAGGTCGGGTTCTTTAGAACTGGGGAGAAGTCAGCTACATGCCTGTAGTCTCCGTTTACTTCGAGGGTCACCAGAGAAGCACCGGTTTGATGGAACAAGGAAGCCGCTCCGACGGACCGAAGCTACCCTATTTCGGCCGAGCAGAAATCGGTTATTTTGAGCCCTCCTCAAGCCAAAACAAGCCCTCCTAACACCTCCATAGCCCTCCTACACCTGAATTAGAGAGGAAAGGTAAGCCAATTTGGCTCTCCTCTACAAACTATTTACTGTTTGTAAGTAGATCATACCCAGTTGGTATGATGAAACTTCCACATAGGAAGTGGAAAACTCGTTCATTGGTTATGAGCGGAGATATCCTCACATTCAATTGGTATGATGGATAGTTGAAATTTTATTTTTGTTAGAAGTGCTCTCCCCTGACTGTGTGCCACTGCTTAAATGATTTGGGAGACCTTCTTAATGGGAGCTCAAATAGTTATGTTAGGCTAGAAGCCTCGATTTTGGAACTTGGAGGCTAACATGCCATGTTTTTAAAATCTCGAACAGTGGGTCATAGGCCAATTGGCACGAGCAGAAGCTCATAAAGAAACATGAGTTATATGCCATAAAACATTAATTAAATGAATTGTTTGGCCATGGTACCAAGACAGGATCGACATATTCAATCAACTAGTGGTAGTGTGACATAATAGGTCGATGGGCCAGTCAAGACAATCAGCTGCAGGTTGAGTTGAGGGTCGGAGCCGTTGGACCAGTGGCACCATAGATTATATGGCATGAGGTGAAAATACTAATTGTGCATGCACTGTGTTTAAGGTACCTTCATGATGCCCAAGAGGGGTAGTGATGTGTCCTAGGGCCCTAGATGACCTATTGGGTATAAGGGTAGTTTGTCGGACGTGGTGACCTTGCGAAGCTCGGAGTAGCTTCAAGCACATGAGACCAGGGTAGGGATAGGATGAGGTCTCTGTCCTCATATAGACATGGAGAATTGTTACGGCATGTACTTTATCTAGGTGGCCGGTAAAGTTACTTCGACGCCACAAGTGGATTCAGTGGATGTCCTATCTTGTGATTGTATGATTGGCCTTCATAATAAAGGATGTGTGTTGGGTGATGACGCACTGTGATTAATAAGAGATGGTGATAAAAATAAATATTTTAAATGAAAGTATTTTTGAATGAAAATAAGGAGTCTAACACACTTCAATACAAATCTTTTTCCTAAAAGTTAAAATTCGAAAATCCATTCACTAAGTAGTTATACTCACCCCTCCCTTATATCCCTTTTCAAGTTGACCAAGGAAAACCTATCCAAGGTCTCTTGTTAGTTGCACCTGCATGACAGGTATGGAAAGTTAAAATTTTATGCAAGTTTTGACTTATGTTATTCTAGGAAAAGTACAGGTTTAAAGGACGCCTTACTCTTATCAGGTTAAAGAAGGGGAAACCCTTAATAAATTGAGAGAGTGGCGGGTTGCTCACGGGTATCCAATCAAACTAGGTCGGGGCGTGACAACTTGAGTGGTATCAGAGCGTGTTTCCTCGAATAAATAATTAAGACTAGAAAATATAGTAACTAATAGGATTGATCTTAAAATTTTCAGATGGCTCCCAAGTGAGGAACCAAGAAAACTAGGAATTACTCTATTCAATACCTTGTCCTCATAAGAAGACAACCCTATAAGCTTCCCAATGCTTGAGATATGGTAGAAGTCTCAAAAGACCAAATGAGGAAGTATCCAAGAGGATGGTGCTAGGACCTATTGAGTGCACAAGTCTAAGTATGAAGGAAGCCAAGCATGAAGCTAAATGCCAGCAAAGGGCATATAACCTTGCCTAGGAGGATGCTTATCAAGAATCCCGTAACTCCTTATTTATTTTGTGGCCATTTTTTGTAATATGGCTAAAACCCCTAACATATTGTACTCCTCTATTAATGAAGTATTCCAAATTCCTAAAAACCCTGTCTCTCAAAGGATGTGATCTTCAAGGAAGATGGCTCCAAAGAAAGTGACCAAACAAGCATGTACTACCATAGAAACTAAGGAGAATCCAATCCAAATTAAGGAAACTGAATTAGGGAATAGAGAAATCTAGGAGGACTATTAGAGTGATCAATTGACAAAGAAGACTCCACAAGAAAGCTCTCAGGGTATCTAGACTCAAGGACGAAGAAGCACCAAAACTAACAATTCCATAGAAAAATACCATGAAGAACCACTTATGTCCACGTAATTATAAGTATGAACAATAGGGACACTACTTGGAGAAGTGCCCAACCCTACTAAGGATAGGAATCAAGTTAACCTACAGGGGAATAAGACATGAAGTAAAAGACTGTCCTACACCACAAGGATTTAGGACAATATTTTCCAAGAATAATGTCCCCACAGCTATAGGAAACCCGAAGGGATACCATCCTTAGAAATACAACTTCTGCTCGAAACTTCAATTACATCCAAGAGTAAGCTCTACAAGATCCTAGCATAATGGTAGGAAAAAGGACTAAAGGCAGGACTTCAATAAATCACAAATAAGAACAAGGTGTAACTGTAGAAGATTTTTCCTTAAGAAGAAGTTTTCAGCCATTTAGGGGTAAAGAAGGGGGTGCCTCCATGAGAAAAGACCACCCGATCCTTGACGACAAATGAAATGCCTCGAGATGGCAAATACGACCCACCTTGGAAAAAGCAGTGAAGTCAAATAGAGGTTTCGGACAAATATAGCAGAAGGAAGCAAGTCGTTACAACAAGATAATCAAGGAGAATAAACAACGCCCCAAGGAAGACCGAGAAGTAAAAAGGGCTACACCCTAAAAAGGGTAGACATTAAGGATATGAAAACTCAAGAAACAAATGCCCTAAGAAAATTAGACTAAAGAATGGTAGAGATGAGGTAGTTAATGAACTGATACTCGAAAAAGCCATAATTTAAGCTCTAACAAAAGAGGGAGAGGTGGAGAGGCCAAATAATTGGAAACAGAAGGATGAAAGAAAATCCTTAAAAAGACTAATGGCCAAATTAATTACCAAACATAAGCCAAGAGAGGAGTAGGGAAGCTCCTCACATGATCAAGAGATCTTGAAATAAGGATGATATGAGCTCTCCCTAAAAGAAATAGACACGTATTAAAGTACAAGTGAAGACGAGGATAGAGTACAACAGATGTGCCTACAAGATTTCAAGAGAAAAGGTAAAACAGGAGTAGACGACATCAAAGGATGACATTTAAGGGGTATATATATTTCTTAGAGCAAATGAAGAAGAGTTTCGAGAGGAAGGGAAAGAGTCCAACCAAGTGAAGAGGGATAAGGAGATGAACATGCAAATGAAGCGTAAGCTAAGGTGAAAAGAACCAAGAAAGTATACTAGGATGACCCAAGGAATAAGTTAAAAGTAACGGGGAAATTGGAAGTTAGCATCAAAAGATGCTATGACGAGTAAGAATGTGTGGAATACCCATAATAAGGAAATAAAGGATAGAACACCCGAGAAAAAAAATGTTGGGAAAGTAAGCCTTCCAAATAAGATGTGGCTAAGGAGAAATAACCACGATGGGTGAGACGGGTCGTAGTCCACACATGCATAATGAAGCCTAAAGAGTGGACGGCTCATCATAGTGTGAAGTGCATAGAATAAGACCGATAATCGGAAGTATATCAAGTAAGGAATAAGAAATGATATGAAGGTTGAGCATGTAGCTCCAAAGATAGAAGTCTCTATTGTGAGGGACATAGTAGAGAACAAAATTGGAAGAAGGGAACCTTCCAAAGCAAAGGAATCAACACATAGACCAAAACGGATTGAGGAAAAAAAGAAAAAAAATCCTTAAATAAGGAATGCCAAGGACTTAAGAAGGATAGAATTCCAGTTTGTTGGTAAAACATCGAGAAATCAAATAATTGGCACCAGAGAGACCCAATAAAGAAGTTGGGAAAGGACTACTGGGTAAGAAAAACTTACACGATTATGTAAGACATGTTGTCAAGGTACAAAGGACAATTGGATAATAGAAAAGGTAGTCGAGGAATACTACCCGATAAAAGGAGGGATAAAATTGTACAGTTTCTAAAAGGCTAAAAAGTTGGAAACAGCCCTAAAGGAGTTGTAGAAGTCTGATGGACAGAGACAGGTTCATAACTATGTCATGTCATAAGAGACATATAAGCACCAATGGTCTCGAGTAAAATGTGACTCGAGTAAGAAGGAGTCACTTAGTAAGCATAACAAGGTCAAACATAAATTTTGACCAAAACTATAATCAATGAAGGATGAAGGATGTGTCAAATTGGGATGAAAGAATAATAATACCAAAACCTGTGGAAAGAAGTATGTAATGCCCAAAATAACGTCGAGCTAAGGGTTTCAACAATGAAGAGAATAATTAGAGAAAGGAACAATTGGGCACCTTGGAACTCCCAATCCTGAAATCTTGAGTAAGAGCCCCAAAAGGAAGAACCATACCCTAAATAAAGGGAGGTGCAAACCTAAGGATATACATTTGGATTAATGAGCCAGACATGCCTCATTATTATAACTCCATGGAGGGAGTAAGCATGATAAATGAAAAGAAATTCCTTAGATGAATGATTAGGTGGACTAACTAAATGAGTAATCGAAGTGTTAACATGTCAAGAAAACCCAAGTTGACATTAAGGAAAATTATTCCCGATGTGGAATATATTGGTTAAGTTTTGGGGACAAAACTCCTAAAAGGAGGGGAGAGTTTAAACCCTACCCTTTTTAGTTAAGGAAAACTTGGAAAAGAATCGGTCAAACCAAGTAAGAAATTTGAACTGGTTCACAAACCCGATCATTTGGAAATGGGTAATTTAGAAATTTACAACTCACGTGTGATCCAAAGGGTTCATAAAACCTTAGAAAAGAACCTTAGGACAATTTGGAAGAGAAAAACCAGGCTGATTTAGATGAACCAGATCTAATTGGATTGAATCGGTTTATGAAACGAGTCGGTTCATGAACTCGAACCGATAGAGAAAGGGCAAATCAGGAAATTTATGGATCCAGAGTGACCCAAAGAGTCCCACAAGTCATGGAAATGGACTTGTGAATGAATTGGAGATGTAAATCAAACTGGTTCAGGTGAACCATATCCGAACCGAATTAAACCAGTTTGGACTGGTTTGAACCACTATTGAACTAGATTGTAAATTCATTTTTCTAGGTGGCTTAAAAAATTCAAATTTGAGATTTGAGGCCACCATTGGATAGAAAATGAATTTAGAAATTTTTAGATTTGAAAAATTCGGTCTGATGGGGGGGTGAACTGGCCGGTTTAATCTTTGAAACCGGTTTAGAATGTTCCGGCCTGATTCAAAATAGTGTTGTCTTCTTCCTTTAGATGACAACACTGTTCACTCACTGAAAAATCGCGCAGCACCGACGAAGTTGAAAAGTTTCCGGCCAGGGAGTTTTAAGGAATGAATGATCACCATTAAGGTGCCATTTGAATGACCAAGAAGTCCTCGAGCTTCCTATATAAAGGCCCTCTCCCCATTCATCCACTCCACACCTGCAAACTCCATTCTCTCTCAACTACTCAATTTTTTGTTGAAGCTCGAATCAGATCTCCGAATTGGGCACTTTTCTAAGCCAAACAAGGCCAGGTTGGGTTCTTTAGAACCAAGGAGAAGTCAGCTATACGCTTGTAGTTTGTTTTTGCTCTGAGGTCGCCGGTGAAGTGATGACGTGATGGAATAATGAAGTAGCTTCAGTGGATTGAAGCTGTCATATTTCGACCAAGTTAAAATCAACCATTTTGAGCCCTCTTCAAGCCAAAATAAGCCCTCCCAACACCTCCACAACCCTCCTATAGCTGAATTAGAGCGAAAAGGTAAGCCAATTCAACTGCTCCATGCAATTTACAACTGGTGCTAGAGAGAGAACCGACAGAAGTTTGATGTTAGAATGAATGAAGGCTATTAGGCTGAGAAAAAATGAACAAGAATGTTCATATCATCTAGGAACACAAAGTATTGGGAATGCTAGCAAGGACAAGCTCGTGTGAATACAAAGAACTGATCGAGAGGAATTCACTGCATGATCGGGTGAGTGGGATTTTTATATCATACCCGGTTAGGATGATAATTACCTCGAAATGAAAACCCACTATTTAGTGGTATTTTAAACATCACAACTTAGAGATGTGATGTGAAAATGACATGTAAAAACTATTTACTGATTGTAAGTAGATCATACCCGGTTGGTATGATGAAACTTACTCGGAGGAAGTGGAAAACTCGTTTATCGGTTATGAGTGGAGATATCCTCATACATGGTTGGTATGATAGACAGTTGAAATTTTATTTTTGTTGGAAGTCCTCTCCCCTGACTATGTGCCACTACTTAAATGATTTGGGAGACCTTCTCGATGGGAGCTCGAATAGCTCTGTTAGGCTGGAAGCCTCGAATAGCTCGATTTTGAAAATCTCGAACAATGGGCCATAGGCCAATAGGCACGAGCAGGATCTCATAAATAAACATGAGTTTTATGCCATAAAACTTTAAATAAATGAATTGTTTTGCCATGGTTACCAAGACAGGACCGACATATTTTATCAACTAGTGGCAGTGCAACATGACAGGTTGGCGGACCAGTAAAGACAAATAGTTGTAGGTTGAGTTGAGAGTTAGGGTCGTTGGACTAGTGGCATCATAGATTATATGGCATGAGGTGAAAATACTAATTCTGCATGCAGTGTGTTTACAAGAATTTCAAGACAGACAAGAGGGGTAGTGATGTGTCCTAGGGCCCTGGAAACCTTGTGGGTATAATGACAGTTCGTCGAACCAGGTGACCTTGTGAAGCTCGGAGTAGCTTCAAGCGCATAAGACCGGGTTGGGGATAGGATATGGTCTCTATCCTCTTATGGACATGGAGAATTGTTACATGATTGAAGGTCAGATGTTGCAAACATCCACTCATTCTCAGTGTAGAAGTGGACGCACTTCTATCTAGGTGGCCGGTAAAGTCGCTCCGACGCCACAAGTGGGTTCAGTGGACATGCTTGCGATAGTGTGATTGACCTTCATGATGAAGGATATGTGTTGGGTGATGACACACCATGATTAATAAGAAATGGTGATAAAAATAGAGATTTGAAATGAAAGGATTTTTGAAAGAAAATAAGAAGTCCGGCACACTCCAATACAAATCTTTTTCCTAAAAGTTAAATTTCGAAAACCCATTCATTAAGTAGTTGTACTCACCCCCTCTCTTATATCCCTTTTCAGGTAGACCAAAGAAAACCTACTCAAGACCTCATGTTAGTTACACCTACATGATAGGTATAAAAAGTTAAAATTTTATGCAAGTTTTGATTTATATTACTCTAGGAAAAGTACAGGTATAAAGGATGCCTTATTCTTACCGGGTTAAAGAAGAGGAAACCGTTAACAAACCTGGAGAGTTACGGGTTGCTCATGGGGATTCGATCAAACAGGGTCGGGGCGTGACAAAATTGGCTTACCTTTTAGCTATGTTGAGGTTGTGTAAGGGCTGTGGAGTGTGTCAGGGAGACTTAGTCTGTAAAACCCGCCCTTTTGAGCTAAGGAAAATAGGGAAAAGAACCGATCAAACCAAGTGAGGATTTAGAACTGGTTCACAAACCCGATCATTTCGGAACAAAAAATTTGGGAATTTACAACTCTCGGGTGATCTAAAGAGTTCATTAAACCTTGGAAAAGAAAGTTAAGATAAAATAACAGACAAAAACCAAATTGGTTCAGGTGAACGAGATTCCATAAGAACTTTGAAGTTAAGCGTGCTTACTCAAGAGTAGTTTGAGGATGGGTGAGCTCCTGGGAAGTATGAATTTTTTTTGTAATCCAAAATTTCGGTCAAGAATTTTTATGCGAATGTACGCCTTATCATAAATAAAAATAAATTAATACAAATAATTTAATGTTGAAATTAAATTATTGGAATTAATAACAAAATTAAATTATTGGAATTAATACCAATAATTTATGGCAATATTAATACTAATAATAAATATCTCCCATTTAATACACATGTTTTACACCTATATAAAGAGGTTATCCCCATTCATTCTCCTCACACCCGAACACCTCTCTCTCTCTCTCTCTCTTGCTCCATTTCCCGGTGAAGCTTAAACCAGAGCTTCGACTTCAACATTTTTCTTAACCTTGAAAGGAGAGGTCAGGCTCTTTAGAGCTGGGGAGAAGATAGCTATTTGATAGCAAACTCCAGTCAATTTGAGAATCGTTGGAGAAGTGCCGGCATGATGGAATAGTGAAGCAGCTCCGGCAGACCGAAGCTGCCCTATTTCAGCCAAGCTGAAATTGTCCATTTCAAGCCCTCCTCAGGCCAAACCAAGCCCTCCCAACACTTACTCAGCCTTTCCACGGTCGAATTAGGACCGAAAGGTAAGCCAATTCAGCTCCCCTTCACAATTTTCGATCGGTGCTAGCGAGAGAGTCGACTGAATTTTAAAGACAAAATTCTGATCCAATTCCACATCAATTGATGTGATTCTTGATTCTAGGATAAACCTTAAGATGAGAGCTATCTGCCCAGATTGAAAGCTCAAACCGCTGTGCCTTCACCGGTGAGTAATCGAAGCTTTCTCTCTCTATAGTTCATTTTCCAGCAAAGCTCTGTTTGAGCTCGTCCCGGTGTTAAAACTTGCGATTCACATTTCTAAAGAATCGTATGAACAGGTAGAAACTCAATTTCAACTTCAATTTCAACAATTGGAAACGTTTGATGGGTCAATTTGATGAAATCAAATACGACTGTGTTAAGAAGTTGGAATTGGGGAAATTTGGGGATTTTCAAAATTCAATGGACCAAAATGAAATTTTATAAAATTGAGGGTCAATTGGGCATGAAAATAATGTTGGAGGACCAATTGAGGAATTTTGAAAATTTTGGGGCAAATTTTACCATTTTTGTAAAGGAAGGGCAAAATGGTAACTTTGGAAAAGTGGGGGACTAAATTGGAAATTTGGGAAATTAAACCCCTTTTTGTGAAATGGAATAAATTGAGGTCCTATGATAAATTTTAGAAGTTTTCGGACTCAATTTGAGGAAAAACTGGCATTTGGGACTTAAAATTAAAGAGAAATAACTTTAGCGGCCTAATTGCAAATAAATGAAAGTTTGACTTTCTAATGCATTTGGAATGAATGAAGGTGATTAGGCCGAAGGATAATGAACCATGATGTTCATATCGTGTAGGAACATGAAGTACCGGGAACGCCAGCAAGGACAAGCTCGCGTGAATACCAAGAAACAATCTAGTGGAATTCACAGCATTAACGAGTGAGTGGGTTTACTAACATCATACTTGGTTGGGATGATGAGCACAACTTAAAGATAAAAATCACTTATCGGTTGTGAGTGGAAATTTTATATCATACCCGGTAGGGGATGATAAGTACCTCAGTATGAAAACCCATTGTTTAATGGTATTTTAATCATCACCACTTAGAGAAAGTGATGTGAAAATTATGCGGAAAAACTACTTACCGGTTGTAAGTAGATCATACCCGGTTGGTATGATGAGACTTCCTTGAAGGAAGTTGAAAACCCATTCATCGGTTATGAATGGAGGTGTCCTTATACCCGGGCGGTATAATGGATAGAGAAAACATATGTTTTGTCGGAAGTGCTCTCCCCTGACTGTGTGCCAATGCTTAAATAATTTGGGAGACCTTCTCGACAGGAGCTCGAATAGCTCTGATAGGCTGGGGGCCTCAGTTTTGGAACTTGGGGGCTAAATGCCCCATTTTGAAAATCTTATACAGTGGGCCCAAGGCCGGTTATCAAACAATTTTTTTGAAATTCATGTTTCAAACACCCGTTCACTAAGTTGTTGAACTCACCCCCTCCATTTACCCCTTTTAAGATAACTGGGGAAAAAAACCTACTTAAAGACCTTCAACTAGCTAAACTTGCAATACAGGTATGTAAGTTTAATTTTATGTAGTTTTGATTAATGTTATTCCAGGAAAGGTACAGGTATAAAGGACGCCTTACTCCGCATGGTTTAAAGAGGGGAAAACCCTTGATAAAATAGGAGAGTGGCATGTTGCTCATGGGGATCCGACTAAACTAAGTCATGGCGTGACAACAAAAGAATAGGAAGGGAGTTTTCTGAGAGAAACCAAGAGCCTACCTAGAAAGTGAGTCATCGGAAAGGACATACCCTAACCAAGAATAGGAAAAAGGTAAAAGAGTATGGTCATAAGGAGTCCAGTATAAGGAAAGCATAGTCAAGGAATAAAATAAAATTGGGGAAAAGGAAGGTAGCTTCAAAAGATGCAGGAGGAGTAGGAGAAAAGCCTAAGAACCCTAAGGGATGGAGCGAGCCTTCGTACAAGAGTTAAGAAACCAAGAGGAATTGAGTTGCCTGTAAAAAGAACCAGTTGAATGAAAGACAACAAAGAAGAAAGGTAAGGTATAGGAATCCCCTCAAAAAGGGTGAATGCAGAAAACCTCCTTATGCAACTCTAGGATAGGACACGATAAGAGTGAAGAGTAAAAGAAATGTGCTAGGAAAGAGAACTCTAGAGGAATGAATGGGACTAAATAGCCTTAAAGGAACTACTGATGGGCAGCTAGACATAATGTAAAGTACTAGGAACCCATCCATAATTAGGAGCTCCTCGAAGGAAGGATAAGGAATAAAAAGTGAATTGGAGGACAGTGAAGGATTAAGGGTGGAAAACCATATCGATATTAGAAGGGTGTAAGAAAGGAAAGAAGGAAAAGCCTTCAAGGAGCATTAGGGAGGTTGAATGTGAAAATTCTAGGGCAGAAGTCCCTAAGAAAAAGGATAAAAGTAGGAAGTGAGACCATAAAAAGGAAATTCCCAAGTTAAGGAACCGACGATTGGATCATAAGCAGGAGCTCGTAAACGAACATGATATATGTGCCATAAAACTTAATAATTGAATTGTTTGGCCATGGTACCAAGATGGGACTGACATGCTCAGTCAACTAGTGGCAGTGCGACATGACAGGTCGACAGACCAGTCAAGACAAACAACTGCGGGTTGAGTTGAGAGTTGGGGCTGTTTTACCAGTGGCACCACAGATTACATGGTAATATAAGAAAACATTGTTTGTGCGAATGAGGGGTAGTGATGCGTCCTAAGGGCACTGGACGACCTTGTGGCTATAAGGGCAGTTCGTCGTTCTAGGTATCTATGCAAAATTTGTAGCACCAAGCGCATGAGACCGGGGTGGGGACGGGATGAGGTCTCTGTTCTCATACGGACACGAAGAAGTGATTTGGGATTGTGGGTCAGATGTCACGTACATCCACTCATTCTCATGGTAGAAGTGGTCGTACTTCTATCCGAGTGGCAGGAAAAGTTGCTCCGAAGCCACTAGCGGGTTCAGTAGTGATACTGACTTGTGAATGTGTGTAACCTTCATGATGAAGGATGTGTGTTGGGTGTTGACACACCGGTAACTAAGAAATAATGAAAAAACCCAAATTTTTAAATGAAGTGATTTTTGAAAAGAAAGGAGTTTGGCACACTCCATATAAATGTTTTTTTATTAAAAGTTAAAAGTAGACCTTTAAAAATCCATTCACTGAGTAGTCGTACTCACCCCCTCCCTTATATCCCTTTTAGTAAATCCTGGAAAGCTTACCCTTAAAGACCGTCAACTAAGATACCTGTAAGATAGGTATGTAAAGTTTTAAATTTAATGCAGTTTTGATTATGCTATTCCAGGAAAAAGGTGTAGGTTAAAGAACGCCTTACTCTTTACGGTTTATAATAAGGGGAAACCCTTTAATAAACCAGGAGAGTGGCAGGTTGATCATGGGGATCTGACCAAACTGGGTCGGGGCGTGACAACTAGAGTGTTATTAGGGCCTGTTTCCTCGAATACATAATCAAGACTAGAAAATATAGTAACTAATAGTATTTATCCTAAAATTTTCAGATGGCTCCCAGGAGAGGAACTAAGAAAACTTGGAGTGGGTCTACTCAACACCCTACCTCCGTAGGGAGACAACCCTAGAAGCTTCCTAAATGCTTGAGATCGGGCTGAAATGTCAAAGGACCAAATGGGGAAGTATCCTGGAGAATGGTGCTAGGACCTATTGGTGGCACAACTCTAAGTATGGAGGAAGACGTTTATCATGAATTCCATAGCTCCTTAGTTATTTTGCAACCATTTCCTGTGATAGGGCTAAAAGCCTAATCATTTGTATCCCCCTATTAATAAAACACTCAAATTCTCAAAACTCTCTCTCCTGATGATGCAACTGTGTTGGGAATATGGCCTAAGGAAAATAAAGCAAACCCACACTATCTTGGAAGCTAAGGAAAAGTTACATCCCCGTTATAGAAGATGAATCAGGGAATTAAGAAACCTAGGAAGACTCTTACCATGACCCTTTAGCAAAGGACATTCAGTAAGAAAACTATCAAAGTGATCAGACTCAAAGAACGGTAGAGCAACAAACCAATAGTAACCCTGGAAATGCCCTACTTGAAGGAAAGAAGGGACCACAACAATCCATGTAAAGGAACAACCTATTACAAGTATGAATGATTGAGACATTACTTGAAGAAGTGCCCAACCCTACTAAGGACAAGTACCAAGATAAACTATTATAGGTGTAAGGAAAGAAGGGGTGTTTCACACCTCATAAATTCAGGGCAATAACTCCTCAAAGGCCACGAAGGACTGGAGACCGAAACCATGGAGCTGGCTAAGTAAGTAGTTCACCAAGAGGTCAAGAAATGATGAGGTAAATGCAAAATTTAAATTTCTTCTTAAGAAGATCAACCCAAGAAAGATACCTCAAGAGTAGGGATAAGGTACATGGGAAGTATATCTAGAACCCTCTAATAAGGGGCAAACATACAGAAACGTCCTCTGGAAACTCTAGAGAAAGGCACAATGAGAGTGAAGAAGAGAAGGAATACATTGGGAAAGGGAACTCTGGAGGGATGAATTCAACTAAGTACCTTGAAGGAATCATTGGATTGGTAGATGGACATAACGTGAAGTGCAAGGCACCGATCTACCATTAGAAACTTCTTGATGGAAGGATGTATTGGAGGCCAATTATGACCTGCCTTGGAAGAGTAATAGAGCCAAATAATGGGATGTATTGGAATGAATCACCTTGGAAAAATTAATGAAGCCAAATAGGGTCAAGGAGAATAAATGACACCCTAAGAAGGACTACACCCTAAAAAGGTTAGTGAGATGGATGTTAAGGATAGGAGGACTTGAGAAACAACTGCCCTAAGAAACTTAGACCAAACAAATGGTGAAGGCAAAGCAGTTAACGAACAAATACTCGGGAAAGCCATAATGTAAGTTCCGACAAAGAAGAGAGAGGCGGAAAGGTCAAATACTCGGGAAAAGAAGTACGCAAGAGATGTGCCTATAAGATTTGAGGAGTAAAGGTAAATAGGAGAAGATGACATCAAGGGATGTTATTTAAGGGTAGAAATCCCCTAGAGCAAATGTAAGAAAAGAATGTCAGGGGAAAGGCAAAGAATCCTACCAAGGAAGAAAGCCCCGGAAAGACATGCGTATCCCAATTAAAAGGAAATGGAACCAACCCTTATTTAGGAAATGTTTTCCAAGGAAAGAAGTATTGTAATGGTCTAGTGTGACCTATTTGGAGAGAATAGGAGAACCATGTAGAAAGAGCAAAACTAGTAACGACGGACAGCCAAAGATAATGAACAAAACCCTATGAAAGGATGAGATTTAGTAAAGCCTACACTCTATGATGGACAATAGGATGGGCATGAATACAGCTGCCCAGACGATAGGACCAGAAAAATAAAGAGAAAGAGACAGTTAAAGAATTGGTCTTCAAGAGAACCATCAATTTAAACCACAACAAAGAAGAGAGAAGTGAAAAGGCCAAAACATTGGGAAAGAAGAACGAAGGAAAATCCTTAAAGCAATCGATGGCCAAAACCAGGTTTATAGACTTAAGACGGTTAAGTGAGCCTCACGAAGGATGAACAAGAGAATTTGAAACAAGGAGGATGTGAACCCTCCTTAAACGAAAATAATCTAACGAATTAGCATCAAAAGATGCTTTGACAAGTATGAATGAGTGGATAACCCATACTAAGGTAATAAAGGAAAGAATGTTCGAGAAATGTTCTGAAAGTAAATCCCCCAAATAAGATGTGGCTAAGAAGGAATAACCACAATTGGTAAGACGGGTCATAGTCCACACACGCATATGAAGCTTAAAGAGTGGATGATCGAGCATAGGGTGGAATGCACGTAATAAAACTAATAATCAGAAGTATCCCGTCTAAAGAATAAGGGATAAAATAAAAGTTGTGGATAGAGAAGGATTCAAAGCAAACAGATGCCCTAACATAGGTAAGGGTGCAAAAAAAGGGAGAAAGAACCATACAATAAATGATAAGGAGGTTGAGCATGTAACTCCTAAGATGAAAAGGTCAGTGAGATGGATGTTAAGGACAGGAGGACTCGAGAAACAGCTGCTAAGAAACATAGACCAAACAAATGGTGGAGGCAAAGCAGTTAATGAACAAATACTCAGGAAAGCCATAATGTAAGTTCCGACAAAGAAGAGAGAGGCAGAAAGGTCAAATACTCGAGAAAAGAAGAATACAAGAAATCCTTAAAAGGACCAAGGGCCAATTAACGACTAAACTCAAGCCAAGAAAGAAATAGGTAAGCCTCTCCCACAATGATCCTATAATAAGGAAGATTTGTACGCTCCCTAAAGAAATAGACAGGTACTGGGTACGAATAAGGATGCAAATATAACATAAAAGATGTGCCTAAAGGATTTGAGGAGTAATGGTAAATAGGAGAAGACGACATCAAGGGATGTCATTTAAGGGTAGAAATCCCCTAGAGCAAATGTAAGAAAAGAATGTCAAGGGGAAGGCAAAGAATCCTACCAAGGAAGGAAGCCCCAGAAAGACATGTGTATCCCAATTAAGAGGAAATAGAACCAACCCTTATTTAGGAAATGTTTTCCAAGAAAGGAAGTATTGTAATGGTCCATTATGACTTGTTTGGAGAGAATAGGAGAACCATGTAGAAAGAGAAACACTAGTAAGGGCGAACGGCCAAAGATAATGAACAAAACTGGATGGAGTGAACCTTCCCAAGCAAAGTAATCGACACATAGATCGAAAGCAATTATTGTAGAATAAAGAATCATGAAGTGATTTATGAGCAAGTAAAAGAGGATTAAGGAGAAAGGAAGTCATTGAATAAGGGATGTCACTAAAGAAGAGAAAGGAGATAAGAAGGGAAAAAAATCCTCGTATGTCAATAATCATCAGGAAACCCAACGATTGGAATTGAAAGGACCCAATAAAAACGTTTGGAAAGGATGAGTAGGTAAGAGAAATCCATGCGGTTATGTGAGACATAACTTCATAGGCATGATGGATGAGAGGATAACGGTAAAAAGGATAGTTGAGGAATGCCATCAAAAGAAAAGAGGGATGAAGTTATATGATCCCTGAAAGGTAAAAAAAAAAAAAAGCTAAGAGAGACCCTCAAGGAGATGTTCTAGAAATTTAATATACAAAGACAGGTCCTAGAAAATGCCATGCTATAAGGGGTATTTAAGCCCAACAATCCCGAGGAGAATATGACTCAAAGTAAGGAAGAGTCAGCTAATAAGCATCACGAGGTCGAATATAAAAATTTGGACTGAAGTTATAATAGATAACGAATGGAGGAAGGGTCAAAATGAGATGAAAAAGTGAGAATAAAGAAAACTGTGGCAACCAATACGTAACGACCGAAAGAACCTTGAGCTAAAGGTTTAATTGACCAAGGGGTTGACTAGACATGGGAATGGTTAGGTATCATGGAATTTTCAATCTTGAGTATAGAACCTCAAAGGGAAGAATGTGCTCTAAGCAAAGAAAGATATAAATCTAAGAATGTACCCTGAAGTAAGGTATGTCTCGTTATGATAAACTCCATGGAGGGAGTAAATAATATAAAGGAAAAGAAATTTCTTAAGTGAAGGATGTAAAAAGGACTAATTAAAAGAACAAGAGAAGACTTTGCACGTTAAGCAAACACCAAAGGGGCATCAAAGGAAATGATTGCTCATGCAAGGATGTTAACTAAGTTTTGGGGACAAAACTCCTAAAAGGAGGGGAGAGTTGTAAACCCCGCACATTTGAGTTAAGGAAAACCGGGAAAAGAACCGGTCAAACCGAATAAGAAAACAAAACCGGTTTACATTTAGGAATAAGCAATATGAAAATTTACAACTTTTGGTTGATCCAAAGGATTTATTAAACATTGGAAAAGAAACTTAAGACAAACAAGAAAATAAAAACCAAATTGGTTCAGGTGAACTAGATTCCATAGGAACTTCAAAGTTAAGCATACGACTTATCATAAATAGCCATCAATTAATATATATTTAATTATTGAAATTAATACCAATAATTTAATACCTAAATTAAATTATTGGAATTAATACAAATAATTTAACACTTAAATTAAATTATTGGAATTAATACCGAAATTAAATTATTGGAATTAATACCAATAATTTATGGCAATATTAATACTAGTAATAAATCTCACCCATTTAATACACGGGTTTTACGACTATATAAACAGGTCATCCCCATTTCATTCTCCTCACACCTGAACACTTCTCTCTCTCTCTCTCTACTGCTCCATTTCCCGGTAAAGCTCGAACCAGAGCTTCGACTTGAACAAAGGTCGGGCTCTTTAGAACCGGGGAGAAGACATCTATCTGATAGCAAACTCCAGTCAATGCGAAAATCGTTGGAGAAGCGCGGACATGATGGAATAGTGAAACAACTCTGGCGGACCGAAGCTGCCCTATTTCGACCAAGCTGGAATCGGCCATTTCAAGCCCTCCTCAGGCCAAACCAAGCCCTCCCAACACTTCCTTAGCCTTTCCACGGCCGAATTAGGACCGAAAGGTAAGCTAATTCAGCTCCCCTTTATAATTTTCGATCGGTGCTAGAGAGAGAATCGACCGAATTTCAATGACGAAATTCTAATCCAATTCCGCATCAATTGATACAATACTTGATTCTAGGATGAACTTTAGGACGAGACCTATCTGCCCAGATAAAAAGCTCGGACTGTCGTGCTTCACCGGTGAGTAATCGAAGCTTTCTCTCTCTATAGTCTATTTTCCAGCAAAGCTCCGTATGAGCTCGTTCTGACGTTAAAATCTGCGATTTAAAGTTTCTTAGAATCGTATGAACATACAAGAACTCAATTTCAACTCCAATTTCAATAATTAGAAGTGTTTGATCGGTTAATTTGATGAAATCAAATTCAGTAGTGTTGAAGAGTTGAAATTGGGGGAAATTTTGGGGATTTTCGAAATTCAAAGGGGCCAAAATACAATTTTATGAAATTGAGGGTCAATTGGGCATGAAAATAATGTTGGAGGACCAATTGAGGAATTTTGGGGAAAAACTTACCATTTTTGTGAAAGAAGGGCAAAATGGTAATTTTGGAAAAATTGGGGAACTAAATTGGAAATTTGAAAAATTAAACCCCTTTTCGGTGAAATCGAATAAATTGAGGTCCCACAATAAATTTTAAAAGTTATGAGACTCAATTTGAGGAAAAACCGACATTAGGGACTTAAAGTTAAAGAGAAATAACTTTAGGGACCTGATTGCAAATTACTAAAAGTTTGGGTTTTCTCATTCATTAATGAATGAAGGCTGTTATGCCGAGTAATAATGAACAAGGTTGTTCATATCGTGTAGGAATGTTAAATACCGGGAACACCAGCAAGGACAAGCTCGCGAGAATACAAAGAACCAGTCTAGTGGAATTACGGCATTAACGGGTGAGTGGGTTTACTAACATCATACCTGGTTGGGGATGATAAGTGCCTCGATATAAAAACCCACTGTTTAGTGGTATTTTAATCATCACTACTTAGAGAAAGTGATGTGAATGTTATGCAGAAAAACTACTTACAGGTTGTAAGTAGATCATACCCGGTTGGTATGATGAGACTTCCTCGAAGGAAGTTGAAAACCCGTTCATCGGTTATGAATGGAGATGTCCTTATATTGGTTGGTATGATGGACAGTAAAAACCTATTTTTGTCGGAAGTTCTCTCCCCTGACTGTGTGCCAATGCTTAAACAATTTGGGAGACCTTCTCGACGGGAGCTCAAATAGCTCTGATAGGCCAGGGGCCTCAGTTTTGGAACTTGGGGGCTAAATGCACGATTTTGAAAATCTCGTACAGTGGGCCCAAGGCTAGTTGGCACGAGCAGGAGCTCGTAAATGAACATGATATATGTGCCATAAAACTTAATAAGTGAATTTTTCGGCCATGGTACCAAGATAGGACCGACATGCTCAGTCAACTAGCGGCAGTGCGATATGACAGGTCGACGGACTAGTCAAGACAAACAGCTGCAGGTTGAGTTGAGAATCGGGGCCGTTGAACTAATGGCACCACAGATTACATGGTAATATAAGAAAACATTATTTGTGCATGCACTGTGAGTACGGGATCATTAAGATGGCCATGACAGGTAGTGATGCTTCCTAAGGGCACTGGACGACCTGGTGGCTATAAGGGCAGTTCGTCGTTCCAGGTGTCTGTGCAAAATTTGGAGTAGCACAAAGCGCATGAGACCGCGGTGGGGACAGGATGATGTCTTTGTCCTCATACGGACATGAAGAAGTAATTTCGGGATTGTGGGTAGGATGTCACGTACATCTAGTCATTCCCAGGGTAGAAGTGGTCGTACTTCTATCCGGGTGGCAGGAATAGTCGCTCCGAAGCCACTAGTGGGTTCAGTAGTGATACTGACTTGCGAATGTGTGTAACCTTCATGATGAAAGATGTGTGTTGGGTGATGACATACTGTGGTAACTATGAAATAATGGAAAAATCCAAATTTTTAAATGATGGGATTTTTGAAAACAAAGGAGTCTGGCACACTCCATATAAATATTTTTCTTAAAAGTCAAAAGCTTTTAAAAACCCATTCACTGAGTAGTCGTACTCACCCCCTCCCTTATATCCCTTTTAGGAAATCTCGGAAAGCCTATCCTTAAAGACCGTCAACTAAGATGCCTGTAAGAAAGGTATGTAAAGTTTTAAATTTCATACAGTTTTGATTATGCTATTCTAGGAAAAAAGGTGCAAGTTAAAGGACGCCTTACTCTTTACGATTTACAATAAGGGGAAACCCGTTAATAAACTGGGAAAGTGGTGGGTTGATCCCGGGGATCCGACCAAACTGGGTCAGGGCGTGACAGAATGGATACTTGAGGTGTGTGGAATATAAATGGAGATGAGCTCTTTATATAGGGAGCACGAGGTCCCTTTGCCGGATAACTTTCCATTTTGGTCTAGCATATCCTCACCTTGAAATGGCCTAATTGGAGCAATTTTACTTTGCCGTCATTATCCATTTTCTGCCTTAATGAATAGTGTTGTCATCCTGAGGAAGAAGATGACACTGTTCCGAACCGAACCAGTCTGACCGAGTTCAATGCGAAAATCGGCCGATTCATGCCCGATTCGACCGGTTTTCTCAAAATTAAAAATTTCTAAATTCATCTAAATTTATTCTATATCTAATGGTGGCTTCAATTCCCCAATTTTATCATTTTATTCCACCATGAAAAATGAATTTAGAAATCGGTTCAAGTATGGTTCAAACCGGTTCAATCTGGTTCATGTCCGATTTGCCTTGAACCATTTTGGTTTTCTCTTCCCATTTGTCCCAAGGTTCTTTTCCATGATTTTTATGACCCTTTGAGTCACTCAGGATTTGTCGACTTCCCATTTTACCCTTTCTCTATTGGTTAAGGTTCATGAACTGGCTCATTTTTCTCTCTTGACTTGATTGGTTCTTTCCCCAATTTTCTTATCTTTTAAGGGCGGGGTTTACCACTCTCCCCTCCTTTTAAGGATTTTGTCCCCAAAATTAAGTCAACAATAATTTGTACTGGGAGTGACTTTCCTTGATGTTCTCTTGGGGTTTGCTCGGTATGTTATCACTTTGGATATTCCTTCACTTAGTTCCTCAGCTACGTACTTGAGAAGTCTTTCTTCTTTTATGTTTTCCACTCACTCTACAGAGTGTATCATGATTGGTCATGTCCAAACTATCCATCCTAAGGCACCTCCTTAGGTCTCCTTCTTACACCACTCAAGGCAAGACTCTTTTTCTTAAGGATTTTTTATCCGTGTCATTGAGTTAGACGTTCCATATATATCCAATCGTCCCTACTTCCCATCATTTCCTAGATGGTTGATGCTCTTAGTTTAGCATCCTTTAGGACTTTTTGTCCTTAATCCCTTGGGTTTTGATATAATTTCTTCCTTATCTTATTTTGGTCCTTCCTCCATTTTTTGGTTTTCTACGATCCTGGTTCGATTTCTTAGATTTGTCTTATGGACTCGATCTTACATGGGTCACCTTTCTTGGAACTGTTGATACTACATGTTCTTTACAGCATGATTTGTTATGAAATTATCTTTGCATGTATGGTTCCCGAAGTTGTATCCTTGATAACGGTTCATGCCATTCCGTCCGTTTAGGAGTTGTAGGCTTTGTTCCCCCTACTACTCGATAGTGTTTCCCAACTACCTTTTATGTTGTCTAACTGTCCTTTAAATCTCTTAACATCAGGATTGTGTCAGTTCCTTTATCTACTCATTCTTTGCCAATTTTTCTATGGGTTTTCCTCTGGTTCCAATCGTCGGTTTTCCTGGTAGCTTACTGACACATTGGGATCCTTTCTCACTTATGTCCTTCCTCATTTACATTGGTGTCTTTTACTCAAGGGCTTTCCTTTCCTCCATCCTTTCTTGCTTGCTTGTGACCATTCACCATTCCTCATTCTGAGTTTACCCTTTTTCGGTCTACGTATTGATTCCTTATTTGAGGGATCTATAATTTATTGTTTTCATTCTCTTCTATGTCTTTCAAAGTAGAGACTTCCATTTTTTGGTTCTACCTTTAATCTTCTTACTATTCCTCGAACGTTCCTTCCCTTTACCTCCCTACTCTCTCTTTATTTTGCCAGCTTTTAATTCTCAATTGACTTAAAGTTCCCATTTCATCCCTTATTTCTTAATGAACTTCTGATTTTCGAGTCTGATTTCTTGTATTCTACACTATGCCCAGTCGTCATCCTTTAGGCTTCCTTAAATGAGTGTGAACCATGACAAATCTTTGATGTTAGTGGTCGTTTCCATTATCCACTTCTTTTAATTGGAGGGCTTACTTCTCCAAGGTTTCTTGGGTAGTTTTTTCCTCTATTTCCTTATTATGGGCAATCCACTCCTTTCTTACTTATACGACATCTTTCGATTCTATCTTCATGTAAACCCCTCTCTTTGGAGTTAAGGAAAACCGGGAAAAAAACCGGTCAAATTGAGTGAGAAAACCGAATCGGTTCACAAACCCAATCATCAAAGAACGAGCAATTTGGGAACATTTACAACTCCTGAGTGACCCAAAGGGTTCATAAAACCTTAGAAAAGAACCTTAAGACAAATTGGGAGAGAAAGACCAAATTGGTTCAAGTGAACTGGATCTAAGCTAGATTGAACCGGTTTATGAACCGGGCCAGTTTATGAACCGGAACCGATAGAGAGAGGGCAAACCAGGAAAATTTATGTATACTGAATGACCTAACAAGCCACTAAATTCATGAAAAAGGACTTTATGATGAATGGGGGGATGAAAACCGGATTGAACCGGTTTGGACCACTACTGAACCGAATGCTAAATTTATTTTTCTAGGTGGCATGGAAAATTCCAATTTGAGAATTAAGGCCATCATTTGATAGATAATAAATTTAGAAAATTTTAATTTTGAAAAACTCGATCGAATCGGGCCTGAACCGGTCGGTTTAAGCTTTGAATTCGACTTAGACTGGTCTGGTCTTGTTTGGAATAGTGTCGTCTTCTTCCTTCAGATCATGGCATTGTTCACTAGCTAAAAAATCAAACCAGTGCTAGAGAAGAGGAAATGTTTCCATTTTGTATGTTTTAGGCCATTAATGACTGTTATAAAGGTGCCAAATGTACGATCGACGAGTCCCCAAGCTCCCTATATAAAGAGCCCATCTCCATTCATCCTCTGTACACCTGAAAACCACACTTTTTCTCAACTACTCAGTTTTCTGGTGAAGCTCGAATCAGAGCTCTAATATAGGGTATTTTCTGAGCGAAAGAAGGCATGGTCTAGTTCCTTAGAATTAGGGAGAAGTTCGCTACACGGTGGTAGTCTCCAACTGCGTCGAGGGCCGCCGGAGAAGCACCAGTGTGATTGAACAGCGAAGTAGCTCTGAAGGATTGAAGCTGCCCTATTTCTGTTAGGCTAAAATCAACCAATTCGAGCCCTCCTCAGGCCAAACCAAGCTCTCCCAACACCTCTTCAGCCCTCCTACGACCGTATTAGAATTGAAAGGTAAGCCAATTTGGCTCCACTCTATAAATTGCGATCGGTGTTAGAGAGAGAACCGACAAATTTTTTATGACTAAATTCTCATTCAATTCGACATCAATTGATGCAATTCTTGATCCTAGGAGAAACCTGAGGATGAGAGCTATCTGTCAGATCAAAAGCTTGAACTGCCATGCCCCCAATGGTAAGCATTCGATACTTTCTCTCTCTAAGTCCAATTTTTCGGTAAAGCTCCGTTTGACCTTGTTCTGACATTAAATAATGTGATTAAAAGTGCAATTGAATTGTATGAAGATGTAGAGACTCCAATTTAAATTTAATTTCAACAATTAAACTTGTTTGATCGGTCAATTTGATGAAATCAAATTTGGCTATGTTGGAAAGTTGAAATTGGCACATATATCATGTTCGTTTACGAGCTCCTGCTCGTGCCAACTGGCCTTGGGCCCACTATATGAGATTTTCAAAAAACTGGGCATTCTAGCCCTCAAGTTCCAAAATCAAGGCCCCTGACCTATAAGAGTATTTGAGCTCATGTCAAAAAGGTCTCCCAAATAGTTTAAGCATTGGCACACAGTCAGGGTGAACACTTCCGACAAAATAGGTTTTCACTGTTTATTATATCAACCTGTATAAGGACATCTCTGTTCATAACCGATGAATGAATTTTCAACTTCATTCGAGGAAGTCTCATCATACCAACCGGGTATGATTTACTTACAACTGGTAAGTAGTTTTTCCGCATAATTTTCACATCACTTTCTCTAAGTGGTGATGATTAAAATACCACTAAACAGTGGGTTTTTATACCGAGGTACTTATCATTCTCTACCGGGTATGATATAAAATTTCCATTCACAAGAGTAAGTAGTTTTTATCTTTAAGTTGTGCTCATCATCCCAACCTAGTATGATGTTAGTAAACCCACCGACCCGTTAATTCTGTCAATTCCACTAGACCGGTTCTTGGTATTCACGCGAGCTTGTCCTTGCTGGCATTCCCAATACTTCGTGTTCCTACACGATATGAACATCTTGGTTCATTATTTGCAATTAGGTCCCTAAAATTATTTCTCTTTAAATTTAAGTCCCAAATGCCGGTTTTTCCTCAAATTGAGTCACGAAACTTCTAAAATTTATCATAGGAGCTTAATTTATTCCATTTCACAAAAAGGGGTTTAATTTCCCAAATTTCCAATTTGTTCCCCCAACTTTTCCAAAATTACCATTTTGCCCTTCCTTTACAAAAATGGTAAATTTTGCCCCAAACATTTCAAAATTCCTCAATTGGTCCTCCAACATTATTTTCATGCCCAATTGACCCTCAATTTCATAAAATTTCATTTTGGTCCTTTGAATTTTGAAAATTCCCAATTTTCCTCCAATTTCAACTTCTTAACACAGCCGAATTTGATTTCATCAAATTGACCCATCAAACGTATCAAATTGTTGAAATTGAAGTTGAAATTGAGTTTTTACATGTTCATACGATTCTTTAGAAATGTGCATCACAAGTTTTAATGTCGGGACAAGCTCAAACGAAGTTTCACCGAAAAATGAACTATAGAGAGAGAAAGATTCGATTTCTCATCGGTGAGGGCACGTCGGTCTGAGCTTTCGATTTGGGCAGATAGCTCTCATCTTTAGGATCATTCTAGAATCAAGAATCGCATCAATTGATTCCGAATTGAGTTAGAATTTTATCATTGAAATTCTGCCGGTTCTCTCTCTAGCACTGGTCGGAAATTATAGAGGGGAGCCGAATTGGCTTACCTTTCAGTCCTAATTTGGTCGTGGGAGGGCTGAGGAAGTGTTGGGATGGCTTGGTTTGGTCCAAGGAGGGCTTGAAATGGCCGATTCCAGCTTGGTCGAAATAGGGCAGCTTCGGTCCGCCAGAGTTGTTTCACTATTCCATCATGTCCGCGCTTCTCCAACGATTCTCGCATTGACTGGAGTTTGCTATCAGATAGCTGTCTTCTCCCCGGTTCTAAAGAGCCCGACCTTTGTTCAAGTCGAAGCTCTGGTTCGAGCTTTACCGGGAAATGGAGCAGTAGAGAGAGAGAGAGAAGTGTTCAGGTGTGAGGAGAATGAATGGGGATGACCTCTTTATATAGGTGTAAAAATTGTGTATTAAATAGAAGAGATTTATTGCTAGTATTAATATTGCCATAAATTATTGGTATTAATTCCAATAATTTAGTTTTGATATTAAATTATTTGTATTAATTTCAATAATTTATTTTAGGTATTAAATTATTGGTATTAATTATAATAATTAAATATATATTAATTTATGGCCATTTATGAGAAGGCGTTCGCATAAAAAAAATTTTGACCAAAATTTCGGGTTACACAAAGAATCATACTTCCCAGGAGGTCACCCATCCTCACACCCATCCTCACACCCATCCTCACAATACTCTTGGGTAAGCGCACTTAATTTCATAGTTCTTATAGATTCTCATTCTCCTTAACCAATTTGGTTTTTCTCTTCTAATTTGTCTTAAGTTTCTTTTTGAAGGTTTAATGAACTCTTTGGATCACCCGAGAGTTGTACATTCCCAGATTGCCCGTTCAGAAATGATCGGGTTTGTGAACTAGTTCTGAATCCTCACTTGGTTTGACCGATTCTCTTCCTAGTTTTCCTTAGCTCAAAAGGGTGGGTTTTACAACTCTACCCTCCTTTTAGGAGTTTTGTCCCCAAAACTTAGTTAATATCCTTGCATGAGCAATCATTTCCTTTGATGCCCCTTTGGTGTTTGCTTAAGATACAAACTTTTCTCTCGTCCTTGAAATTAGTCCTTTTTACAACCTTCACTTAAGAAATTCCTTTTTCTTAATATTATTTACTCCCTTCATGGAGTTTGTCATAACTAGACATACCTTACCTCAAGGTATGTTCTTAGATTTTATCTCTCTCTTTGCTTAGAGCAACATTCTTCCCCTTGAGGTCCTATACTCAAGATTGGGAATTCCAAGATAACTAACCATTTCCGTTTCTAGTTAAACGCTTGATCATTGAAACCCTTAACTCGTCGTCCTATAGAGAATTTCATACTTATTTCCATGGATTTCTTTATCACCACCTTTTCGTCCCATTTCGACTCTTCCTCCATTCATTGTCTATTATAACTTCGATCCAAATTGTTATATTTGACCTCGTCATGCTTATTTTCCGACTCTTCCTTACTTTGAGTCATATTTTCCTCGAGTTGTTGGGCTTACATGCCCTTACAGCATGGCATTTTCTAGGACCCGTCTCAGTCCATTTGATTTCTAGAACATCTCCTAAAGTGTCTCTCTTAGCTTCTAGACCTTTTAGGGATCGTATAACTTCATTACTTGTTTCTTTTGATAGTATTCTTCAACTATCCTTTTTTTACCATTATTAACTCCACTTACTCAATTGTGTTGGTTCTCCTTACCCACTCGTTCCTTTTCGACTTCCTTATTAAGTATTTTTGGTTCCAATTAATTAAATTCCCAGATGTTTTACCGACATGCTGGGTTTCATCCTTTCTGAGATCCATCATCATTCCTAATGATATCCTCCACTCTAGGGCTTTCCTTTGGCCTTCATCCCCTCTGATTTGTTCACAACCATTTCACAATTCTTTATTTTTCTGGTCCAATCATCTGGGCAGCTATATCACTCGTTCTTCATGCCCATCCTATTGTCCATCATAGAGTGTAGTCTTTACTACATCTCATTCCTTCTTAGGGTTTTGTTTATTCTATTTGATTGTCTGTCATTATTAGTTTTCCTCTTTCTACTTGGTTCTCCTGTTCCCTCCAAACAGGTCAGCCTGGGCCATTACGATACTTCCTTCCTTGGAAACATTTCCTAATTAAGGCTTGGTTCCTTTCACTCCACATTGTGTCCATCCGCCCATCAATAATTCCTTTAGTTTAATTTCCTTCTTAGGACCTCATTTTTCCTTGGTACTTGACTTTTCCATCTCAACCAACATTTCATTTGTGAGCTTATCATTCCTTCTATTTTGGTTGGTTCCATTTCCTCTCAATTGGAATACACATGTCTTTTCGGGGCTTCCTTCCTTTGTAGAATTCTTTCCCTTTCTCCAGACATTCCTTTTTAAATTTACTCTGGGGGATTTCTACTCTTGATGTTGTCTTCTCTTGTTTACCTTTACTCCTCAGGTCTTGCATGACATCTTTTATACTATATTCGCATCCTCATTCATACCCAATACCTGTTTATTTCCTTAGGGAGCGTACAAATCTTCCTTGTTTCAAGATTTCTTAATCATTATGTAAGAAGCTTGCATATTTCTTTCTTAGCTTGAGTTTGGTTGTTAATTTGGCCTTTTGGTCCCTTTAAGGATATCTTTCATCCATCTCTTTTAGAGTATTTGACCTTTTCGCTTCTCTTTCTTGTTAGAACTTACATCATGGTTCTTCCACGTATTAGCTGGTTAACTACACCCCCCTCCCTCCACCAATCCCTTGGTTTAGGTCTTCTTAGGGTAGTTGTCTTCTCGAGAACTCCCGTCCTTAACGTCATCTCACTGACCTTTTTAGGGTGTAGTCCTTTCTACTTCCCAGTCTTCCTTAGGTATGTTGGTTAGAGACTTCGATTGTTTACTTTTCTGCTTTTTCCAAAAGAGGTAGTATTTTAAAATTATATCACTTTCCCAATGCAGGTTAGTCTTGGCCTTTGATACTTCCTTCCTTCAAGTAGTTTCTAATGAGGGGTAGGCTCCTTGCACATCCGCCAACCAATGATTCCTTTTCATAGCGTATTCCTTCTCTTCTTCACTCTCACTGTGTCATTCCCTAGAGTTTCGGGGGATGTTTTTCTGTGTTTGCCCCTTATGAGAGGGTTCTAAGTATGCTTCTCATGTACCTTATCCCTATTCATGAGGTATCCTTCTCGATTTGACCTTCTTAATAAGTTTTTGTATTCACCTTGTCTTTTCTTGACCCCTTTTTGAATTGTTTATGTAACTCACTCCATGGTATCGGTCTCCAATCCTTCATGTCCTTCGTGACCTTTGATGAGGTATTGCCCTGAATATATGAGGTGTGGAACACCCCTTCTTTCCTTACACCTATAATAGTTCAACTTGGTACTTGTCATTTAGTAGGGTTGGGCATCTCTGTAGGTAATGTCCCATCGTCATTTCCTTACATGGATTGTTGTGGTTCTTCCTTTCCTTCGAGTGGGGCTTTTCCAGGGTTACTATTGGTTTGGTGCTTTACTATTCTTGAGTCTGATCACTTTGACAGTTTTCTAGCTGAATTACCTTTGCTAAGGGTCATGGTAAGAGTCCTCCTAGGTTTCCTGATTCATCTTCCATCACAGGGATGCGACTCTTCCTTAGTTTCTAGGATAGTGTGGGTTTGTTTTATTTTCCATAGGCCATATTCCTAGTAAGATCACATCATCAGAAGATAAATTTTGGGGGAATTTGAATCTTTTATTAACATGGGCATACAAAAGGTTGGGCTCTTAGCCCTATCACAGAAAATGGTCACAATTTAACTAGGAAGCTATGGAATTCTTGATAAGCATCCTCCTTTATACTTAGAGTTGTGCCATCAATAGGTCCTAGCACCATTCTCCAAGATGCTTCCCCATTTGGTCTTTCGACATTTCTACTAGGTCTCAGGCATTTGGGAATCTTCTAGGCCTGTCTCCCTACGAAGGTAGGGTTTTGAGTAGAGCCCTTCCAAGTTTTCTTGGTCCCTCTCCTGGGAGCCATCTGAAAATTTTAGGATAAATCCTATTAGTTACTATATTTTCTAGTCTCAATTATGTATTCGAGGAAACAGACTCTAATACCACTCTAATTGTCACGCCCCGACCCGGTTTGGTCGGATCCCCATGATCAACCCGCCACTCTCTCGGTTTATTAAAGGATTTCACCTTATTGTAAACCGTAAAGAGTAAGGCGTCCTTTAACCTGTACATTTTCCTAGAATAGCATAATCAAAACTACATGAAATTTAAAAATTTACATACCTATCTTACAGTCATCTTAGTTGACGGTCTTTAAGGGGAGGCTTTCCGGGATTTCCTAAAAGGGATAAAAGGGAGGGGGTGAGTACGACTACTCAATGAATGGGTTTTTAAAAGCTTTTAACTTTTAAGAAAACATTTATATGGAGTGCGCCAGACTCCTTTGTTTTCAAAAATCCCTTCATTTAAAAATTCGGGTTTTCCTACCATTTCTTATTTACCACGGTGTCTCATCACCCAACACACATCCTTCATCATGAAGGTTACACACATTCGCAAGTCAGTATCACTACTGAACCCACTAGTGGCTTCGGAGCGACTTTTCCTGCCACCCAGATAGAAGTATGACCACTTCTACCCTAGGAATGAGTGGATGTACGTGACATCCGACCCACAATCCCAAAATCACTTCTTCGTGTCAGTATGAGGATAGAGACCTCATCCCGTCCCCACACCCATCTCATGCGCTTGGTGATACTCCAAATTTTGCACAAACACCTGGAACGACGATCTACCCTTATACTCACCCGGTCGTCTAGGGCCCTTAGGACACATCACTACCCCTCATGGGCGTCTTGATGATCCCGTACTCATAGTGCATACACAAGCAATGTTTTCTTATCAAGCCATGTAATATGTGGTGCCACTGGTCCAACGGCCCTGACTCTCAACTCAACCTACAGTTGTTTGTCTTGACTAGTCCGTCGACCTGTCATGTCGCATTGCCGCTAGGTGACTGAGCATGTCGGTCCTATCTTGATACCATGGCCAAACAATTCACTTATTAAGTTTTATGGCACATATATCATGTTCATTTATTAGCCCCTGCTTGTGCCAACTAACCCACTATATGAGATTTTCAAAAAGCTGGGCATTCTAGCCCTCAAGTTCCAAAATCGAGGCCCCCAACCTATAAGAGTATTTGAGCTCCCGTCAAAAAGGTCTTCCAAATAGTTTAAGCATTGGCACACAATTAGGGGAGAACACTTCCGACATAATAGGTTTTCACTATCCATTATACCAATCGGTATAAGGACATCTTTGTTCATAACCGATGAATGGATTTTCAACTTTCTTCGAGAAAGTCTCATCATACCAACCGGGTATGATCTACTTACAACTGGTAGGTAGTTTTTCCGCATAATTTTCACATCACTTTCTCTAAGTGGTGTTGATTAAAATACCACTAGATAGTGAGTTTTTATACCAAGGTACTTATCATCCCCTACTGGGTATGATATAAAATTTTCACTCACAACTGGTAAGTAGTTTTTATCTTTAAGTTGTGCTCATCATCCCAACCGGGTATGATGTTAGTAAACCCACTCACCCGTTAATGCCATAAATTCCATTAGACCGGTTCTTAGTATTCACACGAGCTTGTCCTTGCTGGTGTTCCCGGTACTTCGTGTTCCTACATGATATGAACATCTTGGTTCATTATCCTTCGGCCTAATCACCTTCATTTATTCCAAATGAATGAGAAAGTCAAACTTTCATTTATTTGCAATAACATCCCTAAAGTTATTTCTCTTTAACTTTAAGTCCCAAATGCCAGTTTTTCCTCAAATTGAGTCCCAAAACTTCTAAAATTTATCATAGGTCCTCAATTTATTCCATTTCACAAAAAGAGGTTTAATTTCCCAAATTTCCAATTTGGTCCCCCAACTTTTCCAAAATTACCATTTTGCCCTTCCTTTAAAAAATGGTAAATTTTGCCCCAAAAATTTCAAAATTCCTCAATTGGTCCTCCAACATTATTTTCATGCCCAATTGACCCTCAATTTCATAAAATTTCATTTTGGTCCTTTGAATTTTGAAAATCCCCAATTTTCCCCCAATTCCAACTTTTTAACACAATCGAATTTGATTTCATCAAATTGACCCATCAAACATTTCCAATTGTTGAAATTGAAGTTGAAATTGAGTTTCTACATGTCCATACGATTCTTTAGAAATGTGAATAGCAAGTTTTAACGTCAGGTCGAGCTCAAACGAAGTTTCGTTGGAAAATGAACTATAGAGAGACAAAGCTTCGATTTCTCACTGGTGAGGGCATGGCGGTCCGAGCTTTCGGTCTGGGCAGATAGCTCTCATCATGAGGATCATCCTAGAATCAAGAATTAGATCAATTGATGCCAAATTGAGTTAGAATTTCATCATTAAAATTCTGTCAGTTCTCTCTCTAGCACCGGCTGGAAATTGTAGAGGGGAGCCGAATTGGCTTATCTTTTAGTCCTAATTTGGCTGTGGGAGGGCTGAGGAAGTGTTGGGATGACTTGGTTTGGTCTGAGGAGGGCTCGAAATGGCCGATTTTAGATTCATTGAAATAGGGCAGCTTCGGTTCGTCGTAGCTGGTTCACTGTTCCATCATGTCGGCGCTTGTCCTGCGATTCTCGGATTTAGTGGAGTTTGCTATGAGATGGCTATCTTCTCCTTGGTTCTAAAGCGCTTAACCTCTCATTTCGAGGTTAAGAAAAATGTTCAAGTCGAAACTCTGGTTCGAGTTTCACCGGGAAATGTAGCTGTAGAGAGAGAGAGAAGTGTTTAGGTGTGAGGAGAATAAATGGGGATGACCTCTTTATATAGGTGTAAAAATCATGTATTAAATAGGAGAGATTTATTACTATTATTAATATTAGCATAAATTATTGGTATTAATTCCAATAATTTAATTTCGGTATTAAATTATTTGTATTAATTTCAATAATTTATTTTAGGTATTAAATTATTGTATTAATTATTATAATTAAATATATATTAATTTATGGCCATTTATGATAAGGCATTCGCATAAAAAGTTTTTCACGAAAATTTTGGGTTACAAAAAGAATCATACTTCCTAGGAGGTCACCCATCCTCACACTACTCTCAAGTAAGCACACTTAACCTAATAGTTCTTATAAATTCTCGTTCACCTGAATCAATTTGGTTTTTCTCTTCTAATTTGTCTTAAGTTTCTTTTTGAAGGTTTAATAAACTCTTTAGATCACCTGAGAGTTGTAAATTCCCAAATTGCCTGTTTAGAAATGATCAGGTTTGTGAACCGGTTCTAAATCCTCACTTGGTTTGACCGGTTCTTTTCCCAATTTTCCTTAGCTCAAAAGGGCGGGTTTTATAGTTAGTTCTTTAACTGCATCATCCCCACTATTCTTTTGGTTCACTTGTCTCGGAACAGTTGTACTTCAAGTTTACTCGTTCTTACTATTTTCCGGTCCTTCATACGACTCATTTATTCTCCTTGGTCATTTCGTTGTTTCTAGTAGTTTCCTACTTGACTACTCTCCTTTTTCCAAAATAGGGCACACTTGCCATCCTAAGACATCCTTAACCACTTATGCCCCTTCTTAGGTTCCTTATTTCGAGTTGCCAAACAGACTCTTATTTCTTTTCAAAATTATTCCTTCCTCAATTTCTTGATTTTCAAAACCATTACTATCATTAACCATAGTCGGTATGTTTAACAATCAACACACGCCCTTCATCATGAAGGGATCACACATTCGCAGGGAAGCACGTCCACTACACCCACTTGTGGCATCGGAGCGACTTTACCGGCCACATAGATCGGAGCTCGTCCATTTCTACCTTAAGAATGAGTGAATGTACGCAAAATTCGACCCTTAAACCTGAAAAGAAACTACTTGTCTGTATGAGGACAAAGATCTCATCCCGACCCCACTCTGGTCTCATGCACATGAAGCTACGTCGAGCTTTCCTGATTGCTGACATAACAAACTGCCCTTATCTCCACCATGCCGTCCAGTGGCCCCTAGGACGCATCACTACCTCTCTTGGGTATCTTGATGGTTCTGATCCTCAATGCATGCACAAAACAATACTTTTCCTCATAAGCTATTTAATCTTTAGTGCTATTGGTCTAATGGCGCCGACCCTCAACTCAACTTGCAACTGTTTGTCTCGACTGGTCCATTGACCTATCTTGTTGCACTGTTGCCAGTCCATCGGGTATGTCGGTCCTATCTTGGTACCATGGACAAATCACATCATTCATTAAAGTTTTCATGGCTTAACATCATGTTTGTTTTCGAGCTCCTGCACGTGCAAACTAGCCTTAGGCCCAGTGTATGAGATTTTTAAGATCGGGCATTTTAGCCCCCAAGTTCCAAAACCGAGGGCTTCGACCAATGTGAGCTATTCGAGCTCCCGTCAAGAAGCTCTCCCAAAAAGTTTAAGGAGTAGCACACCATCAGGGGAGAGCACTTCCGACAAAATAATCTTTTCATTTGTCTATCACACCAACTGAGTATGATGACATCTCCACTTACAATCGGTAAATGGGTTTTCCACTTCCTTCTAGGAAGTCCATCATATCAATCGGGTATCATCTAATTACAACTGATAAATAGTTTTTCCATGTGTTTCTCACATCACCCCATCTAGGTGTGATGTTAAAATCCCACATAGTAGTAGGTTTTCATTTTCGACGTACTCGTCATCCCAACTAGGTATGATGTAAAAATTCACACTCACCTATTAATGCACTGAATTTCTCTTAACTAGATTTTTGCCTCCATGCGAGCTTGTATTGGCTGACGTTCCTGGTACTTCTTTTTTTTACATGATATGAATATCCTTGTTCATTATTCTTTGGCCTAATAGCTTTCATACAACACGAATGAATAAAATACCTAACCTTTTCAATTATTTGCAATTAGGTCCCTAAAGTTCTTTTTCTTTAACTTTAGGTCGCTATGTCCAATTTTACCCCAAATTGAGTCCTGAAACTTCTAAAATTCCCTTTGGGACCTCAATTTATTCAAAATCACGAAAAGGGATTCAAGTTTCCCAATTTGGTCCCTAGCTTTTCTAAAATTACCATTTTGCCCCTACTTTACAAAAATGGTAAATTTCACCCTAAAACTTCAAAAAATTGACGAATTGGTCCTCCAATATCTTTTCCATGCCCAATTGACCTATTTTCCCAATTTCCCCCAAAATTTCTACCTAATTTCCACTTTCAAATTGGCCGAATATGATTTTATCAAATTGACTGATCAATTGAGGTTCATTGTTGAAATTGAAGGTGAAATTGAGTTCCTACACTTCCATACGATTCAATTTCACATTGTATCGCATGAATTGATGCTGGAATGAGCTCAAACGGAGCTTCGCCAAAAAACTGGACTTAGAGATAGAAAGCTTTGAAAACTTACCGTCAAGCTCATGGCGGTCCAATCTTTCGATCAGGGCAGATAGCTCTTGTCTTGAGGTTACTCCTATGATCAAGAATCGCAAACTGGACTTAGAGATAAAATGCTTCGAAAGCTTACCGTCGAGGGCATGGCAGTCCGAACTTTTGATCTGGGTAGATAGCTCTTGTCCTGAGGTTACTACTAGGATCAATAATCGCATCAATTCATGTTAAATTGATG
The DNA here is from genome assembly GCA_030064435.1 of Trapa incisa. Classification (NCBI taxonomy): domain Eukaryota; kingdom Viridiplantae; phylum Streptophyta; class Magnoliopsida; order Myrtales; family Lythraceae; genus Trapa; species Trapa incisa. The sequence continues at coordinate 24,547,944 of CM057779.1, forward strand.
GTGAATTTGGTTGGTGAAGTTTCATCGGTGTTGCTCGATTTTCTAGAAAGTGAACAGTGTTGTCATCTGAAGGATGAAGACAACACTATTTCGAACCAAACCAAACTGGTCCGAATCGGGTTCAATGCTTAAATTGATCGGTTTAGGCCTGATTCGACTGAGTTTTTCAAAATTAAAAATTTGTAAATTAATCTAAAGTCATTCTCTATCTAATGGTGGTTTCAATTCTCCAATTTGAATTTTCTAAGCCACCTAGAAAAATGAATTTAGAAACTAGTTCAATAGTGGTTCAAACTGGTTAAATTTGGTTCAGGTCCAATTCACCTTAACCGGTTTGGTTTGCACTTCCAATTCATCCCAAAGTCCTTTCTCATGATTTTGTGACTCTTTAGGTTACTCAGAATTTATAAATTTCCCATTTTTCCCTTTCTCTGACAATTGGGGTTCATGAACCAGTTTGGTTTTCTCACTTGGGTTGACCAATTCTTTCCCCGATTTTTTTATCCTAAAGGAGTGTGGTTTACAGTTGTCTTGTTGCCTTGTTACTCAACGTTTCCTAGTTCTTGTGGGGAAACTAGGTAATCTATCTTAGGGTTGATGTTAACTAGAAGTGACTAGTAGTCTTCCTCTTTAGGTGTCCTTCTCTCCATTTATTACCTAGTCATGATTGGTATACTCTAATATATTAGTTGTACTTGTCAATATTAGGAAGACAAACTTTTAAGGAAAAAAATGAGCTCTATTTATTCAAAGAGATAATTTCTTACCGCACATGGCTTATTATAGGAATTCACTACTTCCTAGTCCATTGGAGTCATAGGCCGAGAATTATCCTCCTAATGGTTTTGGGATTCGTGGTCCGAGGGCACTGATGAGATGGTTGGTGTCCATGCATACTCTCGTCGGGTTTCCCTAATAGGATAGACTTCATGGAATACCTTGAGTCAGTACCTTCTTAGCACCTCAGCCTCGCACTCACATGTCCCGTCATCCATTAGGAAGGGTTGAAGTTGGATTGAGCTGGTGGGGGTAATTGGTGGACTTTCATAAACGCGGCATGGGCATCCCAATAGTTTTCCCAAACCTCTTTTTTAGTTGGAGTCTTTTTAGGCTATTGCGAGGCTAGTAGGGGTGTCAGGCTCCTTGGAGGAGGGATAGGTTCTTCCTGCCTTGTAGGAGGATATGTGATGCCTTCTAACTCTAATAAGGCTCCAACAAGTTTCCTATAGTCTTCAGCCATATCCTTGGTACTCTCTTTTCAAACTCTAAGAACCATTGGACGGTTGCCTCTCTGGAGGTAGGCGTTTTTTCACAATCTCGTGTATAGGTTTGGTTTGCACGATGAATTTCCTAGAAACTCTTCTTCCTACAATGTAGTTAAGTTTTTATTAGTGGCAGGGCATAGTATTGATAATGATTTCAAGTGAACATGACTATGTTACCACTCAACTTGTCACGCCCCGACCCGGTTTGGTAAGATCCTCGTGATCAACCTGTTGCTCCCTTAGTTCAAGAGGGTTTCCCTTACTTTTAATCAAGTAGAGCCAGGGGTAAATTCAAACCTTGTTCCCTGGAATAGCACATTTCAATTAAAATGCAAGCTTAAAAGTAAAATTTTAAGCATACCTAACGGACGGTACATCTTCATGGTTTCTTTGGTTAAATCTCCTAACTCCTGAAAGGAGTAAAAGATAAGGGGTGAATTCTACGACTTAGTGAGTGGTTGTTGGGAGGGAGTTTTCAAGACAAATAGTTTTATTTAAATGGTGCCAAGGTTATCGTTTCCTTTAAAAGAAAGTTTTCCTTAAAGTTTAGTTTTCAAAACCTTTTTCCCCATTACCATATTAGGTGTGTTTAGAAAACACCACATGTTCTTTATCAGGAAGAGTAACACACATTCATAGGTGCACCCCGTCCACTGCACCCACTTCTGGATTGGAGCATCTTTACCGTCCACCAATATAGAAGTTCGTCCACATCTACCTTGGGTCTTAGTGGATGTTCTCGACATCCGACCCTTAAACCTGAATGTCACTCCATGTTTGTATGAGGACAAAGACCTCATCCTGATCCCACCCCAGTCTCATGCGCATGAAGTTACTTCGAGCTTCCTAATTGACTGGCACGACAAACTGCCCTTATCTTCAACATGTCGTCTAGTAGCCCTTTGGACTCATCACTACCACTCTTGGGCGTCTTGATGGTCCTATACCACAAGTTCATGCACAAACAATAATTTTTCACATATGGCCATTATCTTTGGTGCCACTAGTCCAACGACCCTGACCCTTAACCCGACCTTCAGCTATTTGTCTAGGCCGGTCCGTCAACTGGCCCTTACGCACTACTGCTGGTCCATCGAGTACTATTGATCCTAACTTGGTTACATGGCGAAATTACACAACAATTTCATTAGAAATTTAATGGCTTTCTTAACTCAATTTTGTTTACGAGCTCCTTCTCCTGCCCACTAGCCTTGGGCCCACTACACGTGATTTTCTAAAATCGGGCATTTAACCCGGCCTGCAGCTATTTCTCTAGCCCTAAGGCACTGTCGCCGGTCCATCGAGTACTATCGATTCTAACTTGGTTCCATGGCGAAATCACACAACAATTTCATTAGAAATTTCATGGCTTTCTTAACTCAAGTTTGTTTACGAGCTCCTACTTGTGCCCACTAGCCTCGAGTACTTTTCCAAAATCGGCCATTTAGTCCCCATGAGTTAAAAAACCAAGGCCTCTAGCCTATCTGAGCTGTTCTAGCTCACATGAATAAGGTCTCCCAAATATTTTAAGCATTGGCGCACAGTCATGGGAGAACATTTTTGATAAAAATAATGTTTTCAACTTCATCACACCAACCGTGTGTGATGATATTCTTGCTTACAATGTAAGCAGGTTTCTCCTTTCATCAAGGAATTTCGTCATAGCAACCAGGTATGATTACCTCTACTTACGATCGATAAGTTAGTTTTAGCTTAAATCACTCATCACACCAACCGAGTATGATGTTAAAAGTCCCACTCACAAGTGGTTTTTCGTTTCTAAAGTGCTCACCATCCCAACCGAGTATGATTTATTTAAGCCCACTCGCACAATGACCGTGACATGTTCATCCCCAATTGGTTTTCAAGTCCATGTTAGCTTTTACATGTTGGTGTTCCATCTCTCATGTCCCTACACATTTTGGGTATCTTTGTAAATTAAGGTTGGCATGACAACCTTTATTTTCTCATGTATGAGTGACTAGGCTCAAAATTGTTAGTTAATTGCAGTTACGTTCGTAAAGTTCTTTTTCCTTGACTTTAGTCCCTAATGCTAACTTTTTCCCAAATTGAGTCCCAAAACTTCAAAAATTCTCTTTGGGTCCTCAATTTATTCAAAATTGTATAAGGGGCTCAAGTTTTCCAAATTTCCAATTTGGTCCCCAATTTTTCCCCTACTTTCCAAAAATGGCAATTTGATGCATGTTGTTCCAAAATTTGACCAATTGGTCCTCTAATATCTTTCTTATGGCCAATGGGCCTTCAATTTTTGGAAATTGTAAATAAGTCCCTCAAGTTTTCAAAATCTGCAATTTTTCCACAAAATCTTCCCCAACTTCTCCCCTCCAAACTGACCGAATCTGATTTCTTCAAATTGACCATTCATTCCGAGTTAATTGCTCAAGTTGAAGGTATGGATCACTTCCTACACTCCATACAATTCAATTGAGCTTTAAATCACTTGATTTGAGTTCAAAACGTGCTTAGATAGAGCTTCGTCAAAAAATTGTTCGTAGAGAGAGAAAGCTTCAGAAGCTTACCACTGGAGGTGCGATGGTCTGAGCTCTATATCAGGGAAGGTAGCTCTCATCCTGAGCTTCCATCTAGGAACAAGAATTTCTACAATTGACATCAAATCAAAAGAGAATTTCATTAGTAAAGTTTTAGCACTTCACTCTCTAACTCTGATCAGCAATGACCGAGGAGGGCCGAATTGGCTTACTTTTCAACTCTATTGCGGTAGTGTAAGGGTTGTGGGTGTTTTAGGGAGGCTTAGTTTGACTAGAGGAGGGCTGAATTCGGCCAAATTTAGATCGGCTAAAATAGGGCAGTATCAGTCCTTCAGAGTTGCTTCATTGTTTGATTCCGCCGGCACTTCTCTAACAGTCCTTGAGTCGAAACAATGTTATTGTGATGTAGTTTACTTCCCCCAGAGTCTATAGGACCCGACCTTGCCTTTTGAGGATGAAAAAAAGGCATATATCTGAGCTCTGGTTCAAGCTTCACTGGAAATTAAAGTAGTTAAGAGAGAATGTAGATTTAAGGTGTGTGGAGGATAAATGGAGAGTAGCTCTTTATATAGGGAGATTGGGGGCCCTCTACCCGACAACTTTACATTTTGGTCGAGCTTATCCTCACCTTGAAGCAGCCTGATTGGAGCAATTTCTGCATCACCAGCATTATCTATTTTCTACATTAATGAAAAGTGTTGTTATCATGAGGAAGAAGATGACACTATTCCGAACCGGACCGGACCAGTCCAACCAGGTTCAATGCGTAAATCGACCAGTTTAGGCACAATTCGACTAGTTTTTTCAAAATTAAAAAATTTCTAAATTCATGGAAATTTATTCTCTATCTAATGGTGGATTCAATTCCCCAATTTGATCATTTTAAGCCACCAAGAGAAATGGATTTAGAAACTAGTTCAAGTATAGTTCAAACCGATTCATGTCTGGTTTTCCCTGAACTGGTTTGGTTTTCTCTTCCCATTTGTCCTGATTTTTATGACCCTTTGAGTCAATCAGGTTTTGTCAACTTCACATTTTACCCTTTCTCTATTGGTTAAGGTTTATGAACCGGCTCGATTTTCTCTCTTGAGTTGACTGGTTCTTTCCCCGATTTTCTTATCTTTAAAGGATAGGGTTTACAACTCTCCCTTTGTAAACCATATCTCTTTATACTTAATAAAACTGGGGAATGAACCTGTCAACTCAAGGGAGAAAACCGAGTCGGTTCATGAATCTTAATCGATAGAGAATGGGTAAAATGGGAAATTGACAAACCCAAGTGACTCAAAAATTCATAAAAAGCATGAAAGGAACCTTGGGACAATTGAGAAGAGAAAACCAAACCAGTTTAGGTTGAATCGGATTGAACCAGTTTACCATACTTGAACAAGTTTCTAAATTCATTTTTTGTGGTGGCTTAAAATGATCAATTTGAGGAATTGAAGCCACCATTAGATGGAGAATGAACTTAGATGAATTTAGAAAATTTTAATTTTGAGAAAATCGGTTGAATCTGCCAAGAACCGACCAATTTACGCATTGAACCGGTCGGATCGGTCCGATCCTGTTCGGAATAGTGTCATCTTCTTCCTTCAAATGACAACACTATTCATTCAATGTAGAAATGGATGACACCAACAAAGGAAAAATGGCTTCGATCAAGCCATTTTAGGGCGAGGATAAGCTGAAACCAAAAAGGAAAGTTGTTGGGCAGAGGGTCCCCGAGCTCCCTATATAAAGAACTTCTCTCCATTTATTCATCACACACCTGAAATCTCTATTCTCTCTCAATTGCTCCCTTTTCCTTTGAAGCTCGAACTAGAGCTTCGATATAGGCATTTTTCTCAGCCTCAAGAGGTGAGGTCGGGTCTTAAAGAGTCCAAGGGAAGTCAACTACCTGATAACACCTTCTTTTTGACTTGAGGACTGTTGGAGAAGCGCCGACGAAATCAAACAGTGAAGCAGCTCATATTCATCGGAGCTGCCCTGCTTTGGCCAAATTCAGCCCTCCTCCAGCTAAACCAAGCCTCCCTAACACCCCTACAGCCCTCATACGACATCAACAGAGCTGAAAGGTAAACCAATTCGGCCCCCTCAATTGTTGCAAATCTCAGTTAGACAGAGAAAGTGCTGAACTTTACTAACAAAATTCTCTTTCAATTTGATATAAATTGTAGCAATTCTTGATCCTAGAAAAAACCTTAGGACAAGAGCTACCTTCCACAATCGAGAGCTCGAACCGCCGTACGTCTAACAATAAGCTTTGGAAGCTTTCTCCCTCTATGTACAATTTTCCAACAAAGCTCCATTTGAGTTCAATTCAGACCCAAATGATGTTGTTCAAAGCTCAATTGAATCGTATGGAAGTGTAGGAACTGATCCATACCTTCAATTGGAGAAATTAACCTCGACTGAATGACCAATTTGAAGAAATCAAATTTGGTCAGTTTAAAGGGGAGAAATTAGCGGAAACTTTTGGTGAAAATTGAAGATTTCATAAAATTGAGGGACCTCTTTGCAATTTCCCAAATTTTAAGGCCAATTGGGCATGAAAAAGATGCCTGAGGACCAATTGATCAATTTTTGGAACATTTGGGGTCAAATTGTCATATTTAGAAAGTAGGGGCAAAATGGAAATTTTTGAAAAAGTTAGGGACCAAACTTGAAATTTGGAAAACTTCAGCCCCTTATACAATTTTGAGTAAAATGAGTATTCAAAGGGAATTTTGGAAATCTTGTGACTCAAATTGGGCAAAAGTTGCATTAGGAACCATAAATTAAGAAAAATGAACTTTAGGGAACTAAGTGCTATTAATCGATAATTTGTTAGCCTAGGCTTTTATGTGAAACTGTAATTGATAAGGCTGCCCAAATCGTGTAGGGACAAGTGTGACCGGAATGCAAGCAAGAGAAAGCTCGTGTAAACTTAGAAAACCGACTGAGGGCGAACACGTTATAGTTATCGAGTGAGTGGGCATATTTACATCATAACTGGTTTGGGATGGTGATAACTTTAGAAATGAAAACCACTTGTAAGTGGGATTTTAACATCATACATGGATGGGTTGATGGGAAATATAGGAAAAAACCTACTTACTGATTGTAAGTAGAGATAAATCATACATGGTTGGTATGATGAACTTCCTTGAAGGAAGGAGAAACCCGCTTGCCGGTATCATCACACCCGGTTGGTGAGGTGAAGTGAAAATACATTTTTATTAGAAATGTTCTCTCCTAAATGTGTAATGATGCTTAAATGATTTGGGGGACTATGTTGACAGGACCTAGAACACTCAGATAGGCCAAGTGCCTCAATTTCTGAACTTGTGGGGCTAAATGGCTGATTTGTTTTGGAAAATCATGTGTAGTAGGCCCAAGGCCAGTGGGCACGAGCAGGAGCTCATAAACAAGCATGAATTATATAAAACCATAAAATTTCTAATGAAATGGGTGTGTGATTTCACCATGGTACCAAGATACGGCCGACAATACTCGATGGACTAGAAGTAGTGCGTCAGGACTAGGTTGACAGATTAGTCTGGACAAACAGATGTAGGTCGATTTGAGGTTCGAGGCCGTTAGGCCAGTGGCACCAAAGATAATGACTATGATATAAAAAATTCTTGTTTGTGCTTGCACTTGAGGTACAGGACCATCAAGACACCCAAGAGGGGTAGTAATGGGTCATAAGGGCTATAGGACAACATGGTGGAGATAAGGGCAGTTCGTCATGCTAGCAATCGGGAAGCTCAGAGTAGATTCTTACACATGAGACTAGGGTGGGGTCGGGATGTGGTCTCTGTCCTCATACAGACTCAAAGTGGTATTTTGGGTCTGAGGGTCGGATGTCGAGAACATCCACTTAGACCTAGGGTAGAAATGGACAAGCTACTATCTTGGTGGTCGTTATAGATGCTCTGAGCCACAAGTGGGTGCAGTGGATAGGCTGTACCTACGAATGTGTGTACCCTTCTTGATGAATGACGTGTGTTGTCTGTTAAACACACCTAATATGGAAATGGGAAAAAGCTTTTGAAAACCTTTGAAAGGATTTAAGAATCATTGGAAAAAGGAATGGCAAACCTTGGAAAAAGGTTAATGGAAAAGAAATTGAAATTGAAGAAACTCTTTTAAAAGAGAATGTCACACTTGGTAGGGTAAAGGTTTTTGAAAAACCAAACTTGAAGTTAGACCTTCTTTTTAAAGAAATGATAATCTTGGCATGATCTAAAACTCACTCCCAACACCTGCTCACTAAGTTGTAGAACTAACCCACTCCCTTTTTACCCCTTTCAGGTAACCAATGGAAAACCAAACTTAAAGACCTCATTGTAAGACATGTATGTCAGTTTTAAGATATTTAGTTTTGTATAATGCTATTCCAAGAAAGACAAGAAAGAAGGATACCTTACATCTCGTGGTTTAGAAAAGGTTGAAACGCTTCATGGACCAAAGGGAGTGGCGGGTTGCTCACGGGGATCCGACCAAACCGAGTCAAGGCATGACAACTTGAGTGGTATCAGAGCCTGTTTCCTTTAATACATTATCAAGACTATATAACATAGTAACTAAGAGAAAATTTTAAAATATTCAAATGGCTCCCACGAGAGGAACCAAGAAAACTAGGACTAGCGTCGCCAACACCACCTAAAACTATGTCCCTGTAGGAAGATCACCCCAAAAGCCCTTCAATGCCTGAGGTATAAAAGAAGTCTCAAAGAACCAAGACACGTTAGGGGGAAGTATCCATCTAGGAGGATGGTGCAAGGACCTATTGAGGTCACAACCCTGAGTACGGAGGGAGCCAAGCTTGAGGCCAAGAAAGCCATCAAGGGCTTATAACCTTACTAAGGAGGACACTTGTCAAGAATCCCGTAGTTCTCCATCTATTTCATAACCACTTTTTGTAATGGGGTCAAGACCCCAACATTTGGTTCTACTTATCCACTAATGAAAAACTCCAAATTTCCTAAAACCATATCTCTAAAAAATGATGTGAAATTGCGCCTCAATTGTAGGAGAATTGCCCAAGAAAAGTAACCAAACAAACCTAGGTTACCATAGACACCATGGAGACCAAGGAGATTTTCATCCCAAATAAAGAAATCAACCATGGGACTATTGGGCAAGGAAGGCACAACAAGAAAACCATCAAGGTGATTAAGGAGTCTAGGAGAACTCTTGGAGTAACAACTAGGCAAGGAAACAACCTATTACAAGGTGTGCACAATAGGCACACTACTTAAGAAAGTACCCAACGTTACTAAGGACAGGTATCAAGATAACCTATTATAGGTGTAAAGGAAATGGGACAAGAAGTGAAGGACTTTCCCATACCACAAAGATTTAGAACAATAATTTCCAAGAATAATGTCTCCACAACTATATGAATCAGAAATGATACTATAAACCCCACTCTTTTGAGTTAAGGAAAAACCAAGAAAAGAACCGGTCATACTGAGTGAGAAAACCGAACCGGTTCATAAACCCATATTAAGGAATGGGCAAATTGGAGAAATTTTAACTCTAAAGTGACCCAAATAAGTTCATAAACCTTGGAAAGGAACTTTAGGTCAAATTGAGAGAGAAAAACTAGACTAGTTTGGGTGAACCGGACCTAAACCGGTTTAAGAACCGAGCCGGTTTATGAACCGGAACCGATACAGAGAAGGGAAAACCGGAAAATTTATGGAACCTAAGTGACCTAGGGAGTCATAAAAGAAATGAAAAAGGACTTTAAGGTGAATTGGAGATGAAAACCAAACTGGTTCAGGTGAACCAGTTTGAACCACTATTGAACTAAATCGTAAATTCATTTTTCTAGGTGGCTTAAAAAATTCAACTATTAGATTTGAGGCCATCATTGGATAGAAACTGAATTTAGGTGAATTTAAAAATTTTTCTATTTAAAAAATTCGATCGAATCAGGGGTGAACCGACCGGTTTAAACTTTGAACCCTATTCGAACTAGTCCGGTCTGATTCGGAACAGTGTCGTCTTCTTCCTTTAGATGTCAACACTGTTCACTCGTCGGGAAATCAAAGCAGTGCCGGCGAAGAAGAAACATTTCCATTCAGTACATTTCAGGCCATCAATGTTGGTCATAAAGGTGCCAAACAGACAACCGACGAGTCCCCGTGCTCCCTATATAAAGAGCCCCTCTCCATTCATCATCTCCACACCTAAAAAGCTCACTCTCTCTCAGCTGCCTAGTTTTTCGGTGAAGCTCAAACTAAAGCTCTGCTATAGGGTCATTTCTGAGCCAATGAAGGTGAGGTGAGGTTCCTTAGAACCACGGAGAAGTCAACTACATGGCGGTTACATCCATTTGCTCTAAGAGTTGCCACAAAAGCACCGGTGTGATCGAATAGTGAAGCAGCTCCGGCGGACCAAAGTTACCTTGTTTCGGCTGAGCTGAAATTGGCCAATTCAACCTCCTCATGCCAAACCAAATTCTCCCAACACTTCCTCAATCATCCCATGACCATAATAGGATCGAAAGGTAAGCCAATTCGGCTCCCCTTCTACAATTTTTGATCGGTGCTAGGAAGAGAGCTAGCAGAATTTCAATGACAGAATTCTAATCCAATTCGTGATCAATTGATCCTAGGAGGAACCTTATGAGGAGAGCTACCAGTCCAGATAAAGAGCTCAGACAGTCGCGCTCTCACTAGTGAGCAATTGAAGCTTTCTCTCTCTATATTTTGTTCTCCGGCGAAGCTCCGTTTGAGCTCGTTCTAACTTTAAAACTTACGATTCAAAGTGCTATGAAATCATATGAACATGTAGAAACTCAATTTCTTCTTCAATTTCAACAATTAGAAGTGTTTGATTGGTCAATTTCATGAAATAAAATTTGGTTGTGTTAGGGAGTTGAAATTGGGAGAAATTTTGGGGAAATTGGGGATTTTCGAAAATTCGAACGACTAAAATCCAATTTCATAAAATTGAGGGTCAATTGGAAATGATAAGAAAGCTAAAGGGCCAATTGAGTAAATTTTAGAATTTTTGGGGTAAAACTTTCCATTTTTGTAAAGCAAGAGAAAAATGGTAGTTTTGGAAAATTTGGGGGCCAAATTGGGAATTTGGAAAACTTGAACCCCTTTTTATGAAAATTGGTAAATTGAAGTCCCAAGAGGAATTTTATAAGTTTAGGGACTCAATTTGAGGAAAAACCAACATTATGGACTTAAAGTTAAAGAAAAGCAACTCTACGGACCTAATTGAAAATAAAGGAATAGTTTGATTTTCTCATTCAATTGGGATGAATGAGGGCTATTAGGCCAAAGAATATTGAACAAGAACATTCATATTGTGTAGGAACACGAAGTACCAAGAACGTTAGCTAAGTCCAGTTCATGTAAGTGCAACAAAGCTGGCTAAGAGGAATTTCACTGCACGATCGGGTGAGTGGGATTTTATATCTTACTCGGTTGGGGATGATAAGTACCTTGAAATGAAAACCCACTACTTAGTGGTATTTTAAACATTAGAATTTAGAGGAGTGATGTGAAAATGACGTGAAAAAACTACTTATAGGTTGTAAGTAGATCATACTTGATTGGTATGATGAATCTTTCTCGGAGGAAGTGGAAAACCCGTTCATCAGTTATGGGCGGAGATATCCTTATACAAGGTTGGTATGATGGATAGTTGAAAATTTGTTTTTGTCGGAAGTACTCTCCCCTAACTGTGTGCCACTGCTTAAATGATTTGGGAGACCTTCTTGACGGGAACTCTGATAGCTCTGTTAAGCCAGAGGCCTGGATTTTGGAACTTGAGGGCTATTATGCCCAGTTTTGAACATCTCGAATAGTGGGCCATAGGCTAGTTGGCACAAGCAGGAGCTTATAAACAAACATGAGTTATATGCCATAAAACATTAAATAAATGAATTGTTTGGCCATGGTACCAAGACATGACCGACATATTCAGTCAACTAGTGGTAGTACGACATGACAGGTCTCCGGACTAGTCAAGGCAAATAGCTATAGGTTGAGTTGAAGGTCGGGTTGTTGGGCCAATGGCACCACATATTATATGACATGATGTGAAAATACTGATTGTGCATGCATTGTGTGTACGAGACCTTCAAGATGCCCAAGTGGGGTAGTGATGTGTCCTAGGGCCTTGGACGACCTGATGGGTATAAGGGAAGTTTGTCAGACCAGGTGATCTAGCAAATCTCGACGTAGGTTCGAGCGCACTAGACCGGGGTGGGGTCGAGATGAGGTCTCCGTCCTCATTAAGACACGGAGAATTGATTTCAAGATTGAGGGTCAAATGTTGCGTACATTCCCTCATTCTTAGGGTAGAAGTGGATGTGCTTCTATCTAGGTGCCTGGTAAAGTCGCTCTGACGCCACAAGTGGGTTCAGGTGATGAGTTGGTCTACGATTGTATGATTGACCTCCATGATGATGGATGTTCTTTGAAAACTGAGATTTTAAGTGGAGAAAATTTAAAGGAAATTAATGAGTCTGGCACACTAACACTTGAAAACATTCCTAAACTCCATATATTTTTTTTAACTCCATTTAAAAAAAATACCTATTCACTAAGTTGTAGAAACTCACCCCTCTTTTCTATCCATTCTCAGGAAAAGAGAAAATAACTAGGACTAACACCGAGCCTTACCCTCTGTGAGGTATACTTAATTTCTCTTAAGCTTTCCTTTTATTTGATATATGTCTTTCTAGGGAATAAGGTTAAAAATACGCCTGACTCATGTTGAGTAAAAGAAGGGGGAAACTCCTCTTGAATCAAGAGAGCAGCGGGTTGTTCAAGGGGATCCAACCAAACCGGGTTGGGGCGTGACAACTAGAGTAGTATCAGAGCCTAGTTCCCTTGAAACATTATCAATATTATGCCCTGACATTAACCCAACTCTAAACTATTGTTTAGAAAGGAGAGTCCTTAGAAAATTCACGATGAAATCAAGTACTCCACCTGTAAACCCCACACATTTGAGTTAAGGAAAACTGGGAAAAGAACCGGTCAAACCGAATAAGAAAACAAAACCGGTTTACATTTGGGAATAAGCAATATGAAAATTTACAACTTTCAGTTGATCCAAAAGATTTATTAAATATTGGAAAAGAAACTTAAGACAAATTAGAAAACAATAACCAAATTGGTTCAGGTGAACTTTACAACTTCAAAAATTTTTATGCGAACGTACGGCTTATCATAAATAGCCATCAATTAATATATATTTAATTATTGAAATTAATACCAATAATTTAATACCTAAATTAAACTGTTAGAATTAATACAAATAATTTAATACCGAAATTAAATTATTAGAATTAATACCGAAATTAAAATATTGAAATTAATACCAATAATTTATGGCAATATTAATACTAGTAATAAATCTCACCCATTTAATACACTGGTTTTACGACTATATAAAGAGGTCATCCCCATTTCATTCTCCTCACACCTGAACACTTCTCTCTGTCTCTCTACTGCTCCATTTCCCGGTAAAGCTCGAACCAGAGCTTCGACTTGAACAAAATTTGGTCTCTTTAGAACTGGGGAGAATACAGCTATCTGATAGCAAACTCCAGTCAATCCAAGAATCGTTGGAGAAGCGCCGACATGATGGAATAGTGAAGCAACTTCGGCGGACCGAAGTTGCCCTATTTCGGACAAGCTGGAATCGACCATTTCAAGCCCTCCTCAGGCCAAACCAAGCCCTCAAAACACTTCCTCAGCCTTTCCACAGCCGAATTAGGACCGAAAGGTAAGCTAATTCAGCTCCCCTTTATAATTTTTGATCGGTGCTAGAGAGAGAATTGACCGAATATCAATTACGAAATTCTAATCCAATTCTGCATCAATTGATACAATACTTGATTTTAGGATGAACCTCAGGACGAGACCTATCTGCCCAGATCGAAAGCTCAGACTGTCATGCCTTCACCGATGAGTAATCAAAGCTTTCTCTCTCTATAGTCTATTTTTTGGAAAAGCTCTGTTTGAGCTCGTTCCGACGTTAAAATCTGCGATTCAAAGTTTATTAGAATCGTATGAACATACAGGAACTCAATTTCAACTCCAATTTCAATAATTAGAAGTGTTTGACCGGTTAATTTGATGAAATCAAATTCGAGAGTGTTGAAGAGTTGAAATTGGGGGAAAATTTGGAGATTTTCGAAATTCAAAGGGGCCAAAATACAATTTTATGAAATGGAGGGTCAATTGGGCATGAAAATAATGTTGGAGGACCAATTGAGGAATTTTGGAAAATTTGGGGAAAAACTTACCATTTTTGTGAAAGAAGGGCAAAATGGTAATTTTGGAAAAATTGGGGAACCAAATTGGAAATTTGAAAAAATTAAACCCCTTTTTGGTGAAATTGAATAAATTGATCTCCCACGATAAATTTTAAAAGTTACGGGACTCAATTTGAGGAAAAACCGACATTAGGGACTTTAAGTTAAAGAGAAATAACTTTAGGGACCTAATTGCAAATAACTAAATGTTTGGGTTTTCTCATTCATTAATGAATGAAGGTTGTTATGCCGAGTAATAATGAACAAGGTTGTTCATATCGTGTAGGAACGTTAAATACCGGGAACGCCAGCAAGGACAAGCTCGCGTGAATACAAAGAACCAGTCTAGTGAAAATCACGGCATTAACGGGTGAGTGGATTTACTAACATCATACCCGGTTGGGGATGATAAGTGCCTCGATATAAAAATCCACTATTTAGTGGTATTTTAATTATCACCACTTAGAGAAAGTGATGTGAAAGTTATGCGAAAAAAACTACTTATGGGTTGTAAGTAGATCATACCCGGTTGGTATGATGAGACTTCCTCGAAGGAAGTTGAAAACCCGTTCATCAGTTATGAACGGTGATGTCCTAATACTGGTCGGTATGATGGACAGTAAAAACCTATTTTTGTCAGAAGTGCTCTCCCTTGACTGTGTGCCAATGCTTAAACAATTTGGGAGACCTTCTCGACGGGAGCTCGAATAGCTCTAATAGGTCGGGGGCCTCGATTTTGGAACTTGGGGGCTAAATGCCCGATTTTGAATATCTCGTACAGTGGGCCCAAGGCCAGTTGGCACGAGCAGGAGCTCATAAATGAACATGATATATGTGCCATAAAACTTAATAAGTGAATTGTTTGGCCATCGTACCAAGATAGGACCGACATGCTCAGTCAACTAGCGGCAGTGTGACATGACAGGTCGACGGACAAGTCAAGACAAACAGTTGCGGGTTGAGTTGAGAGTCGGGGCCGTTGGACTAGTGGTACCACAGATTACATGGCAATATAAGAAAACATTGTTTGTGCATGCACTATGAGTACGGGATCATCAAGACGCCCATGAGGGGTAGTGATGCGTCCTAAGGGCACTGGACGACCTGGTGGCTATAAGGGCAGTTCGTCGTTCCAGGTGTCTGTACGAAATTTGGAGTAGCACAAAGCGCATGAGACTAGGGTGGGGACAGGATGAGGTCTTTGTCTTCATACGGATATGAAGAAGTGATTTCGGGATTGTGGGTAGGATATCAAGTACATCCACTCATTCCTAGGGTAGAAGTGGTCGTACTTCTATCAGGGTGGCAGAAAAAGTCGCTCCGAAGCCACTAGCGGGTTTAGTAGTGATACTGACTTGCGAATGTGTGTAACCTTCATGATGAAGGATCTGAGTTGGGTGATGACACACTGTGGTAACTAAGAAATAATGGAAAAAAAACATAAATTTTTAAATGATGGGATTTTTGAAAACAAAGGAGTCTGGCACACTCCATATAAATATTTTTCTTAAAAGTCAAAAGCTTTTAAAAACCCATTCACTGAGTAGTCGTACTCACCCCCTCCCTTATGTCCCTTTCAGGAAATCCCAGAAAGCCTCCCCTTAAAGACCGTCAACTAAGATGCCTATAAGACAGGTATGTAAAGTTTTAAATTTCATACAGTTTTGATTATGCTATTCCAGGAAAAAGGTGCAAGTTAAAGGACGCCTTACTCTTTATGGTTTACGATATGGGGAAACCCTTTAATAAACCGGGAGAGTGGCGGGTTGATCACGGGGATCCGACCAAACCGGGTCGGGGCGTGACACCACCTATCACCTTGAAAAAGACATCCAACCCAAGGGAGGAAGCTGTACAAAGGTTTCTAAAGGGTGAGAAGAGGGTGCCTAAGGACATGGTGGAAGATTATCGGAAACTCGTAGGAGCCTTACTAGAACCAGAAGGCATGATATACCCTCCTTCTAGACAAGAGGAACCAGCATCACCTCCTAGAAATCCAACCCCTCCTCCTCTAGCCCCACAACAACCAGAAGGAAATCCTACTAAGAAAGAGGCATGGGACAATTATTGGGATGCATATGCCACCTTCATGAAGGTCCACCGAGTACCTCCACCCACTCAACCTAGCTTCAGTCCCTCTCAATGGGTGAAGTGGACTTATGAGTGTGAAGTTGAGGTACTAAGGTGGTACGGATTAGAGGCCATACATGAAATTCGCCCTATTAGGGTATGCGAATGGACCCCAATCAATTCCTTAGAACCTTCTGATCAAGAGTGCCATAATCGTTCTAGGGTTAACTCTAGTCCTATGACCCTAAGGGATTAGGGGGTAGAAAATTCCTATAATAAGCCAAATTAAGGCAAGAAAAATATTTCTTGAATAAAGGAAAGTAAAGTTTTAACTTCTAAGTTATTTAAAACAAAAGAATATGACAATAAAAATCTAAGTAGGAAATCACCTAATGAAGAAAATACGAGTAAATCTCAACCCTTAGAACTTACCCTTAGAAGACGATAAAGAAGAATCCATCTAAGAAAGAGCCTAAGAAAAAGAAAGGAAATAGTAACAGAATCATGAAAAGTCCAAGGAGTTAAAATAAGAATAAGGAGTAAGGAAAACAAGGTGGAGTAGAACATTCCAAAAGGAACCACGAGAATATTATAAAGAAAAAAAAAATAAGAGACCACCAAGGAAGATAACAGGAAGGCCACAAAAATAAATTATGGTACAATTATTTAGAAACTTTGTAAGAGAGAAAGACTTGGGAAAGGAAAGGGAATGAATCAAAAGAGGAAGAGAAATATGAGTAGATTAGTCATACAAGACCTTTAAGTCAGGAGAAGATTTAGAGAAAGGGATCTCTAAAGAACGATAAGGAGATTAAACAAAAAGCAAATCCCAAAATGGAAGATACAAGAAGAAAGATAAAAAATAGGAAGTCAGGGACAAGAAGAAGAAAGCTTCATGTCAAGACAATCAATCGAGGAAGGTTGCAAAACTAGATTTGAAATAAGATCCTTAGTGAGAAATACGAGTGACTAAATGAGTGTGTTAGGAGGTTGAGTGTGATTTACTGTGAGAAGATCTGGAAACCTAAATAGAAAATTCTAGACGGATCCAATTTGAGGATATAACTGATATGGACTAAGGTATTTGGAGGAATAAACGAAGTCTAATAAGAGAGGGGGAGTAGAGAAAGAATACACCCTAACCAAGACAAAAGGGGAATACCAAGGACACGAAGGTACAATCAGTTGGGAACACAAGGAGGATGAGAGGTCCACATTAAAGGAATAAACAAATACTGAAACAAGTGAGAATAGAGCAGGATCAACAGAAGGTACTTGTGGATCCAAAGGATAAGAGTAAGTTGGTGAAAATATCGGCAAAAAGGATACTCTAGAACTTAAGGATTTCAATGGTAGAACTAGAAGGAAATATCAAAGGAAAGAGAATAAACTCCTAAAGACCCAAATAATGGAAAAGAAAGGACGATGTTCAAGTTGAACATTTGATGACAAGAATCAAGGGATAAGTCAAACCCACGTAATGTATTGGTAGGAAGATGACATCAAAAGGTGTCATATGAATAAGAAAGGAACTAAACTCAAAATGAATAATAGTGGGAGGAACATTGATAAGAAAGAGCAAGTATGGATTTAGAAAGAGAAAAAATCTTAAGGGGAAGGACACTAGTGGGAATGAAGTAAAAGATCAAATGTTAATATGTTATTAAGTATTAGGAAATTTGAGGATTTGAAGGTGGAATGACCAAATAAAGAAATTTGGAAGTACGAAAATCAATATTATTATAAGGACGTAAAGTTATACATCACTAAGAATGCCATGCGGTAAGGGGGCATGTAAATCCAACTGACTTAGAGAAATACAATTAGGTAAAGAATGGTCTATGAGTAAAACATAACAAAGTCAAGCATAAAAGTGATAACCAAAGAATGAGGAAGGAATCCATATAGGATGAAAAGATAATAAATGCCAAAATCCATGAAAGAAAAATTATCGAAATTTATAGTTTTGAAATGCTAGGTAAAAGAAGCTTGGGATGTGAAATGGTGCCTTGGGAAAGAAGGACATAACAAAAGGAAATGATCATAGATTTTTGAGGAAAATACTCTAGGCTAAGGTAAGTTCCATGGAATGAGGAAAGGATGAAAATGAGATGAGAATCTTAAACACGGGATGAACCAAAATAACCGAGAAGGTTGTAGGACGATGGAATAGAAAATTTTTAAAATAAAAAAAAGTTTAAACCAACACGCGAATAATGTGAAATATGTTTTGGGGATAAAACTCCTAAAAGGAGGGGAGAGTTGTAAACCATGCTCTTTTGAGTTAAGGAAAAACCAGGAAAAGAACCGGTTATACTGAGTGAGAAAACTGAACTAGTTCACAAACTCATATTGTGGAATGGGCAAATTGGAGGAATTTTAACTCCCAAGTGACCCAAATAAGTTCATAAACCTTGGAAAGGAACTTTAGGACAAATTGAGAGAGAAAAACCGAACTAGTTCTGGTGAATCGTATAGAACCAGATTGAACCAGTTTAAGAATCAAGTTGGTTTATGAACTAGAACTGATAGAGAGAAGGGAAAACAAGAAAATTTATGGAATCTAAGTGACCTAGGGAGTCATAAAAGACATGAAAAAGAACTTTAGGGTGAATTGGAGATGAAAACCAAACGAGTTTAGGTGAATCGGATCCGAACCGGATTGAACCGATTTGGACTGGTTTGAACCACATTGACCCGAATACCATTAGATAGAAAATGAATTTAGAAATTTTTAGACTTGAAAAATTTGGTCAAATCGGGGGTGAACCGACTAGTTTAAGCTTTGAACCTGGTCAGCACTGTTCACTGGCCAAAAAATTGAAGCAGTGCAAGCGAAGAAGAAACTTTTCCATTCAGTACGTTTCAAGTTATCAATGTCTTTCATAAAGGTGCCAAACGGATGGTCGACGAGTCCCCGAGCTCCCTATATAAAGAGCCCCTCTCCATTGATCCTCTTCACACCTAAAAAGCTCACTCTCTCTCACCTGCTTAGTTTTCCAATGAAACTCGAACTAGAGCTCTGATATAGGGTCATTTCTAAGCCAAATAAGGTGAGGTTGAGTTCCTTAGAACCGGAGAGAAATTAGCTACACGGGGTGATATCCATTCGCTCCAAGAGTTACCAAAGATGCGCCGGCATGATCGAATAATGAAGCAGGTTCGACGGACTATAGCTGCCCTATTTCGGTCGAGCTAAAATCAGCCAATTCATGCCCTCCTTAGGCCAAACCAAGCCCTCCCAACATTTCCTCAGCCCTCCCACACCCGAATTAGGACCGAAAGGTAAGCCAATTCTGCTCCACTATGCAATTTTCCACCGGTGCTAGAGAGAGAACTGGCATAATTTCAATGACAGAATTCCAATCCAATTCAGCATCAATTGATATCATTCTTGATCCTAGGAGGAGAGCTACCTACCTAGATAGAGAGCTCAGACCACCTCACCCTCACCGGTGAGCAATTAAACCTTTCTCGCTCTACACTCTATTTTCTGGCGAAGCTCCGTTTGAGCTCATTCTGGCGTTAAAACATACAATTCAAAGTGCTATGGATATGTAGAAACTCAATTTCAACTTCAATTTCAACAATTAGAAGTGTTTGATCGATCAATTTGACAAAATCCAATTCGGCTGTGTTAGTGAGTTGAAATTGGGGGAAATTTTGGGGAAATTGGGGATTTTTGAAAATTCGAAGGACCAAAATGCAGTTTCCTAAAATTGAGGGTCAATTGGGCATGATAAGAATGCTAGAGGGACAATTGAGTAAATTTTGAAATTTTTGGGGGGGTAAAACTTACCATTTTTATAAAGGAAGAGCAAAATGGTAATTTTGGAAAATTTGGGGGCCAAATTGGGAATTTGGAAAACTTGAACCCCTTTTTATGAAAATTGGTAAATTGAAGTTCCAAGAGGAATTTTAAAAGTTTAGGTACTCAATTTGAGGAAAAACCAGCATTAGGGACTTAAAGAAAGGTAACTTTAGGGAACTAATTGCAAATAAAGGAATAGTTTGATTTTCTCATTCAATTGTGATGAATGAGGGCTGTTAGGCCAAAGAATATTGAACAAGAACATTCATATCATGTAGGAATATGAAGTACCAAGAACGCTAGCTGAGACCAGTTCAAGTAAGGAGAACAAAGCCGACTAAGAGAAATTTCACTACACGATTGGGTGAGTGAGATTTTATATCATATCCGGTTGGGGATGATAAGTACCTTGAAATGAAAACCCACTACTTAGTGGTATTTTAAACATCACAACTTAGAGGAGTGATGTGAAAATGACATAGAAAAACTACTTGCAGATTGTATGTAGATCATACCCGGTTGGTATGATGAAACATCCTCAGAGGAAGTGGAAAACCCGTTCATCGGTTATGAGCGGAGATATCCTCATACTAGGTTGGTATGATGGATAACTGAAAATTTGTTTGTGTCGGAAGTACTCTCCCCTGATTGTGTGCCACTACGTAAATAATTTGGGAGACCTTCTTAACGGGAGCTTGGATAGCTCTATTAGGTCGGAGGCCTCCATTTTGGAACTTGAGGGCAATTATGCCCAGTTTTGAAAATCTTGAACAGTGGGCCATATGCCAATTGGCACAAGCAGGAGCTTGTAAACAAATATGAGTTATATGCCATAAAACTTTAAATAAATGAATTGTTTGGCCATGGTACCAAAACAGGACTGACATATTCAGTCAACTAGTGGTAGTGTGATTATGAGAGGTCTTCGGACTAGTCAAGACAAACAGCTGTAGGTTAAGTTGAAGGTCGAGGTCGTAGGACCAATGACACCACATATTATATGACATGATGTGAAAATACTAATTGTGCATGCACTGTGTGTGCGGGACCTTCAACACGCCCAAGAGGGGGTAGTGATGTGTCCTAGGGCCCTAGACGACCTGGTGGGTATATGGGCAGTTCGTCAGACTAGGTGACCTTGAGAAGCTCGACATAGCTTCAAGTGCACGAGACTAGGGTGGGGTCAGGATGAGGTCTCCATCCTCATATGGACATAGAGAATTGATTTTAGGATTAAGTGTTGGATGTCGCGTACATCCACTCATTCTCAGGGTAGAAGTGGACGTGGTTCTATATATGTCATGCCTTGACCCAGTTTGGTCGGATTCCTGTGAGCAACCCACCACTCTTCTTGGTTTACTAAGGGTTTTCCCCTCTTTTAAACCCAGCAGGATTAAGGCATCCTTTAAACCTGTAATTTCATGGAATAATATTATACAAAACTGAAAAACAGACATACCTAATTTTATAGTTCCTATACAGGGAAGTCTTTAAGATTGGTTTTCCCTTGGTTTCCTAAAAGGGGTAAAAGGGAGGGGGTGAGTTCTACAACTTAGTGGGGGGGGGGGGGGGGGGGGGGGGGGTTGGGAGTAAGTTTTCATAAATAAAACAACTTTAATCGGAGTGTGCCAAACTCCTTATTTTCATTTAAAATATCCTTTCGTCAAATACTCGTTTTTAAAATCTTTACCCTACCAAGGGTGACATTTTCAAATTGGAGTATGCCAGACTCCTTATTTTCCTTTAGATTTTCTCCACTTTAAAAGTCTCAGTTTTTCACCATTTCTTATTAATCACGGTGTGTCATCACCCAACACACATCGTTCATTATGAAGGTAAAACACATCCACTGAACCCACTTGTGGCGTCAGAGCCACTTTACCGGACACCTAGATAGAAGCACGTCCACTTCTATACTGAGAATGAGTGGATGTAGCGACATCCGACCCTCAATCCCGAAATTAATTCTACGTGTCCGTATGAGGACAGAGACCTCATCCCATCCCCACCTCGGTCTCATGTGATTGGTGCTACTCCAAATTTCACACGGTTACCTGGTACGACGAACTGCCCTTATACCCACTAGATCGTCTAGGGCCCTCAGGACGCATCACTACACCTCATGGGCATCTTGATGATCTTGCACATAGTGCATGCACAAACAATATTTTCTTATCATGCCATGTAATACATGGTGCCATTAGTCCAACGGCCCTGACCTTCAACTTAACCTGCAACTATTTTTCTTGACCGGTCCGGAGACCGGTCATGTTGCACTGCCACTAGTTGACTGAATATGTCGGTCCTGTTTTGGTACAATAGCCAAACAATTCATTTATTAATGTTTTATGGCACATATCTCATGTTTGTTAACAAGCTCCTGCTCGTGTCCACTATCCTATGGCCCACTTGTTCGAGATTTTCAAAACTGGGCATAATAGCCCCCAAGTTCCAAAACCAAGGCCCCCGACCTATAAGAGCTATTCGAGCTCCCGTCATGAAGGTCTCCCAAATCGTTTAAACATTGGCACATAGTTAGGGGAGAGTACTTCTGACAAAAATATGTTTTCAACTATCCATCATATCAACCGAGTATGAGGACATCTCCACTCATAACCGATGAACGGGTTTTCCACCTCCTTCGAGGAAGTTTCACCATACCAGCCGGGTATGATCTACTTACAACCGATAAGTAGTTTTTCTACTTGATTTTCACATCACTTCTCTAAGTTGTGATGTTTAAAATACCACTAAATAGAGGGTTTCCATTTCGAGGTACTTATCATTCCCAACTGGGTATGATATAAAATCCCACTCACAACCGGTAAGTGGTTTTTAACTTTAAGTTATGCTCATCATCCCAACCGGTATGACATTAGTAAGCCCACTCACGGTGACTTCTAATTTAGAAAAGGTGCTCATCATCCCAACTAGGTATGATATGAATAACCCACTCATGGTAGCTTCCAATTTAGAAAATGTGCTTATCATCCCAACCAGGTATGAAGTATAAATTAGGCCACTCACCCGTTAACTGTGACGTGTTCATCCACAATTGGTTTTCCAAGTTGACACGAGCTTTCTCTTGCTAGTGTTCCGACCACACTAGTCCCGTTGGAGGTGCGATGGTCCGAGCTTTCTATCGGGAAAGGTAGCTCTCTTACTAAAGTACCTTCTAGGATCAAGAATTCCTACTATTGACCTTTCAGCATCTTTGAGGTTGTATGAGGGTTGTGGGGATGTTGGGAGAGCTTGGTTTGGCTAGAGGAGGGATGAATTCGGCTAATTTTAGCTAAGCCGAAACAGGGCAGCTTCGATCTACCGGAGCTGTTTCACTATTTGATTATGTCGTCACTTCTTCGGCGATCCTTAGATCGAATGGAGGTTGCTGTCAGATAGCTGACTTCCCCTGAAATCTAAAGAGTCTGACCTCTCCTTCTGAGGTTAAGAAAAATACCTAAGTCGAAGCTCTGGTTCGAGCTTTACCAAGAAATGGAGTATTAGAGAAAGAGAGAGGAGTTTTTATATAGGAGTTGAATTGCGTATTAAATGGGGAAAATTTATTACTATGGTATTAATGTTGTCATTATTTTCGAGAAATTGATGGGTATTTATTAGTATTAATTCTAATAATTAAATATATTTATTAAATTATTAATAGGATCTGGTGCATTAATGCTAGTATGTTATTTGATTTTGGGTTACTAAAAAATAGTGTTAGCCTATTAAGAAAACCCCATGTTGACATTAAGGGAAATTATTCCAGATGCAAAGGATGCTGATTAAGATTTGGAAACAAAAATCCTAAAATGAGGAGAGAGTTGTAAACCCCATCTCTTCATACTTAATAAAATTGGGGAAAAAACCTGTCAACTCAAGAGAGAAAACAGAGTCAATTGATGAACCTTAACAAATAGAGAAAGGGTAAAATGAGAAATTGACAAACCCCAAGTGACTTAAACAGTCATAAAAACCATGGAAAGGAACCTTGGGACAATTGGGATAAGAAAACAAGATCAGTTCAGGGTGAACCTGATTGAACCGGTTTGAACCATAATTGAACTGGTTCCTAAATTCATTTTTTGTGATGGCTTAAAATGATCAAATTGGAGAATTGACGACACCATTAGATAGAGAATGAATTTAGAAATTTTTAATTTTAAGAAAATCGATCGAATCAGGCCTGAACTAGCCGATTTACGCATTGAACCGGTCGACCAATCAGATCTGATTTGGAACAGTGTCATCTTATTCCTTCAGATGGCAACATTGTTCATTCAATGCAGAAACGGATGACACTAATGAAGGAAAAAATGGCTCTAATCAGGCCGTTTCAGGGTGAGGATAAGCTCAACCCAAAAAAGAAAGTTTTTGGGCAGAGGGTCCCTAAGCTCCCTATATAAAGAGCTCCTCTCTATTCATCCTCCACACACTTGAAATCTCCTTCTCTCTCAACTTCTCCATTTTTCGGTGAAGCTCCAACCATAGCTTTGATATAGGCATTTTTCTTAGCCTCAGGAAATGAGGTCAGGTCCTACAAACTCTAGGGAAGTCAACTACCTGATAGCACCTTCCTTTCGACCCGAGGACCATTGGAGAAGCGCCAGCAGAATAAAAAAGTAAAGCAGCTCCGACGAACTAAAGTTGCCCTATTTTGGCCTACCTAAATTTAGCCAAATTCAGCTCTCCTCCGGCCAAACCAAGCTTCTCCAACAGCCCCAGAGCCCTCATACGACCTCAACAGAGCTAAAAGAAAAGCTAATTCTACCCTTCTCAATCGCTGCATATTAGAGTTAGAGAGAAATTGCTTAAATTTATTGACAAAATTCTCCCTCAATTTGATATCAATTATAGAAATTCTTGATCCTAGAAGGAACCTCAGGACAAGAGCTACCTTCCTCGATTGAGAGCTCAGACCGGCACACCTTCGACGGTAAGCTTTTGAAACTTTTTTTCTCAACGTATATTTTTCCGACAAAGCTCCGTTTGAGCTCAATTCAGACCCAAATGATGTAGTTCAAAGCTCAATTGAATCATATGGAAGTGTAGGAACTGATGCATACATTCAATTGGAGCAATTAACCTCGATTGAATGGCCAATTAGAAGAAATCAAATTCAGACAGTTCAAAGGGGAGAAATTTTGGGGAAAATTGTGGATTTCATAAAATTGAGGGACCTCTTTACAATTTCACAAAATTGAAGACCAATTGGGCATGAAAAAGATGTTGAAGGACCAATTGATCAATTTTTGGAACATTAGGGGTCAAATTGCCATATTTGAAAAGTAGGGGCAAAATGGTAATTTTTGAAAAAGTTGGGAACAAAATAAGAAATTTGGAAAACTTGAGCCCCTTATACAATTTTGAGTAAAATGAGGACTCAAAGGGTATTTTGGAAAACTTTGGAAACAAATTGGGCAATAGTTGGCATTAGGGACCTAAGTGCAATTAATCGATAATTTGTGAGCCTAGGCTTTTATGCCAAACCGTAATTAATAAGGCTGTCCAAATCATGTAGGGACAAGTGTGACTAGAACGCAAGCAAGAGAATGCTCCTGTAAACTTGGAAAACAAACCAAGGATGAACACGTCACGATTATCGAGTGTGTGAGCATATTTACATCATACTCGGTTGAGATGGTTAGCACTTTAGAAACGATAAACCATTTGTGAATGGGATTTTAACATCATACCCAAATGGGATGATGGGCGATATAGGTAAAAACCTACTTATCGATTGTAAGTAGAGATAAATCATATCTGATTGGTATGATGAACTTCCTTGAAGGAAGGAGAAACCCACTTGTCGGTTGTAAGCGGAGGTATCATCACACCCGGTTGGTGAGATGAAGTGGAAATACATTTTTGTCAGAAATGTTCTCTCCTAACTATGTGTCAATGCTTAAACCATTTGGGAGACCATTATGACAAGAGCTAGAACTGCTTAGATAGGCCAGAGGTCTCGATTTCTGAACTTGTGGGGCTAAATGCCCAATTATTTTTTAGAAAATCAGGTGCAGAGCACCCAAGGCCAATAGGCACGAGCAGGAGCTTGTAAACAACATGAGTTATATAAAGCCATGAAATTTCTAATGAAATGGATGTGTGATATTTCCATGGTACAAAGACAGGACCGATAATACTCGATGTCGCATTAGGACTAGGTCAAAGGACCAGTCTTGACAAACAACTGCAAGTCAGGTTGAGGGTTGACAAACAGTCTGGTAAGTTTTACCCCCAAAAATTCTAAAATTATTCAATTAGCCCTCTAACATTTTTATCATGCCCAATTGACCCTCAATTTTTTAAAATTGCATTTTGGTTTGAATTTTTTGAAAATCCCTAATTTCCCCAAAATTTCCCCAAATTTAATTCCCTAACATGACTGAATTTGATTTCATCAAATTGACCGTTCAAACACTTCTAATTGTTGAAATTGAAGTTGAAATTGAGTTTCCACATTTTCATAAAATTCCATAGCACTTTGAATCGTCAGTTTGAATGCTGGAACGAGCTCAAATGAAGCTTCACCAGAAAACAGACTATAGAGAGAGAAAGCTTTTATTACTCACTGGTGAGGACACGACGGTCTAAACTTTCTATCTAGGCAGGTAGCTCTCCTCATGAGATTTCACCTAGAATCAAGTATGGCATCAATTGATGCTGGATTGGATTAGAATTCTGTCATTGAAATTTTGCTAGCTCTCTCTCTAGCACTGGTTGGAAATTGAAGAGTGGAGCCGAATTGGCTTATCTTTCAGTCCTATTTCGGCTGTGGAAGTGCTGATGAAGTGTTGGGAGAGCTTGGTTTGGTTTGAGGAGGGCTCAAATAGGCCAATTTCAGCTTGGCCAAAATAGGGCAGCTTCGGTCCATTGGAGCTGCTTCACTATTCGATCACGCCAATGCTTCTCTAGTTACTCTTAGAGAGAATGGATGTCACCATCGCGTAGCTGACTTCACCCCAGTTCTAAGGAATTCGACCTCACCTTCTTTGGCTCAGAAATGAACATATATTAGTGAATGGAGAGGGGCTCTTTCTATAAAGAGCTCGGGGACTCGTTGGCCGTTCATTTAGCACCTTTATGACAGACATTGATGGCATGAAACGTATTGAATGGAAATGTTTCTTCTTTTCCAAAGTTGCTTTGATTTTTCAGTGAGTGAACAGTGCTATCATCTGAAGGAAGAAGTTGACACTGTTTCGAACTGGACCAGACCTATCCGAACCGGGTTCAAAGCTTAAATCGACTAGTTCACCCCTGATTCAACCAAAATTTTCAAATCTAAAAATTTCTAAATTCATTTTCTATCCAATGGTGGCCTCAAATCTCAAATTTAAATTTTTTAGGCAACTAGAAAAATGAATTTAGCATTCGGTTCACCTGAACCAATTTGCCTATCATCTCCCATTCATCCTAAAGTCCTTTTTCATGACTTTTATGGCTCCTTAGGTCACATAGGGTCCCTAAATTTCCTGGTTTTCCCTCTCTCTATGGGTTTCGGTTCATAATCCGACTCGATTCTTAAATTGATTAAATCTAGTTCACCCGAACTGACCCGATTTTTTCTCTCAATTTGTCCTAAAGTGTTTTTCCATGGTTTATGAACCTTTTGGGTCACTTGGGAGTTGAAATTCCTCTAATTTTCCTATTCTCCAAAAATGGGTTTGTGAACCTATTCATTTTTCTCACTCAGTTTGACTGGTTCTTTCCCAGTTTTCCTTAACTTCATGGAGCAGGGTTTACAGAAATAATTGGGCCTTTTAGAACTCTCATTCTTGAAATCTTGGGCAAGAACCCTCAAGAGAAAGAATCTTGCCCTAAGCAAAGCAAGAAGTAAATATAAGGATATACCTTCGAACTCAAGGGTAAGACATGCCTAGTTATGATAAACTCCATGGAGTGAGTAAACAATGGAAAGGAAAAGAAATTCCTTAAGTGCACGATTTAAAGGGGCTAAGTGAAAGAACAACCAAAGTGTTAGCCTGTCAAGCAAACCCCAAATTGACATCAAGGGAAATTATTCCCAATGCAAAGGATGTTGATTAAGTTTTAGGGACAAAACTCCTAAAATGAAGGGAGCGTTGCAAACCACGTCTCTTCAAACTTAATAAAACTGGGGAAAGGACCGATCAACTCAAGAGAGAAAATCGAGCAGAATCATGATTCTTAATCGATAGAGAAAGGGTAAAATGGGAAATTGACAAACCCCAAGTGACTCAAAGAGTCATAAAAAGCATGGAAAGGAACCTTGGGACAATTGGGAAGAGAAAACAAGACCGGTTCAGGGTGAATCATTTTGAATTGAATTGAACCGATTTGAACCATACTTGAACTAGTTCCTAAATTCATTTTTCGTAGTGGCTTAAAATGATCAAATTAGATGATTGAAGCCACCATTAGATGAAGTATAAATTTAGATTAATTTAGAAATTTTTAATTTTGACAAAAATCGGTCGAATTAGACCTGAACCAGTCGATTTACGCATTGAACCGGTTGGTCCTGTCCGGTCCGGTTAGGTATAGTGTTATCTTCTTCCTTTAGATGATAGCACTATTCATTCAATCCAAAAAAACGGATGACGCTGACGAAGGAAAAATAGCTCCGATCTGGCCATTTTAGGGTGAGGATAAGCTTGACCCAAAAAGGAAAGTTGTTGGGCAGAGGGTGCTTGAGCTACCTATATAAAGAGCTACTCTCCATTCATACTCGACACTCCTGAAATCTCCATTCTCTCTCAACTGCTTCATTTGTCATTGAAGCTTAAACCAGAGCCCCGATATTAGCATTTTTCTCAGCCTCAGGAGGCGAGGTTGGGTCATACATACTCCAGGGGAACTCAACTACCTGATAGCACCTTCCTTTCAACCTGAGGACCGCCGGAGAAGCGCCGATGGAATAAACAGTGAAGCAACTTCGACGAACTGAAGCTGCCATGTTTTGGCTAAGCTGAATTCGGCCAAATTCAACCCTTCTATGGCCAAAACAAGCCTCCCCAACACTCCCACAACCCTCATACGACCTCAACAGAGCTGAAAGGTAAGCCAATTTGGCCCCCCTTAATCGTTGTAGATCAGAGTTAGAGAGAGAAAGTGATGAACTTTACTGACAAAATTCTCTCTTAATTTGATATCAATTGTAGCAATTCTAGATCTTAGAAGGAACCTTGGGACAAGAGCTACCTACCCCGATCGAGAGCTTAGACTACTACACCTCTAACGGTAGGCTTTCTCTTTCTTCGTACATTTTTTCGACGAAGCACTGTTTGAGCTCAATTCAGACCTAAATGATGTAGTTCAAAGCTCAATTGAATCATATGGAAGTGTAGGAATTTATCCATACCTTTAATTAGAGCAATTAACCCTAATTGAATGGCCAATTTAAAGATATCAAATTTGGTTAGTTTAAAGGGGTGAAATTGGGGGAAAATTTTGTGGAAATTAGGGATTTTGTAAAATTGAGGGACCTCTTTGCAATTTCCCAATATTGAAGGCCAATTGGGCATGAAAAAGATGTTGGAGGACCAAACCAAACCAGTTCAGGTGAACCATATCAAAACTGGATTGAACCATTTTGGACCGGTTTGAACCACTATTGAACCAGATGCTAAATACATTTTTCTAGGTGGCTTAGAAAATTCAAATTGGAGAATTGAGGCCACCATTAGATAAAGAATGAATTTAGATAAATTTAAAAATTTTAAATTTTGAAAAACTCGGTCGAATCGGGCTTGAACTGGTCGGTTTAAACATTGAACTCGATTTGGACCGGTCTGGTCCGGTTCAGAATAGTGTCGTCTTCTTCCTTCAGATGACAACTGTCATAACCTGACCCAGTTTGGTCAGATCCTCATGAACAACCCGCCGCTCTCTTGGTTTGAGAGGGGTTTCCCCCTTTTTTAACTTAAGAGGTGTCAGGCGTAATTCACAACCTTGTTCCCTGGAATAACATATATAATTAAAATGCAACATAAAATAATTAAGCATATATGACAAAGGGTAAGGCCTGGTGTTATCCTTAGTCATTTCTTTATTTCCTAAAAAGGTATAAAAGGGTGGATGAGTTTCTACAACTCAGTGAATGGGTAATTTAAAAAAAAATAAAGTTTTAGCAAAATAGTTTTTAAATTGGAGTGTGCGAGACTCTTTATTTCCTTTAAGATATTTTATCCTCAAAATCTTGGTTTTCAAAGCCATTTCTCATCATTAACCACAAAAATTGTGTTTACCAACCAACACACGCCCTTCATCATGAAGGGAACACACATTCGCAAGGCAGCATGTCCACTGCACCTAGTTGTGGTGTTAGAGCGACTTTACTAGCCACATAGATAGAAGCACGTCCACTTCTACCCTCAGAATGAGTGTATGTATGCTACACCAGACCCTCAATCTCGTAAAGAAAACTCTGTGTCAGTATGAGGAAAGAGACCTCAACCCGACCCCACCCTAGTCTCATGCACATGAAGCTACGTCGAGCATCTCTAACTATTAGCATGGAAATCTGCCCTTATCTCCACCATGTCGTCCAGTAGCCCTTAGGACACATTACTACCCCTCATAGATGTCTTGAAGGTCCCTTACCTCAGTGCCACTGGCCCGTACACAAAACAATAGTTTTCCTCATAAGCTATTTAATCTTTGGTGCCACTGGCCC
The DNA here is from genome assembly GCA_030064435.1 of Trapa incisa. Lineage (NCBI taxonomy): Eukaryota > Viridiplantae > Streptophyta > Magnoliopsida > Myrtales > Lythraceae > Trapa > Trapa incisa. The sequence goes on from CM057779.1 coordinate 24,578,536, forward strand.
AATGACCCTGACCCTCAACTTGACCTGCAGCTATTTGTCTTAACTAGTCCATCGACCTATCATGTCGCACTGCCACCAATCCATTGAATATGTCGGTCCTGTCTTGGTACCATGGCCAAGCATATCATTCATTTAAAGTTTTCATGGCTTAAGGTCATGTTTGTTTATGAGCTCCTGCTCATGCCAACTAGCATTGGGCCCGCTGTACGAGATTTTCAAAATCAGGCATATTAGCCCCCAAGTTCCAAAATCGAGGCCTACAGCCTATTTGAGCTACTCGAGCTCCTGTCAAGAATGTCTCCCAAAATGTTTTAGCAGTGGCACACAGTCAAGGGAAAGCACTTCCGACAAAAATAATCTTTTAGCCATCCAACACACCAATCGAGTGCGAAGACATCTTTGCTCATAATCGATGAACATGTTTCCTACTTCCTTCCAAGAAGTTCATCATACCAACCAGGTATGATCTACTTACAACTGGTAAATAGTTTTTTTCACGTAATTTCCACATCAATCCATCAGGTGTGATGTTTAAAATTCCACTTAGTAGTGGGTTTTTATTTCTAAGGTGCTTATCATCCCAACCTGTTGTGATATAAAAATCCCAATCACCCGTGAATGTCGTGAATCCTTCTTAACTGGCTTTCGTCTCCTCGCGAACTTTGTCTTAGCTGGCATTGCGAATACTTTAAAAAAATGGTAAATTTCACCCCAAAAATTGACCAATTGGTCCTTCAACATCTTTATCATGGCCAATTGGCCCTCAACTTTAGGAAATTGCACTTAAGTCCCTTGAATTTTTGAAATCCCCAAAATTTCCCTAATTTCAACTTGGCCGAATTTGATTTCATCAAATTGATCGATCAAATGCATTTAATTGTTGAAATTGAAGTTAGATTTAAGTTCCTACACCACCATACAATTCAATTGTACTTTGAATCACACGATTTGACGTTGGAACGGGCTCAAACGGAGCTTCGCCGAAAAATTGAACATAGAGAGAGAAAGCTTCAAAAGCATACCGTTGGGGTTATAGTGGTCCGAGCATTCAATCTGGATAGATAACTCTCATCCTGGGTTCCTCCTAGAATCAAGAATCACCTCAATTCATGTCGAAATTGAGTGAGAATTTGGTTAGTAAAGATCTGTCATTTCTCTCTATCACCAATCGAAATTCATAGAGGAGAGCCAAGTTAGCTTACCATTCCCTCTAATTTAGTCGTAGGAGGGCTGAGGAGGTGTTGAGAGAGCTTGGTTTGGCCTAAGGAGGGCTTGTATTGGCTGATTTTTGCTTGATATAAACAGGGCAGCTTTGGTCCGTTGGAGCTGCTTCACTGTTCGATCACACTAGCGCATCTCCAACGACCCTTAGAGCAATTGAAGACTACAACCATGTAGATGACTTCTCCCCAAGTCTATGGAACTCGACCACACCTTCTTTAACTCAGAAAAGACCCTATAATTGAGCTCTAGTTCGAGCTCTATTAGAAAATTAAGTAGCTAAAAGAGAGGTTTTCAGGTGTGCGGAGGATGAATGGAGAGGGGCTCTTTATATAGGGAGCTTGGGGACTCTTAAGCCATCCATTTGGAACCTTAATGATAGTCATTGATGGTATAAAATGTACCGAATGAAAAAATTTCTTCTTCATTGGCGCTGGTTCAATTTTTCGGTGAGTGAATAGTGTTGTCATCTGAAGGAAGAAGACGACACTATTTCAAAGTGAACTGAACCAGTCCAAACCAGGTTTAACGCTTAAGTCGGCCGGTTCATGCCTGATTCGACTGAGTTTTTCAAAATTAAAATTTTCTAAATTTATCTAAATTCATTCTCTATACAATGGTGGCCTCAATTCTCTAATTTGAATAGTCTAAGCCACCTAGAAAAATGAATTTAGCATCCAATTCAATAGTGGTTCAAACAGGTTCAATCCGGTCTAGTTGTCTCTCCCAAATTATCCTAAGGTCCTTTTCCAAGGTTTTTATGGCCCTTTGGTTAGTAGTTGTAAGTTTCCCAATTTGCCCATTCTCTAGTGATCGGGTTTATGAACAGATTTGGTTTTCTCAATTAGTTTGACCAGTTCTTTTCCCGATTTTCCTTAACTCCAAATGGTGGGGTTTACATCTCTCCCTTCCTTTTAGGAGTTTTGTCCCCAAAACTTATTCCACATCCTTTGTACTAGAATGAACCTTCATTGATATAAATTTGGTAGTTTATCAACCTACAACCTTCTCGGTTGTTTCCGTTTATCACTTATATCACATACTTAAGATTTTCTTTTCATTCACATCCCTTTCTCATTCCATGGAGAGATGTAAGTTTTGGGGACCCAATCCTTCTTACATCCGGTTATTTTCACTAGAAGGCTTAAGGATATCTCACTAGAAGGCTTAAGGTCATATCCTTAAATTTACATCCTTCGTTTCCCCAAAACACTATTTCTCCATTCCAAAATCCTTTACTTAAGATTTCAGGATTAGAAGTTCCAAAATACCCAATCCTTCTTGCATCCTTTTATTTTCTTTAATGTTCACCTTCTTAGCTCAGTGTCCATTCCAACATCACGTACATACTTCCACAAGTGTTGGTGTTATCAGCTCTTCATCCTACAACGATCCTTCCCTCATTTTTTTGTTATTACTTCTTTATTCCACATTTTAACTCCTAACATCGTCATGCTCAAATCATAGACTCTTCCTTACCTAAGTCATATTTCCCTGGGATAATTGGGCTTACATGTCCCTTACTGCACAACATTCTTCGGAACTTGTCTTTGACATCATATCCTTTATAACCATATTGGTTTCCTTACTTACTCGTCTTTTCCCAACCTCTTTACTGGGTCTTTCAAATTTTCAAGTCTTTGAGTTTCCCAATACTTACTGACATGCTAAAGCTCTTCCTTTCTTACATCATTCCTTATTCCCAAGGGTGTCCTTTCCCTTAAGGACTCTTCTTTTTCGCAAACCACTCTTGCTCACTTGTGATCATTCAATGATCCTTTATTTCGAGTCATTTCCTTTCTTACTCATCTCCAGTAGCTTGTCTTTGAGGAGCTTATCTTCTTTCCAATTCTGTTGGTTCCATTTCCTCCTAATTGGGAACACATATGTTTTTCCAAGGTTCTCTTCCATGGTAAGTTTTACATTTCTTTTCTCCTGGAATTTCCTTCTAGTTTTACCATTGCGAATATCCAACCTTGAATGACATTCCTTGATGTCATCTTCTCCTGCTTACCTTTACCCTTGAGATCCTATGAGTACTTCTCATCTATCTCACCTCATTCTCACTTGCTCCCAATACTCATCTATTCATTTGAGGTGGAGTTGACATCCCCTTTGTGTCAAAATCTCTCATTCCACCTGCAAAAAATCTATTTAACATTTTCTTAACTTTCGGGTCGTTACTCCGGTCTTAGCCATTAATCTCTTTAAGGCTTTCCTCTTCCCTTAATTCCCAAAGGTTTTGGTCTTTCCATCCTTTCCTTCTTTATTGGAATTGTAACTTTCACAAGGGTCAGTTCGTTAATTGCCCCACTCGTATTATCCTCCTAGTTTAATTGTTTTGAGATGGTCGTCTCTCGAATCTTCGTGTCCTTGGTATCTAACCCTTTGCCTTGTTTAGGGTGTAGTCCTTACTACACCCTAGTTCTTATTAGAGTGTAGTTTATTCTTCCGGGTGATTTGGTTATTATGGGATATTTCCTTCAACTAGGTCCATCTAAAATTCCTATTTGGTTTCCTTGCCTTCTTGCAAGTAGATCACACTTAGCCTCTTATACCTTTTAATGAGGGCCTTACTTCAGTTCCAGTTTGCGATATTTCTTCTATTAATTACTTTAGCTTGGAACTTCCTCCTTTCGCGATCCCACTTCCTATTCTCATCATTCTTCTAGGGTCTTCTGTTCTGAGATTTTTATGATTAATCTCCCTACCGCTCCTTGAGAGTTCTTCTTTTATTCTTCTCTTATACTTACGGACCTTGGTATGGTTACTCACTCTGGATTCCTCCCTTCTTGTTCCATATCCTTGCTTTCAGTAAGTCCCATTATTTTCATGGAGTTCCTAATAACTTGTATCCTAACTTTTCCAAAGAAGGTATTATGCCTGGGATTCTTTCCAATCGTACTTCTTTCCTTTCCCCTTTTTCCTTGTGTTATCTCATTTGACTTAACCTTTTTAGTGTTCTCATTTCATTCTTCCTTTCTTCCGGTCAACTTTCATTCTTTTGGTTTTCCTTGGGATAGTCTAATCTCTCTTGTTTTCCCTTTTTTGTAACTCTTTCGTTAACCCTTAGACTCTCACTAGTCCCATGCTTTTTGATGTTTTCTTCCCTTGTTCCAAACTCCTTCCTTTACTTAGTTAGGATTTGTCTCACTTGGGTGAACTCTAAGAATCTCTTCTTGCCAAATTTTATTATACCTTTGAGGGAAAATCTTAAAGGCTGAGATTAATTAGAAATAACCCATTTTACTTCCTTAAGTGATTTTCTACTTTTTACTTTATTAGGATGCTCTTTTTGCTTGAATTTATCAAGGAACTCAAAAGTTTTATCGAGAAAAATTAACTTTCATTCAAGAAATATTTTCTTGCCATACTTGGCTTATTATAAAAGTTTTCTACCCCCTAATCCCTTCGCCTCATAGGCTGAGAGTTAGCTTTCGAATAGTTGTGGGACTCTTGATCAGATGGCTCTAAAGAACCAGTTGGGGTCCATTCGTATTCCCTTATGGGACGAATTCCATGTATGGCCTCCAATCCATACCGCCATAATACCTCTACCTCGCACTCATATATCCACTTCATCCATTGAGAGGGATCAAAGCTAGACTAAGTAGGTGGGGGTACTTGGTGGACCTTCATGAAGGTGGCATACGCATCCTAGTAATTTTCTCAAGACTCCTTCTTGGTTGGATTCCTCTTCGATTGTTGTGGGGCTGGAGGAGGGGTTGACGGACTAGTAGCAGTGCAATATGACAGGTCGACGGACCAGTCAAGATAAATAGTTGTTGGTTGAGATGAGGGTTGGGCCCATTAGACTAGTGGCACCACATATTATATGGCATGATGTGAAAATATTGATTGTGCATGTGCTATGTGTACGAGACCTTCAAGATGCCCAAGAGGGGTAGTAATGTGTCCTAGGGCCCTAGATGACCTAGTGGGTATAAGGGTAGTTCGTCGGACCAAGTGACCTTATGAAGCTCGATCTTGCTTCAAGTGCACGAGACCGAGCTGGGATCGGGATGAGGTCTCTGTCGTCATGCGGACATGGAGAATTGATTTCGGGATTGAGGGTCATATGTCGCGTACATCCACTCATTTTCAGGGTAGAAGTGGATGTGCTTCTATCTAGGTGGCCAGTAATACCGCTCCAATGCCACAAGTGGGTAAAGTGAACGTGTTAGCCTACGATTGTTTTATTAACCTTCATGATGAAGGATGTTCTTTTAAAAACTGAGATTTTTAAAGTAGAGAAAATCTAAAAGGAAATTAAGAAGTCTCGCACACTCCAAACTTGAAAACATTTTTTTCTTTTACTCCATTCTTTTAGAAACACCCATTCACTGAGTTGTAGAAACTCAACCCTCTTTTCTATCCCTTTTCGGGAAAAGAGAAAATGATTAGCAATAACACCGAGCATTACCCTCGGTCGGGTAAGCTTAATTTCTCTTAAGCTTGCATTTTATTTGATATATGTCCTTCTAGGTAACAAGGTCGAAAATATGCCTGGCTCATCTCAAGTTAAAGAAGGGGCAAACTCCTCTTGATCCGAGAAAGCGACAAGTTGTTTCACGGGGATCCAACTAAATTAAGTTGGGGCATGACATATTCTCCTCCCTGCACGAGAGTTAAAGATAGATTAATGTCAGGGCATAATATTGATAATGTTTCAAGGGAACTTAGCTCTTATACCACTCAAGTGGTCACACCCCGACCCAGTTTGGTCAGATCCCCGTGAACAACTTGTTGCTCTCTTGGTTTGAGAGGGGTTTCCCCCTTCTTTAACTCAAGAGGAGCCAAGCGTAATTCTCAACCTCGTTCCCTGTAATAACATATATCAATAAAAATACAACTTAAAATAATTAAGCATACCTAACAAAGGGTAAGGCCTAGTATTATCCCTAGTCATTTCTTTATTTCTTTAAAAGGGATAAAAAGGGTGGGTGAGTTTCTACAATTCAGTGAATGGGTAATTTAAAAAAAAATAAAGTTTTATTAAAATAGTTATTAAATTTGAGTGTGTCAGACTCTTTATTTCCTTTAAGATATTTCATCCGCCAAATCTTAGTTTTCAAAGCCATTTCTCATCATTAACCACAAACGGTGTGTTTATCAACCAACACATGTCCTTCATCATGAAGGGAACACATATTCGTAAGGCAGCACATCCACAGCACCCACTTTTGGCGTCAGAGCGACTTTACTGGCCACCTATATAGAAGCACGTCCACCTCTACCTTGAGAATGAGTGGATGTACATGACACCTAACCACAATCTCGTAAAGAAAACTACATGTCTGTATGAGGACAGAGACCTCATCCCGACCCCATCCCGGTCTCATGCGCATAAAGCTACGTTGAGCTTCCCTGACTACTAGCACAACAATCTACTCTTATTTCCACCATGTCATCGAGTAGCACTTAGGATGTATCACTACCCCTCTTGGGTGTCTTGAAGGTCTCGTACCTCAGTGCATGCACAAAATAATAGTTTTCCACATAAGCCATTTAATCTTTGGTGCCACTAGGCTAACAGCCCCGACGCTCAACTTAACCTGTAGCTATTTGTCTTGACTGGTCTATCGTCCTATCAAGTCGCACTACTGCTAGTCCATCGAGTATGTCTGTCCTATCTTGGTACAATGGCCAAACATATCATTCATTTAAAGTAATATTTTAGCCATTCAACAGACCAACCGGGTGTGAGGACATCTCCACTCATAATCGATGAATGGGTTTCCTACTTCCTTCGAGGAAGTTCATCATACCAACCACGTATGATCTACTTACAATCGATAATTAGTTTTTTTCACATAATTTCCATATCACTCCATTCAGGTGCGATGTTTAAATTTCCACTTATTAGTGGGTTTTCATTTCTGATGTGCTTATCATCCCAACCGGATATGATATAAAAATCCCACTCACCTGTGAATGCCGTAAATCCTTCTTAATTGGTTTTTTGTCTCCTCGTGAGCTTTGTCTTAGCTGGCATTCCTGATACTTCATTGTTCATTATCTTTTAGCTTGATAGCCTTCATTCATTATGAATGAAGAAAATACCCAACTTTTTAAATATTTGCAATTAGGTCCCAAAAGTTCTTTCACTTTGATTCCAGGTCCCTAATGCTGATTTTCCCTAAATTGAGTCCCGAAACTTCAAAAATTTACTTTGAGACCTCAATTTATTCAAAATGTCATAAAGGGGTTCAATTTTCCCAAATTCCCAATATGGTCCCCAATTTTTCCAAAATTACCATTTTGCCTCTACTTTACAAAAATGTTAAATGTCACCCTAAAAATTCCAAAAATTGACCAATTGGTCCTCCAACATTTTTATGACACCCGATTGTCCCTCAATTTTAGGAAATTGCACTTTAGTATCTTCAATTTTTGAAATCCACAAATTTCAACCATTAATCTTGGCTGAATTTGATTTCATTAAATTGACTGATCAAATGAATTTAATTGTTAAAATTGAAGTTAGATTTAAGTTCCTACACCTCCATATGATTCAATTGCACTTTGAATCGCACGATTTGACGTTGGGACGAGCTCAAATGGAGCTTCGTTAGAAAATTGAACGTATGCTTTGAAAGCTTACCATTAGGGGCGCGGTGGTCCAAGCTTTTGATCTGGATAGATAGCTCTCGTCCTGAGGTATCTTCTATAATCAAGAATCAACTCAATTCATGTCGAATTAAGGGAGAATTTGGTCAATAAAGATCTATTGATTCTCTCTAGCACCGATTGGAATTCACATAGGGGAGCCAAATTAGCTTACATTTCCGCTCTAATTCGGTCATAGGAGGGTTGAAGAGGTGTTGGGAAAGCATGATTTGGCCTGAGTAGAGCTCGAATTGGCTAATTTCATCTCAACAAAAAGAGGGTAGCTTCAGTCCACTGGAGCTGCTTCACTGTTTGATCATGGCGACCCTTGGAGACTACCATCATATAGCTGACATCTCCCTGATTTTAAGGAACCTGACCACACTCCAATTGCTTCGAGGATCGCTAAAGAAGCGCCAACCTGATTGAACAGTGAAGTAGCTCTCGTGGACTGAAGCTCCATATTTTTGTGGAGTTAAAATCAGCCAATTTGAGCCCACCTCAGGCCCAACTAAGCTCTCCCAACACTCCCTCAGCTCTCACAAAATTGAATTAGAATGGAAATGTAAGCCAATTTGGCTCCCCTCTATGAATTCTGATCAGTGCTAAAGAGAGAACCGACAAATATTTATGGACCAAATTCTCCCTCAATTTTACATGAATTGAGGTGATTCTTGATTCTAGGAGTAACCTTAGAATGAGAGCTATCTACCCATATCAAAAGGTCAAACTGCCACACCCTCGATGGTAAGCTTTCAAATCTTTCTCTCTCTACATTCCGTTTTCCAGCATAGCTCTGTTTGAGCTCATTCCGGTGCCAAATTATAAGATTCAAAGTGCAATTGAATCGTATGGATGTGTAGGAACTCAAATCCACTTTCCCTTTCAACAATTAGCTTCGATTGATATGTCAATTTGATGAAATCAAATCCGGTTAGGTTGAAAGGTTGAAATTGGGGGGAACATTTAAGGAAAATTTGGGGATTTGGAAAATTTGAGGGATTAAAGTGCAAATTTCTAAAATTGAGGGCCAATTGGGCATGGAAAAGATGTTAGAGGACTAATTGGTCAATTTTTTTTATTGTGAAATTTACACTTTTTGGAAAGTAGGGGCAAAATGGTAATTTTGGAAAAGTTGGGGACCAAATTGGGAATTTGTGAAACTTGAAGCCCTTTTTGCAATTTTGAATAAATTGAGGCCCCAAGGCAAAATTTTGAAGTTTCGGGACTCAAGTTGGGGGAAAATCACCATTAGGGACCTAAAGTTAAAGAAAAAGAACTTTAGGGACCTAATTGCAAATAATTATAAAGTTTGGGTATGTTATTCATTTGTGATAAATGAAGGCCATAAAGCCAAAGGATAATGAACAAACATGTTCATATTGTGTAGGAACATAAAGTGCCAAGAACTATAGCCAAGACAAGCTCGTGTGTAGATAAAAGCTAGTTAAGAGGTATTCACTACATTCATGGCTGAGTGGGAATTTTCATATCATATCTAGTTGGGAGGATGAGTACATAGGAACTTAAAACCCACTATTATGTGAAAATTTTCACATGACACCAGGATGGGGTGATGTGGAAATTACGCGAAAAAAGTACTTAACGGTTGTAAGTAGATCATATACGATTGGTATGATGGACTTCTTGGAAAGAAGTGGAAAACCCGTTTACCGATTGTAAGTGGTGATGTCATCACACCTGGTTGGTGTGGTAGACAAATGAAAAGATCATTTTGTTAGAAGTGCTCTCCCCTAACTATGTGGTATTGCTTAAACATTTTGGGAGACCTTCTTGACGGGAGCTTGAATAGCCCAGATAAGTCGGAGGCCTCAGTTTTTGAACTTGGGGGCTAAAATGCTTGATTTTGAAAAATCTCGTACAATGGGCCCAAGGCTAGTTGGCATGAGCAAGAGCTCGTAAACAGACATAATATTAAGCAATGAAAACTTCAATAAATGATGTGTTTAGCCATGGTACCAAGACATGATCACCATACTTGATAGACTGCCGGTAGTGCGACAAGACAGGTCGACGGACTAGTCAAAACAAACAGTTGCAGGTCGAGTTGAGGGTCGGAGTTGTTGGACCAGTGGCACCAAAGATTAAATGGCTTATGAAGAAAACTATTGTTTTGTGCATGCATTGAGGTTTAGGACCATCAAGATGCCCAAGAGGGGTAGAGATGTGTCCTAGGGGCTACTGGACGACATGGTGGAGATAATGGCAGTTTGTCGTGCCAGCAGTCAAGGAAGCTCGACGTAGCTTCATGTGCATGAGATCGAGGTGGGATCAAGATGAGGTCTTTGTCCTCATATGGATACGGAGTTTTCATTTCAGATTTGAGGGTCGGATGTCACGCACAACCATTCATTCACATGGTAGAAGTGGACAAGCTTTTATTTAGGTGGTCGGTAAAGTTTCTCCAACAGCACAAGTGGAGGCAGTGGATGGGATACCCTAGGAATGTGTGATCCCTTCATGACGAAGGGCATGTGTTGATTGTTAAACACACCGACAGTGGTTAATAAGAAATGATGGCTTGAAAACTGAGAAATTGAGGAAATGGTTTTTATAAAATAAGGAGTATGGCACACTCCAATTCAAAAACTATTTTATTGAAACTATATAATTTTTTTAAGATACCCATTCACTGAGTTGTAGAAACTCGCCCACCCTTTTTAACTGTTTTCAGGAAATAGAGATATGACTAGAGATAACACCAGGCCTTACCCTCTGTCAGGTATGCTTAATTATCTTGAGCTTGCATTTTTTATTGATATATGTTATTACAGGGAACAAGGTTGAGATTACGCCTAGCTTCTCTTGAATTAAAGAAGGGGGAAACCCCTCTTGAACCAAGAGAGTGGTGGGTTATTCATGGGGATCTGACCAAACCATGTTGGGTGTGACATAAATCATACCCGGTTGGGATGGTGAGCACTTTAGAAATGTAAAACCACTTGTAAGTGGGATTTTAGCATCATACCAGAATGAGTTTTTGGGCAATATAGGCAAAAACCAACTTACCGATTGTAAGTAGAGGTAAATCATATCCGGTTGGTATGATGTACTTCCTTCAAGGAAGGAGAAACCCGCTTGTCAGTTGTAAGCGGAGGTATCATCACACTCGGTTGGTGAAATGAAGTGAAAATATATTTTTGTCAAAAATGTTCTCCCTTGACTATGTGCCAATGCTTAAACCATTTGGGAGACCTTCTTGACGGGAGCTAGAATAGTTGAGATAGGCCAAAGACCTTGGTTTTTGAACTTTTGGGGCTAAATGCCCGATTTTTTTTTTTTTTGGAAAATCACGTGCACTGGGCCCAAGTCCACTAGGCACGAGCAGGAGCTTGGAAACAAACATGAGTTATATAAAGCAATGAAATTTCTAATGAAATGGATGTGTGATTTCACCATGGTACTAAGACAGGACCGATAGTACTCGATGGACTAGCGGCAATGCATCAGGACCAGGTCGACAGACCGGTCTGGACAAACAACCATAGGTCGGTTTGAGGGTTGGGGCAATTGGACCAGTGGCACCAAAGATAATGGCTATGATATGAAAACTTCTTGTTTGTGCATGCACTTGAGGTACTGGACCATCAAGACACCCAAGAGGGGTAGTGATGGGTCCTAAGGACTACTAGACGACATGGTGGAGATAAGGGCAATTCATCGCACCAGCAGTCGGGAAGCTGAGAGTAGCTTCTTGCGCATGAGATCGAGATGGGGTCGGTATGAGTTCTCTGTCCTCATACGGACACAGAGTGGTATTTTAGGTTTGAGGGTCAAATGTCAAGAACATCCACTCAGACCTAGGGTAGAGGTGGACAGACTTCTATCTTGGTGGCCGGTAAAGACACTCCGAGCCACAAGTGGGTGCAGTGCACGGGATGCACCTACGAATGTGTGTACCCTTCCTAATGAAAAGCGTGTGTTGTCTGTAAAACACCTAATATGGAAATGGGGAAAAGGTTTTAAAAACCTTGGAAAGGATTTAAGAATCCTTGGAAGAAGGAATGGCAAACCTTGGGAAAAGGTCGCTGGAAAAGAAATTGAAAATGAAGAAACTCTTTTGAAAGAGAATGTCACCCTTGGCAGGGTAAAGGTTTTTGAAAAACAAAACTTGAAGAAAAACTTTCTTTTTAAAGAAATGATAACCTTGGCGAGCCTATTTTTAAAACTCACTCCCATCACCCACTCACTATATTGTAGAACTCACCCCTCCCTTTTTATGCCTTTTAGGTAACCAACGAAAAAGAAAACTTAAAGACCTCCCTGTAAGACACATATGTTAGTTTTAAGATATTCAATCTTGTCCAAACTACCCATCCCAAGGTACCTCCTTAGGTCTCCTTCTTACTCCACTCAAGGTAAGACTCTTCTTCTTAAGGATTTTTATTCATGTCATTGAGTTGGATGTTCCATATACATTTGATCGTCCCTTTTTTCCATTATTTCCTAGATTGTTGATGCTCTTAGTTCAACATCGTTTAGGACTTTTTGTCCTTAATCCCTTAGGTTTTGATCTAATTTCTTCCTTATCTTATTTTGGTCCTTCCTCCATTTTTTGTTTACTACAATTCTAGATCCATTTCTTAGATTTGTCTTATAGACTCGGTCTTACTTGGGTCACCTTTCTTGGAACTATTGATACTACATGTTATTTACAGCATGATGTGTTCTGGAATTATCTTTGCCCATATGGTTTCAAAAGGTGTATCATTGATAACGGTTCATGCCTTTCTGTCCATTTAGGCGTCGTATGGCTTCGTTCCCTCCTACTACCTAGTAGTGTTTCCCAACTACCTTTTATTTTGTCCAACTGTCCTTTAAATCTCTTAACATCAATGTAAACCTCGCCCTTTGGAGTTAAGGAAAACCGAAAAAAGAACCGATTAAACTGAGTGAGAAAACCAAACTAGTTCACAAACCCGATTATCAGAGAACGGGCAATTTGAGAAATTTCAACTCCTGAGTGACCCAAAGGATTCATAAAACTTTGGAAAAGAACCATATAATAAATTGAAGTGGAAAACCAGACCAGTTCAGATAAACCAGATCAAATAGGATTGAACCGGTTTATGAACTAAGCCAATTTATGAACCAGACTCGATAAAGAGAGGGCAAACTGGGAAAAATATGGATTCCAAGTGACCTAAAGAGTCACATAAGTCATGAAAAAGGACTTATGGATGAATTGGAGATGAAAACCAAACTGGTTCAGGTGAACCGGATTAAACTAGTTTGTACCACTATTGAACCTAATGCTAAATTCATATTTCTAGGTGGCTTAAAAAAATTCAAATTTGAGATTTGAGGCCACCATTGGATAAAAAATGAATTTAGAAATTTTTATATTTGAAAAATTCGGTCTAATTGGGGAAGAACCGGCCGGTTTAAGCTTTGAACCCGGTTTGGACTAGTCCTGTCTAGTTTAGAATAGTGTCATCTTCTTCCTTCAAATGGCAGCACAATTCAATCGCTGGAAAATTGCGCAGCACCAACGAAGCTGAAAAGTCTCCAACCAAGGAGTTTGAAGAAATGAATGACTGTCGTTAAGGTGCCAATCGAACGTCCAAGAAGTCCCCAAGCTTCCTATCTACCTATTCCTTGTGTTTAACTTACTCCTTGGGTTCTGGGTAAACTTCCCTTGAAATTGGTCCTTTATCCCCAAATTGCATTCCATTTGAAATTTTACCTTCTATTCTACTTTAGTTGGGTTCATCACTTCTTCTCTAGAATACATATGCCTCTTCAGGGCTCCCTTCCTTGGTAGGCTTCCTCCTCCTTTCCCGAATTTCCTCTTTGCTTCGTCTTCTTAGGTATCTATCTTTACGTCAACTTCATGGCATCCTTTGATGTCATCCTCTCTCGCTTTCCCTTACTTCAAGGAATCTTGCTAGCACATCCCTTGTACCTTTGTATTTATTACAACTTGTACTCGCTACAATTTTTATTTCTATTTGGGAGGGGTTTTCGATCTTTTTCCTTTCGGGGTTTTTTAATCTCCTTCTGAGAGCTTACTCTATCCCTTCCATGGCTTGAGTTTGGTCATCGATTCATTCTCAGCCATTTATTTCTTCAAGGATTTCTTCATCCTTCTTTTCCAAGGTTCTAGCCTTTACACCTTTCCTTCCTTGCTGGAGTTTAATTTATGGTCTTCTCAAGGGTTAGTTCGTTAACTACCTCATCCGCACTATTCTCCTGGTTCACTTGTCTCGGAACAGTTATCCTTTGAGTCTACTCATCCTTGATGCCTATCACATCACCCTTTTTAGGGTCGTTTATTCTCCATGGTCATTCTATTATTTCTAGTTGTTTCCTACTTGACTACTCTCCTTTTTCCACAAATAGGTCACACTTTTCATCCTAAGACATCCTTAACCACTTATGCCCCTTTCTAGGTTCCTTATTTCGGGTTAAGCCTCTTATGATCCACCCATCGTTTCCTTAGCTTGGGAATATCCTTTTTATGGTCTCACTTCCTATCTTTATCCTTTTTCTTAGGGACTTCTATCCTAGAATTTTCACGTTCAACCTCCCTATGCTCCTTGTAAACTTTTCCTTCTTTTCTTTCTTACACACTTCTAATATGGGTATGGTTATCTGCCCTTAATCCTTCCTTGTCCTCCAATTCCCTTTTTGTTCCTTATCCTTTCTTTGACGAGCTCCTGATTATGGGTGGGTTCCTAGCACTTTACGTTAGTCCAGCCGCCCATCAATAGTTCCTTCAAGGGTATTTAGTCTCATTCATTCCTCCAGAGTTCTCTTTCCTAGCATATTATTTTTCCTTTTCACTCTTACCGTGTCCTATCCTTGAGTTGCCTGAGGAGGTTTTCTGTGTTCACCCTTTTCGAGAGGATTCTTGTACCTTACCGCTCTTCTTTGTTGTCATTAATTCAACTAGTTCTTCTTAGAGGCGACTCAATTCCTCTTGATTTCTTAACTCTTGTACGAGGGCTCGCTCAATCCCTTAGGGTCCCTAGGCTTTTCACCTACTCCTCCTATATCTTTTGATGTTGTCTTGCCTTTCCCCAGTATTATTCTATTCCTTGACTCTTCTTTCCTTATACTGGACACTTTATAAGCACACACTTTTCCATTTTTCCTATTCTTGGTTAGGGTATGTCCTTTTCGATGACTCCCTTTCTAGGCAGGCTCTTGGTTTCTCTCCAGAAACTCCCTTCTTAGTCTTTCGTCTTGTTGCCTTGTTACTCAGCATTTCCTAATTCTTGTGGGGGAACTAGGTCGGCTATCTTAGGGTTAGTGTTAACTAGAAGTGACTGGTAGTCTTCCTCCTTAGGTGGCCTTACTCCAATCTGTTAGTTGTACTTGTCGTTATCAGGGAGACTAACTTTTAAGGAAATAAATGAGCATTATTTATTCAATGTGGTAATTTCTTGTCGCACTTGGCTTATTACAAGAATTCACTACTTCCTAGTCCCTTGGAGTCACAAGCTGGAAGTTAACTTATTAATGGTTTCGGGATTCATGGTCCGAGGGCTCTGATGAACTGGTTGATGTCCATCCATACTTCTTTCGGGCTTCCATGATAGGACAGACTTCATGGAATACCCCGAGCTCGTACCTTCTTAGCACCTTAGCCTCTCACTCTTAGGTCCACCACATCCATTGGGAAGGGTTGAAGTTGGATTGAGCTGGTGTGGGTGCTTGGTGGACTTTCATAAAGGTGGTGTGGGCATTACAATAGTTATCACATGCCTCATTCTTAGTTGGAGACTTTTTAGGTTGTTGCGGGGCTGGTGGGGTTTCGGGCTCCTTGGGGGAGGGATAGGTTCTTCCTATCTTGGAGGAGGATATGTGATGCCTTCTAGCTCTAATAAGGCTACAACAAGTTTCTTATAATCTTCGCCCATATATTGGGGTACTCTCTTTTCAACCTTTAAGAACTGTTGCATGGCTGCCTCTATGGAGGTAGGTGTCTTTTTCACGATCTCGTGTGTATGTTTGTTTCGCACAATGAATTTCGTAGGAATTCTTTTTCCTACAGGGTAGTTAAGTTTTTATTAGTGTCAGAGCATAGTATTGATAATGCTTTCAAGGGAACATGGCTCTAATACCACTCAAGTTGTCATGCCCCAACCCAGTTTGGTCGGATCCCTGTGATCAACTTGCCCCTCCCTTGGTTTAAGATAGTTTCCCCTTCTTTTAATAAAGAGGAGCCATGCGTAAATTCAAACCTTGTTCCCTAGAATAGCCTAAATCAATCAAAATGCAAGCTTAAAAGTGAATTTTTAAGCATACCTAATGGAGGGTACATCTTCACGATTTCTTTGGTTAAATCTCCTTACTCCTAAAAGGAGAAAAAGAGAGGGGGTGAGTTCTCTGACTTAGTGAGTGGTTGTTGGGAGTGAGTTTTCAAGACAAATAGCTTCATTTAAATGATGTCGAGGTTGCTGTTTCATTTAAATGAAAGTTTTCCACAAAGTTTGATTTTCAAAACCTTTTTTCCCATTACCATATTAGGTGTGTTTAGCAAACAACATACACCCTTCATCACGAAGGATAACACACATTCGTAGGTGCAACCTATCCACTACACCCACTTGTGGATCGAAGCATCTTTACTGTCCACCAAGATAGAAGTCCATCCACTTCTACATTGGGTATAAGTTGATGTTCTTGACATCCAACCCTCAGACCCAAATGCCATTTCGTATCCGTATGAGGACATAGACCTCAACCCGACCCCACTTCGGTCTCATGCGCAAGAAGCTACTCTGAGCTTCCCAACGGACTAGCATGACGAACTGTCCTTATCTCCGCCATGTTGTCTAGTAGCCCTTAGGACCCATCACTACCCCTCTTAGGCATCTTGATGGTCCTATACCACAAGTGTATGCACAAACAATAATTTTTATATATGGCCATTATTTTTTATGCCAAAGGTCCAACGACCCCAACCCTTAACCCAACCTACAATTGTTTGTCTAGGCCAGACCATCAACCTGGCCCTGACGCACTACCGCCAGTCCATCGGGTAGTATTGGTCCTAACTCCGTACCATGCAAAATCACACAACAATTTCATTAGAAATTTTCATGGCTTTCTTTATTCAAGTCTGTTAACGAGCTCCTGCTCATGCCAACTGGCCTTGGGCCCACTGCACGTGTTTTTCCAAAACTAGGCATTTAGCCCCATGAGTTAAAAAACTGAGGCCTCTAGCCTATCTGAGTTGTTCTAGCTCCCATCAAGATGATTTTCCAAATATTTTAAGCATTGGCACACGATCAAGAGAGAACACTTTTGACAAAAAAGTATGTTTTCAACTTCATCACACAAACAGGGTGTGATAATATCCCTACTTACAACCTGTAAGCGGTTTTTTCTTTCCTCAAGGAATTTCTTCATACCTACTAGGTATTATTGCCTCTACTTACGACCGGTAAGTAAGTTTTAACTTAAATCGCTCATCACACCAAATAGGCATGATATTAAAACTCCCACTCACAAGTGGTTTTTCATTTCTAAAGTGATCACCATCCCCAACCGAGTATAATGTAATTAAGCTCACTCACTCGATAATCATAACATATTCGTCTATAATCGATTCCTGACTCCAAGCTAGCTTTTCCTTCCTGGTGTTCCTGTCTCTCGTGTTCCTACATGATTTGGGCAACTTTATCACTAAAGGTTTGACATAATAGCCATCGTTTTCTCATGTATGAGCGACTAGACTCAAAATTGTTAATTAATTGCACTTAGGTCCCTAAAGTTCGTTTTCCTTAACTTTATGTCCCCAATGTCAACCTTTCCCCCAAATTGAGTCCCACGACTTCCAAAATCCCCAACTTTTCAAAAATTACAATTTTGCCCCTACTTTCCAAAAATGGCAATTTGACCCCAAATATTCCAAAAATTGACCAACGGGTCCCTCAATATCTTTCTCATGGCCAATTGGCCTTCAATTTTGGGAAATTGCAAAGAAGTCCCTCAATTTGTCGAAATCCCCAATTTCTCCCCTTCACACTGACCGAATTTGATTTCTTCAAATTGGATATTTAATTGGGGTTAATTGATCCAATTAAAGGTATGTATCAGTTCCTACACTTCCATACGATTCAATTGTGCTTTGAACTGCAGCATTTGGGTTCGAGTTGAGCTCAAATGGAGCTTCGCCAGAAATAGCTCATAGAGATAGAAAGCTTTGAAAGCTTACAGTAGAAGGTGCGATGATCCAAGTTCTTAATTGGGGAAGGTAGCTCTTTTCCTAAGGTTCCTTCTAAGATTAAGAATCACAACAATTGATGTTAAATCGCGGGTGAATATAGTTAGTGAACTTCAATACTTTCTCTCTCTAACACCGATCTGAAACGACTAAGGAGAGCCAAATTAGCTTACCTTTTAGCTCTGTTGAGGTCGTATGAGGGTTGTGGGTGTGTTGGGGAGGCTTGGTTTGGTTGAAGGAGGGCTGAATTTGGCCGAATTTAGATCAGGTAAAATAGGGCAGCTTCGGTCCGTCGGAGCTACTTCATTGTTTGATTCCATCGGTGCTTCTCCAGCAGTCCTTGGGTTGAATGGAAGTTACTGTCAGGTAGTTGACTTCTCCCAAAGTCTAAACAACCCGACCTTTCCTTCTAAGCTAAGAAAAAGGCCTATATCAGAGCTCTAGTTCGAGCCTCACCAGAAAATAGAGCAGTTGAGAGAGAATAGAGATTTGAGGTGTGTGAAGGATGAATGGACAGGAGCTCTTTATATAGGAAGCTTGGGGACCACCAAGAAATGGCCTAATTAGAGCCATTTTTACTTGGTCAGTGTTATCCGTTTTCTGCATTAATGAGCAGTGATGTCATCCTGAGGAAGAAGATGGCACTGTTGCTAACCGGACCGGACCGTTCCGACCGAGTTCAATGCCTACATTGGCCAATTCAGACCCGATTCAACTAGTTTTCTCAAAATTAAAATTTTCTAAATTCATTATTTATCTAATGGTGGCTTCAATTCCCCAATTTGATCATTTTAAGCCACCAAGAAAAATAAATTTAGAAACCAGTTCAAGTATTGTTCAAACCAGTTCAATCCAGTTCAAGTCTGGTTCGTCCTGAACCGGTTTATTTTTCTCTTTCCATGATTTTTATAACTCTTTGAGTTATTCAAAATTTGTAAATTCCCAAATTTACCCTTTCCTTATCGGTTATGGTTTGTGAACCGGCTCAATTTTCTCTTCTAAAATGACCAGTTCTTTTCCCAGTTTTCTTATCTTTAAGGGACGGGGTTTACAAACTACCTCTACCCTGTGTTTGACTGGACCTAGCTCGTCTGACCCTCAAACCATAATCAATTCATGGTGTTCACTTTGTGTGACGAGACCTCCTTTCCCCTATTGCCTCGGTCTTAGTGCACAGGATGTTCCTCGATCTTCTCTACATATTGGAAGCTTAAACTGCCCTTATGCACCCTGGGTCTAGCAGGCCTTGGGATCCATCACTATCTCGTACCAGGTGTCCTGATGACCCCGTATCTCATAGTGCATGTACATTTAATAGTCTTTTTCTTTTATAGCCATTATCTATGGCCCTCCAGCACAACGGTATGTTTCCTTGGCTTTGGCCCAAGCATAATGGCCCAACTGGTTCGACGACCTAGCTTCGGCTTAGCAGCGATTTGGCTCAACAAGCCTAACATCCCAGACTTGGCTTCATGGTTATCACACATAATTATCCATTAATTGGATCTTTTGGAAATACTTATCACATGCTAATTCTAGACAAGTCCATTGGCCTTGGGCCAACATGCATTACCAAGCCTAAGCCCCGAAAATAACTCCCAAATGTTTTAAGCAGATCCGCCTAGTCAGAGGAGGCTAATTACAAGAAAATTGTTTTCAAGGCGAACCATCATTCCAACTAGAATTGACGTTATAAGGTTCTCACTCATCCGGTAATCTCGACGAGGCTATCTCAGCGGAGCCTTGCTTTGCGGCGCACTGTCTGGTGTCGGCGCTTGGACAGTTTGTCCCTACACGGCATGAATGTCCATATCAGGGTGTTGTGCATAGGAGGCCACATTTTTTAGTATTTGTGTGTGGGACCTCGCATTATGCCTTAATTATGTTTTGATCCCTAAAGTTTGTTGTCACCCCCCGACCCGTTTTGGTCAGATCGCCGTGATCAAGCTGCCACTCTCCCAACTTACTAAGGGTTGCCCCTTCTTTATAAACCGTGAAGAGTAAGACATCCTTTAAACTTGCACCTTTCCTAGAATAACATAAATCAAAACTACATAAAATTTCAAACTTATCATACTTGCCTTACAGGTGTTTTAGGCGGTGGTCTTTGGGGTAAGTTTTTCAAGGTTACCTGAAAGGGATATAAGGGAGGGGTGAGTTCAACGACTTAGTGAATGAGTGTTTTAAGGTATGATTTTAAAAAAAATGGTTTGAATTGGAGTGTGCCAGACTCCTTATTTTTCTATTTCATTCTCAAATTTGGTTTTCATAACTATTTCTCATCATAATAGTATGTTTATCAACCAATACATGCCCTTCATCATGAAGGAAACACACATTCGCAGACCAGTCCGTCCATTGCACCCACTTGTGTCATCAGAGTGACTTTACCGACCACCTAGATTGAAGCACGTCCACTTCTACCCTTTGAATGAGTGGATGTACGCGACATCTAACCCTCAATCCCATAAAAAAACTCTATGTCCGTATGAGGACAAAGATATCGTCACATCTCTACCCTGGTCTCATGCGCAATAAAGCTACGTCGAGCTTTTCAAGACTTCTGGTACGACTAACTGCCCTTATCTCCACTAGGTCGTCCAGAGCCCTAGTTTGCATCACTACCCCTCTTAGGCATCTTAATAAAGGTTCCATAACACAGTGCATGCACAAATCAATAATTTTCCACATAAGCCATATAATTTGTGGTGCCACTGGTCCAATGGCCCCGACCCTCAACTCGACCTATAGCTATTTGTCTTGACTAGTCCGAAAACTTGTCATGTCACATTGCCACCAGTCTATTGAGTATGTAAGTCCCGTGTCAGTACTATGGCCAAATAATTCATTCACTAAGTTTTCATGGCTTAAATCATTTTTCTTTATGAGCTCCTACTCGTGCCAACTAGCCTAGGGCCCACTGTTTGAGATTTTCAAAATCGGGCATATTAGCCCCCAAGTTCCAAAATCGAGGCCTTTGGTCTAATTGAGCTATTTGAGCTCCTGTAAAGAAGGTCTTCCAAAAATTTTAAGTAGTGGCACACAGTATAGGGAGAGCACTTCCGACAAAATAAATTTTTTAGTCGTCCATCACACCAACAGAGTATGAGGACATCTCCGCTTATAACCGATAAGTGGGTTTTCCACTTCCTTCCTAGAAGTTTCATCATATCAACCAAGTATGATCTACTTACAACCGGTAAGTACTTTTTCCAGTGATTTCCACATCACTCCTCTCAGATGTGATGATTAAAATACCATTTAGTAGTGGGTTTTCATTTCTGAGGTGCTTATCATCCTAATCGGGTATGATATTAAATATCCCACCCACCCAATAGTGTAGTGAAATTTCTCTTAGCTGGCTTGTTGGCTTCATGCAAACTTGTCTTAGCCAGCATTCCTAGTACTTCATGTTCCTACATTATATGAACAGTCTTGTTCATTATTCTTTGGCCTAATATCTTTCATTCATCCCAAATGAATGAAAAAACTAAACCTTTTCATTTATTTACAATTATGTCCCTAATGTCAGTTTTCCACCAAATTGAGTCCCAAAACTCTAAAATTCACCTTAGGAACTCAATTTATTCAAATCCACAAAGGGGTTCAAGTTTCCCAAATTTCCAATTTGGTCCCCCAACTTTTCCAAAATTACCATTTGCCCCTACTTTACAAAAATGGTAAGTTTTTGCCCCAAAAATTACAAAATTTCCCAATTGGTCCTCCAACATCTTTAGCATGCCCAATTGGCCCTTAATTTTATGAAATTGCACATTAGTCCCTCAAATTTTCAAAATCCCCAAATTTCTCTGAAATTTTCCCCCAATTTAAACCTTCTAACTCAGCCGAATTTGATTTCATCAAATTGACCAATCAAATGAGTTTATTTGTTGAAATTGAAGTTAGATTGGAGTTCCTATACCTTCATACAATTCAACTGCACTTAGAGAGATGTCGGAATGAGCTCAAACGGAGCTTCGCCAGAAAACTGGACTTAGAGAGAGAAAGCTTTGAAAGATTACCATCGGAGGCATGGCGGTCCGAGCTTTCAATTTGGGCTGATAGCTCTTATCCTGAGGTCTCTCCTAGGATCAAGAACTGCATCAATTGATGTCGAACTGAGTGATAATTTAGTCATCAAAGATCTGAGGGTTCTCTCTCTAGCACCGATCAGAATTTGCAGATGGAAACCAAATTGGCTTACCTTTCAGTTGTACGAGGACTGTTGAGATGTTGGGAGGGCTTGGTTTGGCCTAAGAAGGGCTCGAATTGGCTGATTTTAGCTCGTTAGAAATAGGGCAGCTTCAGTCTGTCGGAGCTGCTTCACTATTTGATCACACCGGTGCTTCTCTGGTGACCTTCGGAGCAAATGGAGACTATAGGCATGTAGCTAACTTCTCCTCAAATCCAAATAACTCGACCACGCCTTCTTTGGCTCAGAAAAATGCCCAAGTCGGAGTTCTAGTTCGAGCTTCACCAGAAAATGAAGTAGTTGAGAGAGAATGAAGTTTTCAAGTGTGAGAAGGATGAATAAGGAGGGGCTCTTTATATAGGAAGCTCGGGGACTTCTTGGTCATCCGATTGGCACCTTAATGGAAGTCATTCATTACCTGAAACTCCCTGGCCAAAGACTTTTCATCTTCTCCAGTGCTGCTCGATTTTCTGGCAAGTGAACAGTGTTGTCATTTGAAGGAAGAAGACGACACTGTTCTAAATTGGACCAGACCGGTCCGAACCGGGTTTAAAGCTTAAATCGGCCAGTTCAGGCCCAATTTGACAGAAATTTTCAAAATTAAAAATTTCTAAATCATCTAAATTCATTCTCTATTCAATGGTGGCCTTAATTCTCCAATTTGAATTTTTTAAGCCACTTAGAAAATTAAATTTAGCATCCAGTTCAATAGTGGTTTAAACCAATCCAAACTAGTTCAATCGGGTTTGGATCCCGTTCACCTAAACCAGTTTGATTTTCATCTCATTTTCATCCTAAAGTCCTTTTTCATGACTTTTGTAATTCTTCAGCTCACTCGGGATCCATAAATTTCTTAGTTTGACCTTTCTCTATCGGTTCTGATTTGTAAACTGACTCGGTTTTCTCTTTGAAAATGACTAGTTCTTTCCTTGATTTTTCTTATTAGCAAAGGACGGGGTTTACAACTCTCCCCTCCTTTTAGTGGTTTTATCCTGAAAATATTTACATGCCAAATAATTGAGGGTAACTATCCCTCATCACACTTTCAGTTTCTCATGTTTCTTCCTACACGGGTCCGTTCTAACCCAGAACCTTGACCATAGGAATCCTCTTATTCCTTAAGTTTTTATCCCTCCAGTCGATGATTTGTACCGGTTCCGTTTGATACGTCAGGTTCTCTTCCAGCTCCAATGGAGGTCGGTCCAACACATGGTTAGGATCAGGCTTATACTTCAGAAGCACGGAGATATGGAATACACTGTGTATTCTCTGCAGGTCTAGAGCTCGTTCCAATTTATAGGCCACCAGTCCTATCCTTTGAATGATGGGATATGGGTCAATATATGTCATGCCCTGACCTAGTTTGGTCGGATCCCCGTGATCAACCCGCCACTCTCCCAGTTTATTAAAGGGTTTCCCCTTATCATAAACCGTAAAGAGTAAGGCGTCCTTTTACTTACACCTTTTTCCTGGAATAGCATAATCAAAACTATATGAAATTTAAAACTTTACATACCTGTCTTACAGGCATCTTAGTTGTTTGAGGACAAAGACCTCATCCTGTCCCCACCCAGGTCTCATGCGCTTCGTGCTACTCCAGATTTCGCACAGACACCTGGAACAACGAACTGCCCTTATAGCCACCAGGTCGTCCAGTGCCCTTAGGACGCATCACTACCCCTCATGGGCGTCTTGATGATCTCGTACTCACAGTGCATGCACAAACAATATTTTCTTATATTGCCATGTAATCTGTGGTGCCACTAGTCCAACGACCCCGACTCTCAACTCAACCCGCAGCTGTTTGTCTTGACTAGTCCGTCGACCTGTCATGTCGCACTGCCGCTGGTTGACTGAGCATGTCGGTCCTATCTTGGTACCATGGCCAAACAATTCACTTATTAAGTTTTATGGCACATATATCATGTTCATTTAAGAGCTCCTTCTCGTGCCAATTGGCCTTGGACCCACTGTACGAGATTTTCAAAATCGGGCATTTAGCCCCCAAGTTCCAAAATCGAGGCCCTTGGCCTATTAGAGCTATTCAACACTACCGAATTTAATTTCATCAAATTGACCGATCAAACACTTCTAATTATTGAAATTGGAGTTGAAATTGAGTTCCTATATGTTCATACGATTCTAAGAAACTTTGAATCGCAGATTTTAATGTCGGAACGAGCTCAAACGGAGCTTTACCGGAAAACGGACTGTAGAGAGAGAAAGATTCGATTTCTCACCGGTGAAGGCACGACGGTCCGAGCTTTCGATCTGGGCATATAGGTCTCGTCCTAAGGTTCATCCTAAAATCAAGTATTGTATCAATTGGTGCGGAATTGGATTAGAATTTCGTCATTGAAATTCGGTCGACTCTCTCTCTAGCACCGATCGAAAATTATAAAGGGGAGCCGAATTGGCTTACCTTTCGGTCCTAATTCAGCCGTGGAAAGGTTGAGGAAGTGTTGGGAGGGCTTGGTTTGGCCTGAGGAGGGCTTGAAATGGCCAATTTCAGCTTGGCCGAAATAGGGCAGCTTCGGTCCGCCGGAGTTACTTCACTATTCCATCATGTCGGCGCTTCTTCAACGATTCTCGGATTAACTGGAGTTTGCTATCAGATAGCTGTCTTCTCCCCAATTCTAAAGAGCTCGACCTTTGTTCAAGTCAAAGCTCTGGTTCGAGCTTTACTGGGAAATGGAGCAGTAGAGAGAGAGAGAAGTGTTCTGAGGAGAATGAAATGGTCGAGATTTATTACTTGTATTAATATTGTCATAAATTATTGGTATTAATTTCAATAATTTAATTTCAGTATTAATTCCAATAATTTAATTTCAGTATTAATTTCAATAATTTAATTTAGGTATTAAATTATTGGTATTAATTTCAATAATTAAATATATATTAATTGATGGCTATTTATGATAAGCCGTACAATCGCATAAAAAATTTTGACCGAAATTTTGGGTTACAAAAAATCATACTTCCTAGGAGGTTACCTATCCTCACACCTTAATTTTGAAGTTCTTATTAAATCTAATTCACCTGAACCAATTTGGTTTTTATTTTCTAATTTGTCTAAAGTTTATTTTCCAATGTTTAATAAATCCTTTAGATCAACCGAAATTTGTAAATTTTCATATTGCTTATTCCCAAATGTAAACCGATTTGGTTTTCTTATTCGGTTTGACCGATTCTTTTCCGGGTTTTCCTTAACTCAAATGTGCAGGGTTTACAATATACCTTGGTTTTAACTTTCCTCTTTGTTGAAACCTAAGTATTCCCCTCCATGGGGACACTTTGAGAAATACTTAATCTCCCACTTCAAACTCCAGATCTTTCTTTCTATGATCCGCATAACTCTTTTGCCTATTTTGTGCAATTTTAAGGGGACTCCTAGTTAGTTTTATTTTCTCAATGGCATCTTCGATTAGTTCCACCCTTTCTAGCATTCTTTCCCCCACTTCTTCCCAAATTAAAGGGGTATGGCATGGTCGTCCATAAAGGGCTTCATAGGGAGCCATCTAAATGTTGGCCTGATAGCTATTGTTGTAAGCAAATTCCATCATGCACAATTCTTCCCAGCCCTTGTTCATGGTGAGTACACACACTCTTAGCATGTTCTCCAAGGTCTGAATGGTTCACTCAGACTGCCCATCTGTTTGAGGATGAAATGTTGTGCTCATGTGGAGCTTGGTTCCCATGGCACTTTGTAAGCTTGGCCAGAATCTTGAAGTAAATCTTGGATCTCTATATGATACTATACTCATCGGAATGCCATGGAGTCTCACTATATCCCTCATGTATAAGACAGCTAGTTGTTCCATTGTATCTGTCACTCTTATAGGAAGAAAATGAGCTGATTTGGTCAATCTATCCACGATGACCCAAATTGCATGTCGACCCTTTCTTGTCATAGGTAGTCCTATGACAAAGTCCATGGTAATGTACTTCCATTTTCATTCCAGAATTGGTAAGGGTTGCAGCAGTCCTGATAGTTTATGGTGCTTCGCTTTTATCTATTGACAAGACAAGCATCGGGCTACATACTCTGCAATGTCCCTCTTCATACCTTTCCACCAATATCCTTGTTTGAGGGTGTGGTACATCTGAGTATTGTCCGAATGCATTGCATACACCGAATCGTGTGCCTCTTCTAGGATTAATCTCTTCACCTCCTTATCTTGAGGCACACATACCCTACCCTTGTAGGTTAATACTCCATCACTACGCAAGTTGTAATCTGGTTTTATTTCTCTATTGACCGGATTTAGATAGCATTGGAGCTCCTTATCCACTTTTTGTTAAGCTTGGATCTGTTCAGTTAGACTGGGCCTCACTACAACGTTAGCCACCATGCATTTTTCCCGCTTATCCATCTTTAGGTCCACCTCCATCCTTCACAATTGTTGCAACAGGGGTATGTAACTCATCTTTACTAGTGTCGCCTCAGTTTGGTACTTGCAACTTAAAGCATCTACTACCACATTTCCCTTCCCGAGGTGATATTCTATCACAAAGTCATAGTCCTTAACCAATTCCAGCCATCTCCTCTAGTGGAGATTTAACACCTTCTTAGTTAGGAATACTTAAGATTCTTGTGGTCTGTGTATATCCTACACTTAACCTCGTAAAGGTAGTGTCGCCAAATCTTTAGGGCAAACACTATTGCAGCTAATTCCAGATCATGAGTTAGATAGTTTCTTTCATGTACCTTAAGTTGTCGCGAGGCATAAGCGATAACCTTCCCTTGCTGCATCAAAACACATTCGAGTCCTTATCCGGATGCATCACTATAGACGGTGTACTCTCCCGCATTAGGGTCAGGTAGGAAGAGTACCAGTGCGGTTGCCAATTGTGTCTTTAACTCTAGGAAGGACTTCTCACAACTTTCATCACACTTATACTAAACTCCTTTCTTGGTGAGTCAAGTTAGAGGAGATGCTACCTTAGAAAACTCTTGCACGAACCATCTGTAATATCCTACCAGACCTAAAAAAACTCTGTATTTCTGTA
This sequence comes from Trapa incisa, assembly GCA_030064435.1. NCBI lineage: Eukaryota > Viridiplantae > Streptophyta > Magnoliopsida > Myrtales > Lythraceae > Trapa > Trapa incisa. Next base: position 24,605,766 of record CM057779.1, read on the forward strand.
GGATTCCTTGGAGCCTTCCAATCTGATATAGCTTCCACCTTGGTTGGATCTACTTTGACTCCATCCTTGGACATTATATGTCATAAGAATCCTACCTCCTGCAGCTAGAACTCACACTTGGAGAATTTTGCATATAATTGATTTTTCTTTTATATCTCCAAGGTGATTGTCAAATGCTCTTCATGTTCCAACCTGGTCTATGTGTATGTAAGAATATCATCTATGAATACTATCATGAACATGTCCAAATTTGGTTGGAACAAATAGTTCATCAAATCCATGAAGGCTGTAGGGGCATTCGTTAATACAAATAACATTACTCTGAACTCGTAATGTCCATATCTGGATCATAATGTCGTTTTGGGAATGTCCTCCTCTCGAATCCTGAGTTGATGATAGCCCAACCAAAGGTCTATTTTGGAGAAGTAAGCTACTCCTTTTAATTGATTGAATAGGTCATCTATCCGCGGAATTAGGTAGCAGTTCTTGATGGTGACTTGGTTCAGCTTCCTATAGTTTATGCATAATCTCATACTTCCATCCTTTTTTCTTGATGAATAGGACGGGTGCACACGGAGATTGGCTAGGACGTATTAAATCCTTCTCCAATGATTCGTCTAATTGCTCCTTCAATTCCTTTAGTTCTATCGAAGCCATATGATAAGGGGCTTGGGATATGGGGTTTGTTCCTGGGATTATTTATATAGTGAACTCCACTTGCCGACTTGGAGGTAGTCTAGGTAGCTCTTCTAGAAATACTTCTAGGTAGTGCCTAACTACCGGAATGTCTTCAAGTCTCTTCTCTTTAGACTCTTCGTCGACAACCATGGCCAGGAAAGTTGTACAACCTTTTTGTATCATCTTCTGGGCTTTCAAATGGGAAACCATATGTACTTCACTTTTCCTTTGATCTCCTTGGAACTTTAATCCATTCGTCTCAAGAGTGTGAAAGGCCACCATCATCTTTCCACAGTCCATCCTAGCCTGATGGTTACTTAACCAATCCATCCCAAGGATTACTTCAACCTCTTTTAAGGGTAATGGAATCAAGTCAGTTCAAGTTTGATTCATCCCATCTTTATCTCACGGCCTTTTTAATTGCTTATTCCTGTTTAAACCTTCTCCTAAAGGGGTGAGGATGTTGAGGCTTTGTTCTAATGGAGTAAGTTCTAGGGGTAAACTTGAAATCAACTCTTCCTTTGATGAAGGATCTCTCAGCTCCTGAGTTGAAGAGGCATAAACTTGTTGTCCCCATAGTTGTATATATCCCGATTGAAGAAGCGTGTATTTTAGAAGAAAGCTTTTCTTTATCAAATAATTTTTTTCAGTTGACAAGATTATCTTGAACTAGTTTGGAGGGTTTTGGGATGTACCCGCTACAGTGCTAGGGTTTCTTCTAGCCTCTTCCTGGGTGAGGTTGTATACCCTAGCTGGTACTCATGCTATAACGTCTGGCCTAAAATTTCTAGGATTCCCTTGAGGTGGTCTAAGGGTACTCCTCTACTTATTCTCCCTAAGAGTAGGACAGTCCTTTGCAAAGTGCCCCACTTGTTCGCATGCAAAGCATGTAAAGCATGCTCCCTCATGGTTCTTTTGACACGTTGGACAACAAGGGTTTCCTTGAGGTAAGGTGGGGACCACTCTCTCACGAGGTGGTGGCATGACCTTCCACATTTGAAATTCCATTCTATTTCCCCATTTTGGATTGTTATCCTCCTTCTACCCTCCCTGACAATTTGGACCCTTATCCTCCTTCCGGTTCATCTGCTCCATCCGACGACATCGGGTTTGCACCAGCCACTCACACTCATGAGCCATATTGATTACTATTACCAGGTCCGTGAGGTGTCCTAGTACTCTCATACGGTCTCGAATGTCCATACTGAGACCCTCCACAAACCTCTAGCATATGTCTGCCCGTCCAGCTAGGTTAGGAGCAAAGGGTCTTAACTCGTTGAATTTTGTTTCATACTTCGATATGGAGTTAAGCCCTTGTCGAAGCTAGGTGAACTCTTGCTTCTTCTCATTTATCAAATGAGGCACCAAGTGCTCCTGCGAGTATCTCTCCTCGAACTCTTCCCAAGTGGGGATGGTGGTATCCAGGTTTCAAACATTGTCCCACCATCGTTTGGCACTTCCCTCCAGGAAGAATTCTATCAGGATCACCATATCCTCTGGTGGTATCCTGACGATTCCCATTAGCTTCTTAATACTTTCCAGCCAATCCATGGTGGCACCAACATCCTTTTCTCCAAGGAAGGGTTTACACCCTAGTTGATGGAGAGTCTTGAGGTTACTAGGAATGTCTATTGGAGGGGGAATGTTAACAAGAGGAGGATGGGATTGTTCTTCCTCTACTTCAACCCAAGAATTGGTGCCTGCCTCAGCGACGAGGTTAGGTTTCCCAAATACACGGTTGAACTCCTCATATAGCCTCTAGTGTTCTGTGCTAAGTCCAAGAGGAGTTATCTAGGCTTCCCAAGGAGTTTCCATAGGTAGGGGTGGTTAGGTAGTGTTGGAGACTACAGTCCTATTTATCTTGGTTCCTTTCTTTGGAGCCATTCTACAAATTTTAAGATCAATCCTATTAGTTACTATATTTTCTAGTCTTGATAATGTATTCGATGAAACAGGCTCTGATGCCACTCAAGTTGTAACGCCCTAACCCGATTTGGTCGTGATCAACCTGCCACTCTCTCGACTTACTAAGGGTTGCCCCTTCTTTATAAACCGTAAGGAGTAAGGCGTCCTTTAAACCTGCACCTTTCCTAGAATAACATAAATCAAAATTGTATAAAATTTGAAACTTATCATACCTACCTTACATGTGTGTTAGCAGGTGGTCTTTGGGGTAAGCTTTCTGAGGTTACCTAAAAGGGATATAAGGGAGGGGTGAGTTCAATGACTCAGTGAATGGGTGTTTTAGGGTATTACTTTTAGAAAAAACATTTGAATTAGAGTGTGCTAGACTCCTTATCTTTCTATTTCATTCTCAAATTCAGTTTTCATAACAATATCTCATCATAATGGTGTGTTTATGAACCAACACACCTCCTTCATCATGAAGGAAATACACATTCGTAGGCCAGCCCGTCCACTACACCCACTCGTGGTATTGGAGCGACTTCACTGGCCACCTAGATAGAAGCATGTCCAATTCTACCCTGAGAATGAGTGGATGTACAAGTCATCTAACCCTCAATCCTATAACAAAACTCTATGTCTATATGAGGATAGAGACCTCATCCCATCCCCACCCCGGTCTCATGCGCAATGAAGCTACGTTGAGCTTCTCAAGACTTCTAATATGACTAACTGCCCTTATCTCGACTAGGTTGTCCAGAGCACTAAGATGCATCACTACCTTTCTTGGGCATCTTGAAGGTCCCGTAACACAATGCATGCACAAATCAATAATTTTCCACATAAGCCATATAATATGTGGTGCCACTAGTCAACAGCCCCGTCCCTCAACTCGACTTGCAGCTGTTTGTCTTGACAAGTCAGAAGACCTGTCATGTCGCACTACCACTAGTCCATTGAGTATGTCGGTCTTGTTTCGGTTCCATGGCCAAACAATTCATTCACTTAAATTTTCATGGCATAAATCATGTTTCTTTATGAACTTCTACTCATGCCAACTGGCCTAGGGCCCACAATCCAAGATTTTTCAAAATTGGGCATATTAGCCCCTAAGTTCCAAAACTAAGGACTCCAACCTAACTGAGCTATTTGAGCTCCTATCAAGAAGGTCTTCCAAAAATTTTAAGCAGTGGCACATAGTCAAAGGAGAGCACTTCCAACAAAAAAAAACTTTTCAATCGTCCATCATCCCAACTAAATATGAGGACATCTCTGCTTCTAATGATAAACGGATTTTTCACTTCCTTATAGGAAGTTTCATAATACGAACTAGGTATGACCTACTTACAAATGGTAAGTAATTTTTACGCATGATTTCCACATCATCCTCTCAAGTGTGATGGTTAAAATATCACTTAGCAGTGGGTTTTCATTTTCGAGGTGCTTATCATCCCAATATTAAATATCCCACTCACCCTATAGTGTAGTAAATTTCCTCTTAGCCGATTTGTTGCTTCACGAGAACTTGTCTTAGCTGGTGTTCCCGGTACATCGTGTTCTTACATGATATGAACATTCTTGTTCATTATTCTTTGGCCTAATAGCCTTCATTCATCACGTATGAATGAGAGAACCAAACATTTCATTTATTAGCAATTTTGTCCCTAAAGTTATTTTTTTCTTTAAATTTAAGTCCCTAATGCTGGTTTTCCCCCAAATTGAGTCCCAAAACTCTAAAATTTACCTTAGGACCTCAATTTATTCCAATCCACAAAAAGGGATTCAAGTTTCCCAAATTTCCAATTTGGTCCCCCAACTTTTCCAAAATTACCATTTTGTCTCTACTTTACAAAAATGGTATGTTTTTCCCCCAAAATTCCAAAATTGGTCCTCCAACATCTTTATCATTCCCAATTGGCCCTCAATTTTATGAAATTTCACTTTAATCCCTCAAATTTTTGAAATCCCCAAATTTCCCCCAATTTAAACCTTCTAACTCAACCAAAATTGATTTCATCAAATTGATCGATAAAATGAGTTTATTGAAATTGAAATTAGCATGGAGTTCCTACACCTTTATATGATTCAATTACACTTTGAATCGCATGATTTGATGCCGAAATGAGCTCAAACGGAGCTTCGCCAGAAAACTGGACTTAGAGTGAGAAATCTTCGAAAGCTTACCGTTAGGGGCTCGACTATCCGAGCTTTCAATCTGTGCAGATAGCTCTTGTCCTGAGGTTCCTCCTAGGATCAAGAATTGCGTCAATTGATGTCGAATTGAGTGAGAATTTAGTCATCAAATTTTTGTCAGTTCTCTCAATAGCACCAATAGAAATTTACAAATTGGAGCCAAATTGGCTTACCTTTTAGCTCTAATTTAGCTGTTGGAAGATTGTGAAGGTGTTGGGAGGGCCTGGTTTGGCTCGAGAAGGGATCAAATTGGTTGATCTTAGCTCGACCAAAATAGGGCAACTTCAGTCCGTCGGAGCTGCTTCAATGTTCGATCACATCGGTGCTTCTCTAGCGGCCATTGGAGCAAATGGAGACTATAGGCATGTAGCTGACTTCTCCCTGAATCTAAAGAACCCGACCATGCCTTCTTTGGCTCTGAAAAATGCCCAAGTTAGACCTCTGTTTTGAGCTTCACTGGAAAATGGAGCCCTTGAGAGAGAATGGAGTTTTCAGGTGTGAGGAGGATGAATGAGGAGGGGCTCTTTATTTAGGAAGCTCGAGGACTTCTTGGTCGACCGATTGGCACCTTATTGGTGGTCATTCCTTGCCTGAAACTCCATGGCCGGAGACTTTTTATCTTCATTGGCACTGCTTGATTTTCCAACGAGTGAACAGTGCCATCATCTGAAAAAGAAGACCACACTATTCTGAACCGGGTTAAAAGCTTAAACTGGTATGTTCAAGCACGAATCCATCGAGTTTTTCAAAATTAAAATTTTCTAAATTCATTCTCTATCCAATGGTGGCCTCAATTCTCTAATTTGAATTTTCTAAGCCATGCAAAAAAATGAATTTATCATATGTTTCATTAGTGATTCAAATTGGTCCTTACCAGTAAAATCTGGTTCGAATCTAGTTCACCTAAACCGGTTTGGTTTTAATCTTCAATTCATCCTAAAGTCCTTTTTCATTACTTTTGTGTCTCTTTAGGTCACTTGAAATCCATAAATTCCCTGTTTGCCCTATCCCTATCGGTTCCGGTTTGTAAACCAACTCGATTTTCTCTCTATAAATTACTGGTTATTTCCCAAGTTTTTCTTATTATCAAAGGACGAGGTTTACATTTGTCCTTTTTCCTTTTGGGCCCCTACTTGCCCCTTTATTTCAATTAAGCCCCTAGGATTTCCAATTATCCTTCTTGGGTCTTTAATTTTTCTAAAACCGCCAATTGGCCCTCAATTTTTCCAAAATTTCCATTTGGCCCCAAATTTCCCAAAAATTGCCAATTGGTCCCTTTAATTTCAAAAACATTTCCAATTGGCCTCCCATATTACCCAAATTGCCCAATTGGACCTCAATTGGGAGTGAATTTCACGAAAATTCCCTTAATTTCATCAATTAACCATTTGGCCCTAATTTTCTAAAAATTCCTAAATTGCACAAATTTCCCAAAATTGCAATTTGGTCACTAAATCACAATTTCATTAAATTAATCGTTAAAATGTTGTTAATTGCCCCCATTCATGATTCAAATCACCTTTCATGTGTTTCCCTCATCATTTTAAGCCATGAACTACTTCATTTGGCTTAGAAATGAGCTCAAACCGAGCTTCGCTAGAAAATACAATCTATACAGAGAAAGTTTCGACATTTTACCGGTGAGGCTCTAGTGACCGGAGCATTGGTCGTCACTGTGTTGCTCTCTTCGTGGGGATCCTTAGCTAATGTTTTTGTAGAATTTTGCCATGAGTTGGGTTTTTCAGCAAAGGAAAATAGAGGGGACTGACCTTCTTAGCTTGGGGAAGGTTGGGGCACTTCTAGGGGGAGTTTAGAGGGTCCGAATTGGCTGTAATTAGATGGGGGAAAGCTCGATTTGAGCTGCAGTTGTTTGGGCTATTTTCTGGCCAAGGAGCGGCAACACTTTTTGAGCTCCCTCATTCCTCCTTGGTGGTTCTCAGGTTGAAAGGAAGGTGTGGCTAGGTAGAAGACTTCCCCTGGATCCAAAGACACCGAATATGGCTTTAGTGGTTGAGAAAAGTCCTATCATCAGAGCTCTAGTTTGTTGCTCATCGAAAACTGGTACACTTCTTCTTATTCGATCAATTATGGGATGTTAAGAATGAATGAAGGGGTGCTCTTTATATAGGGAGCTCGGCAACTGCTCAGGCTACCGGCTGGCATGAGACTCGGCCCCTGCCTTTCCCGCCGACAACCTGACCGAAGGAAGTTTTGAGTCGTCAAAGATTCCCTCTTTCCCAGCCTCTCTCTCCTTTTTGTTAGTGGACAGAGATTGAAGATGATGATGTGGCAAGTATGCCACATGGCACTCTGTGATTGGCCAATTTTTCTAACGTGGTGAACCAACTCAGCCGCCGCATTAGTCATTGACTAGACACGTGGCAGCCTCCCATTGGCTGCCCATGTCTAAGTGGCTATTGACTAGGCACTATTGACCACTGACCGGTCCAATTCATTGACCGATTGGACCGTTGACCAGTCTAGTCCGAGCAGGTTCAATGGCCCGGATTCGAAAATCAACCAGTTAGGACCCGATTCAACCGATTTTCTGAAATTTAAAAATTTCTAAATTTGTCTAAATTCATTTTCTATCTAGTGGTAGCCTCAATTTCCCAAATTGATATTTTAAATCTACCTAGAAAAATGAATCATTGAATCGGTTCATTATGGTTCATTCCGATTTAGTACGGTTCGGGTCCGGTTCACCTCGAATTGGTTCGATTCTCTCATCTAATATACCTCATGGTACTTCCTCACGATTTTTGTGATTTTTTGGTCATTGGGATCTTCTAATTTCCCACGTTAACCCTTCTTTACTATTTTTCATTCATTAATTGGCTTGGTTTTTCAAACAAAAAGTTTACCGGTTCATTTTCTAGTTCTCCTTGGTTCCAAAGAATGGGTTTTACAACTCTCCCCTCCTTTTAGGAGTTTTGTCCTCAAAACTATTACAAACTGAAAAATTGCAGGTATCTACCCTTTACAATCGACTTAATCTCCCACGTTTCCTCCTTTACTTGATCATTCCGCCAGAGGATCTTTACCATGGGGATCCTCTTATTCTAGAGATTTTTCTCACGTTAGTCGACATTTCGTATTGAATCCACCTCATAGACTAGGTCTTCCTCAATCTCTGGTAGCGGTTGATCCAACACATGGCTGGGGTTGGGCTCATATTTTAGTAGCACCGACACGTGGAAGACGTTATGAATTCTTTGTAGGTTTGGGGGCAACTCCAACTTGTATGCTATTAGTCTGACCCTCTGAGTTATATTGTACGGACCTATGTACCTTGGTTTCAACTTTCCCCTTTGTTGAAACATGAGTATTCCCTTCCACGATGACACCTTGAGAAATACTCGGTCCCCTACCTTGAACTTCAAGTTCTTTCGATGATCGACAGAACTCCTTTGTCGATCCTGAGCTGCCTTGAGTCAGCTCTTTATTGTTTGGATCTTCTCGGTTGCATCCTCTATCAACTCGACCTTCTCGAGTCTTCTTTCTCCTACCTCTTCCCAAAATAGGGGTGTGCGACAAGTTCGTCCATAGAGGGCCTCGTAATGTGCATCTGCATGCTAGCTTGAAAGCTATTATTGTATGCAAATTCCATGAGGCATACGTAGTCCACCCAACCCTTGTTCATTATCAAAACACATGCTCGGAGCATTTCCTCTATGGTTTGGATGGTCTGTTCAGACTGCCCATCCGTCTAGGGGTGGAAGGGTGTGCTCATGGATAATTTAGTCTCGAGGGCAACTTGTAGGCTGGGCCAAAACTGAGAGGTGAACCTCGGGTCCCGATCTGACACTATACTTACGGGGATCCCGTAGAGTCGTATAATCTCTCCCATGTACAAGCCAACTAGCTTTTCTATCAGGTCTATCACCCGTTTGGGTAGGTAGTGGGTGGACTTTGTTAGTCAATTGACGATGACCCATATCACATCCCGACCTCTTTTTGTTATTGGTAGCTCGGTTATGAAATCCAAGGTGATATGCTCACATTTCCATTCAGGAATCAGGAGGGGCTGTTGTAGTACGGAGGGTTTCTAGTGTTCAGATTTAATCTATTGGCATGACAGGCACCTGGCCACATACTCTACAATATCCCTTTTCATCCCTTTCCACCATTACCCTTGTTTTAGAGTAAGGTACATCTTGGTGCTGCTAGGATGCATGGCGTATATTGAGTCATAGGCCTCCTTCAGTATGCCACTTTTTAAATATGGATTGTTTGGTACCCAGACCCTCCCTTTAAAGGTTATTATTATCACATCGCTCCTTACTGTGAGGTCTTGGGCTGGGTTGTCAACAGGCTGGATCCAATGAGGACAGAGCTCTTCGTCCTCCTTTTGTAGGGCCCATATTTGTTCTACTAGGCCGGACCGTACGACTAGGTTGGCCATTAGGCTACCTCGGCTCTTGTCCACGTTGAGGTCCACTCTCAAGCTATGTAATTGACTTAATAGGGGTAGGTAGTTGGTCCTTACCGAGGCCACTCCCGTGTGGTAATTGCGGCTAAGCACGTCTTCTACCACGTTGGCCTTACCATGATGGTACTCAATCATCATGTTGTAGTCCTTTACCAACTCCAGTCACCTCCGCTGCCATAGATTGAGTTCCTTTTGGGTTAGGAAGTACTTTAGGCTCTTGTGGTCAATGTATATGTGGCATTTTGCCACCTACAAGTAGTGACAACATAACTTGAGTGCGAACACTATTGCTACCAACTCGAGGTCAAGGAAAGGGTAGTTCTTCTCATGGGGTTTCAATTATTGCGAGCCACATGCAATGACCCTTCCTCGCTACATTAGAACACATTCTAATCCTTGTTCGGATGCATCACTCTACACTGTATACTCTCTAGCATCAAAGTTAGGTAGGGCTAGTATCGGGGCCATCGTCAGTCGGGTTCTGAGCTCTTGGAAGGACTCCTTGCACTTAGTATCCCACTTATAATCCACTTCCTTCCTCTTGAGGTGAGTTAGTGGAGCTGCAATTTTTGAAAAGTCCTCCACAAACTTCTGATAGTATCCAGTGAGGCCGAGGAAACTATGCACTTCGGTTGGGTTGGTCGGGGCTTTCCAATTGAAGATGGTCTCTATTTTTGCTACGTCCACCTTTACTCCATCCTTTGACACTACATGTCCTAAGAAGCCTACCTCTTTTAGCCAAAACTCACACTTTGAGATTTTGGCGTAGAGCCAATTTTCACTCAACGCACTCAATGTGGTCTCTAGGTGCGCTCAGTGTTCCTCTACGGTTCGAGAGTATATGAGCATATCGTCTATAAATACGATCACGAACTTGTCTAAGTATGGTTGGAACACCTGGTTCATCAAGTCAATGAAAGTTGCGGGTGCGTTTGTCAGCCCTAAGGGCATTACCCTCAACTCGTAAAGCCCATATCATGACTGGAACACGATCTTCTATATGTCCTCCTCTCGAATCTTCAATTGGTGGTAACCCGGCCACATATCAATCTTGGAGAAATAAGCCACCCCTTATAGCTGGTCGAATAAGTCGTCTATCCTAGGGATAGGGTACTTATTTTTATTTGTCATCTAGTTCAATTTTTAGAAGTCGATGCAAAGCCTCATGCTTCCATCCTTCTTTTTGACGAATAGGACTTGTGGACCCCATGGGGATTGGCTCGGGCATATGAAGCCCTTCTCTAGTAGTTTGTCCAACTGGTCCTTCAACTCCTTAAGTTTGGCAAGCGCCATATAGTAGGGAGCTTGTGATATGGGGCGGGTTCCTAGCGCCACTTCAAATGCGAACTCCAATTGGCAATCTGGGGGTAGGCCAGGTAGCTCTTTTGATAAAATGTCAGGGTAACAATTGACTATCGAGATCTCTTCTAGCCCTTTCTTTGGCATATCATTGCAAGTGATCTGGGTGAGGAATACCTTACTAAGTCTTGTGCCTCCATGCAGGACATCGGGTGTATTCTAGCTCTTCCCTTGTCTCCTTCAAAGATGGCCTCCTCCTTCCTAGGGGCGTGAAAGGTTATCCCCTTCTTTCTATAGTCTACATGGGATTGATGTGTGCTCACCCAATCCATTCCCATGATGACCTCTACTTCCCTTAGTGGAAGGGGAATCAAGCCGGCTTCTAAGGTTGTTCTTCCTATCTGTATTCCACATGCCTTAAGGAGTTCGTGTCGTTCTAGTGCCTCCCCTAGTGGCATAAGGATATTGAGGGGTGGTGTGAGATGAGAGAGTTTCATAGGGATGTCTCGGACTAGGGTCTCTTTAATGAAGGATTGCTCTACTCCTGAGTCGAAGAGGGCATACATTTCTTTCCCAAATATTTGTATGAAACCTAAGGGAGAGTTAATGGAATCTTTAAGGGAATGCATTTTATTAAATCAAAAAGGGGACTACAAGACTCAAAATTACAGACTAGGTTCATAGTAGAGGTTGGGATGTACCAGCTACTACGTTGGGGTCCTTTCAGGCTTCATATTGGGTCAGGTTGTAAACTCAGGGAAGAACTCGGGTGGGTGCCTCCCTTCCCCCATTGGGTGCCCTCTAAATTTTAGGTGGCAGTTGGGGAGCGTTTCACGGGGTGTTTTCCCGTGGAGTTATGCAATTCCTTATGTAATGCCCAAGCTACCCACACCCGTATCAGGTTTCACATGCCCCTTCATGGTTTTTCTAACACCTGAGGCAGTAGGGGCCTCTCCTTGGAGGGGCTGTGTTCCCCTCCCTTTGGGCTTGGTAGCCCTCCTCCCTTTGTGGGAACCTTGATTGGTTCCCCCATCATGGCCTCTCATGCTCCCTTGGCCCTCTTCTATTACATTGACCCCTTTCCTCCCTTTGCTCGCTCTGCTCGATCCTGTGGCGCCTTGTCTAGACTAGCTGCTCACATTCGTGGGCCATGCTGATGATGGCAACCAAATCAATGGGGTGTCCCAGAGCCCCCATCTTGTCTCTTACATCCATATTGAGACCATCAATGAACTTTTGGTAGATGTTTGCTAATCCTGCCAAATCGAGGGCAAAGGGTCTCAATTCATTAAATTTGGTATCATACTCTAGGATCGTGCTTGCTCCTTGACGGTGGAAGAAAAATTTCACCTTCTTCTCGTTGATCAGGTGGGGAGCCAGGTACTCCACTGAGTACTTCCCTTCAAACTCTTCCCATGTAGGGGTGACAGGAGAGAGACTCTTAACATTATCCCACCACCTTTTTTCACTGGACTCTAGAAAGAATTCCGCCAGCATTACCATCTCTTCTAGGGGCGTCCTTATGATCTCCATTAATTTCTTGAGGCTAGTCAACCAATCCATGGCGAGCCCCAGCATCCTTCTCTCTGTAGAAGGGTTTGCACCCCAGTTGTCGGAGTGTCTTTAGGTATTTAGGGATGTCGAAGATGGGTGGGGCAGGGGTAGAAGTTGATTGGGACTAGAACTCCTCGAGTTAGGTCTAGGACTCGAAGTACAGGTGGGGCTTGTTGCTGAGATAGGGTTCCCCGAACACTCTTGTAAATTCTCATATAGCCTTTGGGGTTCGGAGCTGAGACCTTGCAAGGTCGGCTGTCTCCCCAGGAATTCTACCTCTAGGAGGGGGTTTCCGGTAGAATCTGCGATTGTAGCCCTTGTTCTCTTGCCTCCTCACTTTGGTGCCATAGCTAAGTTAAGATTTTTTATTAGTATTTAGGTTATAAAGTCTTGATAATGTCTCTCGAAAATACAAGCTCTAATACCACTAAAGTTGTCACCCCCGACTCGGTTTGGTCGAAGTCCCATGATCAATCTGCCACTCTCTCAGACCTCGAAGAGAGATTCTCCCATGAGATCAAGGAAAGTCAGGTGTAATACATGTCATGTTCTCCTAGGACAACATTAAGCAAAACTAGAATTTAAAGTTTTGTACCTGGTGTAGGTTCTGGTGGAGAGGAGTTTGGTGTAGTTCTCGTTCCTTTCGAAAAATGGTTAGAGGAAGGGGGTGAGTTTGACGACTCAGTGAGTGAGCGTGATCTTAAGGAATATTTAATTAGGCAACTTTCAAGATTTCAACTCCTTCTCAAATTTTGCACACGATCAACCACCCTCCTCTCATAAAAAGGATGACATGTTCGGAGACCCGTCCTCAACCATTCCACTTGTGGATCGGAGTGCATATACTGTCCACCATGATAGAGGTTAACCGCCTCTACTCTGAGTTTGAGTGGTCCTTGCTCGCCCGACCCTCAAACCCTAATCACTTCATGGTGTGCACTTTGTGGGACTAGACCTCATTTCTACTATTGCCTCGATCTCAATGCGTAGGAAACTCCTCAAACTTCAAGACATATTGGATGCCAAACCCCTCTTATCCACCATGGATCATCCAGTAGCCCTTGGGATCCATCACTACCTCATAATAGGTGTCTTGATGACCCTGTATCTCACAATGCATGCACAATGAAGGGTATTTTTCATTTATAGCCATTATCTTTGGCCATCCAGCGCAATGGTCTATTGGCTTGGCTTCGGCCCATGCGTACTAGCCCAACATGTTCGACGACCTAGCTTCAGCTTAGTAGCGGTTTGGCCCAACAAGCCCAACATCCCAGACTTGGCTCGATGGGTATCACACATAATTACCCATTAATTTGATCTTTTGGAAGTTTTTATCACATGATGATTCTATACGGGTCCATACCCATGTCCATCGGCCTTGGGACCACTTGCATTACCGAGCCTAAGTCCAAAATTATCTCCCAAATGTTTTAAGCAGAGCCACCTAGTTAGAGGAGGCTAATTCTTAGAAAATCATTTTCAAGGCGAACCATCATTACAACCAGAATTGAAGTTATAAGGTTCCCACTCACTTGATAATCTCGATGGGGTTGTCTCGGCGAAGCCTTGCTTCGCGGCGCACTTCTTGGAGTCAGCGCTTGGGCAGTCTATCCCTACACAACACGAATGTCCATATCAGGGTTATGTGCCTAGGAGGCCGCATTTTTTAGTATTTTGCACATGGGACCTCGCATTATGCCTTAATTACATTTTGGTTCCTAAAGTTTGTCCTTTTTCATTTATGGTCCCTACTTGCCCCTTTATTTCAATTAAGCCCCTAGCATTTCCAATTATCCTTCTTGGGTGTTTAATTTTTCCAAAATTACTATTTGGCCCCAAAATTTCCAAAAATTACCAACTGGCCCCTTTAATTTCTCAAAAATTTCTAATTGGCCTCCCATTTTACCCAAATTCCCCAATTGCACCTCAATTAGGAGTAAATTTCATGAAAATGCCCTTAATTTCATCAATTTACCATTCCACCCCCATTTTTTTTAAAATCCCCAAATCTCCCAAATTTATCAAAATTACAATTTGGACTCCGAATCACAATTTTGTTAAATCGATCATCAAAACATTGTTCCATTCATGATTTGGATCACCTTCCCTATGTTTGCCTCATCATTTTAAGCCCTAAACTACTTCATTTGGCTCAGAAATGAGCTCAAACGGAGCTTCACTGGAAAATACAGTCAAGAGAGAGAAAGCATCGACATCTTACCGGTGAGGGTCTAGTGACCGAAGCTTTAGCTGTCACTGTGTTGCTCTCTTCATGGGGGTCCTCCCTGGATCAAACCATGCCTCAAATTGTGATCTGAGCAGTGTGAATTTCTTAGCAAAAGTTTTTTCAAAATTTTGTCATGCATAGTGTTTTCTGGTGAAGAGCAATGGAGTGGACTCACCTTCTTAGCTCAGGGGAAGGTCGGGGCACCTCAAAGTGGAGTTTAAGGGGTCTGCCTTGGCCGAAATTGGTCGGGGAAAGCTCGATTTGTGCTGCAGAAGTTCAGGCATATTTTTTGGCCAAGCTGTTTGAGCTCCCTCACTCCTCCTCAATGGTCCTCAGGCTAAAAGGAAGGTGTGGCTAGGTAGAGGACTTCCTCATGGTTCTAAAGACACCAAATGTGGCTTTAGAGGTTGAGAAAAGTCCCATCGTTAGAGCTTTGGTTCTTTGCTCGTCTGAAACTAGTACACTTCTTCTTCTTCATTCAATTGTGGGATGCTGAGAATGAATGGAGGGGTGCTCTTTATATAGGGAGCTCGACAACTATTTAGGCTACTGGTCGCGCATGAGACTCGGCCCTTGCCTCTTTCACCAATGACCTAATCAGAGGAATTTTTGAGTCACCAAAGACTCCCTCTTTCCTGGCCCCTCTCTCCTTTCTATCAGAGGACCGAGGTTGAAGATGATGATGTGGCGTGTGTGCCATGTGGTGCTCTGTGATTTGTTAGTTTTTTGACGTGGTGATCAAACTCGGCCGCCGCATCAACGATTGACTGGTTGACCAGACAAGTGGCAGCCTCCCATTGGCTACTCGTGTTCGCATGGCAAGATGATAGGTCATCCACTGACCGTTGACTGGTCATGTGGCAGCCTTTGATTGGCTGCCAATGTCTACATTGCTGCTAACTAGGCGTCATTGACCATTGACCAAACTGGTCTATAGATCGACTGGACCATTGACCAGCCCGATCTGACTGGGTTCAATGACATGAATTTGAAAATCGGTCCATTTGGACCCGATTCGACCAGTTTTCTAAATTTTAAAATTTTCTAAATTCATCTAAATTCATCTAAATTCATTTTCTATCTAGTGGTGGCCTCAATTTTCCAAATTAATATTCTTAAGGCACTTGAAAAAATGAATCATTGAACCAATTCACTATGGTTCATTCCGATTCAATCTAATTCAAGTATGGTTCACCCTAAAGAGGTCTGATTCTCTATCCAATTCACTTTATGGTTCTTACTCATGATCTGTGTGAATTTTTTAGCACTTGGGATATTCCAATTTCCCATGTTAACCCTTCTTTACTTTTTTTTCATTCATTAATTAGCTCGGTTTTTCACATGAAAAGTTTACCTATTTGGGTAAGGCCCTTCTTCTTGTTGAAGGTTTTCATCCATGTCTTTGCGTTGACTGTCCTATAATCGTCCGACCGCCTGCATTTTTATCTGCTTTCCATGGTCGTTGGGCTCCTTAGCTCGATTCCCTTTTGGGCTCTTCATCCTACATCTCATGGCTTAATACTATCTCTTTCTTATTTTTGGTCATTCCCCCATCCTTTCTGTATTACAATTTCACTTCACCTAGTTTTATATTTATCTTTGTCATGTTTAACTAATAGATTCTTGCTTATGTGGGTCACATTTTCTCTTGGGACCGTTGGACTCTCATCTCCTTTCTAGTGAGACATGTTCTAAAATTCATCCTTTCCCTTACAATCCTAGGTCGCCCCTTGATGGCGGTTCATGCCTTTCCAATCTTCTTAGAGTTACTATGCTTCGCTCCTTCTTGTCATCCAGCAGTGCTTCTCGACTTCTCTCGGTGTTATCTAGTCATCCTTTTTCCCTGACATTGTGCTTTTTGGAAGCGTTTGGTTATCCTTATTTACTCGTCCTTCCTCATCTCCCTTATTGGGTTTCCTAGTTCCGACCACTATTTTTCCTATCCACTTATGGGCTTACTGACTTACTTGCAACATTCTCTCCCTTCTGTTTCCTTCCTTATCTCCAGTGGTATTGTGGAACCCGTCCCCTCGGACCAAGGAAACTAGGAGAAGAACCGGAAAAAAAAATTTAACCAAGCCAATTAATGAATGGAAAATACTAAAGAAGGATTAACATGAGAAATTGGGAGATCCAAGTGACCAAAAATTCACAAAAATTGTGAGGAAAAAACTGGATGAGAGAACCAGTCCGATTCAGGGTGAACCGAACCCAAACAAGACTGAACTGGAATGAATCATAGTGAATGGGTTCAATGATTCATTTTTCTAGGTGGCTTAATCAATTTGGGAAATTGAGGTCAACATTAAATATAAAATGAATTTAGATGAATTTAAAAATTTTTAAATTTTAGAAAACTAGTCGAATCGGGTTGGAATGGACCAATTTTCAAATTCGGGTCACCAAACCCAAATGGACTGGACTGGTCAACGGTCTAACTGGTTAATAAATTGAGCAGGTCAATGGTCCAGCCGGTTAATGGTCAATGTCGCTCAGTCACCAGACATGGGCAACCAAAAGGAGGATGCCAAATGCCCGGTCAATGATCAGCTAACGACTTGTTAGCATGCCACACAGACACAAGCAACCAATGGGAGGTTGCCACGTGTCCGGTCAACCGGTCAATAACTGATGCAGCGGCTTAGTTGGATCACCACATTAGAAAAATCGTCCAATCATAGTGAGCCATGTGGCATGCCTACCACGTCATTATCTTCAATCTTAGTCTGCTGACAAAAAGGAGAGAGAGACTAGGAAAGAAGGAGTCTCAGGCAACTCGAAAATCTCTTTGGTCGGGTTGCCGGCGAGCGGGGCGGGGGCCAAGTCTCACGCCGGCCAGTAGCCTGAACAGTTGTTGAGCTCCCTATATAAAGAGCGCCCTCCCACTCGACCTCCTCACCTCTCAAGCACCCTCTAAAGACAAGTCACTCCATTTCTAATAAAACTCCGATCAAGGCTTCAACGATAGGCCAATTAGCAACCAAAGAAGTTTTGAAGGGTGGCATCAGAACCGGGGAGGAGTCCCCTAGCTCAAGGAACCCTCAAAGTGACTAAGGGACAGTTGGAGAAGTGTCAGAGTCATAGCACAGTGAAGTTGCTCCAGAGCCTTAGAATAGCAAGCTCTCAACCAACCCAACCACGACTCTCTCCTACCATTAGAATTGTCCACCTCCAACCATTTGTGACCCTCCTAGCCCCTCACAGACCCCCGGTAAGCTCAATTTCACCTCTCCTCATCAAATTTTCCAGGGTTAAGAGCTCCACCTTCCCAAAAATTCTCTCTTCAAATTTCTGCATTGCAGTGGCAAATTACAACGAGATTCAATCCTAGTTGGACCCACTCGATGAGCACTAGCAACCCTATCATGCCCCGACCCAGTTTGGTCATATCACCATGATCGACCCGCCACTCTCCCAGTTTATTAAAGGGTTTCCCCTTATTATAGACCGTAAAGAGAAAGGCATCCTTAAACCTGCACCTTTTCCTGGAATAACATAAATCAAATCTGTATAATATTTTAATTTAACCATACCAATCTCACAGGCATCTTAGTTGATGGTCTTTAAGGGTTGGCTTTTCAGAATTTCCTAAAAGTGATACAAGGAAGGGGGTGAGTACGACTACTCAGTGAATGGGTTTTTCCAAAACATTTAACTTTTTAGAAAAAAAGACCTGTAATGGAGTGTGCCAGACTCCTTTCTTTCAAAAATCCTTTCAAATCATATCTCAATTTTTTACCACCATTTCCTTATTAATCAAGGTGTGTCATCACCCAACACACATCCTTCATCATGAAGGTCAAACACACATTCGCAAGCCATCACGTCCACAGAACCCACTTGTGGCTTTAGAGCGACTTTACTGGCCACCCAAATAGAAGTACGTTCACTTCTATCCTGAGAATGAATGGATGTTCGTAACATCCAACCCTCAATCCTGAAATCAATTCTTTATATCCATATGAGGACAGAAACCTCATCCCGTCCATACCCCGGTCTCATGCGCTTGGTGCTACTCCAAATTTCGCATGGTCACCCGGTATGACGAACTGCCCTTATACCCATCAGGTCGTCTAGTGCCCTTAGGACACATCACTACCCCTCTTAGGCATCTTGATGGTCCCATAATCATAGTGCATGCACAATCAGTATTTTCTTATCATGCCTTATAATCTATGGTACCACTGGTCCAATGGCCCCAACCCTCAACATAACCCGCAGTTATTTGTCGTGACTGGTCTATCGACCTGTCATGTTTCACTGCCGCCAGTTGACGGAATATGTCAGTCCTGTCTTGGTACCATGGCCAAACAATTCCTTTATTTAAAGTTTTATAGCATATAACTCATGTTTGTTTATGAGCTCCTCCTCGTGCCAATTAGCCTTGGGCCCACTGTACGAGATTTTCAAAAATTGGACATATTAGCCCCCAAGTTCCAAAACCGAGGCCCCCAGCCTATAAGAGCTATTCGAGCTCCCGTCAAGAAGGTCTCCCAAATCGTTTAAGCATTGGCACACAGTCAGGGGAGAGCACTTCCGATAAAAATATGTTTTCAGCTGTCCATCATATCGACCGGGTATAAGGACATCTCCGCTCATAACCGATGAATGGATTTTCAACTTCCTTCAAGGAAGTTTCATGATACCAACCGGGTATGATCTACTTACAACCAGTAAGTAGTTTTTCTGCATGTTTTTCACATCACTCCTCCAAGTTGTGATGTTTAAAATACCACTTAGTAGTGGGTTTTATTTCGAGATACTTATCATCCCCAACCGGGTATGATATAAAATCCCACTCACCCATTAATGCAGTGTATTCCACTCGACCGGTTCTTTGTATTCACACGAGCTCGTTCTTACTGGCGTTCCTGGTACCTCGTGTTCCTACATGATATGAACATCTCGGTTTATTATCACTCAGCCTAATAGCCTTCATTCATTCCAAATGAATGAGAAAACCGAACTTTTATTTATTTTCAATTAGGTTCCTAAAGTTTATTCTCTTTAACTTTAGGTCCCTAATGCTGGTTTTTCCTCAAATTGAGTATTGAAACTTTTAAAATTTATCATAGAACCTCAATTTATTCCATTTCACAAAAGGGAGTTTAATTTCCAAAATTTCCAATTCGGTCCGCCAACATTTCCAAAATTACCATTTTGCCCTTCCTTTACAAAAATCGTAAGTTTCACCTAAAAAATTCTAAAATACCTCAATTGGCCCTCTAACATTTTTATCATGCTCAATTGACCCTCAATTTTAGGAAATTGCATTTCGGTCCTTCAAATTTTCAAAAATCTCCAATTTCCTCAATTTCCCCCCAATTCCAACTTCTTAACACAACCGAATTTGATTTCATGAAATTAACCGAACAAACGTTTACAATTGTTTAAATTGAAGTTGAAATTAAGTTTCTACATGTTGATACGATTCTTTAACAATTTGAATCGCAAGTTTTAACGCTGGAATGAGCTCAAATGGAGTTTCACCAAAAAACTGTAGAGAGAGAAAGCTTAAATTACTTATTGGTGAGGGCACGGCGGTCCGAGCTTTCTATCTTGACAGGTAGTTCAATTACTCACCGGTCAATTTGATGACAACAAATTGACCGATCAAACGTTTCCAATTGTTTAAATTGAAGTTGAAATTGAGTTTCTACATGTTGATACGATTCTTTAACAATTTGAATCGCAAGTTTTAACACTGGAATGAGCTCAAATGGAGTTTTGCCGGAAAATGAACTGTAAAGAGAGAAAGCTTCAATTACTCACCGATGAGGGCATGCCGGTCCGAGCTTTCTATCTGGACAGGTAGTTCTCCTCTTGAGGTTCTTTCTAGGATCAAGAATGACATCAATTGATGTCGAATTGGATTAGAATTTCATCATTGAAATTCGGTCGGCTCTCTCTAACACCGATTGGAAATTGTAGAGAGGAGCCGAATTGGCTTACCTTTTCATCCTAATTCGGTTGTGGGAGGGCTAAGGAAGTGTTGGGAGGGCTTGGTTTAGCTTCGGTTAAAATAGGGCAGCTTCGATCCATCGGAGCTGCTTCATTGTTCCTTCACGTCGGCACTTCTCCAACGACCCTCGGAGCAAACAGAGACTACATGCTTGTAGCTTACTTCTTCCCGGTTCTAAAGAACCTGACCTCACCTTCTTTGGCTTAGAAATGACCCTATATCGGAGCTCTGGTTTGAGCTTCATCGAAAAACTAAGCAACTGAGAGAGAGTGAGCTTTTCAGGTGTGGAGAGGATGAATGGAGAGGGGGTTCTTTATATAGAGAGCTCGGGGACTCATCGGCAGTCCGTTTGGCACCTTTTTGATAGGCATTGATGGCCAGAAATGTATTGAACGGAGATGTTTCTTCATTGTCAGCGCTACTTCGATTTTCCAGCGAGTGAACAGTGTTGTCATATGAAGGAAGAAGGCGACACTATTCCGAATTGGACCGGACCGGTCTGAACCAGGTTCAAAGCTTAAACCAGTCAGCTCACCCCTCATTCAACCGAGTTTTTCAAATCTAAAAATTTCTAAATTCATTTTCTATCCAATGGTGGCCTCAAATCTCAAATTTGAATTATTTGAGCCACCTAGAAAAATGAATTTAGGATCTAGTTCAATAATGTTTGAAACCGGTCCAAACCGGTTTGGATCTGATTCACCTGAATCGGTTTGGTTTTCATCTCCAATTCCTTCACAAGTCCATTTCCATGACTTTTGTGACTCCTTAGGTCACTTAGGGTCCAAAATTTCCCACTTTACCTTCTCTCTATTAGTTCTTGTTCATAAACCGACTCGGTTCTTAAACTGGTTTATTCCAGTTAGGGTCTGGTTCACCCAAACCAATCTGGCTTTTCTCTCCTACTTTGTATTAAGGTTCCTTCCTAAGGTTTATAAATCTCTTTGGGTCACAAGGGAGTTAAAATTTCCCTAATTTGTCTGTTCCCCAATAAACTGGTTTGTGAACCGATTCAGTTTTCGTACTCGGTTTCACCAGTTCTTTTCCCGATTTTCCTTAACTCAAAAGATTGGGGTTTACAACTCTCCCCTCCTTTTTGGAGTTTTATCCCCAAAACTTAATTAGCAACCTTGCATGAGGAATCATTTCCTCTGATATCTATTTGGTGTTTGCTTAACACGCAAACTCTTCTCTTGTTCTTCCAACTAGCCCTTTTTACATCCTTCATTTAAGGAATTTATTTTACTTTATATAATTCACTCCCTTCATGGAGTTTATCATAACTAGATATACCTTACTTAAGGGCATATCCTTAGATTCACATCTCTCTTTGCTTAGAGCAACATTTTTCCCTTTTAGGTCTCGTACTCAAAATTGGGAGTTCCAAGATACCTAAGCATTCTCGTGTCTAGTTAACCTCTTGGTCATTGCAACCCTAGGTTCGACGTCCTTTAGAGCATTACGTACCTGTTTTCACGGATTTCCTTGTCATCACCTTTTCGTCCTCCTTTATCTATTGCTTATTACAATTCAATCCAAATTTTAGGTTTGACATTATCATTTTTACTAACTAACTCTTCCTTATTTTGAGTCATGTTTTCCTCGGAACTATTGGGTTTACCTGCCCTTTATAGCATGACATTTTCTAGATCTTGACTCTATGTCCATTAGATTTCCAGAACACCTTCTTTAGGATTATTCCTAACTTCCCAACCTCTCAGGGATTGTATAACTTCATCCCTCTTTTTCTTTTGGTAGTATTCCTCGACTACCTTTATCTTTGTCCACATCAACTTACAAAATTGTGTCGTTTCTCCTTAACCATTTGTCCTTTCTTAACTTCCTTATTAAGTCTTTTCGGTTCCAATTATTTGATTTCTAGATGTTTCATTGACATGATGGGATTCATCCTTTCTTAGGTCCATCCCCAATCCTAATAACATCCTTTACTCAAGGATTTCCTGTGGCCTTAATCCACTGTTACTTGTTCGTAATCATTTCATAGTTCATTATTCTCGTTTGACCTTTTAGTCTATTGTTTTGTTCGGGGAGTTCCCTTTTTTATGATTTCATTCTCTAATATGTCCCTCAAGGTAGAGACTTCCGTTCTAGGAGCTACATGCTCAACCTTCTTACCATTCCTTGAAGGTTTCTTTCTCCCTTTCTTCACACCCTTATTTATGTTAGGGCATTTATTTGCTTTGGATCCTTCTCTATTGACAACTTTTGTTTGATCCCTTATTCCTTACATAGGATACTTCCGATTATTGGTTTTATTCTGTGCATTTCACACTATGCTCGGTCGTCCACTCTTTAAGCTTCATATGCGTGTGTGGACTACGGCCTGTCTTACCAATTGCGGTTATTCCTTCTTAGCCACATCTTATTTGAGGGACTTACTTTCCCAAAGTTTCTCAAACATTCTTTCCTTTATTACCTTAGTATGGGTTGTCCACTCATTCATACTTATCACAACATCTTTTAATGCTAACCCGTTAAATTATTTCCGTTTAAGAAGGGTTCACATCCTCCTTGTTTCAAAATCTCTTGTTCGTCCTTCGTGAGGCTCACTTAACCGTCTCAAGACTTTATACTATAAATCTGGTTTTGGCCATCGATTTCTTTAAGGATTTTCCTTCGTTCTTCTTTTCCAATGTTTTGGCCTTTTCACTTCTCCCTTCTTTATTTTGTTTAAATCCATGGTTCTCTCAAAGACTAGTTCTTTAACTGGCTCTTTCTCTTTATTTTTCCGGTACAATCGTCTGGGCAGCTGTATCACTTGTTCTTCACGCCCATCCTATTGTCCTTCATAGAGTGTAGTCTTTACTACATCTCACCCTTTCTTAGGGTTTCGTTCATTCTCTCTGGCTGTCTGCTGCTACTAGTTTCTTGTTTCTACTTGGTTCCCTTGGAATTGTTTTTTGGCTCTATTACTCTTCCAAAGCAAGTCATAATTGGCCTCCTATACATTCTTCCTTCAAGAAGTTTCTAACAATGGATTGGTTCATTGTACTCAACGTTATGTCCATCCACCAACCAATGATTCCTTTAAGGTACTTAGTTGTATGTATCCCTCCAAAGTTTACTTCCATCATGTATTTCTTTATGGAGTGTTCAAATCTTTCTTGTTTCAAGATTTCTTGACAATTATGTGAGAGGCTTGCCTATTCCTTTCTTGGCTTGAGTTTAGTTGTTAATTTGGCCTTTGGTCCCTTTAAGGAT
Source organism: Trapa incisa (assembly GCA_030064435.1). NCBI lineage: Eukaryota > Viridiplantae > Streptophyta > Magnoliopsida > Myrtales > Lythraceae > Trapa > Trapa incisa. Next base: position 24,629,241 of record CM057779.1, read on the forward strand.
TTCTTTCATCCTTCTTTTCTCAAGTATTTGGCCTTTCCACCCCTCTCTTCTTTGTTAAAACTCAAATTAGGATTTTCCCGTGTATTAGTTCCTTAACTGTCTCGCCTCCACCATTCCTTTGGTTTAAGTTTCTTAGGGCAATTATTTCTCGAGTACTCTTGTCCTTAACGTCCATCTCACTGACCTTTTTAGGGTGTAGTCCTTTCTACCTCTTGGTCTTCCTTAGGCTGTCATTTATTTTCTTCGACTATTTTGTTGTCATGGTTTACTTCTGCTATGTTACTCCGAATCTCTAATTTGACTTCTCTACTTTTTTCAGAGGAAGTCGTACTTGAAATCCCAAGACATCCCATTTGTCTTCAAATGCTTGGCTTGTCTTCTCTTGTGAATGCACTCCCTCCTTTTCTCCTAAATTATTGGAATTTCTTCTTTAAGGGAGAGTTCTCTTCAGCTACCTTTTGTTTTGTTTATGGTTTTATCGAGGTCCTACCTTCAGCCCTTTTTCCTTCCTACCACTTTGTTGTGATCTCGAAAAGTTTCCTCCTGTTTGTGGTTGAAATTACAAGTGGGAGTCATGTTTCTTGGGATGATATCCTTTCATATTTCCTATAGTTGTGGGGTGTTTATTCTTAGAAAGTATTTTTCTAAATCCTAGTGGTATGGAACAGTCCTTCATTTCATGTCATATTTCCTTTGTACTTTATAATAGGTTGTTCCTTGCTTAGTTACCCCAAAATTCTCCTACACTCCTTACCATGACGATTTTCTTGTCATGCCTTCTTTGTATAATAATCTCCTTGATTTATTCCTTTGTTGTTGATATCCATGGTTTCTAGGGAATTGTAGTTTTGTTTGGTTTACTTTTCTTTGGGCCATCTTCCTAACAAGATTACATCCTTTCGGGAGACAAGGTTTTTAGGAATTGGAAGTACTTCATTAATAGAGTAGTAAAGTAAAAATGGTCACAAAATAACTAGGGAGCTACGAGATTCTTGATAAGCATCCTCCTATGTAAGGTTATATGCCTCTTTGCTGGCGTTTATGGCTTCATGCTTGGCTTCCTTTATACTTAGAGTTGTGCCATCGATAGGTCCTAGCACCATTCTCTGAGATACTTCCCCATTTGGTCTTTTGATATTCCTACCAGGCCTTAGGCATTTGGGAAGCTTCTAGGGTTGTCTTCCTACGATGATAAGGCGTTGATTAGAGCCATTCCTAGTTTTCTTGGTTCCTCTCCTGGGAGCCATCTGAAAATTTTAGGATAAATCCTATTAGTTAATATATTTTATAGCCTTGATTATCTATTCAAGGAAACAGGCTCTGATACTACTCTAGTTGTCACGCCCCGACCCGGTTTGGTCGGATCCCCGTGATCAACCCGCCACTCTCCCAGTTTATTAAAGGGTTTCCCCTTATTATTGACCGTAAAGAGTAAGGCATCCTTTAAACCTGCACCTTTTCCTGGAATAACATAAATCAAAACTGCATAATATTTTAATTTCATCATACCTATCTAACAGGCATCTTAGTTGATGGTATTTAAGGGTAGACTTTCTGGAATTTCCTGAAAGAGATATAAGGAAGGGGGTGAGTACAGCTACTAAGTGAATGGGTTTTTCCAAAACTTTTAACTTTTTAGAAAAAAAAAACTTGTAATGGAGTGTGCCAAACTCCTTTCTTTCAAAAATCCTTTCATATCACATCTCGATTTTTTACGACCATTTCCTTATTAATCAAAGTATGTCATCACCTAACACACATCCTTCATCATGAAGGTCAAACACACATTCGTAAGCTAGCCCGTCCACTAAACCCACTTGTGGCTTCAGAGTGACTTTACCGGCTGCCCATATAGAAGTACGTCTACTTCTACCCTGAGAATGAGTGAATGTTCACGACATCCAACCCTCAATCTTGAAATCAATTCTTCATGTCCGTATGAGGACAGAGACCTCATCCGTACCAACCTTGGTCTCATGCGCTTGGTGCTACTCCAAATTTTGCACGGTCACCTGGTACGACGAATTGCCCTTATACCCACCAGGTCGTCCAATGCCCTTAGAATGCATCACTACCCCTCTTGGGCATCTTGATGGTCTCATAATCACAATGCATGCACAATCATTATCTTCTTATCATGCCATATAATTTATAGTGCCACTAGTCCAATGGCCCTGATGCTCAACTCAACCCGTAATTGTTTGTCTTGACTGGTCCGTCAACCTATCATGTCTCACTGCCGCTAGTTGACTGAGTATGTCGGTCCTATCTTGGTACCATGGCCAAACAATTCTTTTATTTAAATTTTTATGGCATATAACTCATATTTATTTACGAGCACCTTCTCGTGCCAACTAGCCTTAGGCCCACTATACGAGATTTTCAAAAATCGAGCATATTAGCCCCCAAGTTCCAAAACCGAGGCCCCTGGCGTATAAGAGCTATTCGAGCTCCCGTCAAGAAGGTCTCCCAAATTGTTTAAGCATTGGCACATAGTCAGGGGAAAGCACTTTCGACAAAAATATGTTTTCAGTTGTCCATCTTACCGACTGGGTATAAGGACATCTCCGCTCATAACCGATGAACGGGTTTTCAAGTACTTTTGAGGAAGTTTCATCATACCAACCTTACAACCGGTAAGTAGTTTTTTTGCATGTTTTTTACATCACTCCTCCAAGTTGTGATGTTTAAAATACCACTTAGTAGTGGGCTTTCATTTCGAGGTACTTATCATCCCCAACTAGGTATGATATAAAATCCCACTCACCCATTAATGTAGTGAATTCCACTAGATCGGTTCTTTGTATTCGCGCGAGCTTGTCCTTGCTAGCGTTCCCAGTACCAAATGTTCCTACATGATATGAACATCTCGGTTCATTATCACTCGGCCTAATAGCCTTCATTCATTCCAAATGAATGAGAAAACCAAACGTTTATTTATTTTCAATTAGGCCCCTAAAGTTAATTCTCTTTAACTTTAGGTCCCTAATGCCGGTTTTTCCTCAAAGGAAACCGGAAGAAGAACCGACAAAAAAAAACAATTTTAACCGAGCCAATTTATGAAAAAAAAATAGAGAAGAAGGGTTAACATGGGAAATTGGGATATCCCAAGTGACCAAAAATTATGAGGAAAAAACCAGGAAGTGAATGTGATGAGAGAACCAGAGCAGTTCGGGGTGAACCGGACCAGAACCAACCTAAACTGAAATGAACCATAGTGAACCAGGTCAAATATTCATTTTTCTAGTTGGCTTAAAAATATCAATTTTCGAAATTGAGACCACCATTACATAGAAAATGAATTTAGATAAATTTAGAAATTTTTAAATTTTAGAAAATCAATCGAATTGGGTTTGAACCGGCTGATTTTCAAATTCGAGAAACTTAACCCAGTTGGACCGGACCGGTCAATGGTCCAACTGGTCAATAGATCAGACTGGTCTATAGTCAACGGTGCTCAGTCAGCAGCCACGCAGACACGAGCAACCAATTGGAGACTGCCACATGTCTTGTCAATGGTCGGACAACTCATCAGCTTGCCACGCAGACATAAGCATCCAATGGGAGGTTGCCACATGTACGGTCAATGGTTGACCAGGAAGCTGAGTTGGATCACCATGATAGAAAAACTAGCCAATCATAGTGCACCACGTGGCACGCCCACCATGTCATCCTCTTCAACCTCAGTCTACTGATAGAAAGAAGAGAGAGACCAAAAAAGTGGGGGTCTCCGGTGACTTGAAAATCTCTCCGGTCAAGTCATTGACGAGCGAGGCAGGGGCTGAGTCAAATGTCAGTCGATAGCCTGAATAGTTGTCGAGGTCCCTATATAAAGAGCACCCTCCCACTCGACCTCCTCACCTCTCAAGCACCCTTAGAAGACAAGTCACTCCCTTTCCGACAAAACTTCAATCAAGCCTCTAACGATAGGCCAATTCATAACCAAAGAAGCTCTGAAGGGTGGCATTAGAACTGGGGAGGAGTCCCTTAGCTCGAGGAACCCTCAAAGTGACTGGAGCACACCCAGAGAAGTGTTGGAGTGATAGCATAGTGAAGTTGCTCTGGAGCCCCGGAACAACGAGCTCTCAACTAACCTAACCCTGACTCTCTCAACCCTTCCGCCGCTAGAATTGACCACCTCTGACCGCTTGAGACCTTCCCTAGCCCTTCACAGACCTCCGTTAAGCTCAATTTCACCTATCCTCATCGGATTTTCCAAGTTTTAGAGCTCCACCTTCACAAAACTTCTCCCTTCAAATTCCCGAAGTGCGACGACAAATTGCAGCGGGATTCAATCCTAGTAGGACCCCCTCGACGAGCACTAGCTGCCCCCACCTCAAGCTCTAACCACTGCCCCTCCACCGATAAGCTCAGTAAGCTTTCTCTCTCTACTGTAAATTTTCCAGTGAAGCTCTAGTGAAGCTCAAAATGTAGCCAAATTCGAAGTGTAGGACGATCGAGGGAGCTAGAGGAGGCGAATATCAGCAAGAAATGAATAAATGAAGGACTTTGAGGCCGTTAATTGGATGAGGTAAGATTTGGGAACTCAAACATGCAAATTGGGGAAGAAAAGGGAGGCAATTTGGAGATTTTTTTTTCAAGAAGAAGGGACTTTTGTGCAATTTTCAAAAACTTTGAGGACTGAATGGCCAATTTATGAAATTGAGGGCATTTTCATGAAATTCACTCCTAATTAAGGGCCAATTTGGCAATTTGGGAAACATGAAAGGCCAATCAGGAATTTTGAGAAAATTAAGGACTAAATTGTAATTGTTGGAAAATTAGGGACCCAATGGCAATTTTGGAAAAATCGAGGGCCAATGGGTGATTTTGATAAAACTAAGGACCCAACAAGGATAATAAAAAATCCTATGGGCTTATTTGAAATTAAGGGGAAAATAGGGACCTAAATGTAAAAGTACAAAATTTAGGGACCTAAATACAATTAAGGCACAATATGAGGCCCTATGTGCAAATACTAAAAAAATGTAGCCACTCGTGCAAAACATCCTGATATAGACATTCGTGCCATGTAGGAGCATACCAGCCAAGTATTAGCATGCGGGAGTGCAACCGGAGTAAGGTCTCATCAGAACAACTCGTCATCGTCTTGATTGCCCGGTGAGTGGGGACTCTATGACGTCAATTCTGATTGGAATGATAGTTTGCTTTGAAAATAATTTTCTCGAAATTTGTTTCCCCTAACTGGGTGACTCTGCTTATAACATTTGGGAGCAAATTATTAGGCTTAGGCTCAGTAATACAAGTGGGCCTAAGGCCGATGGACACGGGTATGAACCCGTCTAGAATCAGCATGTGACAAATACTGCTAAAAGATTTGATTAAAGGGTAATTGTGTGTAATACCCACCGAGACATGTCTGGGATGTTGGTCTTGTTGGGTCGAACCTCTGTTAAGCCAAAGCCAGCTCGTTGAACATGTTGGGCCTGTACATGTGGGTCGTAGCCAAGCCAATAGACCCTTGCGCTGGACAGCCAAAGATATAGCTATAAATGAAAATAACTCTTGATTATGCATGCCCTGTAAGATACGGGGCCATCAGGACACCTAGTACGAGGTAGTGATGGATCCTAAGGGCTACTTGACGACCCAAGGTGCATAAGGGCGGTTTGGCATCCAGTATGTCAAGAAGCTCACAGAACTTCCTACGCACTGAGATTGAGGCGGTAGGGGAAAGGAGGTCTCGTCTCACAAAGCGGACACCATGAAGTGATTAGGGTTTGAGGGTCTAATGAACAAGGTCCACTCAAACTCATGGTAGAGGCGGTTGACCTCTATCAGGGTGGACAGTAATGGCGCTCTTGTCCACAAGTGGAACGGTTAGGGACTGTTCTGCGAACGTGAGATCCCTCATATGATAGGAGGGCGATTGATGCATGAATGATGTGCGAAAAATTACTACTAAATGTAGAAACCAATTAATAATGCAATCATTGTAGAAGTTTCTCTCACTGAGTATATGTACCTATATACTCATCCCCCTCCTCTCACCCTTTCAGGACCAAAATAAAAGGAGACGGAAAGTCCCAAGACAAGCTCGGACCCTCAAGGTACGTTCTCCGCCCCAAACTCATAGCAAGGGAATGAACATAGGCACGCCTTTACCTTCCATGTATCATTAAGGGAGGAATACCCGGATGATGCATGGAAGGGTAGCAGGTTAATCACAACACTTCTCCCATGAGAAAACAGAGTCGTTAAATGAACCAAAAATAGTAAAGAAGGGTTAAAATGGGAAATTGGAAAATCTCAAATGACTAAAAAATCGCAAAAATCATAGGGAAGAACCATGAAGTGAATTAGATGGAAAAATCAAACCGGTTCGGGGAGAATCAGAGCTGAATCATATTGAACCATAGTGAACCAATTCAATGATTCATTTTCTAGTGGCTTAAAAATGTCAATTTGGAAAATTTAGGCCACCATTAGATAGAAAATGATTTTAGATATTTTTAAATTTTAGAAAACTGGTCGAATTTGGCCTAAACCGGCCAATTTTTGAATTCGTGTAACTGAACTCGGTCGGACCGGACCGGTCAAGGTCCAGCTAGTCAACGAACTAGACCGGTCAAGGGGCACCTAGTCAGCAGCCACGCAAACACGGGCAGCCAATGGGAGGCTGCCATGCAGACATAGGCATCCAATGGAAGGCTGCTACGTGTCCAATCAACGGTTAGTGGACGACCGGTTACCTTGCCATGCAGACATGAGCAGCCAGTGGGAGGTTGCCATGTGTCCAGTCAATGACTGACGCGACGGCTAAGTTGGAATGCCATGTCAAAAAAGCCAACCAATCACAGTGTGCCATGTGGTATGCCCACCACGTCATCATTGTCTTCCTTGATCAGCTAACAGAAAGGATAGAGAGAGAGGGAGGGTTATTCCTCCAACGACCCAGGAAGAGCTCCGGTATGACCGTCGGTGGCCGAGTTAGAGGCTAAGTCCTATGTCAGCCAAAAGCTCGGTCAGTTGTCGAGCTCCCTATATAAAGAGCACCCCTCCATTCGTTATCAACATCTCACAATCGAGCAAAGAAGTGAAGTACTCTATTTTCCAACAAGCAGCAAACCAAAGCTCCGACAGTGGGATTTTTCTCAACCTCTAAAGGTGCATTCAGTTTCTTTAGAATCGAAAGGAAGTCCTCTACCAGCTGCACCCTTCCTTCAGCTTGAGGACCACCGGAGAAGAGCAGAGAAGCTCACACAATACCACTGCTTCTCGGCAGTCCACAACCCAAGCTACTTGAGCTCCATTCGACCATCCCCGAGCCAATTCTGGCCAAACCAAGCTCCCTAGACCACACCTAGAGGTGCCCCAACCTTCCTTGAGCTAAGTTGGTAAGTTCCCTCCACCGCCCCTCGCCAAAAAATATTATTCAAAGTGTGTTTATGCTAAAACTTAATTTGAGAAGTAAAGTTGCTTAGGCCACCAATTGAGGTGTGGTTTGATAGAAAAAGGATGCCCATGAGAAAAGCAATTTAGAGAAAGCAAGATCTCCGGTTGTCGGACCCTCACCGGTAAGATATCGAAGCTTTCTCTCTCTAGACTAAGTTTCCCAGTGAAGCTTTATCTAAGCTCATTTCTGAGCCAAATGAAGCGATTCAAAGCTTGAAATGATGAGGGAGACATAGGGAAGATGATTTAGATCGCGAATGGGGACAATTGATTGAGTTTTGATGGTTAGTTTAATGAATTGATGTTTTAGGGACCAAATTGCAATTTTTGAAAAATTGGGCAATTTGGGGATTTTGGGAAAATTATTAGCCAAATTGGAAATTAAGGAAATTTGGGGGATCTTCATGAAATTAACTCCCAATTGAGGTCCAATTGGGCAAATTGGATGAAATGGGGGGACCAATTAGGAATTTTTGGAATTTTAAGGACCCATTTGGGAATTTTTGGGAAACTTAAGGACCAATTGGAAATTTTGGAAAAATTGATTACCATTTGGTAATTTTAGGAAAACCTAAGGACCGATTAAGGATAATTAGAAGTCCTAGAGACTTAATTGGGATTAAAGGAAGATTAGAGACATAATTGTGAAGTTACAAACTTTAAGGGGCCTAAATGAAATTAAGGCATAATGGGAAGACTAATGTACAAATACACGAAAATATGCGGTCACTTATTTCAATTCTCCCAATATGGATACTCGTATCATGTAGGAGTGGATTGCCTAAGTACCGCTACAAGGAAGCACACCACGAAGCAAGGTCTCACTGGGACGACCACGTCACTATAACTGGCTAAGTGGGATTTTCAACGTCATACCCAGTTGAGGGTGATGAGAGCTGTTTTAAGTTTGAAAATTATTTTTTCAGGAATGGTCTCCCCTGATTGCGTGAAACTGCTTAAACATTTCGGGAGACGTTACTAATGGGAGCTAGAATTGCTCCAATAGGCTCGAGACCTCAGATTTGAAAATAATGGGGTTGGAGACCCAATTTTGGAAAACTCACAAAGTGGGCCCAAGGTCAATGAGCATGGGTTGGAACCCGTAGATAAACATGATTATAAAAGAACCATAAAAAATCTCATAAAACTAGAAATGTTGTTTGACTTTCCACGAGGCCAAGACAGGACTGAAAAGGCTCGATGGGCTAGTGATAGTGCGCTAGGACTAGGTTGACAGGCTGGTCAAGGCAAACAACTGTAGGTCAAGTCGAGTGTTAGGACCATTGGACCGTTGGCACCAAAGATTATGGTTAATGATTCAAAACTATTGTTATGCATGCATGAGGATCTGAGAGCATCTAGACGCCCGAGAGGGGTAGTCGATGGGTCTGAAGGGCTACTAGATGACCTAGATGAAATAAGGGCAGGTTTGTCGTGCCAGTTAGTCATGAAGCTCTAGGAGCTTACTATGCATTGAGACCGAGGCAGTAGAGGAAATAAGGTCTCGTCCCACAAAGCAGACACAAAGTACTATTTGGGTTTGAGGGTCGGACAATTAATGTACACTCAAACTTAGGGTAGAAGTACGCTCAGAACCATAAGTGGAACAATCGGGGAGTGTTCTACGAATGTATAATCCCCATCTATGATAGAAAGTGTGTGTGAATTGTTTGCTAAACGCCTCCCAAGCAAGGGGAAGTGCTGCGGAAGAGATAAACTCATATCACAATGAACTAAAAGGATAAAATGCTTTGATAAACTATTTGTTTTGAAAACTCACTCTCCATGTCACACCCTAACCCAATTTGGTCAGATCCCCATGAACAACCCGCCACTCTCTTGGTTCAAGAAGGGTTTCCTCCTTCTTTAATTCAAGAGGAGCCAAGCATAATCTCAACCTTGTTCCCTAGAATAACATATATCAAATAAAATGCAAGCTTAAGACAAATTAAGTATACCTGACATAGGGTAAGACTTGGTGTTATCCCTAATCATTTCTATATTTCCTGAAAAGGGAGAAAAAGGGTGGGTGAGTTTCTACAACTTAGTGAATGGGTATTTTTTAAAAAAAATAAACTTTCAATAAATTAGTTTTTAAATTAGAGTGTGCCAAAGTACTTTTTTTCTTTAAATTTTTTCTTCCTAATTTTCTCAGTTTCCAGGACATTTCTTCATCATCAATCACAAACAGTGTGTTTAGCAACCAACACACACCCTTCATCATGAAGGGATCACACATTCATAAGGCAGCACGTCCACTACACCTATTTGTGGCGTCGGAGCAACTTTATCGGCCACCTAGATAGAAGCACGTCCACTTCTACCCTAAGAATGAGTGGATGTACGTGACATCCGACCCTCAATCCCAAAGAGAAACTCAATGTCCGTATGAGGATAGAGATCACATTTCGACCCCACCCCAGTCTCATCGTCAAGCTTTCCTGACTGCTGGCACGATAATCTGCTCTTATCTCCACCATGTGCTTCAGTAGCCCCAAGGACGCATCACTACCCCTCGTGTGCATCTTGAAGGTCTTGTATCTCAGTGCATGCACAAAACAATAGTTTTCCACATAATCCATTTAATCTATGGTGCCACTAGTCCAACGGCCCCGACTCTCAACTCGACCTACAGCTGTTTGTCTTAACTGGTTCGTCAACCTATCATGTCACACTGTCGCTAGTCCAACGAGTATGTCAGTCCTGTCTTGGTATCATGGCCAAACAAATCATTCATTTAAAGTTTTCATGGCTTAACTCATGTTTGTTTACGATCTCCTGCTCGTGTCAACTAGCCTTGGGCCCACTGTATGAGATTTTTAAAATCGGGCATATTACCACCCAAGTTCCAAAACTAAGGCCTCCGGCCTATTTGAGCTATTCGAGCTCCCGTCAAGAAGGTCTCCTAAAAGGTTTAAGTAGTGGCACATAGTTAAGGGAGAGCACTTTTGACAAAATAATCTTTTAATATGTCCATCACACCAACCGTGTGTGAGAACATCTCCATTTATAACTGATAAGCAAGTTTTCTACTTCCTTTTAGGTAGTTCATCATACCAATATGGTATGATCTACTTACAATCGGTAAATAGTTTTTCAACGTAATTTTCACATCACTCCTCTCAAGTGTGATGGTTAAAATACTAGATAGTAGTGGGTTTTCATTTCCAATGTGCTTATCAACCCAACTGGGTATAATATAAAAATACCACTCACCCAATAATGCAATGATTTCCTCTTAACCGGTTTTCGTCTCCTTGCGAGCTATATATTAGTTGGCGTTCTCGATACCTCGTGTTCCTACACTGAATGAACATTCTTGTTCATTATCCTTTGGCTTGATAGCCTTCATTCATTATAAATAAATAAAATATCTAACTTTTTAAATATTTACAATTTGGTCCATAAAGTTCTTTTTTTTTTTACTTTAGGCCCCAAATGCTGATTTTTTCCCAAATTGAGTCCCAAAACTTTTAAAATTCACCTTGGGTACTCAATTTATTTAAAATCACATAAAAGGGGTTCTAGTTTCTAAAAAAAGTCCAAATTTGGTCCCCAACTTTTCCAAAATTACCATTTTGCCCCTACTTTACAAAAATGGTAAATTTCACCCCAAAATTCTAAAAATTGACCAATTGGTCCTCCAACATTTTTATCATGCCCAATTGGCCTTCAATTTTATGAAATTGTATTTTAATCCCTTGAATTTTTGAAATCCCCAATTTTTCCCCCAATTTCAACCTTCTGAATCAGCCAAAATTAATTTAATCAAATTAACTAATTATATGGATTAAATTGTTGAAATTGAAGTTAGATTGGAGTTCCTACATCTTCATACAATTCAATTGCACCTTGAATCACACAATTTGACGCTAGAACGAGCTCAAATGGAGCTTCGTCAAAAACTGGACGTAGAGAGAGAAAGCTTCAAAAGCTTACCATCAGGGGTGCAGCGGTCCGAGCTTTCGATCTAGGCAAATAGCTCTCGTCCTGAGATACTTCCTAAAATCAAGAATCACCTCAATTCATGTCGAATTGAGGAAGAATTTAGTTAGTGAATATTTGTTAGTTCTTTCTCTAGCACTAATCGGAATTCATAGAGGGGAGCCCAATTGGGTTACCTTTCCACACAACTTCGGCTGTTGGAGAGCTAAGGAGGGCTCGAATTGGCTAATTTCAGCTCGATAGAAACAGGGCAACTTCGGTCCGCCGGAGCTACTTCAATATTCGATCATGCCTGTGCTTCTCTCGCGACCCTCATAGCAATTGTAGACTACCATCGTGTAGCTGACTTCTCCCCAAGTCTAAGGAACCTGACCACACCTTCTTTGACTCAGAAAAGACCCTATATCGGAGCTTTGGTTCGAGCTTCATTGGAAAAGTGAGTAGTTGAGAGAGACTAAGGTTTTTAGGTGTGGAGAGGATGAATGGAGAGGGGCTCTTTATATAAGGAGCTCAAGGACTCGTCGGCCGTCCGTTTGGCATCGTTGTGACAATCATTAATGGCTTGAAATGTACCAAACAGAAATGGTTCCTCTTCGCCAGCACTGGTTCGATTTTCTGGTGAGTGAACAGTGTTGTCATCTAATGGAAGAAGATGACACTGTTTCGAACATGACTGGACCGATCCGAACCAGGTTCAAAGCTTAAACCAACTGGTTCATGCCCAATTTGACTGAGTTTTTCAAAATTAATAATTTCTAAATTCATTCTCTAAATAATGGTGGCCTCAATTCTCCAATTTGAATTTTCTAAGCCACCTACAAAAATGAATATAGCATCTAGTTCGATAATGGTTCAAACGGTTTGATCTGGTTTGGATTTAGTTCACCTAAACCAGTTTAGTTTTATCTCCCAAATCATCCTAAGGCCCTCTTTCAAGGTTTTTATGACCTCCTTTGGGTCACTCAAAAGTTATAAATTTCTCAAATTGCTCGTTCTTTGATGATCAGGTTTGTGAACCTGTTTGGTTTTCTCACTCGGTTTGATCGGTTCTTTTCCTGGTTTCCTTAACTCCAAAAAGGGAGGGGTTTACAACTCTCCCCTCCTTTTAGGAGTTTTGTCCTCAAAACTTATTTCGAACTTTTTGTACCAGAATGAACTTCTCTTGATATCAACTAGTAGTTCTCGACATATGATCCCTTCAGTTATTTCCATCTCTCCCTTATATAACATAAACTTGAGATCTCCTTTTCTTTTCCATCATTTTCTCATCCCATGGAGTTTATTTTAGTAAGCATATCTCGCTGAAAGTTTTAAGGTCATATCCTTAGATTCACTTCCTTCATTCCTTAGAAGTATTATTTCTCCCTTCCAAGGTTCTTTACTTAAGATTTCAGGATTGGGAGTTCTGAAATACTCAATCCTTCCTACTTTCAGTTATTCTCTTTATTGATGATCTCACCAACTTAGCATCCATTCAAACACCACATACCTACTTCCAAAGGTGTTGATGTTTACATCCTTTTTCCTCCTACATTGATCGTTCCCTCATTCATTGGTTATTACAATATCATTCCACTTTTAATGTCTAACCTTGTCATGCTCAAATTATAGACTCTTCTTTTCCTAATTCATATTTCCTTGGGTTAGTTGGGCTTACATATCCTTTATTGCACGACATTCTTTGGAACTTGTCTTTAACTCACATATTTATGATCGTATTGGTTTCCTCACTTACTCTTCTTTTTCAAACTCCTTTATTAGGTCATTTTATCTTTCAAATCTTTGAGTTTCTCGATAACTTTATGACACGCTGACACTCGTTCTTTCTTATGTCATTCATCATTCCACTGGCATCCCTTCTTTTAAGGTCTCTTCTCTTTCTAAATCCATTCTTACTCACTCGTGATCATTTCACTATTCTAATTTTTTACATAGTTCCTTCTTTACTCGTACGTCATCTTTTTATGTTGTCTTCCTACTTACCTGTTACTTGGGTTTAACTTATCCCTTGGACCTTCACGGTTACGTTTCTTTTGCACTTGATCATTTTATCTTTAGCAGCTTGCCCTTGAGGACCTTATCTTCTTCTCAATTTCGTTGGTTCCATTTCCTCTTAATTAGTATACATGTGTCCTTCCAAGGTTCCCTTCCTTGGTAAGTTTTACACTTCTTTTCTCCCGAAATTTCCTTCTAGTTTTACCATTGTGAATATTCAACCTTGAATGTCCTTCCCTGGCACTATTTTCTCCTGCTTACCTTTACTCTTGAGATCCTACGAGTACTTTTCATCTACTCACCTCATTCTCACTTACTCTCAGTACTCATTTATTCCTTTGAGGTGAATTTCACATCCCTCTTTGTGTCAAAATCTCTCATATCTTTGTGTCCTTAGTATTCCTCCCTTTGCCTCATTTAGGGTGGTCCTTACTACCCCCCAGTTATTATTAGAGCTTAGTTTATTCTTCCAGATGATTTGGTCAATAGGAGTTATTTCCTTCAATCAGGTTCGTCTAAAATTCCCATTTGGTTCCCTGCTCTCCTACAATCAGATCATGCTTGACCTTCCAAGTATTTACTTGGTTACCTATGTGCTTTAATTAGGTCCTTGTTTCTGCCCCAGTTTATGATACCTCATCTGTTGATTGAACTTTTTCTACGATTCCATCTCCTTAACGTTTTTCCTTTCTTTCCGATCGACTTCAATTCCTTTAGTTTTCTTTGGAATAGTCTATTTATTTTCTTTACCCTTATTCTTTGAACCCTTCATTAACTCCTTAATCATCTGCTCTTAGATGCTTACTTCCATTTTGTACTAATTTTCTAATTCTTTCCTTTAATTAGAATTCGTCTTCCTCTAAGAGTTTCTTTCTTGCCAAATTTCATTGTACTTTGCATAAAAATTATAAGTTAAGATTAACTAGAAATAACTCATTTTCCTTCTTGGGTGATTCTCTATCCTTTTATGTTGATTAGCATACACTTACTCTTTGAATTTATCAAAGAACTCAGAAATTTTATCAAGAAAATTTTTACCTCATTCATTCAAGAAATTTTCTTGCCATACTTGGCTTATTACAAAATTTTCTACCCTCTAATCCCTTGGGGTCATAGACTAAGAGTTAGCCCTAGAGTGGTTGTGGGATTCTTGATTAGAAGGCTCTGAGGAACTAGTTGGGCTCCACTCGTATTCCCTTATAGGGCGAATCTCATATATGGCCATCAGTCCGTATTTCCTTAGTACCTCGACCTTACACTCATAGGTCCACTTCATCCAGGTGGGATTGAAGCCGGGTTGAGTAGGTGGAGGTACTTGATGGGCCTTCATGAAGGTGGCATACGCATCCCAATAGTTATCCCAGACCTCTTTCTTGGTGGGATTCCTTTCCGGTTGTTGTGGGGCTGGAGGAGGGGTTGGACTTCTAGAAGGAGGTACAAGTTCCTCTTGTCTTGGAGGACGATATGTGATGCATTCTGGTTCCAATAGGACTCCTACCAGTTTTTGGTAGTCTTCCACCATGTCCTTGGGTACTCGTTTCTCGCCCTTTAAGAATCTTTGAACAACTTCTTCCCTTGGGTTGGGAGTCTTTTTTCAGGGTTATGGATGGAGGGTTGGATTTCACTGTGAATATCCTAGGGATTCTCCTTCCTACACAATAGTTAAAGTTTGATTAATGTTAGGGCACAATATTGATAATGTTTCAAGGGAACTTAGCTCTAATACCACTCAAGTTGTCATGCCCCGGCCCGATTTGGTTGGATCCCCGTGAACAACCTGCCACTCTCTTGGTTCAAGAGGGGTTTACCCGTCTATAATTCAAGAGGAGCCAGACGTAATCTCAACCTTGTTCCCTAGAATAATATATATCAAATAAAATGCAAGCTTAAGACAAATTAAGTATACCTAACAGAGGGTAAGGCTTGGTGTTATCCCTAGTCATTTCACTATTTTCTGAAAAGGGATAAAAAGGGTGGTGAGTTTCTACAACACAATGAATGGATATTTTTTAAAAAAATAAACTTTTAATAAAATTATTTAAAAATTGGAGTGTGTCAGACTCCTTTTCTTTAAATTTCTTTCTTCCTTATTTTCTCGGATACCAAAGTCATTTCTTCATCATCAATCACAAACAATGTGTTTAGCAACCAACACACGCCCTTCATCATGAAGGGATCACACATTCGCAGGTTATCACGTCCACTACACCCACTTGTAGCATCAAAGCAACTTTACTGGCCACCTAGATAGATGTACATCAACTTCTACCCTGAGAATGAGTGGATGTACACAACATCCGACCCTCAATCCCGTAGAGAAACTTTGCGTTCATATGAGGACAAAGACCTCATCCTGATCCCATCCCAGTCTCATGCGCATGAAGCTACATCGAGCTTCCCTAACTACTGGCACGACAATCTGCCCTTATATCCACCATGTCGTCCAGTAGCCCCTAGGATGCATCACTGCCCCTCTTGGGTGTCTTGAAGGTCTCGTACCTCAATGCATGCACAAAATAACAGTTTTCTACAAAAGCCATTTAATTTGTTGTGCAACTGGTCCAATGACCCCAACTCTTAACTCGACTTGACGCTACTTGTCTCGACTGGTTCGTCGACCTGTCATGTCACACTACTGCCAGTTCATCGAGTATGTTGGTCCTATTTTGGTACCATGACCAAACAAATCATTCATTTAAAGTTTTCATGGTTTAACTCATGTTTGTTTACGAGCTTCTGCTCGTGTCAACTGGCCTTGGGCCCACTGTATGACATTTTCAAAATCGAGCATATTAGCCCCCAAGTTCCAAAACCGAGGCCTCTGGCCTATCTAAGCTATTCGAGCTCCCGTCAAGAAGATCTCCCAAAAAGATTAAGCAATGGCACACAGTCAGGGGAGAGCACTTTCGAAAAAATAATCTTTTAATTTGTCCATCACACCAACCCGGTGTGAGGACACCTCCACTTATAACCGATAAGCAGGTTTTCTACTTCCTTTCAAGAAGTTCAACATACCAACTGGGTATGATCTACTTACAACCAGTAAGTAGTTGTTCCACAGAATTTCCACATCCCTCCTCACAGATGTAATGGTTAAAATATCACTTAGTAGTGGGTTTTCATTTCCGAGGTGCTTATCATCCCAACCGAATATGATATAAAAATCTCACTCACCCGATAACGCAGTGATTTCCTCTTAACCAATTTTTGTCTCTTTGTAAGCTTTGTCTTAGTCGGCGTTCCTAATACCTCGTGTTCCTACACGATATAAACATCCTTGTTCATTATCATTTGGTTTGATAACCTTCTTTCATTATGAATAAATAAAATATCCAATGTTTTAAATATTTGCAATTTTTTCCCTAAAGTTCTTTTTATTTTACTATAGGCCCCAAATGCCTATTTTTTACCCAAATTGAGTCCCAAAACTTTTAAAATTCACCTATTTATTCAAAATCACATAAAAGGGGTTCAAATTTCCCAAATTACTAATTTCGTCCCCAACTTTTTCAAAATTACCATTTTTCCCCACTTTACAAAAATGGTCAATTTCACCCCAAAAATTCCAAAAATTGACCAATTGGTTCTCCAAGATCTTTATCATGCCCAATTGGCCCTTAATTTTATGAAATTGCATTTTAGTCCCTTTAATTTTTGAAATCCCCAATTTTTCCACCAATTTTATCCTTCTAACTCAGCTAAAATTGATTTTATCAAATTAACTGATCAAATGAGTTTAATTATTGAAATTGAAGTTAGATTGGAGTTCCTACACCTTTATACAATTCAATTGTACTTTGAATCGCATTATTTGACGTCAGAATGAGCCCAAACAGAGCTTCGTCGAAAAACTGAACATAGAAAGAGAAAGCTTCGAAAGCTTACCGTCGGGAGCACGGCGTCCGAGCTCTCAATCTGTGCAGATAGCTCTTATCCTAAGGTCTTTCCTAGAATTAAGAATCATCTCAATTCATGTCAAATTGAGGGAGAATTTATTCAGTGAAAATCTGTCGGTTCTCTCTCTAGCATTGATCGAAATTCACATATGGTTGCCAAATTAGCTTACCTTTCCTCAATAATTCACTGTTGGAGGGCTGAGGAGGTGTTAGAAGAGCTTGGTTTGGCCTGAGGAGGGCCAAATTGGCCGATTTCAGCTCAACAAAAATAGTGCAACTTCGGTCCGCCAAAGCTGCTTCAATGTTCAATCATATCAGCGTTTCTCTGGTGACCCTAGGAGCAATTGGAGACTACCATCGTGTAGCTGATTTCTCCTTGAGTCTAACGAACCAGACCATTCTTTCTTTGACTTAGAAAAGACCCAATATTGGAGCTCTAGTTCGAGATTTGCCAAAAAACTGAGTAGTTGAGAGAGAGTGAGGTATTAAGGTGTGGAGAGGATGAATGGAGAGGGGCTCTTTATATAGAGAGCTCGAGGACTCGTCGATCATCCGGTTGGCACCTTTATGATAGTCATTGATGGTCTGAAACATACTGAATGAAAATGTTTCCTCTTCACCGGCGCTGGTTCGATTTTCTGGCGAGTGAACGGTGTTGTCATCTAAAGAAAGAAGACGACACTATTACAAACCGGATCAGACCGGTCCGAATCGGGTTCAAAGCTTAAACTTGTTGGTTCAGGCTTGATTTGACCAAGTTTTTTAAAATTAAAATTTTCTAAATTCATTTAAATTCATTCTCTATCCAATGATGGTTTCAATTCTCCAATTTGAATTTTCTAAGCCACCTAGAAAATTGAATTTAGCATCGGGTTCAATAGTGGTTCAAACCAGTCCAAACTAGTTCGATCTAGTTTGAATCCGGTTCACCTGAACCAATCTAGTTTTCTCTCCCAAATCATCTTAAGGCCCTATTTCAAGGTTTTTATGATGCCCTTTGGGTCACTCGGGTGTTGTAAATTTCCCAAATTAGTCATTCTCTAATGATTGGGTTTGTGAACCAGATTTATTTTATCACTCGATTTGACCAGTTCTTTTCCCAATTTTCTTAACTCCAAAAAGGTGGGATTTATACCCCAACCCCTGCTCACTAGGTTGTAGAAACTCATCCCCTCCGATTAAACCTTTTTCAAGAGAAACATCTTGAGCAGAAGCTAAGGGAGCAAGCCAAAGGTACCGTGAACAAGTAAACCATTATTTGAATGTTTTATAAATTTTATTATGGAAAACTTGTGTTCTTCTACGCCTTTACCTTCCTCGTTCTATTTGGTAGGAATACTCAAGTAGTACGAGTAAGGGTGGCGAGTTGATCATGGGACTCCGACCAAACTGGGTCGGGGTGTTACCCGTGTACTCTCCACAATCAATACCCCTCAAATTCATCTCTCATTTGGATGGATTAGCATTTGAGATGATGACACCAAACTACCCAACACCATGTACATACCTCGTACACATGCAACTCAATCTCGCCACTAATTATCATAGTGATGTAACATTAGGACCACACTCGTACAATATATAGGGGTCTCAAAAAATCTAGAAGTAACATTTCAATCTCTCCTTATCCACCCTTCCAATTTCCATCAAGCGTCGACACTACCTCACTAGGTGTCATGTCAATGTCCCACATTTAGATACCCCTCGAATTCGTCTCTCATTTGGATGGATTAGCATCTAAGGTGATGACACTAAACTGTCCAACACCATGTACATGCCTCTTACACATGTGACTCAATCTCGTTACTTCTTATCGTACCGATGTAACATTCGGACCACACTCGTGCATCATCTAGGAGTTTCAGAAAATCTAGAAGTAACATTTTTAATCTCTCCTTATACACCCTTCCAATTTTCCTCAAGCGACACTACCTCGGTAGGTGTCCTATCAACGTCCCACACTTCCTACTAGTATACGGTAGGCTTTCTTGTATATTTAAGAACATGCACACAAACAACAATCATAATTATCATTTAGCATTGTCCTCATTTGATCATCTATATTTAGGAGCATGTATGAAATTAGTAGGTAGTATGGATTATCAATATATCACATATAGTCTGATCCATATCCCGACCAACTAACTCACTTAGATGCATGTACTTATTCAGCATTCTAACATCATATTAACAAGCATATCACATGGAGTTTGGTCTATCACTCGACCAACTCATATTGACAATATTATCACAGACCTAAGGCCCCAACTCACATAGTCCTAGCATGCAACTATTCTTCTCTAACTTCAGTTTATATGACCCTTAACATATTTCTTAAGTTTTGAAAATGGTATTCATTAGTGAGCTTTCATCCATGTCATTTTACACTTCTTTCAATGATTTTATAAATCATGCATCATAGATTTTATAGAATTATTAAAAGTAGTAAATCACATTTGGTCAATCCAATCGTACTCGTTATTATTACTCCTACTCGTCGTTTTCACCAGAACTTTTTTGTTCCAAGAGTTTTTTTTCTTTTTAAATCTATTCATGAGGTCCTTTCTTAAGCTATCGTGATTCTCTCTACAAGATTCTTAATAAGCATAGAGACCAATTTAAATAATGATATCAACACATAATTTCTACACCGTAACTTTCCTAAGAAGTTACAGTTTTGCCATTCGGGCACAATTCATTCAATTACAAGTCGAAGAACTATTATTTAACTAACCTCCTTATAAGGTAAGTTAGTATTTCCTTAGGATCATAACCTCATTTGGTTATACTTGCCCATGTTCTTTGAAAATTCTTAATCTACCACTTAGGTACCTTAAATGTAAGACCCGTCCTTTAGGACCAAGGAAAACTGAAAAAAAAAACCGGTAAAGATTTACATGTGAAGAACCAAGCCAATTAATTAACAAAAATGGTAAGGAAGGGTTAACATGGGAAATTGGAAGATCCCAAGTAATCAAAAATTCACAAAAATTGTGAGGAAGAACCAAGAAGTAGAATTGAGGAGAGAACCAAACTGATTCGGGGTCCTAAACCAAGCCTAAACTAGACTGAACTAGGATGAACCATAGTGAACTAGTTTAATAATTCATTTTTCTAGATGGCTTTAAAATGTCAATTTGGGAAATTGAGGTCACCATTAGATAGAAAATGAATTTAGAAATTTTTAAATTTCAGAAAACTGATCGATTTTTTAATTCGGGTCACTGAACCCGGACGGACCGGTCAATAGACCAGACCGATCAACGATGCCCCATCAGCCAACCATGCAGACACGAGAAGCCAATCAGAGGCTGCCACGTGTTTGGTCAATTAGTCAACGGCTGATGCAGCAATAGAGTTGGACCTCCACGTTAGAAAAATAGGCCAATCACAGTGCACCATGTGGCATGCCCACCACATCATCATCTTCAACCTTCAACTACTGACAGAGAGAATAGAGAAGAGAGAGAGGCCAAAAAAGCTAGAGTCTCCGGCGACTCAAAAATCTCTCTAATTAGGTTGTCGGTGGTCAAGTCGGAGGTTGAGTCTCATGCCGGCCGGTAGCCTAAATAGTTATCGAGCACCCTATATAAAGAGCACCCCTCCATTCATCCTCAGCATCCCACAATCAAGCAAAGAAGAGGAAGAGTACCACTTTCCAATTATTAGCGAACTAGAGCTTCGGCGATGTGACTTTTCTTAGCCTTTGAAGCCACATTGGGTGTCTTTGGAATTGGGAGGAAGTCCTCTACCTAACCATACCTTCCTTTCAGCTTGAGAACCACCAAGGATGAACGAGGGAGCTCAATAGTGTTCCAACTCCTCGATTAGAAAATAGCTGACCTTCTGCAGCCTACTTCGAGCTTTCCCCCAGCCAATTGCAGCCAAGCCAGACCCCCTACACACCACCAAGAGGTGCCCCGACCTTCCCTCGAGCTAAGAAGGTAAGCTCCCTCCGCCGCCCTTCGTCGGAAAATACTATTCACGACCAAATTTTAAAAAAAATTAACATTGAAATTCACACTGCTCAGGTCATCAATTGAGGCATGGTTTGATTTAGGGAGGATTCCCATGACGATAACAATGCAGTGGTAGACTATATTTTTTGGCGAAGCTCTATTTGAGCTCATGTCTAAGTCAAATGAAGTAGTTCAAGGCTTAGAATGATGAGGAAAACATAAAGAAGGTGATACAAATCACGAATGGGGACAATTAACCATGCTTTGATGATCAATTTGACGAGATTAAGATACGAGGGCCAAAGTGCAAAGTTTGAGAAATTTGGGCAAATTGGGGATTTTTCGAAAATTGGGGACCGAATGACAAATTGATGAAATTGAGGGCATTTTCATGAAATTGACTCCTAATTGAGGGCCAATTGATCAATTTGGATAAAATGGATGACCAATTTGCCCATTTTGAAAAGTTTGGGGTCAAATTGTAATTTTAGTGAAATTAAGGACTAAATGGCAATATTGGAAAATTGAGGGGCCAATGGGAAATTTTACTAGAACTAAGGACCCAAGAAGGAGAATGGGAAATCCTAAGGGCTTAATTGAAACTGAAGGGCAAATAAGGACCTAAAGGCAAAACAAATACAAATTTTAGGGAAAATTACAATTAAGGAAAAATGTGAGGGCCTATATGCAAATGCCCAAAAAGATGTGGTCTCTTAGTCAAGCATCCTAAAATGGATATATAGTGTCGTGTAGGAGCAGACTGCTCGAACGTCGGCTTTTGGGAGCACACGGCGAGGCCAGATTCCGTCGGGACAACCCTGTCGAGATTATCGGGTGAGTGGGAATTGTTATAATGTCCATTCCAGTAGGAATGACAATTCATTTTGAAAATGATTTTCTCACAATTAGCCTCCCCTGACTGGGTGACTCTACTTAAAACATTTGGGAGCTAATTTTGGGTTTAGGTTCGGTATGCAAGTGGGCCGATGGACATAGGTATGGACCCATCCAAAATTAGCATGTGATGAGAAATGCTAAAAAATCCAATTAACGGGAAATTGTGTGTGATATCCACCGAGCCATGTCTGAGTTATTAGGCTTGTTAGGCCAAACCGCTGCTCCACCGAAGCGAGGTCATCGAACCTATTGGGTCAGTACGCGTGGGTCGAAGCCAAGCCAACAGACCATTGAGCTGGAGAGCCAAAGATAATGGCTATAACTTAAGACTCTTAACTGTGCTGCAGTGTATGCTTCGGGCCATCTGGACACCTGGCATGAGGTAGTGATGGATCCCAAGGACTATTGGATGACCCAAGGTGCATAAGGGTGGTATGGCATCCAATAAGTCAAGAAGCTTGTGGAGCTTCCTATGCACTCAGACCGAGGCAGTAGGGGAAATAAAGTCTCGTCCCACAAAGCGGACATGATAAAGTGATCAGGGTTTGAGGGTCAGACTATTGATGTCAACTCAAACTCAAGGTAGAGGTAGTGCACCTCTATTAGGGTGGACATTAAAGGCGCTTCAGTCCACAAGTGGAACGGTTAGGGATCATTCTGCGAATGTGTGATCCCTCCTATGATAGGAGGGCAGTTGATGATTTTGTGCAACACCTAAGAAGGAACTGCTTATGAAATACCAAACATTTGAAAGTGCTAAATTGAACATTTCCTAAATGATTTCTCCCACTCATTGAGTTGTCGAACTCACCCTTTCACTCTAAACATTTTTTAGGAAGGAACGTGACTATAGTAGCCTCTTCCTCCTCAGACCCTATCCGAGGTATAAAATTTAAAGTTTCAAATTTATTTAATGTTGTCCAGGGAAAACATGGCAGGTACTACATCTTATTCTCTTTAATCTCCTAGAGGAGTCCCTCTTCAAGGTCCGAGAGAGTGGCGAGTTAATCACAGGACATCGACCAAATCGGGTCGGGGCATGACATTAAATTCCCAAAATTTTATTTTGGTTCTAAGTTGGGCAAAATTATCATTTTGTCATTTATAACTTAAAATGCTTCTTTCTTGGACCCTAGATTTCTCCAAGTCTTTCACTTGGATACTCAAGTTTCCTTGTGTCCCATTCTAATCCCCAAAATACCTTATAACATTTTTAAGTCTCATTTCACATTATTTACAAAATAGTCCTTAAGTTGGACAAAATTACCATTTTGCCCTTACGCTTTAAAACTTACTCTTTTGGGACCTTAGATTCTCCAATTCTTTCATTTGGGTCCCTAGACTTTTGTAGCCTCATTTAGGTTCTTAAACTCCCAAAAATAACTTTTTGGTGCACTAAATCTCTTATTTGCACTTTAGTCCCTAAGCTTTCTCTTTTGTCACTTTTAGGTTCGTATGCCTTCTAAACATGTCATCCTAATTTCAAAACTTTACCTATATTTCCAAATGGTCCTAAAAGTTTATTCAAACCCTTAAAAAACCCAAAAAACTTATTCTCGAATGGGTTCTCCAACTTATCCATATTTATATCTTAGTTCCCAACCTTTGCCCCCCTAAAAAATAGTTTCCAAAAAAAATCTCAAACTCATATATGAGGTCCAAGTGGCCTTCCCTTAGGTCGTGTAGTCTATGTCCAGTTAAATTTGGTTAGAACAGTGATGATTGAGATTAATTCTAAGCTAATAGTTTATCGAGTGGAAGTTGGGTCAAGGCCAACATCTCACCAGAGACGGTGATCAGTCGGTGACACTGGTGCGGTTTGAAACATGACTCACAAAGGAGCTTGTGGTCACTTGAAGCACCTTAAACTGATGTTTGAGCAACCTGTAAGGTCCGTTTTACCTAACTCTATTACAATTGATGCTAACTAGCACTTCTTAGTATTTGTTCGACTTCGATATTTACCTAAATTGTATGAGGTTAGTGGTGTTCGAAAGCTGAGGCCAAGAGTATTCTACTATAATTTTTGTAGCCCTTGTTGGCAATCAAGGTGGTCGAAAATTACCATGCAAACAGATACTTTATTTATAGCTAGAGAAGGTCTGGTACTATTTGATTTTGTCGACGACAGTAGAGCTAATGTCCATGGCCGAGAGAGGTAGCATTGGAAAGCTAACTTTTATAGCTTTCCAAAGATACCTAAAACACTATGTTTGGTGGTAAGGGAGTAAGTGGTGCTCTCAACAATTGCAATCACCAGAAAACGTAGGTCAGAGTGTTTTAGAGAGAATTTTGATTTTCAACTAACAAGGGGACATTAAGTTTTATATGACTAAATTTTATACTTAATTAGGTAGCTGATTGTAACCTCATTTCATCATTCAATAGCATGTGCTTCTTTGAATGAATTAATTACAAAGCGGTGGATTTTAGAATAATGTTGGGAAAAATCTGGGTTTCCCATTGGGTTTGGGTCATTCAGTCGGGCAGAGGGGATGAGCATGCTCGTACATGTGGCGCGTGTTCTGACCCTTTGGTAGGTTTAGTCGGTTCGACATTGTTCTTAATCAATTTCCAGCAAATTTATTGGTCGGTTGTTTCTTGGTTGGTTCACCCCCAATTCAGTTTATTATTATCCCAATAAAAATTTCTAATAATTATTTCTTCAATGTCCCATTAAATGGATTCAAGAATAAGAAAATTCTTAATTTTTAGCCCCCTCCAAAAATTGGGAGTTTTGTGACATGAGTCGATTCAAACCCAGTCTGAACCTATTCTTACTTGAATTTATTAAAATTCTTAATTTTCTATTATGAGATATTTTAAAAGAGTATTTCTTGATCGTTATCATTATCCTATATCTCAATTTTGAACTATATTTCATATCCAGTTTGATTTCAATTCTCGAATCGAGTTTTCCTTATTGGATTTGGCTTAATTCTTAATTTGGTTCAGATTGATTTTAGTTTGGGATTCCCAGTGTTACATTTCCTCTCAAGTTTTATTTTTCGCACTAATAGTTGGAGATTTATTTAAAACATGTACAACCCATTTTATTACCTCAACCTTAATAAAATTTGGTAAATACTTTTCAATCAAAATTATTTGAGCTATTTTTATGATTGTCATATTTTTTCGCACAATCACCCCATTCTTTTGTAAAGTATAATTCGTGGTTAATTAACCTCTAATTCCATTTTTTCAATACAAAACTTATTAAAATTTTTAAGAAAATTCTCCATCTTTATCTTTGTCCGTCATTCAAATTCTTTTTCAAATTTAACTTTAAATTTAAAAAATATCAAATACTTTTGACTTTTTTTTTATAGCAATCTTAACCAAGTTTTACAACTAAAATTATTAATAAAGTTAATACATTTATTTTACCTATGGAGTTATAGGTCCATAAATATTTGAATGTATTAGTTGTAAAGGTTAATAGACACTTTAGGTTGATTGTTTGGGCATGGTTATCCTTATTTGTTACCTCAACATACACAAGATGAAGATGAGGGTTGCAACTAAGGTAAATCACCTACTAAACCTTTTGATATCAACAAATTTAGTCATTTTAGACTCAAATTTTGGAATTTTCAGTGTCATAGGAAGTTTGCTCATCTGACTTTGCATTATAATAATTTAATGATCTAGAAAATTTCATATTAAGAAAAATTACAAACATGATATGTGAAGTTACTCTATTAGATTATATAGTTTGTTATATTTAATTAAAAATTATTATTTATAAGTGTGGAATCATTTTTCCTATATACTCAACATTTTTTATTTTACTTAATATTTGATTTTATTCTAAATACTAATGTATAAGTGTAATTTTAAGCATATTTTTCAATATTTTTAAAAATATACTAATATAAAAAAAATGTTGTGAATAAGCATCAAATTTATTAGTGGGCTAAGAAGGTAGCAGATGTCTTATAAATGGGAGGTAAAAATAATATGTTTGCTGAGACAACATATGAGTCGGCTGAAGAGTGGAAAAAAAAGTCCTAGCAGAATCAGCCTAAAAGCAAATAAGGAAAAAAATATCTATGGCTTGAAATAATATTATGTACCGGCAAGGAAGGTGGAGGGCAAGAAGGACGGTAGAGACACGTGAAGGTGGAGGGCAAGAAAGTGACAGAGGCACACGAGATTGTCAGGAGAGCAAAAAAAAAAGTTAATGTACGATCTTATCGTCATGATCTTTTATAATCTGATTTTTTTCTGACATTAAACGATCTTTCCTCGTACCAAAACAAGGAATATGAGGAGTATTTTGTACACATTTGATGGAATTTCTATGTGAAGCTTCGCTCTGTCATAAGCCCCTGTAGAAGTAAGAAAGAATATGCTCACATTGAACTCATCTTATTTTGAGCATTTGTACTTACATGGTCACGGTTGCTACATATCTCACTATGGCATCTGTTCTTCACCAGAAGTTTCTTTGAGAAGATAATGTGATTATGTGCTTGAGCAGGGGTTCCAAAGGAAGTTGTCCACAGAGTTGCATCCATTTTGAGCATGAGTGGGAACATTGAGACCATTGACCGAAGGCAGAATAGGGTATTCTTGGTTCAAGATCGACCATACCGGGTCCTTGTAATGAGCAATGTGCAGATTACCCTATCCTCCTCTGTCCCATTTAAAAACTATATATCTTGTGGTGGTTATATGCAGAATGAAGTGGAGAAGCTTCAAGCCTTCAATACTCTAAAGCTTATTTAAAGATGTTAGTGACTTTAATATTAGGATTTGTAGATTATATATAAACTCTATAAACCCCTCGGTTACAACAAAAGAAATATTGCCTTCAAGACTTCCAAGGTATCAAGTGTGTCTGCTCATAGAATTATGCTTGATATACAAGATGAACAGCCACTTAGGGTGGTACTTAGACATTTCATCTTCCATGATTTTTTTTCTCGTGAAAATGAGAGAGGAATTTCCCTCTTTTAATTGTAAGATGACCAGTCAGTTGGATCGACAAATAAATCCGGGAAGAGTAATTTGGCTTGGGGAAGTAAACTTTGTCAAGAAAGATGGACATATATTGAATTACAGATAACAACAGTCTCATTTGTTGCTTAACCTAGATGGCAGTTAACTGGCGCACATTTATAGGAGAAGCATATTGAGAAGGGCCATCGTATATATAGTCTACATACAATCCAGCTGCAGCTTCAGTGGGATGGAACAGATCCCAGAACAAGTGGTCTCCCCTGTTGGAGCAATGCTGTGAAACAGGCAGGCATGCGATTTGGGCATTAAGGTCTCCCAGTCCACAGCAGGCAGCTTTCACTTCCCTAAACCCTGCCATACCACGACAGTGAGAAGTTCATTGTCATAGCATAGCTGAAGTATAATTAGGAAGGATGAAAGTGCATAAAAACACATTTTTGTATGAAGACTATGTAACTGCTATGAGATGCAAGACGCGTCTTCTTAAGAGTCTCGGTAAGGAAAGATTACTGTGACCAAAACTAGCGGAAGAGGAGGATGCCATACCATGAGCAGCAGGGTTCTCGATGAAGCTCTTTACAATAGGATAACTGTGACCATAGGAATAGGTCATGTTTCCCAGCTCCGACTTCAGCTCCTGCAACAATGATGTGAGTGCATCATTGAAAAAGAGGGACCAAGTATTGGAGTCCTCCCTGCAGCCTCGGGTAGTGTTCTTAATCCTCTGCGAAGGACAGCAGCCAATCGGGGGCAATCCCACCACCACAAATTTACGTGCACCATGGACATAAATGGTCTGCTCATGGAAATGGAAAATGACCACCTCTTTGACTTTTTATCTCTCATCAATGGACGAATCAGTCTCTCCTGCATGAGTATATGCATCAATGGGTGAAACCATGTACCTTTAGCTGGGCTTTGAGCGTGGTGGCCATCTGGGCGACATACTCTTGAAGAGGGGTCATTCTCAGATCAGATGACCCTGAGTATGCGAGGATGTCATTGCTTCCGAATGATATGAAAAACAGAGACTTTGACAGATGCTTCTGAGCACCAGAGGACCCCAGATGCTGCGTGAGGCCTTGCTGCACCTCGAGGTACTGCTGCACTTGTTTGCACAAAGGTACTGACTGCGTCTGCAAGAAACAAATTATAACAAAAATGGTTGAGATGATCGCCAAGTGCATCAGCCATATCCCAGATGTGAATCTTAATGCCCTCTTGAGACATCATCCTTACGTCAAGTGGATTTTTCGGATTTAGGATGCCCGCCCCACCAGAGGCGAAGTTGACACCGGTTAGGTATGACACGCCGGAAGCCGATCCGAGAGAGAGATAAGGAGGCGAGCTTGGTAACCCCACCTTCTCAGCTGTTGCAGCACAAACAAGACCACAAGAAAGAGTGACAAAACATGATTTACAATGAAGCACGTTTGTATAAATAATATTTGAGTGCATAGTGAATGCAATCAGTGGAGCTGATGATGGAGTTTTGGATTAGGCTACCTATAAAATCAGCAATATTTTTGCCATTGCTAAACCTTCCGGTAGCTATATGCGCCGGGAAATCAATTCCATTGTGAGGGAAATTTGCCTTTGCCAAGGACAGTGGCAGGTAGTTATTGTTCCCCACATCGACGAACGAGTCCCCGAACACAAAAATCGCCGGCACCGCCTGCCCCTGCGACCAACTAGCCTGAAAGATAGGAAATACTAACAGTGAGAGAATCATCCTTGCATGGACATAATCAGCCATGTGCAGCATTCCAGACTTTGGAGATGATATGGATTAGTATTCCCTGATGGGGAGGGACTTCTGTTGCCTTTATAGGGTGACGAAGGAGGGACATTAATGGAACTTCAGACGTAGTAGTGGTAGCGTGATGGCTTTTCTCGAGTATTCATTTTGCCAACCGAATTTATTTCCCCCCTAACCTACGGTATCTTGATGGATAACATGAGCTGTCTTCAATAATACTAATCATTTGCATGTGTATTACACCAATGGTATATAACAAGAAGATGAATATAGTTTCTAGAAAATGATTCTGTGTACATCAAATATATCCATTTGTATAAGTCCCAAAAATACATGTCTTTCTCTTAAATATATCCATTTGTATAATTAAAATTAGGTACGAATTAATTTTTAAATATTAAATAATTTATGAAAAAGAAGATATTTTATAAAAGCAAAGTCAAATCTTTATTAGGGAGAGGGTTGTCGGTTGGAACCCTTTTTATTATTTTATTAGTTGACATTTTTACTATAAATATTATTTCACAAAACCTAGCCACTTTTAGGATTTTATTCATTGGCTACTAATAAAACTAAAGGTTCTAATAATTGCCATTAACTCAACTTATATATATCTAACCTAAATTACAATTTTCTAAAGAAAAATTCAATAAATATTTTATATTAAACAGTTAGAAATATCATATTTTAGTATTAAATATTTGACAAAATGAAAAATTTAGCGACAATTTTAGTTTAAATTATATTACTTTTACATTCTAATTAATACATTATATATATATTTAGTGGGTGTGTTCACCAATATTGTAACCATAATAACAAATTAACATAATATATTTAATTAACGTTAAATCGTAATTTAATTAGTTTCAATATCAAAATAAACTATATTAAAAATATTACATTTTATGAAATTTATAATATTTTATTTAACTTAAAGTGAGTATATATTTTAAAAAATTAAATTAAATATAATTTTATTTTATAAAATTATAATTAATATTTTGTGCAATTAATTTAAAAATAAATATCTTATACAAGTACATCTATTATTTGTATTAATAAAAGTTTTAGAGTAAATTATATAATTTTATTATTGCTTAAATATCATATTTATGTTATATAATAGTATAATATTATAATTTATATATAAATATTTTATTTAACTTAAATTTGTATAATTTTTATTATTAAATTAAAATAAATATATTTTTTAATATTTAATTAATTAAAATGATATAATTTAAATTTTGTTTAGATATTAACGAAGTTCTAGATAAAAAATTATACCTAATTTAAGTTAAATAAATATTTATATATAAATTATGATATTATATAAATATACAACTTAAATTTAATATTTGAGTTATATTAAAATTATATAATTAACTCCAAATATTTTATGAATGTAGAGAATTATAAATGTACTTGTGTAATATATTTTATTATTATTTCAAATTGATTAAATAAAGTTTAATTATATATTTTTTACTTATAATTATATTAAGTAAAAATATTTATAATTTCTATTTTTAAAAATATATAATTCTAAAATAATATAATTTACTCATAAATTCTATAGCTAAAAAACAAATTTTGTGTTAGATTATACTAAATTTAATTATATATAATTTAATTTATATATAAATGTGGGTGGTATTAATATGGATTTGATAAATAACTTGTATATATGTTAAATTAAACTATGATTAATAATTTGTAAAAATTAATTGTTTGATTCAATATTTTTTAAAATATTTTTTATTAATAAGTTTTTTTATAAGATAAACTTAATTAGTATCACAAAATATTATTAGTATTAATAAAATCTAATGGACCTCGTACACTAAACAAAATATGGACATGTTAATTTGGCTTATTTTGTGAACCATTATTTCTTTCATTATAGAGTTATTGGGACCTCATTTCTTGGTAGATCGCCCTACTAGTGCACATGCCATTCATTATGACGGTAAATCTAGAAATCGCCCTACTAGTGCATATGCCATTTATTATGACGGTAAATCTCAATTCCAACCATGATGTGGCCTTCTCCCCTTCCAAATCTTAGGAGGTTTTGTGTGCTAAGGTTGTAGATGTTTGGCTATTAGAAACCTTTGAAGTTTAATTTAATATATATTGATCTTATTCTCACAAAGATTGAGTGTTCTAGTCTCATGATTTATGTTTGATTCTATGCGCCAAGTACTTGAGAGTTTTAATTACTCTAATTGCTTTATGATTGTAAATCTAAATTATCGGTTCGGTTCACTTACAACTCGCCACATTCACTTGTTAACTGTCATGTTTCGACCCAGTTTGGTCGGATCTCGCGAGCAACCCGCCACTTTCCCGATTTATTAAGGGTTTTCCCTTTTTTTAAACCGTGAGGAGTAATACGTCCTTTAAATCTATACATTTTCTAGAATAATATTAATCAAAACTGTATAAAATTTAAACTTACATACCTGTCTTATAGGTTTAGCTAACTAAAGGTTTTTAGGTAGGTTTTCCCTTGGTTACCTAAAAAATGGTAAATGGAGGAGGTGAGTTCGACAACTTAGTGAATGGGTGTTTGAAACATGATTTTCTGAAAAATAGTTTGAATTAGAGTGTGCCAAACTTCTTATTTTCTTTAAAAATATTATTTACCAAAGTTCTAGTTTTCAAAATCTTTTTCCAAGGTTTATCAATTATTTTCAAAGGATTCTCAAATCCTTTCCAAGGTTTTCATTACTTTTTTCTCATTTGCATATTAGATGTGTCTCACAAACAACACACGCCCTTCATCAGGAAGGGTTGACACATATTTGCAAGATTCAGTTATGCTAACTGCACCCACCTGTGGATCGAATGTATTTATCATCCACCCTGATAGAAGTCTTTGACTTCTACCCGAAGTCTGAGTGAACATCTCTGATGTTCAACCCTCAGACCCAAAATACTTCGTGTCCATATGAGGATAGAGATATCATTCCGACCCCACCCCAGTCTCATGCGCATGAAGCTACGTCGAGCTTCCCTGATTGCTGGCACGACAAACTGCTCTTATCTTTACCATGTCGTCCAGTAGCCCCTAGGACACATCACTACCCCTCTTGGGCGTCTTAAAGGTCTCGTACCTCAATGCATGTACAAAACAATAGTTTTCCTCATAAGCCATTTAATCTTTGATGTCACTTGTCCAACAACCCTGACCCTTAACTCGACCTGCAGTTGTTTGTCTTGGTTGGTCCATCGACCTATCTTGTCGCACTACCGCCAGTCCATCGAGTATGTCGGTCTTGTCTTGGTATCGTGGCCAAAGACATCATTCATTTAAGTTTTTATGGCTTAATCTCATGTTTCTTTACTAGCTCCTACTCATGCCAACTGGCCTTGGGCCCACTATACATGATTTAAAAAAAAATCGGGCATTTTAGTCCCCAAGTTCCAAAATCGAGGCCTCTGGCCTATTTGAGCTATTCGAGCTCCCATCGAAAAGGTCTCCCAAAAGGTTTAAGCAGTGGCACACAGTCAGTGGAGAGCACTTCCAACAAAAATAATATTTTCATTCCTCTATCACACCAACTAGGTGAGATGACTTCTATGCTTATAATGTGTAAACAAGTTTTCCATTTCCTTTCAGGAAGTCCATCATACCAATCAGGTATGATCTACTTACAATCGGTAAGTAGTTTTTTCGCGTAGTTTCCAAATCACCTCATCCAAGTGTGATGTTAAAATTCCACTTAGTAGTGGTTTTTCATTCCGAGGTACTCATCATTCCAACCGGGTATGATATGAAAATTTCCACTCACCCGTGAATGCAGTGAATTCCTCTTAACTGACTTTTTGCCTCAACATGAGCTTGTCTTGGCTAGCATTCTCGGTACTTCATGTTCCTACATGATATAAACATCCTTGTTCGTTATCCTTTGGCCTGATAGCCTTCATTCATCATGAATGACTAAAATACCCAAACTTTTCAATTAATTGTAATTAGGTTCCTAAAGTTCTTTTTCTTTAACTTTAGGTCTCTAATGCCAATTTTTTCCCAAATTGAGTCCCAAAACTTCCAAATTTACTTTGAAACCTCAATTTATTTAAAATTACAAAAAGGACTTCAAGTTTCCCAAATTCCCCATTTAGTCCCCAACTTTTCAAAAATTACCATTTTACCCCTACTTTACAAAAATGGTAAATTTCATCCCAAAAATTAAAAAAATTGACCAATTAGTCCTCCAACATCTTTTCCATGGCCATTTACCCCTTAATTTTGGGAAATTGCACTTTAATCCCTCTAATTTTTGAAATCCCAAATTTTTCCTAATTTTTTCGCAATTTCCCCCTTTCAAACTAATTGAATTTGATTTCATCAAATTGACCGATCAATCGAGGTAAATTGTTGAAATTGAAGGTAAAATTAAGTTCCTATACTTTCACGCGATTCAATATAACTTTAAATCGTGTCATTTGGATCCGAATTAAGCTTAAAAGGAGATTTGTCGAAAAATTAGACTTAAAGATAGAAAGCTTCGAAAGATTACCGTCGAGGGTGTGACGATTCGAGCTTTCAATCTGGGTAGATAGATCTTGTCCTAAGGTTTCTCCTAGGATCAAGAATCGAATTAATTCATGTCGAATTGAGGGAGGATTTGGTCAGTGAAGTTTTGTCGATTCTCTCTCTAATATTGATCGAAATTTACAAAGGGGAGCCAAATTGGCTTACCTTTTTGCTCTACTTCAGTTGTATGAGGGCTTTAGAAGTGTTGGGGGAGCTTGTTTTGGCCTAAGAAGGGCTCGAATTGTCCATTTTTAGCTCGGCTGAAATAGGGCAATTTCGGTCCGTCGGAGCTACTTCATAGTTCTATCACGTCGGTGTCTCTCCGGCGACCCTCGGAGCAAATGGAGACTACCGTTGGGTAGCTGACTTCTCCCTGAATCTAATGAACCCGACCTCATCTTCTTTGGCTAAAAAAAATGCCCAAGTTAGAGCTTTGATTCGAGTTTCATTGGAAAATGGAGCAGTAGGGAGAGAGAGGAGTTTTCAAGTGTGAGAAGGATGAATGAGGATGGACTCTTTATATAAGAAGCTCAGGGAGTTCTTAGCCATCCGATTAGCGCCTTTATGGCAGTCATTGATTACCTGAAACTCCCTGGCAGGAGACTTTTCATCTTCACCGGCACTGCTCGATTTTCTAGCAAGTGAACAGTGTTGTCATGTGAAAGAAGAAGACGACACTATTCTAAACCGGACTGGATCGGTCTGAACCGAGTTCTACACTTAAACTGACCGGTTCAAGCCTGATTCGACCACGTTTTTTAAAATTAAAAATTTGTAAATTCATTCTCTATCAAATGGTGGCCTCAATTCTTAAATTTAAATTTTCTAAGCCACCTAGAAAAATGAATTTAGAAACCGGTTCAATAGTGGTTCAAACTGATTCAATTCGATTTAGGTCTGGTTCACCTAAACCGGTTTGGTTTTCACCTCCAATTCACCCTAAAGCCCTTTCTCATGACTTTTGTGACTATTTAGGTTACTCGGGATCCATAAATTTTCCGGCTTGCCCTTTATCTAAAGGTTGAGGTTCGTGAACTAATTCAGTTTTCTTACCCAGGTTGACAGGTTTTTTCTCCGATTTTCTTGTTTTTAAGGGACAGGGTTTACATTAAATATATACATGGGTACCAACACACTTATAAAAATTAGTGAACAAATAACTCAGCATATAAAAATATTACACATAATATCAATTTCTAATTTTTTTTCAAAATAATAGAAAATTTCAAAATATAACTAGATAGCCCCAATGAAATAATAATCATGATAAATATATTAAGCATCCATGACAAATTTTTGAGATGTGTAATTATCTTTAATTTATTTCTGTCACTGAAAAATATTTGAAATGGGATGAGCTTCCAGAGAATATATATAACATATTTTTCCTTTTCCCCTAGTATTCTTAATTGTTATAATTATAACTACTTGACTTAGCTCTTATGTCCAATTGATTTTTATTCAATTGGCATGATTTCATACCTTCTACATTAATGTCTAAAATTATTAAATTAATATGCCCATAAAAATGTGTAAAACTCAACACATAATGAATTCAATAAACATTTACTACCCAACCATTCTTACCCTCATCAGGGTCTTCCACATGAGTGTATTTATGTAAACAAAAAATTGAGGGAGAATGAAACACCAATTTCATATTTTTTATTTCTTGTTTATATTTTTAACTTTTATATGCACCACCCTTAACTTCTAATATTTTAGACTTTAACTACCTTAATAAAAATATTAAAAATATTACAAAATGACCCAAAAAACTTTATATAATTTTTTTTCTTTCAGTCCACCACTTATTAACCGTCAAAATCCCATCTTTAATATCCTTAATCCATATAAATTTTTAATGTCCATCATCCATAATAATATATTAAAATTTCACCCATGCATCACTTTTATAATTGTAAAATCAAAATTTTCAAAAGTGAATTTTAATCCAATTGAACTAAAAATTATAATTAAATTAAGAATAAGAAATTTAATAAAAAATTGAGATCAAATCGAATAAGTAATTATTTGCGTGAACAAGAAAATAAGTTTTTTTAAAGCCTTGTCAATGTAGCTCATTGTTTGTGTCCAACAAATGGCTCACGTGCGATGTTTCATGGCCACTTTTAAGCTAAATCGTCCCTATAAAACTTAATATTAGTTTATTAACGTTATTTTGAAACAAAAATTATGTCGTTTGGTGGTCGAGTTAGTAAGAATTTTGAAGTCAATCATTTAATGGTAATAAGTGTGTCAAATACCATTTTTCTTGACTTTAGAAGAGAAATTCGATCCGATAGAGAAAATTAACTTAATCAATTTTAAGTAAAAGTCGATATATGAATTATCAACTCGATTATGATATTTATTGTATGCAATTTAATTAAAAAATTGAGTTAATTTAGTGTATTTTCATAATCGGTCATAAGCGGTGTGGAAGGGGTGTGATTGTTCGAGTTAGAGCATTGGGTCCATATGTAAAGCGAAATATAATCCTATACATATATAGGATTATATTTCGCTTTAACCGATAAAGTAAAGAAAATATGGTTGGAAGGGGGAGAAGTGGTGGAAGGGGTGTGATTGTTCGAGTTAGAGCATTGGGTCCATATGTAAAGCGAAATATAATCCTATACATATATAGGATTATATTTCGCTTTAACCGATAAAGTAAAGAAAATATGAAACCAATAGGATGAAAAAGTTTTTAATATAATTATGACTAAGTTTATTGATAGCGAGTTTGATTAAATTAATCACAACACTTTACAACTTTATAATATATAATATACATGTATTTAAAAAATATTATAAAAATAATAAAAAATTAAATAATAAAATTATATATAAAAAAAAGATTAAAAAAGTTATTTTTAAGAAATGGACAAATACATTATTATTTACAAGGATAAAGTTGTGTACCAACCATTTAGTACTTAAAAAAAACTTTCTAATGATAATATGATGTGATATTTACCATCATATGTGAATTTATATAAAAAAGAAATACATGTAGATGATTAGTTAGTAAACTAATCATCAACTAATAAATATTTAATATGTTGGATTAATTATTATGTGCTTAGTATATATCTTGCGTGCTTGATATATATCATTAATTTATATTTGGAACCTATAATAAGATGATGTGATGTTGTGTTGATTCCCATGATAAATACGCAACATAGGTATAAGGGGGAATGAGGGATTATAACTTTCAAATCACTCGTGGATCTACGAGAGGCATACGGTGGGGTCAATGTATATGTATGATCGAGAGCTAATAAGATATGGTCACAGTATACAATT
The DNA here is from genome assembly GCA_030064435.1 of Trapa incisa. Lineage (NCBI taxonomy): Eukaryota > Viridiplantae > Streptophyta > Magnoliopsida > Myrtales > Lythraceae > Trapa > Trapa incisa. The sequence continues at coordinate 24,665,934 of CM057779.1, forward strand.
TTTTTATGGAACGACATCGACATCATCTAAGACTAGTTTTTCGGAGGAGTACTTATCAACCTATATAATTAACAAAAATAATTTTAAATTTCTCCACTTGCATCAAGGGTAATTTCTATAACTGAGTATGATAATTAGTTTAATACTCTTCAACTATACATGCCAAAATTTTCAAGTCCCATATACATTTGTCAGTGATTCTTGGATAACATATATTTGAAGATTCGATGCTGTATGAATTTAGATGAATTTAGAAATTTTTAGATTTGAAAAATTCGGTCGAATGGGGGGTGAACCGGCCGGTTTAATCTTTTAACACAGTTCGTATCGATCTGGTCCAGTTCGAAACAGTGTTGTCTTCTTCCTTCAGATGACATCATTGTTCACTCATTGGAAAATTGCACAGTGCTGACGAAACTGAAAAGTCTACGGCCAAGGAGTTTCAGGCAATGAATGACCACCATTAAGGTGTTGATTGGACGGCCAAGAAGTCCCCGAGATTCCTATATAAAGAGCCACTCCCCATTCATCCTCTCCACACTTGAAAACTCACTCTCTCTCAGCTGCTTAGTTTTCCGGCCAAGATAGGACCGGAAGGTAAGCCAATTCGGCTCCTCTCTGCAATTTCCAATCGGTGCTAGAGAGAGAACTAGTAGAATTTTGATGCTGAAATTCTAACTCAATTCAACATCAATTCATGCAATTCTTGATTGTAGGATGAACCTCAGGATGAGAACTATTTGCCTAGATAGAAAGCTCAGACCGCCATTGTAAACCCTACCCTTTTGAGTTAAGGAAAACCGAAAAAAAAACTGGTCAAACTGAGTAAGAAAACCGAACCGGTTTACAAATCTGATTATTTGGGAACAAGCAATTTGGAAATTTACAACTTCTGGGTAATACAAAGGGTTACTAAAACCTTGAAAAAGAACATTAAGACAAATTAGAAGAGAAAAACCAGATTGATTCAGATAAACTAGATCCCATCAGAACATCGAAGTTAAACGTGCTTGCGTGAGAGTAGTGTGAGGATGAGTGACCTACTCATAAATAGCCATAAATTAATATATATATATATATATATATTAAATTATTGGAATTATTACCAATAATTTATGGTAACATTAATACTAGCAATAAATCCCCCAATTTAATACACAATTTTACATCTATATAAAGAGCTCATCCACATTCATTCTCCTCATACCTTAATACTTCTCTCTCTCTTTCTCTCTATTGCTCCATTTCCCAGTGAAGCTTGAACCAGAGCTTCAACTTGAATATTTTATTAATCTCGAAAGGAGAGGTCAGGCTCTTTAGAATTAGGGAGAAGTCAACTACATGCATGTAGTCTCCATTTGCTCCGAGGATCGCCAGAGAAGCATCGGCGTGATGGAATAGTGAAGCATTTCTGGCGGATCGAAGCTGCCTTGTTTCGATCGAGCTGAAATCGGCCATTTTGAGCCCTCCTTAGGCCAAACCAAGCCCTCCCAACACTTACTCAACCCTTCCACGACCAAATTAGGACTAAAAGGTAAGCCAATTTGGCTTCACTCTGCAATTTTCGATCGGTGCTAGAGAGAGAACCAACAAAATTTTAATGATAAAATTTTAACTCAATTCGGCATCAATTGATACAATTCTTGATTCTAGGATAAACCTTAGGACGAGAGCTATCAGCCTATATCGAAAGCTCAAACCGTCGTGCCTTCGATGGTATGCTTTCGAAGCTTTCTCTCTCTAGAGTCTATTTTCTAGTGAAACTCCGTTTGAGCTCATTTCGGCGTTAAAACTTACAAATCATATTAACATGTAGAAACTCAATTTCAACTTCAATTTCAACAATAGGAAGTGTTTGATCGGTCAATTTGATGAAATCAAATTCTTCTGTGTTAAGTAGTTGAAATTGAGGGAAATTTTGGAGGAAATTGGTGATTTTCAAAATTTGAAGGACTAGAATGCAATTTTATAAAATTGAGGGTCAATAAGGCATGATAAGAATGTTAGAGGGCCAATTGAGGAGTTTTAGAATTTTTGGGGTGAAATTTACCATTTTTGTAAAGGAAGGGCAAAATGGTAATTTTGGAAAAGTTTGGGGACCAAATTGGAAATTTGGGAAATTAAACCCCTTTTTGTGAATTTAAATAAATTGAGGTCCCAATGTAAATTTTTAAAAGTTTCGGGACTCAATTTGAGGAAAAATCGATATTTGGGACTTAAAGTTAAAGAAAAATAAATTTAGGGACCTAATTGCAAATAAATAGAAAGTTTGGTTTTCTCATTCATTTGGAATGAATGAAGATTATTAGCCCGAAGGATAATGGACCGAGATGTTCATATCGTGTAGGAACAAGAAGTACTGGGAACGCCAGCAAGGACAAGCTCGCGTGAATCTAAAGAACCAATCTAGTGGAATTCACTACATTAACGGGTGAGTGGGCATACTAACGTCATACCCAGTTGGGATGATGAGCATAATTTAAAGTTAAAAACCACTTACCGGTCGTGAGTGAGATTTTATATCATACCCGGTTGGGATGATAAGTACCTCGAAATAAAAACCCAATACCAAGTGGAATTTTAAACATCACAACTTAGAGGAGTGATGTGAAAATCATACAGAAAAACTACTTACCGGTTGTAAGTAGATCATACACGGTTGGTATGATGAAAATTCCTTGAAGGAAGTTGAAAACTCATTCATTGGTTATGAGCGGAATGTCCTTATACCCGATCGGTATAATGGACAATTAAAACCAAATTTTATTGGAAGTGCTCTCCCCTAACTGTGTGCCAATGCTAAAAATGATTTGGGAGACCTTCTTGACGGGAGCTCAAATAGCTCTTATAGGCAGGGAGCCTCGGTTTTGGAAAATGGGGGCTAATATGCCCAATTTTGAAAATCTCGTACAGTGGGCCCAAGGCCAGTTGGCACGAGCAGGAGCTTGTAAACAAAACATGAGTTATATGCCATAAAACTTTAAATAAATGAATTGTTTGGCCATGGTACCAAGACAAGACCAACATACTCAGTCAACTAGCAATAGTGTGACATGATAGGTCGACGGACCAGTTAAGACAAACAACTGCGAGTTAAGTTGAGGGTCAGGGCCGTTGGACTAGTGGCACCATATATTATACGGCATGATAAGAAAGTACTGATTGTGCATGCACTATGATTACAAGACCATCAAGACGCCCAAGAGGGGTAGTGATGCGTCCTAAGGGCACTGAACGATCTTGTGGGTATAATGGCAGTTCGTCGTACCAGGTGACCGTACGAAATTTGGAGTAACACCAAGCGCATGAGTCCGGGGTGGGGATAGGATGAGGTCTTTACCCTCATATGGACACGTAGAATTGACTTCAGGATTGAGGGTCGGATGTTGTGCACATCCACTCATTCTCAAGGTAGAATGGACGTGCTTCTATCTAGGTGTCCGGTAAAGTCACTCTGATGCCACAAGTGGGTTCAATGGACGAGCTGGCCCTCGAATGTGTGTTTGACCTTCATGATGAAGGATGTGTGTTGGGTGATGACACACCGTGATTAATAAGGAAATGGTGGTAAAAACTGAGATTTGAAATGAAACATTTTTTAAAGAAAGGAGTATGGCACACTCCAATACAAATCTTTTTCATAAAAGTAAAAGTATTGAAAAACCCATTCACTAAGTAGTCGTACTCACCCCCTTCCTTATATCCCTTTTCAGGAAATTTCGGAAAGCCTACCCTTAAAGACCATCAACTAAGATGCCTGTGAGATAGATATGACAAATTTAAAATATTATGCAGTTTTGATTTATGTTATTCCAGGAAAAGGTGCAGGTTTAAAGGATGCCTTGCTCTTTACGGTTTATAATAAGGGGAAACCCTTTAATAAACCGGGAGAGTGGCGGGTTAATCACAGGGATTCGACCAAACAGGGTTAGGGCGTGACAACTAGAGTGGTATCAGAGCCTAATTCCTCGAATACATAATCATGACTTGAAAATATAGTAACTAATAGAATTTATTTTAAAATTTTCAGATGGCTCCCAGGAGAGGAACTAAGAAAACTCGGAATGACTCTATTCAATACCTTGTCCTCGTAGGAAGACAACCCTAGAAGCTTCCCAATGCTTGAGATATGGTAGAAGTCTCAAAAGCCAAATGAGGAAGTATCCAAGAGGATGGTGCTAGGACCTATTAAGGTCACATCTCAAAGTATGAAGGAAGCTGAGCATGAAGCCATAAATGCCAGAAAAGGGCATATAACCTTACATAGGAGGATGCTTATCAAGAATCTTATAGCTCCCTTGTTATTTTGTGATCATTTTCTATAGGGCCAAAACACCCAACATACTGTACTCCTCTATTAATGAAGTACTCCCAATTCCTAGAAACCTTGTCTTTCAAAGAATGTAATCTTGTTGGGAAGATAGCCCCAAGAAAAGTAACCAAACAAAATTGCGATTCCCTAGACCATAGAGATCAAGGATAAAGGAATAAATCAAAGAGATTATAAGGCAAAGAAGGCATGACAAGAAAACCATCATGGTAAGGAGTATAAGAGAACTCTTGGAGTAATTAAGCAAGAAACAACCTATTATACGGTACAAAGGAGATAGGACATGAAGGATTGTCCCACACCACTAGAATTTAGAACAATACTTCACAAGAAAGACGCCCTCACAGCTATAGTTAATCCAAAAGGATACCATCCCAAGAAACACGACTCCAACTTGTAGTTTCAACCACAGATAGGAGGAAGCTCTTCAAGATCTTGGCGAAATGGCAGGAAAAAAAAGCTAAAGGTAGGACCTCAATAAAACCACAAACCAAACAAAAAGGTAGCTAAAAAGAATCCTCCCTTAAGGAAGAAATTCCAACAATTTAGGAGCAAAGAAAAGTGTACATCCACAAGAGAAGACAAGCCTATCAATTGACGATAAATGGGATATCCTGAGGTTGCAAGTACAACTTCTTTTGGAAAAAGTAGAGAAGTCAAAATTGGAATCTCTAACCAACATAGCAGAAGTAAGCAAACCATAATAACAAGATAGTCAAAGAGAATGAATGATGCCCTAAGGAGGACTGGGAAGTACTAAGGAATACACCCTAAAAAGGGCACTGGAAGGATCATTAAGGACAAGAAGATTCGAGAGACAACCGCCTCAACGAAATTAGACAAGGTGAATAGTAGGGACGAGGCAAGTAACGAACTACCCTTGTGAGGGTCATAGAGTAAACTCCAGCAAAGAAGTATGAGGTGTAAAGGCTAAATATTGGAGAAAATAAGGATAAAAGAAATCCTTAAAAGGACCAATGACCAAATTAACGATGGAATTCAAGCCAAGAAATGAGTAGGTAAGCCTTTCACATAATGGTCAGTAAATCTTGAAACAAGGAAAGTTTTAACTCTCCTTATAAGAAATAGACTTGTACTGTGGTATGAGTAGGGATGAGGATAGAGAACCAAAGATATACCTGCAAAATTTCAAGAGCAAGGATAAACAGAAGAGGATGACATCAAAGGTTGCCATTTAAAGGTAGATATTCCCTAGAGCCAAGGAAAAATGGGGGAGTCCTACCGAGGAAGGACCTTGGAAAGGCATATGTATCCCAACTAAGAGATAATGGAACCAAGTGAAAGGGACAAAGAGATAAACTTACAAATGAAGTGTAAGCTGAGGTGAAAGAACCAAGAGAGCATATTGGGATGACCCAAGAAAATAGGTTAAAAGGAATGGGGAAATAGGAATTTAGCATCAAAAGATGCAGTGGCAAGTAAAAATGAGTGGACTACCTATACTAAGGTAATAAAGGAAAGAACGTCCGAGAAACATTGGGGAAGTAAGTCTTCCAAATAAGATGTGGCTAAGGAGAAATAACCACAATTAGTGAGACGGGTCGTAGTCTCACGCGCATAATGAAGCCTAAAGAGTTGACGGTTGAGCATAGTATGAAGTACGTGAAATAAGACTAATAAGATCCTCAAATAAAGAATAAGGGAAGAAATGGAATTTTAAGATGGGGAAGGATTCTAAGTGGGCAAATGCCACAGTATAGAAGGAAAAGTAAGGAAACGAAGGAAGAAACCATCAAGGAATGGTAAGAAGGTTGAGCATGTAGCTCCTAGGATAAAAGTTTCTACCTTGAGGAACATAATGGAGAATGAAACCGTAAAAAGGGAACTCCTTGAACAAAACAATATACAAATAGACCAAAAGGGGTCAAATGGGAATAATGAGCTAAGAAATGATTGTGAACAATTAAGAGTGGATTAAGGATAAAGAAAAATCCTTGATTAAAGGATGTCATTGGGAATGAGGGCGGACCTAAGAAAGGATGAATCCTAACATGTTAGTAAATCATCTAGAAACCAAATAATTGGAACCAGAAAGACTCAAATAAGGAAGTTGAGAAAGGATGAGTGGGTAAGGAGAACCGACATAGTTTTGTAAGTTGATTGGATAACGATACAGTTAGTCGAGGAATACTGCCAAAACAAGAGAGGGATGTAGTTATACAATCCCTGAGAGGTTGGAAAGTTGGGAATAACCCTAAAGCAGGTGTTTAAGAAATCTAGTGGACATAGAGACAAGATCTAGAAAACGTCATGCTATAAGGGGCAGGTAAACCCAATAGTCCCGAAGAAAACATGTCTCAAAATAAGGAAGAGTCAGTTAGTCGGCATGACAAAGTCAAACATAAAATTTGGACTGAATTGTAATGAGCAACGGATGAAGGAAGAGTTAAAATAGGATGAAAAGGTGAGGACAAGGAAATCTGTAAAAATAGGTACGTAATGCTCTAAAGTACGTCGAGCTAAGGGTTTCAACGACTAAGAGGTTAACTAGACATAGAAATGGTTAGGTATCTTGGAACTCCCAAATCCCGAGTATAGGACCTCAAAGGGAAAAATATTGCTCTAAGTAAAGAAAGATGTGAATATAAGAATATACCATGAAGTAAAGTATGTCTAGTTATGATAAACTCCATAGAGGGAGTAAATAATATAAAGGAAAAGAAATTCCTTAAGTGAAGGATGTAAAAAGTGCTAATTGAAAGAACAAGAGAAGAGTTTGCATGTTAAGCAAACAACAAATGGACATAAAAGAAAATGGTTCCTCATACAAGGTTGCTAATTAAGTTTTGGGGACAAAACTCCTAAAAGGAGGGGAGAGTTGTAAACCCCACCCTTTTGAGTTAAGCAAAACCGGGAAAAAAATCGGTCAAACTAAGTACGAAAACCAAATCGATTTACAAACCCGATCATTTGGGAATAAGCAATTTAGAAATTTACAACTTCCGAATAATACAAAGAGTTCCAAAAACCTTGGAAAAGAACCTTAAGATAAATTAGAAGAGAAAAACTAGATTGGTTCAGATGAACTGGATCCCATTAGAACTTCGAAGTTAAGAGTGCTTGGGTGAGAGTAGTGTGAGGATGGGTGATCTATCATAAATAGCCATAAATTAATATATATATATATATATATATTAAATTGTTGGAATTAATAACAATAATTTATGGCAACATTAATACTAGTAATAAATCTCCCCCATTTAATACACAATTTTATACCTATATAAAGAGCTCATCCCCATTCATTCTCCTCATACCTAAACACTTCTCTCTCTCTCTCTCTACTGCTCCATTTCTCGGTGAAGCTCGAACTAGAGCTTCAACTTGAGCATTTTCTTAACCTCAGAAGGAGAGGTTGGGCTCTTTAGAATCGGGGAGAAGTTAGCTACACGCATGTAGCCTCCGTTTGCTCCGAGGGTCGCCGGAGAAGCACCGGCGTGATTGAATAGTGAAGCAACTCCGACGAACCGAAGCTACCCTGTTTCGGCCGAGCTGAAACCGGCCATTTCGAAGCTCTCCTCAGGCCAAACCAAGCCCTCCCAACACTTACTCAGCCCCTCACGACCGAATTAGGACTAAAAGGTAAGCCAATTCGACTCCCCTCTGTAATTTCCGACCGGTGCTAGAGAGAGAACTAGCAGAATTTCGATGATGAAATTCTAACTCAATTTGGCATCAATTGATGCAATTCTTGTTTCTAGGTTGAACCTCAAGATGAGATCTATCTGATCAGATCAAAAGCTCGGACCGTCGTGCCCATGACGGTATGCTTTCAAAGCTTTCTCTCTCTAGAGTCTAATTTCCGGCGAAACTTCGTTTAAGCTCGTTCTGACGTTAAAACTTATAATTCAAAGTGATATGGAATTGTATGAACATGTAGAAATTTAATTTCAACTTCAATTTCAATAATTGGAAGTGTTTGATCGGTCAATTTGATGAAATCAAATTCTGCTATGTTAAGGAGTTGAAATTGGGGGAAAATTGGGGATTTTCGATGCTACAGCTTGAGTTGAGAGTCGGGGTCGTTGAACTAGTGGCACCACATATTACATGGCTTGATAAGAAAATATTGTTTGTGCATGCACAATGAGTATTGGATCATCAAGATGCCCATGAGGGGTAGTGATGTGTCCTAAGGGCCTTGGACGACCCGGTGAGTATAAGGGCAGATCGTCGTTCCAGGTGTCTGTGCGAAATCTGGAGTAGTACCAAGCGCATGAGACCGGGGTGGGGACAGGATGAGGTCTCTGTCCTCATACGGACACGAATAAGTGATTTTAGGATTGTGGGTCGGATGTCACGTACATCCACTCATTCCCATAGTAGAAGTGGTCGTACTTCTATCCGGGTGGCAGGAAAAGTCGCTCCAAAGCCACTAGCGTGTTTAGTAGTGATACTGACTTGTGAATATGTGTAACCTTCATCATGAAGGATGTGTGTTGGGTGATTACACACTGGTAACTAAGAAATAATAGAAATAAACAAATTTTTAAATGAAGGGATTTTTAAAAACAAAGGAGTCTGACACACTCCAATGATAATTATTTTCTTAAAAGTCAAAAGTTTTTAAAAACCCATTCACTGAGTAGTCGTACTCACCCCCTCCCTTATATCCCTTTCAGGAAATCCCGGAAAGCCTACCCTTAAAGACCGTCAACTAAGATGCCTGTAAGACAGGTATGTAAAGTTTTAAATTTCATGTAGTTTTGATTATGCTATTCTAGGAAAAGGTGTAGGTTAAAAGATGCCTTACTCTTTACGGTTTACAATAAGGGGAAATCCTTTAATAAACCGGGAGAGTGGTGGGTTGCTCACGGGGATCCGACCAAACCGGGTTAGGGTGTGACAAGGTCTTTGTCCTCATACAGACACGAAGAATTATTGAGGGTCAGATGTCACATACATCCACTCATTCTCAGGGTAGAAGTGGACATGCTTCTATTTAGGTGGCCGGAAAAGTCGCTCCGACGCCACAAGTGAATTCAGTGGACGAGCTGGCCTACGTATGTGTGTTTGACCTTCATGATGAAGGATGTTTGTTGGGTGATGACACACCGTGATTAATAAGGAAATGGTGGTAAAAACTGAGATTTGAAATGAAAGGTTTTTGAAAGAAAGGAGTATAGCACACTTCAATACAAATCTTTTTCATAAAAGTAAAAGTATTGAAAAACCCATTCACTGAGTAGTCGTACTCACCCCCTCCCTTATATCCCTTTTCAAGAAATTCTAGAAAGCCTACCCTTAAAGACCATCAACTAAGACGCCTGTGAGACAGGTATGGAAAATTTAAAATATTATGTAATTTTGATTTATGTTATTACAGGAAAAGGTGTCGGTTTAAAGGATGCCTTACTCTTTACGGTTTATAATAAGGGTAAACCCTTTAATAAACCTGGAGAGTGGCGGGTTGATCACGGGGATCCAACCAAACTTGGTTGGGGCATGACAGTCGTGCCATCACCGGTGAGAAATCAAAGCTTTCTCTCTCTACAGTCTGTTTTTCGGAGAAGCACCGTTTGAGCATGTTCTGGCCTTAAAACTTGTGATTCAAAGTGCTATTGAATCGTATGAAGATGTAGGATCTCAATTTTAACTTCAATTTCAACAATTAGATTTGTTTGATCGGTCAATTTTATGAAATCAAATTCGGCTCTGTTAAGGAGTTTAAATTTGGGAAAAATTGGGGAAATTGGGGATTTTCGAAAATTCGATGGACCATGATCCAATTTTATAAAATTGAGGGTCAGTTGGGAATGATAATAATGTCATTGGTCCAATTGAGAAATTTTAGAATTTTCGGGGTGAAACTTACCATTTTTGTAAAGGAAGGGCAAATTGGTAATTTTGGAAAAGTTGGTGGACCAAATTGGAAATATGTTAAATTAAACCCCTTTTTTTTAATTCGAATAAATTGAGGTACCAAGGTAAAGTTTAAAAGTGTTGGGACTCAATTTGAGGAAAAAACCGACATTAGAGACTTAAAGTTAAAGAAAAATAACTTTAGGGACCTAATTACAAATAAATAAAAAGTTTGATTTTCTCATTCATTTGGAATGAATGAAGGCTATTAGGTTGAGGGATAATGAACAATGATGTTCATATCATGTAGAAATATGAAGTACCAGGAACGCCAGTAAGGACAAGCTTGTGTGAATTCAAAGAATCGGTCAAGTGAAATTCTTTTTATTAACGGGTGAGTGGGACTTTTAATATCATACCCGGTTGGGGTGATGAGCAAATTATGCTAAAAACCTACTTAATGGTTGTGAGTGTGATTTTATATCATACCCGATTGGGAATGATAAGTAACTCGAAATGAAAACCCACTATTTAGTGGTATTTTAAACATCACAACTTAGAGAAGTGATGTGAAAAATCACGCGTAAAAACTACTTATCGATTGTAAGTAGATCATACCCAGTTGGTATGATGAAACTTCCTTAAAAGAAGTGGAAAACCCGTTAATCGTTTATGAGCGGAGATGTCCTCATACTCAGTTAGTATGATGGACAGTTGAAAATATATTTTTTTCTAATGTGCTCTCCCCTTACTGTGTGCTAATGCTTAAACAATTTGGGAGACCATCTTGACAGGAGCTCGAATAGCTCTTATCGGCCGGGGGGCCTCGATTTTGGAACTCGGGGGTTATTATGCCCGGTTTTGAAAATCTCGAATAGTGGGCCATAGGCCAGTGGGCTTGAGTAAGAGCTTGTAAACAAACATGAAATATGTGCCATAAAAATTTAATAAATGAATTCTTTGGCCATGGTACCAAGACAGGACCGACATACTCAGTCAACTAGCGGCAGTGCGACATGATAGGTCGACGGATCAGTCAAGACAAACAACTGCAGGTTGAGTTGAGGGTCGGGGCCGTTGGACCAGTGGCACCACAGATTATATAGCATGATAAGAAAATATTGATTGTGCATGCACTATGATTACGGGACTATCAAGACGCCAAAGAGGGGTAGTGATGTGTCCTAAGGGCCCTAGACGACTTGCTGAGTATAAGGGCAGTTCGTCATACCAGGTGACCGTGCGAAATTTTGAGTAGCACCAAGTGCATGAGACCGGGTGGGGATGGGATGAGGTCTCTGTCCTCATACGAACACCAAGAATTGATTTCAGGATTGTGGGTCGGATGTCCTGAACATCGACTCATTCTCAGGGTAGAAGTGGACGTGCTTCTATCTAGGTGGCCGGTAAAGTCGCTCCAATGCCACAAGTGAGTTTAGTGGACATATTGGCTTGTGAATGTGTATTTGACCTTCATGATGAAGGATGTGTGTTGGGCGATGACAAACCGTGATTAATAAGAAATGGAGGTAAAATCTGTGATTTGAAATGAAAGGATTTTTTAAAGAAAGAAGTTTGGCACACTCCAATACGAATCTTTCTCCTAAAAGTTACAAATTTTGAAAACCCATTCACTAAGTCATTCTACTCACCTTCTCTTATATCCCTTTCAGGAAATTCTGAAAAGCCTACCCTTAAAGACCATCAACTAAGACTCCTGTCAGATAGGTATGATATATTTAAAATATTATACAGTTTTGATCTATGTTATTCTAGGAAAAAGTGCAGGTTTAAAGGATGCCTTTCTTGTTATGTTTTATAATAATAGGAAACCCTTTAATAAATTGGGGGAGTGGCGGGTTGATCACGGGGATCTGACCAAATAGGGTCAGGGCGTGACAGTTCAGGTGCGATGAGAATATGTGTGTCATGCTATACATTCCAAGGTACCATATTGGCTCGTCTTATCATCGAGATGAGTAGGTTGTGGCCTCTTATGATGAGCATACCGTGATGCCCCACCATCCGCTCCAGATGGTGTACATGTTCCTTGTTAGCCCACCAACTTCTCACACACTTGCACAAAAGGGAGGCCTCATATGTCCATGTACAACTTGGGTACCTTCGTAATACACTCACCTTATTTCCCCATTCTCAGTCAACCCTAACTCTCAACACTACCACTCTTGGGTGTCCTATTGAATTACTCACAATATCTTCTCACATGTATATATAAATGCATGTATGTTAAATCATCACCACAACATTCAATACAACATGTCTTATTCATGTTATACATGATCATACTCATATGGTGCATTCATTACTTATGCATGATGATAAATATCTATCCAAATCCATGCTTCATGCTCACAATGCCAACTCTCAATACATTGTATGAATTTCAATTCATCTAATTTATAATACTTATGGTGACATAAGTCTTACTTCCTACCTAAATGATCATTTGTCCTCGTGCACATTATTCATGTCATAATGTCAACACATAAGTCTACCACTTTTTCTCTTCTTTTTATATCATCATGAAAGTTCTCTACTTATCATAGGTTTTATAAAATGATAAGTAAAGAACTGTGAACGGTTCAATCGAACTCACCACCGGAAATCTCACTCACCTATGGGTTATAACTTGTTCATTACAATGTGGGTTTCGTAGTTCTGGGGTTTGGATTCCATAATGTGTGGCTTGGTAAGCTACATTATGTAATAATGATTTAGTCAGTTGATAACCACGATGTTTCAATGATCTAACATCCAAATTTCCCGTTGGGTCCTTACCTAGGGCATTTGTTTCATTTAAACTCCTAAGTTCTTTAAATAACCATACTGCCACTCTAGTTCAGTAAAACTTCACTTAGTCACTTTACTTTCTTTAATTTCTATTTTGACGCTTAGATCTTTGATTTATTTCTCTCGGGCCCTTAAAGTCTTTGTACTCACAATTTGATCCCTAAGATTCTCATATTTGTATTTTAACCCCATACTTTACTAATATCACCATTTACACTTAAACTTTCTAAAATTTTCATTTTAGCCCCAAATCTTCTAAACTTATCATTTCAGGCCTCAAACTTCTCCAATATTATCCTTAGGTACCTAAATTTCCTTGAATTGCCCTTAAGGCCTCAACTTTACAAAATTTACCATTTTACCCCTATACTTTACAAACTTTACATTTTAATACCCAACCATCTTAAACTTATTATTTTTACCCACAACTTCTAAAATCTTACCATTTAGCCTCCTCATGGTACAAAATGCCATTTTGCCTCTTTTTACGCAAAAATACCAATTTGCATCTCATTTTCCCAAAAATGATAGTTTTGCCCTTACACTCCCAAAAATTATTTTTGACACCTTTATTTATCAAGAAATCACTTCATAGTCTCTGATACTTCCCTTAGGGACCATTACATAACTTTTTCCTTATTTGCAAACTGGTCCCTAAATCTTTTAAAGCTTACAATTTGGTCACCAAACTTTGAAAATGTCTCTAATAGACGTCAAAGTTCATAATTCCATACCAAATACTTTGATTTAACTCCTAAGTGCTCGTGAGAGGATTTGGGGTCTAACCCTGACCGCATTTGGTCGAATTTGTCTATTTCCCAAAAATGGCCCATTTAGAGCAAATGAAGGTCGAGTAAAAAATATTCACCAAAGATGGTACCATCGGTGGTCGGAGGGTAGCGATTTGAAGCCAAGGTAGAGGTGACTCATTTTGCAGTGGTTGCTAGAGCCAGGCGAATTTGGCCCCAAACGGACAACGATCAAATGTTCCAAAATAGACCTGACAGAGGAAATTAGCTTATGGCAGCGGAAACTCCCCTTGCCAAAGGTCGGCCAAGGCTAATGAGAGGTAGAGGAGAGGCAAGGGGTTATATTGGCACTAGTGTTGATCGAAGTTGTGGCTAGAGCTGGCTGAATTTGACCTTGAAAGTGTGGTGAAGTCATGTAATTTCATTGTCTCACGCTAGAGTCAGCCAAACTGACCATCGTACAATATTTTCTAATAATTTGCTGGTTGATACTTGACCATAAACTTCAAGAGGACTCACTTAGCAACATTTTAACCAAATTTTCAAATTTGGTGGTCGGATGAGGGAGGATTGCCACTTGAAAGCATTGAGTGTTGTAAGAGTTTCTATAACCAGGTTTTTAGAATTTGGGAATGAATTTCAATGATATGAGGAGATGAAAATACAATTAACTTCATGTGAAAGCCGCTCAGTGAGTTGTCAATGCATTCTAAGATCTGATTTCATGTAATTTGATAAAAAAAATTAGGTCAATTAGGCGTGTTTCCATAACCTGCCAATTGCATAAAACATATGGGAGTGGTTGAGTGGGTATGAGTTGGGTCGAGTATGTGCGAGTTGGATCCAACCCGACTTGGTGACCCTCTCTTTCATCTTTTCCAAAATTAAAATTTTGCCTCTTTGGGCCATCTCGACAATTTAAATTATGTACATTTCCCATCATGGCTCACCCAAATTCTTGTTCAAGAAATTACTTTTGGTTCAATCCAATATGATCTAAAATCATGGCTCGGATTCCCATCCACAATTCATCTTTGATTCTCGATCCATCAGTGCCCGATTTTGCTATTGGAGAAATCTCGATTTTACAACTTCACCCCTCCTTTTTGTAGTTTTGTCCTAAAAACTTTTATTTGTTAGGTAGTAGGAATTACTCTCCCGACCACCTCAAGTCTTCACATCTTCCTAGTTTACACTCGGTCGTTATTCCATCATGTATTCTTTCCATCTCTCATTTACCCTTTTCAGAACTCCTTTCTTTTTTATCACATTTCTTGTTCGTATTGGTCCCATGACACACCTTAGGCTTGGGGTAGTTTTTCTTCCTCTACATGTCTTAGATATATCACGTCATTCCCTTTATGCCCCCTCTTGGGATCCTTCTTATGGTGTTCTTGACCCTTGTCTTAGCTTGTCAGGCCGTCACTATTAGTCGCTCACACATTCTCTCACTTATCTTGAAAATATTCAAGTTCTCATGGCCATCCTTTGGTAATATATCTTACAACGGGTCTTAGCATGACTTGTGAGATTGTGTGTATATATCTTTTCATGCTTGACCCTTGTGTATTCCTTCCCTTTATGCGATATCAATAACATGATACACTTCTGCCACTTACATACGACTAGCACTCCTTTATATGGGAAATTTCTGTCGAACATTATTCATGAGTTTGAAGGAGTACGAGCCCACTTGATCGTACTAGAGCTAGGATGTGTACTCTTCTAACAAATCCCCTTACATCATGCTTGGCCCCTCGTAGCATTTTTAGCGTTGATTACTTGGTCTTTCCTATGACATTAATTTTCATCTATTACATTCCTTTAGCCCGTTCTACTCATGATTTATTCTTCCAATATAACTCATTTGATTCCAATACTTCGATCTAATTCTATACTCCATTCTTAACCAATTTCCTATCTTCGCTTGAGGCCTTTGTAATGTCCTTATTTTGACTTCATATTTTTTGTCTCCCTCCTTCCTCTCCCCCTCTTGGTATTAGAACCCCATATACTATTTAGGTCATACCAATCTGTTTCCTTGCCTTTTCATACCCCTTCACCAAGAATATTTCACTTCCATTTTTGTTGGTCATGCCTTGTCATTTAAAGACCTCTCTATTACTCTTTAAATTTTATGGATTCACCCAAATGCTCTTCTGGTGTGTATGTTATTCTTATTAGGGTCTTTCTCTCACTAACCTTTCACTCGTGTGACGTTAATGCTCAACTCCTATGGTGTACCTTATTTAGGAGTAGTCTAGGAACATATTGGGGTGTTTTTCTATACTTTGTTTGGCTTGCCATATTTTCTATTTGCCCTAATTGTTAATAATCTTATGGTATCCAAAGTTCCTTCAATTGTTGCACCATGCTTTTCCCTGTGTCACTCTGATGTATTCTCTTCAATTCAGACTTTATGGTACGATGGTCCTCTTATTAAGTAGTTTTAATGTGCCTTGCCTATGTTGCCCTTCTTGGTAGTAGGTTACCTTCTATTTGAATACATCCCAAAATCTATTGGTACACAAGTTGACTTTCATCTATTTTTGGCATGCTTACAAAAGTTCATTGCTTTGTCATTATTGGGGTTATCGTACGCATTTGGTACACCCGTCCTATAATAGCTAAATGCTCTTACCAGGTTATCTTATATGGGGGATAACCAGCATAACTTACTATTTTATTTTCCCCTTGGCTCTATTAGTTAACTCTAACCTTGTGGCCCCTCGCATATTAGCCATTGATTATAACTTTTCCTCACTACTTTGTCCAATGGTGTAGGGTAAGTTACTATTCCCACCTTAGTGAGCGTCCCTTAATAGGGCATTTAGGATACTTCTCTTTTTTCATTTGGTATAGTAAGGCCATTATTTTAGTTTTTTAGGACTATAATCCCTATATTTTTACCCTTTACTCGTATGTTTTTATCCAACACTTTTCAATTGTCTTATACCAAATGTGTAATTGTTCCCCCTCAAAGTACATCATTGTGTCATTGGAGCTTTCAACTTATAGCTCTATTGCATACTGGTGTCCATCCTTGACTTAACTAAGGTAAACTCCACCTTGGTTCATCTCATGGGTTGTAAAAATGATTTTTCTTGTAGACTGACTTGTTTCTAAGTTGGTTTATACAATTCTCTCCTGAGTTACCCCTTACACGTCTAGGGTTTCTTGGATACATCATTACTTAGGTCACTGTCAAGTATCCTATTCTGGCCCTCAACAACAACCAAACTTATTGATCGTCTAAGTCATGAGTACGCTTAGGACACTCATGAATCTTTCCCAATCTCAAACCATCATTCATTCTTACTTCATCCTTCTAGTCTCTGAAGTATCTACAATCCAAACTCAATGAGAGTCTTCGTGAAATTAATGAAGTTAGAGTAGGGTCTATCCCAACCTATTGTTGACATGTTGCTAGGGGTTGTGTATATTGTAGCCAACTCTCAACTTAATTAGGACCCTTAACATGATCTCTCGTTATTGAGCAAAAAAAAAACTGGATCTCTTGTTCTCACTAGCTCTATTACCTTTCGCCTAGCTCTCTCTAATTCTTATGTCCCACTGACTATGTGGTGTAGTTATCTCGGGATTTCTACTCAGTCGTCCATATAACATGGTCCCCCATTTAGAACCATTTTCAGGATTTTTTTAAGTATTGATTAGTACTTATAATATTTTAATATTGTAAATGAATGCTTTATCAGTTGTTATTCCCATTTTTTCCCACTTCCAAAAACTCTTTTTTTTTCAAAAACATGTTTTGAATTGTGGGCTCTAATACCATTTAAGTTGAAATGCCCCAACTCTAATTATCGATCCGGTTCACTTACAACCCACTATGTCTCATCGCTGCTACAAAGGATGGCATCAACACCCCTATAGAAATAAGTGGATGAAAGACAAAATATAAAAATATTTTACACAACATCAATTTCTAAAGTTCCTTTCAAAATGATACAAATTTTCAAAATACATTTAGAGAGCCCAATGAAATAATCCTGATAAATATTTTTAGCATTCATGTCGAATTTTTGTCATCCACAATTATCCCTAATTTCTTCATGTTACCTGAAAAAAATTTGGGATGGGTTGAATTTCTAACATAGTGAGTGCTTACCGACATTAAGCCACTTTATGGCCCAAATCTCGATTCTCTACTTATATCTCAATATATAAAATATTTTCCCTTTTCCTCTAGTATTCTAAATTATTTTAATTATAACTACTTGACTTAATTCTTATGTTAACCTGATTTTTACTCAATTTTCATGATTTCATACATTCTACATGAATGTATAACATCGTTTAATCAAGATGCCCATGAAAATGTGTAATTCTCAATACATAATGAATTCATTAAATATTTACTATCTAACCATGCTTTCCACCACCGAAGTCACACACATGAGAGGGCACAGGTGCGATGAAGATATGTACGTCTCTCTATGCATTCCAAATGTACCATATTAGCTCGTCTCCTCATCGAGATGAGGAGGTTGTAGCCTCCTATCATCAACATACCATGACTCCCCACCGTTCGCCCTACAACGCAATGTACCTATTCTTTGGCAGCACGCCAACTCCTCACACACATGCACAAAAGGAAGGCCTCACATGTCCATGTACGACATGGGTACCTTCGTAAGGCACCCACCTTATTTCCCAATTCTCAATCAACCCCGACTCTTGATACTACTTCTCTTAGGTGTCTTATCAATGTCTTCACAATATCTTCTCACACATATTTATAAATGCATGCATGCCAAATCATCACCACAACATTCAATACAACATGTCATATTCATGTAGTGCATGATCATACTCATATGACACATTCATTACTAATGCAAAATGATAAATGTCTATTCAAATCCATGCCTCCTACTCACAATGCCTACACTCAACACATTGCATGAATTGTAATTCATCTAATCCATAATGCTTATGGTATGATAAGTTTTCCATCCTACGTGAATGATTTTCTACCAACTCATGTACATCATTCATGTCATAATTTCAACACATAATGTCTATTATTACACATATCAAAATATACAAGTTTAACCCTTTTCTATTCTTTTTATATCATCATGAAAGTTCTCTACTTATTGTATGTTTTATAAAATGAAATGTAAAGAATTATGGACGGTCCAATCAAACTTGCCAACGTAAAACCCACTCACCTCAGGGTTGCTACTTGTTCGTTCCAACATGGGTTTGGTATTCGTGGGGTCTAGGTTCCATAATGTGTAGCTTGTTAAGCTACATAATTTAATAATTATTTGTTCAGTTGATAACCACGATGATTCATCAAGGGTCTTACTTCCAAATTTTCTCGCCGGATCCTGCATTTGTTTCATTTAAAATCCTAAGTTCTTTAAATTACCATATTACCACTCTAGTTATGTAAAACTTTACTTAGACCCTTTACTTTCTTTAATTTTTATTTTGACACTTCAATCTTATATTTATTTTCTTAGGCACATAAAGTTTATGTATTCATAATTTGATCACTAAGATTCTCGTATTTGCAATTTACCCAAAACTTTACTAATACCATCAGTTCACCCATATACTTTGTAAATATTACATTTTAGCCCTTATTCTTTTTAACTTCAGGAAACGACTTCCAATCCGATCCCAATTATTGGCTCATATTCCCATCCTAGTTTCATCTTGGATTCTTGGTTCATCTGTGCTATATTATACTATTGAGAAAATCTGTGTTATAACATTTCCAATCCTTTTTGAAGTTTTGTGCTCAAAACTTTTATTTGTTAGGGTGGAGGAATTTCTCTCCTAGCCACCTCGGGTCTTCACATCTTCCTAGTTTTCACCATTATTCCATCATGCATTCTTGGCATATATCATTTACCAATATTAGAACTCCATTTTTTTATCCCATTTTTATTTCCCCATGACACACCTTAGGCTTAGGGCCGCTTTTTTCATCTATTCATCTTGGGAATATCATGTTATTCCATTTGTGTCCCCTCTCGTGATCCTTCTTAGGGTGTTCTTGACCCTTGTCTTTGATTGCCAGGCCGCCACTATCTATTACTCACACATTGTCTCACTAATCTAGAAAACATCTAAGTTCTCATGGTCATCCTTGGGTAATATACCTTATAAGGGGTTTTAGCATGATTTGTGAGATCGTCCGTACATATCTTTTCGTGCTGAACCCATTTGTGTTCCTTCACTTCAAGTGATATCCATCACGTGATACGCTTCTCCCACTTTCACCGGGTTATCATTCCATTATCTAGGAACTTTCTATCAAACATTATTCATGGTTTTGAGGGAGTACAAGCACACTTGGTCATACTAGTGCTAGGAGGTGTACTCTTCTAATACATCCCCTTACATCATGCTTGGCCCCTTGTAGCATTTTTTGTGATGACTACCTGGTATTTCCTACAACATTACTTGTTCATCCATTACATTCCTCTAGCCAATTATGCTCATGATTTGTTCTTCTAATAGAACTCCTTCAGGTTCATTACTCTGATGTCCTACTAGGCTGCATTCTTAACCCGTTTTCCAATCTTCACGTGTGCTCTTTGTAATGTCCTTGTTTTGAGTGCATGCCCCTCATCACCAAGGTACTTTCATTTCTTCTTCATATAGACTCTTAAGCTCAACTATTTGGTACATCATATTGGTGATTCATGGTGTTGTTTTATTGACATTAGTATCCCATAGTTTCTAGTATTGAGAAGATCTCCACTTGTTATGATACTAGTCTCTTCATAGTACTTTTACCACTCACCTATAACTCATGAATCATCTTCATCCCATATGGATATTTGTCACGCCATGACCCGGTTTGGTCGAATCCCAGTAAGCAACCCGCCACTCCTTTTGGTCTATGAGGGGTTTTACCCCTTTCTAAACTACGAGGAGTTAAGCGTCATTTTTTCTATTTTTCATGGAATAACATTATACAAAACTAAATATATTAAAATTTTTCGTACCTATCTTATGGTTCAACTGCGAGGGGTCTTTAAGGTTGGTCATCCTCTTTTACCTGAAAAGGGGTAAAGGGAGAGGGTGAGTTTCTATAACTCAGTGAGCGGGTGTTGGGAGTGAGTTTTTAAAAATATTTAGTTTATTTTATTTATCAAAACCATGCCAAGGTTTACATTTCCTTTTTAAGGATTTTCTCAAAACAAATCTCAAAACCTCTTTCGATTTTCTTATTAAGTGTGTTTAGCTCTTTTAGCCCACCCACTTGCCTCAGGATGTGTTTAACAAACAAACAAACGCCCTTCATCAGGAAGGGTACACACATTCGTAGGGCAGTCCCAGACTGCATCCACTTGGGGATCATCACAACTTTGTTGTCCACCTAGATAGAAGTCTTAGACTTCTACCCTAAGTTTGAGTGGATATCCCAGACGTCCGACCCTCAGACTCAAATGCCACTTCATGTCCATATGAGGACTGAAACCTCATTCGTTCACCACACCCGTCTCATGCGCAAGAAGCTCCCAGAGCTTCATGACTGACTCGCACGACAATATGCCCTTATCGCTCTCATGTCGTCTAATAGCCCTTGGGACCCATCACTACCCCCAGGGCGTCTTGATGATCCCATACCTTAAGTGCATGCACAAAAAAAAGTTTTCATGATTAAGCCATCCTCTTTGGTGCCAACGGTCCAACGACCCCAACGCTCAACCCAACCTACAGTTGTTTAACTAGGCCGATCCGTCGACCTGACCCTAA
Source organism: Trapa incisa (assembly GCA_030064435.1). NCBI lineage: Eukaryota > Viridiplantae > Streptophyta > Magnoliopsida > Myrtales > Lythraceae > Trapa > Trapa incisa. The sequence continues at coordinate 24,687,390 of CM057779.1, forward strand.
TGCACTACCGCCAGTCCATCGAGCATTATTGGTCTTGACTTGATATCGTGGCGAATCACACAAGCATTTCCATTTTAATTAGGAGTTTTCATGGCTTTTCCTAATCATGTTTGTTTATGGGCTCCAACCCGTGCTCACTAGCCTTGGGCCCATTGGACGTGTTTTCCAAAACAAGGCCTTGAGCCCTATGAGTTCAAAAACCAAGGCCCCTAGCCTATTAGAGTTGTTCTAGCTCCCGTCAAGAAGGTCTCCCAAATAGTTTTTGTAGTTGTAACATAGTTAGGGGAGAACAATTATGACAAAATCACTTTTTATTTCATCACACCAACTGGGTGTTATGATGGATCTGCTTACAACCGATAGGTGGTTTTCTCCTTTACTTAAGGAAACTCATCACACCAACTAGGTATGATGTTTGTTTATTCCTACTCACAACCAGTAATTAGGTTTTATCCATTAAAAACAGTGCTCATCATCCCAACCGATATGATGTATAAAAGTCCCACTTACAAGTGGTTTTTCTTTTCAATTAAAACGTGTTCATCACCTCAACCGAGTATGGCATTAATAATCCCACTCATCCATTTACTGTGACGTGTTCATCCCTAGTTAGTTTCTAGTCCACACTAGCTTTCTCTTGCTTGCGTTCCAGTCTCACATGTCTTTACACGATTTGGGTAGCATTATCAGTAAGGATTTTGCAGGACAACCTTCGTTTTCTCATGTATGAGCAACTAGGTCGAAAGTTCTTAGTTTATTGCACTTGGGTTCCTAAAGTTCATTTTCTTGACTTTAGATCCCTAATGCTAAATTTTCTCCCAAATTAAATCTCAAGGTTTCCAATATCCTCTTTGGATACTCAATTTACTCAAAATTGTGTGAGGGGCTCATGTTTTCCAAATTTTCAATTTGGTCCCCAATTTTCAAAAAATTACTATTTTGCCCCTACTTTCCAAAAATAGCCACTTGGCCCCAAATCTTTTGAAAATTGACCAATTGGTCCCCTAGATCTTTCTCATTGCCAATTGACCTTCAATTTTGAGAAATTGCATGGTGGTCCCTCAATTTTTTGAAATTCCCAATTTTCCCCAAAAATTTCTCCAATTTCCTCCGCCTTTTCTGACTGAATTTGATTTCTTCAAATTGGTCAGCTAATTTCTCCAATTGATGGCATGAATCTGTTCCTACACTTCCATACAATCAAATGGAGCTTCATCGGAAAATTGTTCGTAGAGAGGGAAAGCTTCAAAAGCTTACCATTAGAGGTACGGCGGTCCGAGCTCTCGATTTGGGGAGTTAGCTCTTATCCTTAGGATCCTTACAATTTCAAGAATTGCTACAATTGAAGTCCATATGAGGGTGAATATTAATAGTGAAATTTGACACTTTCTCTCTCTAACACTGATCTACAACGATGGAGGAGAGTCAAATTGGCTTACCTTTCACCTCTATGGAGATCTGTGAGAGTCGTGGTGACGTTGAGGTGGCTCGGTTTAGCTTGAGGGATCTGAATTTGGCCGAATTCAACTCAACCAAAATAAGGCAGCTTAGATCCGTCGGAGCTGCTTAACTGTTTGATTCCGCCGACACTTCTTCGGTGATCCTCGAGTCAAAGGGAGGTTACTGTCAGGTAGCTGACTTCCCCCGGAGTCTGTAAGACCTGACCTTACCTTATGAGGTTGAGAAAAGTGTCCATGTTGGAGCTCTGGTTTGAGCTTTGCCAGAAAATGGAGCACTTTGAAGGATGAGAGGATTTGATGTGTGTGGAGGATGAATGGAGGGGAACTCTTTATATAGGGAGATCAAGGACCCTCTGCCCTAACAGTTTCCATATTGGTCGAGCTTATCCTCTTCAGAAAATGCCCAAATTGGAGAGAATAATCCTGTGTTGGAGAAGGAAATTTTCTTTACCATATGAATAGTGTTGTCAAACCATGGAAGAAGACGACACTGTTCTGAACCAGACTGAACCGATCTGACTGAGTTCAATGGCAAAAATTGGCCGGTTCAGGCCAGATTTGATCAGTTTTCTCAAAATTAAAAATTTCTAAATTAATCTAAATTTATTTTCTATCTAATGGTGGCCTCAATTTTCTAAATTGAAAATTTTAAGCCACCAAGAAAAATGAATTTAGAGACTGGTTCTTGTATAGTTAAAACCGGTTCAATTCGTTTCAGGTCCAGTTCACCCTGAACTAGTCTAGTTTTCCCATCCATTTTACTTCATGGTTCTCCCTCATGACTTTTAAGATTTTTTGGTCACTTGAAATTTTCCAATTTCCTATTTTTACCCCTATTTATCATTCTTAGTTCCTTAAGTGGTTCGATTTTCTCATTTAATTGACCGGTTCTTTCCCGGTTTTCCTTTATCCAGGATGACGGGTTTCACAACTCTCCCCTCCTTTTAGGAGTTTTATCCCCAAAACATAATCAACATCCTTTGCATAAGGAATAATTTCCCTTGAAGTTAACTTGGGGTTTGCTTGACATGTTACTATTTTGGTTGACATGTTCCTTCACTTACCCCTTTAAACTACACACTTAAGGAATCTTTCTTCCTTTCCATTATCCACTCATTCCATGGAGTGTATCATGATCAGTTATGTCTTACCCATTGGTCCCAAAGTACATCCTTAGGTCCACTTCTTACTCTATTTATGGTAAGACTCTTCCTCTCGAGGGTTCTTATCTTAGTCACTCAGTTGGGTGTTCCATAAATGTCAGATCGTCCCCGTTCCCATTTATTTCCTTGGTCATTGATGCTCTTTAACTAGCAATGTCACACCTCGACCCAATTTGGTCGGATCCCCATGAACAACTCGCTACTTCTCCTGGTTTATTAAAGGGTTTCCCCTTATTATAAACTGTAAAGAGTAAGGCATCCTTTAAACCTGCACCTTTTCCTAAAATAACATAAATCAAAACTGCATAAAATTTTATATTAAATGTACCTATCTCACAAACGTCTTAGTTGATAGTCTTTAAGAGTAGGCTTTTTCGGAATTTCCTAAAAAGGGATATAAGGGAGGGGTGAGTACGACTACTTAGTGAATGGGTTTTTCAAAGCTTTTTAACTTTTTGAAAAACATTTGTATTGGAATGTGTTAGACTCCTTTCTTTCAAAAAAAAATCCTTTCATTTCAATTCTCAATTTTTTGCCACCATTTCCTTATTAATCACAGTGTATCATTACCCAATACATATCTTTCATCATGAAGGTCAAACACACATTCCTAGGCCAGCCCATCCACTAAACCCACTTGTGGCTTTGGAGCAACTTTACCGGCCACCAAGATAGAAGCATGTCCACTTATACCCCGAGAATGAGTGGATGTACACGACATCCGACCCTTAATCCTGAAATCAATTCTCTATGTCCGTATGAGTACAGACACTTCATCCCGTCCCCACCCCGGTCTCATGCGCTTGGTGCTACTCCAAATTTTGCATATTCACTTGCTACGACGAACTGCCCTTATACCCACGAGGTCGTCTAGTGCCCTTAGGACACATCACTACCCCTCTTGGGTGTCTTGATGGTCCCGTGCTCATAATGTATGCATAATCAATATTTGCTCATTATGCCATATAATCTATGGTGCCACTGGTCCAGCGGCTCGGTCTCTCAACTCAACCCACAGTTGTTTGTCTTGACTGATCCGTCGACCTATCATGTCGCACTACCGCTAGTTGACTGAGTATGCCGGTCCTATCTTGGTACCATGGCCAAACAATTCCTTTATTTAAATTTTTATGGTATATAACTAATGTATATTTACGAGCTCCTGCTCGTGCCAACTAGCCTTGGGCCCACTGTACAAGATTTTCAAAATTAGGCATATTAGCCCCAAGTTCCAAAACCGAGGCCCTTGACCTATAAGAGCTATTCAAGCTCCCGTCAAGAAGGTCTCCCAAATAGTTTATGCAATGGCACACAGTGAGGGGAGAGTACTTCCGACAAAATATATTTTCAACTGTCCATTATACAAACCGGGTATAAGGACAGCTCCGCTCATAACCAATGAACGGGTTTTCAACTTTCTTTGAGTAAGTTTTATCATACCAACCGAGCATGATCTATTTACAACAGATAAGTAGTTTTTTCGTATGGTTTTTACATCACTTTTCTAAGTTGTGATGTTTAAAATACCACATATTAGTGGGTTTTCATTCCAATATGCTTATCATTCCCAACCGGGTATGATATAAAATCCCACTCACAACTGGTAAGTGGTTTTTAACTTTAAGTTGTGCTCATCATCCCAACCGGGTATGACGTTAGTAAACCCACTCACCCGTTAATGCCGTGAATTCCACTAGACCGGTTCTTTGTATTCACGCAAGCTTTCATTGCTAGCGTTCTTGGTACTTCGTGTTCCTACACGATAAGAACATCTCGGTTCATTATCCTTCGGTCTAATAGCCTTCATTCATTCCAAATGAGTGAGAAAAATCAAACTTTCATTTATTTACAATTAGGTCCCTAAAGTTATTTCTCTTTAACTTTAAGTCCTTAATGCTGGTTTTTCCTCAAATTGAGTCTCGAAACTTTTAAAATTTATTATAGGACCTCAATTCATTCCATTTCATAAGAAGGGGTTTAATTTCCCAAATTTCCAATTTGGTCCCCCCAACTTTTTCCAAAATTACCATTTTACCCTTCCTTTACAAAAATGGTAAGTTTCACTCCAAAAATTCTAAAATTCCTCGATTGGCCCTCTAACATTTTTATTTTGCCCAATTGATCCTCAATTTTAGGAAATTGCATTTTTGTCTTCGAATTTTCGAAAAATCCCCAATTTTCCACAATTTTTCCACCAATTTCAACTTATTAACACAGCTAAATTTGATTTCATCAAATTGACCAATCAAACATTTCCAATTGTTAAAATTTAGTTTCTACATGTTCATATAATTCTTTAGCAATTTGAATCGCAAGTTTTAACACAGAATGAGCTCAAACGGAGCTTCGCTAGAAAACGAACTGTAAAGAGAGAAAGCTTCGATTACTCACCGGTGAGGGCACGACGGTTTGAGCTTTCGATCTGGACAGATAGCTCTCGTCCTGAGGTTCATCCTAGAATCATGAATCACATCAATTGATGCCGAATTAAGTTAGAATTTTATCATCGAAATTCTGTCAGTTCTCTCTCTAGCACCGGCCAGAAATTGCAAAGGGGAACTGAATTGTCTTACCTTTCAGTCCTAATTAGGTCGTGGGATGGCTGAGGAAGTGTTGGGAGGGCTTGGTTTGGCCTAAGGAGGGCTCAAAATGGCTAATTTCAACTCGGCCGAAATAGGGCAACTTCGGTCTGCTAGAGCTGCTTGATTGTTCCATCACGCCGGCATTTCTCCGATGACCCTCGAAGCAAACGGAGGCTATAGGTGTGTAGCTGAGTTATTCTCGGTTCTAAAGAACCCTACCTTAGCTTCTTTGGCTCAGAAAAGACCCTATATCAGAGTTTTGGTTCGAGCTTCGCTAGAAAACTAAGCAACTAAGAGAGAGTGAGCTTTTCAGGTGTGGAGAGGATGAATGGGGAGAGGGTCTATATATAGGAAGCTCAAGGACTCCTTAGCTATCCGATTGGTGCCTTTATGAAAGGAATCGATGGCTGGAAACGTATTGAACGGAGACGTTTCTTCTTCAGTGGTGCTACTTCGATTTTTCAGCGAGTGAACAATGTTGTCATCTGGAGGAAGAAGATGACACTGTTCCGAACCGGACTGGACCGGTCTGAACCGAGTTCAAAGCTTAAACCGGTCGGTTCACCACTCATTCGATCGATTTTTTTAAATCTAACAATTTTTAAATTTATCTAAATTTATTTTCTATCTAATGGTGGCCTCAAATCTCAAATTTGAATTATTTAGGCCACCTAGAAAAATGAATTTAGGATTAGGTTCAATAGTGGTTCAAACCAGTCCAAAACAGTTTGTATCTAATTCACCTTAACCGGTTTGATTTTCATCTCCAATTCTTTCACAACTCCATTTCCATGACTTTTTTTTACTCATTAGGTCACTTAGGATCCATGAAAGTCCCAGGTTACCATCTCTTTATTAAGTTCGGTTCATAAACCAACTCAGTCCTTAAATCAGTTTAATCCGATTTGGGTCCGGTTCACCCGAACCGATCTAGTTTTTCTCTCCCACTTTGTTCTAATTTCCTTCCCAAGGTTTATAAATCTCTTTTGGTCACAAGGGATCCATAAATTTCCCTGTTTTCCCTTTCTTCATCAGTTTCGATTCATAAATCGATTCAATCCAATTGGATACGATTCATCTAAACCGATTTGGTTTTTCTCTTCCAATTTAAGGTTCTTTTCTAAGGTTTTATGAACCCTTTGATTCACCTGAGAGTTATAAATTTCCAAAATGCTAATTTCCTAATAATCGGGGTTGAGAACTGGTTCGGTTTTCTCACTCGGTTTGACTGGTTCTTTTCCTAGTTTTCCTTAGCTCAAAAGGGTGAGGTTTACAACTCTCCCCTCCTTTTAGGAGTTTTTTCCCCAAAAATTAATTATCAACCTTGCATAAGGGATCATTTCCTTTGATATCCCTTTGGTGTTTGCTTAACATGCAAACTCTTCTCTTATTCTTTCAATTAGCCCTTTTTACATCCTTAACTTAAGGAATTTCTTTTCCTTTATATTATTTACTCCCTCCATAGAGTTTATCATAACTAGTCATATCTTACTTCAAGGTATATTCTTATATTTATATCTTTCTTTACCTATAGCCCATTTCTCCCTTTGAGGTTTTGTACTCAAGACTAGGTATTCCAAGATACCTCACCACTCTCATGTCTAGTTAACCCCTTGGTCATTGAAACCTTTATCACGATGTTCTTTCGAGCGTTACGTACTTGTTTCCACGATTTACTTTATTATCACTTTTTTGCCCTATTTTGACCCTTCCTCCATTCGTTGTCTATTATAACTTTGGTCCAACTTTTTATATTTGACCTCGTCATGCTTATTAGCCGACTCTTTTTTACTTTGAGTCATATTCTCCTCAGGATTGATGAGCTTACATACCCCTTACAGCATGGCATTTTCTAGGACCTATCTCTGTCCACTAGATTTCTAGAACATCTCCTTAAGGGTCTCTCTTAGCTTTTCGACCTTTCAAGGATCGTATAATTTCATTCCTCTTTTCTTTTGATAGTATTCCTCAACTATCCTTTTTACCGTTATCCTCTCATCCATCATGCCTTTGAAGTTATGTCACATAACCACATGAATTTCACTTACCTACTCATCATTTCCCAATGTTTTTATTGGGTCCTTTCGATTCCAATCATTGGATTTCCTTATGATTATTGTCATACAAGGATTTTTTCCATCTTTTGTCCTTTCTCTTCTTTAGTGGCATCCTTTATTTAAGGACTTTCTTTTTTCTTAATCCACTCTTACTAGCTCGCGACCATTCACGATTCATTATTTCGAGTTAATCTCTTTTTGGTCGATGTATGGATTATTTTGTTTGAGGAATTCCCTTCTTACGATTTCATTCTCCACTATACTCCTTAGAGTAGAGGTTTTAACCTTAAGAGTTACATGTTCAACCTTCTTACCATCCTTTTGAGATTCCTTCCTTTATTTCCTTGCACCTTCTTCTATGTTGGGGCAATTTCCCACTTTAAATCCTTATTCGTCTTAAAATTCCCTTTCATTCCTTATCTGAGAATTTCTGATTGTTGGTCTTATTTCATATACTCTACACTATACTCATTCGTCCATTATTTAGGCTCCATTAAGTGAGCATGGACCATAACCCGTCCTGATGTCAGTGGTCGTTTTCCCTAATTATTTTCTTAATTGAGGGCTTACTTCTCCAAGATTCCTCATATATTCTTTCTTTTATTCTCTTATTATTGTAGTCCACCCACTCCTATACGTTACGACATTTCTTTGATGCAACCATGCTATTTATCCATTCCTTTGGTTTAATTTACTTCTTAGGACTTCATGAGTGCTTTTCCTTGGTACTTGATCTTTCCATCTCAACCAACATTTCATTTGTGAGCTTATCATCCTTTCTATTTCGGTTGGTTCCATTTCCTCTTAATTGGGATACACATGTCTTTTCGAGGCTTCTTCCCTGGTAGGATTCTTTCCCTTTCTCCTGACATTCCATTTTTACATTTGCTTTAGGGGATTTCTACCCTTAAATGACATCCCTTGATGTCGTCTTCTCCTGTTTACCTTTACTCCTCAAATCTTGTAGGCACATCTTTTACACTTTATCCGCATTCTCATTTGTACCCAATACCTGTCTATTTCTTTAGGAAGCATACAAATCTTCTTTGTTTCAAGATTTCTTGACCATTATGTGAGGGGCTTGCCTATTCCTTTCTTGGCTTGAGTTTAGTCGTTAATTGGCCTTTGGTCCTTTCAAGGATTTCTTTCATCCATCTTTTCCCGAGTATTTGGCCTTTCCGCCTCTCTCTTCTTTGTTGCAACTCAAATTATGGCTTTCCTGAGTATTAGTTCATTAACTGCTTCACCTCCACCATTCGTTTGGCCTAAGTTTCTTAGGACAGTTGTTTCTCGAGTACTCCTGTCCTTTACGTCCATCTCACTGACCCTTTTTGGGTGTAGTTCTTTCTACATCCCGGTCTTCCTTAAGCTGTCATGTATTCTCTCTGGCTATCTTGTTGTAACAACTTGCTTTCTTTTGTCATGTTGGTCCGAAATTCTAATTTGACTTCATTGCTTTTTCTAGGGTGATTCATTCTTGCGATCCCAATACATCTCGTTTGTCGTCAAATGTTCGTCTTGTCTTCTCTTATGGTTGCTCTCCCTTCTTTGCTAACAATATTTAGAATTTTCTTCTTTCAAGGGAGAGTTCTCTTTGTTCTATTTGTGGTTTATCGAGGTCCTACCTTTAGTCCTTTTTCTTTTTCTTCCTACCATTATGCTAAAAACCTTGAAGAACTTACTCTTGGATGAAATTGAAGTTCCGAGCAAGAGTTGTATTTCTAAGGATGATATCCTTTTGGGTTTCATATAGCTGTAGGGGCATTATTCTTGGAAAATGTTGTCCTGACTCCTGGCGGCATGGGACAGTTTTTCACTTCGTGTCTTATTCCTCTATAGGTTAACTTGATTCCTATCCTTAGTAGGGTTGGGTACTTTTTCATGTAGTGTCCCTATTGTCCACACTTTTAATAGGTTATTCCCTTGCATGGACTGTTGTGGTTCCTCCTTTCCTTCAGGTATTGTGGGGGCTTTTCTAGGGGTTTAATGATAGTTTGTTGCTTTGCCGTCCTTGAGTGTGATCACCTTGAGAGTTTTTCCTTTGTAGTCTTCTTTGTCAATTAATCACTCGAAGAGTCCTCCTAAATTTCTTGATTCCTTAATTTAATTTTCTTAACTTAAATGGGATTCTCCTTAGTTTCTATGGTAGTACAGACTTATTTGGTCGCTTTCTTTGGGGCCATCTTCCTTGTAGATCACATCATTTGAGTGACAGGGTTCTTAGGAATTTGGAGTACTTTATTAATAGAGTAGTACAGTATGTTGGGTGTTTTGGACCTATTACAGAAAATGGTCACCAAATAATTAGGGAGCTATAGGGTTCTTGATAAGCATCCTTCTATGTAAGGTTATATGCCACCTTGCTGGCGTTTATGGCTTCACGATTGGCTTCCTTTATACTTAGAGTTGTGACCTCAATAGGTCTTAGCACCATTCTCCGGGATACTTCCCCATTTGGTCTTTTGAGATTCATGCTATGCCTTAGGCATTTGAGAAGCTTCTAGGGTTGTCTTCCTACGATAGTAGGTTGTTGAGTAGAGCCATTCCTAGTTTTCTTAGTTTCTCTCCTATGAGCCATCTATAAATTTTAAGATAAATCCTATTAGTTACTATATTTTCTAGTCTTGATTATGTATTCGAGGAAACATGCTCTGATACCACTCAAGTTGTCACACCCCAGCCCAGTTTGGTCGGATCCCTATGAACAACCCGCCACTCTCCCGGTTTATTAAAGGGTTTCCCCTTATTATAAATCGTAAAGAGTAAGACATCCTTTAAACATGCACCTTTTCTTGAAATAACATAAATCAAAACTACATAATATTTAAAATTAAACGTACTTGTCTCACAGGCATCTTAGTTTATAGTATTTTAAGAGTAGGCTTTTTCAAAATTTCTTGAAAAGGGATATAAGGGAGTGGTGAGTACGACTACTTAATGAATGGGTTTTTCAAAGCTTTTTAACTTTTAGAAAAACATTTGTATTGGAGTGTGCCATACTCCTTTCTTTCAAAAAAAAATCATTTCATTTCAATTCTTGATTTTTTTGCCACCATTTCCTTATTAATCACGGTGTATCCATCACCCAACACACATCCTTCATCATGAAGGTCAAACACACATTCGCAGGCCCATCCACTAAACCCACTTGTGGCTTCGAAGCGACTTTACTGTCCACCTAGATAGAAGCACGTCTACTTCTACCCTAAGAATGAGTGGATGTACGCGACATCCAACCCTCAATCCCAAAACCAATTCTCCGTGTCTGTATGAGGACAGAGACCTCATCCCGTCCCTACCCTGGTCTCATGCGCATGGTGCTACTCCAAATTTCGCACAATCACCTAGTACAATGAACTGCCCTTATACCCATCGGGTCGTCCAGTGCCATTAGGATGCATCACTACCACTCTTGGATGTCTTGATGGTCACGTACTCATAGTGCATGAACAATCAATATTTTCTCATTATGCCATATAATCTGTGGTGCCACTGGTCCAGTAGCCCCGACTCTCAACTCAACCCATAGTTGTTTGTCTTGACTGGTCCGTCGACCTATCACGTCGCACTACCGCTAGTTGACTGAGTATGTGGGTCCTATCTTGGTACCATGGCCTAACAATTCCTCTGTTTAAAGTTTTATGGTATTCCATGGAGCTTACTTTAGTTAAGCATATCTCACTCAAAGTGTAAACCCCACACTTTTGAGTTAAGGAAAACCGGGAAAGAACCGGTCAACCAGAGTAAGAAAATCGAGCCGGTTTACAAACCCGATCATTTGGGAACAAGCAATTTGGAAATTTACAACTTTTGGGTGATCCAAAAGATTCATTAAACCTTGGAAAAGAAATTTAAGACAAATTAGAAGATAAAAACCAGATTGGTTTAGGTGAACGAGATTCCATAAGAAATTTGAAGTTAAGTATGCTTGCCCGAGAGTAGTGTGAGGACCTCCTAGGAAGTATGATTTTTTTTGTAACCCGAATCGTACGCCTTATCATAAATAGCCATGAATTAATATATATTTAATTATTGTAATTGATACCAATAATTTAATACCTAAATTAAATTATTAGAATCAATACAAATAATTTAACACCAAAATTAAATTATTGGAATTAATACCAATAATTTATGTCAATATTAATACGAGTAATAAATCTATCTCAAATACACAGTTTTACACCTATATAAAGAGGTCATCCCCATTCATTCTCCGCACACCCGAACACTTCTCTCTCTCTACTGCTTCATTTCCCGATTAAGCTTAAACTAGAGCTTCGACTTGAACATTTTTCTTAACCTCGGAAGCAGAGGTCGAGCTCTTTAGAACTGGGGAGAAGTCAGCTATCTGATAGAAAACACTAGTCAATCAGAGAATCACTGGAGAAGCACTGACATGATGGAACATTGAAGTAGCTCCGGCGGACCGAAGCTGCCCTATTTCGGCCGAGTTGAAATTGGCCATTTCAAGCCCTTCTTAGGCCAAACCAAGCCTTCCCAACACTTCCTCCGCCCTCCCACGATCGAATTAGGACTAAAAGGTAAGTCAATTCAGCTCCAATCTACAATTTCGTACCAGTGTTAGAGAGAGAACCAGTAGAATTTCAATAACGAAATTCTAACTCAATTCGGCATCAATTGATGCGATTCTTGATTCTAGGATGAACCTCTAGATGAGAGCTATCTACCTAGGTTAAAAGCTCGTACCATCGTGTCCTCACCGGTGAGAAATTGAAGCTTTCTCTTTCTATAGTCTATTTTTTGGCGAAGCTCCATTTGAGTTCGTTCCGGCATTAAAATCTGCGATTCAAAGTTTCTTAGAATCGTATGAACATGCAGGAACTCAATTTCAACTCCAATTTCAATAATTAGAAGTATTTGATCGGTCAATTTGATGAAATCAAATTCGGTAGTGTTGAAGAGTTAAAATTGGGGGGAAAATTGGGGATTTTTGAAATTCAAAGGGCCAAAATATAATTTTATGAAATTGACGGTCAATTTCGCATGAAAATAATGTTGGAGGATCAATTGAGGAATTTTAAAATTTTTGGGGCAAACCTTACCATTTTTGTAAAGGAAGGGCAAAATGGTAATTTTGGAAAAATTGGGGGACCAAATTGGAAATTTGGGAAATTAATCCCCATTTTGGTGAAATTGAATAAATTGAGGTCCCAAGATAAATTTTAAAAGTTACGGGACTCAATTTGAGGAAAAATTGACATTAGAGACTTAAAGTTAAAGAGAAATAACTTTAGGGACCTAATTGCAAATAACTAATAGTTTGGGTTTTCTCATTCGTTGGAAATGAATGAAAGCTGTTATGCCGAGTAATAATTAACAAGTATGTTCATATCGTGTAGAAACGCGAAATACTGGGAACGCCAGCATGGATGAGCTCGCGTGAATACAAAGAACCGGTCAAGTGAAATTCACTGCGTTAACGGGTGAGTGGGTTTACTAATATCATACCCGGTTAGGATGATAAGCACAACTTAAAATTTTAAAACCACTTATCGGTTGTGAGTGGAAATTTTATAGCATACCCGGTTGGGAATGATAAGTATCTCGATATGAAAACCCACTATTTAGTAGTATTTTAATAATCACCACTTAAAGAAAGTGATGTGAAAATTATGCGGAAAAACTACTTGCCAGTTGTAAGTAGATCATACCCGATTGGTATGATGAGACTTACTCGAAGGAAGATGGACAATAAAAACCTATTTTTGTTGAAAGTGCTCTCCTCTGACTATGTGCCAATGCTTAAACAATTTGGAAAACCTTCTCGACGGGAGCTCAAATAGCTCTGATAGGCTGGGAGCCTCGGTTTTGGAAATTGGTGGCTAAATGCCCGATTTTAAAAATCTCGTACAGTGGGCCCAAGGCCAGTTGGCACGAGCAAAAGCTCATAAACGAACATGATATATGTTCCATAAAACTTAATAAGTGAATTGTTTGGCCATAGTACCAAGATAGGACCGACATGCTCAATCAACTAGCGATAGTGCGACATGATAGGTCGACAGGCTAGTCAAGACAAACAATTGTGGGTTGAGTTAAGAGTCGGGGCTGTTGGACCAGTGGCACTATAGATTACATGGCAATATGAGAAAATATTGTTTGTGCATGCACTGTGAGTACGGGATCATCAAGACACCCATGAGGGGTAGTGATGCGTCCTAAGGGCACTCGACGACCTGGTGGCTATAAGGGCAGTTCGTCGTTCCATGTGTATGTGCGAAATCTAGAGTAGCACCAAGCGCATGAGACCGGGGTGGGGACAGGATGAGGTTTTTATCCTCATACGAACACGAAGAAGTGATTTCGGTATTGTAGGTCGGATGTCGGGTACATCCATTCATTCCCAGGGTAGAAGCGGTCGTACTTCTATCTAGGTGACAGGAAAAGTCGCTCCGAAGCCACTAGCGGGTTCAGTAGTGATACTGACTTACGAATATGTGTAACCTTAATAATGAAGGATGTGTGTTGGGTGATAACACACTGGTAACTAAAAAATGATGGAAAAACCCAAATATTTAAACGAATGGATTTTTAAAAAAGAAAGTAGTCTATCACACTCCAATAATAATTATTTTCTTAAAAGTCAAAAGTTTTTAAAAACTCATTCACTTAGTAGTCGTACTCACCCCCCTCCCTTATATCCCTTTTAGGAAATCCCGTAAAGCCTACTCTTAAAGACCGTCAACTAAGATGCCTGTAAAATAGGTATATAAAGTTTTAAATTTCATGCAGTTTTGATTATGCTATTCTAGGAAAAAGGTGCAAGTTAAATGACGCCTTACTCTTTACGGTTTATAATAAGGGGAAACTATTTAATAAATCGGGAGAGTGGTGGGTTGATCACGGGAATCCAACCAAACCAGGTCGGGGCATGACAGGAAGGCTTAATGTCATACCCTCAAATTAAAATTCTTTGTTTTCCTAAAGCATTATTTCTACATTCCAAAATCCTTTACTTAAGATTTTAGGATTGTGGATTCCAAAATACTCAATCCTTTTTGCATCAGATTACTTTCTTTATTGATACTTCCAATTTTTTTTAAGTTTTTGAATTTCCCAATACTTACTGATATGTTATAGCCTTTCTTTTCTTACGTCTTTCCCAATTCCCAAGGGCATCCGTTCTTTTAAGGACTCTTCTTTTTTGTAACCCATTCTTACTCACTCATTATCATTTCATAATTCTTTATTCCAAGTTAGTTCCTTTCTTACTCGTATGGCAACTTTTGATGTTGTCTTCCTACTTACCCGTTACTCAGGTTTAACTTATCCTTTGAACCTTCACGGTTATTTTACCTTTACACTTGATCCTTTTATCTCCAGCAGCTTGTCTTTAAGGAGTTTATCTTCTTTCCAATTTCTGTTGGTTCTATTTCCTCCTAATTAATACATATGTGTTTTTTTTCAAGGTTTCCTTCCCTTGTATGTTTTACACTTCTTTTTCTCCCAGAATTTCCTTGTAGTTTTAACATTGCGAATATCCAACCTTGAATGGCATTCCTGGACATCATCTTCTCCTGCTTATCTTTACCCTTGAGATCCTATGAGCACTTCTTGTCTATCTCACCTCATTCTTATTTGCTACAAGTACTCATCTATTCCTTTGAGGTGGATTTCACATCCCTCTTTGCGTCAAAATCTCTCATTCATCCCGCAAAAATCTATTTAACATTTTCATAGCTTTCGAGTCGCTACTTCAATCTTAGTCATTGATCTCTTTAAGGCTTTCCTCTATCCTTATCTCTCAAAGTTTTTGACCTTTCCATCCTTTCCTTCTTCACTAGGACTATGATCTCCACAAGGATCAATTTGTTAATTGTCTCATTCGTTTTATCCTCTTAGTCAATATCTTGAGAGGATTATCTATCGAATCTTCTTGTCTTTGGTAACGATCCCTTTTCCCTATCTTGGGTATGATTCTTATCATTTTCCAACCCTTTTTAGAGTTTATTTCCTGAATGATATGGTTGTTATGGGTTATTTCCTTAAATTGAATCCATCTAAAACCCTGATTTGGGTTTCCATGCTTTTATGGCAAGTAGATCATACTTAACCTCCCCAAACACTCACTTAGCCACTTATACTTCTTACTAAGGTCCTTATTTCGGTTCTAGTTTTGTGACATTTCTTCGATTAATTTCCTTAACTTGGTGCTTTCTCCTTCCATGATCTGACTTCCTATTCTCATCCTTCTTCTAGTGTCTCTCATTTTAGGATTCTTACATTCGATCTCCTTACTATTCCTTAGAAGTCCTCCTTTTAGTCTTCACTTATACTTAAGCATCTTGTATGGTTCATTTACTCTAGTTTTCCCCCTTTTTGGTTCCATATCTTATGGAATTATGTCCACAAGTCTGGTTCCACAAGTCTCCTTATGGTTCATTTACTCTAGTTCCACAAGTCTCCTTATTTTATGGAGTTCCTAGAAAATTGTGTCCTAGTTCTTTACATGTAGGTGTTATACCTGGGCTTTCTTATCATCAGATATTTTTTTCTTATCATGTCCTAGTGGTCTTGACATTCTTGTGTTCCCTCATAACTTCCTTTATTCCTAATCAGCTTACATTCCTTTGGTTTCCTTTGGAATAATCTACTCCTTCTTGCTTTTCCTTACTCTTATTCTTTCAGCCTTTCCTAACTCCATAATTTCATACTCTTTGATGTTTACTTCCTTTTGTTCCAACTTCTGCTTCCTTTCCTTAGTTAAGATCTCCCTTGGATGAACTCTTCCTTGCCAAGTTTATTGTACTTTTGAGGGAAAGTCTTAAAGGTTGAGGTTAACTATAAATAACTAGTTTTTCCTTCCTTAAGTGATTTCCTACCTTTTACTTTAATATTTATTGTCATACTCTTTTTGCTTTGAATTTATCAAGGAACTCAGAAGTCTTATGAAAAATTTCACTTTTATTCATTTAAAAAATATTTTCTTGCCATACATGGATTATTACAGGAATTTTCTACCCCCTAATCCCTTGGGTCATAGGCCGAGAGTTAGCATTAGAATGATTGTAGGACTCTTGATCAGAAGGTTCTGAGAAACTAGTTGAGGTCCATTTATATTCCCTAATGGGACGAATTTCATATTTGGCCTCCAATCCGTACTATTTTAGTACCTCGACCTCACACTCATACGTCCACTTCATCCATTGAGAGGGATTGAAGTTGGGCTAAGTAGGTAGGGGTACTTAGTGGACTTTCATGAAGGTGGCATGCGCATCCTAATAGTTGTCCCAAGCCTCCTTCTTGGTTGTATTTCTCTCTGGTTGTTGTAGGGCTAGAGGAGGAGTTGGGCTCCTAGGAGGAGGTACATGTTCCTCTTATATTATAGGAGGGTAGGTGATGCCTTATGGTTCCAATAGGGCTCCTACCAGTTTTTGGTAGTCTTCCACCATATCCTTAGGTACTCTTTTCTCGCCCTTTAAGAATCTTTGAACGGCCTCCTCCCTTGGGTTGAGTGTCTTTTTTAGGGTTATAGGTAGAGGGTTGAATTTCACTGCAAACTTCCTAGGGATTATCCTTCCTACACGATAGTTAAAGTTTGATTAATGTCAGGGTATAATATTGATAATGTTTTAAGAGAACCTAACTCTAATACCACTTAAGTTGTCATGCCCCGACCCGATTTGGTCGGATCCCCGTAAAAAACTCGCCGCTCTCTTGGTTTAAGAGGGTTTTCCCCTTCTTTTAATCAAGGGAGCCATGCGTAATCTCAACTTTTTTCCCTCGAATAACATATATCAAATAAAATGCAGGCTTAAGAAAGTTATACATACCTGACAGAGGGTAAGGCTTGGTATTTTCCTTAGTCATTTCTCTATTTCATGAAAAGTGATAAAAAGGGTGGGTGAGTTTATACAACTCAATAAATAGGTAAAAAAAATAAACTTTCAATAAAAATGGTTTTTAAATTGGAGTGTGCTAGACTCCGTGTTTTCTTTAAATTTCTTTCTACCTTGTTTTCTTGGTTTTCAAAGCCATTTCTTCATCATCAACCATAAATAGTGTCATTAGCAACCAACACACCCTTCATCATGAAGGGATCACACATTTGCAAGGCAGCACGTCCACTGCATCCACTTGTGGTGTCGAAGTTACTTTACCGGCCACCTAGATAGAAGCATGCCCACTTCTACCCTAAGAATGAGTAGATGTACGCGACATACAACCTTCAATCCCATAAAGAAAACTCCGTGTCCGTATGAGAACAGAGACCTCATCCCAACCCCACCCCTATCTCATGCGCATGAAGCTAAGTCGAGCTTCCCTGACTACTGGCACAACAAACTACCATTATCTCCACCATGTCGTCCAGTAGCCCCTAGGACACATCACTACCCCTATTGGGCATCTTGAAGGTCTCCTACCTCAGTGTATGCACAAAACAAAAATTTTCCACATAAGCCATTTAATATGTGGTACCACTGGTCCAACGGCCCCGACCCTCAACACGACTTATAGTTGTTTGTCATGACTGATTCGTCGACCTGTCATGTCGCACTGCCACCAGTCCATCAAGTATGTTGGTCCTATTTTGGTACCATAGCCAAAAAAATCATTCTTTTAAAGTTTTCATGGCTAAACTCATATTTTTTTACGAGCTCTAGCTCGTGCCGACTGGCCTTGGGCCTACTATACAATATTTTCAAAATCGGGCTTATTAGCCCCCAAGTTCCAAAATAGAGGCTTTCGGCCTATACGAGCTATTCAAGCTCTCGTTAAAAAGGTCTCCCAAAAAGTTTAAGTAGTGGCACATAGTCAGGGGAGAGCACTTTCGACAAAATAATCTTTTAATCTGTCTATCACACCATACGGGTGTAAGGAAATCTTTGCTTATAACCGATAAGCAAGTTTTCGACTCCCCTTCATGAAGTTTATCATACCAACCGGGTATGATCTACTTACAACAAATAAGTAATATTTTCATGTAATTTCCACATGACTCCTCTCAAGTGTGATGGTTAAAATACCACTTAGTAGTGAGTTTTCATTTCCAAGGTGTTTATCATTCCAACTGAAGATATAAAAATCCCTATCACCAGATAACGTAGTGATTTCCTCTTAACCGATTTTGTCTTCTTATAAACTTTGTCTTAGCTGGCGTTCCCGATAACTCATGTTCCTACATATTATGAACATCCTTATTTATTATCATTTGGCTTGGTAGTCTTCATTCATTATTAATAAATAAAAATATCCAATTTTTCAAAGATTTACTATTTAGTCCCTAAAGTTCTTTTTCTATTACTTTAGGTCCCAAATATCAATTTTTCCCCAAATTGAGTAACGAAACTTCTAAAATTCACCTTGAAAGCACAATTTATTCAAAATCACATAAAGCGGTTCAAGTTTCCTAAATTCCCAATTTGGTCCCCATTTTTTCCAAAATTACCATTTTGCCCCTACTTTACAAAAATGGTAAGTTTTACCTTGAATTTTCCAAAAATTGCCCAATTGGTCCTCCAACATCTTTATCTTGCCCAATTAGCCCTCAATTTCATGAAATTGCACTTTCGTCGCTCAAATTTTTGAAATCCCCAATTTCAACCTTTCAAATCAACCGAATTTGATTTCATTAAATTGACCGATCAAATGAGTTTAATTGTTGAAATTGAAGTTAGATTGGAGTTTCTATACCTTCATACGATTTGGTCGTACATTGAATCGCATAATTTGACATCGAAATGAGCTGGGCGACGAGAAAACTGAATGTGGAGAGAGAAAGCTTCGAAAGTTTACTGTCGCAGGCGCGATAGTCTGAGCTTTCAACCTATGCAGATAGGTCTTGTCCTTAGATTCTTACTAGTATCAAGAATTACCTCAATTCATGTCGAATTGAGGAAGAATTTTGTTAGTAAAGATATGTCGGTTCTCTCTCTAGCATCGATCAAAATTCATAGAGGGAAGCTAAATTAGCTTACCTTTCCACACTAATTCGGCCACATGAGGGATGAGGAGGTGTTGGGAGAGCTTGGTTCAGCCTGAGAAGGGCTCGAATTGGCTAATTTGAGCTTGACGGAAATAGGGCAGTATCGGTCCGTCGGAGCTACTTCAATGTTCGATCACGCCAACACTTCTTCGGCGACCCTCAGAGCAATTGGAGAATACCAACGTATAGCTGACTTCTCCTCGAGTCTAAGGAACCCGACCACACCTTCTTTAGCTCAGAAAAGACCCTATATCATAACACTGGTTCAAGCTTCAGCAAAAAACTAAGTAACTAAAAGAGAGTGAGGTTTTTAGGTGTGGATAGGATAAATGGAGGAACCGGATCGTACCGGTCCAAATTGGGTTCAATGCTTAAGCCGGCCGGTTTAGGCCGGATTAGACCAAGTTTTTCAAAATTAAAAATTTATAAATTCATCATCTATCAAATGGTGGCCACAATTCTCCAATTTATATTTTATAAGCCACCTAGAAAAATGAATTTAGCATCTGGTTTAACAGTGGTTCAAACTGGTCCAAACCGGTTCAATCTAGTTCGGATTCAGTTCACTTGAATTAGTTTGGTTTTCATCTTCAATTCATCCTAAAGTCCCTTTTTTATGACTTTTGTGACTCTTTAGGTCACTCGGGATCCATAAATTTCCTAGTTTGCCCTTTCTCTATCTGTTCCGATTTATGAACCAACTTGATTTTCTCTTTGGAAATGACCGATTCAATTTAGTTCGGATCCGGTTACCTGAACCAATCTGGTTTTCTCTTCCAAATTGTCCTAAGTCACTCTTCCAAGGTTTTTATGACCCCTTTGAGTCACTCAGGAGTTGTAAATTTTCCAAATTACTTGTTCTCTGATGATCGGGTTTATGATCCGGTTCAATTTTCTCACTCGGTTTGACTAGTTTTTTTTCCCTATTTTCCTTATCTACAAAGGGCAAGGTTAATAGTTCACAATCTAGTGAGTAAGGTTTATTTAGAAACAAGGTATCATGATTATGAGTTAGTAATATATTATTATTTCTATTGTAGAAAGTGGTTCATAGGTTTAAGGTATTGGGATCTTTAGCATTAAGGGTTAAACAAAATAATTTATTTTCATTAAGAAGGGATCACACGGTCGTAGAACATAACTCACTTATGTTCCACTTGTGACCTGAAGTACCTTTACCAACCACTTTTCTATGTGTACAAAGGTTTCTTTGATAGACAACCTGCGAGAGCACCACTGCCCAACCCATAAACACAAATCGTGTTTGTCCGCTATGTGGAACAAGACACTTTCCCCTTTGCTAAGGTCTAGTGCGCATAGTACTTTTGGGGCCCTTGACATACCGGACCAACGTTACTTCCCTTGTGCCAACCTTGCTGTACAACAACCCTTGAAATCACCACTATCACATACCGGACGTCTAGCGATCTCACTTAACAAGCTCATACATGTATTTTGGTTTTTAATCCATTGTTTTTGTTCTAATAGCCCTTTAGGACAAGGTCCATCTTAGCTTGGTAGAAGTTATCTAGCAAGGCCCATTTCACACAACAAGTTATCATAAGCTTTTGTCATGGTCTGGCTCTGTCATAACAATTGTATTATTTTCGGGACGATGCCCATTTTCATTGGCCTTGGGCCCACTTAACGAGTATTTTCAAAACATGGCCCTGGACCCATTTCTTTTTAGAAAGCTACAACCTTGGGCCCACTTTGATATTATGATATAACAGAAGCATGAATTATGCTACGAGGAACATAAGTCTAGCAACAAGATGCATGCTCTCACAGGGTTATCATAATTCAGCACAGTTCATGCTATCATCAGGTTTAGGCTATCATAGGGTTCATATCAATAACAACTCATGCTATTAGTATGATTCATGCTATCATATAAGGCTCATGTTATTATCGGGTTTAGGCTACCACTCGGTTCATGCTATCAATGGAGTTTGGTTTCATGCTATCATAGGTATGAGTCAACGACCCTATCATGCTCAATGTTAGAAAATCTCACTCACCCGTTAACTGTGTCGTGTTTGTCATGGCTGAATTCCCGAACCTTCACGCCTTCCTTCGCACGTGTACATGGGTAGATGATTTCTATTATAAATTGGACATTCAAGTCCTGCCACATAAGAAAATTTCACTTAAGACCTCATACTTTCCTTTAATTACGTATAGGTCCCTAAGTTATACCTCATTTATAATTAGGACCGTAAGGTTTATAAGTTTTTACTTTAGGACCCTAATGTCCACTTTATTCTCAATTTGGTCCCTAAGGTTTCTAATCTTTCATTTAGTTTCCTAATATCTTCTCATTTCCTTTTAGGTCCTTAACTTTTATTTATTTGCAATCTGATCCTTTAGTTTCCTAAAATTTAATTTAGTCCCTGAACTTTTATTTGCACACAAGCATGTTAAATTCTTCCCCATTCAGTCCTATAATGCCACTAATCATGTTCTCCGAGTCCCTACAAGCATTATAAACGTTGAACCACTTCATTTGACATAGAATTGATTAAAAATGGAGCCTTACTGGAAAATGAGGTATTGAGAGAGAAATTTTATGTAGCTTACCTATGAGGGCACGATGGCTAGAGTTGGCAGTAGCGGAGTTAGCTCTTGTCGTGGGGAATCTCCCTAGATCAATTGACACCTCAAACAATGTCTTGAGTAGTATGAAATTAAATGAAATAGTTATTATCACAAATTGATTGTAATTAGGATTTTCTGACAAACAATGATAGTAGGGACTTAACAAGGAGGTGCATGAAGGACTTAGGCATGACTAGGGATGGTGGTGGACCTTGGTTCAATTGTGGATGGCCATGGAGGGACTCGAATTTAGCTTGGTCAAGTCTTGGCGGATTCAATGGCTAAAGTTAGTTCATTGTGTGATCGCAACAGGGCTCCTCTAACCGTCCTCAAACTAAAGGGAGGCTATTGTTGGGTAGAGGAGTTCCTCCGAAATCCACTAGACTCGGTGCCAACCTTTCTCATTGAGAAAAAGGCCCTTGCCAAAGATCTGGTATGGAGATCATCGGGAAATTGAATGTTGAAGGGAATTTAGGAATTGAGGTGTGAGGAGAATGAGAAGGGAGGAGCTCTTTATATGAGGAGCTCGGGAACCATTGACGCTACTGGTTTCCAAATTGGTTGAGTCTATCTCCTCTAGATTTCCTATGGCTTAAGCAATATTTGGTCGCCAAAAAAGGAAAGGGAATATCGCAATTTCCAATTATGTGCACAGTGCGCTTGACATGAGGTTGAAGATGACATTGTGCGTGTGTGTGCAAGCTTCGCATGTGGTGCCATGTGAGCTGCCATGGCATCTGACTCATAGTCTTAGTCAACCTTTAACTCATTGACTTGCCATGTTGCAACCTCCCATTGGTCACAAAGGTTGACTTGGCTACTTACAAGATCTAGTCGTCAAATGAGTTTATGCCTTACCATGCGACATCCTTTGATTGGTTGATTTAAATATATCAATATTCCATTTGTAATATTCGCCCTTGCCACGTGGCCTCTCAGGATTAGTTGGGGTTCTCTACTCCAGATTATCATGTGTCATCTGTTGAATGGCCTACTTTCTTGGATGACCTTGTCATTTGTTGACTCGGCACACCATTCATGTGTTGCCTTCTAATTTGTCGACTCCGGTGACATTGATTTTGGTTAGCCTAATCATTGACTTCTGCTACGTGTCACTCTCTGATTGGTCAGCACTTCCAAATGTTTTCTTAGTGACTCATGGGACACGCTCATCAAGAGTCACTCGTTGATTGGTCGTGCATGCTGACCTAACATGAATGTGGCATCCGATCCATTGAGCTAGTTTGATCATTGCTCAATTCAAATGAACCAGTTTTTGGTTAACCGACACTTAAACTGATAGATTTAGGCTCAATTCAACTGGTTCCCTAAAAACTAAACGTTTCTAAATTAATCTAAATTCATTTCCTATTTTGTGGTAACCTAAATTTACCAAATTACCCTTTTTTAGTTACCTAAAAAAATTAAGCTTTGAACCAGTTTCTCTTAGTTCGGTAGAGTTTAATCTCGTTCACTTCGGTTTTGTCCAATTCTTAACTCATTTGATTAGTTTCCTTGCTTATTTGGACTTTTGGGTTAGTTTTTATTCCACGTTAGTTACTTTGGGCAATCGTGATTTAATCAAAATCTATGTTTTTTTTAATTTTCCTATTCTTATTTTTTGTTCTTTATTTAGAAAAAAGAGGGCTTACATCAACTCCACTCCTTTTAAAAATTTTATCTCTAAAACTAATTAAAAGGAAAATAAGTGAGGGTATTTCATTTTCATTATATACTCAATTTCCCATGCCTCTTCCTCCATTTATGGTTGTTCCTACCATAGAAAATTTCTTATTTATAAGATTCTTCCGCTTATCTATAATGCTAATAGACAACACTTTATACCAAGGTATTTCTCCTACTCTAATGGTAGTTGCTCCAATACGTGGTTAGGATTAGGCTTGTATTTCGTTAGAACTAATACATTAAAGACATAATGTATTATTTGTAGTTTTGGCCGTAGTTATAGTATGTAGGCTACGAGTACAAATATTTGGGTAAATATAATAGTGACATATATATTTTAGTTTTAGCTTTTCTATTTGTTATAGTTAAAGTATGCCCTTTCACGATGATTGTAACATCAGAATTTTTTAATCGAAAATTTTAAATGAGAAAATTTAAAATAAATTAGAGTTAAGTTGAAACTCAATTTATTTTATTAATAAATTTAATATTAATTAAATTAAAACTAATTGAATTATTTGTTGATAACCAATTATATCGAAATAACTAACTTTGAGTGTCAAAGTTAAATTTGTGATATTTAATTTATTTAAATATTTTATAAATAAATATTTAAATATATATATATATGGACTTATGTACATAGAATTTACAAATGCTTATATTAATTAAATCTTAAATAAAATATCAAAGCCCAAATAAGTTGGTTGAAAACCTGTTTGATACAAAGAGTGGACTTTCCTTTTAAAGGAACCAAATTATTGGACCTCATTGAACCTAAAACAAATGGAGGGCCTTACATTAGTCCTCAAAATTAAAGAAAAACCTTACAATATGACTTAGGGACGTTGGAATAGACTACATGACACAAGGCTTCAAATAATTCTAGTACTACCACCATACAAGATAAATAGCCCATTTGACATAAAAAGAGCAATAAACCCAAAAGTGTGTATGGAAGGTGGTTTCAAATCTTCACATAGCCCTCAGCAAATGATGTCGACCACATACTAATTGGAGGTGTAGGAAAGTGAAGAATAGTCTTATAAAACCTAAATAAGATCAGTATAAACGTAAGAACCGGTCATGCAAGGGAAAACTTACATTTCCAAAAGGCTTAAAAGATGTCCATCAGCACTAAACCTAAACAATTTAGGACAAACAAACCTGAAACTACAATTGGAATTGGGAGGGGGGAACTCATGGAAACCCAAATAGAACCAACTCGTAGTATTGAAGTAAATCGCCAGCTTGGCATTCCTCGACAGAATGTAGTTAATAACTAAATAAAATTTCAACTACCATTCCTGCATATATTTCCCTCTCCAATACTCTCTTAATTAGAAGCTATCCAAAGTATAGGATCATAGGTAATTTGTATAGATGCATGCTTACTAACTAACCAGAGCTAATATCTCACTCTGTTCTTTACCTTGCATTAGCATCATTAGATAAGAAATTGTACTACCTCAAACTAGTTGATCGGAGCTATAAAATACAAAGTCAATGTTTAGTTTTGAACTATGATGGAAATAATTAAAGATGAAACCCTTAGGCATGCTAAAAACATTAGAAATGAGAGAAAGAGTGAAGGATGATTACATGTGGGTAAGGCATGATTCCCTCATCGGTTTGAAGATGAAACCACCCTACAATAGCTAGTTCCAAAGGACCTACAAGAAAATTTAAACATTGACTTCTTTTCTATTGGATGAAGCCTATAAGTACAATGAATAGAAATTTGAAACTGACAAAGATTTAACAATGAGAAATTCAAAGGAATATGTATTCAAACCCATCTAACAAGTGATTGGATGCTTCATTAACGAGGAATTACGACTACATAAGGATCATGATCAATACTCATACCATTGTGAAACAAGATTCTAAGATGCCAACAACTTCTAGTCAAAATCATTCTAATAAGTTTATTAGGAGAAAGAAAATCAAACATAAATATGGGCTTGAGATGAAGAACATGTTAACATGTACAAGAGTGAACCGACATAAGTGAACCTTGAAAGGAGCTAGGGAGAATTAACTCATGCTCGTACCCTATGCATAGAAAGTTACATATACCACCTGTGGGAGTTAAGGGTAACTAAGCAATTAGGATCCCATGGTATAAATATGGGGTTGTTATGTTGCCTAGTGTCAGTAAGCTGGGCACCGATATGGGAGATGATTAAATGAGTTGAAAATTAATTCATAGAAAAAGGTGGCTACCGAGTTGGGGCTAGCCTCATCCAACGCCCTTTAATATGTCCCTACATACAGTAAGGCCATGGAAGTAAATAACGTACAACTGAAAGAGGAATTCAAAATTTAACAAGGGCTAAACTAGTGAGCAAAAACTCAAATTCAGATTTATTACCTTTTTATGTTGGAAGAAGTCCAATGAGGAAAAAGGGGCTAGTTCCTATTTGGCAAAAGCCCGAGCGTCATAGGAAATTTCTCCTATGAAAAATAATATTCAATTTATTATGATATTAAGACTTGAGCATTCAAGTAATTATAAATTATCAATTTTGCTAGAATGGATAAGGTTGAATTTCAAGGGGTATTTTATTTATACAGGGACACTAAATGCAATGCATTAGATAAGATAGAAATTACCTGAAGAGTTGAGCATTCCCGCCCCTATAAATAGGTTGGAATAAAAACCTACAATTCGTTGCAGTGAAAATAAGAGAGATTATTTGTGGAATCGAGGGATAAGGCAACCACAGACGACGGGAATGCCACCTTATACAAATGGAAGGCAGAGTTTAACATCAATGGAAATTCCTTCGAGCAGGAATCAAGACAGACATACTAGCAAACAAATCCCAACCAAGGAGAAGGCGTGCAGGGGGAAATTTGATTGCAGTTGGGGCTACTAACAAAATGAAAGAATTACCAATTTGAGCCCCAATCTAAAGTCAGAAAATTAGAACAATACAAGTTAAGTAAGGAAACCATGCTTTACCAAAATTGAAGCATGAACATGTACGCTGAGCTACAAGCATAGCCAAGGAGGAGGGAGATCCAGGAACGATTAAGAGACCCCGAGCTGAGAAATAACATGCAGTATTAAGAAGATGTCTTGAGAGAACTGATAAATGAATTCATTAGGAAATCCATCATGGAGAAAGAACTTATCAGAGGACATGGATGGAGGCTTGAGAATCAGAGCTCGGGCACAAGGAGGACAAGGGCAAGACTATCAAAATGAAGAGGGGCGCAAAAAGGGCTTCGAGGATGAAAGATTCATGACCCATCTTCATTAGTTGATGGAAGAACAGATGGCACGCCTGCGATCAAAGCTTAGTAAGAGAGGGCGTCGTCGACAGACAACCTACAATGGGGAAAATCAGTTAGCAAAAACGTCGACCAACATGGAAACCAACTACTTGAGGATGTTGACTAGATGAATCGCTCAGCAAGGAAGCTGGAAGGGGAAAGATGTGTGGGGTACTTCGTCGGAGAACAAAAGGTGATCAAATGAAACCAATGGATTGGGATGTACCTTTCTATGATGAAGAAGATGCGTTTGGTGAAATGAATGGAAACATTGGAACCCCAAACACATCAGATGAAGGGTAGGGTCAAATGACCAGCGTTATGCTTAAGGGATGGCAGAAAAAAGGAAATAAAACGACTGATTTGCCCTTGTATATTCAAAGTGATTACCAAATGGCTATAGAAGGGTAAAAAGACAAGGATACCCTCCAAATATGACTAATTTACAAATATGCCATATCTCATATAAAATGATATAAAAATACCCTTATTTATGAAATGACCAAAATGATAAATTTCAAGAACGCCATCAATGTAATATTGAGTAGGATAAATGAGGTATAGATGTCAAAATTACGAAAATGTCCTTGACTAAATAATTGGAGTACGAGTAAATTCCGAACTTTAATTACTAACTCAGATTCTTCAATCACTGGATAAAAAGTGGAAGGTAAAAAGGTTATATATTATTTTCTTATTTAGTAAACATAAATTTAAATAAGAAAATAGGGTTTAAGGGCAAAACCATAACTTTAGAGATATTATGGTATAATGTAATAAATGCTCGTATTACGACCGGGAGAACATTTTATGAAACTGTGTATAATATGCAGTGAGCAAAATATACATGATCGTGCGAGAATAGCATAGAGATTCAGGAATTACTCTGGGATAAACATGTTCTCGGACAACAATAAGTGGGATTTTTGGCATTTAGTCTAATTGGACCTGTAAATTTCGTTGTTTAAAGATAAGAAAAATTGGGAAAAAAACTGGTCAATTCAAAAGAGAAAATTGAGCTAGTTAATAAACCCAAAACAGTAAAGAAAAGGTAAAATAAAAAATTAG
This sequence comes from Trapa incisa, assembly GCA_030064435.1. Lineage (NCBI taxonomy): Eukaryota > Viridiplantae > Streptophyta > Magnoliopsida > Myrtales > Lythraceae > Trapa > Trapa incisa. The sequence goes on from CM057779.1 coordinate 24,715,236, forward strand.
CAAATTCTAACTGACTCAAATAGTCATAAAAATCATGAAAAAAGAACATTGGAACAAAAGGGAAGAGAAAACTAGGCCAATTCATGGTGAACCGGACTTGAACTACACTGAACCAATTTGAACCATACATGAACTAGAATCTAAATTCATTTTTCGTTATGACTTAAAGTGATCAAATTGGGAGATTGAAGCCACCATTTGATGGGAAATGAATTTAGCAAGTTTTAGATTTGAGAAAATCGGTCGAATCGAGCCTAAACCGGTTGATTTTCTCCATGAACCTCGTCAGACTGGACCAGTCTGATTTGAAAAAGTGTCATCTTATTCCTTAAGATGACAACACTGTTCATTAATGCAGAAAATGTATAACTCCAGCGAAGATGAAATTGCTCCATTTAGGTCTTTTCAGGGCGAATAAACTCGACCAAAATGGAAAATGGTCTACTAGAGGGTCCCCGAGCTCGCTATATAAAGAGCTACTCTCCATTCATTCTCCACACACCTCAAATCGCCATTCTCTCTCAACTGCTCCATTTTCCGATGAAGCTCAAACTAAAGCTCCGACTTGGGCTATTATATTATCCTTAGAAGGCAAGGTCGAGTCCTATAGACTTCGGGGGAAGTCAACTACCTGATAGCATCTTCCTTTCAACACCGGAGAAGTGCCAATGGAATCAAATATTGAAGCAACTCTAATAGAGCGAAGCTGCCCTATCTTGGTCAATCTGAATTCGACCAAATTCAACCCTCCTCTAGCCAAACCAAGCCTCCCCAACACCCCACAGCCCTCACACGACCTCAACATAGCTAAAAAGTACGCCAATTTGGCCCTCCTCAGTCGTTGCAGGTCAGAGTTAAAGAGAGAAAGTGTTAAACTTTACTACTAAAATTCTCCCTCGATTAGACATCAATTGTAGCAATTCTTGATCCTAGAAGAAACCTTAGGATGAGAGCTACCTCTCCAGATTAAGAGCTTGGACCATTGCACCTCCGACGGTAAGCTTTCGAAGCTTTCTCTCTCTACGAACAATTTTTCGGCGAAGCTCTCTTTGAGCTCAATTCGGATGCAAATGTTGTGGTTCAAAGCAAAATTGAATCGTATGGAAGTGTAGGAACTGATCCATACCTTCAATTGGAGCAATTAACTTTGATTGAATGGCCAATTTGAAGAAATCAAACTCGGTAAGTTTGAAGGGGAGAAATTGGGGTAAATTTTGGGGAAAATTGGGAATTTCAAAAATTGGAGGAACCTCTATGCAATTTCCCAAAATTGAAGGCCAATTGGCCATGAGAAAACTGTTGGGGGACCAATTGGTCCATTTCCTAAATATTGGGGCCAAATTACTATTTTTGGAAAGTAGAGGTAAAATCGTAATTTTTGAAAATTTGGGAAACTTGAGCCCCTTGGCCCAAGAAGGATATTAGAAGTCCCCGAGACTTAATTTGAGGAAATTTTAACACTAGGAACCTAAAGTCAAAAGGTGTGAACTTTAGGGACCTAAGTGTAATAAATTAAAAGTTGGGGCCTAGTTGTCCATATGTGAGAAAACAATAGTTGTCATGCCAAATCTTAATTGATAATGATGTCCAAACCATGTAGGGACACGAGAAACTTGAACGCTAGCAAGGTAAAGCTAGCGTGAACTTGGAAACCGACTAAGGATGAACACATCATGGTCATCGGGTGAGTGGGCTTGATTACATTATACCCGATTGGGATGGTGAGCATTTTAAAAATGAAAAACCACCTCTGAGTGGGATTATCTAACCACATACCCGATTGGGATGAGGAGTACCATCTTTAACTATTTAAACCTACTTACTGGTCGTAAGTAGAGATAATCATACACGATTGGTATGATGAACTTCCTTGAGGAAAGGAGAAACCCGCTTACCGGTTGTAAGAGGATATATCATCACACTTGACTGTGTGCCATTGCTTAAAAGATTTGGGAGACCTTTTTTAAGGGAGCTAGAATAGCTCAGATAGGCTAGAGGCCTTGGTTTTTGAACTCATGGGGCTAAATGCCCAATTTTGGAAAACACGTGCAGTGGGCCCAAAGCCAGTGGGCATGAGCAGAAGCTCGTAAACAAACTTGAGTAAAGAAAGCCATGAAAATTTCTAATGAAATTGTTGTATGATTTCACTATGTTACCGAGTTAGGACCGATAGTACTCGATGGAATGGCAAGAGTGCGTCAATGCCAGGTCGACGAACCAGCCTAGACAATCAGCTGCATGTTGGGTTGAGGGTCAGGGTGATTGGACCATTGGCACCAAAGATAATGGTTGTCACACCCCGACCCGGTTGGTCAGACCCCCATGAACAACCTGCCACTCTCTCGATTTATTAAAGGGTTTCCCTTATTATAAACTGTAAAGAGTAAGACATCCTTTAAACCTACACCATGTTCTAGAATAGCATAATCAAAACTGCATGAAATTTTAAACTTTACGTACCTGTCTTACAGGCATCTTAGTTGATGGTCTTTTAGGGTAGGCTTTCCGGGATTTCTAGAAAGGGATTTAAGGGAGGGGTGAGTATGACTACTCAGTGAATGGGTTTTCAAAGGTCTACTTTTAACTTTAAGAAAAATATTTATATGGAGTGTGCCAGACTCCTTTCTTTTCAAAAATCCATTCATTTAAAATATCGGGTTTTTCCATTATTTCATAGTTACTGGTGTGTTATCACCCAACACACATCCTTCATCATGAAGGTTACACACGTTTGCAAGTCAGTATCACTACTGAACCCGCTAGTGGCTTCAGAGAGAATTTTCCTACTACCCAGATAGAAGTACGACCACTTCTACCTTAGGAATGAATGGATGTACATGACATCTGACCCACAATCCTAAAATCACTTCTTCATGTCTGTATGAGGACAAAGACCTCATCCTATCCCCACCCCGGTCTCATGAGCTTGGTGTTACTCCAAATTTCGCATAGACACTTGGAACGACGATCTACCCTTATACTCACTGGGTTGTCTAGGGCCCTTAGGACACATCACTACCCCTCATGGGCATCTTGATGATCCTATACTCATAGTGCATGCACAGACAATGTTTTCTCATTATGCCATATAATATGTGGTGCCACTAGTCCAACGGCCTCGACTCTTAACTCAACCCGCAGTTATTTAACTTGACTAGTCCGTCGACCTGTCATGTCGCACTGCCACTAGTTGACTAAGCATGTCGGACCTATCTTGGTACCATGGCCAAACAATTCACTTATTAAGTTTTATGGCACATATATTATGCTCGTTTACGAGCTCTTGCTCGTGCCAACTAGCCTTAGGCCCACTGTACGAGATTTTCAAAATCGGGCATTTAGCCCCAAGTTCCAAAATCGTGGCCCCCGGCCTATAAGAATTATTCGGGCTCCCATCAAGAAGGTCTCCCAAATAGTTTAACATTGGCACACAGTCAAGGGAGAACACTTAAGACAAAATAGGTTTTCACTATCTATTATACTGATCGATATAAGGACATCTCCGTTCATAACTGATGAACGGGTTTTCATCTTCCTTCGAGGAAGTCTCATCATACCAACCAGGTATGATCTACTTACAACCGGTAAGTAGTTTTTCCGCAAAATTTTCACATCACTTCCTCTAAGTGGTAATGATTAAAATACCACTAAATAGTGGGTTTTTATACCGAGGCACTTATCATCCCCAACCGGGTATGATGTTGGTAAACCCACTCACAACTGGTAAGTGGTTTTTAACTTTAAGTTGTGCTCATCATCCCAACCGGGCATGATGTTAGTAAACCTACTCACAACTGGTAAGTGGTTTTTAATTTTAAGTTGTGGTCATTATCCCAACTGGGAATGATGTTAGTAAACTCACTCACCCGTTAATGTCGTGAATTCCACTTAAACCGGTTCTTTGTATTCACGCGAACTTGTCCTTATTGGCATTCCCGGTACTTCGTGTTCCTATACGATATGAACATCTCGGTCCATTATCCTTCAGCCTAATAGCCTTCATTCATTCCAAATAAATGAGAAATTCAAACTTTCATTTATTTGCAATTAGGTCCCTAAAGTTATTTCTCTTAAACTTTAAGTCCCTAATGCCGGTTTTTCCTCAAATTGAGTCCCGAAACTTTTAAAATTTATCAAGGGACTACAATTTATTCCATTTCACAAAAAGGTGATTAATTTCCCAAATTTCCAATTTGGTCACCCAACTTTTCCAAAATTACCATTTTGCCATTCCTTTACAAAAATGGTAAATTTCGCCCCAAAAATTCTAAAATTCCTCAAATGGGCCCTCTAACATTTTTATCATGCCCAATTGACCCTCAATTTTAGGAAATTGCATTTCAGTCCTTCGAATCTTCGAAAATCCCCAATTTTCCCCAATTCCAACTTCTTAACACAGCCAAATTTGATGCCATCAAATTGACTGATCAAACGTTTCCAATTATTGAAATTGAGTTTTTATATGTTCATACGATTCCATAAAACTTTGAATTGCGAGTTTTAACGTCGGAACGAACTCAAATGGAGCTTCGTCGGAAAATGAACTATAGAGAGAGAAAGCTTTGATTACTCATCGGTGATGGCACGGCGGTCCGAGCTTTCGATCTGGGTAGATAGCTCTCGTCCTAAGATTCATCCTAGAATCAAGAATTAGATCAATTAATGTAGAATTGAGTTAGAATTTCATCATTGAAATTTTGTCGATTCTCTCTCTAGCACCGATCGAAAATTGTAGAGTGGAGTCGAATTGGCTTACCTTTCAGTCCTAATTCGGCTATGGAAGACTAAGGAAGTGTTGGGAAGGCTTGGTTTACCTTAGGAGGGCTCGAAATGGCCGATTTCAGCTTGGCCGAAATAGGGCAGCTTCGGTCCGCCAGAGCTGCTTCACTCTTTCATCATGCCGATGCTTCTCCAACGATTCTCGGATTGACTGGAGTTTGCTATCATATAGCTGACTTCTTCTCGATTCTAATGATTCTGACCTCTACTTCCGAGGTTAAGAAAAATGTTCAATCCCTTAGAAACTAAGGAGTATAGGAGGACTCTAGGAGTAACCCCTAGTAGAAGAAGACTCGACAAGAAAACCTTCAAGGTGTTCGAGCTCAAGAATGGTGAAGCACCGAACCACCAGCAATCCCTTAGAAAGGCCCCACAATGCTCAAAGTATAGGAGGAACCACAAAGCTCCACGCAAGGAGATGACCTATTATAGATGTGGACAATGGGGACACTACATGAAAAGGTGCCCAACGTTATGGAGGATAGGTCTCAAGAGAGCCTGTTATGAGTGTAGAAAAGTAGGACATATAGCAAAGGACTGTCCCACATCGCAAGGAATCAAAGTGATACCTTCCAATAAGGACACATCCTCACCTACCAAAGATCGAAGGGATAACACCACAAGAACCACGATTTCGGCTAGGGATTTCAACCTCACCGAGGAAGAAATTCTTCTAGACCCTAGCATAGTAGTGAGTACTTCCTGACCCATCATTGTAATAATCTCCCTTAAGAGAAGTTAAAACTCCAAACCGTATTCCTACTTCAATGATGAATAAAAAAAATTATGAGTTCCTAATAATTTTATATCTCTCAATGATGCGATTGTGTGCCTTAATTACATGAGGAAGGATCACTTGAAGAAGGCCAAGGGTAGGACCTTAAGAAAACCCAAATGGAGCCAAAGGTAGATTTTCCCTTAAGGAGTGGGTCAAGTAAGATGTTCACAAAGAGGTCAAGAAATTGCAAGGTAAAGAAAAAAATTCGAACTTCTTCTTAAGAAGGTCAACCAGAGAGGAAGTAAGATACATGGGAAGTACACCTAGAACACCTCAAAAAGGGCAAACGTGGAAAGCATCATCCGGTAACTCTAGGGTAGGACACGGTCAGAGTGATGAAGGGAACTCTAGAGGGATGTATATGACTAAGTACCCCTCCAATAGACCATTGATGGGCAGCTTGACATAAAGCGAAGTGCTAGGAACCAACATATAATTAGTAGTTCCTCGAAGGGAGGATAAGGAACAAAAAGGGAGTTGGAGGATAGGAAAGGATAAAGAGCAGACAACCATACCGATATCAGAAGTGTGTAAGAAAGGAAAGAAGGAAAAGTCTTCAAGGAGCATTAGGGAGGTTGAACATGAAACTCTCAGGATGTAAGTCCCTAGGTAAAAGGATAGAGGTAGGAAGTGAGACCATAAAAGGGAAATTCCCAAGCTAAGGAACCGACAGATGGATCATAAAAGGCTTAAACCAAAATAAGGAACTTCATAAAGGGGCATAAGTGGTTAAGGGTGTGTCGGGATGGCCAAGTGTGACATGCTTTGGAAGAGCAGAGGAACCAAACAGGGATTTCAAACGAACCTAGTGGAAGGAAGCAACTAGTAACAATGGTATGGTCAAGGAGAATAAACGATGCCTTAAGAAGGAATGGGAAGTAGTAAATACTACACTCTAAGAAGGGCAATAGGATGGGCATCAAGGACGAGTAAATTCTAGAGACAGCTACCCTAGATAGTCGGACAAGAAAATAGTAGAGATAAGGTAGTTAACGAATTGACCTTCGGGAGAACCATGGATTTAAGACCCAGCAAAGAAAGTAGAAGTGAAAAGGCCAAAACATTAGAAAGGAAGGATGAAGGAAATCCTTAAAGAGATCAATGGTCAAGAAACGGATTAATGAACAAGCTCAAACCATGAGAAGGTTAAGTAAGCCTCTCGCAAGGTGATCAAGAGACCTTGAAACAAGGAGGATTTGAATGCCTCCCTGAAGAAATAAACTTGTACTAGGGTACAAAAGTAGGAATGAGGATGGGCTACAAAAGATGTGCCCACAAGGTTTCAAGAGTAAAGGTAAGCAGGAGAGGATGACATCAAAGAATGTCATTTAAGGTTAGATGTCCTCAAGGGTGAATGAAAAGGGAATTCTAGAAGAAAAGAGTAAGAATCCTCCCAAGGAAGGAAACCATGAGGAGGAATACATGTCCCAACTAAGAGGTAATGGAACCAAGTGACGAGGGATGAGGAGATGAACTTGCAAATGAAGTGCATGCTGAGGTGAAAGAACCAAGGGAAGCATACTAGGAGGACCCAAGGAGTAAGTTAAACCCAAGGAATGGGTAAGTAGGAAGTTAGCATCAAAAGATGGTGTACAAGTAAGAAAGGGGTGGACTACCCATAATAAGGAAATAAAGGAAAGCACATTTGAGAAACCTTGAAGAAGTAAGCCCTCCAATTAAGAAATGATTAAGGGAAATGACCACTGACATCAAGACTAGTTGTGGTCCAAGCTCGCTTAATGGAGCCTAAAGAGTGGACGGTTAGGCATAGTGTGGAGTACACAAAATAAAACCCGATAATCGTAAGTTCCTCGAATAGGGAATAAGGGATGAAATGGAGATTTTAAGATAATGGAGGATTGAAAGTGGGAAAATGCCCTAATATAGAAAGGGTGTAAGGAGATGAAGAAATGAAACCTTCAAGAATGGTAAGAAGGTTGAACATGTAGCTCCTAAGGTGAAAGTCACTACTTTGAAGGACATAGTAGAGAATGAAACCGTAAAAAGGGAACTCTCCAAACCATGCAATCGATACGTAGACCGAATAGGATCAACTTGGAATAAAGAATCATGAAATGGTCATGAACAAGTAAGAGGGATTAAGGAAAGGGAAAGTCCTTGAGTAAAGGACGTCACTAGAAATTAGAAAGAACATAAGAAGGGAAGAATCTCAGCGTGTCGGTAAGTCATCGGGAAACCCAATGATTGGAACCAAAAAAATGCAATAAGGAAGTTAGGAAAGTAAGAGTAGGTAAGAAAACCGACACAGTTATCTGCAATTTTTCGACGGTAAGCTTTTGAAACTTTATCTTTCTACGTACAATTTTTCAGCAAAGCTCCGTTTGAGCTCGTTTCGGATACAAATTGTGCAATTCAAAGCCCAATTGAATCATATGGAAGTGTAGGAACTGATCCATACCATCAATTTGAGCAATTTAGCCCATTTGAATGGCCAATTTGAAGAAATCAAATTTGTTTAGTAAAGAGGGGTAGAAATTGGGGAAACTAGGGGTAATTTTGGGAATTTTGGAAAATTAAGGGACTTCCATACAATTTCTTAAACTTTATGGTCAATTGGTAATGAGAAAGATGTTGGAGGACCAATTGGTCAATTTTTTAAAGAATTGGGACCAATTGGTCATTTTTGGAACTTAGGGGCAAAACGGTAATTTTAGGAAAATTAAGGATCGAATTGGGAATTTGGAAATCTTGAGCCCCAATCACAAATTTAAGTAAATTAAGGACCCAAGGAGGATATTGGAAGCATTGGGACTTGATTTGGAAAAAATTTAACACTAGGGACCTAAAGTCAAGAAGTATGAACTTTAGGTACCTAGGTGCAATAAACTAAAATTTGGGCCTAGTTGCCCATTCGTGAGAAAACGAAGGTTGTACTGTCGAACCCTTCTAGATAATTATACTCAAACTGTGTAGGGACACTTGGGACTGGAACGTAAGCAAGAGAGTTAGCGTGGAGTAGGAAAATCGATTGGAGACAAACACGTCATAATCATCGGGTGAGTGGGACCTATTTACCAGTTGTAAGTAGGATGATTTAAACATCATACCTAGGTGGTATAATGAGCTTCATTACTAAAAAGAAAAACCCGCATACTAGTTGTAAGCGGACCTATCATCACACCCGGTTGGTGTGATGATTTAAAAAGGAAGATTTTGTCGAAAGCGTTCTCCCATGACTATGTGTCATTGCTTAAACTATGTGCCATTGCTTAAACTATAGGGCTCAAGGCCTAGTTTTGAAAAATATGTGCAGTGGGCCCAAGGCCAATGGGCAGGGGTTAAAGCCCGTAAACAAACATAAACAGGAAGATCCATGAAAACTTTTATTTAAAATGGAAATTAATTGTGTGATTCACCATGGTACCAAGTCAGGACCGACAATGCTCGATGGGCTGGCAGCAGTGCATCTGGGCCAAGTCGACAGACCAGCCTAGACAAATAGTTGTAGGCTAGGTTGAGTGTCGGAGTCATTGGACCATCGACACCAAAGAGAATGGCTAAATTATAAAAAAATTTATTTGTGCATGCACTTATGGATTCTGGACAATCAAGACGCCCTAAGGGCTAGTGATGGGTTCCAAGGGCTGCTGGACGACATGGTGGAGATAAGGGTAGTTCATCATGCCAGTTAGTCATGAAGCTCTGGGAGCTTCTTGCGTACGAGACCAGGGTGGGGTCATGATGAGGTCTCTGTCCTCATAAAAATAAGAAGTAAATTTTGGATTTGAAGGTCACACAGTTGATTTCCACTCAAACTCCAGGTAGAAGTCAGGGACTTCTATAAGGGTGGATGGCAAAGATGCGCTGATCCACAAGTGGGTGCAGTCGTTGTAACAGCATCTCATGAATGCATGAACCCTTTATGATAAAGGCCGTGTGTTTATTTGCTAAATGCCTCTCAAGGCAAAGGGATGTGCTAAAAGAGCTAAACACACATAATAAGTGAAATGATAAAAAGTTTTAAAAACATGTACGGTTGTACTATGTGAAACACTTTTTGAGCAAGGGGAAGTGTTAAAAGAGTTAAACTCACATAATCGTGAATAAATTTTAAAAAGGGTATTTTGTTTTTCTAAGATAAAGAGAAACCCCAAGATTTTAGTGAAAATTCTATTTTTGAAAAAAAAAACTCATTTCCCAACACCTGCTCACTAAGTTATAGAAACTCACCCCCTCTCTTAAACCCCTTTATTAGGAAGGAAGACCTAATACCTCGAAGCCCTTAAACCCTTAAGGAATACCTCGAAGCCCTTAAACCCTTAAGGAATACCTCGAAGCCAAACCCTTAAGACATGTATGTAAAGTTGTTAACATATTAAGTTTTGTATAATGTTATTCCAAGAAAATCAGGCAAAAGGACGCATGACTCCTCGCAGTTTAGAAGGAAGCAAAATCCTTCTTAGACCAAAGGGAGTGGCGGGTTGCTCACAGGGATCCCAACAAACTAGGTTAAGGCGTGACAGAGAAAGTGTCTGAAGCTACATTAACTAAATTCTCCATGCTCAGAACACCAACTAAAGGGATTCTTGATCCTAGAAGGACCCTCTCAGTGCACAAGCTTCCCAAATTGAAACCTCCAACAACTGACACTTGGCTAGTAAGATTACGAAGATTTCTCTCTCTAGGACTTGTTTTCCAATTAAGCTCCATTGGAGCTCAAAACTCGGTCAATTTTTTAAATTCAAAGTTCAAGATGATCATACAGAGTTGGGGGAATCAAATAGCAGCATGATAGGGGGAATTAACATAGTTTAGGTGGTCAATTGGAGTAGATGAGAAATTGGGGGGAGGGGGGGTCAAAGTGAAAACTTTGTGAAATTTGGACATATTTGGGGATTTTTGAAAATGGAAGGACTTTTGTGCAATATTCTAAATAATGAGGGACAATGGGCAAATTTGAGGAAAATTGGGACCAACTGGTGATTTTAAGAAAATTTGGGAACCAATTGGCAATTTTCAAAAAATAAGGGCAATTTGATAATTTTAGTAAAAATCAAGGACTTAATCATAATTAAGTGAAAGTGTGGGATTTTGAGCACAGGACGAAATTTTTTTGAATTTTGCAAAAATGTTCCTTATTTAGAATCATGTAGGTGCAGGAAGGGTCTGTCAACCTACAACCCCAAAACACCTAGAGAGCACAGACAAGCCAGCTAAGGAGAGGACGAGGCACTACACACCAGGTGAGTGGGTACTTCCAACATAGGTCCCAATTGGGACGATGGCCATGCTTTTATAATGCCACCTCCTTCCAACCCGAGAATCACCAAAGAAGTGTCGGGAAGCTCACAGAGTACCGTCACTCTAGCGGTCCCAAAACTGCAGAAATTCTTGAGCTAAACTCTGTCCACCCCTAACCTTTGGCGACAAGGCCAGACCTCCCACAACTCTACTCGATTGACCCTCGATCTTCAGGAACCTTTGAGGTAAGCCAATTTCACCCCATTTTGCCTAAATAGTGAAGTTGTAGAAATAGTAGCACTAAAAATTCTCTAATCGAATTCTCTATCATCAGGCACCCAATTGACCTAAAATTTGATCCTAGGAGGATCCCCAAGAAGAGCACCAACCACCCCTAATCTAGAGCTCAAATCATCACGCCCTCGCCAGTAAGAAAACTAAGCTTTCTCTCTCTAGAAAAATTTTCCGACAAAGCTCATTTTGAGCTTAAAAATGGGTTAATTGAAGTCATTCAAAAGCTAGGATAATTGTAGAGAGATGGGGGAAGCGATTAGCAGCATGATAAGGGTAATTAACCAAGTTTAAGTGGTCAAGTTGACAAAATGGGAATTCGTAACTCAAAGTGAAAATTTTGGGAAATTGACAATTTGGGGATTTTTGGAAAATTGGGTGCCGAATTGTAATTAAGGGAAAATTGAGTACTTGAATGGAAATAAGAGAACCTTAGGGACTTAAGAGAAATATTGGGAACATTAGGGACCTAATTGAGGATAAACTGGGTGAGGGGCCTAAAAGCAAAAGTTATAAACTTTAGGGACCTAATTGCAATTAAGGCATAAATTAAGGACCTATGTGCAAATACATGATAGTATGAGGTCTTTTATGCCAAACTTCCTTATGTGAATACTCGAACCATGTAGGAACTAGTTGTCCGAGTACTTGTGCAGAGCAGCACATCGCTAATCGGAATCTAGGGACTAATACGTCACAATTACCAAGTGAGTGAGATTTCTGATATCACACCCGGTTGGGGTGATGAGCACGTTTTCAATTTGAAAGCCACTTTTCCAGAAGTAGTCTTCCTTGACTACGTGAAAATGTATAAATATTTTGAGACCTAATTTCAAGTAGAGCTAGAGATGCTCTAGTGAGCCCAAGGCCAATGGGCACGAGCTTAGGCCCATAGACAAATAGATGAGTAATTAGCATATGAAAACTTATAAAAGTGGTAAATTGTGTATGATAGCTACCAAGCCATTACCGAGGGTTGTCAAACTCATTGGGTTGGTGGTTACCAAGCTGAAGTCGGATCGTTGAACTCTTTATGATGGTAACTATCAAGCCGAAGTCGGGTCAGCAAGCTCATGGGGGCCGGTAGCACCAAAGATAAAGGTCTTAACTAAAAGACTGATATTTGTGCATGTTATAGGGGTAATGTTGGTTCTAAGGGCTGCTGGACGACTTAGGGAGCATAAGTAAAGCCTTGTCGTCCCAATATGTCATGGGGATCTAGAGAGCTTCATACGCATTGAAACCGAGGAAGTAGGGGGAGAGGTCTCATCCCACAATAGTGGACATGAAGGAAATCTAAGTCTAAGGGATAAGGGTAATTGATACTCACACAAACTTGTGGTAGAAGGTGTAACCTCCTACCAAGGGTGGATGGTAAAGTCACTCCAATCCACAAGTGGAACAGTCAAGTACTATTCTACGAACATATAATCCCTTTGAAGATAAAGGGCATGTGTTTGATCGATAAACCAAACACATAAAAGAAAAAGGTTAAATTATCCTGTTTAATGATAAAGGGAAATGAGTAAGTTTAATTACCCAAAAATGAGTGTGAAGATAAAGTGCGAAACTTGAATAATCTCGTATCCCTATTTCCTCTACTACCCACTCAATGAGTTGTCGAGCTCACCCCCTCCCTTAATCCCCTTTTCATGGAGGCTTTTACACCAAGTGGAGTGAAAGTTTGAAGGGCAACATTAGAATTTCCACGATAAGGTAATTATATACTAAGTTTTTTTTTTACTTTTGTTATGGAAAACTCTTATGCTTGTACGCCTTTACCTTTCCTCGCCTATCTTGGTAAGAATACCATTGTAGTACAGGAAGGAGTGGTAAGTTGATCACAGGGTTCCAACCAAACCGGGTCGGGATGTGACAGCAAGGGTGCTTGGATTGGTTGTTGTTACTCTGGGGAGGCTCGAATGCAGCTCAACCAATTTTGGTCGTAGATAGCCATGGGAGTAAGTTCATTTTGCAACGAGATGAAAGGAGGTTGTAGTGAGGTAGAGGACTTCTTCCTGGTTTCGGGGAACTTAAGTTCGGCTTCTAAGGTTGCAAGAAAGGCCCCCGTTGGAGCTATGGTTCGTGCCTCACCAAAAAATGGAGTACTTCATCTTCTTCAATCATTTGAGGGATGAAGAAGACGAATTGGGATGAGCTCTTTATATAGGGAGCTCGGCAACTGATAGGGCTACTTCGTCATGCCTGACTCGGCCCCAATCTTACCAGTCCTCAATTAGATCAGAGGGCATTGCGGGTCATCAGGGACCGAACATTTCGCTCGTCTCCTCTACCAGCGTTCCAAGAAAGAAGATGACACTATGTTATGCGTGTGAGCTTCGCATGTGTGAGCTACCATGTGGCGCACTATGATTGGTTGGATTTGCTAGCGTGGCTTCACACTCAACGTCTGAGTCATCATTTGACTCGTTGACCGACCACATGGCAGCCTCCCATTGGTCGTTCATTCCAACGTGGCCGCTAACTATCCCCAACTAGTCATTTGATAGTGACACGTGGCGTCCTTTGATTGACTAATTTAAATAAATCAAATTTTCCTCTTGGTGTACTATGTCGCTACCATGTGTTCGCCTCTGATTGGCTAAAATTGTTCGTGTCTCTACCACGTGTCAACCTCTAATTGGTCGATAATTTCTCTAATGTCCTACTCGGCTACTGACATTGCACATTTGCCATGTGTCAGCTCCTCATTGGTTAGCTTGGCTGATGAGGCTTCTCCTTAGGTGACCATTGATTGAGGACACGTGTCGTTCTATTGGTCGATCATCGATGATGTAGATTTGACCGTTGACCAGTGATACGTGTTACATTCTAATTGGTTAACTAATGCAAACTTCGCCAATATACTGACGACACCCTACACCAAATATGGAAAATACCCCAAGACTTTCAGGACACAAGTAAAAAAATGGATTATACCTTTTTGATTGAGAAACAAGATACAGATAGATGTAGACGCCACACCCAAATCCTCTAAGAAGAGTTCTTAGAAAACCCTAGTGATAACTCTGATTACTTGAATGCCACAAGTAAAAACATGATAAGTTCAAAAGTTCTCTCAAAAGAGAAATAAGACATAAATCTCACAATATCATTGAAATCAAAGATTTGTCCTTACAATGTTATGAAGTTAGCCTTTTATAGGCACTTATGAATACTAGCTATCCTATAAATAAGGAAATAAAATATTATGGTTAACATGCCAACCACTAATTATTCATATAGAAAATATTCCTAAAATATTTGTTGTACATTTATTTAATGATGTCTAAGATGATGAATATTATGAACTTAGCATATTATCTTAGACATATTTGGAAAGATATTATTTTGTTTTTTAATATTTTAAAATATTTATTATGTTAATAAATCTCCCACTTTAAATTTAAATTTGAATTATCTTCTTGAAATCTTATTGTATTCTTCTTTTGGGCTTCCACTTTAATTTCTACAACTATTACAAGCAGCTCCTGTAATGCTTATTTGAATATCTTAGCTCTTAGGTTATGAATTACATCGTGCCCAATTTGATTCACAACATTCTTCCCTCTTGAAAATGATTTGTCCTCAAATCTTCATTCTCCTTGTCATCTATATCAAAAGAAATTAAATTAAAAATATTGGAACTATAATTAACTATATACTTAACATATAACAACCATTTCTGAGTATTATTGATGAGCTCTAACACTCCAATTGATAAACCTCCTCTAGAAAGTAGTTTAACCCAAATTCCAGGACAAAAATAAATTTCTTGAATCCCTTATTGACTTGATTTTCATACGTTGTCTTCTAAATTTGATTTATAAACTCATCTTTCCTCTTCCAATCAAAATTTACTAACTTATCAATATTAAATAATATTAAATTTAGATGAGTCAATAAATTAAAACTATAAACAACTTCAACTAATGAAAGCCTAATCGAAGAATGAAAATAACGATTATATATAAAGTTAATATCAAGTAAATATTTAGTTGAAAATAAATGTTTTCTTTCTAATTTACTTAACAAAATATTCCAAAAGTAACTCAAAAATTTAGAATCACAATTAAATACAATAATTCTAGGAATATAATTTAATATAACAATATCTCTAAATAATAAATAAGCACCATTCCATGCACCCTTAGTTTTATGATATTTAATGAGATGTGTTATTTTAAAAATTGTTTAACTATGAGAAAAATAAAATATTTCCCCCTTTAATCCTAAGTAATTTATGAATGAATTCCATATAGATATCAATCCAATGATGTGCACTAGGAATTAGAAGAAAGTATACAATCCATTAAGATTTTGCCTATACTTAGATTATTTACATTTAGTGCATAGCAAATAATTTTTCTCAACATCTCCTTTCATATGTGAACCAAAAAAATGCTCATAAAATATTTCAGTAGTCTTATCTACCCTAGATTGTTCAATAGGTCCTGCAATATATAATTTCTTAACAAATAACTCACACAAATAAAATAGAGGGATGAATAATTTGTTTTCCTAAAAAATAAACCAATTTTACAAGTAAAAATTCTAAAACTCGCAAATTATATAACTTTCAATCTATTCAAAAGAAATATAATAATTTGGAAACAATTTCTTAACATAACTAAGCAATTTAGTATCAAGTAGTTTAAGAAATACATACATTCTTGATAGTGCATTGATAACTATATTTTTCATACCTTATTTATACTTAATCATGTATGGAAAAGTTTTGATGAAAACCACTCATCTAGCATGACGCTTGTTCAATTTGTATTGCTTCTTACAGTGCAAAATAAATTCTTGATTTGTATGAATCATAAACTCCTTTGACCTTAGATAGTGTTGTCATCTTTGTAGAATTTGAGCACAAACATACATCCCCTTGTCGTAGGTAAGATAATTGTGGGATACTCTACTCCACTTTTTACTAAAAAAAATACAATTGATCTTCTTTCTGAATAAGGTGTTGGCTAATCTTGAATTTGCTAAATTTCCTTTTCAATGACAATCCTTTCAAAACTTGTAAAATATTTAGGAAATATAAGAATATCTGAATAAAATATACATTTACTAAAATTGGAAAATAACATATATTTCTTAAAAACATTTAAGGTAATTTTAAATATATTTTATGTTCATATATAAGGACATGTTATATGTTATTATATCATCAAAATATAAATAAACAAACTTTTCAATGAAAACATGTAAGAAATAATTCCATAACCTCATAGAAATATTATTTGCATTAGTCAAACAAAAAATTATAATTAATCATTCACATAAATAAGGTTTTATCTTTAATACAGTTTTCAATTTATATTTATCTTTCATTAGAATTTTATTATATTCACTCTTAATATTTATTTTTGAAATCAAATAATATACATGCAACTCACCTAGTATATTATATAAATGAGCAATAGGTGATACTATTGATAGTTCGAATCAACGTACATTCGCCAAGTTTTACTATTTTTTGGTATTTGCACAAACACATGGATTTGGTGTTGAACTTGATGCTTGATTCATTAATTTAGTGGTAAACCATGAGTTATCTTCTTAGAAATGTTATACTTGAATTCCTACAAAAAAATATAATATTGCCCGACAAATATCCGAAAATTGGATTAGTATTTAAAAATATATCCTTATACATAAGTATTGTAGGACATCTTATAAAATTATATCTCTATTTATCTCACTTTTTCTTATAATAAAATTATTTTTACTCTTTCTTTTCAATTATGACATTTTTCTCTTTTTTTTTAAATTTGACTTTTCTCTCTTCTGTTTCAACTATGAGTTTTCTCTCTTCTTTTTTATCTTTGCCTTTTGTATCTTCCTTTTCAACTATAGCTTTTCTCTCTTCTTATTTTTCTATTATTTTCTTTTTATTTGCCTTTTTTTTCAATTGATCATCACGAATTTGTTGTATACTCAAAGGTATAAAAGATATCGGTCTATCATTCATCATAAATGAGTACATATTTGTTAATCTATCATGTATAACTTGACGATCAAACTTCCAATATTGCCCAATAGAATATGGCATGCATGCATTCGTAACACATCACATTACATCATCCTTATATTTCCCAATAGAGAATGAAATCAACACTTGCTTGGTTATCTTGAGTTTATGTTAATAAGGCCCCATATGCTTCAATGTAGGTAATGCCAACTCTTTCATAAGCTCAGTGCTAGCAATATTAGTGTAACTTCCCCCATCTATGATAATAGAACAAATCTTATTTTTCATAGAACAACGAGTATGAAATGGATTCTCGTGTTGGTTGTCCAAGATGTCATCAATCCATGGCCTTTTCCTTGGAGCATATTGATTGATGGAATCGTGCCCAGCGCTATCACAATTACTGTGGAGATCATCAAATACCTCGAATTCTTATGTATCGAAATGCTTAAATTGAAAGTAACAAGGTTGTTGTTCAAAGGGAGTATGTTGATGCAACGACATCTCACACCTTCCTCCAAGCGATCCATTCGAGTGTGAAGTGGCTCAAATCCAGACTTTACCACTTGTTTCATCATTGCTTTCTAGTGTAGGTTTTGAACGGGCTAAGGGCAATTGTCTTCTTTCCATGTGTTTCCTCGTTGTTGGGACTTGTAATCCTGCCAATTGTTAGAAACAAAAAAACCTCACAACTCTCCCTCACATGTTTTTCTCAAGCACTCTTATTTTACACTCAAATGGCTTTATCTTATAGATTTAAAACGCTCTTGCTTTTTTTCACTCGTATGTATACTTTCAATCTTAATTAAAATCAAGAACAAATCATTTTCATGAAACAGTTCAACTTAAAAAACAATCAAGACAAATAAACAAACTTTAAAAAGGCAATTCTAAAAATAATTTAACTGTGAGGTATAAAGATACTTAAACTGATATAGAAAAAAAAAAGAATGAAAATCTAATAAAGTAGAATGAATAAGATATTAAGTATAGAACTTTGTGTTTATTCTCTCCTTTTTGTAGAGAGAGAGTCAGTTGAATTTCAATAACAAAATTCTAATCCAATTCGACAACAATTGATGTCATTCTTGATCCTAGGAAGAACCTCTAAAGGAGAGCTACCTGCTCAGATGAAAGATCAGACCGCCGCACTGTAAACCCCGCACTTTTAAGTTAAGAAAAACCGGGAAAAGAACCGGTCAAACCGAGTAAGAAAATCGAGTCGGTTTACATTTGAGAACATGCAATATGGAAATTTACAACTTCCAGGTCATCTAAAGGGTTCATTAAACCTTGGAAAAGAAATATAAGAAACTTTAGAAAATAAAAACCAAATTGGTTCAGATGAACTAGATTTCATAAGAGCTTTAAAGTTAAGCGTGCTTGCCCGAGAGTAGTGTGAAAATGGGTGACCTCCTAGGAAGTATGAATTTTTTTGTAACCCGAAATTTCGGTAAAAAAAATTTTTTTACGTACGCCTTATCATAAATAACCATAAATTAATATATATTTAATTATTGTAATTAATACCAATAATTTAATACCTAAATTAAATTACTGGAATTAATACAAATAATTTAATACTGAAATTAAATTATTGGAATTAACACCGAAATTAAATTATTGGAATTAACACCGAAATTAAATTATTGGAATTAATACTGAAATTAAATTATTGGAATTAATACCAATAATTTATGGTAATATTAATACTATTAATAAATTTCTCCCATTTAATACATGGGTTTTACGCCTATATAAAGAACTCATCCCCATTTCATTATCCTCACACCTGAACACTTCTCTCTCTCTCTCTACTACTCCATTTCCCGGTAAACCTCGAACCAGAGCTTCAACTTGAACAAAGGTCGGGCTCTTTAGAACCAGGGAGAAGACAGCTATCTGATAACAAACTCCAGTCAATCCAAGAATCGTTGGAGAAGCGCGACATGATGGAATAGTTAAGCAACTCTGGCAGACCGAAGCTGCCCTATTTCGGCCAAGCTAAAATCGACCATTTCAAGCCCTCCTCAGGTCAAACCAAGCCCTCCCAACACTTCCTCAGCCTTTCCACATCCGAATTAGGACTGAAAAGTAAGCCAATTCGGCTCCCCTTTATAATTTTTGATCGGTGCTAGAGAGAGAGTCGACCGAATTTCAATGACGAAATTCTAATCCAATTTCGCATCAATTGATTCAATTCTTAATTCTAGGATGAACGTCAAGACGAGACCTATCTGCCCAGATCGAAAGCTCGGACCGTCGTGCCTTCACCGATGATTAATTGAAGCTTTCTCTCTCTACAGTCTGTTTTCCGGCGAAGCTCCGTTTGAGCTCGTTCCGGCGTTAAAATCTGCCATTCAAAGTTTCTTAGAATCGTATGAACATGTAGGAACTCAATTTTAACTCCAATTTCAATAATTATAAGTGTTTGATCGGTCAATTTGATGAAATCAAATTCAGTAGTGTTGAAGAGTTGAAATTGGGGGAAATTTTGGGGATTTTCGAAATTCAAAGGGCCAAAATACAATTTTATGAAATTCAGGGTCAATTGGAGCATGAAAATAATGTTGGAGGACCAATTGAGGAATTTTGGAATTTTGGGGCAAAACTTACCATTTTTGTAAAATAATGGCAAAATGGTAATTTTGGAAAAAATTGGGGGACCAAATTGGAAATTTGGGAAATTAAACCCCTTTTTGGTGAAATTGAATAAATTGAGGTCCCAAGATAAATTTTAAAAGTTACGGGACTCAATTTGAGGAAAAACCGACATTAGGGACTTAAATTTAAAGAGAAATAACTTTAGGGACCTAATTGCAAATAACTAAAAGTTTGGGTTTTCTCATTCATTGGAAATGAATGAAGGTTGTTATGTCGAGTAATAATGAACAAGGTTGTTCATATTGTGTAGGAACGCGAAATACCAGGAACGCCAGTAAGGGCAAGCTCGTGTGAATACAAAGAATCAGTCTAGTGGAATTCACGACATTAACGGGTGAGTGGGTTTACTAACATCATACCCGATTGGGATGAAAAGCACAACTTAAAATTTAAAAACCACTTACCGGTTGTGAGTGGGTTTACTAACATCATACCCGATTGGGATGATAAGCACAACTTAAAATTTAAAAACCACTTACTGGTTCTGAGTGGGTTTACTAACATCATACCCGATTGGGATGATAAGCACAACTTAAAAGTTAAAAACCACTTATCGATTGTGAGTGGATTTACTAACATCATACCCGGTTGGGAAAATGAGCAAAACTTAAAGATAAAAACCACTTACCGGATGTGAGTGGAAATTTTATGTCATACCCGGTAGGGAATGATAAGTACCTCGGAATAAAAACCCACTATTTAGTGGTATTTTAATCATCACCACTTAGAGAAAGTGATGTGAAAATTATGCGGAAAAACTACTTACTGGTTGTAAGTAGATCATACCTGGTTGGTATGATGAGACTTCCTCGAAGGAAGTTGAAAACCTGTTCATCGATTATGAACGGAGATGTCCTTATACCGGTCGGTATGATGGACAGTAAAAACCTATTTTTGTCGGAAGTGCTCTCCCCTGACTGTGTGCCAATGCTTAAACAATTTGGGAGACCTTCTCGACGGGAGCTCGAATAGCTCTAATAGGCTGGGGGCCTCGGTTTTGGAACTTGGGGGCTAAATGCCCGATTTTGGAAATCTCGTACAGTAGGCCCAAGGCTAGTTGGCATGAGCAGGAGCTCGTAAATGAACATGATATATGTGCCATAAAACTTAATAAGTGAATTGTTTGGCCATGGTACCAAGATAGGACCGACATGCTCAGTCAACTAGCGGCAATGCGACATGATAGGTCGACAGACTAGTCAAGACAAACAGCTGCGGGTTGAGTTGAGAGTCGGGGCCGTTGGACTAGTGGCACCAGAGATTACATGGTAATATAAGAAAACATTGTTTGTGCATGCACTGTGAGTACGGGATCATCAAGACGCCCATGAGGGGTAGTGATGCGTCCTAAGGGCACTGGACGACCTGGTGGCTATAAGGGCAGTTCGTCATTCCAGGTGTCTGTGCGAAATCTGGAGTAGCACGAAGCGCATGAGACCGGGGTGGGGATAGGATGAGGTCTCTATCCTCATATGGACACGAAGAAGTGATTTCGGGATTGTGGGTCGGATGTCACGTATATCCACTCATTCCCAGGGTAGAAGTGGTCGTACTTCTATCCGGGTGGCAGGAAAAGTCGCTCTGAAGCCACTAGCGAGTTTAGTAGTGATACTGACTTGTGCATGTGTGTAACCTTCATGATGAGGGATGTGTGTTGGGTGATAACACACCAGTAACTAAGAAATAATAGAAAACCCCAAATTTTTAAATGAAGGAATTTTTTTAAAAGAAAGGAATCTGGCACACTCTATATAAATATTTTTTCTTAAAAGTTAAAAGTAGACCTTTAAAAACCCATTCACTGAGTAGTTGTACTCACCTCCTCCTTTATATCCCTTTTAGGAAATTTTGGAAAGCCTACCCTTAAAGATCGTCAACTAAGATGCCTGTAAGACAGGTATGTAAAGTTTTAAATTTCATGCAGTTTTGATTATGCTATTCCAGGAAAAAAGTGCAAGTTAAAGGACACCTTACTCTTTACGATTTACAATAAGGGGAAGCCCTTTAATAAACCGAGAGAGTGGCGGGTTGATCACGGGGATCCGACCAAACCGGGTTGGGGTGTGACAACTAGATTGGTATCAGAGCCTGTTTCCTCGAATACATAATCAAGACTAGAAAATATAGTAACTAATGGGATTTATCCTAAAATTTTCAGATGGCTCCCAGGAGAGGAACCAAGAAAAGTTGGAGTGGCTCTACTCAACACCCTACCTCCGTAGGTAGACAACCCTATAAGCTTCCCAAATGCTTGAGACCGGGCTGAAATATCAAAGGACCAAATGGGAAGTATCCTGGAGAATGGTGCTAGGACCTATTGGTGGCACAACTCTAAGTATGGAGGAAGACGTTTATCAAGAATTACATAGCTCCTTAGTTATTTTGCAACCATTTCCTGTGATAGGGCTGAAAGCCTAATCTTTTGTATCCCCCTATTAATAAAATAGTCAAATTCTCAAAACTCTCTCTCCTGATGATGCAATCGTGTTGGGAATATGGCCTAAGGAAAATTAAGCAAGCCCACACTATCCTAGAAGCTAAGGAAAAGTTACATCCCAGTTATGGAAGATGAATCATGGAATTAAGAAACCTAGGAAGACTCTTACCATGACCCTTTAGGAAAGGAAATTCAGTAAGAAAACTGTCAAAGTGATCAGACTCAAAGAATAGAGCACCAAACCAATAGTAACCCTAGAAATGCCCTACTCGAAGGAAAGAAGGGACCATAACAATCCATGTAAAGGAATAACCTATTACAAGTATGAACGATTTAGGCATTACCTAAAGAAGTGCCCAACCCTACTAAGGACAAGTACCAAGATAAACTATTATAGGTGTAAGGAAAGAAGGGGTGTTTCACACCTCATAAATTCAGGGCAATAACTCATCAAAGGCCACGAAGGACTAGAGACCGAAACCATGGAGCTGGCTAAGTAAGCAGTTCACCAAGAGGTCAAGAAATGACGAGGTAAATGCAAAATTTAAATTTCTTCTTAAGAAGGTCAACCCGAGAAAGATACCTCAAGAGTAGGGATAAGGTACATGGGAAGTATATCTAAAACCCTCTCATAAGGGGAAAACACAGAGAAACGTCCTCTGGAAACTCTAGAGAAGGGCACAATGAGAGTGAAGAAGAGAAGGAATATGTTGGGAAAGGGAACTCTAGAGGGATGCATACAACTAAGTACCTTGAAGGAATCATTGGATTGGCAGATGGACATAAAATGAAGTGCAAGGCACCGACCCACCGTTAGAAACTTCTTGATGGAAGGATGTATTGGAGGCCAATTATGACCTACCTTGGAAGAGTAATAGAGCCAAATAAAGGGATGTATTGGAATGAATCACCTTGGAAAAAGTAATGAAGCCAAATAGGGTAAAGGAGAATAAATGACACCCTAAGAAGGACTACACCCTAAAAAGGTCAGTGAGATGGATGTTAAGGACAGGAGGACTCGAGAAACAGCTGCCCTAAGAAACTTAGACCAAACAAATGGTGAAGGCAAAGCAATTAATGAACAAATACTATGGAAAGCCCTAATGTAAGTTCCGACAAAGAAGAGAGAGGCGGAAAGGTCAAATACTCGAGAAAAGAAGGACGCAAGAGATGTGCCTACAAGATTTGAAGAGTAAAGGTAAATAGGAGAAGATGACATCAAGGGATGTCATTTAAGGGTAGAAATCCCCTAGAGTAAATGTAAGAAAAGAATGCCAGGGGAAAGGCAAAGAATCCAACCAAGGAAGGAAGCCCAAGAAAGACATGTGTATCCCAATTAAAAGGAAATGGAACCAACCCTTATTTAGGAAATGTTTTCCAAGAAAAGAAGTATTGTAATGGTCTAGTGTAATCTGTTTGGAGAGAATAGGAGAACCATGTAGAAAGAGGAAAACTAGTAACGGCAGACAGCCAAAAAGAATAAACAAAACCCTAAGAAAGGCTAAGATGTAGTAAAAACTACACCCTATGAAGGACAAAGGATGGGCATGAAGGACGAGTGATACAGCTGCACAGATGATTGGATAAAAAAAATGGAGAGAAGGAGACAGTTGAAGAACTGGTCTTCGAGAGAACCCTAGATTTAAACCATGACAAAGAAGGGAAAAGTAAAAAGGCCAAAACATTGGAAAAAGAAGAATGAAGGAAAATCCTTAAAGAAATTAATGACCAAAATCGGATTTCTAGTTTAAAGTCTTGAGACGGTTAAGTGAGCTTCACGAAGGATGAACAAGAGATTTTGAAACAAGAAGGATGTGAACCCTCCTTAAACGGAAATAAGTTAACGGGTTAGCATCAAAAAGATGTTGTGACAAGTATGAATGATTGGACAACCCATACTCGGGTAATAGAGGAAAAATGTTCAAGAAGATGTTGGGAAAGTAAGTTACCTAATAAGGTGAAGCTAAGAAGGGATAACCACAATTGGTAAGACGGGTCATAGCCCACACATGCATACGAAGCTTAAAGAGTAGATAACCAATCATAGTGTGGAATACACAGAATAAAACTAATAATCGGAAGTATCCTATGTAATGAACAAGGGATAAAACAAAAGTTATGGATAGAAAAGGATCCAAAGCAAACAGATGCCCTAACAAAGATAAGGGTGCAAAGAAAGGGAGAAAGAACCATACAATAAATGATAAGGAGGTTGAGCATGTAACTCCTAAGATGGAAATCTCTATTGTAAGGGACATATAAGTACCAACAATGCCAAGTAAAATGTAACTCGAGTAAGAAGGAGTTAGTTGGTAAACATAACAAGGACAAATATAAATTTGATCGAAGTTGTAATCAATGACGGATGAAGGATGGGTTAAATTGGGACGAAAGAATAATAACACAAAAACCTGTGAAAACAAGTATGTAATTCTTGAAAGAACATCGAGCTAGGGGTTTCAACGATGAAGAGAATAACCAGACAAAGGAACGATTAGGCACCTTGGAACTCCCAATCCTGAAATCTTCAGTAAAATCCCCAAAAGGAAGAACCTTATCCTAAATAAAGGGAGATGTGAACCTAAGAATATACATTTGGATTAATGAGCCATACATGCCTCGTTACTATAACACCATGGAAGGAGTAAGCATGACAAATGAAAAGAAATTCCTTAGATGAATGATTACGGGGACTAAGCGAAAGAGCAATCAAAGTGTTAGCATGTCAAGAAAACCCAAGTTGATATTAAGGAAAATTATTCCTGATGTGGAATTTATTGGTTAAGTTTTGGGGACAAAACTCCTAAAAGGAGGGGAGAGTTATAAACCCCACACTTTTGAGTTAAGAAAAACTGGGAAAATAACCGGTCAAACCGAGTAAGAAAATCGAGCCGGTTTACATTTGAGAACAATCAATATGGAAATTTACAACTTCCGGTTGATCTAAAGGGTTCATTAAACCTTGAAAAAGAAATATAAGAAACTTTAGAAAACAAAAACCAAATTGGTTCAGGTCAACTAGATTTTATAAAAAATTCAAAGTTAAGCGTGCTTGCACGAGAGTAGTGTAAGGATGACGCCTAATCATAAATAACCATAAATTAATATATATTTAATTATTGTAATTAATACCAATAATTTAATACCTAAATTAAATTATTGGAATTAATACAAATAATTTAATACCAAAATTAAATTATTGGAATTAATACCGAAATTAAATTATTGGAATTAATACCAATAATTTATGGCAATATTAATACTAGTAATAAATTTCACCCATTTAATACACGGGTTTTACGTCTATATAAAGAGGTCATCCCCATTTCATTCTCCTTACACCTGAACACTTCTCTCTCTCTACTGCTCCATTTCCCGGTAAATCTCGAACCAGAGCTTTGACTTGAACAAAGGTCGGGCTCTTTAGAACCGGGGAGAAGACAGCTATCTGATAGTAAACTCCAGTCAATTCGAGAATAATTGGAGAAGCGCCGACATGATGGAATAGTGAAGCAACTCTGGCGGACCGAAGTTGCCCTATTTTGGCCAAGCTGAAATTGGCCATTTCAAGTCCTTCTCAGGCCAAACCAAGCCCTCCCAACACTTCCTCAGCCTTTCCACGGCCGAATTAGGACCGAAAGGTAACCAATTCGGCTCCCCTTTACAATTTTCAATCGGTGCTAGAGAGAGAGTCGAACGAATTTCAATAACAAAATTCTAATCCAATTCCACATCAATTGATGCAATTCTTGATTATAGGATAAACCTCAGGACGAGACCTATCTGCCCAAATCGAAAGCTTGGACCGTCGTGCCTTCACCGGTGAGTAATTGAAGCTTTCTCTCTGTATAGTCTATTTTTCGGCAAAGCTCCGTTTGAGCTCGTTCCGGCGTTAAAATATGCGATTCAAATTTTCTTAGAATTGTATGAACATGCAATAACTCAATTTCAACTCCAATTTCAATAATTAGAAGTGTTTGATCGGTTAATTTGATAAAATCAAATTCAGTAGTGCTGAAGAGTTGAAATTGGGGAAAAAAAATTTTGGATTTTCGAAATTCAAAGGGTCAAAATACAATTTTATGAAATTGAGGGTCAATTGAGCATGAAAATAATGTTGGAGGACCAATTGAGGAATTTTGGAATTTTTGGGGCAAAACTTACCATTTTTGTAAAATAATGGCAAAATGGTAATTTTGGAAAAAATTGGGGGACCAAATTGGAAATTTGGGAAATTAAACCCCTTTTTGGTGAAATTGAATAAATTGAGGTCCCAAGATAAATTTTAAAAGTTACGGGATTCAATTTGAGGAAAAACCAACATTAGGGACTTAAAGTTAAAGAGAAATAACTTTAGGGACCTAATTGCAAATAACTAAAAGTTTGGGTTTTCTCATTCATTGGAAATGAATGAAGGCTGTTATGTCGAGTAATAATGAACAAGGTTGTTCATATCGTGTAGGAACGCAAAATACCGGGAACGCCAGCAAGGGCAAGCTCGCGTGAATACAAAGAACCAGTCTAGTGGAATTCACGGCATTAACGGGTGAGTGGGTTTACTAACATCATACCCGATTGGGATGATGAGCACATCTTAAAATTTAAAAACCACTTACTGGTTCTGAGTGGGTTTACTAACATCATACCCGATTGGGATGATAAGCACAACTTAAAATTTAAAAACCACTTACCAGTTGTGAGTGGGTTTACTAACATCATACCCGATTGGGATGATGAACAAAACTTAAAGATAGAAACCACTTACCGAATGTGAGTGGAAATTTTATGTCATACCCGGTAGGGAATGATAAGTACCTCGGTATAAAAACCCACTATTTTGTGGTATTTTAATCATCACCACTTAGAGAAAGTGATGTGAAAATTATGCGGAAAAACTACGTATCGGTTGTAAATAGATCATACTCGGTTGGTATGATGAGACTTCCTCGAAGGAAGTTAAAAACCCGTTCATCGGTTATGAACGGAGATGTCCTTATACTGGTCGGTATGATGGACAGTAAAAACCTATTTTTGTCAGAAGTGCTCTCCCCTGACTGTGTGCCAATGCTAAAACAATTTGGGAGACCTTCTCGACGGGAGCTCGAATAGCTCTAATAGGCTGGGGGCCTCAGTTTTGGAACTTGGGAGCTAAATACCTGATTTTGAAAATCTCGTACAGTGGGCCCAAGGCCAATTGGCACGAGCAGGAGCTCGTAAATAAACATGATATATGTGCCATAAAACTTAATAAGTGAATTGTTTGGCCATGGTACCAAGATAGGACCGACATGCTCAGTCAACTAGCGGCAGTGCGACATGATAGGTCGACAGACTAGTCAAGACAAACAGCTGCGGGTTGAGTTGAGAGTCGGGGCCGTTGGACTAGTGGCACCATAGATTACATGGCAATATAAGAAAACATTGTTTGTGCATGCACTGTGAGTACGGGATCATCAAGACGCCCATGAGGGGTAGTGATGCGTCCTAAGAGCACTGGATGACCTGGTGGCTATAAGGATAGTTCGTTGTTCCAGGTGTCTATGCGAAATCTGGAGTAGCACGAAGCGCATGAGACCGGGGTGGGGATAGGATGAGGTCTCTATCCTCATATGGACACGAAGAAGTGATTTCGGGACTATGGGTCGGATGTCACGTACATCCACTCATTCCTAGGGTAGAAGTGGTCGTAATTCTATCCAGGTGGCAGAAAAAGTCTCTCCGAAGCCACTAGCGGGTTCAGTAGTGATACTGACTTGCGAATGTGTGTAACCTTCATGATGAGGGATGTGTGTTGGGTGATGACACATCGGTACCTAAGAAATAATGGAAAAACCCAAATTTTTAAATGAAGGGATTTTTTTAAAAGAAAGGAGTCTGGCACACTCCATATAAATAATTTTTTCTTAAAAGTTAAAAGTAGACCTTTAAAAACTCATTCACTGAGTAGTCGTACTCTCCCCCTCTCTTATATCCCTTTCAGAAAATTCCAGAAAGCCTACCCTTAAATACCGTCAACTAAGATGCCTGTAAGACAGGTATGTAAAGTTTTAAATTTCATGCAGTTTTGATTATGCTATTCTAGGAAAAAGGTGCAGGTTAAAGGATGCCTTACTCTTTACGATTTACAATAAGGGGAAACCACTTAATAAACCGGGAGAGTGGCGGGTTGACCAAACTGGCTTGGGGCGTGACACACGCCCTCACCGGTGAGAAATTGAAGCTTTCTCTCTCTAAAGTCTATTTTTCGGTGAAGCTCTGTTTGAGCTCGTTCCAGCGTTAAAACCTGTGATTCAAAGTTCTTTAGAATCATATAAACCCCCAGCCCAGTTTGGTTGAATCCCCGTGAACAACTCGCCACTCTTTCTCGGTTCAAGAGGAGTTTTCTCCTTCATTTACTCGAGAGGAGCTAGGCAAAATTTCAACCTTGTTCCCTAGAAGACATATATCAATTAAAATGTAAGCTTAAGGAAAAATTAAGCATATCTGATAAAAGGTAAGGCTCGGTATTACTTGTAGTCATTTTCTTTTTTCCTGAAAAGGAATAGAAAAGAGGGGTGAGTTTCTACAACTCAATGAATGGGTTTTTCAAAAGTCTACTTTTAACTTTTAGGAAAAATATTTATATTGGAGTGTGCCAAACTCCTCACTTTTTAAAAATCCCTTCATTTAAAAATTCTGGTTTTTTCACCATTTCTTATTATCACGTTGTGTCATCACCCAACACACATCCTTCATCATAAAGGTTACACACATTCGCAGGTCAGCACGACCACTAAACCCACTTGTGGCTTCGGAGCGACTTTACCGGCCACCTAGATAGAAGCACGACCACTTCTACCCTGAGAATGAGCGGATGTACGTGACATCCGACCCTCAATCTTGAAATCAATTTTTCGTATCCATATGAGGACAGAGAAATCATCTCGTCCCCACCTCGGTCTCATGCGCTTGGTGCTACTCCAAATTTTGCACGATCACTTGGAACGACGAACTGCCCATATACTCACTGGGTCGTCCAGGGCCCTTAGAACACATCACTACCCCTCATGGGCATCTTGATGATCTCGTACTCATAGTGCATGCACAAATAATGTTTTCTTATTATGCCATGTAATCTTTGGTGTCATTAGTCCAATGGTCCCGACTTTCAACTCAACCTGCAGCTGTTTGTCTTGACTGGTCCGAAGAATAGTCATGTTGCACTGCCACCAGTTGATTGAGAATGTTGGACCAACCTTGGTACCATGACCATACAATTTACTTATTAAAGCTTTATGGCATATATATCATGTTCATTTACGAGCTTCTGCTCGTGCCCATTGGCCTATGGCCCACTGTGCTAGATTTTCAAAATCGGGCATATTAGCCCCTAAGTTCCAAAACCGAGGCCCTCAGCCTTTAAGAGCTATTCGAGCTCCCATCGAGACGGTCTTCAAAATTGTTTAAGCATTGGCACAAAGTTAGGGAAGAACACTTCCGATAAAAGTATGTTTTCACTGTCCATTATACCGACCCGATATAAGGACATCTCCGTTCATAGCCGATGAACAGGTTTTCAACTTCCTTCGAGGAAGTTTCAACATACCAACTGGGTATGATCTACTTACAACCGATAAGTAGTTTTTCTGCATTGTTTTCACATCACTACTTTAAGTCGTGATGTTTAAAATACCACATAGTAGTGGGTTTTCATTTTGATGAGCTTATCATCCCCAATCGGGTATGACATAAAATTCCACTCACCCGATCGTGCAGTGATATTCCACTTAGCCGAGTTCCGTCCTTCGTAAGTTGGACCTCGACTGGCGATCCCAACGTCTCGTTCTCTTACACAAAATGAACATGGTTGTTCATTATTATATGGCCTAATAGCCCTCATTCATTCCAAATGAATGAGAAAACCCAACTCATGTATATTTGCAATTAGGTCCCTAAAGTTATTTTTCTTTAACGTTAAGTCCCTATTGTTGGATTTTTCCTCAAATTGAGTCCCGAAACTTTTAAAATTTATCTTAGGACCTCAATTTATTAAATTTCACAAAAAGGGGTTTAATTTCCAAAACTTTCAATTTGGTCCCTCAATTTTCCCAAAATTACCATTTTGCCCTTCTTTTACAAAAATGGTAAATTTTGCCCCAAAAATTCTAAAATTTCTCAATTGGCCCTCTAATATTCTTATCATGACCAATTGACACTCAATTTTAGAAAATTACATTTTGGTCCTTCGACTATTTAACACTGTTGAATTTGATTTTATCAACTTGACCTTTTTTTCACTTAGTTTTTTTCTTTTTTTAACTTTTTTACAGGTTTTTTCTTTGCTTTTTTACTTTTTTTTTTGGCTTTTTTACACATTTTTTATTTTTCTTTTTCTTTAATGTAAAGAAAATAAATAAATAAAAAAAGATGAGATTTCTTATAGAGACTAGAAATGGAACAAAAAGATAATGAAAATATATCTAGATAGAATAACAGAGAGATTTTTTTATTTTTTTATAGTGAATAGAAATAAGTAGAAGATAAGAAAATTATAACAAAATCTTGAAAGAAAGTTAACTGATGTGAACCCCGTCAATATACTGACGACACGCTACACCAAATATGGAAAAAAAAACCTCAATACTTTTAGGACGCAAGTAAAAAAATAGAATATAGCTTATTTGGTTGAAAAACAGGATACAAATATATGTAAACACAACACACAAATCTTTTAAAAATAGCTATTATAAAACACATTGCTTGAAACCACAAATAAAAACTTGATAAGTTCAAAAGTTCTTTTAAAATAGAAATAAGACGTAAATCTCACAATATGATTGAAATCAAAGATTTGTCCTTACAATGCTATGAAATTAGCCTTTGATAGGTACTTATTAATAGTAGTTATCCTATAAATAAGAAAATAAAATGTTATGGTTAATATAACAACCACTAATTATTTATATAAAAAATATTTTTAAGATATTTTTTGTACATTTATTTAGAGATGTATAAGATAATAAATATTTTGAACTTAACATATTATCTCATACATATCTAGAAATATATTATTTTATTTTTCAATATTTTAAAAGATTTATTATATTAATAAATCTCTAACTTGAAATTCAAATTTGAATTATTTTCTTGAAATCTTATTGTATTCTTCCTTTGGGATTACACTTGAATTTCTACCACTGCTATAATCAACTCATTTAATACTTATTTAAATATTTTAGCCTTTAAGTTGTGAATCAAATTGGGCACAATTTGATTCACATTATCAGTGCTTTTAGGTGCTAACCGAGCGGCTGACTGGGCACAATTCGCCATGCATCACTTGTTAATTGGTTGTTCTTGCTGATTGGGCGTTGATCTAGCCGGCGGTTCGTTGATCGGATGGACCGTTAACCGGTTCGGTTAGATCAGGTTCGATTACTCGAAATCAAAAATCGACCGATTTAGATCTAGTCCAACTAGTTTTTTAAAATATAAAAATTTATTAATTTTTCTAAATTTATTTTATATATAATGGTAACTTTAATTTTAAATTTTAACATTTTTAAATCAACTAGAAAAACTAATTTTTAAACTGATTTTTTATTGTTCAGTTCGGTTCGATTTAGTTCGGGTCCAATTTACCTTTAACCGGTATTGTTATTATTTCCAATTCACTTAATTATTTTCAGTAGAGTTTAGTTCTTTGTTTGCCCCTATAATCTTCTTGATTTTTGTCTTTACCTTTATCCATAAATTTCAAACCACTATAATTCTCGATTTTATTTTAAAATTTTACGTTTTCATGTTTCGGATTTCTTATTATTAAAAAAAGCTTACAAACATATACATGAATTTTGGAATTTTTTAAAGTTATTTAGTTAGTAAAAAAAAATAGGGAACTAAAATACAAATATAAATAAGTTAGATAATTCTAGTTAGAATAGGTTTTTTCGGGAGTTTTTTTAATGGTATAAATGAAGTTTTCTTTAGTGAAATCGATTAAATTTGAAAAATTAGAAAGAATGATTAAAAAGTATATAAATTTAACAAAAAAATAAAGTTTAGAAACTAAATTATAAATAATTAAATTTTTGTAATATTTTTGAAAAGATTAAAGAATTAAATAAGATCAAAAAAGTATAATGCACAAATGAAAATTTTGAAAAAATTAGATAAATTAAAATGGTAATTTTGTTTATATTATAGAATTATTTTATCTATAATTATAATATACGATATAATTTTATTAATTAAAATTAAATTATTATATTTTAATATTATTTATTTATAATTTTATATTATTATAATATTATAAATAAGTGTATATATTATTTAATTTATTTAATTAATTATTAATAAAATATTAAAATTGTGTTCGTTTAATTATATTATATCATTTCTATTTATTATATATTTTAATATTCACTTTTACTCTATTTTAAATTTATAAAATATACCATAAATTTTTTATATCAATTAAATTTTAGTACTATTATAATACGAATGGGTATCAATAAGTCCAGTGCCATTTAAATCGGATACCTACGAGCATAAGTCAATCTAATGTGAAGAGCACAACATAAGCTATATCAGATGATGGAGTTGGCATGAAGCCCGACCTACGTGGGTTTTTTATCAGTAGTCCATGGAGCTAATTGCTCCGTTTTGACCACATTTCCGGCCGCCGGCTCCCTTTCTCCCACCTGTCCTGCATAGGACCAAATTAAGGAACGGTAAAAGTTCATTTTTCTTCCCTTCCCTTCCCTTCCCTTCTAAAGTTCCAAAAGCTGGATCTGCCAAGAATCGTCTTCTCCTATCATCTTGAACAAGCTAAACCTTACCTCTCCTGATCCACTCCATCGAAGCTTCCGTGTTCTCTTCAATCAGGTCAGAGATGGGTCTCCTATTCTCTTCTACCACCTTGGATGCATCTGATTGTATTTCCGCATATTTGTACTTGGCCCGACTCTATTTGGCCTCCAAGTGTCCGGGAGGGGGGACGATATTAGAGGGGGCATGCTTTGATCTTCTCGATCTTTTCTAGTTAGTTCTTGTGCTCGGGGGCGACGGTGTATAGGCTCCTCATAGCCTTGCCTGGTATGCTTTGAATAATAGGAAGGTCATATGAGGTCTTTTTGAAATTCTTTCCTGTCGGTTTTAAGTGAGCGAAATAATAAATTGAAGCATATCCTGATGTTATTTTACTTTTTGGTTATATTGAGGATTTTGTGGACTAATTGAATGTTTGGTTTGGATATAGAGAATTAGGCCGCGATGTTTGGTGCTGTAAGGCGGAGAATCGCTTCTGGGGGCTCTTATTCTTCGGTAGGAGCCTTCTCTTCTTTTTCTTTGCTGTAGCCTGATGATACTCGATATTAAAATCCAACTGTTGCAGTGATATAGCATAATTGGCAACTAGTGAATCTAATTCTTGTTTGTTTTATTTTATTCTCTAAGTTGTTTGTGCCATTAATGCAGAAAAAATGGAATTCTTCCCAGACAAGGTCTGCTGTGTCTCAAAAAAAAGTTTCTTCCATTATTGAAAATGAGGCTGTTCTTATTCAGGCTCAGGGACCTGCCCGCAAATTTGGTCAGCTCGCTTTTCTTGGTGAGTTTTGTAATTTATATCTTCATTAGTTTTGATCCAATCATCTGAAGCTAACAGCAATTGATGACTTCAAAATTTATCATCCTCTGACAGGACGATCACTCGGCTTAAGGCCTGTGAGGTGAGTAAAACACTATTTTATTTTCCATAATGTCTGATTATTGATAGTACTTGGCTTTCTCTGGGGTAGAGCAGTGGTGAGAAACTATCCATAACAAAATCAATTGGCTGATGTCGATAAAGGTTAGATAAAAAGTTGGAATACGAGATGTTTGCAGTAATCAACTACTAAATTGGCATCCACTTCACCCTCCACATGAAATCATTTTATGACTGTGCCAAAGGTATCCTGCAGGTTAGTTTCTACTCTTATGGCAGTAGCTGATTATTTTGTGTTTCACCTTACTTTTTTTGCAGGGAACTTGCTTTCAACTACCAAGCTGAGGCATCCTTGCAGAAATGGGGCCGTCCCTTTTCTTCAGAAAGTGGTATGACATCAACTACCAACATCATATATTTTATATAAGTATGTGATAAAATAATATAAATTTGTGATATAATATGCCATATTGTGTGTTTTCATCATAGAAATTTAACAATATGAACAGTCATTTTTTCCAGTTATTCTTAATTTCATGTCTCTATTATGTTTTCTTCATTGGGGATTAGTATAATTACTATTGGATATTTCTGACTAAGATAGATGGCTGAGAACATTTCAGAGATCAAATTTTGCATTTTTCGGGAATCCCCAACCTTTACATGATGATGTTATTTTTATGTGTGCATCTTTTAGGGGATTTGGTTGATGCTGTTGTACCTTATATGGGAGAATCTATCACCGATGGAACTCTAGCAACATTCCTGAAGAGTAAGTTGCTTGTCCGTGCAATGACTGATTTTTGTTGTTCTATAGAATTGCCCAGCTTTGTGTGCAGTCAGTTATGTGTTGACAGAATTTTTGGTTACCAGATCCTGGTGATCGTGTTGAAGTTGATGAAGCTATCGCCCAAATTGAAACTGATAAGGTATAGTTTATGCAATCTGTGATAGCATGGAGGATCCTGTTTGTTATCTAGAAAGTTGATTGAATACTCTGAAATTATACTTTGCTTCTGTGTTGGTTTCCTTTCATTTACTCTTACTCGTTTTGGAGTAGCAGGGTAGTAGTAGGGTGTGAAAATTTATTGACAGTGCTTCGAAATTAATGTTTTTATCAGGTGACAATTGATGTTACTAGTCCGGAGGCAGGTGTAATACAGAAGGTGTGTCATATTTTTTCCATATAATATATAAATTTGGGATCTTGATTAATATCCTTTTCCTTAACTTCTTCACTTCATCAATCATAGTTCGTAGCTAAGGAAGGGGAAACTGTAGAACCTGGAACCAAGATTGCTGTGATTTCAAAATCTGGTGAAGGGGTTTCTCATGTTGCTCCATCCGAGAAGGTGGATGAGAAAACTTCTACTGTTCCATCTCCTTCTGTTAAAAAGAAGCAAGTGCCTAAAGCTGAAACTACTCCAGTTGTAGAGAAGCCCAAAGCACCTTCTTCACCTCCTCCCCCTAAAAGATCTGCCAGTGAAGCCCAGCTTCCCCCGAAAGATGGAGAAAGACGTGTAAGTTCTTTTTGTAATCATATGCATGTTCCTACGAACAGAGCCAATGGTTACTCATCCTTATTGTGTTATTTAATTTTGATTCATCTAATTGCAGATTCCTATGACGAGGCTCCGTAAGCGAGTTGCAACAAGATTGAAGGATTCCCAGAACACCTTTGCTATGTTGACAACATTTAATGAAGTTGATATGTATGCTCTGTCCTCCTCTTATTGGCCAATGTTTTCCTGCAAATCGTATCTCTAGAATGATCTGAGTAGTAGTTTCTCAGTTTTATCTGCCAAATTTTCCTGAAATATATTACTCATGCTAATCCAAAAAATACCGTCTAATTTCTTTTACCTCTGCTGAATAAATCCAACCAGATTATCTTCCATGTGATGTTGCATATGCTTTTATTTTGTTCGTATCATTGCAATAACAATATGTGCATTGCAGGACTAACTTGATGAAGCTTCGTTCTGAATATAAGGACGCCTTTGTAGAAAAGCATGGGGTGAAGTTAGGGCTCATGTCAGGATTTGTGAAAGTAAACATTTACCATTTATTGACAAGAAAGCTAAATGTTTACTTAATATGCACTTGATTCATATTTGAGAATGTTAATTCTTCAAATCTTGCAAAGTCAGGCAGCTATAAGTGGCCTCCAGAATCAGCCCATTATCAATGCAGTGATTGATGGCGATGACATCATTTACAGGGATTACATAGATATTAGTATAGCCGTTGGTACTCCTAAGGTAAGTCTCGCCATCAAACAGAAGAATTTTGGATGTTTCTTCCTACTATTATTCAAGTGCATTATTTTTGGGGATGGTTGTGCAGTTTTGCTTCATTAATGCATCATATGTTACAGGGTCTTGTTGTCCCGGTTATTCGCAATGCGGAAAAGATGAATTTTGCAGAGATAGAGAAGGGGATCAACACACTTGCTAAGAAGGCAAATGATGGATCCATATCAATAGATGAAATGGCTGGTGGCACGTTTACAATATCTAACGGTGGTGTCTATGGAAGCCTCCTGAGTACACCTATCATCAATCCCCCTCAGGTTTACCTCCATCTAACTCATACTTGGAGACAGTAAAAGTCTGGTAGCTTATCAGTTCTGGTTGGGGTTAAACATTGGAAAAGTAAAATAAGAACATAGCTGCATGATAACTAGTTTATCCAAAAATATTGCATTTTTTCTGGTAAAATTGTACTAATTTTTTACCTAACAGATTGGTACAAACCATATTGCAGATGCCACAACTGTCTCCCGCTCATTTCTGATGCATTTTGAAAAATTTTCTATCAACTGTGGATTTCTTATTATTAGTTAGATGTGATAGTACCGATCTTCTGGTTTCAGTCTGCAATTCTTGGGATGCATTCTATTGTTAGTCGGCCAATGGTGGTTGGAGGAAGCGTTGTCCCCAGACCCATGATGTACATTGCCCTGACATATGACCACCGACTGATTGATGGAAGAGAGGCAGTCTTTTTCTTGCGCCGAATCAAAGATGTTGTAGAGGATCCTCGCAGGCTCCTGCTTGACATATGAAGAAGACCCCATTGCAGAAGCTTCTGCATGGTAAATGGTACCAGTGACTTTTCATTTGACTACATGTCTATAGCAATAAGCTACCAAAGCATGTCCTGACATCATACGCTATTCTTTTTGTCTTCTTGCCGGAATGAGTGGGAACAACTGCGGCTTGTTTTTTTTGTTCTACAGCTTGTTGCTCTCGGACACATTCTGCTTTCCGTTCGAGCAGATCAGAGAATTGATTGGTCCATCCTTTCATGGATGTTGAATAATTTGTCTACATGGGGACGATGGGAGACGATGTTTCCTCGAAGTTGATTATGTGTCACGGGCGTCAACTGTTGGCATGTATCAGAAGTAGCAAAAACATCTGTATTTGCTTGGTACAGATTGTACTTCTAGTCTATTTCTTTTTATGTTCATTGTCTGTTGGCATGCATCAGAACTAGCAAAAACGTCTGTATTTGCTTGGCATAGGTTGGCACTTCTAGCCTAGGCTGTTTCTTTGTATGCTCATTGTCTATCATATTAAATTTAATCATAAAGTTCATAACTCAATAAAATATTATGGAAAAGTTAAATGGGTAAAATCATAAATAATTGTAGTCTTTTAAATCACAAATACATTTTTTTGGTGGTTGAATTTAAAGATAAGTAATATGTGATATTATGTATGACTATTAATTTATCAAATCAATTTATTTATTGAGTTTATATGTAAATTTAATTAAATTAAAATTTGGCCAAGATTATTTCTCTGTTTAAATTTATTTTATCTTAAATAGTTATAATGTTTTTTATTTATCAAATTTAGCAATCATTTTTTCATCAAAATTACATATGCCTAAAAAATGTATGATTAAAAATACTTAATAAATGTCATAATTATTTCACATAATTATTACAAGTTTGTCCCTATAAAAATGATGTGATATATTTGATGGGTTATACCTAATTATGATAATTATAAATTATTGTGCTAAATTTAATAAAAAATATTAAATATTGTGTTCATTTAAGATAAACGAAAATTAATATGCTAAATTTGAAAACGTGATAAAAACTACGATTAAATATGTTAATAACCCTTAAAATTTCAATCTTTTACCTGCAAAAAGCTTTTTACTAAATTGAGTTATTGATAAAAACAACTCAGCCAAAAATTTAATATGTTCAGTAAACACCCTAAGTTAATGCCACGGCCCAAGGGCTCGGTTCAGTTGTACAATGACCGGTTTATTGGGGGATCTTGAACTGGAACAGGTGGATCTGACACTCGTGATGACGTCAGCATACCCGAATCTCTGTTTTGAGAATATTCTATTCCATGGCGGCCCTGATTCCGAGTTCACTTTCCAATCAAATAGACGAGAAACCCTTGCACGCACCTTTTCCAGTGTTTACGGTACCTTGTTTTTCAATGCAAACCTATACTGTGGTTGCACCAGATTCATTGGATCGTACCCAGCCTAATATCTTCAAAGCGATAGCTTTTTTGTAGCTTAATTTTCTTCGCTGATCATCGAAAGTACAGGAACACGGCATGTTCTGTTCCCACTAGTGACAACATACGCACGTTCTTCTTTGTGTATGCACCACCGATCATGATCATACTCACGAGAAACGCTAATAAATACAGTAAGTTCGAGCCTGTAAATATATGATCTCGCATCCTAAATTAAGATATCATTTTGTGGTATTGCATCAATTACATCAAATAAACCATTGTATATATATATACACACACTTGGAGATGGACATTATTTTTCTAGAAAACTACTGGAGAGTTTTTCCTAGGGTCACTCATTCTTATCCTCTCCACTACCTATTCTTGGGTTTTTGCCTCCATGGTATAATATAAGGGCTAAGCATCATAATCTATCATTTCATCCTTTTTTATTTTAAGTTTAGTGAATCGGACAAACTCAACCAAATAAAAAGGCTAAGGGCATCCGTAAGTACCCACTACCAAGTCAGATCCTAAGTAAAAAAGGGATTAACAATCAATTCAATAAGGTTATTTATAACCCCTTAAGATCCTATGGAATCATATTACTTGCGTGATGGACAAGGCGTAGGACCTCCTCAAATGGAAAATATGCAATGGACGCGATGTGATGTACATTGACAATCCCCTCCATGACAGTCCTCCTTGACCTACAATTTAGTTTAGTTCTTACCAAATCTTCCGGCCAACCAACCAGTCTTTAGTTTATTAAGCAAAACATAGCATATGTTTGTATGTAGCAACTTTGGAAATGGAAGAGAGACTAGTGATGAGGTAGCTTATTATCTATCTGGAGGAGGGAGAAAAAAAAAGGGGAAATTGTTTCTTACGTTATCAAATATGAAATGAACCATACATAATACTACTTTGCTTGGCCTGACAGCACGGGCTGAAATGACATGGTACGTGTCCGTCATATGGGACACTTTGGCGTACATCTCTTGCCTTGGAGCCTCACCAAAAGATAGGTTGAAAAATCAATATCGCCCCTAATGTGCAGTCCACCATTCGTGTCTAGATCGACAAATAGTCAAAGGCTAACTCTCTAGCTAAGGCTAACTATAGCCTAGGGACCAACTAGTTATAACATGGCTCCATTCGTTTCCTTTAAATGAAAATAAATGTGAAATAGAGAAGAGTGTTTGTACATTAGTTCTGCTCCTTATTTAAGATATACAAACAAATTTCATTGTATGGCTTATTTTTACTTTTTAATTAATTATATTCAAAATATACATTACATCTCACTAATCTAGGTTGAGTCAATCTATTCATATATAGATCTTGAATTGGATTGTACTATTTCATTTAAATCCATGAAATTAAAAAATAAGCCGAAAATGATTTGTAGTTAATGTGAAAATTTATTGTAAACGGAAAATGGATTGAACTAATATTTATTTAAAATTCATTAATTATAATTAATGTAATTTTTATAATATTATAAACTAATGTATAAAATAGAATGTTAACAATTGAGTTACGAAAAAGTGGTGCGAGTGTATTAAATATTATAATATTTAAAAATATATTATATACCGATAATAACTCATACTCATATTTAGTTAAAAGTTATTAAACTAATAATATTTTCTATTTATCAAATGTTAATGATATTCTCAACTATTTAAAAGCAAAATCGGAAGAAAATTGAAGTCAATAATCACTCAATCATACAAAACATACGTGCCCCCTTGTAAAATTGAAGTTAGAGGAAATACATGTACAATATTTTAAAATGGTTAGCATAGTCTTTTCAATCAAATGCACGTATTATTTAAATATTTATTAGCTAGACCGAGGGTGTGCCATGCAGCAGCTGCAGGAGGAATAAATTAAAAATAATAGTAGAGAGAGACGGAGAGGTTCCTTAAGAACCAAAAACGCTAAATTTGAAGAATACTCATTCATTACCACGCACATCCCAAGAACTAGCGGCATGCACTTGCACATCCCCATCCTATTTTCACCATTTTTCCCGCGTCAACTCCTTCAAAGTCTACTCCTTCAGCTATAATAAGTTGCCCCCCTCCCTCCCCTGATTGATCTCCTCCCAATACCTCTCAGCTGCCCCTGTGAGTCAAAAAATAATAATGGCATTTGCCCTAAAGATCTCTGTCCTCATGCTAGCTCTAACCATGGTCATGACCATCACCATCACCATGAAGGCCATCCCTGAGC
The DNA here is from genome assembly GCA_030064435.1 of Trapa incisa. NCBI lineage: Eukaryota > Viridiplantae > Streptophyta > Magnoliopsida > Myrtales > Lythraceae > Trapa > Trapa incisa. The sequence continues at coordinate 24,755,796 of CM057779.1, forward strand.
TTGACCCAAAGCCCAAGCCATCATCGCTGAACCACGCTGATCATCAATACCCGAGATCATCGAGGGGCAGTGACGATGACCCCATCTTGACACCCTCCGTGAGGGTCAGTCGGTTCCTGGCCGTAAACAACACAAACCCTAGGGCCACCACCCAGTGCAAGAAGGACAACAACATATGCATCATCCTCGGGGGCAGCGGTGGCCGGTGCTGCCAGAACACTTGCGTTGACCTGTTGACCAACAGGAACAACTGCGGCTCGTGCAAGAAGAAGTGCAAGTTCACGGAGACCTGCTGCCGGGGGAAGTGCGTCATGACGGCCTTCGACAAGCGGCACTGCGGAAAGTGCAACAACCGGTGTCCGGTCAACCAGCTCTGCGTGTACGGAATGTGCAACTACGGATGAAGCCCGTGGACGATGAATGAATGAATGAATGCTCGATCTAAATGGGGAGCTTCTAAAAGGGGTCCCCCTACGTTCGAGAGGTTTGGTGTTCATCTTATATATTATTGCCACACCATTATTTTTTTTCGTGAATAAAAGGATCCCTCCAATCCCTCTGTTCATTATTATATCATCAACAACATTCAAGATTTAGTCACGTTTGTTTTACATTACATATACGAATTCAAAATCCATAACTTTTTCATTAATGTTTCATCCAACTAATATTTTTATCCTTAATGTTTTTCCATCAAAATTGTCTAATATTCTGTAGTTTAGCTAATAAATTGGTCAAAAAGCTGATGTGCTCTATCAGACAATTTTGATAGTAGAAAAACATTATGGGTAAAGTTATTGGTTGGGTGAAATATCAAGGGTAAAGTTATGGGTGGACTCTTTTGCATATACATATACATATATAACATATGTGCCTTATATATATATATATATATATGATCCAGAATTGTAATTCGTAGATGGAGAACGTCTCAATAAGTGTTTGTACGAGTGTATGTACTTGATATACATTATAGCTGGAGTTGTGTTTAGTAAGTATATACAAATCTTTATTTTTCCACTCGTATCAATTAGGTTAATTATAATCATATATTAAAAACATTTTCTTGGAAGACAAAAAATACACCATTAGTTCTATATCTTTGAAAATTTTGGTACTTAGTTCTATATTTTTAAAAACAAATTTTGTGATCCTATATTTAAAAAAATGACATTTTCATTTTTACTTCTTTAAAAATGTCTTTTTATTACTTATATATTTATAAAAAGTGACACTTCCATAGTATATGTAATAATGTTTTAGGACTTAAAGTGATACTCTTATCAAATATATAAGATTTTAAAAATACCTCCTAAAATCTATTTATGGTTGATAAGAGTATCACTTTAAGTCCTAAAACATTATTACATATACTATGGAAGTGTCACTTTTTATAAATATATAAGTAATACCTCCTAAAATATATTTCCAAGATAATGTTTTTGCAGTGAGCTGAATTCTTGGCCCGGGAGTGAAATGAAATGTGTGTACTAAAAATATGATTAAATTGAGATTTATTTACTATAATAAATTAAATTAAAAAAAAATATTACAATTTTGAATATAATATATATATATATATATTTTTTTTAAAATAAAAAAAAATCAAATCGATCGAATTGATGGTTGTAGACCGATTTAGACAAAAAGTCTTCCCACACGTACACCGTTCCTATTCATGTTTTTACTCTGTTTTTTTTCCATTTGAACATATCAGAAAAACTTTTGAAAAATATCATGATTTTAATTGTTTATCTCTAAGAGGGTTCCTATAATATTTCCGTCATAGGCAGAAGTTTTTTTAAGTGTGATGGGAATTTTGAAACTCTATTTTGTCCAAATTGATGCTTCCAACTATCAATGACGCCGCCATTAGCCCTTGGCTACCTCGAACCCACTCCATGGACCCTTCACGATGTCTTGCACCACTGAGTGACCCCAATTAAGCTCGGTTTTGACCAACATTATAATATTGTAATCCCAAATATTTAATCAAATTGAAAATCAAAATTAAAAATTAAATCGAATCAAAATTTATTGTGATCCAATAATATATAAAGCAATTAAATTAAGTTAGAGTACATTTAAAATTACTTATTTGATCATCAAAAATCAAAAGTTATTGAATTTGTTTGTATTTATAAAAATAAGTCAGCTCTTAATTTAAAAATAGAATAATATTTATAAATTTTAATCGTAAATAATATCAATAGATAATATTGAATAAATAACGAGAAAAATTTCAGTTATAAAATTATTTGTATTTGAGTCGAATATAAATGTGAGACCATAACACTCTTATTATGGGTTAATAATAATCTTAGAAGATAATTAGATTAATTGTAACAAATAAGAAAGAGTTATTTACTTTCGACCCAGCATGACCGATGGAGTAACAGGGAGGAATCGATTGTTATTGATATTAGATTGGTACTATACTTTAATAATTTATTAAATTTATATCTAATGAATAATATAACATTCTTGTTCCATATAAACTTGTGGTGGGTGTGTTCGTTAATAAATATCCAAACTACATGTGGATGATTAGTAATGTAACTTCATTCCAACCTCTTCGAAATGCAATAAGTTTTATAAAAGACGCTACAAATGACTATTTTGCTATGGAGGTGGGAAACCTTGATACTTAGCTTGTTAATGTCTCTTAGATATAAAAATTTAAAGTACAGAGGCAAAGTGACTAATAATCAAACAAGTAGTACCAAAATAGCATAAATGCACATATAATGCCACAAAAATTGTTCATGAAGAACCAAAGTTATTTATGGTTGTAGGATGCTAGGAATAATGAGTAAAGCACTCCAGCTCCGGGAAAAGTAAAGGAAGAAAAAAGTGTTTGCGTGAACCTTATAATAATAACATCACATAAAATGTAGATAAACTCAAGAAATGAGTAAGGTGATAAGGAACACATTCCATACATTGGAAAATGAAAAAAAACGTATGATGGAGTGAATAATAAAGTGAACTAACCTACCAAATATAAAGAAACAATGAGGTATTAGGAATATGAAATACACACCAACCTCATTGATTTAAAAGAAGGAGAAGCCAGTGGGTGATATTCAAAGGATCTCGAGATCCCAAATCCACCAAAACGTGTAGGAATAAGGGCTGACTCGTAATCACCTAATATGTTTTACTATTCTAACAATTGAAATATGATTTGAACCCAAAAGTAAAGGAGATTTTTTTTGTAAAGTAGTATCACGACTTGGTGAGTAATAACAAAAGTTGTGGTCGAAAATAATAAAATCTTAAATAATTATTAAGAATTGGTTGAGAGATAAAATATTCTAACATATTTAAAACTCAAAAAAAGTTAAAAAGGAGGTATACCTACTAAGACGTAGTTGAGATTTGAACCACTAGGGGGTATGTGGTAGAAAAAGTCGAGATGTTAATCTAGTCTAACAAGTGTGTAACCATGCATACCATAAAATTTTGCAATTTCAAATGATGGTAAAGAGGGATATACCTATGTATATGACTTGAATCCCATGGTGGAATGCAGTTATAAGTCAAAAGAGGCTTTATGATTGTTAGCAATTAGGATCTTAGGGTTATGTCAAATAACTTCTTAATCAAGTGAGTGGTAATGTACCCATATGGTCATAAAGAACTGTCATTTTTTAGAAATGAAGGGTCTTATGTTAATAGATTTTTATGACAGAAGAGGAACACATGCATTGACAAAGAGTGAAGGTAAATAAAAACATGGAGAAAAAGGGTGAAGGACGGAAGTGAAACACATGCATTGACAAAGAGTGAAGGTACATAAAATATGGAGAAAAATGGTGGAGGAGAGAATGTATAGAATTGAAAGAGGTAAAAATGTAGAATGAGAGTGTCAATTTGAAACGCCATATTAGAAGATGAGGTATTCAAAAGCTAACTTAAATTAGTTACCATACTACAAAAAATGTGTTGGAACATTATTGTTGTAAAATATTCTAAAAAGAGGTGAAGATAAGAAATTATAGTAGAAGAACCAAGGCTTAAAATATAAAATACACAATTTTTTTACACCGAAGTAAAATTTGTTAACCTTGAAGATAATAATAACTTAATAGAAAATTCTCATACCTTTTTTTGTATGGTTCTCTTTTTCAATTACTAGCTCTATCGGAGCTATTTCTGGGCATACGGGATCTATCTCTACTCTTTCTTTCTTCCCTGACACCTTTCCTTTCTTTCGTGGTTCTCATTCTTAATTACTAGTCCTATTGGAGCTATTTGTGGGCATACGAGATCTATCTCTACTCTTTCTTTCTTCCCTACCACCTCAAAAAATATTTTGGGGAGAGAGTGAGCTAATGCTTAGTGAGAGATGACTGATTATCGAGTCGATATCGTCTTTACTCAAAATTATTATAAGGCTATATCATATCATTTTTTTAATTACTTTTCATCAAACTATTCTAGGGGTTGGGATCTCTTTTCAAAACGCTTGTCTACCATAGTTACTCTTAAAATCCTCCCAATGCAATTTACTTAGCCTTCTTTCGATAGATTTCATATCCGTGTCATTTCTAATTACATAAGATTTCACTATACTCTTCGGTCGTATTTATCACGATCGAACCGCTTTTACCGATGAGGTTAATAAGGGTATTCCACTATTTGACCATTATTTCATAATCAGGCTTAGTTCCCGAGTAGAGTCGTTGCTCTCACAAAAACTAGTTTATTGACACATAAATTAATTGCAATATGAAACATAACACATTTATTTTCCCTTGTATCCACACTTATACAAATGCTATGCATGAATCCAATATATAAAATGTGAGAATGCATCATGGACTGATAAGGAGTTGGACTCATTTCTATAAGGATGTCAATAGATCGGGTCGGGGTGGGTTTTAGTGGACCCGCGCCCGACCTGAGCTCGAATCCAGCAGACCCGCGCCCGAGTGGACCTGAACCTCGGGTGCACCTGGTGGATCCAGACCCGACCCAATTTTGGGTTTGCTAGACCCGAGACCCGCTTGGACCTGAGGCTTGGGTCCAGAAATTGGACTCGAACCCGCTGCTCGGGTCTATCTTATTTTTTTAATATATATTTTTTACCAAATATAAAAAAAATTCAAAATTATTGTAATATATAAATTTTCTAATATTTATTTGGTAATTTAATTTTTTAAATGTTTATTATCTTTAATTTACCTAATAATTTACTAGTATAATTTTTCATTAACTTTAACTTGTAAATAATAAAAAATGATCAATAAAAAATACGATTAATTAATAAAACTGTGAATGTTAGAGAATTAATTGACAAATAATATACCGTAATATTAATATAATTTTATATCAAATAATATAGTGTGATATTAATTTAATTTAATATAAATTTTATAGTGTAATTTTTACAAGTATTTATAAATTTATTATGGTATAAGAAAGAAAAAATAATATATTAGGTTATAAGAAAGGAAAAAAATTAATATAACATGTCGAAAATATATTTATAAATCTATTAGAATATATGAAATAAAAAAATATAATATAATATAATATATTTATAAATCTATCAGTGTATAAGAAAGGAAAAAATAATATAATATAAGAATGTTATAGAAAAAGATATAGTAATTTTTAAATTACTTTTTTATTAAAAAATTTTAATATTTTTTTACTACATTTAATGAAACGACGTGGTTAAATTAAAAAAATAAAAAAAATTTAAAACGAATGTGGGCCCATATTCGGGTCTAGCCAGCGGGACCCGAGCCCGCAGTAATCAAACTAGTGGGATCCGAGGCGCGGGTCTCGAGTCTAATCTATGGACCCGAACCCCAGCACGGACCCGAGAAGACCTGAAGCTACTTGGGTCCGCTCGGGTCGAGTAGGGACCCAAAGCTCGGGTCTTGTGTTCCATTGATATGCCTAAATTTCTATTTAAAGTCATAATTTGTAATTAGTATAAAATTTTCAATCTTATAAACCCACAACACTTCTCTATTTTATTCAATTTATTATTATATTCTCAACAATCACAATTCAATACACATGGGCTCCCTATCGACCCAATTGTCTATCGATAATTATCTCCGGCTATCGGTAATTATCTCACATGGTAGACATTCATGCATTACCTCAATATTTCTAGCACATTTGTTGTATTCATACTTAGAACATAATATTTACTCAACTATCTATATTTCATGTTCATTAATTCAGACGCAATAATTCCTATGGGAGTTAGGTTCATTAATGTTCTTTTTACTTACAATCTCATACCCAATCTTTTTTGGAGATTATCGGTTATTAACTTTTATATTATATGGGCCTTCATTTCTTTTAGACCCAATGAGTATTATGCTCACTTGATTTACTTGTATACTCATAATCCTCTTTTAAAACATGAATTTAGGCTCATTTTCTTAATATAGACCTTGTCTCTTTTTTTTATAAGAGAAACATGTGTAACCCCTTTTTACTTATGGCAATTTAAGGGTTCATATCTCATCCCTACTTAACCCTTGATTCATATATAATTGTAATTAATTATTGGTTATTGATTCATTATTTTTAATTTTTTATAGATAGCTTTTCTATGCTTTCCAAAAATATTTTTTTAAAATATTTATATCAACATTTTATATAAGTTACCTATAATAGTAAAATCGATTGAATTAGAGGATATTATGATACAGTTGATGTTGATAAATCGGGAACAGGTATGGTAATCGATTGAATTAGAGGATATCATGAGACAGTTGATGTTGATAAATCGGGAAGAGGTATGGTAAAAGTGATAGCTTTGGAGTAGTTATAAATTTTTACCAGTGAAGTGTATGATTATTAATTAAAAATTAGAAAAATAAATTTATAATTTTAATTAAATTAAATAATTTATTATATACTATATATATAAAATTGAAGTATATTAAACATATTATATAATAAAATAATATATTATGTAAAACAATTAACTTATTATTATAATAAAAAAATTAATATTAATTATATAATAATCAATATATATACATATTTTATAATTATAATAAGAAAAATAATATAAATATATATAATAAAAATATATTACATATATTCATTTTTATGTATAATATTTTTATTACATAATTATGTAACATAAATTTATATAAAATATTATTAATATATAAGTTTATTTAAAATATATTAGAATAAAAATAAATTAAAATAAATAAGTAAATAAATTATAATATAAAAAAATAAAATAAGAATAAAAGAAGTGTATTAAAATAATTTAAACAATAAAAAAACACACAATACCTTAAAAACTACAAATAATTTAAAGTTTACCTTTTACTATAAATTAAGATACAACCACTTCAAATTATTTCTTTTTATTTTATAAAAAAATGAGTTATTATTCTATTCGTTTAAATTCCTAACTTTCAAACAACTCAATTCAAATATATAATATAAAATATATGATTTCTTAAATTATTTTAAGAGAAATTTAAATTTTATCTAAATTTATTTGTTAAATAAAAAAATTTATCATAATTTTAAGGAATTTAAAATAATTATAAAATTTGATTAAAATAATACCAAATAAGAAGGATAATATATTGTAATTATATATATTAAATATATTTTATTTTATTTTAATATAATTTGATATTATTTAAATTATTTTAAAAAAATTATATTATAATTAATATATTTTTATTAATTTATCAAAATTTTCCTCACATAGTAATTCTTGGGAGGTGTAAGGTTTTAACTCGGTTCCTTTGGCCACCAATTATTAAATTAATAAAAATAGAGAAATAAATTTCCCAATTAAATAAAAAAAATAGAATTACACGAGTCTCGACCGGTCGGCCCACTTTTTTTGCACCATCTCCGCCTACCTCATTCTTGTTCCGTCACCACCACACTTCCTCTCTTCGGCCTCGTTATTATCGTCTCGGCCTACGCCGTTCAACACAATGCTATCCCTCCAGTCTCCACCGCTCGGCGCTTCTCCTCTCGACTCTTTCCGTCTAAAATCTGCCACCAATGCCACGTCCACCACCTTGTTCAGATCCATGCGCCGCACCCTCCCCCTCATCAGGGCCGCTGTGTCCCCCACTGTCTCCGCTCCCAAGCGTGAGACGGACCCAAAGAAGCGCATCGTCGTAACCGGAATGGGTCTCGTATCTGTGTTTGGATCCGATGTCGATGCGTACTACGAGAAGCTCCTAGCTGGGGAGAGCGGAATCGCCCCAATTGACAGGTTCGACGCCTCCAAATTTCCCACGAGGTTTGCTGGGCAGATTCGGGGGTTCGCTTCGATGGGCTACATCGATGGGAAGAACGACAGAAGGCTCGACGATTGCCTCAGGTACTGCATTGTCGCTGGGAAGAAGGCTCTTGAGGATGCTGATCTTGGTGGAGAAAGTCTCTCCAAGGTAGTTCTTCTGCAGTTATCCTCATGTATCCTTTTGAATGATATAACAAAAAATTAATGCACTGGATAGACTTACTCGTAATGTCTTCTCGATTCATGTTGAATATTGTCATTCGAACATTATAAATCCTTAACCTAAAGTGATACCGAAAAATGAAGCAAGCACTGGGAATTTCCTCCATAAAAATTTCGTGCCATTTCGATGTGATTTTTATAGGTACTGTACATGGTTAATCTATTATGAGAACATGTTAATCTTTGATGAATCTACATTACTTACACTATCATTTTAAAACGCTGAAGGTAATGAACCCTTGGATGTTGGGAACTCGTCATTTTCTTGCTTTTCCATATGTTAATGACATTCTGAGTTTTATTCATACGTGCCAAGTTTTTTCTTATACAAGTAAAATAACTGAATTAACTATAGAATTGGTCAGCCTATGTTGATCTCTAGAAATTAAGATCTTAACCACATTTACTATCCAGGCCTTGTTTTCCTTATATACAAGCTCCATAGGTTTAATTTTTCTTACTCAATCCAGGAATTGACATCTTCTGAGCTGTCAATGGGCGCTTGGGAGTTGTGATACTTTGTTGTTTTGTTTTACATTTTAAACCACAAGTGCCATTGTTTGTTCATGCAAAATTTTTCTGTTTGGGTTTCAAACATGGTCTTTATCCTGTAATGAATTCCTAGCTTGTGCTATGTTTGGTGGATTTGCTTGCCCTTTTTCTGGCAGGGATTGGGGGACCATGGACGAGAGTTTCCCTTTGTTACAAATAGATAGTGAAATCGTGCATATGTTCAGCGTTAATATTATTAGTTTTCATGGCCTTTAGTTTTCTGTAACATTTGAATTAATAAGATTATTCTGAGGACAAACTGACCACCATGCTAGTTTCTTTTCTCAACAGATTGACAAGGAGAGGGCTGGAGTACTAGTTGGAACAGGTATGGGTGGTCTGACCGTCTTCTCTGATGGGGTCCAGTCTCTGATTGAGAAAGGTCATCGGAAGATAACTCCCTTTTTCATACCCTATGCCATAACAAACATGGGATCTGCCCTGCTAGCAATCGAAATGGGCCTAATGGGTCCAAATTATTCAATATCTACTGCATGCGCTACTTCCAACTACTGCTTCTATGCTGCTGCCAATCATATTCGCCGTGGTGAGGCTGATCTTATGATTGCTGGAGGAACTGAGGCTGCAATTATTCCAATTGGTTTGGGAGGCTTTGTGGCATGCAGAGCTTTGTCTCAAAGAAATGATGAACCACAAACTGCGTCTCGGCCATGGGATAAAGATCGTGATGGTTTTGTGATGGGTGAAGGTGCTGGAGTATTGGTAAGTTTATTCCTTCTCATATAAAGTTTTTCCCTTCACCCCACAGGTGAGTAATAACCAGTGGATCTGCAGTTTAATGTAGGTTTACTCATTGTGATGTTCATTTAGGGCCATGCCTGATCTGCCCCCTTTTGGATCTTATTTGGAAGTATGTGGTAAACCTTAATTTTCCACTAAAGCACAAAAGTCGGGATCTTTTGGAAATGTATTAGGGAAAAGAGAAGGGAAAAGTAAACAGAGTGTCTTCAGTCTGCCATTATGCTGTTTTTACTTTATACTTTTGTAATTGTGTAACTCCCTAATCAGTTCAATTGCCCTCTTACACATGTATGCAATCAGAATTTTGAACTTGTGATAATGCTTTTAGGTTATGGAGAGCTTGGAGCATGCAATGAAACGAGGAGTACCTATTATTGCTGAATATTTGGGAGGTGCGGTCAACTGTGATGCTTATCACATGACTGATCCAAGGGCTGATGGACTCGGAGTTTCCTCTTGCATTGAAAGAAGCCTTGAAGATGCTGGTGTCTCACCTGAAGAGGTACTTTGAGCCTCCATAATTTTATTGAGAGTTTATGCACATCAGTATTTTTCTTATATCTATTTCCCAGCTTGTTTTTGTTCCAATTCATTGCTATTAATTTAATATTATTTCTTGCTTTTGTGAAATCCCGAGCTGTAAGTTCTCTTTGATGACTAGTGCTATTTTCGTGTATCTTATAGCTCCTTAATGCCCAATTTAGTGGGAATTATCTTTTCATTGATAATTTCACGTGGAAATGCTTCAATAGTACAAATTCCCTAGTCTTAGGATACCTGCTGGAAAGATGAGGAAATGCCCATTTTCAGCAACTTCATTTCAAAACCTGCATAATGGGGGCTGCAAAGATATAATCTCAACTTGCTACTCCTTGGCTTCTCAAATTCTTTAGGTCAATTACATAAATGCACATGCCACTTCAACTCTTGCTGGAGACCTTGCTGAAATAAATGCTATCAGGAAGGTTTTCAAGAACACCAAGGATATTAAAATCAACGCGACTAAGGTAATCTATATATTCCAATTTTTTTCCCACTGCTTGTTGAACCTTATGTCCCATAACTTCTAGTCGATGATTGGACACTGTCTTGGTGCTGCCGGGGGCCTGGAAGCTATCGCCACTATTAAGGGAATAACCACGGGGTGGCTTCATCCCTCAATTAATCAATTTGTAAGCAGTTTTGAATTTTCTTATAGTATTTACTTGGTATACTTTTATTTGAACTTCCATGCACAGAGTATAACCCATACTTTCAATATTAAATAACCATAGAATCCGGAGCCCTCAGTAGAGTTTGACACTGTTGCCAACAAGAAACAGCAGCATGAAGTGAATGTGGGTAAGATCTCTCATCCCTAAGCTTGAAATATCTATTACAACTGTTTATGCCTAGGCATCATAAAAATGTCAACCTTATATATATATGTATCTATTTTGCACTAAAAGAATCTTCTTATATCTCCACTTAATCTATATGATTTTTTTACCTTATAGCCGTGAAATTATGTGCAGCAATCTCAAATTCATTTGGATTTGGAGGACACAATTCGGTAGTAGCTTTCTCAGCATTCAAGCCCTGATTAATCGCGTCCTCACATTTGCATCATCAATGAGGATGACCTGGTTTTGCCTACCTGATTCATTTTTCAATTCCTATTGGGTACTTCTGGTGGAGCAATTGCTGCAAGAATAGTTCCTTGCTGCCGTTTAAAGTTATTGTAATTTAATAAGCTGAGATCTCTAGTAGATTCTCATCTTGTCTCTAATTTATGAGTATTGGAATTTGTTTGTCACAGGCAAAGATTTTGTTTGAATTCGTAGGACTTCATATTAGGAAGTATCTGTTTGTCTTGTGGCTTTATTTCATTCTACTATGTTTGAATTTTCTTTTTTGCCCTTGTCCAAAGCATACATTATCTATGTTTGCAACAAGTATCTAAAGCCAATCTTTGAATATATGTTTTTTTTGTAGAAAGGGAATTATATAAAAGAAAAAAAAACTACTTTGTCTAATACATAGGACCCCTCTACAGGCGGGTTTATGATAAGTATGCATGACTCGGGGTGAATCTATTGACGAGGATTTTGCAATCAAATCAATTTACCCATATTTCATTGGATTTACCCTGAAGTACATTGGATTTACCTCGCCAAAACGCATGTTTATAGCCTAGATACAACAGCCATAAATCCATTTGTGGTGATCACTGCTCGGAGAAAACTTGAATATAGTCTCGGCCTAGGTTGACTTCGAGCTGGTTCTGGTCATAAAATAAAAAATTGAATTATATTAAATTATATTAGTTTTATCGAATTGGTTAGAGTTCTTTTTTGTATAATTTTTTAGCATTTATCCAACCTCACCTTATTTTAAATTAAAATATTGAGTCGACCAGTTTTAAATATCAACCTAATTCGTTTTAAATCTCACCTAATTTAAATTCGAATCACCTAAATTAACTTATATTGATAGAAAGATAGTTTGTTTATATATCAAGTATTTACGTAATAAAGTTAAGTACGGTAAGAGTAATTAATTTTTTTTGTTGAGTTGGTTGTTTTGTTTTGAGTATTATTGTTGTTTTTTATTAACATCTATTCTCCGCTTCAAGAGAAAAAAAATCCTTATACATTTGCCTATTGATTTGAAATATTATTTTATTAGCATTATGTGAGTGTGGTAAGAGATTATGTTCCGTATTAGTTTGTTATGAGGTGATTTATTTTATTTCTCTCCTATTTTGGAGTTTCATTCTAACTTTATTCTTAATTTTCGTTTTCATCTTTAATTCGGGATTCATTTTTTAACTTATAACATTATTATTAGTTTGATATTCTATTCCTAATTAATACTCTTTTTTTGTTCTACTTGTACTTAAACTGGATTCTAGTGTTACATTAACTCCTAAAAATTTAACCACTTGTGGAGGAGGGTTTTTCACCTCTTATTTCATGGGATATTTATATTTTCTCAAATCCATACAATTTTGATATTATCAAGTATTTTTGCCATCCTTTATTCTCATTCTTATACAAATCGCTCATTTTGTCCAAACTTAGCCTTGTCATTTATCTCATATTCGATAACGTCATTCTCTATAATACTCCTTCCAGAGCCAATATTTTTTGAGGTTTCTGCTAATCACCTTAGATTGCAGATCACTCACTCGGTTATTTGTGTGTACTCCATCGTTCATGAAATTATAAAATCCGTGGACATCTTTAGATGATACTAATCTCCTAGATAATTAGGTAAACTTACAACTTACCCCTCTAAGTATCTATTTCGTCCTTAACCCTTATGGGGTCTCCCTAACCTAAAATGTTTCATAAGTACCTTTCTTTGTAACCTTTGTGGTACGTTCTTTATTCCCATACGTTGATTTTCCTTAAATTCCCGAGTCCTAGTCGCTTTGAGATTTCACTCAAGTATTGTCTTGCTGGTATTCCCATCTACCAATTTTCAATTCCGAAACGTTCATCCAGACATTTGGTATTCATAGTTAGATAGAGCCTTTCCTTTGTCCCATTTTTATAAGGGCAATTTTTATAACTTTTGAAGTTTGTGTCTAGCACTCCCCTCTTATCATGTCCCATCTATCTCTATGGGAACCCATCTCATTTTCTCATAATCTCATTTTCATAACTCTTGTACCTCAATTGGTAGGGTACTTATAGAGTTTTCACTCAAATCTTGCCACTTAAAGTATCTACCCATTTCTAACCATTTTGGAGGATTAAAAAAACATACTCCTTACTTACTCACCGAACTCTATTGAGAATCTTCTTAGTAGTACACTGGTTTACAAGATAATACTTTACCTCATTTACTAACATCCCAACCATGGTCCATCCTTGTGACCATAGTCCATCTAGTTCCTTCTAGACTTTCATAACATAAATTCATATCTTACTCGTATGTTCCTTGGCACATACCCCTTTAACTTCGAGTCTTAACGCTTGATCTCACATGAGACTCATTCATTACCTCATTCTCTTTCAAACATACTTCATCCCGACCTCTCCTGAGTTTTAAGGGATCATCTTCACATCCTATCTATTGACCTTATTGGTGCTCCAAGAATCCATCCCATCTCTGGATGGATGCAAGTGTGAGGTTCACATTTGGTACTTTATCTTTCATTAACTTCCCCTATCATTGTCCAATTTATTCGTCAATTTTCTCCTTGTCTTTTGACGAGTTCTTTGCTATAGTTTAGCATAAGAACATCTTTCATCATGTCCATACTTCTCTTTAGTACACTTTGCGAACTTCTGATCTATTCTAGTGGGTCACTTGTGGTTCTTTATAACCAATTTACCCATCCACTAAAAACTTACCTAATCCCCATTATCCAGAGATGGGTGCGTCTGTGGTTCTACAAAACATACCTTAGTTGGTCCTACCATATTATAGCATTGTTCTCTTATGAAATGTATTTTCTTTTTGGCATGACATGTACCTTGTCACGTTCCGACCCGGTTTGGTCGGAATCCCATGAACAACTCGCCGCTCTCTTGGTTCAAGAGAAATTCTCCCCTTCTTAAATCCAAGAGTAGCCAGGTGTAATCTCAACTTTATTTCATGGAATAACATATATAAAATAAAATATAAGCTTAAGAAAATTAAGCATACTTGATAGAGGGTAAGACTTGGTGTTATCCATCATTTCTCTATTTATAAAAAAGGATAAAAAGGTGGGTGAGTTTCTACAACTTAATGAATGAGTATTTAAATAAGATTTTAAAAAAATAGTTTAAATTGGAGTGTATCAGACTCCTTATTTACTTTAAAATATTTCATTCTCAAAATCTCAGTTTTTATAACCATATCTCATCATTAACTATAAATGGTGTGTTTACTGACTAACACACGCCCTTCGTCATGAAGGAAACACACATTTGCACGGTAGCACGTCCACTACACCTAGATAGAAACACGCCCATTTCTACCCTAAAAATGAGTGGATGTACGCGACATCTGACCCTCAATCCCGTAAAGAAAACTCTGTGTCCATATAAGGATAGAGACCTCATCCCGACCCCACCCCGGCCTCATGCACATGAAGCTACATCGAGCTTTTTTTACTACTGGCATGACAATCTGCCCTTATCTCCACCATGTCATCCAGTAGCCCCTAAGACGCATCACTACCCCTCTTGGGTGTCTTAAAGGTCTCATACCTTAGTGCATGCACAAAAAAATAGTTTTCCACATAAGACATTAAATTTGTGGTGTCATTGGTCCAACGGTCTTGACCCTCAACTCGACCTGCAGCGGTTTGTCTCGACTGGTCCGTCGACTTGACATGTTGCACTACCGTCAATCCATCGAGTATGTAGGTTCTGTCTTGGTACCATGGCCAAACATATCATTCATTTAAAGTTTTCTTAGCTTAAACTCATGTTTGTTTACGAGCTCCTGCTCGTGCCAACTGGCCTTGGGCCCACTATACGAGATTTTTCAAAATTGGGCATATTAGCCGCCAAGTTCCAAAATCGAGGCCTCCAGGCTATATGAGCATCTCAAGCTCCCGTCAAGAAGGTCTCCCAAAAAGTTTAAGCAATGGCATACTGTCAGGGGAGAGCATTTCTGACAAAATAATATTTTTATTTGTCCATCACACCAACCAAGTGTGAGTACATCTCCGCTTATAACTGATAAGCGAGTTTTCTATTTCCTTCCAGAAAATTCATCATACCAACCGGGTATGATCTACTTACAACTGATAAGTAGTTTTTCCGCGTAATTTCCCATCACTCTACTCAGGTGTGATGGTTAAAATTTCACTTAGTAGTGCGTTTTCATTTCCAAGGTATTTATCATCCCAACGAGATATGATATAAAAATCCCACTCACCTGTAAATGCAGTGAATTTTCTCTCAACCGGATTTTCACTTTCACACGAGCTTATCTTGGCCGGCGTTCCCGGTACTTCATGTTCCTACACAATATGAACATCCTTGTTCATTATCCCTTGGTCTAATAGCCTTAATTTATCGTAAATTGATGAAATACTCAAACTTTTCTATTTATTGCAATTAGGTCCCTAAAATTCTTTTTCTTTAACTTTAGGTCCCTAATGCCGATTTTCCCCTAAATTGAGTCCAAAAACTTCTAAAATTCACCTTAGTACTTCAATTTATTCAAAATCACAAAAAGGGGTTAAAGTTTCCCAAATTTCTAATTTGGTCCCTAATTTTTCCAACATTAACATTTTGCCCTTACTTTACAAAAATGACAAGTTTCACCCCAAAAATTCTAAAAATTGCCCAATTGGTCCTCCAACATCTTTATCATGCCCAATTGGCCCTCAATTTTATGAAATTGCACTTTAGTCCCTCAAATTTTTGAAATCCCCAAAATTTCCCCAATTTTCTTCGAAATTCAACCTTCCAACCTGACCGGATTTGATTTAATCAAATTGACCAATTAAATGAGTTTAATTTTTGAAATTGAAGTTAGATTTAAGTTCCTACACCTTCATACAATTCAATTGCACTTTGAATCGCACGATTTGACACTAGAATGAGATCAAACGGAGCTTCGTCGGAAAACTGGACTTAGAGAGAGAAAGCTTCGAATGCTTACCGTCGGGGGCGCGACAGTTCGAGTTTTCGATCTAGACAGATAGCTCTTGTCCTGAGGTTCATTCTAGTATCAAGAATCGCATTAATTGATGCCAAATTGAGGGAGAATTTGGCCAATGAAGTTTTATCGATTCTCTCTAGCACTGATCGAAAATTATAAAGGGGAGCCAAATTGAATTACCTTTCTTGTCACGCCCCGACTCGGTTTGATCGGATCCCTGTGATCAACCTGCCACTCTCCCGGTTTATTAAAAGATTTCTCCTTATTGTAAACCATAAAGAGTAAGGCGTCCTTTAACCTGCACATTTTCCTGGAATATTATAATCAAAACTGCATGAAATTTAAAACTTTACATAACTGTCTTACAGGCATCTTAGTTGACGGTCTTTAAGGGGAGGCTTTCCGATTTTTCCTGAAAGGATATAAGGGAGGGGGTGAGTACGACTACTCAATGAATGAGTTTTTAAAAGCTTTTGACTTTTAAGAAAAACATTTATATGGAGTGTGCCAGACTCCTTTGTTTTTAAAAATCCCTTCATTTAAAAATTCAGGTTTTCCCACCATTTCTTATTTACCACGGTGTGTCATCACCCAACACACATCCTTCATCATGAAGGTTACACACATTCGCAAGTCAGTATCACTTCCTGCCACCTGGATAGAAGTACAACCACTTCTATCCTGGGAATGAGTGGATGTACATGACATCCGACCCACAATCCCAAAATCACTTCTTCGTGTCCGTATGAGGACAGAGACCTCATCCTGTCCCCACCCCGGTCTCATGCGCTTGGTGCTACTCCAGATTTCACACAGACACCTGGAACGACGAACTGCCCTTATAGCCACCAAGTCGTCCAGTGCCCTTAGAACGCATCACTACCCCTCATGGGTGTCTTGATGATCTCGTACTCACAGTGCATGCACAAACAATGTTTTCTTATATTGCCATGTAATATGTAGTGCCACTAGTCTAACGGCCCCGACTCTCAACTCAACCCGTAGCTGTTTGTCTTGACTAGTCCGTCGACCTGTAATGTCGCACTAACGCTAGTTGACTGAGCATGTCGACCGAGTTTTTCAAAATTAAAAATTTCTAAATTAATCTAAATTCATTCTCTATCAAATGGTAGCCCCAATTCTCCAATTTGAATTTTCTAAGTCATCTAGAAAAATGAATTTAGCATATGGTTCAATAGTGGTTCAAACTGGTCCAAACCGGTTCAATCCGGTTCGGATTCGGTTCACCTGAACTGATTTGGTTTTCATCTCCAATTCATTCTAAAGTCATTTTTCATTACTTTTGTGACTCTTTAGGTCACTCGGGATCCATAAATTTTCCGAATTGCCCTTTCTCTATCGGTTCTGGTTTATAAACTAACTCGGTTTTCTCTTTGGAAATGACCGATTCGATCTAGTTCGGATCCGGTTAATGTGAACCGGTTTGATTTTCTCTTCTAGATGGTCCTAAGACCCTCTTCCAAGGATTTTATGACCCCTTTAGGTCACTTAGTAGTTGTAAATTTCTCAAATTGTTCCTTCACTAATAATCGGGTTTGTGAACCGATTCGGTTTGACCGATTTTTTTTTCGATTTTTCTTAACTCCAAAAGACGAGATTTACATACCTACTAAGAGTAAAATGTCATATCACCTCACTTGACCGCACTTAACATTTATTGTTGGTTGACTAGATATATTTACCATTAACTAAGATTTGTGTGATAATAATATAACATTTAAGGTAGGTTGACTTAGATGTGAGTTGTGAGAATGGGTAAATAGTAAGTCATTCTTTGACTTATGATCACTTATATGAATGACTTTGAACAAGTCATTATCTTTGTGATTATGCACATTTATCAATTTGAATGTCATAGAATTATTCGGTACCAAGACAACCCTTAAATTATGCTTGTATATGTAAGGTTAGCTAAACCGTCTTTGATGGATAAATATTTGTCAGTGAATGTCTAAGATTAAACTAATATGATTTGAGATATTTATTATGATTATATGACATTCAAATAATTGAACTTATCAATTTGTTTGAATGGATTATTGTGATCGTGTGTCATTTGAGTAGTAAAACTGTGACTAATTGTGATTGTATGACATCCAATTCACTAGTTGTGATAGTACCAAATAACCTAAGCTAACATTTAATTAATAAAGATTTATGGATTATGTGCTAAAATTTTTTTTGCTAATCAAAATAAACTCTTTTCAATCTATCAAATTTGATATAAAAACGGTACAATAAAATTAAACTAATATTATCAGTAGTTTTCATCTTGAACATAGGACACTAATATAACTTGTCTTGTTAGTATCCAGTTTGTTTAAATGAGTCGGTAATAGAACTACACAACTTATCATTATCATATAATGTATTAGTTCATTGATATGATAGTATTAGGTAGTCTAAATATATTCTCGTCCTCAAGTATGAAATAATTTAACAAAAGATATGTATTTTATTCGTGATAATATAACATCAAAGTAATTGGAATGTAAGAATGTTATGTTCACCTTTATGCATATGAGTGATATTGGTAGACGGTAAGAGAGATGAGTAGACAGGTAGGTAGGAGACTCAATTAAAAAAAAAAAGAAATTAGGTGAAATTTTCAAATATAATTTAAGATAAAAAATATTTACATATTCATGATATTTTAAAATTTTTGCTTATTGCTTGATTTATGAAAAATTAAAATTTTAGTAAAATTTGGAACTATATTATTATTTCGAATTTTATGTTATTTCGATTATATTATAGTGTGGTGCGTAGTTTGTAGTGCTGGCCGTTCGCTATAGTGTGATATGAAAATCTGATTGTAACGTTATCATTTATAAATATTTAAAATAATATAAAAAATATATAATTAAATAAATATACGCGTAGTATTTATATCCCCATCTTAGTAAAAAATATCCTGGCTCTATACTTCTTTTATATTATCTTCTATCATGCATGCAAACATATTGGTGTAGAAGTGAACCGTACTCGTTGAAGGAGAAAACTAAAAATAAGTATTTATATGACCAATTTCAATCTATATTAAAAATAACAAAATTATTGAATTTAATTAAAATGATAATTTTTTTTAATTTTCCATCAACACTCATCCAAATAATGAGTTGACAAAAATAATCAAATCACACCAAACCCTTCAATCCTCTCTAATCCCTACAAAACCCCATTCAAACAATAGGACTTATTTTAGTTTAACATCAAAACCAACACCCTTTTACTGATAAAGTACAGATTGAAGTAGCACAAACAGAGCAGCTAACAATCTTTGTCGGCATCAAATTCCACATATAATCTAATTAAGAGGCCATTGCCATGATCTGGCTTGACCGACACTTCAAAGAAACAATTGCCTTCCAGTTTTATGAGGAAGCTCAGCTTGGTTCCCTGCTGGCTCTCCAAAAAGAGGAAAAAAGGGGAAAAAGAAGTTAAATACATTTCTTGATGACACATAGATCAGGCAGTTTATTCAATATAATTTACAATTGGCTACCTATAAGAAGAATTTAAATTACCAGATCTAAAAACTGTGATCTGTGTCAATTCCCTACACTATTGTCCATTCATTTTCATCTGGTGGAGAAGATTTTTCCACTGGGGTCACACCGCAAGGCTTGGGAGGCTTTTTGGAGAATAAGGTTGACTTCCTGTCGAAGAAACTGGCAAATGATCGGCGGGTTGGGTTATCTTCAGATCTCTTCTGGTGGTCCTTTGGTTCATGTTCATTTAAGCCCTTGTCTTTGCTGCCGAAGCTTGGCATCAGTCGCTTGAACCGACTTATGAGCTCACCACTTGTTGGAGTACCCGCCATATCTTCTCCCTGCTTTAATGTCTTCATGACTTCCTCTGGTTTGAGCACCATTATCTCAACCGTTTCATATACCTTCAAGGGGCAGACCATAAATTAAGGTTCCTGGGTTGGTATTTGAAATGTGACAACAAAGTAAGGAAGGAGCATGACAATCTATTGGTGTAAACCACTATCAACCTGAAGAACCTCAATGAGAAAATAATATACCTAAGATCCATAATTGTTGCTGGAGAAACTTACCTGACAAAGAGCGTCAGCCTTCTCACTTAAGCTACCTTGACAATTTGCTAGTACATACTCCTTGCACTTGCAGAACAACTTGGACAAGTCACTTTCAACTGAAAGTAAAGACTCTGCAATCCCAATACCTGCTCCCATCTGAATGTACAAAGTACAAGAGGAGAAATTTAAACATTTAATACTAGAAAAACTCTATTTGGTTTACTACATCACTCCAAATGGTAGTCAGGAGATATCTAAAAAACTGACAGCTGTGAGTAGCACATTTTTTCTCAAATGACAGCTGCTTAATTATGACAGAAAATTTAGGACTCGGATAAGATAAAAACAGTGAAAACAAGGAAGGCAAAGCATACTCACTAAGGAAATAAAGAGCTGCTCAAACAATTCCAGAGGCGGAATGTCCTCCAAGAAATTTAAGATTCCTTCTCTAGAAGCAAAACAGTCAATTGTTCATATCAGGGCAAAAAGATAAATGAGGAAGGAAAAGATGACAATAAGTAGTGCAACTTACACAGATAAATCCTCGTCGAAGAGAGGTGATTGCTTAACTGCTGGCACTGGCTTTGCTGCATCCCATAGTTCCCGCCACAAATTACCTATGTTAAGCCACACAAATTACCTATGTTAAGCCAAATGCTCTTGTTAGATAGGCATATCGACACAAGGGATTAGTAATACAACCATACAGAGGAGAGAGATGCTCCAAAAAAATAAAACAGAACCAATCTCCTCAATACACAATTAACTGACTAAAATGGATTAAATTCAAATCACTGGAAAGTGTTCTAATCCAACTAGTCTCACTAAGCTATCTTGATTAGTCATTTTAATATAGCTTTATTTTTCCTAATATGTGAACAAAGGTAGCTCAATTACTGAGAACAGTGTAAGGGGATACACCTTCTTTCTGCATTCGTCTACTTAATTGGCCTTTTGTAGAAAGTGAGCCAGAACCTTCCTCAGCTTCTGTCCAATCTGGTGGAGAGTGCCATCTCACAAAGTCTTCCAAAATGCAACCAGGATTTGCAGCCTAATCCAAGGAAGAAATTAAGTTAATTTACATAAAAATGCATAATCTTTTGACCTCATTAGTACTAAATTTTTTTTTTGGCTCATTTTTTGTACAATGCTGATTTGATTTGTTTAATTAGCCAATGTGATATCCAATGAATAATATGTCATTGATACCTCTTCTAACTAGGGTCATTCATGACATGATTTGGGGATTTCAAGAGAATTTGATTGAATTAAGTATACTGTCTCAGGACACACAAGAAATTGAATGTCATGCCAAATGGGACAACCAAAAATGTCATGTTTGGGTCACATAAGAAGTTGTGCCAAAATGAAGAAAATGAGCAAAGTCAATTCCTTTTTAGATAATTTTCCCTTAACAATATAACTAGAGTAGTTAGCCTATGAACATCTCAATCCATTAAGATCTGCCATCATAAATATTGACCTTGAAAGCCTGCATATCCGAGAGCAGTTGTGAACACCCAGCACCTAGACTGGTGAAGCAAATGAACATACAATATGTCAAAAGGAGCTCAAGAAAATTCACTATGGAAACAGTTTCCTACCACAATGAAGTCATTTTGGTGAATTCACTGTATATGATTATTGCCAATCAAGTATTTATCTCTTGAACAGGTGGTCTAAGGCCAGCCTTTTAT
Organism: Trapa incisa; assembly: GCA_030064435.1. Lineage (NCBI taxonomy): Eukaryota > Viridiplantae > Streptophyta > Magnoliopsida > Myrtales > Lythraceae > Trapa > Trapa incisa. Next base: position 24,777,952 of record CM057779.1, read on the forward strand.
TGTTAATACTGCCAAGATGCTTAGTACCATTAATATCAATTCAAAATAAAATTTGAATGTAGAAATCTTCAGCTACCTAGTATTTGGATCAGGAGGTCATTATTATGGTAATGTATCTTGCATGTATTTATCATTACCACTGCTTGAGTTGTTGATTCAGCACAGTACGAGGGAAATGTAAAGACTAATGAAGAGAAAACTAACATTAGAAGGTCACCGACCTGCCAGTGCGTAGAACTAATTCTTCTGTTTCTTTGATAAGATCTTCTGTGAGTAAAGGGCATTCCTTCATATACATGTGGCACAATTCAGTGAAGGCTGAGTAAAAAAAGGTCATAATGTTATCCTATGGAAAGTATTATCATACCTGAGTCACAGGAGAATATATGGGTTCACCCGTATCCAACATGTATAAATTATTAGATGGATGGTCTGCGCCTAGTCGAAGAACAAGTTCATTGGTGCTTATTCTCGCATATAAAGAAGAGCCTGCAGAACCCATTTCTTTATCTGCAATTTCTGCTTCAGTAGTTGGACTATGTTTCCGCATTGCTGTGTCTAGTGATTCCTTGGCAATATTATGCCGTCTTTTACGGGATATACAACAGTTGATAACCTGAAGATGCTGATATAATAAACAGCATTTAAGATCTGGAATCTGATCCAGAGTTATGCCTCCAATATATTGCTCTTCCAACCAAAGTCTTTGCAGCTGCATTTGTAAGGATGTCTAAATGAGCATCATCAACCATCACAGATTTAAAAAAAGAAAAACAGATTTTCAAGGTAGTATCTCAATAGAAATATTATTTTCTAAAGATATCAATAATATGAACAATATGCCATTTGATAGAATCACTAAGTTGCCAAAATAGTGTTAAATTGGAAAAATGCAGATTCACCTACTTGCTCAACAACCCTGCACCAGAATGAAACCATTTTTTTCATTGTTTTGAAACTTCCAATGACCTCAGCCAACTTAACAACAAAGCTTCCAGGCGGAGCACCATGAATATCTCTTGCTAAATTTAAAGCAGAAATTGCATCACACTCGGATCCACTCTGCCTCTTGAGAAATTCTCCACCTGCAAATATATTGAAAATATTAAAATAGGGAAATCGTTGAATATGATAGCATTTTTAGATTCATGTACAAAACAAACAACAGTGATTCATCCACTTTACCAGTATCAAACAACCCTTGAATCAAATAAAGAACTTTTTCATCATCTCCACAATCGGGCTTATCCTTGTCTTCCTTTTCTCGGAGAACAAGTGACTTAACTGCTGAGAGGTTCAGCCCTGCTCTCTCCCTGGAAGGGGAAGAGTCCCTTGATGATACAAGAAAATCCTTCAATGAATTATGCTTCTGTACATTTCTGAGATGGTTTCCATGGGTTAGAACACAGTAGGATGAAAATTCCTTAAAATGTTGATAGTTCAAACCAGTAGTTAAACAGCACTAGAATGCACAGAAACAATAATGATGTGATTTCAACTCTGCAGTACAGGGTTCTTCAAAAGAGGAAGGAAAGTGATGAGGTGATCACACAAACATTTACTTGTGGAGCTGAACTGGGGCAGATAATTGCATACAATAAAAACTTACTGAATTGCCCAAGCTAATTGCTTGATAACAGATGATGGAGGAATCTTCTCAACCATACCAGCTAGCAGACCTTCCAGTGCTGGCATAGGATCTGCAGCCTGAAAAAATTGTTTCATGAAATTTAACAGCATTTCGCAAAGTTTTGTATTTATTTATTACAGAATATCAACACAAGTTAGTCTACAGTACACACAATCTCAACCTACACACCAAATAAAATACCCAAGGCAAACAATTCCTGTGGAAAAAACAGATAAATGCAGGATAGTTTCAACTTTGAATTTATATAGACCTTCAAATATCAGTGCTTGCTCAGAAAGAGTCCCTTCAACCCTTAAATCAGAGATAGGTAGGAATGGGACACAAGGGCAAAACAGAAGTAACTTCTGAAGATAACAAAAGCAGCATATTGATCCTTTGGCTATTCCACTGCACAGAATATTTTCCCGCAGAAAGCAGTTAAGCCTCATGTTCTTGTATCATGGTGTCTTATAAAGGACTGTGTAATTCCTGAAACATCTCAGGCTTATGTATCAAATTTTATAGATAATATAATAGAGTTTTCTGCATTTTACTTACCTTTAATTCAGCATCATTTTTCTCATTCAGTATAACCAGATTGTCATCAAAGATTACAAAAGACATATTTGAATCTTCATCTTTCCCAGTTTCATCAGCTCCTTTTCTACCGATCCTGAAGTTCCTCAATTTATCTTGCCAGTCCTGCTTTACCCCAAATGATATAGGTGGAGTTTTCCATCTGAACTGCTTTGGTTCATGGGAAATATGTGCCTTCACATTCAAACCGAAAGATAAATATGAATATCATAGAAAGAATCAGCGCCAATAATTCCATGAGACAACTCTAGGAAGCTAAAATGTATCATAACGAAAATGTTAATGCCACCATGAAGTTGAAATATTCAGCCCATTTTTTCTTTAAACATAGCATTTTTCAAATGCATTATTCATTGAAGGAATTGGGAATGTACAACAGATAGTAAGAGTAGAAAGGAGGAAAACACATCAATCAGATAATTAATAAGTAACCATATCCATGAAAAAGAAATAGAAAGTATACTGTGGCACTCAATGCATTATTCACTGAAGGAATTGGAAAGGTACAACGATTGTTCCAATCATTGGTTAAGTGATGACAATGGACTCTGAGTCTCAAAATTACATCTTACATGCTCGTTACCAAAGCAAAAGATCCGGCTGCAGCTAATTTTATATGTATGTGAGGATTGATCGCTTATTTCAGCCAGAAATGGGAGTGCAGGAAAAGACAGAGATAGCTTGAAGGTTTCATATATCGAACTGAACTAAGATAAAAGCTCGAGCGGATTCAGGCGAGAAAGAAGTCAAAACACACACAGACTCACCTTTGACTCTCGCAATTCATGGGCATAATCATCCTCCGCTAGTTTCAAGGAACTCAAAGGAGATTTTCTGTCGTCATCTACTATACCAAAAATCAGATTAATTTCGATCACAATCCCACAAGAGGCTACTGATTTGGGAAAAAAAAACTGAAGCAAATTATGAAGCCCCAAACAATAAAAAAGGAGGATATTGAGAGCGAGGGAGACCTTAACAGTGGAGAGAAGATATGGACACTACTTACCTCGATCTTGCTTGAGGTCAGACTTAATGTCCGTAAGGACACGCTCCGCTTTGGCAGCCGCAGAGTGGAGAGCGGTCCTCGCGCGGGATGCGAAAGAGGGGGGAGAAGGGCTCTCCATTGCTTCCCAATTCTGCTGCTTCGGCACGTGAAACATATGCTACTCCATAGATATCAGCTCATGAAGGTAGAGAATGGAACAGAGCTGCAGAAGCCATGGCTTTTACGAAGAGAAATGATGAAGACAAAAAGAGGCCGATTTCCAAAATTTATTTTTCTCCCTTAATTTACGCATTTAGCTAATTTCGCTCCTTAACCTTTATAATAAAATTTATTATATCTAATTTCTGCACCGAAAATCAAGAAGTCTAAAATGGAGGAATTAATTACCTAAAAATATTAATTTTATTGATTTTCTTCATTTTCATGCAAACATTTTTATTAACCTATATAATTCTAAATTTTTAATTTTTTATATAATTTGGTGCAATGTTTAATTTTTTATTATATTATAATAATAATACTAATTTGTCTTATTTAATTTACTAATATAATATCATGTGAATGATGTGTCATTATTATCTCTTGTAATTTGAGTGGGTTTATGATATAATTTGAGTATTTTTAAATAATTTGATTAAATTTTATCTTACTGCATAAAACTCTAATTAATTAATAAATGATATATTTTTATATCATCTTCCATATATCAATATATTGATGATGAGATTTCTAATTATTGGTGAAATGGTAAGTAAAATTAAAAATTTGATGACAATTAGATTAATAGGAAAAATTATACCAAATTTAACAAAATGGTCAAAATTTATACATTTTAAGTAATTTACCCGTAAAACTTAAAAAAAGATGTATTAGCTCACAGACGTAAATGTATGATATTTTATAATTTGTAATTGTCTATCATATATTGTACTTTATCTCTTAAGCTATTATTTGATACTATATTAACAATAGGACCAAAGTTGTACCACTAAATTATTTCGATATTAGTTTATTCAAATAGCGCTCATATAAAAAAAGTTGGTGTGCGCATGTGACTTTGAATAAGTCCCTTTTTACTCTTTCAAATGGAAAAAAAAAGGTCTTATTATATTTTGATCAAAGTCTTATATGATATAAATATAGAGGGGTTGATTAGGATAATTGTATTTTAGTTTTGTTAATTATAATAATAAAATAAGACAAATATCAGTCAATGATCTCATCTATCTATCTAGCTACTGGTTAACTTTAAATTTACACCAAAATTGGGTCGTCCAATATTTATATACAAATAAAATTTTTTCATTATTCTAGATTTTAGCCAAATAAAACGAACAATTACAAAATGAGAGGAATTTTTAAATATATAATATCAAACAAAATATAGAGATTTTCAAGGTCAACACGTTGGAGTGTCCGCTACGTGTATTGTTCGGTACCTACTCCACCTCCCATTGATTTTGCAAAAAATAAATCACGGGCAATATTTTATTAAGATTTCTTACTTTAAAAAAATTACACTTTAATCCAAAAATTTTTATAATATTCAAGTACGGGTTCAATGTAAATCATTGAATTTTGACGATTTTTACTGTTAGTGTTCAAAGGTGTCTAGTGTTAATGGTGAATCCTACTAAGGTTGAGGTGGCAATCCTATCATCCTAATATATTAGATCATGGAAAAGAGAACTATTAATAAATTTTGGATGAAAATGTATTATAACATAATTAAAATCTTAAAGTATCCTTTTATTTTATGGAAGATATACACTGTTGGTAAAATAAAAAAATACTCACAAACCTATAAAATAATTTAAAATATGTTTGGATTAAATGATTTAGAAGGAGTGGAAGAAAAAAAGTGTTGGACGGAAAAGTGAATTAATTAATTTGGGAGTGTTAAATTTTTTTAATAATTTATTGTTTAAATAGATTTGAAGTAAATTAAAATATTATTAATTAAAAAATTAGAAATATAAAATTATTATTTTAATTAAATTAAATAATTTATCAGTTAATATATATAATTAAATTATATTAAATAATTTTTGTACAATAATTTTTTTTATGTATTATATATTTATATTATATAATTTTATATAAAATATTATTAATATATAAATACATTTAAAGTATATAAAAATAAAAATAAATTAAAATAAATAATAATATAAATATATATTAAAATAATTTAAATAATAAATAACACAATTTTTCTAAATACTCATTTTTCCAAACCCCTCCATTTTTTATTATCAAATTAGTGATTTGTGCACTCTACAAATCACTTTTTTCAAAATTAATACAAACATAAAATTAATGATATTAAAATACATGTAAAAATATAAAATACATATATGGAAATGTAGAACATAATAGTAGGATTTATGCTAGAAGTATATACTAAAATCCGGTGGAAAAATATAAAAATTATGCTAATTTTTATTCCAAATATTAGTAGTTTGAAATGAGATTTATGAAAAAACATTTGGCCTCTTATTTAGTTAATGAAAATATGCATAAATTATTTCATTAGTGTTATTTCTGATAAATTGTGAAAATAAGTTTAATAAATTACGTCTAATTATTGTCCAATATAATATATATTTATTAGGAATTTTTATACGTATGATATCTAAGATTAAATAGCAAATTAAAATAACTTTATAAACCTAGCAAAATTTAGTCAAAATAATGACTCACGTGAACAAAAATGAATGATTAAATAGAGTACTGAAAATGAAGTATTAGTATTTATACTAAAAATATAGTTGAGAAGTGAGATATTTTACCGATTAAATGAATTTATTACTTGAATATAATGAACTAAATATTCTTTGAAAGTAGCTAAGACAAGTATTATAGGTTTGTTATAATTTAGTAGTGTGACCATGCAATAGTTAACAAAGAGTTTATGTGAAGTATGCCAAAACATGAAAATATAATGCAATTATAGGCAAACTAGACAATTATTCATTGCTAAAGACCTTAGAAATCACCTATATTATAAAATTGTAACACTGCATTTTTTTCATAAATGAAATTTCAACCTTTAATACAAAAAATTGAAATTAAATCAGTAAAAGAAAATTAAAACATATTAAAAATTGGTTTGAAACCGTACCTTATAAACTAATTATTTAAGTTTAAATTAGGCCTAATGGGACACTATTGATCTGAAGCCAATGTTGAAAAAATCTTCAATTTAGAACCAAATTAAAATTGGATTGAACTAACGAAGACCGAAAATGAGAACTTTTTCTAGAGAATTAAGAAAGAATAAAATATAATTCTTGATCCTAAAAATAAGAAAATGAGGTAATTAAAATAATAAATTAGGTTAGGAACAAGTCAAATTGGTGGTGAACCTATAAAAAAATGTCAAAATTAGTCTAACCAACTAGAAAATTCACTAGAAATTGGTTCAAATAGTACCAGTCAACATACTTGGTTAACGAGTGGTGGCAAGTCAAATAAGGCATGTGAGCCTAGCGTACCACATGGCAAGATTGTACATTCAACAACAACTAAACTCAGTCAGACAATCATGCCCAATCGTTGTGCAACATGTGGAAAATCACATGCCCAATGACAACCAATCACCACACACCAAGTGATAGCATAATGTCATCTCCTACCTTCAACACTTGCAATTGTGCAGAGATAAGAAGATTGAGATTCGGATCAATTTATCTAGTAAGAGAAAATTTGTTGGGAAAGAGGTCTTGGTCAATTTGACTCTAGAAAATTCTTGAGTTAAACTACTGAGAGCCATTAGAACTTCTTATTTAAAGGTCACCTACTCCTTTTTTCTCCACATTACAATCATCATTTGAACACATAATACGCTAGTTTCATGTGAGGCAAAAATCAAGCTCCAATTTTCCATTTTTTTCTTAACCAAATTTCATACTTTTTGATTTTCTAGACTTGTGTGGAAGTACTCTACCTTTTCATGGTAAGGTCAAAGCTCGAGAGTAAACATGGAAGGAACATTACTATCAAACGATGCTACTACTCAAAATAAATAAAACGCAACTTGTCCTCTCTAAGCTAACCACACCTACCTTAGTGACCAAACATAATTAAGCTAGGTTACTAGGGATTGATCTCAAGAAGTGCATAAATCTCTCCCCCATAACCTAGGTGAAACCTTCATGAATGACTACTAGAAAACTTAAGTTATCCCCTAGTTTCACTAAATTTCTATCAACCTTAATTCCCAACACTTCTAATAACCAACTGTACTACCACTTGATCCTTAGAGAACCCCAAGGAAACGAGCTATCTTCCCACAATCTTAGTTCCGACCAACTCGCCAATACAAATAAAAATTCGTCACTTTCTCTTTATAGGAAGTTTTTTCAGCGAAGTTTCGTTCTTGGCCAATCTAATAGATTCAAAGCTTAAAACTATCCTAGGAAGGTAGATATGTCAATTAGGATCAAGTAAATGTTGAATTGAGAGCTTAAAAACTCAAATTTTAGGGATCATTCATTAAGTGATTTAAGAAGGGAGAAATTCAAATTTTGGGAGTACAAATGTAAATATTAGAAACTTAAGGGCATATTTGTAATTAAGATAAATAGGGGCTTAAATATAAATAATATAACTATGGGTTCTATAAAAGGTTGAAATAAATAACCTAGCCATGAAGGAAAAATTGTAAATTTACAGGAAAAAGTTGGATAAGTACCAAGTGTACCATATTATTGCCCAAAACACCCACATAAGAAATGACTGGGTATTTGGAATTCTTATATGTTGGGGAATTTGCAATATTAAGTTAATGCAAGAGATACACATTCATAGGGTCTCAAGAAGCTCATATTGGAGATATGTGGATTTACTAATGTTGAGTTTGATTGGATCGACTATATCAATACTTTTCACTTTCTAAAATTATGTGATATATATATTCAAAAAATTATCTATGAAATAAAACTTAATAAATACATTTTCCGAAAAGACAATTATTTTCGTGAACTTAGAAAAAAATGGGTTAATGGTTGAATATTCTAGAAAATATTTTTTGAAGATTAACTTAAAAAAAGGCAAAACCCGTAAATTTAGAACAAACACATTAAGAAACATAGAACATATAGAGGGAATATTTGTTTAAATTGAACTAGTTTTAGCTAATAGACTCCTTGAAAGAGATAGTATTGGTTAATGATAACTATTAGAAACATAGAACATATAGAGGGAATATTTGTTTACATTACGTCGGGACTATGAGGTATAAGGTAATGTGCCACTTGATTGGGTGTTTTGTGGTTAACGGTCATACTATGTGCATGGTTCCTATTGCTAATGGTCAGCAATGATCGACACTATGATGTTATACGTATGTGTGGTTTGAATACCATGTTGTATAAATTTATTATGATTTTTATACACTTCTCATTGAAATATATTCATTTAAATTTAATCTTTATAATCAAAATATACTAATTAAAATATTTTGAGTAGAGAATGAATTAAGAATATAACTACTTAATTTCAGTTCTTTCACTCACTAGGAGTAAACTTACTTGCTCAATCTTTCTAAGTATAATGAGTCAAAAGTCATAAAATTTGAAGAGTTAATATGGAGGAAAATATTTATGGGCATATAACAGGTGATCTACTTCAATGTTATTTCATGAGCTTTTATGAACTATTGATTTTTTTGAAGTTGTAAATTTATTAAAATTGTTGATTTTAGTACACAAAGTCTAGCATCTTTGTTGGCACTATAAAGTCATAATACATACTATTGTAGCATTAAGAGGGCATAACAGTTGTTATATCAGTTTTACCTATAAAGTTAATCTAGGTATAACAAATTTAGTGGTATTAGAGCTCAATATTTTTTAAATTACACAAATTTATGGAAATGTATTTAAAAAATAGAAAAACTCATAAATATTAAATGGATCATCACTACAATAAAATAATAACAATAATAAATAAAAATAATAACAATAATAATGATTAAATGCACTAATAGGAACCCCTATTAACACCGAACAAACAACAATATAATGAGTATGTTAGAGTCTTTGGAATATATTCCCACTTATGGGAAGGGAACCAACCCTTGTAGCACCAATTTGAGAAGAATTATAGGGCACCCCAACCAAGGGAAGCATACCTACGATTCCTTATTTTGACATACCTATAGTATGTCAATGATACAAGATCAGAAGAAACTTTATTTTGGCATACCTACGGTACCTAAAGTCCCTTAGATAGCTGGGTTTTCAGACCTTTAGGAGATGGAGAATACGATCGTGGCCATGGATTGGCTCAAGGAGGTGAAACAACACGTGGAAATCTTAGAAGTCCCTATTGAGAAGTTGATATTAGTAGTGAGAGTTTTGTTGGGATCAAATGATGGAAGATGGTGGACGAATATTCAAGCTTCCTCACTTACGCCACTTGACTCAGCTTAGTTTGAGCTGGCGTTCAATGAGGAGTATTTAGCCCTAAATCTTGTGAATGAGAAAAAACAAGAGTTCATTCAATTCCAGCATGGTGGTGGTATAGTGACATAATATGAAAATACATTTAATGAATTACGTCTTTTCACATTAAATTTGGACGACCGACAAATATATACCAAATATTTGTGAAATGACTCAACCTAAATATTAAATAGGATGTCTAGGATGCCCTACAAATCTAGTAGTGGTTATAGACATGTCATATGATTGTGAACACTACAAACTAGATTTGGATGGACAAAAGCAATCTCAAAAGATCCATATCGTATGGACCTAACAGAGCTAAATGAATTAAAGGCGAAATTGAAAGAATTATTGAAAAAGACTTTATACAACCGATTGAAAAAAGTATGGAAGTATAGGTTTTCTGTGAATTATCGAAGGTTGAATTAGATTACAGTCTAGAGTAGATATACACTACCTAGGATTGATGACTTGTTCGTTCAATTGCTAGGAACCACCTTGTAATGCCACATGTTTCTAATGTTGGGAGTACACATGTCTAGACAAGAAATTAGAGATTAACTTGTAAATAGGATTTAACCGGAGAAGAAAATATTAAGTTGGATTGAAAATTGGTTGAAAATAGGAATTAGGAGATTAATTCGGTTTGAACTAAACCTAATGAGACATTGCTAGTTAGAAGTCAAGGTTAAGAAACTCCCAATTTTAGAATCGACTAAAAACATATCAAACTGAATCGAGAAGAATCTTTAGAGAGATTTTAGAAAGGGAAAAAAGGTAATTCTTGATCTTAAAATCAAGTAAATGAGTTGAATTTTTTTATAAAAATAAATTATACCATTAACTGGTGATGAACCAAACAAATAAATTCCAAATTTGGCCAAACCGACTAGAAAATTCACTAGAAATCGATTTAAATCGGGTTGGACAACTATATTAGCTAGCACCACCAACCATGGTGTGCCATGTGGCAAGCCCACATAGTTATTGAGAACCAAGTCACATTAAGAAGCTAAGCGCGACAATAGATGGTTGTCGCGTGACAAGCACACACAATCGATAATTATTCTACATATTTGGATAAATGCAACCAATTGATGTGTTCCATATAGAAAATACTTACAATTAATAGTAGGTAAACATTATTAGAGGGACGTAACCAATATTAAGGAGACACGTGGCAACACACCTAATCGGTAGGGATTTGAGCTTAGTTAGATAGCCACATTGACAGTGTAAAACGTGTCTCTTGTAATAAAAAAAAACTGGGAAAAAGGAATCGATATAAGTTTATACATAAATAAATGTGCCGTTTAATATATAAAAAATTGATAACGTGTGAAAATGGAAAATATCAACTGATCAAAAATTTTATTTAAATGTGATTTCTTAATTTTAACTTTCGATATTTGACAATTATTACTCCGCTAAAGCACACTCGTGACAAAATTGTGTTTTTATTTCGATCGCTAAGCCACCGAGTAAGAGTTATTTGGTGTTAGAATACTTTTTTTGTTGACAAGTATTATTCAACTTTCTGTAAATTATACTTCTCTATATTTCTATACTAAGTTTAGGACTTGTAGAGGATTAAATTTGTTTTATAAGCTTGTAGCTAATCATGTGAAAATCACCACACTTAGATGTTTTTTTAATTAATTTTATTTACTCTATACTTCATTTGTTCTCATATTTACTCTTGGTAGTTAGTATAATTCAATCATTTGTTTTCATATCTAAACCAATAAGATTCAATCCATTATCCATAACTAATCATAATATTTGAAAACATTTTCATTCATTGAACTAAAAACAAAACTTGGTCTAATCTCTCAAATACCATATACAGTTTCACATGGCAATTAGTCCAAGAATATGACTAAAACCCATAATATCGAAGTTGTGTGTAAAAGATAATCTTTTGAAATAGTTAGAAATACCAATTATCACCAATTATCATTTACTAGTTAACATAATATATCTATGCTTTAATTATATATATATATATATATTGAGTATATTCTTCTAATATTTTTTAAAAATTACCGTACCGGTAAATTAATAAACTAATAAAATTTAAATCGAAATTAACAATTATTATAGCAGATTAATAATATTTTGGTATCAATCGATAAATATTCACAATTTCTATATCGCTTTAAGATATTTTGTTCAATTGATTAATATAATTAAAGTAAAATTAAACTTCAATTTTATTAAATCCAACTAGTTATAAGTCTAATAAGAAGAATGTCACCATACAAGAGTGATGCTTGATAGATGATAATAGTAAATATTTTTTTATTATTACAATTCTATCTCGCTAAAATAATATGAAAATAAAAAATATATATATATATTATATATTGAGATATTTATTAATAAATAATGTAGCATGTTTTTAAATCTAGGTACAATCACACGTACAACTAGAAATTAATTAAAGTGATTGAATATGCAGATAAGAAAGTGTAGGTAGAACACTTTTGCGTCCATATACAATGTAATAATTCTGAAATTAAATAAAGTCTGTTCGCTGAGAAAGAGATGGGCAAGTTTAGTAATATGATAAATTGATTATTAAATTGAGAACTAATGGACTAGGAGGAGAGTACGGTGGTCGTTTCCCCGGAAATCATGTGGACTGCTTGAGAGTCAATAATCTCATCATTCATAAATGTTATTATAACCTACTCTTTAATATCAATTATTGAATCATACTAAAAAGCCTAGAATAGATATTTGATTCCGATTATTCTATCGAAATATATATTTAAATATCTTTCGTTAAAATAAAAAAATCATCTGGATTTCTTCTATCCTCAATTCATTCTTTATTTATAAAACACAAATAAAAATCTTGAATAGAAATTCAATTATAGGCTGAACTAAGGCAATATAATTACCTAACCTTTCTGATAAAAAGTAATTAATTCCAATTTGATGAAAAAATATAAATGTTGTTTTTTGGCTAGTTTACATCATGGACATTTTGACTACATAATTTGAGTATTAAATATTTTATTTTCCACTTAAGTTTTAACCATCATTTCATAAGTATGCATCAAAGTAATTTGTTAATATATCTTTCTTCACTTAGTCAATTCTTTGGAACAATAAAATTAGACCAAATCCAATATCAAATGGTCTATGTTTTCCATAAATTTTACGTATATTATCTTGGATTATCAATTAATTTTATTTAACACGACAAAATTGATAAAAAAACTGTACATATTTGAGGTTACATGGTATGACATATATATATATATAGGTATTGTAATAAAATATAGATAAAATTAAACTAAAATATAATACAATTTCCGATTGGCCTTAGCGATCCATCTGTTTTCCTAGATGACGATGACCAAGTAGTACGTGCTTTCTTCTCGTCAAAGTAATTGTGATAAAAAAGTAAGTTAATATTGTCCATCTCAAATATTATACAATATATTATTATATAATATACAATGTAAAATAATTTATGAATGACTCCGGAGGAACAGACAATATCAGCGGGTCCCTTCTCGCTATCTAACCCTTGACTAATCCACACCCCTCCGACACTGTGGACTCGATTTTTGTTTTTTGCTCAAACTGCGGCCTCGATTCAATCCTCTCCTTCCCCCTTTTCCCACTATAAAAAGGGGTCACTACTCTCCTTACTTGCACCACCCACACCCATAAAGCTCTTAGTATCTTCACTGCTCATACAACACACTACTCTTCTGTAAGATCTAGAGAATCGCCAATGGCTTCCTCGAAGCTTCTCCTCCTCCTTGGCCTTGCTTTCGTCGCTGTCGTTTTGATATCGTCGGAGGCCGTCTCTGCCCAAACTAGTAAAATTACACAACTCCATATCTACTGAGCCGTACATAAATCTCATACTGACATATTGAACACCCTCCTGAGTTTGACATTCTTGGATGTTTGAAAACTTTATGACAGTTGGAGAGTAAATCATTATGAGGAGAAATAGATGCTGGCACTACTATGCAATGAATGAAAATGCTAAAATACTTATGGATTTATTTAAGGTATCAAGTGAACAGAAAATTTTTATGGAGGAATTCTGACTAAAAAGTGTGTCAAAGAGTTGGTAAGAGAATGTTAGGAAAATTGTCCATGTACAAATGTGATGCAGTGAATTTAACAAGCATATACAAAAACTCCAAACTTTTATAGAAGGAGAACATGCAACTATTAACAGGGCTGTGACATCGATAGTTAATGATAACTAGAATGTAGTACTTGCCTGAGTATATAACTTGACTCAGGAGTATATAAGAAAAAAATCAATTTCAGTCGTGGGTACATTTGAGAATTCTAGCTAAGAATGATTTCTTAAGAGTGACTAGGATAAATAATTTAAGAATAATGTAATAATTAAAGGAAAGTTTAAAAAACTATGTAATAAGAATATGTTATCTTATTAGGAATAAAATTAATTGAAATTTTATTTGAACTGTGGATGGAAGTATTCACTCTTATATATTTAGAAGTGTACACACTTGAGAAAAGATGGTTAGGACTAGTGTTAAATGAATATGAAATTCTCATTGAATGAATTAAAAGATCTGATTACTTTATCTCTGAATAAAATAGATGTTATATTGAGAATACACGGGAAAAAGTGTAAAGAAATTACCCATGTTATATCAAACTTGAAGGCTAGAGTGAATCAAGCTCAAAAAGTAATTAATTCCAATTTGATGAAAAAATATTAATATTGATTTTTGGCTAGTTTACATCATGGACATTTTGAATATATAATTTGAGTATTAATTAAGTATGCATCAAAGTAATTTGTTAATATATCTTTCTTCACTTAGTCAATTCTTTGGAACAATAAAATTAGACCAAATCCAATATAAATGGTCTATATTTTCCATAAATTTTACGTATATTATCTTGGATTATCAATTAATTTTATTTAACATGACCAAATTAATAAAAACTGTACATATTTGAGGTTAGATGATAGGACTTATATATATATAGGTATTGTAATAAAATATAGTTAAAATTAAACTAAAATATAATACAATACCCGATGACGTTGATCGACTAGTACGTGCTTTCTTCTCGTTAAAGTAATTATGATAAAAAAGTAAGTTAATATTAGCCATTAAATTTTATCAGAGCACACATATCTTCCCGAATATAAATGATGACTGAGTCAATATTTGCTGCAGTGACTGCCAAAAGCTTATCAGAATCAGTAATAACAAAAAAGAAAAGAAAAGAAAAAAAAAGAAATTGCATGAATATTTTAACATTAAATATTACACGGTATAAAATACCGTATGGGAAATAATTTAAACATATAAAAACTGAAGTGTATCCAAAATTTAGACTACTTTACATAAATCAATTGAACTTTAAATCTAGACTTATTATGACATAGTAATGAAGATAATATAAAACTTTCACCTCATTGATTTTCTCAATTTATAAAAATTTAAATGTACAAATTTGTAAAATAAAAAAAAGATATATCTTAGTGGGTCAATCAAAATTTTTTTTTTGAATTATACAATATATTATTATATAATATACAATGTAAAATAATTTATGAATGAATCCTTGTCCACTTGTAATTATTTTCGGCATTAAATTGGAGGGGGAACACACAATATCAGGGGTCCCTCTAGCTGGCTAACCCTTGACAAATCAACACCTCTCCAACACCGTGAACTCCATTTTTTTTTATTTTTTGCTCAAACTGTGCACTCCATTCAATCCTCTTCTTCCCCGCTATAAAAAGGGGTCACTACTGTAGTTTTTAAATGAAAAAAATAAACGGTCCGATGTGGTAGGCATGGATCGCCCTAGCTACCAACTACGTACTGGCTATATGGATGATCTCTTCGAACATGCGAGAAACATTATTAAGTTTCCACCACCAACATGCAGCGTGTTTTTTTAGTCAGTGTTGAACGACATACAAACAGTAATAATATCCTCAAACTACATGTGGGTGGGAATGAATCCAAGTAGCCCAAAATTGAGCAATATGGTATACCGACAGTCCAGTCGTAGAATCTGATATCAGTTCACACTGAGAATAGTGATAGATTGGATGAGGCTAAGTACCTATCCAATATTAATGACAATGTTCATAAATCTTCCCGAGGATTTCAGGTCAGCTATTTGAAACGATACAAGATGACTAACATAATTCCGTTTGGGTTGAATGAGACATATATTCTATTTTAAGTTAAATTCGAGTTTAAATCTTTCT
This sequence comes from Trapa incisa, assembly GCA_030064435.1. Lineage (NCBI taxonomy): Eukaryota > Viridiplantae > Streptophyta > Magnoliopsida > Myrtales > Lythraceae > Trapa > Trapa incisa. The sequence continues at coordinate 24,793,884 of CM057779.1, forward strand.
ATACATAAAAATATATTTATTAGTTGATTTTTTTATAATCAACTAACTTAAATTCAGATTAATAAGAATACACGCCAATATATATAGATATATTGAGATAAGTATTAATAAGAATAATATGTATTTATTGAGTAAAAAAGATGATATTGAATTGTAAAAAAATGAAAAGAATATTATATATATATATATATATATTGGGATAAGTGTTAATAAAAATAATATGTATGAATATTATTTTGCTTCCGAATAACTTTCTCAAAATAATGAATAAATTAAAGATTGAGAAAACAAAAAAAAGTACTAAATCAAACCACTCATCTCTTTTTCTTTACCTACCAAGTTAAAGTGTCGGGAAGGAAGAAGGGCTAGTGAGCCTTGTAAGTTGATAGTGAACGCTGTAGTGGATTTGCCATAAGAGTCAACCCAGCGGGCCTACGTCAAATAAAAGAGGATTCGCTCATGTCAGCAGTGACGTGGGAACATCAGTTACATGCTAATAAAGTTCGATTTTCCGCAAAATTTTAATTTTCAGATTTACCACGTCCGGCCTATCTTCTTCCCTTTCCCTTGTTGATCTCTCATTTGTCTGTGAACTTTGCTTGTCGAATTGTCGCGCTGGTTCATGATCACGAGTATTTCTGGTGGAACTCAACTTGGGATCACTTCTAAAATGAGAATGAGATTAGGACTTTGGAGGATCATTTTTAGCGAAATTAAAACAACTTTATTCAATTAAAACTCGTCATTATTATTGAATACTTTCAACATAATTAGTCTATCGCAAGTGCTTTATTGACTTTCACTAACTTAAATGAATTTTCAATAATGGTTATAACTATTATCAAAATTCATCAACATATAATTATAATTACGAGAATTGTTTTAGACAAAATATTCAAGTATTGGTATATAATATTGGTATAATATCTATTCTTGCCTCAATTCTATAGTTTGTATTATCATCATTATTTCCCCATCCAATTTCCAATGTTTATTGATATATGGCCTTCATTTCATATTACTTCAAAAAACCTAAGTTTGAATATGTAACTATTGCACGTATTACCAAGATATATTTAATTTTAATACAATCAATTATAGGTTTTACCTAGTTAATAATATGCTCTTATTTCTACCCAACTTTACGTATGTTTAAAAAACCCTTGATTACCTTGTGAACTTTCTCAACCACTTTTAATTGAAATGATATTGTATGGTTAAAATTAGTGGTGGAATTATTTTTTATATTGTTTAACTTATTATAACAATTTTATTGCTCTAATATCTATGAGATTTTGAAATATGGTTATCCTCAATCAACATTTTTATCCAAATTTAAAAAATCATAATGTGTTGTTCACCCATTTCAAGGCTAAATATATAAAATAAGAGAGGGGAGTCTAGCAACACTCCAACAATATATGAATTATTGTGTTTTGCTCTCCACACCATCTATATTTCTAAAACATTAATCTCATGGCGATTCTCTCTAATAGGTAATCTACAAAAAGTTCCAAAATTTTTTACTTATTAATTGTGTCATAAAAGTACATATTGTAAACCTTTTTTTTCTCTCGTAATAACAAATCCTAAAATGAGAAACGAAAAATTTTATTAGAAAACTGTTGTGCAATTTGAATTGGAATTAGTTAATAAAAACTAAAATAAAAAATTTAAATATCCCAAAGTGTTCAATCAAGATTAAAAAATGGATAATAGATAATAAAGTAAAATGGTTATGAGAACGAGATCGATTTATGGTGAATTAGAAATGAACCGAATTGAACTGGGATGAATCGAGAATATTCAGTTCAAAAATTCATTTTTCTAATTGACTTAAAAACATCAATTTGAAAAATTAAAATCAACAATGTGTTAAAAATAAATTTAGATAAATTTATAAATTTTTTAATTTTGAGAAAAACGATCGAATAGGGCTTGAATCGACTAATTTTTTATTTTGGGTCATCGAACTCGTTTTGATCAAACCGGTTAACGGTCCAGCCGGTTAACGGACCGCCTGCCAGGTAAGCACATAGTAAGCATGCACGATACACTGCAAAGCACACCCAGTTAGTCGCTCGGTCAATGTCTTAAAGCGCTGGCCAATCAGAGCATGACACTTGTCATTGCTCAACAATTAGACGAAAAAAAGCCACGTTATTAGAAATAGGCTAATAGGAGTGTGGCATATGTCCTTAGTGAATTGTTAGCTGAGGAGAATCCCCATCAGCTAGGTTGACCAATTAGATGCTGACATGTGACAATGGTGTCAAGTTAGTGACCGACTAGTATGTTAGAGAACGGTCAACCAATCAAAAGTCAATATGCGAGCAAACCACATCGAATGACCATAGCCAATGAGATGCGAACATGTGGAAGTGACATAATGCGCCAGATAGGAAAACTAATAAATATAAATTAGCTAATTAGAGTATGACACTGTTAACTAACGACTAGAGTTGGTTAACGGCCACGTAGGAGAGAGTGCCCAATGGGAGGTCAATGAGTCAACAGATGACTGGTACGATGAGTAAGACACTATGTTAGCAATGTTAATCAATCATAGAGTACCACATGGCATCTTGATGTGCGAAGCTCGCACACGCACGCACAGTGTTATTTTCTTCCTTCAGAACAGTTGAATAGTGAGGGAGGCCGAAAGTCGCCTTAACTCTGATCGCCAATAAAACTCTTTGACAATGGAGTAAATCGAAGAGTTAATGGCCGATCGATAAGTGGATGGATAGGAACAGCAGTTCCTAAGCTCCCATTATAAAGAGCTCCCCTCCATTCATTCTCTTCATCCCTTAAGAAGTGGTGACTCTTTTTAGACCAAAGGGAGTGACGGGTTGTTCACGGAGTTCTGATCGAACCGGGTCGAGACGTGACACATAGCCTATAAATCTCTAATCTACCACTTAGATATCTTACTTTCCCAAAATTTTATTTTAGTATTTAAGTTGGGCAAAATTACTATTTTGTCCTTTATAACTTAAAATACTTCCCTTTGGATTTTAGACTTTTTCAAGTTTTCATTTGGGTCCTCAAGTTTCCTTAAGTCCCATTTTGGTCCCTAAAATACTTTAGAATATTTTCTAAGTCTTATTATACACTATTTTCAAAATAGTACTTAATTTGGGCAAACTTTTTATTTTGCCCCTACTCTTTAAAATTCATCCTTTAGATACCTTAGATTCTCAAAATCTTCCATTTAGATCCCTAAACTTTCTTTAGTCTCGATTATGTCGTTAAATTTCCCAAAAATTAATTTTGGGCACACAAACTTCCTCATTTACATCTTAGTCCCTAAACTTTCTATTTTATTATTTGTAGGTCCTTAAGCATTCCATATTTACATTTTAGTCTTCGACCTTTGCCCCTTAACAAATTATTCCCAAAAATTCAAAAACTCATATATGAGGTGTCACGCCTCAGCCCAGTTTGGTCAAATCTCCATGAACAACCTGCCACTCTCCCGGTTTATAAAAGGTTGCCCCCTTGTCTAAACCACGAGGAGTAAGACGTCCTTTTCACTTGCATGTTTCCTGTAATAATATTAATCAAAACTGAATATAATTTTACATACATGTCTTAAGATTTAGCTATAGACAAATCTTTATGGTTGATTTTCCTTGATTTTCTGAAAAGGGGTAAAGGGAGGGGTGAGTTCGACAACTTTAGTGAATGGGTGTTGGGTGCGAGTTTTCACAAAAATAACTTTAATCGAAGTGTGTCAAACTCCTTATTTCCTTTAAAAATATTTTTTCTTCAAGTTTTGGTTTTCAAAAACCTTTTTCCAAGGTTTACCAATTTTTTCCAATTATTCTCAAATCCTTTCCATGGTTTTCAAACCTCTTTCCCGTTTCCATATTAGGTGTGTTTCACAAACAACACACACCCTTCACTAGGAAGGGTACACACACATCCGTGAGATGTAGTTACGCCAACTGCACCTACTTGTGGATCTGAGCGTCTTTACCATCCACCATAATAGATGTCCTTGACTTCTACTCGAAGTTTCAGTGAACGTCTCTGACCACCTACCCTCAGACCAAAAATACTTCGTGTCCATATGAGGATGGAGACCTCATCTCGTCCCCACCCGGTTCTCATACGCATGAAGCTACGTTGAGCTTCCCTGACTGTTGGCATGACAAACTGCCCTTATCTACACCATGTCGTCCAGTAGCCCTTAGGACGCATCACTACCCCTCTTGGGCGTCTTAATGGTCTTGAACCTCAAGTGGATGCACAAACAAAGTTTTCCATAAAGCCATTTATCTTTGGTGCCACTGGTCCAATGACCCCGACCCTTAACTCGACCTGATCTTGTCGCACTACTGCTAGTCCATTGAATATGTCGGCCTTGTCTTGGTACCATGGCCAAATCACATCATTCATTCATTAAAATTTTCATAGCTTATCATCATGTTTGTTTATGAGCTCTTGCTCGTGCTAACTAGCCTTGGGCCCACTATACGTGATTTTCCAAAACCGGGCATTCTAGCCACCAAGTTCCAAAACCGAGGCCTCTAGCCCATTTAAGTTATTCCAGCTCTCGTCAAAAAGGTATTCTAAAAGTTTTAAGCATTGGCACATAGTCAAGGGAGAACACTTCTGACAAAATAACCTTTCAACTTGTCCATCACACCAATTAGGTGTGATGACATCTCCACTTATAACCGATAAGCGGGTTTTCTACCTCCTTCTAGGAAGTTCATCATACCAATCGAGTATGACCTACTTACAACTAGTAATTAGTTTTTCCACGTAGTTCTCACATCACTCTAACCAGATGTGATGTTAAAATTCCATATAGAAGTAGTTTTTCATTTCCGAAGTACTCATCATCCCAACCGGGTATGATATAAATAATCCCACTCACCCGATAAGTGTAGTGTATTCCTCTTAATCGACTTTTTACCTCCACACGAGCTTATACTTATTGGCGTTCTGGTCCTTTGTGTTCCTACAAGATTTGGATATCATTGTTTATTAACGTTTGACATAATAGCCTTAATTCCTCACGTTTTGTCATGCCCCAACCCGGTTTGGTCGGATCCCCGTGATCAACCCGTCACTCTCCCGGTTTATTAAAGGGTTTTCCCTTATTGTAAACCGTAAAAAGTAAGGCATCCTTTAACCTGCACCTTTTTCCTGGAATAGCATAATCAAAACTGCATGAAATTTAAAACTTTACATACCTGTCTTATAGGCATCTTAGTTTACGGTTTTTAAGAGGAGGCTTTCTGGGATTTCCTGAAAGGGATATAAAGGAGGGGGTGAGTACGACTACTCAGTGAATGGGTTTTCAAAGGTCTACTTTTAACTTTTAAGAAAAATATTTATATGGAGTGTACCAGACTCCTTTCTTTTCAAAAATTACTTCATTTAAAAATTTGGGTTTTTCCATTATTTCTTAGTTACCGGTGTGTCATCACCCAACACACATCCTTCATTATGAAGGTTACACACATTCGCAAGTCAATATCACTACTGAACCCGCTAGTGGCTTCGGAGCGACTTTTCCTGCCACCCAGATAGAAGTACAACCACTTCTACCCTAAGAATGAGTGGATGTATGTGACATCCGACCCACAATCCCGAAATCACTTCTTTGTGTCCGTATGAGGACATAGACCTCATCCTGTCCCCAACCCGGTCTCATGCGCTTGGTGCTACTCCAGATTTCGCACAGACACCTGGAACGACGAACTGCCCTTATAGCCACTAGGTCGTCCAGTGCCCTTAGGATGCATCACTACCCCTCATGGGCGTCTTGATGATCCCGTACTCACAGTGCATGCACAAACAATGTTTTCTTATATTGCCATGTAATCTATGGTGTCACTAGTCCAACGGCCTTGACTCTCAACTCAACCCGCAGCTGTTTGTCATGACTAGTCCGTCGACCTGTCATGTCGCACTGCCGCTAGTTGATTGAGCATGTCAGTCCTATCTTGGTACCATGGCCAAACAATTCACTTATTAAGTTTTATGGCACATATATCATGTTCATTTACGAGCTCCTGCTCGTGCCAACTAGCCTTTGGCCCACTGTACGAGATTTTCAAAATTGGGCATTTAGCCCCTAAGTTCCAAAACCGAGGCCCCTAGCCTATCAGAGCTTATTCGAGCTCCCGTCGAGAAGGTCTCTCAAATAGTTTAAGCATTGGCACATAGTCAGGGGAGAACACTTCTGACAAAATAGGTTTTCACTGTCCATTATACTAACTAGTATAAGGACATCTCCATTCATAACCAATGAACTTTAGGGACCTAATTGCAAATAAATGAAAGTTTGACTTTCTCATTCATTTGTAATGAATGAAGGCGATTAGGTCGAAGGATAATGAACCAAGATGTTCATATCGTGTAGGAACACGAAATACCGGGAACGCCAGCAAGGACAAGCTCGCGTGAATACAAAGAACTAGTATAGTGGAATTCACAGCATTAACGGGTGAGTGGGTTTACTAACATCATACCCGATTGGGATGATGAGCAAAACTTAAAGATAAAAACCACTTACCGGTTGTGAGTGGAAATTTTATATCATACCTGGTAGGAGATGATAAGTACCTCGGTATAAAAATCCACTGTTTAGTGGTATTTTAATCATCACCACTTAGAGAAAGTGATGTCAAAATTATGCGGAAAAAAAAACTACTTACTAACTGGTATAAGTCCCTAATGCCGGTTTTTCCTCAAATTGAGTCCCGAAACTTCTAAAATTTATCATAGGATCTCAATTTATTCCATTTCACAGAAAGGGGTTTAATTTCCCAAATTTCCAATTTGGTCCTCCAACTTTTCCAAAATTACCATTTTGCCCTTCCTTTACAAAAATGGTAAATTTTGCCCTAAAAATTTCAAAATTCCTCAATTGGTCCTCTAACATTATTTTCATGCCCAATTGACCCTCAATTTCATAAAGTTTCATTTTAGTCCTTTGAATTTTGAAAATCCCCAATTTTCCCCTAATTCCAACTTCTTAACACAACCAAATTGTTTTTCATCAAATTGACCCATCAAACGTTTCTAATTGTTGAAATTGAGTTTCTACATTTTCATACGATTCTTCAGAAATGTGAATCGAAAGTTTTAATGCCAGGACAAGCTCAAACAGAGCTTCGCCGGAAAATGAACTATAGAGAGAGAAAGCTTCGATTACTCACCGGTGAAGGCACGACGGTTCGAGCTTTCGATCTGGACAGATAGCTCTCATCCTGAGGTTAATCCTAGAATCAAGAATCACATCAATTGATACGGAATTGGATTAGAATTTCGTCATTGAAATTCGGTCGACTCTCTCTCTAGCACCAATCGAAAATTATAAAGGGGAGCCGAATTGGCTTACCTTTCGGTCCTAATTCGGCCATGGAAAGGCTGAGAAAGTTTTGGGAGGGCTTGGATTGGCCTGAGCAGGGCTTGAAATGGCTGATTTCAGCTTGGCCGAAATAGGGCAGCTTCGGTCCACCGGAGCTGCTTCACTATTCTATCACGCCGGCGAGGTCACCCATCTTCACACTACTCTCAGGTAAGCACACTTAACTTTGAAGTTCTTATGGAATCTAGTTCACCTAAACCAATTTGGTTTTTGTTTTTCTAGTTTGTCTTAAGTTTCTTTTCCAATGTTTAATGAACCATTTGGATCACTCGAAAGTTGTAAATTCCCAACTTGCCCGTTCAGAAATAATCGAGTTTGTGAATCGGTTCTAAATCCTCACTTAGTATGACTGGTTCTTTTCCTAGTTTTCCTTAGCTTAAAAGGGCGGGTTTTACACGTTTGAACAAAATGCCCAAGCTTTTTAATTATTTGCATTTAGGTCCCTAAAGTTCCTTTTGCTTAACTTTAGGTCCATAAAGTTCTTTTTCCTTAACTTTAGGTCCCTAATGCTAAATTTTACCCAAATTGAGTCCCTAAACTTTCTAAAATTCACTTTGGGTCCTCAATTTACTCAAAATCACTTAAGGGGTTCAAGTTTCCCAAATTTCCAATTTGGTCCCCAACTTTTCAAAAATTACCATTTTGCCCCCAATAAATTTAAAAATCGACCAATTGGTCCTTCAACATCTTTTCCATGGCCAATTGGCTCTCAATTTTGGGAAATTGCACTTTGGTCCCTCAATTTTTCAAAATTTCCAAAATTCCCCAAATATTTCCCAAATTTCCCCTCTTTCACACTAACCGAATTTGATTTTATCAAATTTGCCACCTAATCAGGGTTAATTGATCCAATTGAAGGTATGAATTTGTTCCTACACTTCCACACGATTCAATGGAGCTTTGAATCACGTCATTTGGATATGAATTAAGCTCAAACGAAGCTTCATCGGAAAATTGAAATTAGAGAGAGAGAGAGCTTTGAAAGCTTACCATCGGAGGTGCGGCAGTCCGAGATTTTGATCGTGGCATGTAGCTCTCATCCTTAGTATACTCCTAGGATCAAGAATTGCAACAATTAATGTCAAATTGAGTGAGAATTTGGTCAATGAAGTTTCACCGTTTCTCTCTCTAATGTTGATCGGAATTTATAGGGATTGCCAAATTGGCTTACCTTTCAGCTCTAATTCGGTCGTATGAGGGCTGTGGAAGTGTTGGGAGAGTTTGGTTTGGCTTGAGAATGGCTCAATTTGGCTGCTTTTAGCTCGGCCGAAACAGGGCAACTTCGGTCTGTTCGAGCTGCTACACTGTTTGATTACGTTGGTGCATCTCCGGCGATACTTGGATCGAATGGTGACCACCGTCAGGTAGCTGACTTCTCCCCGAGTCTAAGGAATGCGACCTCACCTTCTTTGGCTAAAAAAAATGCCTAAGTTGAAGCTCTGGTTCGAGCTTCACCTAAAATTGGAGTAGTAGAGAGGGAGAGAAAGAGTAGTTTTCAGGTGTGAGTAGGATGAATGGGGAGGAGCTCTTTATATAGGGAACTTGGGGCCTCTCTAGCCATCCAATTAGCAACTTTATGGCAATCATTCATGGCCCAAAACGCTCTGAATGGAGAATTTTTATCTACATCGGTGCTACTCACTTTTTCGGTGAGTGAACAGTGCTGTCATCTAAGGGAAGAAGATGACACTGTTCCGAACTGAACTAGATCGGTCCGAACCGGGTCTAATGCTTAAACCGGCCGGTTCAAGCCTGATTGGAGTAGTAGAGAGGGAGAGAAAGAGTAGTTTTCAGGTGTGAGTAGGATGAATGGGGAGTAGCTCTTTATATAGGGAGCTTGGGGCCTCTCTAGCCATCCAATTAGCAACTTTATGGCAATCATTCATGGCCCAAAACGCTCTGAATGGAGAATTTTTATCTACATCGGCGCTACTCACTTTTTCGGTGAGTGAACAGTGCTGTCATCTAAGGGAAGAAGATGACACTGTTCCGAACTGAACTAGATCGGTCCGAACCGGGTCTAATGCTTAAACCGGCCGGTTCAAGCCTGATTCGACCAAGCTTTTCAAAATTAAAAATTTCTAAATTCATCTAAATGTATTCTATATCCAAAGGTGGCTTCAATTCTCCAATTTGAATTTTTTAAGTCACATAGAAAAATAAATTTAGAAATTGGTTCAATAGTGGTTCAAACCAGTTCAGGTCTAGTTCACCTTAACCGGCTGGTTTTCACTTCCAATTCACCCAAAGTCCTTTTCCATGACTTTTATGACTCTTTAGGTCACTCGGGATTTGTAAATTTCCCATTTTTCCCTTTCGCTAATGGTTGGGGTTCGTGAACCGATTTGGTTTTCTCACCTGGGTTGACCGGTTCTTTCCTCGGTTTCCTTGTCTTTAATGGACAAGGTTTACAACTCTCCCCTTTTTTTAGGATTTTTGTCCCCAAAACTTAATTAATGACCTTTGAATCAGGAATAATTTCCTTTGATGTCAACTTGGGGTTTTCTTGATATGCTGACTCTTCGGTTGTTCTTTCAGTTAGCATTTTTTTATATCATTCACCTAAGGAATTTCTTTTCCTTTCCATTGTTTACTCACTCCATAGAGTTGATCATAATTAGGCATGTCTTACCCACTACTCCAAGGTACATCCTTAAGTTCACTTCCTCCTCTACTTAGCACAAGATTCTTCCTCTTGATGGTCCTTGCTCAGAATTTCAAGATTGAGAGTTCCAAGTTGCCCAATCGTTCCCTTATCTAGTTATTCTCTAGGTCATTGAAACCCCTATCTCTGTGTCCTCTCAAGTGCTACATACTTGCTTTCACGAATTTTGGTGTTATCATCTTTTTGCCTTATTTTGACCCTTCCCTCATCCGTTGTTTATTACAACTTCAGTCCAAATTTTATATTTGACCTTATCATGCTTACTAACTGACTCTTCCTTACTTGAGTCACATTTTCCTCGAGACTGTTGGGCTTACATGCCCCTTATAGTCATGACATTTTCTATAATATGTCTCTGTCCATTAGATTTCTAGAATACTTCCTTGAGGGTTGTTCTAATCTTTCCAATCTTTCAAGGATTGTATAACTTAATCCCTCTTTTCGTTGGTAGTATTCCTCGACTACCTTCATCGTCATCTTGCCTTTGACATCTTGTCTCACATAACCATGTCGATTTCTCTTACCTACTTGTCATTTCCCAACTTCTTTAATGGGTCTTTCCAATTCCAATCATTGGGTTTCCCAATGACTTACCGATATGCAAGGATTCTTCCCTTCTTATGTCCTTCCTCTTCTTTGGCGGCATCCTTTATTCAAGGACTTTCTTTTTCCTTAATCCACTATTACTTGCTCGTGACCATTTCACGATTCATTATTTCAAGTTGATCCCTTTTGGTCTATGTGTTGATTGATTTGTCTGGGGAGTTCCCTTCTTAAGAGCTACATTCTCTACTATATCCCTCAAAGTAGAGATTTTTAACCTTAAGAGCTACATGCTCAACCTACTTACCATTCCTTGTAGATTTCTTCCTTCATTTCTTTACACCTCCTTCTATATTGAGGCATTTGATGTCACACCTCAACCTAGTTTGGTCGGATTCCCATGAGCAACCTGTCTCTCTCCTAGTTTATTAAGGGTTTCCCCTTTTTTAAACCGTGAGGAGTAAGGCATCCTTTATACATATTGTCATGCCCCGACCCGGTTTGGTCGGATCCTCGTGATCAACCCACCACTCTCCCGGTTTATTAAAGGGTTTCCCCTTATCATAAACCGTAAAAAGTAAGGCGTCCTTTAACTTGCACCTTTTTCCTAGAATAGCATAATCAAAACTGTATGAAATTTAAAACTTTACATACCTGTCTTACATGCATCTTAGTTGACGGTCTTTAAGGGGAGGCTTTCCGGGATTTCCTGAAAGGGATATAAGGGAGGGGGTGAGTATGACTACTCAGTGAATGGGTTTTCAAAGGTCTACTTTTAACTTTTAAGAAAAATATTTATATGGAGTGTGCCAAACTCCTTTCTTTTCAAAAATCCCATCATTTAAAAATTTGGGTTTTTCCATTATTTCTTAGTTACCGCGGTGTGTCATCACCCAACACACATCCTTCATCATGAAGGTTACACACATTCGCAAGTCAGTATCACTACTGAACCTGCTAGTGGCTTCAGAGCGACTTTTCCTGCCACCGGGATAGAAGTACGACCACTTCTACCCTAGGAATGAGTGGATGTATGTGACATCCTACCCACAATCCCGAAATCACTTCTTCATGTCCGTATGAGGACAGAGACCTCATCTTGTCCCCACCCCGGTCTCATGCACTTCGTGCTACTCCAGATTTCGCACAGACACCTGGAACGACGAACTGCCCTTATAGCCACCAGGTCGTCCAGTGCCCTTAGGACGCATCACTACCCCTCATGGGCGTCTTGATAATCCCGTACTCACAGTGCATGCACAAACAATATTTTCTTATATTGCCATGTAATATATGGTGCCACTAGTCCAACAGCCCTGACTCTTAACTCAACTCGCAGCTGTTTGTCTTGACTAGTCCGTCGACCTGTCATGTCGCACTACCGCTAGTTGATTGAGCATGTCGGTCCTATCTTGGTATCATGGCCAAACAATTCACTTATTAAGTTTTATGACACATATATCATATTCATTTATGAGTTCCTGCTCATGCCAACTGGCCTTGGGCCCACTGTACGAGATTATCAAAATCGGGCATTTAGCCCCCAAGTTCCAAAATCAAGGCCCCTGGCCTATTAAAGCTATTTGAGCTCCCGTCGAGAAGGTCTCCCAAATTGTTTAAGCATTGGCACACAGTCAGGAGAGAGCACTTCCAACAAAAATAGGTTTTTACTATCCATCATACCGACCGGTATAAGGACATCTCCGTTGATAACCGATGAATGGATTTTCAACTTCCTTCGAGGAAGTCTCATCATACCAACCGGGTATGATCTACTTACAACCCGTAAGTAGTTTTTTTTTTCACAGAACTTTCACATCTCTTTCTCTAAGTAGTAATGATTAAAATACCACTAAACAGTGGGTTTTTATATTGAGGCATTTATCATCCCCAACCGGGTATGATGTTAGTAAACCAACTCACCCATTAATGCCATGAATTCCACTAGACTGGTTCTTTGTATTCACGCGAGCTTGTCCTTGCTGGCGTTCCCGATATTTAACGTTACTACACGATATGAACAACCTTGTTCATTATTACTCGGCATAACAGCCTTCATTCATTAATGAATGAGAAAACCCAAACTTTTAGTTATTTGCAATTAGGTCCCTAAAGTTATTTCTCTTTAACTTTAAGTCCCTAATGTCGGTTTTTCCTCAAATTGAGTCCCGTAACTTTTAAAATTTATCGTGGGATCTCAATTTATTCAATTTCACCAAAAAGGGGTTTAATTTTCCAAATTTCCAATTTGGTTCCCCAATTTTTCCAAAATTACCATTTTGCCCTTCTTTCACAAAAATGGTAAGTTTTTTCCCCAAAATTTCCAAAATTCCTCAATTGGTCCTCCAACATTATTTTCATGCCCAATTGACTCTCAATTTCATAAAATTGTATTTTTGCCCCTTTTGAATTTCGAAAATCCCCAAAATTTCCCCCAATTTCAACTCTTCAACACTACTAAATTTGATTTCATCAAATTAACCGATCAAACACTTCTAATTATTGAAATTGGAGTTGAAATTGAGTTCTTGTATGTTCATACGATTCTAAGAAACTTTGAATCGCAGATTTTAACGTCAGAAAGAGCTCAAACAGAGCTTTGCCGGAAAACAGACTGTAGAGAGAGAAAGCTTCGATTACTCACCGGTGAAGGCACGAGAGTCCGAGCTTTCGATATGGGCAGATATGTCTTGTCCTGAGGTTCATCCTAAAATCAAGTTTTGTATCAATTGATGCGGAATTGGATTAGAATTTCGTCATTGAAATTCGGTCGACTCTCTCTCTAGCACCGATCGAAAATTATAAAGGAGAGTCGAATTAGCTTACCTTTCAGTCCTAATTCGGCCGTGGAAAGGTTGAGGAAGTGTGTGGAGGGCTTGGTTTGGCCTGAGAAGGGCTTGAAATGGCCGATTTTAGCTTGGTCGAAATAGGGCAGCTTCGGTCCGTCGGAGTTGCTTCACTATTCCATCATGTCGGTGCTTCTCCAACGATTCTTAGATTGATTGGAGTTTGCTATCAGATAGCTGTCTTCTCCCCAGTTCTAAAGAGCCCGACCTTTGTTCAAGTCAAAGCTCTGGTTTGAGCTTTACCAGGAAATGGAGCAGTAGAGAGAGAGAAGTGTTCAGGTGTGAGGAGAATAAAATGGGGATAACCTATTTATATAGTCGTAAAACCAGTGTATTAAATAGTCGAAATTTATTACTAGTATTAATATTGCCATAAATTATTGCTATTAATTCCAATAATTTAATTTTGGTATTAAATTATTGGTAATAATTTTAATAATTAAATATATATTATTTGATGGCTATTTATGATAAGTCGTATGTTCGCATAAAAATTTTTGATCGAAATTTCGGGTTACAAAAAATCATACTTCCTAGGAGGTCACCCATCCTCACATTACTCTCAAATAAGCACGCTTAACTTTGAATTTCTTATGGAATTTAGTTCACCTAAACCAATTTGGTTTTTGTTTTCTAGTTTGTCTTAAATTTCTTTTCCAATGTTTAATAGATCTTTTGTATCAATCGAAAGTTGTAAATTTTCATATTGCTTATTCCCAAATGTAAACCGGTTTGGTTTTCTTATTCAGTTTGACCGGTTCTTTTCCCGGTTTTCCTTAACTCAAATGTGTGGGGTTTACACATATACCTTTTCTAGAATAACATTAATCAAAACTGAATAAATTTAAACTTACAAACCTGCATTACAAGTTTAGCTAGCGGAAGGTCTTTAGGTAGGCTTTTCCCTCGGTTTCCTAAAAAGGGGTGAAGAGAGGGGGTGAGTTCGACAACTCATTAAATGGGTATTTGAAACATGAGTTTTAAAAAAATAGTTTGAATCAATGTGTGCCAGACTCCTTATTTTCTTTAAAACTATTCTTTCCTTGAATATCCGGTTACATCATCAAAATCTCAGTTTTTGAAACCACAATTCATCATTTTCCACAATCGGTGTGTTTAATAATCAACACACGCCCTTCATCATGAAGGGATCACACATTCGCAGGGCAGCCCGTCCAATGCACCCACTTGTGACATTAAAGCGACTTTACCGGCCACCTAGATAGAAGCTCGTCCATTTTTACCCTAGGAATCAGTAGATGTATGCGACATCCAACCCTCAAACCCGTAAAGAAACTCCTTATCCATATGAATACAGAGATCTCATCCCGACCCCACCCTGGTCCCCTGCTATGTCGAGCTTCCCTAGCTACTAGCATGACAAACTACCCTTATCTCCACCATGTCGTTTAGTAGCCCCTAGAACGCATCACTACCCCTCTTGGGCAAGCACAAACAAAGTTTTCCATATAAGCCATTAATCTTTGGTGCCACTAGTCCAACGGCTCCGACCCTCAACTCAACCTGCAGCTGTTTGTCTAGACCAATCCGTCGACCTGGTCTTGTTGCACTGCCGCCAGTCCATCGAGTATGTTGGTCATGTCATGGTACCATGGCCAAATCACATCATTCATTAAAATTTTCATTGCTTAACATCATGTTTGTTTACGAGCTCCTGATCATGCCAACTGGCCTTGGGCCTACTATACGAGATTTTCAAAATCGGACATTTTAGCCCCCAAGTTCCAAAATCGAGGCCTCTGGCCCATCGGAGCTATTCGAGCTCTCGTCGAAAAGGTCTCTCAAAATTTTTAAGAAGTGGCACACAGTCAGGGGAGAACACTTTGGACAAAATAAATTTTCACTCGTCTATCACACCAACTGGGTGCGTGTAGTTTCCACATCACTCTAATAGAGTGCGATGTTAAAATTCCAAATGGTAGTGGTTTTTCAATTCGAGGTACTCATCATCCCAATCGAGTATGATGTGAAATTTCCCACTCACCCGATAAATGCACTATATTTTCCTCTAAAGCAGCTTTTGCCTCCACTTGAGCTTATCATTGCTGGAGTTCCCAGATCCTTCGTTGTTCCTACAAGATATGAACATCCTTGTTCATCAACACTTGGTATAATAGCCTTCATTACTCACGAATGAACAAAATGCCAAAACTTTTAATTGTTTGTATTTAGGTCCCTAAAGTTATTTTTTCTTGACTTTTGGTCCCTAATGCTAATTTTCCCCCAAATTGAGTCCCAAAACTTCTAAAATTTAGCTTGGGATCTCAATTTATTCAAAATCACAAAAAAGGGGTTCAAGTTCCCCAAATTTCCAATTTGGTCCCCAACTTTTCTAAAAGTACCATTTTGCCCCTACATTACAAAAATGACAATTTAACCCAAATAAATTCCAAAAATTGACCAATTAGTCTTCCAACATATTTTTCATGGCTAATTGGCCCTCAATTTTGGGAAATTGCACTTTGATCCCTCAATTTTTCGAAATTCCCAAATTTCCCCTTTCAAATTGACCGAATTTGATTTCAGCAAATTGACCATTCAATCGTGTTTAATTGTTAAAATTAAAGATAAATTTGAGTTCCTATTCTTCCACATGATTTAATGGAACTTTTAATTGGGTCACTTGGATCCGAATTGAGCTTAAACGGAGCTTTGTCGGAAAATTGGACCTAGAGAGAGAAAGCTTATCGTCGGGGGTGCGGCGGTCCGAGCTTTTGATCGAGGCAGATAGCTCTCATCCTAAGGTTCCTTCTAGGATCAAGAATCACATCAATTCATGCCGAATCGAGGGAGAATTTGGTCAGTGAACTTTTGTCGGTTCTCTCTCTAACACTGATCGAAAATTATAGAGGATAGCCAAATTGACTTAACTTTCCTCTCTAATTTAGTCATATGAGGGCTATGGAAGTGTTGGGAGAGCTTGGTTTGGCATGATAAGGGCTCAAATTTCTCATTTTTGCTTGGCCGAAACAAGGCAGCTTCAGTCTGTTGGAGATGCTTCACTGTTCTCTCATGTCGACGCTTCTCGAGCGATCCTCAAAGCAAATGGAGACTACCATTGGGTAGTTGACTTCTCTCTAAATCTAAGGAACCTGGCCTCACCTTCTTTGGCTTAGAAAAACTTCAATGCTGGAGCTTTCTGGTTCGAGCTTCACCAAAAAATGGAGCAATAGAGAGAGAGAGTGTGAGAGGAGTTTTCAGGTGTGAGGAAAATGAATGAGGAGGAGCTCTTCATATAGGAAACTCAGAGACTCCTTGGCCATCTGATTGGTGCCTTCAGAGACTTTTCATCTTTATTGGTGCTGCTCACTTTTCCGGCGAGTGAACAGTGCTGTCATATGAATGAAGAAGACGATAATGTTTTGAATTGGACTAGACTGGTCCGAACTGAGTTCAATGCTTAAACCGGCCGATTCAGGCCCGATTCAACCGAGTTTTTCAATATTAAAAATATCTAAATTCATTTTTTATCCAATGGTGGCTTCAATTCTCAAATTTGAATTTTCTATGCGATCTAGAAAAATGAATTTAGAAACCGGTTCAATTTGGTTTACCTGAACTAGTTTGGTTTTCACCTCCAATTCATCCTAAAGTCCTTTCTCTTGACTTTTGTGACTCTTTAGGTCACTCAGAATTATAAATTTCCCGGTTTGCCCTTTATCTATTGATAAAGATTTATAAATCGACTTAGTTTTCTCTTTGGAAATGATCAATTCTTTTCCCAGTTTTTCTTATTATGAAGGGACGGGGTTTATAACTCTCCCCTCCTTTTAAAGGTTTTATCCCCAAAAGCATTACATGTTAAATAATTAAGGGTAACCATCCCTCATTAAACTCTTGGTTTCCCATGTCTCTTCCTACACAGGTCCGTTTTGCCAAAGAACTTTGACTATATGAATTCTCTTATTCCTCAGGTTCTTATCCATCTAGTCGATGATTCGTACCGGTTCAATTTGATAGTCAAGTTCTCTTCTA
This sequence comes from Trapa incisa, assembly GCA_030064435.1. Classification (NCBI taxonomy): domain Eukaryota; kingdom Viridiplantae; phylum Streptophyta; class Magnoliopsida; order Myrtales; family Lythraceae; genus Trapa; species Trapa incisa. The sequence continues at coordinate 24,811,327 of CM057779.1, forward strand.
GTTCTGGTGGAGGTCGGTCCAACACATGGATAGTATTAGGCAGTTACTTTCGAAGTACCATAATATGGAACACAACGTGTATTCTATGTAAGTCCGAAGGTAGTTTTAATTTATAGGCCACCAGTCCTATCCTTTGGACGATGGGATAAGGACCGATATACCTCGGTTTCAACTTTCCCCATTGTTGATACCAAAGTATTCCCATTCATGGGGATACCTTTAGAAATACTTGGTCTCCCACATCAAACTCCAGATCTCTCCTCCGATGGTTCAAATAACTCGTTTGCATGTCCTGAGCGGCCTTAAGGCGATTCTTGATTAACTTGATTTTCTCTGTGTCATCCTCAATTAACTTGACCCTTTATAGTTTTCTTTCCCCCACTTCTTCCCAAAATAAAGAAGTACGACAAGGTCATCCATAAAGGGCTTCATAAGGAGCCATTTGAATACTGGCTTGATAGCAATTATTGTAAACAAATTCCATTAGGCACAAGTATTCCTCCCAACATTTGTCCATGGTGAGTACGCATGTCCTCCAAGGTCTAAATCATTTGCTCAGACTGTCCATCGGCCTGAGGATGAAATGTTGTACTCATGTATAGCTTGGTTCCCAAGGCACTTTATAAGCTTGGCCAGAACCTTGAAGTAAATCTAGGATCTCTATCTGATACTATGCTCACCGGGATGCCATGGAGTCTTACTATCTCTCTATGTATAAGACGACCAGATCTTCCACTGTATTCGTCCCTATTATAAGGGGGAAATGAGCGGATTTGGTCAATCTATCCATGATGACCCAAATTGCATCTCGACTCTTCTTGGTCACAGGTAGTCCTGTGACAAAGTCCATGGTAATGTGCTCCCATTTCCTTTCTAGAATTGGCAAGGGTTGCGACAACCCTGATGGTTTTTTATGCTCAGCCTTTATCTACTGACAGGACAAGTATCGGGCTACGTATTCCATAATGTCCCTCTTCATTCCCTTCCACCAATATCCTTGTTTGAGGGTGCAGTACATCTTAGTACTGCTTGGATGCATCGCATACACCGAATCATGTGCCTCCTCTAGAATTAACCTCTTCAGTTGCTTATCTTGAGGCACACACACTCTGTGCTTATAAGTTATCACTCCATCACTTCACAAGTCATGGTCTGGTTTTGTCCCTCGGTTAACCGGGTCCAAATAAGATTAGAGTTCCTTATCAGCCTTTTGCTGAGCCTTAATCTACTCTATTAGACTGGGTCTCACCACCACATAAACCAACAAGCATTCCCCCTTCTTGTCCACCTTTAGAACCACCTCCATTCTCCCCAACTGTTGCAACAAGGGTTAGTAACTTGTCTTTATTTGCATCGCCTCAATTTGGTATTTGTGACTTAAGGCATCTGCCACCACATTTGCCTTTCTGGGGTGATATTCTATCACAAAGTCATAGTTCTTTACCAATTCCAGCCATTTCCTTTTGTAAATCCCGCCCTTTTGAGCTATGGAAAACTGGGAAGAGAACCGATCAAATCGAGTGAGAAAACTAAACTGGTTCACAAACCCGATCAATTGTGAATGGGCAATTTAGGAATTTAAAACTCCCATGTGATCCAAAGGATTCATAATACTATGTAAAAGAACCTTAGGATGAATTGGAAGAGGAAAACTAGACCGGTTTGGATGAACCGAGTCGGTTCATGAACCAGAACTGATAGAGAAATGGTAAATAGGAAATTTATGGAACCCTTGTGATCCGAAGAGATTTATAAATCATGTGAAGGAACCTTAGAACAAAGTGGGAGAGAAAAACTAGATCGGTTCGGGTGAAGCAGACCCAAACCGGATTGAACCGGTTTAAGGACCGAGTCAATTTATGAACTGTAATCGATAAAGAGATGGTAAACTGAGAATTTTATGGATCCTAAATGACCCAAGGAGTCAAAAAAGACATGGAAATGGACTTGTGAAGGAATTGGGGATGAAAACCAAATCGGTTTAGGTGAACCAGATCCAAACCGGTTCTGTCCAATTTGAACCACTATTGAACCGAATCCTAAATTCATTTTTCTAGGTGGCTTAAATAATTCAAATTGAAGATTTGAGACCACCATTAGATAGAGAATGAATTTAGATGAATTTATAAATTTTATATTTGAAAAAATCGGTCGAATGGGGGGTGAATCGACTAGTTTAAGCGTTGAACTCGGTTTGGACCGATCTGGTCCGGTTCAGAATAGTGTCATCTTCTTCCTCAGGATGACGATATTGTTCACTCGCCGGAAAATCGAAGCAGGGCTGGCGAGAAAGAAACGTTTTCGTTCGATATGTTTTAGGTGTTCAATGCCTGTCATAAAGGTGTCAAACGAACGGCCAACGAGTCCCCAAACTCTCTATATAAAGAGCCCCTCCCCATTCATCCTCTCCACACCTAAAAACTCCATTCTCTCTCAACTGCTCCATTTTCTGGTGAAGCTCAAACCAGAGCTCCGATATGGGGTTTTTTCTGAGCCAAATAAGGTGAGGTCGGGTTCTTTAGAACCGGAGAGAAGTCAGCTACATGCCTGTAGTCTCCGTTTGCTCCGAGGGTCGCCGGAGAAACGCCAGTGTGATGAAACAGTGAAGCAGCTCTGGCGGACCGAAGCTGCCCTGTTTTGGCCGAGTTGAAATCAGCCATTTCGAGACCTCCTCAGGCCAAACCAAGCCTTCCCAACACTTACTCAGCCCTCCCACGGCTGAATTAGGACTGAAAGGTAAGCCAATTCGGCTCCCCTCTACAATTTCCAGCCCGAGCTAGAGAGAGAACCGGCAGAATTTCAATAATGAAATTCTAATTCAATTTGGCATCAATTGATGCGATTCTTTGTTTTAGGATAAACCTCAGGATGAGAGAGCTATCTTCCCAGATCGAAAGCTCGGATCGCCGTGCCCTCACCGGTGAGTAATCGAAGCTTTCTCTCTCTACAGTCTATTTTTCGGTGAAGCTCTGTTTAAGCTCATTTCGGCGTTAAAACTCACAATTCAAAGTTCTATGTAATTTTATGAACATGGAGGAACTCAATGTCATCTTCAATTTCAACAATTAGAGGTGTTTGATTGGTCAATTTGATAAAATCCAATTCGGCTGTGTTAAAAAGTTAGAATTGGGAAAAAATTGGGGGAAATTGGGGATTTTCGAAATTCAAAGGACCAAAATATAATTTTATGAAATTGAAGGTCAATTGGGAATGAAGATAATGTTGGAGGACCAATTGAGGAATTTTGGAATTTTTGGAGCAAAACTTACCATTTTTGTAAAGGAAGGGCAAAATGGTAATTTTTGAAAAGTTGGAGGACCAAATTGGAAATTTGGGAAATTAATCCCCTTTTTGTGAAATGGAATAAATTAAGTTTCGATGATAAATTTTAGAAGTTTTGGGACTCAATTTGAAGAAAAACCGGCATTAGGGACTTAAAGTTAAAGATAAATAAATTTAGGGACCTGATTGCAAATAAATGAAAGTTTGACTTTCTCATTCTTTTGGAATGAAGGCTATTAGGTCGAAGGATTATGAACCAAGATGATCATATCTTGTAGGAACATGAAGTACCGGGAACGCCAACAAGGACAAGCTCGTATGAATACAAAGAACCGGTCTAGTGGAACTCACGATATTAACTGGTGAGTGGGCTTACTAACATCATACTCGGTTGGGATGATGAGCACAACTTAAAATTTAAAACCACTTGCCGGTTGTGAGTAAAAATTTTATATCATACCCGGTTGGGGATGATAAGTACCTCGGTATGAAAACCCACTATTAAGTGGTATTTTAAACATCACAAGGTAGAGGACGTGATGTGAAAATCATGTAGAAAAACTACATACCGATTGTAAGTAGATCATACCTGGTTGGTATGATGAGACTTCCTCGAAGGAAGTTGAAAACCCTTTCATCGGTTATGAACGGAGGTGTTCTTATACCCAGACGGTATAATGGATAGAGAAAACATATGTTTTGTCGAAGGTGCTCTCCCCTGACTGTGTGCCAATGCTTAAACAATTTGGGAGACTTTCTTGACGGGAGCTCAAATAGCTCTGATAGGCCGGTGGCCTCAGTTTTGGAACTTGGGGGATAAATGCCCGATTTTGAAAATCTCGTACAGTGGGCCAAAGGCTAGTTGGCACGAGTAGGAGCTTGTAAATGAACATGATATATGTGCCATAAAACTTAATAAGTGAATTGTTTGGCCATGGTACCAAGATAGGACCAACATGCTCAATCAACTAGCGGTAGCGTGACATGACAGGTAGACGGATCAGTCAAGACAAACAACTGCGAGTTGAGTTGAGAGTCGGGGCCGTTGGACCAGTGGCACCACATATTACATGGCAATATAAGAAAACATTGATTGTGCATGCACTATGAGTACGAGATTATCAAGACGCCCATGAGGGGTAGCGATGCATCCTAAGGGCCCTAGACGACCCAATGAGTATAAGGGCAGTTCATCGTTCAAGGTGTCTTTGCGGAATTTGGAGTAGCACCAAACGCATGAGACCGGGGTGGGGATGGGATGAGGTCTCTATCCTCATAATAGACATGAATAATTTATTCTGGGAATGAGGGTCGAATGTCACGAAAATCCACTCATTCTCAGGGTAGAAGTGGACGTACTTCTATCCGGGTGGTAGGTAAAGTTACTCTGAAGCCACAAGTGGGTTTAGTGAATGTACTAACCTGCGAATGTGTGTTTAACCTTCATGATAAAGGATGTGTTTTGGTTGATGACACGCCGTATTTAAAGAAAGAAATGGTGATAAAACCTGAGATTTTGAATGAAGGGATTTTTGAAAGAAAGGAGTCTAGCACGCTCCAATAATAAATGTTTTCTTAAAAGTCCAAACTTTTGAAAATTTATTCACTGAGTAGTCATACTCACCCCTCCCTTATATCCCTTTCAGGAGATTTTGGAAAGTCTACCCTTAAACACCATCAACTAAGACGCCAGTAAGACAAGTATGTAAAGTTTAAAATTTTATGCAATTTTGATTATGTTATTCTAGGAAATAGTGTAGGTTTAAAGGACACCTTACTCTTTACGGTTTATAATAAGGGGAAACCTTTTAATAAACCGGGAGAGTAGCGAGTTGATCATGGGGATCCGACCAAACAGGGTTGGGGCGTGACACCTCTGGTGGAGGTTCAACTCCTTCTGAGCTAGAAAGTATTTAAGACACTAGTGATCCATGAATATCCTACACTTAACCACGTAGAGGTAGTGTCGCTAAATCTTTAAGGCAAACACTATCGCAGCTAATTCCAGGTCATGGGTTGGGTATATTCTCTCATGTACCTTAGTTGTCATGAGGCATAGGCGATAACCTTTCCTTGTTGCATCAGTACACATCCGGGTCCTTGTCCGGATGTATCACTATAGACGGTGTACTCTCCTGCACTTGGGTCAGGAAGGGAGAGTACCGGTGCGGCTGTCAATCGAGTCTTTAACTCCAAGAAAGACTTCTCACAGCTTTCATCCTATTTATACTCAACTCCTTTCCCGGTGAGTCGAGTTAGAGGGGCTGCTATCTTAGAAAAATCTTGCACAAACAGTCTATAGTATCCCGCCAGACCTAAGAAACTTCGTATCTCTAAATGATTCCAGGGTGCCTTCCACGTTTGTTGGATCTACCTAAGAACCCTACTTCCTACAGCCAGAACTCACACTTGGAGAATTTTGCATATAATTAGTTTTCCCTCAATATCTCTAAGGTGATTGCCAAACGTTCTTTGTGCTCCAACCTAGTTCGTGAGTATATGAGAATATCATCTATGAATACTATCATAAATATTTCCAAGTGTGGTTGGAACACTCGATTCATTAAATCCAAGAAGGATGCAGTGGAATTTGTTAATTTGAATGGCATCACTCTAAACTCATAATGTCCGTATCGGGACTGAAATGCCATCTTAGGAATGTCCTCCTCTCATATCCTAAGTTGGTGAAAGCCTGACTGAAGGTCTATATTGGAGAAGTAGGCTGTTCCTTTTAATTGATTGAATAGGTCATCAATCCATGGAAGTGGATACCTATTCTTGATGGTGATCTGATTCAGCTTCCTATAATCTATGCACAATCTCATGCTCCCATCCTTTTTCTTTACGAACAGGAGGGGTGCACCCCATGGAGATTAGCTAGGACATATGAAGTCCTTCTCCAATTGCTCGTCTAGTTGCTCCTTCAATTCCTTCAGTTTTGTCAAAGCTATGCGATAAGAGGCTTGGGATATGGGGTTTATTCCTGGGATAATTTCAATGGTGAATTCCACTTGTCGACTCGGGGGTAGTCTAGGTAATTCTTCCAAAAATACCTTTGGATAGTCTTTAAGCAACGAAATGTCTTCGGGTCCCTTCTTTTCAAACTTCTCATCGATAACCATGGCCAGAAAAGCTGTACAACCTTTTTGTATTATCTTTTGGGCCTTCTTATGGGACACCATTTGTACTTCACCCTTCCATCGGTCTCCTTGGAATTTTAGTTCGTTTGTCTCGGGAGTGTGGAAGGTTATCATCTTCTTTCCATAGTCCATCCTAGCCTAATGGTTACTTAACCAATCCATCCTAAGGATTACTTCTACCTCCCTTAGAGGCAAAAAAATCAAATCTTTTTCGAGTTTGATTCCTCCAATATTTATCTCACATCCCTTAAGCTATTCGATTCTATTTAATCCTTCTCCTAAGGGTGTGAGAATGTTGAGACTTTTTCATAGAGGAGTGAGTTCTAGGAGTAAACTTGGAATTAAGTCCTCTTTGATGAAGGATCTCTCAGCTCTTGAGTCGAAGAGGGCGTAGACCTTTTGTCCCCACAATTGCACATACCCTGGTTGGAGAAACACATACTTTTAGTGGAAAGATTTTCTTTATTGAATGAAATTTCAATTACATGATTTTTCTTAATCGAATTGGTAGGGTTTTGGGATGTACCTGTTATAGTACTAGGGTCTTTCCTAGCCTCTTCATGGGTGAGGTTATATACCATAGTCGGTACTCTGGCTATAGCGTCTGGCCTGGAATTCCTGGGGTTCACTTGTGGTGGTCCAAGCGTATGCCTTTGTTGGTTCTTTGTAAGAGTGGGGTATTCCTTTGCAAAGTACCCCACTTGTTCGCATGCAAAATAGGACAAGCAGGCTCCCTCGTGGTGCTTTTGCCACCTAGGACAGTAGGGTTTCCTTATGGCAAGGTGGGGATTACTCTATGGGGAGGTGGTGGCATATCCTTTCTCTTTTGAAATTCCACCCTATTTCCCCATCTTGGACCATTATGCTCCTTCCGTCCTCCCTAACGGTTTTGGCCCTTGTTCTCCTTTCGGTTTTGCACTAGTTGCTCACACTCGTGAGCCATATTGATTATTGCCACCAGGTACATGGGGCCTCCTAGTACTCCCATACGATCTTGTATGTCCATATTGAGACCGTCAACGAACCGCTGACATATATCTGCTAGTTTATCTAGGTCAAGAGTAAAGGGTGTTATTCATTGAATTTAGTTTCATACTCTGATTTAGAGTTAAGCCCTTGCCAAAGCTGGAGGAAATCTTGCTTCTTTTCGTTAATCAGATGAGGAGCCAAGTACTCTTCTACGTACCTCTTCTCAAATTGCTCCTAGGTGAGTGTGAAGTTATGTAGGCTTTGGACATTGTCTCACCATCGTTTGGCACATCCCTCCAGGAAGAATTCTGTCAGGATCACCATGTCCTCTAGTGATATCCTGACAATCCCCATCAACTTCTTGACATTTTCCAACCAATCTAGGGTGGCACTAGCATCCTTCTCTCCGAGAAAAGGCTTACATCCCAGTTAACGAAGAGTCTTAAGATTTTTGGAATATCAACTGGAAGGGGATGGCTAATAGGAGGAGGATGAGATTGTACTTCCTCCGGTTCAACCCGAGAGTTGGTGCCTGCCTCAGGGATGAGGTTAGGTTTCCCAAATACACGGGTGAACTCCTCGTACAACCACTGGTGTTCCGAGCTAAGTCCAGGTGGGGTTGTTTGGGCTCCTTGGGGAATTTCCTCTGGGAGGGGTGGCTGGGCAGTGTCAAAGACTGTAACTCTAGTTCTCTTGGTTCCTTTCTTAGGAGCCATCTGAAAATTTTGAAAGTATCCCTATTAATTACTATGTTTTCTAGTCTTGATAATGTATTTGAGAAAATATACTCTAATACCACTCAAGTTGTCACGTCCCGACCCGGTTTGGTCGGATCCTCAGGAGTAAACCGCCACTCTCCTAGTTTATTAAGGGTTTTCCCCTTCTTTAAACTGTGAGGAATTATGTCACGCCCTAACCCAATTTGGTTGGATACCCATGAGCAACCTATCACTCTTCCGGTTTATTAAGGGTTCTTCCCTTCTTTAACCTAGGAGGAGTAAGGAGTCCTTTAAACCTGTATCTTTCCTAGAATAACATTAATCAAAACTGCATGAAATTTTAAACTTTACATACATGTCTTGCATGTGTGACTAATAGGAGGTCTTTAGGTAGGTTTCCCTTGGTTACAAAAGGGATATAAGGGAGGGGGTGATTTCAACAACTCAATAAATGGGTGTTTAAAGTTTGACTTTTAGAAAAATAGTTTTAAATGGAGTGTGCCACACTCCTTATTTTCTTTTAAAATAATTTATCCTCAAAATCTCGGTTGTTATAGCCATTTCTCAATAATTAATCATAACTGGTGTGTTTATCAACCAACACACGCCCTTCATCAGGAAGGGAACATGCATTCGTAGGGTAGTACATCCATTGCACCCACTTGTGGCATCAGAGTGACTTTACCGACCACCTAGATAGAATCACATCCACTTCTACCCTAAGAATAAGTGGATGTACGCGACATCCGACCCTCAATCCCATAAAGAAAACTCCATGTCAGTATGAGGACAAAGATCTCATCTCGACCCCACCTGTAAACCCCACCCTTTTGAGCCAAGGAAAACCGGGAAAAGAACCAGCCGAACTGACTGAGAAAACTGAATCGGTTCACAAACCCAATCATTTGTGAATGGGCAATTTGGGAATTTACCACTCTCAGGTGATCCAAAGGGTTCATAATACCATGGAAAAGAACCTTAGGATGAATTGGAAGAGAAAAACTAGATCGGTTTAGATGAACCGGATCCAACTGGATTGAATTGGTTTATAAACCAAGTCGGTTCATGAATCAGAACCGATAGAGAATGGGAAAATTAGAGAAATTCAACTCCCTTGTGCCCCAAAGAAATTTATAAACCTTGGGAAGGAACATTAGAACAAATTGGGAGAGAAAAACTAAACCGGTTCGGATGAACTGGACCCGAATCGGATCAAACCAATTTAAGAATCGAGCTGATTATGAATCGAAATCGATAAGGAGATGGTAAACTGGGAATTTTATGGACCCTAAGTGACCCAAGGAGTCACAAAAGACATGGAATTGGACTTGTGAAGCAATTGGGGATGAAAACCAAACCGGTTCGGGTGAACCGGATTCGAACTGATTTGGACTGGTTTGAACCACTATTGAATTGAATCATAAATTCATTTTTTTTTCTAGGTGGCTTAAATAATTCAAATTGGAGATTTGAGGCCCCCATTGGATAGAAAATGAAGTTAGAAATTTTTAGATTTGAAAAACTTGGTCGAATGAGGGGTGAACCAGCCGGTTTAAGCTTTGAACCCGGTTCGGACCGGTCCGGTTCGGTTCGGAATAGTGTCATCTTCTTCCTCGGGATGACACCACTGTTCACTTGTCGGAAAATTGAAGCAGTGCCGACGAAGAAGAAATGTTTCCATTCGGTACATTTCATACCATCAATAGCTATCATAAAGGTGCCAAACGAACAACCAACTTGTCCCCGAGCTCCCTATCTAAAGAGCCCCTCTCCAATCATCCTCTTCACACCTGAAAACTCCATTTTCTCTCAACTACTCCATTTTCTTGTGAAGCTTGAAACAGAGCTCCAATATAGGGTCTTTTCTAAGCCAAACAAGATGAGGTTGGGTTCTTTAGAAGCGGGGTGAAGTCAGCTACACGTCTGTAGTCTCAGTTTACTCCGAAGGTCAACAAAGAGGCACCGACATGATGGAACAGTGAAGCAGCTTCGGCGGACCGAAGCTGCCCTATTTCGACTGAGCTGAAATCAGCCATTTCGAGCCCTACTCATGCCAAACCAAGCCTTCCCAACACTTTCTTAGCCCTCCCATGGCCGAATTAGGACTGATAGGTAAGCCAATTCGGCTCCCCTCTACAATTTCCTGCTAGTGCTAGAGAGAGAATCGACAGAATTTCAATGATGAAATTCAAACTCAATTCGACATCAATTGATACGATTCTTGATTCTAGGATGAACCTTAGGACGAGAGCTATCTGCCTAGATCGAAAGCTCAGACCATTGTGCCCTCCCCGGTGAGTAATCGAAGCTTTCTCTCTCTATAGTTTATTTTTTGGCAAAGCTCCGCTTGAGCTCGTTCCGATGTTAAAACTCGCAATTCAAAGTTATATGGAATCGTATAAACATGGAGAAACTCAATTTCAACTTCAATTTCAACAATTATAGGTATTTGATCGGTCAATTTGATAAAATCAAATTCGGCTGTGTTAAAGAGTTGGAATTGGGGAAATTGGGGATTTTTGAAAATTCGAAGGACTGAAATGCAATTTCCTAAAATTAAGGGTCAATTGGGCATGATAAAAATGTTAGAGGGCCAATTGAGAAATTTTATAATTTTTGGGGTAAAATTTACCATTCTTGTAAAGGAGGGGTAAAATGGTAATTTTGGAAAAGTTAGGGGACCAAATTGGAAGTTTGGAAATTTAAACCCCTTTTTGTGAAATGGAATAAATTGAGGTTCTTTAATAAATTTTAAAAGTTTCGAGACTTAATTTGAGGAAAAACTGGCATTAGGGACTTAAAGTTAAAGAGAAATAACTTTAGGAACCTAATTGCAAATAAACGAAAGTTTAACTTTCTCATTCATTTGGAATGAATGAATGCTATTAGGCCGAAAGATAATAAACTGAGATGTTCGTTGGAACATGAAGTACCAAGAACGCCAACAAGGACAAGCTCGCATGAATACAAAGAATCGGTTTAGTGGAATTCACGGCATTAACGGGTGAGTGAGATTTTATATCATACCCGGTTGGGGATGATAAGCACATCGAAATAAAAACCCACTACTATGTGGTATTTTAAACATCATGACTTAGAGTAGTGATGTGAAAACCATGTAGAAAAACTACTTACCGGTGGTAAGTAGATCTTACCCGATTGGTATGATAAAACTTCCTCAAAGGAAATTGAAAACCCGTTTATCAGTTATGAATGGAGATGTTCTTATATCGGCTCGGTATTATGGATAGTGAAAATATCATTTTTGTCGGAAGTGTTCTCCCCTAATTGTATGTCAATGCTTAAACAATTTGGGAGACCTTCTCGACGGGAGCTCAAATAGCTCTTATAGGTCGGGGGCCTTGGTTTTGGAACTTGGGGGCTAATATGCCGGGTTTTTTTGAAAATCTCGAATAGTGGGCCATAGGCCAATGGGCATGAGCAGGAGCTCATAAATGAATATAATATATGTGCCGTAAAACTTTAATAAGTAAATTGTATGGTCATGGTACCAAGGCTGATCCGACATTCTCAGTCAACTAGCAGTAGTGCGACATGACCGGTCTCCAGACCAGTCAAGACAAATAGTTGTAGGTTGAGTTGAAAGTCTGGACCGTTGGACTAATGACACCACAGATTACATGGCATAATAAGAAAACGTTGTTTGTGCATACATTATGAGTATGGGATCATCAAGACACCCATGAGGGGTAGTGATGCGTCCTAAGGGCCTTCGACGTCCCGATGAGTATAAGGGCAATTCGTCGTTCTAGGTTACCGTGCAAAATTTGGAGTAGCACCAAGCGCATGAGACCGGGGTGGGGACAGGATGAGATCTCTGTTCTCGTACAGACATGAAGAATTTATTCCAAGAATGAGGGTCAGATGTTGCGAACATCCACTCATTCTCACGGTAGAAGTGGATGTACTTCTATCCGGATGGCCGGTAAAGTCGCTCCGAAGCCACAAGTGGGTTGAATGGATATACTAACCTGCGAATGTGTGTTTAACCTTCATGATGAAGGATGTGTGTTAGGTGATGACACACCATGATTAAATAAGGAAATGGTAATAAAACCTGAGATTTTGAATGAAATGATTTTTGAAAGAAAAGAGTCTGGCACATTCCAATAAAAATCTTTTTCAAAAGTGAAAATATTGAAAACCTATTCAGTGAGTAGTCACACTCACCCGCTCTCTTATATCCCTTTCAGGAGATTTCAGAAAGCCTACCCTTAAATACCATCAACTAAGACGCCTATGATACAGGTATGATAAATCTTTATATAGTTTTGTTTATGTTATTCCTGGAAAAGGTGCATGTTTAAAGGATGACTTACTCTTTATAGTCTATAATAAGGGGAAACACTTTAATAAACTGGGAGAGTGGCGGGTTGATCACAAGGATCCGACCAAACAAGGTCGGGGTGTGGCACCACCCCTATCTCCAACGCATGAAGCTATGTCGAGCTTCCCTAACTACTGGCACGACAAACTGCCCTTATCTCCCCAATGTCGTCTAGTAGCCCCTAGGATGCATCACTACCCCTCTTGGGCATCTTGAAGGTCCCGTACCTCAGTGCATGCACCAAACAACAATTTTCCACATAAGCCATTTAATCTGTGGTGCCACTGGTCCAATGGCCCCGACCCTCAACTTGACCTGCAACTATTTGTCTCGACTGGTCCGTCGACCTGTCATGTCGTGTTGTCGCCAGTCCATCGAGTATGTCAGTCTTGTTTTGGTACCATGGCCAAGCATATCATTCATTTAAAGTTTTGATAGCTTAAACTCATGTTTGTTTATGAGCTCCTACTCATGCCAACTGGCCTTGGGCCCACTGTAAGAGATTTTCAAAATCGGGCATATCAGCCCCCAAGTTCCAAAAATTGAGGCCTACAACCTATCCAAGCTATTCGAGGTCACATCAAAAAGGTCTCCCAAAAAGCTTAAGTAGTGGCACACAATTAGGGAAGAGCACTTCTAACAAAATAATCTTTTTATCTGTCCATCACACCAACCAGGTGTGAGGACATCTCCACTTATAACCAATAAGTGGGTTTTCTACTTCCTTTTAGGAAGTTCCTCATACCAACCGGGAATGATCTACTTACAACCGTTAAGTAGTTTTTTCGCGTAATTTCCACATCACTCCATTTAGGTGTGATGGTTAAAATTCCACTTAGTAGTGGGTTTTCATTTCCAAAGTACTTATAATCTCAATTGGTATGATATAAAAATTATACTCACCCGATAATATAGTGATTCCCTCTTAACTGATTCTTTGCCTTCACACGAGCTTTTCCTTGCTAGTGTTCCCGGTACTTGGTGTTCCTACACGATATGAACATCCTGGTTCATTATCCACTGGCCTAATAGCCTTCATTCATCATGTAAAAGATGTTGGGCATGTAAAAGATGTGAATAATTATACCTGTCGACCAGTGCAACTCATTAGTGACGAATAAAAGATGTTGGGCATGTAAAAGATGTTAGGCACTTTAGGCCAGTGCAACTCATCATGTCCATTGCACTTCATGCATGTAAAGATGCCTCAATTTTATCAAATTGCACTTTAGTCACTCAAATTTTTAAAAATCCCAAATGTTTCCCTCAATTCCAACCTTCCAACTCAGTCGAATTTGATTTCATCAAATTGACCGATCAAATGAGTTTAATTATTGAAATTGAAGTTAGATTGGACTTCCTACACCTCCATATGATTCAATTGCACTTTGGATCACACGATTCGACGTCGGAACGAGCTCAAATGGAGCTTCGACGGAAAACTAAATGCAGAGAGAGATAGCTTCGAAAGCTTACCGTTGGGAGAGCGGCGGTCCGAGCTTTCAATCTGGGCAGATAGCACTTGTCCTGAGGTTTATCCTAGGATCAAGAATCATCTCAATTCATGTCGAATAGAGGGAGAATTTGATAAGTAAGTATCTGTCAGTTCTCTCTCTAGCACCGATCAAAATTTACATAGGGGAGCTAAATTGGCTATCCTTTTTGCTCCAATTCAGGTGTAGGAGGGCGGTGGATGTGTTGGGAGGCTTGGTTTGGGATGAGAAGGGCTCAAATTGGTTGTTTTTAGCTTGGCCGAAACAAGGCAGCTTCGGTCTATCGGAGCTGCTTCACTGTTCTATCACGTCGGAGCAAATGGAGACTACAGTCGTGTAGCTGACTTCTCCCCAAATCTTAAGAACCCAACCATGCCTTCTTTGGCTCAGAAAAATGCCCAAGTCAAAGCTCTGGTTCAAGTTTCATCAGAAAAATGGAGCAGTAGGGAGAGAGTGGAGTTTTTAGGTGTGAGGAGGAAGAATGAGGAGAGGCTCTTTATATAAGCTTAGGGACTTTGTGGCCATCTGATTGGCATCTTAATGGCGGTCATTCATTGCTTGAAACTCCCTGGCTAGAGACTTTTCATCTTCGTCGGCGCTGCTCGATTTTCCAATGAGTGAATAGTGTTGTCATCTAAAGGAAGAAGACGACACTATTTCGAATCGAACCAGACCGGTTTAAACCGGGTTCAAAGCTTAAACTGGCCGGTTTAGGCCTGATTCGATCGAGTTTTTCAAAATTAAAAATTTATAAATTTATCTAAATTCATTATCTATCAAATGGTGGCCTCAATTCTCCAATTTAAATTTTCTATTCTACCTAGAAAAATGAATTTAGAATCTGGTTCAATAGTGATTCAAATCGGTCCAAACATCAATCCGGTTTGGATCTAGTTCACCTGAACCGTTCTGGTTTTCTTCCCCAAATTGTCCTAAAGTCCATTTCCAAGGTTTTTATGACCCATTTGGGTCACTTAGGATTTGTAAATTTCCTAATTTACCCGTTCTCTGATGATCGGGTTTGTGAACCGGTTTGATTTTTCTCACTTGGTTTGACCAGTTTTTCCCCCGATTTTCCTTAGGTCCAAAGCGCGGGGTTTACAAGTAAGCCGTCCTTTATTCATGTACCTTTCCTGGTATGACATTAATCAAAACTGCATAAATTTAAACTTACATACATGTTTTTGCAGGTTTTTGCCTCCACGCAAGCTTATCCTTGCTGGCGTTCCCGGTTTTTTCATATTCCTACACGATATGAACATCCTTGTTTATCAACAGTTGGCCTAATAGCCTTCATTCCTCAAAAAAGAACAAAATGTCCAAGCTTTTAATTATTTGCTATTAGGTCCCTAAAGTTTTTTTCTTAACTTTTGATCCATAATGCTAATTTCTCCCAAAATTGAGTCTCAAAACTTGTAAAATTTACTTTGTGATCTCAATTTATTCCAAATCACAAAAGGGGTTCAAGTTTACCAAATTTCTAATTTGGTCCCCAACTTTTCAAAAATTGCTATTTTGCCCCTACTTTACAAAAATTGTAATTTGACACCAATAAATTCCAAAAATTGACTAATTAGTCCTCCAACATCTTTTTCGTAGCCAATTGGCCCCCGATTTTGGGAAATTGCACTTTGGTCCCTTCAAACTTACCAGATTTTATTTCATCAAATTAACCATTCAATCAGGTTTAATTATTGAAATTGAAGGTAAAATTGAGTTCCTACACTTCCATACGATTCAATGGAACTTTGATTCGCGTTATTTGGATTCGAATTGAGCTCAAACAGTGCTTCGCTGAAAAACTAGACTTAGAGAGAGAAAGCTATGAAAGCTTACTGTTGGGGTGCGGTGGTCCGACATTCGATTTGGGCAGATAGCTCTCATCCTGAGGTTTCTCCTATGATAAAAAATTACATCAATTCATGTCGAATTGAGGGAGAATTTGATCAATGAAGTTTTGCTGGTTTTCTCTCTAGGACTGATCGGAATTTAAGGAAGTGAGCCAAATTGGTTTATCTTTTAGCTCTAATTCAGTCGTATGAGGGTTGTGTAAGTGTCAGGAGAGCTTGGTTTGGCATGAGAAGGGCTTGAATTATCCATTTTTAGCTTAGTCAAAATAGGGCAGCTTCGGTCTACCGGAGCTGCATCACTATTCGATCACGTCGGAGATTCTTCTATGATCCTCGGAGCAAATGGAGACTACCATCAGGTAGCTGAATTCTTCCCAAATCTAAAGAACCTGACCTCACTTTCTTTGGCTGAGAAAAACCCCAATGTTGGAGCTTTGGTTCGAGCTTCACCGAAAAATGGAGCAGTAGGGAGAGAAAGAAGTTTTTGGGTGTGAGGGGGGTGAATGAGGAGGAGTTCTTTATATAACAAGTTCAGGGACTTCTTGGCCATTCGATTGGGGCCTTTATTGTGGTCATTTATTGCATGAAACTCTCTAGCTGGAGACTTTTCATCTTCATTGGTGCTGCTCAATTTTCCAGCGAGTGAACAGTGCTATCATCTGAAGGAAGAAGACAACACTATTCTGAATAGGACCAATCCGAACTAAGTTCAATGCTTAAACCGGTTGGTTCAGGCCCGATTCGACCGAGTTTTTCAAAATTAAAAATTTCTAAATTTATCTAAATTCATTCTCTATGCAATGGTGGCTTCAATTCTCCAATTGGAATTTTCTAAGCCACCTTGAAAAATGAATTTAGAAATCGGTTCAAACTAGTTCAATCTGGTTCAGGTCTAGTTCACTTGAATTGGTTTGGTTTTCACCTCCAAATCATCCTAAAGTCCTTTCACATGACTTTTGTAACTCTTTAGGTCACACGGGATTTATAAATTTCTCGGTTTGCCCTTCCTCTATCGGTTACTAATTATAAACCGACTTTGTTTTCTCTTTGAAAATTATCGATTCTTTTCTCGGTTTTTCTTATTATCAAAGGACAGGATTTACTTTCATAACCTTTTTCATTGTCCTATGTTCTGAGTTTTGAACTACATTCTAAAATCGATTTGATTTTAACTTCCCATGTAAACCCCGCTCCTTTAGGATGAGAAAACCGGGGAAAGAATCGGTCAACCCATGTGAGAAAATCGAATCGGTTCACGAACCCGACCCATAAAGAAAGGGTAAACCGGGAAATTTATGGACCTTGAGTGACCTAAAGAGTTACAAAAGTAATGAAAAAGGACTTTGGGATGAAATGAAGGTGAAAACCAAACCAGTTCAAGTGCACTGGATCTGAACCAGATTAAACCGATTTGAACCACTATTGAACCAGTTTCTAAATTCATTTTTCTAGGTGGCTTAGAAAATTTAAATTGGAGAATTGAGGCCACCATTGGATAGAGAATGAATTTAGACATTTTAAATTTTGAAAAACTCTGTCGAATCTGGCCTGAACCGATCGGTTTAAGCTTTGAACCCGGTTCGAACAATGTCGTCATCTTCCTTCAGATGACAACACAGTTCACTCACCGAAAAATCGAGCAGCACCGGCGAAGATGAAAAGTCTCCAGCCAGGGAGTTTCATGCAATGAATGACCGCCATTAAGGCTTCAATCGGACGACCAAGAAGTCACCAAGCTTTCTATATAAAGAGCCCCTTTTCATTCATCCTCCTCACACCTAAAAACTCCACTCTCTCACTAGTGCTCCATTTTTCAGTAAAGCTCGAACCAGAGCTCCGTCTTGGGCATTTTTCTGAGCCAAAGAAGGCGTGGTTGGATTCTTTGGATATAGGAAGAAGTCAGTTACATGTCTAGAGAAACGCGAGCGTGATAGAATAGTGAAGCAGCTTCGACGAACCAAAGATGCCCTATTTTGGCCGAGCTGAAAATGGCCAATTCGAGCCCTCTTCATGCCAAACCAAGCCCTCCCAACACCTCCACAACCCTCCTTCAGCTGAATTAGAGTAGAAAGGTAAGCCAATTTGGCTCCCCTCTATAAATTCCAATCGGTGCTAGAGAGAGAACCGATAGATTTTCACTAATTGAATTCTCCCTCAATTCAGCATCAATTGATGCAATTCTTGATCCTAGGAGGAACCTTAGGATGAGATCTATCTGTCCAGATCGAAAGCTCGGACCGCTGCACCTCTGACGGTAAGATTTCAAAGCTTTCTCTCTCTACATTTAGTTTTTCGACGAAGCTCCGTTGGAGCTCATTCCGGCATCAAATTGTGCGATTCAAAGTGCAATTGAAATGTATGGAGGTGTAGGAACTCCAATCTAACTTCAATTTCAATAATTAAATTCATTTGATCGGTCAATTTGATAAAATCAAATTCGATTGAGTTGGAAGGTTGAAATTGGAGGGGAAATTGGGGATTTTGAAAATTCATGGGGCTAAAGTGCAATTTCATAAAATTGAGGGCCAATTGGGCATGAAAAAGATGTTAGAGGACCAATTAGGCAATGTTTAGAAAATTTAGGGCAAAACTTATTATTTTTGTAAAGTATGGAAAAATGGTAATTTTGGAAAAATTGGGGACCAAATTGGAAATTTGGGAATGTAAAACCTGCCCTTTTGAGCTAAGGAAAACCGAGAAAAGAATTGATCAAACTAAGTGAGGATTCAGAACCGGTTCACAAACTCGATCATTTCAGAATGGGCAATTTGAGAATTTACAACGCTCGGGTGATCCAAAGAGTTCATTAAAACTTTGAAAAGAAACTTAATACAAATTAGAAGAGAAAAACTAAATTGGTTCAGGTGAACGAGAATCCATAAGAACTGTGAAGTTAAGAATGCTTACCCAAGAGTAGTGTGAGGATGGGTGACCTCCTGGGAAGTATGATTATTTTTGTATGATTATTGTAATTAATACCAATAATTTATGGCAATATTAATACTAGTAATAAATCTCTCCTATTTAATACACGATTTTTGAGGTCATCCCCATTCATTCTCCTCAAACAGTTCTCTCTCTCTCTCTCTACTGCTCCATTTCCCAAGGAAGCTCGAACCAGAGTTTCGACTTAAACATTTTTCTTAACCTCGGAAGAAGAGATCGAGCTCTTTAGAACCGGGGAGAAGACAGCTATCTGATAGCAAACTTCAGTCAATCCAAGAATTGTTGGAGAAGCGCCGGCATGATGGAATAGTGAAGCAGCTCCGGCGGACCGAAGCTGCCCTATTTTGGCCAAGCTGAAATCGGCCATTTCAAGCCCTGCTCAGGCCAAACCAAGCCCTCCCAATACTTTCTCAGCCTTTCCATGGCCGAATTAGGACTGAAAGTTAAGCCAATTTGGCTCCCCTTTACAATTTTCGATCGGTGCTAGAGAGAGTTAACCGAATTTCAATGACAAAATCCAATTTCACATCAATTGATGTGATTCTTGATTTTAGGATGATCCTCAAGATGAGAGCTATCTGCCCAGATCAAAAGCTTGGACTGTCGTGCCCTCACCAGTGAGAAATCAAAACTTTCTCTCTGTACAATCTATTTTCCGGTGAAGCTCCGTTTGAGCTCGTTTCGGCGTTAAAATCTGCGATTTCAAAGTTCCTTAGAATCGTATGAACATGTAGGAACTCAATTTTAACTCCAACTTCAATAATTAGAGGTATTTGATCGGTCAATTTGATGAAATCAAATTCGTTAATGTTGAAGAGTTGAAATTGAGGGAAATTTGGGGATTTTTGAAATTTGAAGGACTAAAATGAGATTTTATGAAATTGAGGGCCATTTGGGCATGAAAATAATGTTGGAGGACCAATTGAGAAATTTTAGAATTTTTGGGGCAAAACTTACCATTTTTGTAAAGGAAGGGCAAAATGGTAATTTTGGAAAAGTTGGAGGACCAAATTGGAAATTTGAGAAATTAATCCCCCTTTAGTGAAATGGAATAAATTGAGGTCCTATGATAAATTTTAGAAGTTTCGGGATTCAATTTGAGGAAAAACCGGCATTAGGGACTTAAAGTTAAAGAGAAATAACTTTAGGAACCTAATTGCAAATAAACGAAAGTTTGACTTTCTCATTCATTTGGAATGAATTAAGGCAATTAGGCCGAAGGATAATGAACCGAGATGTTCATATCGTGTAGGAACACAAAGTACCAGGAACGCCAGCAAGGACAAGCTCGCGTGAATACAAAGAACCGGTCTAGTAGAATTCACGGCATTAACGAGTGAGTGGGTTTACTAACATCATACCCGATTGGGATGATGAGCGCAACAAAATTAAAAACCACTTACCGGTTGTGAGTGAAAATTTTATATCATACATGGTTGGACAATGATAAGTACCTCAGTATGAAAACCCACTATTAAGTGGTATTTTAAACATCACTACTTAGAGGAAGTGATGTGAAAATCATGTGAAAAAACTACTTACCGGTTGTAAGTAGATCATACCCGGTTGGTATGATGAGACTTCCTCAAAGGAAGTTGAAAACCCGTTCATTGGTTATGAACGGAGGTGTCTTTATACTAGGCGGTATAATGGATAGAGAAAACATATGTTTTGTTGGAAGTGCTCTCCCCTGACTGTGTGCCAATGCTTAAACAATTTGGGAGACCTTCTCGATAGGAGCTCGAATAGCTCTAATAGGCCGGGGGCCTTGGTTTTGTAACTTGGGGGCTAAATGCCCGATTTTGAAAATCTCGTACAGTGGGCCCAAGGCCAGTTGGCACGAGCAGGAGCTCGTAAACGAACATGATATATGTACCATAAAACTTAATAAGTGAATTGTTTGGCCATGGTACCAAGATAGGACCGACATGCTCAGTTAACTAGCGATAGTGCGACATGACAGGTCGACGGACTAGTCAAGACAAACAGGTGCGGGTTGAGTTGAGAGTCGGGGCCATTGGACTAGTGGCACCACAGATTACATGGCAATATGAAAAAAATATTGTTTGTGCATGCACTATGAGTATATGATCATCAAGACGCCCATGAGGGGTAGTGATGTGTCCTAAGGGCCTTGGATGACCCGGTGAGTATAAGGGCAAATCGTCCTTCCAGGTGTCTGTGCGAAATTTGGAGTAGCACCAAGCGCATGAGACCGGGGTGGGGATAGGATGAGGTCTCTGTCCTCATACGGACATGAAGAAGTGATTTCGGGATTGTGGGTCGGATGTCACGTACATCCACTCATTCTCAAGGTAGAAGTGGTCATACTTCTATACGGATGGCAGGAAAAGTCACTCCAAAGCCATTAGCGGGTTCAGTAGTGATACTAACTTGCGAATGTGTGTAACCTTCATGATGAATGATGTTTGTTGGGTGATGAAACACCGTGTTAAATAAGAAATGGTCGAAAAACCCGAATTTTTAAATGAAGGGATTTTTGAAAACAAAGGAGTTTGGCACACTCTCTATAAATATTTTTTTTAAAAGTCAAAAGTTTTTAAAAACTCATTCATTGAGTAGTCATACTCACCCCCTCCCTTATATCCATTTTAGAAAATCCCGAAAAGGCTCCTCTTGAAGAACATCAACTAAGATGCCTATAAGACAGGTATGTAAAGTTCTAAATTTCATGCAGTTTTGATTATACTATTCCAGGAAAAGGTGCAGGTTAAAGGACGCCTTACTCTTTACGATTTACAATAAGGAGAAATCCTTTAATAAACCGGGAGAGTGGCAAGTTGATCACGGGGATCCGACCAAATCGGGTCGGGGCGTGACAGGGAAACTTGAACCCCTTTTTGTGATTTTGAATAAATTAAGGTTATAAGGTGAATTTTAGAAGTTTTGAGACTCAATTTGGGGGAAATTGACATTATGGACCTAAAGTTAAAGAAAAAGATCTTTAGGGACCTAATTATAATTAATGGAAAAGTTTGAGTATTTCATCTATTCATGATGAACGAAGGCTATTAGACCAAGGGATAATGAAAAAGGATGTTCATATCGTGTAGGAACATGAAGTACCGGGAATGCCAACAAGGATAAGCTCGCGTGAAGATAAAGAACCAGTTAAAAGGAAATCACTACGTTATCAAGTGAGTGGGATTTTTATATCATACCCAGTTTGGTTGATAAGCACCTCATAAATGAAAACACACTACTAAGTGGTATTTTAACCATCATACCTAAGATGGGTGATGTGGAAATTACGCGAAAAAACTATTTAGCGGTTGTAAGTAGATCATACCCAGTTGGTATGATAAACTTGTTTGAAGGAAGTAGAAAACCTGTTCATCGATTATGAGTGGAGATGTCCTCACACTCGGTTGATGTAATGTACGACTAAAAGTTTATTTTGTTAGAAATACTCTCCCCTGCCTGTGTGCCACTGCTTAAAATGTTTGGGAAACCTTCTTGACGGGAGGCCTCAATTTTAGAACTTGGGGACTAATATGCCCGATTTTGAAAATCTCGTACAGTGGGCCCAAGGCCAGTTGGCACGAGCAGGAGCTCGTAAAAAAAACATGAGTTAAGCTATGAAATCTTTAAATGAATGATTTGTTTGGCTATGGTACCAAGATAAGACCAACATACTCGATGGATTGGCGGCAGTGCGACATGACAGTTCGACGGACCAATCAAGACAAACGCTACAGGTCAAGTTGAGGGTCTGGGCCATTGGACCAGTGGTACCATAGATTAAATGGCTTATGTGAAAAACTGTTGTTTTGTCCATGCACTAAGTTACAGGACCTTCAAGATGATCAAGAGGGGTAGTGATGTATCATAGGGCAACTAGATGATATGGTGGAGATGCTAGTGATATAACTACCCAATTAGTTTAACCACTCCTGCTAGGTGGGTGCGGGTTGCGAACCTCAAAGAAGGGCCGGTTCTTCACGACAATGTCATACGTGTGGAAAGTATGGACGCGGAAGAAGTCATAGGGCAAGGAGATGACGTGGGTTGAGTCATCTGAGCGGTGGAACTGCATGAGGTCTAGTCTTAGCGAGTTCTAGTATCGGGTCCATCCCACTTATGTTAGTCGCTGCTCCAGTTCTGCATGGGAATGGGTCACCTGCTCCGCCGACACGTATACAAGGACACGTGGTTGTGCTCCGGGTGTGGTAGTCGTGCCCCATTGGCCTGACAGCTGTTCTTGTCGCTCGAACGATTCCCTTGTCGGGTGCAGTTAGTCGTGCCAACAGTCTTGGAAGCTCGACTTAGCTTTATGCGCATGAGAATGGAGTGGGGTCGGGATGAGGTATATGTACTCATACGAACACAGAGTTTTATTTACGGGATTGAGGGTCGGATGTTGCTTACATCCACTCATTTTCAAGATAGAAGTGAACGTGATTCTATCTATTTGGCCGGTAAAGTCGCTCCGACGCCACAAGTGAGCTGCGAATGTATGTTTATTTCATGATTTAGGGCGTGTGTTAGTTAATAAATCACACCTGTTATTATTAAGGATTAAGTAACGGCTATAAAAAATAAGATTTTGAGAATAAATTATTTTATTTTATTATGATAATTCAATCATCATATCTAAATTACTTTACTTATTTTAAAACTCTCTTATTAGTAGAACATAATTCGAACCAATCCATTCTCCATAATTAACTATTATATCTAAAAATATTTCCATTTATTTAGCTAAAAATAAAATATGGTCTAATTGCTACAGTAACATATACCGTTCGTATGTTGTGTGTGAAGCCATCATCTTTTAAAATAAGTGGAGGCATCGAGGATTCATTGCTAGTCCGGCATTTGTTTGTTGCATCATAATGTTTTAATATACACTACAAATTTTCACGCTTTCTAATGACTCTTAAACCACAAGCTTATCTCTCATCCCATCAACTCAATACATCCACGTATGTATATTTAATTTTTTTCTCAGTTTATCTACCTTTTGAAAATTATCTTTTTTCATTAGAAATATAATATTTAAATTTTATTTACTAATAAGGTCTTTTAAGTGTAAAACCTACCAAACTAAGCAAATGAAACTTTTGTACCATTCACTATAATATAATTTATTAATTTAATTAATATTGTTAAAAATATTATTTTATATTAAATTAAAAGAGAAATATTATACGTTTATAATATAATAAATATTTTACTAATTATAATTTATAACTTTTAAATAAATATAAATTTTAATAAATAATATTTTCTCAAATATTATCATTGCAAGTAAGCTAGCATAATAAAAATCTGACTCGTAATTTGTTTTAATATAAAATAAAAATTCCCAACTATATGGTATTATTCTCTATTGTGTAAAATTGTAAAAATAATAACTATTAAACAATGGTTGGATTTAAAATTGCAAATATGTTAGAAATGAGTGTGAGAGTTGAGAATATAATTTGTATTTAAATAAAATATAGAATTATTATATTTTTATAAATTTAAAAATATTTATAAATTTTAAGTATAAATATTTTCAAACAATTATTGGTATATAATAGTTTCTTACAAATACAACTAACTTAAAATAAAAGTAAACTTAAATTTTATTTAACATACCTACTTATAATTCCAATAATTATGTAATTGTAAAAGGAAATATTTTTTTTATTAATAGAATCCGTTCTCCATCTAATTTATAATTTCAATAATTATCTAATCTTAAAAGTAAATACTTTTTTTTATTAATAGAATCCATTCTCTACTAAAATAATATGAGAATGGAGAAAATGAAAAAATATATATTTTATATTGAGAATTTTATTAATAAATAATATAACATGTTTTTTAATTTTGGTGGTACAATCACACATTTGTGAAGTCCAAATTGATAAATTAATTAAAGTGAATGAACATGCACATATGACTTCCTACAAAAAAATGTTTGGTAGAACAATTTTGCGTCCATATACAATGTAATAATTCTGAAATTAAATAAAATCTGTTCGCTGAGAAAGAGATGGGCAAGTTTGGTAATATGATAAATTGAGATCTAATGGACTAGGAGGAGAGTACGGTGGTCGTTTCCCGGAAATCATGTGGACTGCTTGAGAGTCAATAATCTCATCATACATAAAAGTTATTATAACATACTCTCTAATATCAATAATTGAATCATACTAAACCCTGCAATAGATGTTTGATTCCGATTATTCTATTGGAATATTTATATTTATATATTTTTCGTTAAAATAAAACAAATTAATCTGGATTTCTTCTATCCTCAATTTATTCTTTATTTATAATACACAAATAAAAAATTTGAATAGAAATTAGGCTGAACTAAGTACAATGTGAGTACATTTTTGCACAATAAAATTAGGCCAAATCCAATATCAAATGGTCTATATTTTTCATAAATTTCACTTATATTATTTTAGATTATCAATTAATTTTATTTAACACAACAAAATTAATAAAAACTGTATATTTGAGGTTATATGGTAGGACTTATATATATATAGGTATTGTAATAAAATATAGATAAAATTAAACTAAAACATAATACAATTTCCGATTGGCCGTGGCCGACCCATCTGCTTTCCTAGAAGACGATGACCGAATAGTACGTGCTTTCGAATAGTACGTGCTTTCTTCTCGTCAAAGTAATTGTGATAAAAAAAGTAAGTTAATATTAGACATTAAATTTTATCACAGCATACATATCTTCCCCAATATATATGATGACTGAGTCAATACTTACCTGAATATTTTAACGTTAAATATTAGACGGTATAAAATAAAAATATCATATGGTAAATAATTCAAGCATCTTAAATATCATAAAAACTTAAGTGGGCCCTAGACTACTTTATATACTTACTTTTTTTATCCTAAAAATCTATAAAAAAAAATTTAAAATCTTAAAAAATCTCAAATTTAGACATGAGAGTAAAGATAATATAAAACTTTTATAAATTTAAATGTACAATTTTGTAAAATAAAAAAATATATATCTTAGTCGGTCAATCAAATTTTGTTTTTTTTATTGATACAATATATTATTATATAATATACAATGTAAAATCATTTATGAATGAGCCCATGTCTACTTCTAATAATTTTCGTAACATGGCATTAAATTGGGGAGGAACAGACAATATCAGCGGGTCCCTTCTGGCTATCTAACCCTTGACTAATCTACACCCCTCCAACACTGTGGACTCGATTTTTGTTTTTTGCTCAAACTGCGGCCTCGATTCAATCCTCTCCTTCCCCCTTTTCCCGCTATAAAAAGGGGTCACTACTCTCCTTACTTGCACCACCCACACCCATAAAGCTCTTACTATCTTCACTGCTCATACAACACACTACTCTTCTGTAAGATCTAGAGAATCGCCAATGGCTTCCTCGAAGCTTCTCCTCCTCCTTGGCCTTGCTTTCTTCGCTGTCGTTTTGATATCGTCGGAGGCCGTCTCTGCCCAAACTAGTAAAATTACACAACTCCATATCTACTGAGTCGTACTAAATCTCATACTTATATATTCATCTGTCTAATATATTTATGTGTTTTTTCCTCCTTTTATAGAGGAGGCGGTTGGGACGGATCACTTTGGAGGAGGTCATGGTGGATACGGTGGTGGAGGCTATGGTCACGGTGGAGGCCATGGAGGCTACGGCCATGGTGGTGGCGGCCATGGAGGCTACGGCCATGGTGGTGGCGGCCATGGAGGCTACGGCCATGGGAAGCCAGGCCACGGTGGACACCCCGGCCACGGTGCAGAGAAGACTGACGGTACCGACAAGAACTAAATAAATAAAATATGAGAAACTTTCATCGGCTTGAAGAACAAATAGCGATGGAAGTTATCTTGTTGTTGTGTCCGACATTCCGTATGCATGTGCGTGTGTAGTTTTTAAATGAAAAAATAAACGGTCCAATGCTGTCAGCATGGATCGCCCCCGCTACCAACTACGTACGGGCTATATGGATTATCTCTTCGAACATGCAAGAAACATTATTAAGTTTCCACGACCAACATGCAGTGTGTTTTTTTTATCAGTGTTGTACGACATACAAACAATAATAATATCCTCAAACTATATGTGGGAATGAATCCAAGTAGCCCAAAATTGAGCAATCTGGTATACCGACAGTCCAATAGTAGAATATGATATCAGTTCAGACTAAGAATAGTGATGGATTGGATGAGGCTCTGTACCTATCCAATAATTCTGCTTGGGTTGACTGAGACATATATTCTATTTTAAGTTAAATTCGAGTTTAAATCTTCTATAAATATAAATATAAATATATATTAGTTGATTTTTTTTTATAATCCTTCAACTAGCTTAAGTCAGATTAATAAGAATACATACGAATATATATATATATATATTTAGATAAGTATTAATAAAATAATATGTATAAATATTATATTATTTTGCTTCCGAATACCTTTCTCAAAATAATGAATAAATTAATGATTGAGAAAACTAAAAAAAAAAAAGTACAAAATCAAACCACTTTATCTCTTTTTCTCTTTTTTTTTTCTTTACTTACCAAATTAAATTATCCGTTGATGCTCTAGTGGGTTTGCCAAATCTGTGGGGCCTATGCGTCTAACTAATGATGATTGGCGATGTCAGCAGTGACGTCGAACTTATGTTTTCTACTGGGGCAAAATTTTAATTTTCCCACGTCCCACATATCTCCTTCCTTTTCCCTCATGATTCTATGCACTTACACGTATTTTTTCGGGTCAAATAAAACATGAGAAAAAAATAAATTGTGTATGCACTTTTAAACAATAAAGAGTAGTTGATCTAACATTCACCTCTCACACCTTGGGCTATCTGATAGTAGAGATGACTGACAATTGAGTTGACTTTTAGTTGGGGTTTAATGTTTTAAATATTAAAAAACTCGAATCGAATTGTTACAATTCCTTAATGGTCGAGCAAGTTGGTGATCACGAGTATCTTAGGGAGAAGACTTGGAGGGATTATTCAATTTTTTACCTGCACCAAAATAATTTTATTCAATTAAAACTTATCATCATGGTTGAATACATTGTTTTCAACAATAGCTACTCTATACATAGGCTTATTTTCCTCTGCAAGAGACACTAATGAGCATATGATTATAGTTAGTATTTACTTGTTTCTAAACAAAACCTTCTTATATTGGTATAAAATCGTGGAGTTCACCTTACGATTAATATCTTTTCTTCCTATACTTACCTCAAATCTAGAGTTTGCAATGTTATCATTAATTCTGCTTTCTTTATTGGTATATGAAGTTCATTCCATATTACTTGCAAAAAATGTAAGTTTGTACCTAACCATTGCACCTATCACCGATACGTGCAAGTTATGATAAAAAAATATTACATTTAATTTTAATACAATAAATTATAGTTCTTATCTGGCTAATAATATGATCTTCTTTCTTCTTAGCTGACTCTATTTCTTTTAAACCAATGTATTTTTTATGTATGCCTTTAAATTCCTTGATTTCCTGTTAATTCTCAACAACTTCGCAAATGATATTGTATCATTAAAATTATTAGTACAATGACCCTTCCATATTCCACACCTTATAACAATTTTATTAGCCTAATATGTATGAGATTTTGAAATATAGTTATTCTCAATCAATATTTTTATCCTAATATTAAAAATCATAATGTGTTCATCCATTACAAGGGAAAGCTAGAAAATATAATGGACTCTAGCAATATTACAACAATATATGAATTGTTGTATCTTACTCTCCACATTATATACTCTTATAGAGCATTAATCTCATGGCCAATATGTCTCAAAGATTATGAGAAGAACCCAGGGTAGCCCAAAATGTTTTGCTAATTAGTTGTGATATAAAAATACATGTCTTACTACATGCACAATTGTTATTATAAAATTGAAAATCTTCAAATGTATGAAATTAAAATAATTAGGTCATGAAACAAGGTTAAACTAAACTAGAATTGAAAATCCAAGATTAAATAAATAATTTTATAAAAAAGAAAAGAGAATCGAGTTGGCCTAACAAGAGTTAACCATATAGTGATAAAAAAATTGTCTCCCTTTTAATTACTAGAAAATACTAAATCATTTTCCATTTTTCAAAAACCCTAGTGGTCAATATCTCTCTCTCGATTGTGGGCCATGAAATTCAATATAAATTTATGATCGGAATGTTGTAGCCACTCACTACCAATCATCAACAAGTCTGACTCCCCTCGCGCATCCTAAGTCTCAACTTCAATGGAGCCGATGTCATGCTCCAACTCGATTAATTGAGTCAAGATCTAATAACAAATCATCAAATCCTCTCCATAATAAAAGAGTTAATTCCTTTACCATTATAAAAGCGACCTGACATAAAACTCATATTATAAAACATATTCAATTTTTTAAAAAAAATTTGAACGTTTTGTAAATGTAGTGTACAGGTTTACAAAATATTTGAAAACCTAGAGAAAATATATATTATTTAATGGAAAAGTTTTGTACAATTTTTTTTTAGTATCTCTACTTAGATTTTGTTTTTAGTTAGAGTTGCTATCCCACACATGGGATCTTCATCCCCTCCTTCGTTCCTTCTATATTTCTTAAAAAACGTATATTAGGTGAAGGGATGTGCAACACTTACTAAGTGCAAAAAATTGAATATTGGTTCAATCATGATCTCAATGTAGTCTATACTCAAAATGACTAATACAAAGTTTATAATTTTTCTTTCATTACCTTCGGCTCTACTCACTATTCCTTAAACTCACCCATATCTAACCCCCCTTTTAGGAAAAAGACATTGATTATTGAGTCTGACCAAGATACTGACTTAGTTATATGATTGAGGTAAAGATCTCGAAGAAAATTTATAAAAATATATACTTATCAATTTTGTGAAAATTTGTGTTATAAGTTTTCATTTTTAACCTTGTATCATGTCGATACTATGATAGTTTGGGCCCATTATTGTAGTGTTGAGAGTTGTATAGCAAGTTGTTCATAGTCTGACCCAAAAACCAAGTTAAAACGTGACAACTTAAGTGGTATCATAGTTAACTTTCAAAATATGTATTTTTGAAAATAAAAAAATTTTAAAAAATTGGACAAACATGAATAATATTGATAAGATTTTCTATTAAAGTAAAGTACTAATAAAAAAAATTTAAAATCTTCTAAAAATTATCATAAGGGAATGTTATAAGATATACAATTGTTGTTGAGTAGTAACCCCTAAAGGGTTGCAACATAAAGTTAGTAGGTCACACGAATGAAAAAGTCGGGGATATGTAATATAAGCTTATGAGAATGAAAATATATTTTAAGGAATCTCAAATAATTAAGATTATACTACAACTATCTAATGACCATTAATATACCACCACTTGATGTGAAAATAACATCTCCATTTGTTGTGGTAATCAATGAGGAGTTACTAGTGTGCACACTACCTTAAAAAACACCATGGTATGAAGCAACACTAGACCTACCTCTGACATAGTAATAAATTTAAAATTTTGTGAAAGGTGGGCAGTGAAGGACATAAATATTAGAGAAAGACAATGTTATAAAATATGATAAAGAATGCCTTAGGTAAAATGTCATAATATGATTATGCTTAAATGAGAAAGTAAAGTGCACTCGTGGTATGTGAAGTGGTGAGATGGATGAAGTAGTCCTGCATGACTCATACTTTGATTGATAGTCCCATATGATAAAAAAAAACATATATAACTCAACATCTCATTCTACTTAAGTCGAGAATGGTAAGAGTGCACATTGCCTCTAGGAGCACCCGATATAAGATCGAGATAGACCCATATCTTTATATTCCCAAATGTTTAAAGTTTCTAAAAGTATTAGACAATATAACCTTTAAAGGTTAGAAGGATAGATTGTGATGATAGTTATCCAAAAAATGTTAGAGATATATGAGCGCCTTAGAAATGCATATAACCAAGATAAGGAAATGGCTTGAGTAATAATGAGTTTGAGTGATCCATGGAATTCAAAAAAAGTACCAACAAGAGTGTAAGACTTGACTTAGGGGGATTAAAGGGCGGACCCGTTATGCACCACTAGTACAACTTAGGATCCTTAGTTAAGGTTAAATACCTCAAATGTAGAAGCTTGTTACCCCATGAGTAACAAATCCATAGGGTGAAAGATTTGATGAAAAATGACATACTTTGAAAATATAAAGTGTACATTTGACTTAAGGGCTATCAAATATATCTAAATGGGAATGATCAAGTAAATGTACCATATAAGGGCTTGTCTCCCTAAAAAAAATTAGAAAATATCCAATTTTACATGATAGATAGGGAAGTATCCTAAATACCTTGATGTGAAAATCTCATTAAGATAAGAATATAAAAGTATATGCACCATTAGACGAAGTAACAAGAAGGAGTCATAGTCAATGGTGGAAAACGTCATGAATTGTAAGGTATGAGCTACCTAATAGAGCCAAAGTAAAATATGATAATGAAGTTTTGCTATTTACCCTCGTGAAAATGTAACTAGGGAAAATGAGTCTATTCAAGAAGGAATGCATCAAGATCATACACTACTCCATGATAGGAAGGTACAACAATCATAAGCATGCACCAAAAGAGCAATATGAGCCCTTACATAATTAGGGCTGGAGGAATGGAACAATCATGAATGACTAAACATTAGTTCCTAGAGGATAGGAAATACCCTAATGGAAGTTCGCCTACTACTAAGGAGAGCAAAATAGGCATTTTACATGAGAATTGCTCCATAGATGATGTCACGTCCTGACCTGGATTAGTCGGATCCCCGTGAACAACTCGCCGCTCTCTTGGTTCAAGAGTAGTTTCCTCCTTCTTTAACTCAAGATGAGTAAGACATACTTTTAACCTTGTTCCTTGGAATGACATATATCAAATAAAATGCAAGCTTAAGAGAAATTAAACATACCTGACAGAGGGTAAAACTTGGTGTTATCCCTAGTAATTTTTTCTATTTCCTAAAAAGAGAAAAAAAAAAGAGGGGTGGGTTTCTATAACTCAATAAAAGTATTTAAAAAAAGTAAGTTTCGATAAAAAAAATTTCAAATTAGAGTGTGCCAGACTCCTTAATTCTTTTAAATTTTCTCATTTTTAAATCTTGATTTTTATAAAAATTTCTCATCACAACGATGTTTTTATCAACCATCACATGCCCTTCATCATGAAGGAACACACATTCGCAGGCCAGCCCATCCACTATACTCACTTGTGGCATCGGAGTGACTTTACCGGCCACCTAGATAGAAGTACGTCCACTTCCACCCTAAGAATGAGTCGATGTACGCGACATCTGACCCTCAATCCCGTAACAAAACTCTGTGTCCGTATGAGGACAGATACCTCATCCTGTCCCCACCTCGGTTTCATGCACAATGAAGCTATGTTGAGCTTCTCAAGACTTCTGGTACAACTAACTGCTCTTATCTCCACTGAGTCATCTAGAGCCCTAGAACACATCACTACCCCTCTTGGGCGTCTTGAAGGTCCCGTAACACAGTGCATGCACAAATCAATAATTTTCCACATAAGCCATATAATATGTGGTGCCACTGGTCCAACGGTCCCGACCCTCAACTCGACCTGCAACTCTTTGTCTTGACTGGTCCATAGACTTGTCATATTGCACTGCCGCTAGTCTATCGAGTCTGTTGGTACTGTCTCGGTACCATGGCTAAACAAATCATTCACTTAAGTTTTTATAGCTTAAAATCATGTTTGTTTACTAGATCATGCTTGTGCCTACTGGTCTAGGTCCCACTGTTCGAGATTTTCAAAATCAGGCATATTAGCCCCCACGTTCCAAAATCGAGGCCTTTGACCTATCTGAGCTATTCGAGCTCCTGTAAAGAAGGTCTCCCAAAAATTTTAAGCAGTGGCATATAGTCAAGTGAGAGCACTTCCGACAAAATAAACCTTTCATTTGTCTATCATACCAACTAGGTATGAAGATGTCTCCGCTTATAACTGATAAGCGGATTTTCTACTTCGTTCAAGGAAGTTCATCATACCAACCGGGTATGATCTACTTACAATCGCTAAATAATTTTTTTAGGTAATTTCCACTTCACTCCTACCAGGAGTAACAGTTAAAATACAACTTAGTAATGAGTTTTCATTTTCGAGGTGCTTATCATCCCAACCAGGTATGATATTAAATAACTCACCCGATCGTTCAGTGTATTTCCTCTAAATCAGCTTTCGTCCCTTGCAAGCTTTGTATCAGCTGGCGTTCCTGATATCTCGTGTTCCTACACGGTATAAACACCCTTGTTCATTATCATTTGGCTTGATAGCCTTCATTCATTATGAATGACTAAAAATATCTAACTTTTCAAATGTTTGCAATTTGGTCCCTAAAGTTCTTTTTCTTTTACTTTAGGCCCCAATTATCGATTTTTCTTCAAATTGAGTCCCAAAACTTTTAAAATTCACATTGGAACCTCAATTTATTCCAATTCACAAAAAGGGGTTCAAGTTTCCCAAATTCTCAATTTGGTCCTCAATTTTTCCAAAATTACCATTTTACCCCTCATTTACAAAAAATGGTATGTTTTAGCCCAAAAATTCCAAAATTTGGTCAATTCATCCTCCAACACTCTTATCATGCCCAATTGACCCTCAATTTTATAAAATTGCATTTTAGTCCCTCAAATTTTTGAAATCTCCAAAATTTCCCCAATTTTCCCCTAATTTCAACTTTCCAACACAAACAAATTTGATTTCATAAAATTGACCAATCAAACAAATTTAATTGTTGAAATTGAAGTTAAATTAGAGTTCCTACATCTTCATACGATTCAATTGCACTTTGAATCGCACGATTTGATGCCGGAACGAGCTCAAACAGAGCTTCACCGAAAAATAGAACGTAGAGAGAGAGAGAGAGAGTTTCGATTGTTTACCGGTAGGGGTGCGGCGATCTAAGCTTTCAATTTGGGCAGATATCTCTCATCTTGAGGTTTCTAATAGGATCAAGAATTGTATCAATTGATTTCGAATTGAGTGAGAATTGGTCGATTTTATATAGGGAAGCACTGGTCGGAAATTATAGAGGGGAGCCAAATTGGCTTACGTTTCAGTTTTAATTCGACCGTAGGAGGGCTGAGTAGGTGTTGGGAGAGCTTGGTTTGGCTTGAGTAGGGCTTGAATTGGTCGATTTTAGCTCGATAGAAATAGGGCAACTTCAGTCTACTAGAGCTGCTTCACTGTTCGATCATGCTGGCGCTTCTCTGGTAACCCTCAAAGTAATTGGAGACTACCACCGTGTAGCTGACTTCTCCCCGATTCTAAGGAACCCACCCTGCCTTCTTTGGCTTAGAAAAGACCCTATATCGGAGCTCTGGTTTGAGCTTCACCAAAAAACTAAGTGGCTGAGAGAGAGTGAGGTTTTCAGATGTGGAGAGGATGAATGGAGAGGGGCTCTTTATATAGGGAGCTCGGGGACTCGTCAGTCATCCATTTGGCAGCTTTATAACATTCATTGATGGCCTGAAACGTACTAAACGAAAATATTTCCTCTTCACTGGCGCTGGTTAAATTCTAAACCGGACCGTACTAGTCCGAACCGGGTTCAAAGCTTAAACCAACCAGTTTAGGCCTGATTCGATCAAGTTTTTTAAAATTAAAAATTTCTAAATTTATCTAAATTCATTCTCTATCAAATGGTTGTCTCAATTCTCAAATTAGAATTTTAAGCCACATAAAAAAATAAATTTAGCATCTAGTTCAATAGTGATTCAAACCGGTCAAAATCGGTTCAATTTGGTTCAGATCCAGTTCACCTGAACCATTTTGGTTTTCATCCCCCATTCATCCTAAAAGTTCTTTTTAAATGTCTTTTATTACTATTTATGTCACTTGAGATGCATAAATTTCCTGATTTGCCCTCTCTCTATCAGTTTTGGTCATAAACCGGCTCGGTTTATAAATTAGTTCAATCCGGTTTGGATCCGGTTCACCCAAACCGATCTGGTTTTTCTCTCCCAATTTGTCCTAAGTTCTTTTCCAAGATTTTATGAACCCTTTGGATCACTCGAGAGTTGTAAATTCCCCAAATTATTCGTTCTTTGATGATCGGATTTATGAATTGGTTCGATTTTTCTCATTTAGTTTAACCAGTTCTTCTCATGATTTTGCTTAACTCCAAATAGCGGGGTTTATAGATGACCTCCAATCAATGACTACGGTTGACACATGTAGAACCACAAATGTACCAAGGTTCCTGTGGATGTCAGAATAATACGTGAGACAGCGACCCAAGATTTAATACCATGTCCTCAAAACCTAAATTAGACTGAGAATTTAATATGAAAAAAATAAATTGAATATGAGATTGATTAATTATACAATTAAAAATAATAATCCAATTATTTTATATCAAAATAAATTTTATAAGTTAAGGTACCCCATAAAAATTAAATTATATATTAACTTGAATCAAATTAAGTTGGATCAGTCTTAATTTGATCGTTAAAATTGTTAATTGAAGCATTTTTTTCCTTAATAAAAAAAGGTGTTTGGCTCTACTTGGGTCAACTAACCTAACTCATATCAACTTAATATTAATATGGAAAAGACTTGATTGAATTTATTCCGGAGAACCTATGGGACGTAGAGAGTGAAAAGTTGAGGATGGGCTTGAAAGATGACTACCAATGTTATGAATTTGGGCTTTAAAGTTCCTTCCGGGCATATGGAGGGGTTGCATTAAATTGTAAATCATTGGGAGAAAAAGCTCAACCTTTTCCAATACTGTTCAAAAGTGTCAATGGACAATTTGGCCTCATTTCTTCTTGCCAACCTCAAACTTCATGCATTGAACGATTTCTCTCCATGGAAGTGAGTGTCCATGGAAGCTGATCGTTTCCTCCTACAATTTAGCCAATCAATTCAATGCACCTATCAAACTCTAGGGAAGAAAGTGAAAGTATTTACGTTTAATTATTAGTAAAATAAAAGGGAAATAAAATGAGTAAATATTATCCATAAAACAAGGCATTTCCTTCCTAAAAAGCCAAATGATTCACTAATAAATGACATAAATTCTTACAAGGAGGAAATATTTATTTTCAGTAAGAAATCTTTAGTGGAAGGAGAGAACACAACTCATTCCTCATTATAACAAGCCCAAACAATTGGGTTGAATATTTGATCTCTTTAATAGTAGTACACCACCAAATTATAAAAAAATTTAAAAATTGAAATCCATAGAAGA
This sequence comes from Trapa incisa, assembly GCA_030064435.1. Taxonomy (NCBI): domain Eukaryota; kingdom Viridiplantae; phylum Streptophyta; class Magnoliopsida; order Myrtales; family Lythraceae; genus Trapa; species Trapa incisa. The sequence goes on from CM057779.1 coordinate 24,847,330, forward strand.
ATACATTAAATAAAGGTCAGTTTTAATTAAAAAAAAAGGGTCCCTTATACTGTTGAAGAAGGTATTGGGCGGATCAAGCCTCAATGGGCAGGAGCAAGCGGCACACATATCACGCAGACCATCACTCTCAAATTAGGCTTATAACAGCCATCATTACCGTTGTCGGCAGTGCTGTTGTGGAGCTAACCTTGACCAGCACCTCACTAGATCTCCTTCTCCGTTCGTCCAGATTGGGACCATCACTCTCAAATTAGGCTTATAGCAGCCATCATTACCGTTGTCGGCAGTGCTGTTGTGGAGCTAACCTTGACCAGCACCTCACTAGATCTCCTTCTCCGTTCGTCCAGATTGGGACCCTCCATCACTAGCCTAAGATTCTTGGACCTCCAAATGAGCAGGTCTGGGTCTGTCTTGCGACCCTGGAGGTGATGCTACTTCTTAAGGGCCCATGGGACTCGACACAGACTGATGCTCTGGAAGCGAGAGAGCCCAGACAACCTCCTCCTTGAGAGTTGAGAAAAATCTGAACTTTTTCTCCACCTGTTGCACTCGAAAGTCAAGAGGGATAGAGCACCGAGTAAAAGTTGTAACACTCAGACAGACATAGAAAAAGGGAGATAGTGTCGGGTTTTCTGTTCACTACAAGTGATGAGAACTAAAGAGAGGGTGAAGGAATGGAGGGAATTCAATTTTTTTTGATCGAGTGAGAGAGATAGAGAAGTGAGGAAGAAGAAGTAAACAAAGGAGAAGTTTAGTCCTAATTTATTATTTATTTTATATTTATTTGAAAATTAAAATAGGATATATATTATTTATAATTAATATGCATTTATACAACTATATATATACATATTTATATTTTTTTAATTTCTTTTTTATAATTATATATATATATATTTAATAAATATTTATATTTATTTATAAAATATTTATTTCCATCTAATTAATCAAATTTAACTATTTTCCTTTGAGTTATTTAAACTGGCTAAATTAGCTATAATTAATTAAATAAATTAAATTTATTTATATTGAATTTGAAATCAATTACATTGGATCTTAAATTTAAAATAAAATATTTGAAATAATTTATGATCAATTTTTTATTCAGAAATATTGGTATTACATATAAGGTTAGTATCACTCCTTGTACTAGATGTGATGTCAAACATAACAGGAAGGGCTGAAAGGTGTATACAAGTGAAGAGTTGGCTTCCAAAAGCTTCCCATAGACCACAAGGGAGGTGTACGAGGGTTCCAAATATTGCTTGTGATCTAGGAGTTAGGTTAGTTTGGATCAAAAGATAAAGGATGTCAGATGACACATCATTCACATTCGATAAGTAATACGATCATATCGAGATATTCCATGGGAGCGCATTGTGACGTACATATCCATCACACCCTGAGTTCCTATGTATAAGAACTCATAGGATTGTATGTGTGCATTTAATGTGTGAATTGTGAAATGGGAAATGAACTACGAAGGTGACGAATACAAGATAAAATACTATTGTGAACAGTGAAAAAGAAAATTGTAAAATGATACAAATAAGATATCAATAAACCTTAATAAAATATTAGGTAAGGATCCGATTGTAAGTCATGTCGTGTTTTGACATTGATAAACATATTTATTGAGTTGTGAGTTCACTCACCTCCCCTAATCATTTTCTAGAATGTACAAGGAGCATAGAGGATCACACATCAGCCTAGACAATATCATTGATGGAAAATGGCAGGTTTCCATTAATCCTCGAGAAAGTGGGGTGGGGGCATGATACTTGTGGAATCCCAATTGGAGGAGGAAGGTGTTGATTCGTGAAAACCAAGCATGAGGAGCTTTCTTGAGACCATAAAGCGAGTGACATACATGATTAGGTGAGAAGTGATCTACAACAATAGGGGGTTGTTTCATGTAGACTTCCTTAACAAGGTGGTCATGAACAAAAGCATTATTTACGCTAATTTGACGAATCAACTAGCGAGAGGAAACAACAATGGTGAGGATGACATGAAGAGTGGCCAACATGATAACAAGACTTAAAGTATTATCATAATCCATGCCATGATATTGAGAGAAACTTTTACTTACGAGGCAGGTTTTGTAACGGGCCATAGAGCCATCAAAATATTATTTTATCTTGTAAACCCATTTGCAATCAATGACTTGTTAACCAGACGATGGATGCACCATATTTTAGATATGATTTTGATGAAGAAAGGAAAACTCGGCTTGCATGGCAGCAAGCAAGTAAGGATGGCAACTCACCTTAGAAAAAGTCCACGATTTTGTAATGTGAAGAAAAATAGTGGTCATTGGTAAATTGGAGAGGAGGAAGAGAACTATCTTGAGATCAAGTGATCATGCAAGGTAGTCAGGGAGCAGCAACATGCAGGTCATCATGTCCCATAGGATCCTATGAGTTAGAGGAATTTAGAGGATTTGCAACAAAAAAAAGAGAATAAAATATCAACATTATTTGTGAGGGGAGGCATATCTAAGACTCGAGACGCAAGGAGAGGAACATGGGGTAGGGAAGGAAGGAGGAGGAGGTATGTCCTATGTTGGAAGAAGCAAAATGAAAGATAGACTTATGGAAGTGAACAGTGGGAGAAATGAATATGTGGTCAGAGGAGATATCCATACAATGCTAGCCAATGTAGATAGAGGGATAACATAGAAAAACATAAGGTTTGGATCAAGTTATAGCTTATGGTGTTGATAGGGTGGAGATAAGGAAATAACATACAATAAAAAATATGGAGAGTGTTGGAGTTAGGTAGTTGAGCAAAAAGAAGTTGGTATGAAGATAGGTGAGTGTGAGTGGGAAGCCAATTAATAAAGTAGACACTGGTTTCAAAAGCAAAAGTCCCATAATTTTGGAGGAAGATGAGATTGGGCAAGAAAAGTGACGCTCATATCGACAATATATCGATGTTTGTGTTTAGCATAACTATTATGGGAGTGTATATGAGGGCAAAAAATACGATGGGTGGTGTCATGGGTTTGAAGTTCAATTTGAAAGGTCGTAGAAAAAAAATATTTTGCACCATAAGTTTGTAGTGCTTTGATACGACACTCAAATGGATTTTCAACAAAAATATGAAAAATACGAAAAATAGATAATACGTCAAAACAATGTTTGAGAACATATAACAATAAATATTTGCTAAATTCATCTAAAAATGAATATAATAAGTGTGACATGGGTGAGATGTAATAGAGGTAGTACCCCAAATGTCGATGTGGATTAGTTGTAGAGGTGTAGAGTTGTGATAATTGGTTAAGGAGAATGTTCATTGAGTATTTTTTCCACAAAAGCATGTTTTACATAAAGGAAAAGGGGGACATGTTTTATTAATAAAAGTTTCAAAAGGACATAACACATAATAGGATAACATGGGTACCTAAAACGTTGGTGTCGCACAAAACTATTAATATAACAACTAATAAAAACATAAGGTGGAAATGATGAAACCCTTGAACGCAAGTAGTACAATCCTCCTCTATGGCTCCCATAGAGTAGCTCCCGATGCGATTGAAAGTCTTTAACTTTTCAAGCTCGTTCACTCTCAAACTAAACATTGTCCCCATCCCTAGTGAGATGAAACCCCGTTCCAAACTATTGAGTGTCGTCCCATACCCGCACTTCATCAGCCCTCCCTTGAACACACTATGTCCCCCTTCTAACCAAGCATGCATGTTCTCTTGGCCTCACTGCCATATGAAGCATTGCTAGTATTATCGGCGTAAAGTGCCCTAGGAATCGGCACCCCCATCATCAATCTCTTCGGCTTGTCCTAATAGAATCGCTAAACAAGGAATGTAAATTTGATTTCTCTTATCAGTTGCGAGATTTCCCATTCCTTTCCATGTGCCTTGTCCCTCGTTCAATCAATATAATCATCATCTCTCCCTTAGAGTAACTCCTTCTGTGTTGTGAATTTATCAGTTGTAGGAGTGAAATCCCAATCATTCTTGAGCGGTCGACTGCCACTTCTTGCATGAGATTTGGAGGTTATCCCCTCCACGAGTCGCTTGTTTTGAGTCGTCTATTTCACTGCGATGCAGAGACAAAAGGAATAAGGTGTATGTGTTGATAGAGAGTCGAGTATTGGAGTTGCGACCATCCTCATCAGACATTGTTGACACTCTAAGTTTTGGTTTTGAGTTTACAATGGTTTGTATATTAAATTTGTAGATATCAAACGAAGAGAATGCCTTGCCTAGCTCCATTGATATTACACCTATTAGGTTTGAGCAAATTGGTAGAAAGAGTATGAAAATTACCTTAGAACTTGATGCCCATAACAGTAGCTCAAAGTACATATTGATAGGAAAGATAATCACTAATAGGAAAATGAATTAGGGGGACAATGACATGGGTGTTAAAGTGGTAATGGGTAGAGTTCGAGTAATTCAGAATTGGAGCATCAGAAGACAATTCATATACATTTGAATTCAAGAAAGTAGCTGTTATGGTGAAAGTCCTAGAGGGTACTCCTTGGTCGGTCACACTCTCTACTTAAAGGAATGGAAAGAAACTAAAAGCTTAAACTAGATAGACTTCTTGTTGATGCCCTTTTTGGTGCAAGCACACAAAATGCCCATGAATCTAATCACTCCGACAAATGGTTGGAATCTAGGGCTAACTATTGGAGAATTCTTAAGTGCGCCAGATCAAAGTGAAATTGGGCTCTTCTTACACATGAGGATCCTCATAGACATCACCAAACCACTTACACTTGGAGCACATGTGGGTACATCAAATGGAGAGGAAACGTGAGTGGAATTTATGTATTAAAGATTAGCTAACTTATGATTTAGATGCTGGAAACTCATTCATGGAGTTAGACACTACCTTGAGGAACCGTTGGAGGAATGCTAGTATGGACCGCACATGTGGGCTACAACAAAAAAATAACATAATTTATTCATTAATAAAGGAAAAGGCAGCCCCTATGTCAATGCAAACCATTCAAGCAATAGCAATTCTCATAAACAAAATAAGCTAAGTACTCAAGAGTATCAAGAAAGAACTCCTACCACAAAATACATAATCCCAAAATCAACACTAGAAATACCTACACAGACCAACACTGGCAAAAATCACCTATACCTTATATCATGAACATGTGATTGAAATAATGAAAGTTGGGAGATATACCTTATAGGAAGGACACACCCAAGGAATGGAAAGGAATGATGAGGGGTTATTAAGGAATATTTAGAGATAGAAGATCAAACTGCCCCTTTTCCATTTCACTAGCTCACCAGAGAGGAGAGACATAAGAAAAAATGACAGAGAGCACATATTGATGGAGAAGTGGAAGAAGGGGTAGTCAAGCCAATAAGGCTAAGAGCTTGTTGAGTATAGTAGGCATACCAAGGAGAAAGTATGACACAATACATAAGAGGCGTATCCTAAAACTAAAGAAACTAATGAAATTATGGTGCAGATTAAAGTTGCACCTAAACTAATGATAGAGCCTCTAGTTAAGGTGCCAATAAAGAGAAGAACAACATAAGAGGTTCTCAAAGTTAGTGGTAGTGATGACTAGCCCAAGACAGCCACAAGGGATCAATGAAGCTCATATCATAAAATAGTCAAGGTCTGGGTTCCCCCTTGACAATCCAAACACTAAGGGACATCAATAGGAAAGTGAATCCTAATGTCATTTTCCTAATGGAAACAAAAAACGCAAGAATCAAGATAGAAATGATCCGTAAATAAATGGGATACCAACAAGGCATCAATATACAACCAAGAGGATTGAGCATAGACATGGATTTGTGGTGGAAATCAGTAGATATCACAATTGTCTCCACTTCAGATTTCATGATTGAAACATTAATTTGGAGTTAGATACAAATGGTGTGGACTAGAGTTATATGGATCTACAACAGTTGTGAGTACTAGGAAAGGTGCAATTAATGGAACCATATGAAGTAGGTGGTTCAGACTTCTCATGAGCCCCAACTCTTTTTGGGAGACTTTAATACCATTACTACCTAGGATGAGAAATCAGGGAGAGGACCAAAAGAATAGAGAACGATTAACAAAATCATAGAATTAATACAAGACACTAGACTACAAGACTAGGGGTTTAATGGACAGCCTTTCTGTCACGCCCCAACCCACTTTGGTTGGAGTCCTATGATCAACCCGCCACCTTTCCTCATATTAATCTAGTATTTCTACCAAATAGTCCAAGGAAGGTAAAGGTGTTGGAGTACCTGTTTTCCATAATAAAGTTTACAAAACATAAAATTTACCAGATGGTGGTGCCCTTGGCTTTCTTTCCTAGCCTCGACTTGTCGTAGTGAGGTGTTTCTCTTGAAAAAGTTAAATGGAAGGCGGTGAGTTCCTACAACTCAATGAGTGGGAGTTGGGAAGTGAGTTTTCAAAATTAGACGTTCGGTTTATTATAATATGAGTTCATCTCTTCTTAACATTTCCCCTTGCTCGGGAGGTGCCTTAGAAAATAATCACATGCCCTTTCTATCATAGAAAGAGATCACACGTTCGCAGAATAGAGGTGCACTGCCTCTACCCTGAGTTTGTGTGGACATTAATAATATGACCCTCAAACCTTCACCATGTCCGCTTGGTGGGACGAGACCTCATTTCCCCTCTAGCCTTGGTCTCGAGACCTCTTTTCCCCTTCGACCTCAATCTCAATGCTTCATCATGTCTGCTTTGTGGGATGAGACCTCATTTCCCCTTCGGACTCGATCTTAGAGCACAAGAAGCTATCAAAGCTTATTGACTAGCATGATAGACCCACCCTTATTGCATCCAAGTCGTCCAGCAGCCCTTGGGACCCATTAACTACCCCTCTCGGGCATCTAGATACTCCCAGATTCCTCATGCATGCATACAACAGTTTTGATCCATTAACCATGTTCTTTGGTGTCAACAGTCTAACGACACCAACACTCAACATGGCTTGCAGCTGTTTGCCTTGACCGACCCGTCGACCTAGTCTAGGCGTACTTCTACTAGCCCATCGAGGCTTGTCGGTCCTATCTTGGCCTCATGGCATATCACATATCAATTCTAGTTTTTTTTATAGAGTTTTCATGGTTCTTATAATTTACATTTTTCTATGAGTCCAACCCTTGCACACTGGCCATGGGCCCACTTCACGATTTTTCTAAAACTAGGCCTTTAGCACTATCATTTTCAAATTCGAGGCTTCAAGCATATCAGAGTGATTTCCGCTTCCATCAGGTTTAAGAAGTTTCATGCAGTCAGGGGAGACCATTCTTGGAAAAATGATTTTTAAACTTAACAATGGTGCTCATCAGCCCCAACCGGGTAAGATGCCGAAAATCCCACTCACCGGTACTGTGACGGATTCATCTAGCTGGATTTCCAATCTTCAATGTGCTCCTTGGAACTCGTACTCGTATGACTCATGCCTATATAGTTCAACCATCCATATCAAGAGGATTGATATAAAGTGCCACGCCCCGACCCAGTTTGGTCGGATCCCCATGAGCAACTCGCCACTCTCCTAGTTTATTAAGGGTTTTTCCCTTTCCTTAAACTGTGAGGAATAAGGTGTCCTTTATACATGTACCTTTCCTAGAATAACATTAATCAAAATAGAAAATTTTAAACTTACATACTTGTCTTGCAAGTTTAGCTAGCGGAATGTCTGTAGGTAGGTTTTTCGCTTAGTTACTTGAAAAGGGGTAAAGGGAGGGGGTGAGTTCGACAACTTAGTGATTGGGTGTTTGAAACAAGAGTTTCTATAAAATAGTTTGAATTAGAGTGAGCCAGACTTCTTATTTTCTTTAAAACTATTATTTCCTTGAATTCCTGGTTATTCAAAACAAATTTCCTCACAATCGGTATTTTTAATAATCTATACACGCCTTTCATCATGAAGGGATCACACATTCGTAGGGTAGCTCGTCCACTACACCCACTTGTGTTATCAAAGCGACTTTAGTGGCCACCTAGATAGAAGCCCGTCCACTTCTACCCTGGGAATGAGTGGATGTTTGCGACATCTGACCCTCAAACCTGAAAAGAAACTCCATATCCATAAGAGGTTAGAAACCTCATCCCGACCCCACCCATGTCTCATGGGCATGAAGCTACGTCAAACTTCCCTAACTGCTGTCATGACAATCTGCTCTTATCTCCACCATGTCATCTAGAAGCCCTTAAGACACACCACTACCCTTCTTAGGCGTCTTGATGGTCCCAAAACTCAATGCATGCACAAACAATAATTTTCCATATAAGCCATTAATCTTTGGTGTCACTGGTCCAATGGCCTCGACCATGAACTCAACATGCAACAGTTTGTCTAGAATAGCCCATTGACCGAGTCTTGTCGTATTACCGCTGGTCCATCGAGTATGTCGGCCCTATCTTGGTACCATGGCCAAATCACATCATTCATTCATTAAAAGTTTTCATGGCTTAATTGTCACACCCCGACCCAGTTTGGTCAGATCCCTGTGATCAACCCGCCACTCTCCCGATTTATTAAAGGGTTTCCCCTTATCGTAAACCATAAAGAGTAAGGCGTTCTTTAACTTGCACCTTTTTCTTGGAATAGCATAATCAAAATTGTATGAAATTTAAAACTTTACATACCTGTCTTACAGGCATCTTAATTGACGGTCTTTAAGGGGAGGCTTTCCAGGATTTCTTGAAAGGGATATAAGGGAGGGGGTGAGTACGACTACTGAGTGAATGGGTTTTTAAAAGCTTGACTTTTAAGAAAAAAAAATTTATATGGAGTGTGCCAGACTCCTTTGTTTTAAAAAATTCCATCATTTAAAATTTAGATTTTTCCATTATTTCTTAGTTACCACGGTGTGTCATCACCCAACACACAACCTTCATCATGAAGGTTACACACATTCGCAAGTCAGTATCACTACTGAACCCGCTAGTGGCTTCAGAGCGACTTTTCCTGTCACCCGGATAGAAGTACGACCACTTCTACCCTGGGAATGAGTGGATATACGTGACATCCTACCCACAATCCCAAAATCACTTCTTCATGTACGTATGAGGACAGAGACCTCATCCTGTCCCCACCTCGGTCTCATGCGCTTGGTGCTACTCCAGATTTCGCACAGACACCTGGAACGACGAACTGCCCTTATAGCCACTAGGTCGTCCAGTGCCCTTAGGACACATCACTACCCCTCATGGGCGTCTTGATGATCCCGTACTCACAGTGCATGCACAAACAATGTTTTCTTATATTGCCATGTAATCTGTGGTGCCACTAGTCCAACGGCCCCGACTCTCAACTCAACCCGCAGCTGTTTGTCTTAACTAGTCCGTCAACCTGTCATGTCGCAATGCCGCTAGTTGATTGAGCATGTCGGTCCTATCTTGGTACCATGGCCAAACAATTCACTTATTAAGTTTTATGGCACATATATCATGTTCATTTACAAGCTCCTGCTCGTGCCAACTGGCCTTGGGCCTACTGTACAAGATTTTCAAAATCGGGCATTTAGCCCCCAAGTTCCAAAATCGAGGCCCCCAGCCTATTAGAGCTATTCGAGCTCCCGTCGAGAAGGTCTCCCAAATTGTTTAAGCATTGGCACACAGTCAGGGGAGATCACTTCCGACAAAAATGGGTTTTTACTGTCCGTCATACCGACCGGTATAAGGACATCTCTGTTCATAACTGATGAACGGGTTTTCAACTTCCTTCGAGGAAGTCTCATTATACCAACCGGGTATGATCTACTTACAACCCGTAAGTAGTTTTTTTCACATAACTTTCACATCACTTTCTCTAAGTAGTGATCATTAAAATACCACTAAACAGTGAGTTTTTATATCGAGACACTTATCATCCCCAACCGGGTATGATGTTAGTAAACCCACTCACAATCGGTAAGTGGTTTTTAACTTTAAACTGTGCTCATCATCCTAATCGGGTATGATGTGAATAAACCCACTCACAACCGGTAAGTAGTTTTTAACTTTAAACTATTCTCATTATCCCAACCGGGTATGATGTGAATAAACCCACTCACCCGTTAATGCCGTGAATTCCACTAGACTGGTTCTTTTTATTCACGCGAGTTTGTCCTTGCTGGCGTTCCCGGTATTTAACGTTCCTACACGATATGAACAACCTTGTTCATTATTACTCGGCATAACAGCCTTCATTCATTAATGAATGAGAAAACCCAAACTTTTAGTTATTTGCAATTAGGTCCCTAAAGTTATTTCTCTTTAACTTTAAGTCCCTAATGTTGGTTTTTCCTCAAATTGAGTCCCGTAACTTTTAAAATTTATCGTGGGATCTCAATTTATTTAATTTCACCAAAAAGGGGTTTAATTTTCCAAATTTCCAATTTGGTTCCCCAATTTTTCCAAAATTACCATTTTGCCCTTCTTTCACAAAAATGGTAAGTTTTTCCCCAAAATTTCCAAAATTCCTCAATTGGTCTTCCAACATTATTTTCATGCCAAATTGACCCTCAATTTCATAAAATTGTATTTTGGCCCCTTTGAATTTCGAAAATCCCCAAATTTTCCCCCAATTTTAACTCTTCAACACTATCAAATTTGATTTCATCAAATTAACCGATCAAACACTTCTAATTATTGAAATTGGAGTTGAAATTGAGTTCCTGTATGTTCATACAATTCTAAGAAACTTTGGATTGTAGATTTTAACATCAGAACAAGCTCAAACGAAGCTTTGCCGAAAAATAGACTGTAGATAGAGAAAGCTTCGATTACTTACCGGTGAAGGCATGACAATCCGAGCTTTCGATATGGGCAGATAGGTCTCGTCCTGAGGTTCATCCTAAAATCCAGTATTATATCAATTGATGTGGAATTGGATTAGAATTTCGCCATTGAAATTCGATCGACTCTCTCTCTATCACCGATCGAAAATTATAAAGGGGAGCCGAATCGGCTTAACTTTCGGTCCTAATTCGGCCGTGGAAAGGCTGAGGAAGTGTTGGGAAGGCTTGGTTTGGTCTGAGGAGGGCTTGAAATGGCCGATTTCAGCTTGACCGATATAGGGCAGCTTCGGTCCGCCGGAGTTGCTTCACAATTCCATCATGTCGGCGCTTCTCCAACGATTCTCGGATTGACTGGAGTTTGCTATCAGATAGATGTCTTCTCTTCGGTTCTAAAGAGCCCGACCTTTGTACAAGTCGAAGCTCTGGTTCGAGCGTTACCGGGAAATGGAGCAGTAGAGAGAGAGAGAAGTGTTCAGGTGTGAGGAGAATGAAATGGGGATGACCTCTTTATATAGTTGTAAAACCCGTGTATTAAATGGGCGAGATTTATTACTAGTATTAATATTGGCATAAATTATTGGTATTAATTCCAATAATTTAATTTCGATATTAATTCCAATGATTTAATTTTGGTATTAAATTATTGGTATTAATTTCAATAATTAAATATATATTAATTGATGTCTATTTACAAAAAAATCATACTTCCCAAGAGGTCACCCATCCTCACACTACTCTCAAGTAAGCACGCTTGACTTTAAATTTCTTATAAAATCTAGTTCACCTGAACCAATTTAATTTTGTTTTCTTACTTGTCTTAAGTTTCTTTTCTAATGTTTAATAAATCCTTTGGATCAACCGAAAGTTGTAAATTTTCATATTGCTTATTCCCAAATGTAAACCGGTTTGGTTTTCTTATTCGGTTTGACCGATTCTTTTCCTGGTTTTTCCTTAACTCAAATGTGCGGGGTTTACATTAATCATCATGTTTGTTTACGAGCTCTTACTCATACTTACTAGCCGTGCGCTTACTGTATGAGATTTTCAAAATTGGGCATTCTAGCCCCCAAGTTCCAAAACCGAGGCCTCTAGCCTAACTAAGTTATTCGAGCTCATGTCAAGAAGGTCTCCCAAAATCTTTAAGCAGTGGCACATAGTCACGGGAGAACACTTCTGACAAAAATATGTTTTCACTCGTCGATCATGCTAACCGAGTGTGATGACATCTCTGCTTACAATCGGTAAATGGGTTTTCCACTTCCTTTTAGGAAGTTCATCATACCAACCTGTTATGATTTACTTACAACCGGTAAGTAGTTTTTTTTTTTGCATAGTTTCCACATCACCCCATCCAAGTGTGATGTTAAAATTCAACTTAGTAGTGGTTTTTCATTCTGAGGTACTCATCATCCCAACCGGGTATGATGTGAAAATTCTCACTCACCCGATAAGTGCAATGTATTCCTCTTGGTCAGTTTCTTGCCTCCATGCGAGCTTATCCTTGCCGCCATTTCCAGTCATTCGTGCTCTTACATGATTTGGACACCCTTATACATTTGGCATAATAGCCCTAATTTCTCACGTATGAGCAAAATGTCCAAACTTTTTAATTATTTACATTTAGGTCCATAAAGTTTTTTTTCCTTAACTTTAGGTCCCTATTGCAAACTTTCCCCCAAATTGAGTCCTAAAACTTCAAAAATTCACTTTGGGGTCTCAATTCATTCAAATCACAAAAAGGGGTTCAAGTTTCCCAAATTTCCAATTGGGTCCCCAACTTTTTAAAAATTACCATTTTGACCCAACTTTACAAAAATGGAAATTTGACCCCAATAATTCAAAAAATTGACCAATTGCTCCTCCAACATCTTTCTCATGGCCAATTGGCCCTCAATTTTGGGAAATTGCACTTTGATCCCTCAATTTTACGAAATTCCCAAAATTTCCCCTTTCAAACTGGTTGAATTTGATTTTATCAAATTGATCATGCAATCTTGTTTAATTATTGAAATTGATGGTAAAATTGAGTTTCTACACTTCCACACGATTCAATGGAGCTTTGAATCACGTCATTTGGATTCGAATTGAGCTCAAACAGAGTTTCGTCGAAAAACTAGACTTACTGAGAGAAAGCTTTAGAAGCTTAGCGTCGGGGTTGTGGCGGTCTGAACTTTTGATTGGGGCAGGTAGCTCTCATCTTGAAGTTACTAGTAGTATCAAGAATTTCATCAATTCATGTCAAATTGAGGGAGAATTTAGTTAGTGAAGTTTCACCGGTTCTCTCTCTAACACGGATAAAAAATTACAGAGGACAGCCAAATTGGCTTACCTTTTAGCTCTAATCCAGTTTTATGAGGGCTGTGGAGGTGTTGGAATAGCTTGGTTTGGCCTGAGAAATGCTCAATTTTCCAGTTTTCAGCTTGACCGAAATAGGGCAGCTTTAGTATGTCGGAGCTGCTTCATTGTTTGATTACACGGGAGCTTCTCCCATAACCCTCGGAGCAAATGGAGACTACCGTCGGGTAGCTAACTTCTCCCCGAATATAAGGAACCTAACCTCACCTTATTTGGCTCAGAAAAATGCCCAAGTCGGAGTTCTGGTTCAAGCTTCACTAGAAATTGGAGTAGTAGGGAGAGAGAGGAGTTTTCAGGTGTGAGGAGGATGAATGAGGAGGAGCTCTTCATAAAGGAAGCTCGGGGACTCCTTGGCCATCTGATTGACACCTTTATGGCAATCATTCATTACCTAAAACTTCTTAAACATAGACTTTTCATCTTCTCTGGCACTGCTCGATTTTTCGGCGAGTGAACAGTGCTGTCATCTGAAGGAAGAAGACGACATTGTTCTGAATCGGACCGCACTAGTCCAAACAGGGTTCAATGCTTAAACCAGCCGGTTCAGGCCCGATTTAACTAAGTTTTTAAAAATTAAATTTTTTCTAAATTAATCTAAATTTATTCTCTATCCAATGGCAACTTTAATTCACCAATTTAAATTTTCTAAGCCACATAGAAAAATTAATTTAGAAATCGATTCAATAGTGGTTCAAACCGGTTTAGATCCAGTTCACCTAAACCAGTTTGATTTTCTCTTTCAATTCATCCTAATGTCCCTTTCCATGACTTTTGTGACTCTTTAGGTCACTTGAAATTTGTAAATTTCCCGATTTGCACTTTCTCTAACGGTTGGGGTTCATGAAGCGGTTCAATTTTCTCACTTAGGTTGACCGGTTCTTTCCCGGTTTTCCTTATCTTCAAGGGATGGGGTTTTCAACTCTCCCCTCCTTTTAGGAGTTTTGTCACCAAAATTTATTCAACATCTTTTTCACTTGAAATAACTTCTATTGATGTCAACTTGAAGTTTATTGACATACAAACATTTCAGTTATAATCACGCACTTTAAATTTTCCTTTTCCTTTCTATTACTTACTCATTCCAAGGAGCTTATCCAAGCTAAGCATACCTTACTTGAGAGTTCAAGGGTATATCCTTAGATTCACATCTTTCTTTTCTTAAAGCAAAATTCTTTCCCCTGAGGTTCTTTATTCAGGATTTCAGAATTGGGAGTTCCAAGATACTCAATCGTTCATGTGTCTAGTTATTCTCGTTATCATTGAAACCCTTAGCTCGATGTTCTTTCGAGCATTACGTACTTGATTTCACAGGTTTTAGTATTATTACCCCTTCATCCTATTTTGAATATTCTTCCATCCATAATATTTATTACAACTGGTAGAAGTTATGTCTGACCTCGTCATGCTTACTAACAGACTTTTCCTTACTTGAGTCACATTTTTCCTCGGGACTATTGGGCTTACATGTCTCTTACCACATGACATACTCTAGAACCTGTCTTTGATAATTTTAAATTTTAGAACACTTCCATAATGGTTGTTCTAATCCTTCAAACCTTTCATGGATAGTATAACTTTGTCCCTCTTTTCGTATGGTAGTATTTCTTGACTACCTTTACTACTGTCCAATCATCCTTCTTTTGACGTCATATCTTTCATAACCGTATCGGTTTTCCTTACCTACTCATCTTTTCCCAACCTCTTTATTAGGTCTTTTTGGTTCCAATCATTGGGTTTCTTGATAGCTTACCTCTTTATTAGGTCTTTTTTATGTCCTTCCTCATTTCTGGTGGCGTCCTTTACTCAAGGATTTTTCTGTTTTCCTTAACTTACTCTTACTTGCTTGTGACCATGTCAAAATTTCTTTGTTTAGGGAGTTCTCCTTTAACGGTTTTCATTCTCTACCTTGTCCTTCTAAGTAGAGACTTCCCCCTTTAGGCGCTATACATTCAAATTTCCTAATATTTCTTAAAGGTTTGTGGGTCGGATGTCGAGAACATTCACTCAGACCTAGGGTAGAAGTGGATGGACTTCTATCTTGGTGGACGGTAAAGACACTTCGATCCATAAGTGGGTGTAGTAGACGGGCTGCACCTGTGAATATATGTACCCTTCGTGATGAAGGACATGTGTTTGTTTGCTAAACTCCTCCTAAGGCAAGGATATGGGCTAAGAGAGCTAATCACGCCTAATATGGAAATGGAAAAAGGTTTTGAAAACCCGAATGGAGGAAGAATCTTTTTTTAAAAGAAAATGATAGCCTTGGCATGCTGTGGATAAGCTAAAAATGTTTTGAAAACTCACTCCCAACACCCGATCACTGAGTTCTAGAACTCACCCCTCTCTTTTATCCCTTTTCAAGAGTAAGGAGATATAACAACAGAAAACGTGAAGATGTACCCTCCATCAGGTATGCTTAAAGTTCCTTTTAAGCTTGCATTTGATTGATTTATGATATTTTAGGGAACAAGGTTTGAATTTATGCCTGGCTCCTCTTAATTAAAAGAAGGGGAAACCCCTCTTAAACTAAGGGAGCGATGGGTTGATCATGGGGATCCGACCAAACCAGGTCAAGGCTTGACAACTTGAGTGGTATCAGAGCTATGTTCCCTTGAAAGCATTATCAATAATCTACCCTAACACTAATGAGAACTTAATTACCTTGTAGAAAGAAGAGTCCCTAGGAAGTTTGCCATGCGAACCAAACCCATGCATGAAATCGTGAAAAAGACTCCTAGCTCTAGTAAGATAGCCATTCAAAGGTTCGTGAAAGTCGAGAAGAGAGTGCCAAAAGACATGTTTGAGGACTATAGGATGCTTTTTGGAGCATTATTAGAGTCAGACGACATAATGTATCTTCCTCCAAGGCAGGAAGAACCTACCCCTCCTCCAAGGAGCCCGACACCCCCTCCAGTCCCGCGACAGCCAAAAAGGACCTGAACTCAGAAAGAGGCTTAGGATAACTACTGGAATGCCCACACCACCTTCATGAAGGTTTACTAGGCACCTCCACTATCAAAATACAACTTTAACCCTCCTCAATGGATTAAGTGGACATATGAGTGAGAAGTAGAGGTGTTGGGAAGGTACGAACTCGAAGTGTTCCATGAAGTCCGTCCTAGTAGGGAGGCCCGACCGGAGTATGGATGGACATCAACTGGTCCATCAAAGCCCTCGAACCACAAATCCCGAAACAATTCGGAGGCTCACTCCTGGCTTATAACCCTATGGAACTAGAATAGGAAGTAGCGAGGAATTCCTGAATAAGCCAAGTGCGGCAAGAAACTACATCTTTGAATGAATAAAAACCCAAATTCTTTTTTTAAGTTAGTCTCCTTGTTAACAACAAGTATCACTAAAAGATTAGAATATACCAATCAGGACCTGGGGTAGTAGGTGGAGAAAAAGACCACCTGAGAAGGAAGATTGCAGACCACCTCTAGTTAATAGTAACCCAAAGATAGCCAACTAGGAAACTCCTAACACCGAGTAACAAGGCAACAAGTCGAGACAAAAAACTAGGAAGAAATTTTCCATGAAGGAACAAGGAGCCTACCTAGAAAGGGAGTCATCATGACATACCCTAACCAAAGGACCAAGAACCCAACTGGAATAGGAAAATAAAGAGTGTTCTCATAAGGGGTTGAGTGTAAGGGAAGCAATACTTCTATAGGGTCAAAGCACAGGATAAACCTGGGGAAAAGGGAAAAGGAGAAGGGATTTAACGAGCCCTTGTATAGGAGTTAAGAAGCAGGGAGGAATTGAGTTACCTCTAAGAGGGACAAGTGGAAAGGATACAACAAAGAATAGAGGTAAGGGACATGGGAAGTACATTGGAACCCCTCAGAAAGGGAAAACACAGAAAATGTCCTCTGGTAACTCTAGTGTAGGATAGGTAAGAGTGAACAGCAGAAGAAACGTAATAGGAAAGGGAACTCCGAAAGGAAGGTGGAGTGCAAGGGACCAACCTATATTCAGGAGCTAATCGAAAGGAGGATAAGGAATAGAAGGGAAATTCCCAAGCTGAGAAACCGACAGGTGGATCATAAGAGGATTAACCCAAAATAAGGAACCTCAAAAAGGGGTATAAGTGGTTAAGGATGTCTCGGGATGACAAGTGTTACCTGCTTTGGAAAAAGGAGAGTGACCAAGAAGAAAGCAACTAGTAACAACGAAATGATCAAAGAGAATAAACGATGCCCTAAGAAGGACCGTGAAGTAGTAACGACTACACCCTAAGAAGAGCAATAGGATGGGCATCCAAGACGATTGAATTCTAGAGACACCTGCCCCAAACAGTTGGATAAGAAAAATAGTAGAGACAAGGTAGCAACGAACTGACCCTTGGGAGAACCATGGATTTAAACCTTGATGAAGAAGGGAGAAGTGAAAAGGCCAAATATTGGAAAAGAAGGATGATGGAAATCCTTAAAGGAATTAATGGTTGAGAACGAATCGACTACCAAACTCAAGTCACGGGAGGGATTAAGCAAGCTCTTAGAAGGAGAGTAAGAAACCTTAGAAGGAAAGAGATCGTAACCCCTCCCTAATAGAAATGAAATTGTAGTGAGTACAAGTTGGAATAAAAACAAGGTACAAGGGATGTGCTAGCAAGATTCCCCAAAGTAAGGGTAAGCAGGAGAGGATGACATCAAAGGATGTCATGTGGTTAACCTAAAGATAGATACCCAAGAAGATGAAGGAAAGAGGAAATTCAGGAAAGGAGGAGTAAGCCTACCAAGGAAGGGAGTCCTAGAGAAGAGGCATACATACCCCAACAAAGAAGAAATTAACCCATTTAAGGTGGAATAGAAGGTAAAATTACAAAAGGGATGCAAGTTAGGATAAAGGACCAATTACAAGGGAAGTATACCCAAACCTAAAGAGTAAGTTAAACCTAAGGAATAGGTAAGTAGGAAGATGGCATCAAAAGATGTTGTATAAGTAAGAAAGGGGTGGACTGCCCATAACAAGGAAATAGATGAAAGAACATCTGAGAAACCTCGGAGAAGTGTAAGCCCTCAAATTAAGAAGTGATTAAGGGAAACAACTCCTGACATCAAGACTGGTTGTGGTCCACACTCTCCTAATGGAGCCTAAATAGTGGACGAATGGGCATAGTGTGGAATACACGAAATAAAACCCGATAATTGGATATTCCTCGAATAGGGAATAAGGGGTGAAATGGAGATTTTAAGATAATGGAGGATTGAAAGCGAGCAAATACCCCAATATAGAAAGGGTGTAAGGAGATAAAGAAAGGAAACATTCAAGGAATGGTAAGAAGGTTGAACATGTAACTCCTAAGGTGAAAGTCTCTACTTTGAAGGACAAAGTAGAGAATGAAACCGTAAAAAGGGAACTCCACAAAAAAAGCAATCGACACGTAGACCGAAAGGGATCAACTCAAAATAAAGAATCATGAAATGGTCACGAGCGAGTAAGAGTGGATGGAGGAAAGAGAAAGTCCTTGAGTAAAGGATGCCACTAGAAATGAGGAAGGACACAAGAAGGGAAGAATCCCAATGTGTTGGTAGGTCATC
Source organism: Trapa incisa (assembly GCA_030064435.1). Taxonomy (NCBI): domain Eukaryota; kingdom Viridiplantae; phylum Streptophyta; class Magnoliopsida; order Myrtales; family Lythraceae; genus Trapa; species Trapa incisa. Next base: position 24,865,981 of record CM057779.1, read on the forward strand.
AGGAAACCCAATGGTTGGAACCAGGGAAAAACCAATAAGGAAGTCAGTGAAGGACGAATAGATAAGGGAAACCAACACCATTATGAAAGACATGAGTTAAAAGGATGATTGGATAACGGTGAAGGTCGTCGAGGAATACTACCAGATGAAAAGAAAGGATGAAATGATACGATCCCCGAATGGTTGGAAGGTCGGGAACAACCATCCAGGAAATGTAATGGACAAAGATATGCTATAGAACATGTTATGCTGTAAGGGACATGTAAGTCTAACAGTCCCAAGAAAATGTGACTCAAGTAAGAAAGAGTTTGTCAGTTAAGCATGACAAGGTCAACATAAAACTTGGAACGGTGTTGTAATAAACAAAAGATGGAGGAAAGACCAAAATAATATTAAAAGGGAATCACATCAAAACCCACGGGGTTAAGGATGAAGAGTCCGAAAGGATATTGAGCTAAAGAGCACCAACGACCCAGGGAAATAAATGGAAATGGGGAAGATCGGACGCTTATGGAACATCCAACCCAATGACATGGATAAGAACCCTTAAGAAGAAGAGTTTTACCCTAAGCAGAGTAAGAAATGGACCTAAGGATGTACGTTTGGACCAGTGGGTAAGACATGCCTAATTATGATAAACTCCATGGAGTGAGTAAACAATTTAAAGGAAAGGAATTTCTTAGGCATGTGGTTTAAAGGGGCGAGGTGAAGGAACCACCAAAGTGGCAAAGTCACATCCCGACCCGATTTGGTCAGATCCCCATGTTCAACCCACCGCTCCCTTAGTTTAAGAGGGGTTTCCCCTTCTTTTAATCAAGAGGATCCATGCGTAAATTCAAATCTTATTCCCTTGAATAGTATTAATCAATCAAATGCAAGCTTAAAAAGAACTTTAAGCATACCTGATGGAGGGTTCATCTTCACGTTTTCTTTTGTTATATCTCCTTACTCCTGAAAATTGGTAAAAGAGAGGGGGTGAGTTCTACAACACAATGAGTAGGTGTTGGGAATGAGTTTTCAAAATATTTTTAGCTTATCCAAACCATGCCAAGGTTATCATTTTCTTTTAAAAAAAAATGATTCTTCCTCCATTCAGGTTTTCACAACCTTTTTCCATTTCCACATTAGGTGTGTTTAGCACTCTTAGTCCATTCCCTTGCCCCGAGAGGCATTTAGCAAACAAACACATACCCTTCATCAAGAAGGGTACACACATTCGCAGGTGCAACTCGTCCACTACACCCACTTGTGAATCGGAGCGTCTTTATTGTCCACCAATATAGAAGCTCATCCACTTCTACCCTAGGTCTGAGTGGATGTTCTCGACATCTGACCCTCAGACCCGAATGCCACTCCACATTCATATGAGGATAGAGACCTCATCCCGACCCCACCCCGATCTCATGCGCAAGAAGCTACTCTGAGCTTCAAGATTGACTAACACGACGAACTGCCCTTATCTACACCATTTCATCTAGTAGCCCTTAGGACCCATCACTACCCCTAGGGCATCTTAATGGTCCCGTACCACAAGTGCATGCACAAACAAGAGTTTTCCACATATAACCATTATCTTTGGTGTCGACGGTCTAACGACCCCTACACTCAACCCGACCTACAACTGTTTGTCTAGACTGGTCCGTCGACTTGGCCTGATGCACTGCCGCCACTCCATCAAACATTGTCGGTCCTGACTTGGTACCGTGACAAAAATCATACAACCAATTTCATTAGAAATTTTTATGGCTTTTACTTAATCATGTTTGTTTACAAGCTCCTGCTCATACCCACTCACCTTGGGCCCACTGTACGTGTTTTTCAAAAACTTGGGCATTTAGTCCTGTGAGATAAAAAATTGAGGCCCCTGGCCTATCCTAGTTGTTCTACCTCCTGTAAACAAGGTCTCCCAAATATTTTAAGCATTGCCATACAGTCAAGGGAGAACACTTCTGACAAAAAATATTTTTTTCATCTCATCACACCAACTGGGTGTGATGATATCTCTTCGTACAACCGGTAGGCGGATTTCTTCTTTCCTCAAGGAAATTCATCATACTAACTGGGTATGATTATCTCTACTTACAACCAATAAGTAGGTTTTATCCACTAAAGGAAGTGCTCATGACCCCAACTGGGTATGAAGTTAGATAATCCCACTCACCCTATTACTTTGACATGTTTGTCCCTAGTCAATTTTCCAAGTTCACACTAGCTTCTCCTTGCCAACATTCCAGTCTCTCGTGTCCCTACATGATTTGTGCATCCTTATCAATTAAGATTTGGCATGACAACCATTATTTTCTCATGTATGATCGACTAGGCTCAAAATTGTTGATTTACTGCAGTTAGGTCCCTAAAGTTCATTTTTCTTAGCTTTAGATCCCTAATGCTAACTTTTCCCCACATTGAGTCCCAAGGCTTCCAAAATTCCCTTTGGTTCCTTTATTTACTCAAAATTGTGTAAGGGACTCAAGTTTTCCAAATTTCCAATTTGGTCCCTAATTTTTCAAAAATTACGATTTTGTCCTTACTTTCCAAAAATGGCAAGTTGGCCCTAAATGTTCCAAAAATTGACCAATTGGTCCCCCAACATCTACTTCATGCTAATTGGCCTTCAATTTTGGGAAAATGCATAGAGGTCCCTCAATTTTTGAAATCCCCAATTTTTCCACAAAAATTTCCCCATTTTTTCTCCTTCAAACTAACGGAATTTGATTTCTTCAAATTGGCCATTCAATCGTGGTTAATTGTTTCAATTGAAGGTATGGATTAGTTCCTACACTTCCATGCAATTCAATTGAGCTTTGAATTGCTTGATTTGAGTCCGTAATGAGCTCAAATGGAGCTTTGTCGAAAAATTGTTCATAGAGAGAGAAAGCTTTGAAAGCTTACCGATGGAGACGCGGCGGTTCGAGCTCTCGATCTGGGGAGGTAGCTCTCGTCCTAAGGTTCCTTTTATGATCAAGAATTGCTACAATTGACGTCCAAATGAGGGTGAATTTGGTTGTGAAATTCAACAGTTTCTCTCTAACACCGATCTGTAATGACGGAGGAGGGTCAAATTGGCTTACCTTTCAGCTTTGTTGAGGCCGTGTGAGATGCGTGAGGGTGTCGGTAAGGCTTAGTATGGGAGGAGGAGGGCTGAATTTGGCCAAATTCAGCTCGGCCAAAACAAGGCAACTTTGGTCTGTCAGAGCTGCTTCACTATTTGATTTCATCAGTGCTTCTCTAGCGGTCCTCCGGTCGAAAGGAGGTTGATGTCAAGTAGCTGACTTCCCCTTGAGTCTGTAGGACCCGACCTTGCTTTTTGACTCTAAGAAAACTACCCAAGTCGGAGCTCTAGTTTGAGCTTCACTGAAAAATGGAGCAGTTGAGAGAGAATAACGATTTGAGGTGTGTGGAGGATGAATAGAGAGTAGCTCTTTATATAAGGAGCTTAGGGGCCCTCTGCCCGACCACTTTACATTTTGGTCGAGCTTATCCTCGCCCGAAAATGGCTTGATCGGAGTGGTTACACCTTCATCGCAGAAGGGAGTTTTCTATCTTTATGAATAGTGTTATCATCCTGAGGAAGAAAATGATACTATTTTGAATCGGACTGGTCTGGTCTGACCAGGTTCAATGATGAAAATCGGTCGGTTCAAGCTCGAGTCGACCGATTTTCTCAAATCTAAAAATTTTTAAATTTATCTAAATTTATTTCCTATCCAATGGTGGCATAAATGACCTAATTTATTCATTTTAAACCACCACAAAAAATGAAATTAGAATCCGGTTCATGTATGGTTCAAACCGGCTCAATCCGGTTTAGGTTCGGGTCATCCTGAACCGGTCTAGTTTTCTCTTCCCATTTGTTCCAAGGTTTTTTTCCATCATTTTTATGACTCTTTAAGTCACTTGGGATTTTTTGATTTTCCATTTTACCCTTTTTTTTATCAGTTTGGTATCATTAAGCGGCTTAGTTTCCTCTTTTAAATTTACCAGTTCTTTTCCTGATTTTCTTATCTTTTAAAGGACGGAGTTTACAACTCTCCCCTCCTTTTAGGGGTTTTGTCCCCAAAACTAAGTTAGCAATCCTTTGCCTCAGGAGTAACTTCCCTTGGTGTTCTCTTGGAGTTTGCTTGACAAGTTGCCACTTGGGTGGTTCCTTCACCTAGCCCCTTTAAACCACATGCCTAAGAAATTCTTTTCCTTTCAATTATTTATTCACACCATGAGGTTTATCATCATTAGGCATGTCTTACCCACTAGTCTAAAGGTACATCCTTAGGTCCACTTCTTACCCTGCTTAGGGTAAGACTCTTCCTCTTAAGGGTTCTTATCCATGTCATTGGGTTGGATGTTCCATAAACGTCTGATCTTCCCCATTTCCATTTATTTCCTTAGTCGTTGATGCTCTTTATCTCTACATCCTTTAGGACTCTTTGTCCTTAACCCTGTAGGTTTTGATGTGATTCCCTTTTTACCTTATTTTGGTCCTTCCTCCATCTTTTTTTTCTTACAACTCATGTCCAAGTTTTCATGTCTGACCTTGTCATGCTTAACTGACTAACTCTTTGTTACTTGAGTCACATTTTCTTGGGACTATTGGACCTACACGCCCCTTACAACATGGCATGTTTTAGAACTTATGTTGTTCATTATCATTCCTTGATGATTTTTCTCGACCTTCCAACCTTTTGGGGATCGTATCATTTTATCGTTTCTTTTCATATGTTAGTAATCCTTGACGACCTTTATCGTTATCCAAACATCATTTTAACTTTGGTGTCATGTCTATCATAATGGTGTCAGTTTTCCTTATCTTTTCATCTTTTACCGACTTCTTTTTGGTTTTTCCCTGGTTCTAACCATCAGGTTTCCCGATGACTTACCGACATGTTGGGATTCTTCCCTTCATGTGTCCTTCCTCATTTCTAGTGGCGTCCTTTACTTAAGGACTTTCCCTTTCCTCCATCCACTCTTACTCGATCGTGACCATTTCATGATTTTTTATTCCGAGTTGATCCCTTTCGCTCTATGTGTCGATTGTTTTGTTTGGGGAGTTCCCTTTTTACGGTTTCATTCTCTACTATATCCTTCATAATATAGTCTTTCACCTTAGGAGTTACATGTTCAACCTTCTACCATTCCTTAAAGGTTTCCTTTCTTTGTCTCCTTCACCCTTTCTATATTGGAGCATTTGCCCGCTTTTAATCCTCCATTGTCTTAAAATCTCCATTTCATCCCTTATTTCCAATTATCGGGTCTTATTTTATGTATTCCACACTATACCCATTCGTCCACTCTTTAGTCTCCACTAGTATTTCCTCTAAGTCGATTTTTTGTCTCTTGCGAGCTTATTCCAGCTAGCGTTCCCGATACCTCGTGTTAATATGCAAAATGAACATTTTTGTTAATTATCATTTGGCTTGATAACCTTCATTCATTATGAATGACTAAAATATCCAACTTTTCAAATATTTGTAATTTGGTCCCTAAAGTTCTTTTTCTTTTACTTTAGGCCCCAATTGCCGGTTTTTTCCCAAATTGAGTCCTAAAACTTTTAAAATTCCCCTTGGGACTTCAATTTATTCAATTTCATAAAAAGGGGTTCAAGTTTCCCAAATTTCCAATTTGGGCCCAAATTTTTGCAAAATTACCATTTTGCCATTCCATTACAAAAATGGTAAATTTAATCCCCAAAATTCTAAAATTGGCTCAATTGGTCATCTAACACTCTTATCATGCCTAATTGACCCTCAATTTTATAAAATTGCATTTTGGTCCATCGAATTTTTGAAATCCTCAAATTTTCCCAAATTTTTCCCCAATTTCAACTTCCTAACATAGCCGAATTTGATTTTATCAAATTGACAGATCAAAAACTTTTAATTGTTAAAATTGAAGTTAAATTAGAGTTTCTACATCTTCATATGATTCAATTGCACTTTGAATCGCAAGTTTTGATGTTGGAACGAGCTCAAACGGAGCTTCGCTAAAAAATAGAATGTAGAGAGAGAAAGCTTCAAATGCTCACCGTCGGGGGTGTGGTGGTCCGAGCTTTCAATCTGGGCAGATATATCTCCTCCTAAGGTTTCTCTTAGGATAAAAAATTGCATCAATTGATGTCGAATTGGGTGAGAATTCTATCATCAAAATTCTATCGGTTCTCTCTCTAGCACCAGTAAAAAATTACCGATTGGAGCTAAGTTGGCTTCCATTTCAGTTCTAATTTGGCCGTAAGAGGGCTGAGGAGGTGTGGGAAGAGTTTAGTTTGGCTTGAGGAGGGCTCGAATTGGTCGATTTCAGCTCAACCGAAATAGGGCTGCCGGAAGAGTTTAGTTTGGCTTCGGTCTGCCGGAGTTGCTTCACTGTTCGTTCACGTCAACGCTTCTCCAGTGACACTCAAAGCGATTGAAGACTACCACCATGTAGGCGACTTCTCCCCAGTTCTAAGGAACTAGAACATGCCTTCTTTTGCTCAGAAAGGACCCTATATTGGAGCTCTGGTTCAAGCTTCACCGAAAAAACTAAGCACTAAGAGAGAGTAAGGTTTTCAAGTGTGGAGAGGATGAATGGAGAGGGGTTCTTTATATAATTAGCTCGATGACTCATCGACCATCCGTTTGACACCTTTATGATAGTCATTGATGGCCTCAAATGTCGTGAACGAAAACATTTCCTCTTCTCGGTGCTGCTTCAATTTTTCAGCGAGTGATTAGTGCAATCATCTGAAGGAAGAAGACGACACTGTTCTGAACCTGATCGGACCGGTCCAAACCGGTTTCAAAGCTTAAACCGGCCAATTCACCCCTAATTCGACCAAAATTTTCAAATTTTCAAATCTAAAAATTTCTAAATTCATTTTCTATCCAATGGAGGCCTCAAATCTCAAATTTTAATTTTTTAAGCCACCTAGAAAATTGTATTTAGCATTCAGTTCAATAATGGTTCAAACCGGTTCAATTCGGTTTGGATCCGATTCACCTGAATCGGTTTGGTTTTCATCCCCCATTCATCCTAAAGTCCATTTTTCATGACTTATGTGACTCTTTAGGTCACTTGGGATCCATAAATTTCCTAGTTTGCCCTCTCTCTATCGATTCCGGATCATAAACCGACTCGGTTCATAAATCGATTCAATCTAGTTCGGATCCGGTTTACCTGAACCAATCCTGTTTTTCTCTCCCAATTGGTTCTAAAGTTCTTTTCCAAGGCTTATGAACCTTTTTGTGTCACTTGGGAGTTATAATTTCTCCAATTTGTCATTCTTCAATAATCAGGTTTTTGAACCAGTTCGGTTTTTTCACTCTATTTGACCTGTTCTTTCTCGGTTTTCCTTAACTCCAAAGAGCGGGGTTTACAACTCTCCCCTTCTTTTAGGAGTTTTGTCTCCAAAACTTATTCCACGCTTTTTGTGTATTGGTTTAAACTTTTTATTGATATGTAAATTTTCTATTTTATCGTATTACAACCTTCTCAGTTGTTTTCGTTCAACCCTTTCATAACATACCTAATGTTTTTGTCTCCTCCTCATTCTTTCCTCATTTAAAGGAACTTACGTTAGCCTAGAATATCTAGAATCATTTATACTAGTTATATCCTTCCTTTCTAGGGCACCATTTCCCATCCCAAGCTTCTTTTACCTAAGATTTTAGAACTATGAGTTCCGGTCATTTATCTTCCACATGTTTTGGCGTTTATCACATTTTTATCAGGCATGGATCCCTTCTTCATTCTTTGGTTATCACCTTTATGCTTGACTTCGTTATGCATTACTCATAGACTTTTCCTTACCTTAGTCATATTTCCCTAAGTCAATTAGGTTTACCTACTCCCTACCACATGACATTCTTTGTGATATCTTTGACATCACGTCCCTATAACCGTATTGGTTTCCTTACTTACTCATCTTTTCCAAACTTCCTTATTCGGTCATTTAACCTTCAAATCCTTAAACTTCCTGATACTCACTAACATATTAAAACTCTTGATCTCATACTTCAATCCTCATTCCCACTAGCGTCCTTCATCTTTTGATGTCGTCCTCCTATCTACACCTTACTTGGGTTTGACTTACCCCTCAGATCTTTATGATTTCCTTCCCCTTGTACTTGATCCTTGCATCTCTAACATCTTATTCTTGAGGAGCTTATTTTCTTTCATATTTCATTGGTTATATTTCCTCTTCATTGATATACCTATGTTTCCTCCTAGTCATTTTCTCTATTTCCTGAAAATGGATAAAAGATGGGTGAATTTCTACAACTCAGTGAATGGGTATTTTAAAAAAAAATGAAGTTTAGATAAAAAAAATAGTTTTTAAGTTGGAGTGTGCTAGACTCCTTATTTCCTTTAAATTTTCTCATCTTCAAATCTGGATTTTTAAAATCATTTCTTATTACCATGGTGTGTCACCCAACACACATCCCACAACATGAAGGTAAAACACACAATCACAGGCCAGCCCGTTCACTAAACCCACTTGTGGTGTCGAAGTGACTTTACCAGCCACCTAGATAAAAGCACGTCCACTTCTACCTTGAGAATGAGTAGATATTCACGACATCTGACCCTCAATCCTGTAACAAATCTCTATGTTTGTATGAGGACAGAGACCTCATCCTATCCCCACCCCGGTCTCATGCGCTTGAAGCTACTTCGAGCTTCGCAAAACTTCTAGTACGATTAACTACCCTTATATCCACCAGGTCGTCCAGAGCCCTAGGATGCATCACAAACCCTCTTGGGCATCTTGAAAGTCCCGTAAATATAGTGCATGCACAATCAACATTTTTCACATAATGCCATATAATATGTGGTGCAATTAGTCTAACGGCCCCAACCCTCAACTCGACCTAGAGCTATTTGTCTTGACTAATCCGGAGATCTGTCATATCGCACTACCGCTAGTCGACTGAGTATGTCGGTCCTATCTTGGTACCATGGCCAAACAACTCATTTAATTAAGTTTTCATGGCATATAAATCATGTTTGTTTACGAGCTCCTACTCGTGCCAACTGGCCTAGGGCCCACTATTCAAGAGTTTCAAAATTGGGTATATTAGCCTCCAAGTTCCAAAACCAAGGCCTCCAGCCAAACAGAGCTATTCGAGCTCCTGTTAATAAGGTCTCCCAAAATGTTTTAGTAGTGGCACATAGTCAGAGGAGAGCACTTCCAACAAAATACTTTTCAACTGTCCATTATACTAATCGGATATAAAGACATCTCCGCTCATAACCGATGAACAGGTTTTCCACTTCCATTAAGGAAGTTTCATCATACCAACCAGGTATGATCTACTTACAATCGGTAAGTAGTTCTTCCGCTTGATTTCCACATCACTCCTCTTAAGTGTGATGATTAAAATACCACTTATCAGTGGGTTTTAAATTTCAAGGTGCTTATCATCCTAACCGGGTATGATATTAAGTTCTCACTCACCCGATCGTGGAGTGTATTTCCTCTAAGTCAATTTTTCGTCTCTTGCAAGCTTATTCTCAGCTGGCGTTCCCGATACCTCGTGTTAATATGCAAAATGAACATTTTTATTAATTATCATTTGGCTTGATAACCTTCATTCATTATTAATGACTAAAATATCAAACTTTTTAAATATTTGTAATTTGGTCCCTAAAGTTCTTTTTTCTTTTACTTTAGGCCCCAATTGCCGATTTTTTCCCAAATTGAGTCCCAAAACTTTTAAAATTCCCCTTGGGACTTGAATTTATTCAATTTCATAAAAAGGGGTTCAAGTTTCCCAAATTCCTAATTTGGCCACCAATTTTTCCAAAATTACCATCTTGCCCTTACTTTACAAAAATGGTAAATTTTACCCCAAAATTTTCAAAATTGGCTCAATTGGTCCTCTAACACTCTTATCTTGCCCAATTGACCCTCAATTTTTTAAAATTACATTTTGGTCCCTCGAATTTTCGAAATCCTCAATTTTCCCCCAATTTCAACTTTCTAAAATAGTTGAATTTGATTTCATCAAATTTACGGATTAAACACTTTTAATTATTGAAATTGAAGTTCAATTAGAGTTTCTACATCTTCATACGATTCAATTGCACTTTGAATTGCAAGTTTTAATGCCGGAACAAGCTCAAATGGAGCTTCGCCGGAAAATAGAACGTAGAGAGAGAAACCTTTAAATGCTCACCATCGGGGGCACGACGGTCCAAGCTTTCAATCTGGGCAGATAGCTCTCCTCCCAAGGTTTCTCCTAAGATTAAGAATTGTATCAATTGATGTCGAATTAGGTGAGAATTCTATCATCAAAATTCTGTCGGTTCTCTCTCTAGCACTGGTCAGAAATTACAGAGGGGAGCCGAATTGGCTTACCTTTCAGTTCTATTTCGGGTGTAGAAGGGCTGAGGAGGTGTTGGAAGAGCTTGGTTTGACCTGAGGAGGGCTCAAATTGGTTGATTTCAGCTCAGTCAAAATAGGGTAGCTTCGGTCCGCCAAAGCTGCTTCATTGTTCTATCACGCTAATGCATCTCCTATGACCCTCAGAGCTATTTAAGACTACTATCGTGTAGCTGACTTTTCCCCGGTTCTAAGGAATCTGACCATGCCTTCTTTGGCTCAGAAAAGACATTATATCGAAGCTCTGGTTCGAGATTCGCCAGAAAACTAAGTAGCTGAGAAAGAGTGTGGCTTTTAGGTGTGGAGAGGATGAATGGAGAGGGGCTCTTTATATAGGGAGCTCGAGGACTCATCGGTCGTCCGTTTGGCACCTTTATGATAGATTGCTTGAAACGTCCTTAATGGAAACATTTCCTCTTTTTCGACACTACTTCGATTTTCCGGCGAGTGATAGTGCTATCATATAAAGGAAGAAGACGACACTGCTCTGAACCGAAACGAGTTCAAAGCTCAAACCGATCGGTTCACCTCCAATTCGACGAAATTTTTCAAATTTAAAAATTGCTCAATTCATCTAAATTCATTTTCTATCCAATGATGGCATCAAATCTCAAATTTGAATTTTTTAAGCCACCTAGAAAAATGAATTTAGCATCCGGTTCAATGGTGGTTCAAACTAGTCCAAACTGGTTCAATTTGGTTCGGATCCGGTTCACCTGAACCGGTTTGGTTTTCATCCCCCATTCATCCTAAAGTCCTTTTTCATGACTTATGTAACTCTTTAGGTCACTTGGGATCCATAATTTTCTCAGTTTGCCCTCTCTCTATCAATTCTGGTTTATAAACTTACTTGGTTCATAAACCGGTTCGGATCTGGTTCACTTGAACCGGTTTGGTTTTTCTCTCCCAATTGGTTCTAAAGTTCTTTTCCAAGATTTATGAACCTTTTTGGGTCACTTGCGAGTTGTAATTTCTCCAATTTTCCCATTCTTCAATAATTGGGTTTGTAAACCGATTCGGTTTTTTTCACTCAGTTTCATCGGTTCTTTCCCGATTTTCCTTAACTCCAAAGAGTAGGGTTTACAACACTTCTAACAAAATTCACTTTTAACTCATCACACCAACCGGGTGTGATGATATCTTCGCTTATAACCAGTAGGCGAGTTTCTTCTTTCCTCAAGGAAACTCATCATACCAACTAGTTATAATGTTCATTTATTTCTACTTAGAATCAGTAAGTTGGTTTTATCTATTAAGAATAGTGCCCATCATCTCAATCGGTATAATGTGTAAATTAGCCCACTCACCCGATGATCGTGACCCATTTGTCCTTAGTCAGCTTCCAAGTCCACACTAGTTTTTCCTTACTGGCATTCTGGTCTCTCGTGTCCCTACACGATTTGGGTATCCTTATTAATTAAGATTTGACATGATAGCCATCGTTTTCTCATGTATGAGTGACTAGACTCAAAATTATTGGTTTATTGCACTTAGGTCCCTAAAGTTCATTTTTCTTAACTTTAGGTCCCTAATGCTAACTTTTCCCCAAATTAAGTATCAGTGTTTCCAATATTCCCTTTAGATCCTCAATTTACTCAAAATTGTGTAAGGGGCTCAAGTTTTTCAAATTTCCAATTTGGTCCCCAATTTTCCCCCTACTTTCCAAAAATAGCAATTTTGCCCTAAATGTTTCAAAAATTAACCAATTGGTCCCGCATCATCTTTCTCATTGCCAATTGGCCTTTAATTTTGAGAAATTGCATGAAGGTCCCTCAATTTTTCAAAATTCCCAATTTTCCCCAAAATTTTCCCTCAATTTCTCCCCTTCTAATTGACCAAATTTGATTTTTTTCAAATTGGACATTTAATCGGGGTTAGTTGCTCCAATTGATGGTATAGATCGGTTCCTACACTTCCATACAATTCAATTGAGCTTTGAACCACAAAATTTGGTTCTAAAAAACTATTCGTAGAGAGAGAAAGCTTTGAAAGCTCACCGTCGAAGGTGCAGCGGTCCGAGCTCTCGATCTAGGGAGGTAGCTCTCATCATGAGGTTCTTTCTAGAATCAAGAATTTCTACAATTGAAGTCCAAATGAGGGTGAATTGTATCGGTGAAATTTGACACTTTCTCTCTCTAACACTGATTGGTAATGACGGAGTAGTGCCGAATTGGCTTACCTTTCAGCTCTATTGAGGTCGTGTGAGGGTCGTGGAGGTGTCAGGGAGGCTTGGTTTAGTTGGAGGAGGGCTGAATTTGGCCGAATGCAGCTTGGCCAAAATAGGGCAGCTTCGGTTCGTTGGAGCTGCTTCACTATTTGATGTGAATCCGACTAAAGAGACTACGAATTCACAAGTCCAATCAACCGAACCTACAATGGAGCTGAACAGTTCATCACCAAATGAGATGAATAATCATTTGAGACTGCAAGAGGGCCCAATCACAAAGTCAAGGGCTAAAAGATTCAAAGAAGCTTTATATGGGCTGATTAAAGAGATTGTTGAATATTCAAATAGAAGCCCAAATGAAGAGCCCAAGAGAAGGTCCAGATTTAATTAATAAGGAGAGATTTATAAATATAATAAATCTCTTAGGATAATATTAGGTAGTTAGATTAGATATGATTAGTTTATAACCATAATAGATTTTTTTCCTCATTATGTGGGTCATTCGGTTGTTTTCTGAGCCTACAAAAGGCATACTCCACATCATTGGAGAGACACATTTTGGAATTTCAATCTTGTGAGTTTTGTCTTCTTTCTATCTTGAAAGGGCTTTTTTGAACTTATCAGGTTTTTACCTGTGGCGTTCAAGCAATCAAGACTTATCACCCGGGGTTTTCTAAGAGTTCTTCTTAGAAGATTTGGGTGTGGCGTCTACATATCTCATACCTTGTTTCTCACATAAACAAGGTATATTCTATCTTTTCGCACTTGCGTTGTGAAAATCTTGGGGTCTTTGCCATATTTGGTGTAGGGTATCGTCAGCATATTGGCGAGGTTCGCATCACTATTTGATTCAGTCAGTGCTTCTCTAGCGGTCCTCAGGTTGAAAGGAGGCTGCTCTCAGGTAGCTGACTTCTTCTGGAGTCTATAGGATCCAACCTTGCCTTCTCAGGCTAAGAAAAATGCCCAATTTAGAGCTTTGGTTCGAGATTCACTGAAAAATGGAGCAGTTGAGAGAGAATTGCGATTTGAGGTGTGTGGAGGATGAATGGAGAATAGCTCTTTATATAGGGAGCTCGGGGACCCTCTACCTGACCACTTTCCATTTTGGTCGAGCTTATCCTCACTCGAAAATGCCCTAATCGGAGCGAATATTCCTTTGCTAGAGAAGGAAGTTTTTTGCATATATGAATAGTGTTGTCATCTTGAGGAAGATGACAACAATGTTCCGAACCAAATTAGTTCGGTCCGACCGGGTTCAATGGTGAAAATCAGTCGATTTAGGCCTTATTCGACCAATTTTCTCAAATCTAAAAATTTCTAAATTTGTTTCATATCCAATGGTGGCCTCAATTTCTCGATTTGATCATTTTGAGCCACCACAAAAAAAATTTAGAATATGATTCATGTATGGCTCAAATCAGTTCAATCCGGTTCAAATTCTGTTCACCCTTAAACGATTTGGTTTTCTCTTCTCATTTGTTTCAAGGTTCTTTTACATGATTTTTATGATTCTTTGAGTCACTTGTGATTTGTCAATTTCTCATTTTACCCTTTTTTTACCGATTTTGGGTTCGTTAATTGGCTCAATTTTCTCTTTTGAATTAACCAGTTCTTTCTCAATTTTTTATCTTTAAAGGACTGGGTTTACACAAGCAGTCGGGTGAAGGGGCAAGTGCGTGCACGTGTGTACAACGCGTGTGGCACGTGTTTAGACACTCTGATTGATTCAACTAGTTCAACACTGTTCCAAACCGATTTTTAGTAAATTTTTCAATTAGTTCAAAATTTTCTTGATCGATTCACCCCCAATTTGTATGGTTCTTGACCCAATAAAAATTTCTAAAAATAATTTGTTTAATTGCATATGTAATGAATTCAAGAATCATTAAATTCCACTTGGTTAGCCTAATCTAAAAATGAGGATTTTTGTGACCTAAGTCGATTCGAACCAATTCTCTCTTGGGTTTCTTCCGGTCCTTAATTTCAAATCCTGAAACATTCTTCCAAAATATTTTCATGATTGTTTTCATTATCCAATGTTCCAAGTTTTGAACTACGCTCTAAAATCAGTTCGATTTTAACTTCCTAATTCTGGTTTTTCCTTCCCGTTTTTGTCTTAGTTCTCAATTTAATTCAACTTAGTTTTCAATTTGATTTTCCTAGTGTTACAATCACAATGTATGTTTAGTTCATTATTTGCAGCTAGCTAGTACTGAAGTAGTGCAAGACAACAATAATTATGTTCCAGCCCACCAAGCTGCACTGTATCTGATAAAAGATTCCGTTGAAGTCATTTGATCCCACAATGTGTTTTGCCCCTAGTTCAAAAGTTTCTCTACACCTACTCCCTATAATAAATGCTAGTAGTGAGCTCCTCGTTTACAATACTCATGAACCAACGAAATTCAATCTAAAATTGTGTTTATTGTATCATGAATTTGAAATTAATAATATTTTAATATATATCGATAAATTTTCACGCTTTCTAATCATCCTTAAACCACAAGCCCATCTCCCACTTCCACACACTCAACACATTCACCTGGGTATACTTAATTGTTTTTGGTATTTTATCTAACATTTGAAACTTATCCTTTTTTTTATTAGAAATATAAGATTTAAATGTTTTTTTTTCTTTAAGTGTAGAACGGACAAAACTACGCCCTTGAAAGTTTCATACTATCCGCTATAAGATATTTTGTTCATTTGATTAATATAATTAAAGTAAAATTAAACTTAAATTTTATTCAACACACCTTCTTATAGTTCCAATAAGTCAGTGTGCAATGCTTGAAGAATGATAACAGTAAATACTTTTTTTATTAATACAATCCGTTCACATCTTGCTAAAATAATACGAGAATGGAGAAAATGAAAAATATATATATTATATATTGAGAATTTTATTAATAAATAATATAGCATATTTTTAAATTTTGGTGGTACAGTCACACAAGTCAGTCCAAATTGAGAAATTAATTAAAGTAAATGAATATACACATATGACTTCTTACCAGAAAATGAATGTAGAACACTTTTGCGTCCATATACAATGTAATAATTCTGAAATTAAATAAAGTCTGTTGGCTAGAAAGAGATGGGCAAGTTTAGTAAAATGATAAATTGATTATTAAATTGAGAACTAATGGACTAGGAGAGTATGGTGGTCGTTTCGGGGGGAAACCATGTGGACTGGTTGAGAATCAAGAATCTAATCATACATAAATGTTATTATAGCCTACTCTCTAGTATCAATAATTGAATCATACAAAACCCTACCATAGATGTTTGATTCCGATTATTCTATTGGAATATATATTTAAATATTTTTCGTTAAAATAAAAAAATAATCTGGATTTCTTCTATACTCAATTCATTCTTTATTTATAATACACAAATAAAAAATTTTTATTAGAAATTCCATTATTGGCTGAACTAAGTACGATGTGAGTACATTTTTGCACAATAAAATTAGGCCAAATCTAATATCAAATGGTCTATATTTTTCATAAATTTTACGTATATTATCTTGGATTATCAATTAATTTTATTTAACACTACAAAATTAATAAAAATTGTACATATTCGAGGTTAGATGGTAGGACATATATATAGATATTGTAATAAAATATAAGTAAAATTAAACTAAAACATAATACAATTTCCGATTAGCAGTGGGCGACCCATCTGCTTTCCTAGAAGACGATTGACCGAGTAGCACGTGCTTTCTTCTCGTCAAAGTAAGTATGATAAAAGAAAAGTAAGTTAATATTACACATTAAATTTTATCACGGCATACGAATCTTCTCCAATATAAATGATGACTGAGTCAATACTTACATGAATATTTTAAAGTTAAATATTAGACGGTATAAAATAAAAATATCATATGGTAAATAATTCAAGCATCTTAAATATCATAAAAAATTAAGTGGACCCAAAATTTAGACTACTTTACATACTTATTATGATATGATAATGAAGATAATATAAAACTTTTACATCATTGATTTTCTCAATTTATAAAAATTTAAATGTACAATTTTGTAAAATAAAAAAAAAGATATATCTTAGTGGGTCAATCAAATTTTGTTTTTTTTTATTGATACAATATATTATTATATAATATACAATGTAAAATAATTTATGAATGGCCCCTTGTCTACTTCTAATCATTTTCGTAACATGGCATTTAATTGGGGAGGAAGAGACAATATCAGCGGGTCCCTTCTCGCCATCTAACCCTTGACTAATCTACACCCCTCCAACACTGCGGACTCGATTTTTTTTTTTTTGCTCAAACTGATTCAATCCTCTCCTTCCCCGCTATAAAAAGGGGTCACTACTCTCCTTACTTGCACCACCCACACCCATAAAGCTCTTACTATCTTCACTGCTCATACAACACACTACTCTTCTGTAAGATCTAGAGAATCGCCAATGGCTTCCTCGAAGCTTCTCCTCCTCCTTGGCCTTGCTTTCGTCGCTGTCGTTTTGATATCGTCGGAGGCCGTCTCTGCCCAAACTAGTAAAATTACACAACTCCATATCTACTGAGCCGTACATAAATCTCATACTGATATATTCATCTGTCTAATATATTTATGTTTTCTTCCTCCTTTTATAGAGGAGGCAGTTGGGACGGACCACTATGGAGGAGGTCATGGTGGATACGGTGGTGGAGGCTACGGCCACGGTGGACGCTATGGTCACGGCGGAGGCCATGGAGGCTACGGCCATGGTGGTGGCGGCCATGGAGGCTACGGCCATGGGAAGCCAGGCCACGGCGGTCACCCCGGCCACGGTGCAGAGAAGACTGACGGTACCGGGAAGAACTAAATAAATAAAATCTGAGAAACTTTCATCGGCTCAGGTGGTGAAGAACAAATAGCGATGGAAGTTATCATGTCGTGGTGTTCGACATTCCGTATGTATGTGCGTGTGTAGTTTTTAAATGAAAAAATAAACGGTCCAATGCCGTCGGCATGGATCGCCCCAGCTACCAACTACGTACTGGCTATATGGATGATCTCTTCGAACATGCGAGAAACATTATTAAGTTTCCACGACCAACATGCAGTGTGTTTTTTATCATTGTTGTACGACATACAAACAGTAATAATATCCTCAAACTACATGTGGGAATGAATTCAAGTAGCCGAAAATTGACAAATATGGAATACGGACAGTCCAGTCGTAGAATTTGATGTCGGCTCACATTGAGAATAGTGAAGGGCTCGTGAGCCTTCAGTTGACAGTGAACGCTGTAGTGGATTTGCCGTAAGAGTCAACCTCCCGGGCCTACATCTAACTAAAAGAGGATTCGCTCATGTCAGCAATGACGTGTAAACTTCAGTTTCCTGGTAATAAAGTTGGATTTTCGGCAAAATTTTAATTTTCGGATTTGCCACGTCCTGCCTATCTTCTTCCCTTTCCCTTGATGATCTCTCATTAGTCTATGAACTTGCATGTCAATTTGTCGCGGTGATTTGTGATCACAGAGTATCTCAGGTAGAACCTAACTTGGGGTCACTTCTAAAATTATAATGAGAATGAAATGAAAAGAAAAGTACTTAAAAATAACATTTATATTATACTTAAAACAACTTTTTCAATTAAAACTTGTCATCATTGCAGAATTAGTTTAACATAAGTGTTTTATTGAATATTAGCAGAATTAGTCTTCCACAAGCGCTTTATATTGACTGGTCAACTAAACTTAAATGAATTTTCATGTTATTTCTAACTATCACTAAAATTCATCAACATATAATTATAATGGGTAGATTTGGTTTAGACAAAACATTCAAACATTGGTATAAAATCTTGTAGTGCTTAATAATGATATCTATTATATGGTTGCCTCAAATCTAGTGTTTATATTGGTATTATTATTTACCCGTTTGTTAATATGTTACCTTAATTCCATAGTATTTCAAAAAAACTAAGTTTACATATGTAACTAGTGCACCGATCACTCATATATATTAAATTTCAATACAATCAATTATAGGTATTACCTAGTTAATAATATTGTCTTTTTTCTTCTCAATCTTTCCTTTATGTATGCTTTTAAAATCCTTTATTAACTGTTGAACTTTCTCAACCACTTTTAATTCAAATGGTAATGTATGGTTAAAACTAGTGGTACAATGATCTTCTATATTGTTCAACATCTTATTATAACAATTTTATTACCTTAATATCTATGAGATTTTGAAATATGATTATCCTCATACAACCTTTGTATCCAAATATAAAAAATTATAATGTGTTTTCATTCATTAAATACCAAATATAGAAAATAAGATAGGGAAGTCTAGCAACACTACAATAATATATTAATTAGAGTTTTCTAATCACACCATCTACACTTCTAGAGCATTAATCCATGGTGAGTCTCTCTAATAAGCCATCCACAAAAAGTTCCAAAATTTTATGATGATTAGTTGAGTCATAAAAACGCATGTCTTTCTACATGCACAAGTGTTATCGTAATATTGAAAATTTTTAAAAGGGTGAAATTAAGACATTTATGCCAAGAAAAAAATGTTAAACTGTGATTTAAAATTTAATGATAAACAAATAATTTTAGAAAAAGAATGGGGAGAATGGGGTTGTGCTTACTAGAGTCAAGCGACCTTAGTTAAGCAGTCAAATTCAATCAAATAATGCCTCCTCTATAAATAAATCTTATGAGAAAAACCTAGCATACCTCAAGAAAACTCTATTTGAAGAGATTTATTGATAAGGATAAAATTAAAAAATTAATATACTAAAAGAAAATTTTGTATAGTAAAAAGAGAACTAAATTAATGGCGAGGAAATTAATGGATATTATCCACTAAGGAATATATAAACCTATAACTCAAGTGAATGAGACGGTGAATCAACCAATGCAACAATCGTGGAATTTGGTTGACATGCCTTATGTGGAAGAGTCTCAAACATTAAGATCTCTACCTCAAATGGTGGAAGACGTACCAAGAATTTGTGAATGTTTTTGTGGTGTAAATTCCTTAAAGACCTAGGGGTACCCATAAGGTGGGGCGATTACAGTGCATGTCCCATTTGAAGTAATGCTCTAGGGAACTTAAATTGGGCACATTGTTAGGAACTAAACAATTATATGGGAAAATAGATGTTGAGAGGACTATGTAATGAATGAAAAATACTAATATCAAATGAAGAGAGAGACTTTATGGTAGAATTCTTACTAGAAGAGTGTGCCAAGACGTAGTGGGAGATTGTTAGGGAAATTGTCCATGTACAAATGTGATGTAGTGAATTTGAACAAGCATATGCAAAAACTCTAATGAGACTTTTATAGAAGGAGAACATGCAACTATTAATAGGGTTGGGACATCGAGAATGAATGACAATTGGAAGGTAGTACATGCCTGAGTATATAATTTGACTCAGGAGGAGACAAGAAAAAAATTAATTTCGATTGTAAGTACATTGGAGAACCCTAACTAAGGATGATTTCTTAAGACTAACAAGGAGAAATAATTTAAGAACCGTGTAATAATTGAAGGAAAGCTTTAAAAAACCATGTAATAAGAACATGCTTACCTTATTAGGACTAAAATTAATTTAAGTTTTGTTTAAAAATAATGCATTAAGTGTATGGGTGAAAAGTATTCACCCTTACAACCTATGATATATTAAAGAGGAGATAACAATTAAAATACCAAAGTATGCATCCTAATTGGAAACGGGACTTTAAATACACACCCATTTAGGAGAAAAGATGGTTAGGACTCATGTGTTAAATGATTGTAAAATTCTGATTGAATGAACTAAACTAGGGGTAGATCATATTCTTTTACCTCTAAATAAAATAGAGGTTATATTGGGAATGTACTAGCTGTCAAAACACCATATTGTAGTGGATTGCCTGAAAAAGATAGTAGAGTTACACGCACCACGCTTGTAAGGAGTGTCCTTCAAAGGAGAAAATGTCAAGGAACTCCACATGTTATATCAAACTTAAAGGCACATAAACTCATCAGGAAATGTTATGTTATGTTCTTGGAAAGAATTATAGTGAATCAACCTCAAACAAAACTCCTAGTTAGGTGAAGGTGGTGTGGGAGTTTTTGGAGGTATTTCCGAAGGACTTACTAGGGTTACCCTAGATAGACAATTTGATTTCACAATTGAAATCATTCCGAACACACATCTAATCTCTCAATCCCCCTATTGGATGGCCTCAATTGAATTAAAAGAGTTAAAAACACAATTGGATGAGTTATTGGAAAAATGGTTTATACGATCTAGTCACTCCCTCCGAGATGCCCTAGTATTATTTGTAAGTAAGAATGATGGGAGTATGAGATTGTGTGTGGATTATCGAAAGTTAAATCAAGTGACTATAAAAAAAAGTATCATCTCCTTATAATAGACAACTTATTTGACCAACTATTAGGGCATCGTACTTCTCAAAGATATATATTTGATATGGATATCACCAACTAAAAATCAAGGAAAATGACATACCAAAGACGATATTTAGGACTCACTATGGACATGATGAGTTTCAGGAGACGCCATTTGGTTAAAACGATGACCCATAAGCACTCATGAATTTAATAAATCAGATATTTCAATGGTACATGTATAAATTCATGATAGTGTTTTTAATGATATTCCAATCTATTTGAGAGCGTGAAAAGAGCATGAAAAACACCCCAAGGTTGTACTACAAATGTTGAGGGAGAATGAATTGTACTCCAAATTCTCCAAGCGTTAGTTTTGGATACGGGATATAGGATTTCTAGGGCATGTGATTTTAGAGGAAAACAAAAGGTAGACCCCTCAAAAATAGAAGCCATAACTATATGGAAATAACCTACTAATCTGTTAGAGATAAGCAGTTTCTTAGAACTTGCGGTGTAAACCTCATTTCTCTCGGAATAAGAAAACAGAAAGGGGGAAAAAATTTTTTGAGAGAAAACCGAGTATCTAAGTGAACTAGAACTAATAAAGAAGCGTCAAAATAGGAATTTGGAAAATTTCAAGTGGCCAATAAATATCTAAAAATCATGGAAAAAAACCATTAAATGAATTGGATATGAAAACAGGGCCGGTTCAAGGTGAATCAGACTTGAACCATATTGAATCGTGAATAACCAATTCAAAGATTTATTTTTTTAGATGGTTTAAAAATATCAATTTAGGAAATCGAAGCCACCATTGGATAGAAAATGAATTTACAGGAGTTTAGAAATTTTTAAATTTAAGAAAATTGATTGAATATGTCCTAAACCTATCGATTTTTTATTTTGGATCGCTGAGCCCTGTCTAATTGAACAGGTCAATAGTCTAGCCGGTTAAAGGGTCGCCTGCCAAGTCAGTGCATAGTCAACAGACACGACCAATCATGGCACGACATGGCAAAGTGCGCCTAGTCGGTTGCTTAGTCAGTGCCTAAAAGCGTTGACCAATCAAATTGTGACACTTGTTCTCGATCAACGATCAGAGGAGGAAGATCCATGACCAACCATTAGGAGAGTGACACGTGGCCTCAGTCAACAATCAACTAAGGAGAAGCATGAACAGATCGTATGAAGGTGGGGAAGATGATTAGTAGCATGCTAGGGATCAATTAACCAAGTTTGTAGGGTCAATTTCATTTAATAAGATTTTAGGACTAATATGAACATTTGGGAAGTTTGGGTGAAAATTGAGGATTTTCAAAGGGGACTTTTGTTAAATTAATTTTTAATTGAGGGTCAATTGGCAATTTGGGTGATATTGAGGGCCAATTGGTGATTTTGAGGAAAATTAGGGATAATTGGTAATTTTGGGGAAATGAGGGACTTAAATACAATTAAGTATAAACTTAGGGTCCAAATAGCAATTATAGGAAAAATTGAGGACTTGGGTGAAAATAAGAGGAATTAGGGACCTAATTACGATTATGGCATGATTAACGGCCTTCGTGCCAATTTTTCTAATGTGAACACTAGAATCGAGTAGGACGGGCAATTCCAGGACTTGTGTAGAGGAGCACGTAGCCGACTGAGATCTAGCCAGGGACAAGTTGAGACGTACCGAGTGAGTGGGTATTAGCATCACGTCTGGTTGGATTGATTAACGCACCTTCACAAATTGAAAACTATTTTTCGGAAATGCTCTCACTTGACTGCTTGAACACGCTTAAAATTTTTGTTCAAAGCAAGCATAAATTATGAAATAACTAGAGCTAGTCTTGCTTGAGTGGGCCTAAGGCCGATGGGCACATACTTAGGCCCATAGACAAATAGATGAGTACTAAATCCATGAAAACTCTTATAATGGACAATTGTGTGTGTTAGCTACCGAGCCTTGACCACGGTTGTCAAACTCGTTGGGCTAGTGGTCACTAAGCCGAAGTCGGGTCGTCAAACCCGTTGGGCTGGTAGTACCAAGCCGAAGCCGGGTCAACAAGCTCATGGGGATCGGTAGCACCAAAGATAAAATGTCTTAACTAAAAAGACTTGTTTTTTGTGCATGCATGAGATACAGAACCATCGAGGTGTCCAATATGAGGTAGTGGTGGTTCTAAGGGTTGTTGAAGGACCCATGGAGCATAAGTACAACTTTGTCGTTTAGTATATCAGGAAGCTCGAGGAGTTTCATGCACATTGAGACAGAGATCAGAAGGGGGGTGGTCTCATCTCACATTTGCGGACACGAAGTATGAATTCAAGTCTGGAGATTGCGGTTAATGCCCACACATACTTTGGTAGAAGTTGTAATCTTCTACTATGGTGGATGATAAAGACGCTTTGGTCCACAAGTGGAATAGTTAGAGATTATTCTACGATGTGTGATCCCCTTTGATGATCATGGGGTGGATGATGTGTGCTAATCAAATATGCATACTAAATAAACATTAGGAATGCTTAAACACGTTGATATATTAACCACTTACTATGTTGTGAAAACTCACCCCTCCCTTACCCATTTTAGTGAAGGTACACCATAGAGGGGGAAAAGTTAAACGAGAAGCTTACACGTATAAGGTACAAAATATTTTCTACAATTCTTTTGATTACGTTGTTTTGGAAAATTAACATGTCGTATATAAACCCCGTTCTCTCATAATAAGAAAGCAGAAATCAAGAACTGATAAATTTCAAATAAAAACCGAGGTTACAACGGACCGAAAACGCTAAATAAGAGTCAAAATAGAGAATTGAAAATTTCTAAGTGAATAATAAATACCCAAAAGCATGGGGAGGAACCATGGATGAAATTGGGTTGGAGAACCGGATCGGTTTAGAGTGAACCAGACATAAACTAGATTGAATTGGGATGAACTATATAGAGCTGGTTCAAATATTCATTTTTCTAGGTGGCTTAAACATATCAATTTGGGCAATTAAAGTCAACATTGGATAGAAAATGAATTTATATGTATTTAGAAATTTTTAAATTCAAGAAAATCAGTCGAATCAATCTTGAACCGATCAATTTTCTAATTCGGGTGACCAAACCCGGTTTGACTAGACCAATTAACATTCTAGCCGGTTAATGGACCGCCTACTAGGTCAGCACCCAGTCAACAGGCACAACCAATCAGTGCATGGATGTGTTGGCCAATAAGAAAGTGACATGTGTCATCAGTTAAGGGTTAGAGGAGAAAAAATTCACGTTAACGATGATCGACCAATAGGAGAGCCACACGTCTCTAGTCAGCGGTCAATGTCTGAGCGGCATTATTAGTTGAATCGACTAATGGAAAGTAGACATGTGGTAAAGGTGTCGCGTCGTACTAGGGTATCCGAGCAACGATCGAGCAATTAGGGGTCGACATGTAGCGAAGCCACATTGGATAGCCTCGACCAACTAGAGGATGACACGTGGCACTGGCACGTTAGGAGGAAATCTGACATATTTAAATGGGCCAATTAGTGGATGCCACATGTCACGGTCAACGATCAATAGAAATACAATCAGCAACCTCGTTGGATTGAGTGGCCAATTGGAGGCCACCACGTGTCCGATCAATGAGTCAAAGGCTGACTAGGATGTTGAGTAGGAAGCTACGACAGCAAAGCTAGCCAATCACAATGCGCCATGTGGCAAGCTCGCACGCGCGATCCTTTGAAAGCTGGTAGAGAGAAGGAAGAGGCGAGTTCTTCGGTCTTCGGCAACCAAAGAATGCTCATGTATGACCGCTGGTGGTCAAGTTAAGAGCCGAGTCTTGGACAGATGGTTCCTCGGTCAGTTGTCGAGCTCCCTATATAAAGAGCTCCTCCCCACTCGACCCGCTCATCCTACAAACGATCGAAAAAAGGAGAGTACTTAGTTGTCTTTTAGTATGTAAAGAATCTCGAGGAGCTTCATGCGCACTAAGACCGAGGTCAGAGGGGGAGAGGTCTTGTCCCACATTTACGGATAATGCCCACCTAGACTTTTGGTAGAAGTGGCGAAGTTCTACTAGGGTGGACGATAAAGATGCTATGGTTCACAAGTGGAATAGTCGGAGACTGTTCTACAAACGTGTGATCCCTTTTTTTGAAAAAGGGGTGTGTGTTGCTTGTCAACCCACTGATGGGAACTTAATACCTTGTGATGTAAAAAAGGAAATGGAAAAAGATAATGTGACAAATCATGGGTCTGGGCCTAATAAAACATGAAAGCTAATCAACCCTTTCCTCTATGATACCCGCTCATTGAGTTGAGAGACTCATCCCCTACTCTTTCCTTTATTTTATGAAGTAAGGATTCCCAAAGCCGCCCATCAAAATCCCCAACCAACCGTAGGTATTTTATGTTTAAAATTTTTCTGACTTAACAGTTTTGATAATCCCATTCAAGGGAAACAATGAGAAGAAACGTGTGACTCCTTACAACTCCATATGGGAAACCCCTCTAGACCAGAGAGAGTGGTAGGTCGCTCATAGGATCTCGACCAAATTGGGCCGAGCGTGACATCGTACGCCTTTACGTTCCTTGTTCCAACCCAATAGAGATACCCGGATTGAGCAAGGAAAGGTGGCGGGTTGCTCGCGGGGTTCCGATCAAACCGGGCCAGTGTGTGACATTAGACTTCTCTTAAGTCTTTCCATTTAGTCCTAAAGTTTCTTTAGGTCCTATTTTGGTCCCAATAAGCATCGAAAATGAGCCCAAGCCTTAATTCCTTTTACTTGCTAAAATATCCCTAAGTTTTGGCAAAATTATCATTTTCCCCTCTACTTGAGTACTTAGGTTTCAGGATTTATTTGACCCCCAAATTTCCTACATAGGTCCCTGAACTTCTTTTTATTAAATTTAGGTACTTGGATTGCTCAGCAATTCACATTGGCCATGCAAAATCTCATATTTGCACTTCGGCCCTAAAATTTGCCTTTATTGTAAAAAAGTTCATAAATCTTTCCCGATATTTAAAATCAGTCCCAAACTTCTCCAAATTTCTCAATTAGCCCTAAAACATCATTTGTTCCATTAGGAAGATCCCATGAAAAAATTATTCCTAATTGGGTCCCATAACTGTCAAATCTTTATATTTTAGCCCCGCCTTTGACCCATAACTCAAGTGTCTAAAAAAATTATCAAATTAAGTGGGAAAGTCACCCTGGCCTCCCTCTACCCAATTGTAAGCCTCATTTAACTAGCATTAGTTGAAGTCGCTCTGTCCGAGCTTGATTAGAATGAACAACACAACACTTAAGATATCTCTGTTGTAGCTCTTACTTAGGGCAATTGGCTCAGACTTCAAGCCATTCATCCAAAAATTGTAACCCATTGAGGTCACATAACCAAAAACATAGTTAATAAATACAGTATTGAATTCCATCATTGTTGAGCAAAAGAAAAAAGAGAACTTCATCCTCATTAGGAGAATCTTAAGGATTCTCAATCCACCATGTCATACCCTTTCATCATATTAGTTTTAATAACACATTAAACTCTCTTTCCTCGCCTTTTATTTTCAAGGACATGAAAGTATTAATGGGCAATCTCAATGTTATTGTGAATTACTCGCCCAAGAACAAAGGCATTCCATTGATAAAAGATTAAGTTATTTATGTGTGGTCTTAAATAATTTGCCAAAACTTTAGAAATGATTTTATAGATAAAATTTCATAAGAAAATCTAGTGATATTAGAAAATATATTTAAGGGATTGAACCTTACGGATAAACACAATGTATATTTAGCTTATTATCGAAGGCGGCTAGCTAATAGTAAAATATTACAAAGCAAAAAAGATCATGTTCGAGCCCACCAAGTCCTATTGTGTATGATAAAATATCCCATTAAAGTTATTTATATTAAAGTCATTTGATACCACAATGTGTTTTAACTAGGTTGAACTATGCACCTACTCCCTCTAAATTCTAAATTCTACTAGGAGCTCCTCATAAGGGCTCTCTCATAATTGGTGTTGGGCTCCTTTCGAAAAACTTGATTATAATTTTCTTGAAAGTAACTTGTGATTTCATCCTCGTATTCCACTTAAATGCCTTCATCAGTTTTAAGTTTCGATATTCGTTTAATGATTCCTCTATTTGAGCACACTCTAGTGAAAGATTTTTTTGTTTTTGTCTCAATCATTGAGCCATCAAGTGTAAATTATTTGAGGTTAAAAAACCTTTTTCTACTGTGAAGCATTATTAAACTTCCTTGGCCCTCAAGTTTGAATTTCCTCCATTCAATTTGCTTAATTCTAACTTCAAATTTTGAATTTCTATATTAGGGTTTCGGACTTTTTTTCTACTTCACTTGTTGAGGGCTGGGTTTGTTTTGCAGAGCTTGTAATTGAACATGTGAAGATCATCACACCCGAGTCTTTACCAGATTAATTTTATTTTCTTTTGAGAGGTAGGATAATTTAACTATTTGTCTTCACATCTAAAGTAGCTATAAGTCATTTTTTTTGGTTTAAAACACACTACTAGTATAGGGACATGATTCGAAACAATTCATTATCCATGATTAACTATTATATTTGAAAATATATCCATTTATTTAGCTAAACTCAAAGTTTAGTCTGGTGGCTCCAATAACATATATTATTTATTAGTTAACAAATTAAACTCCCACCAGTCGCTCCAATAACATATATTATTTATTAGTTATCAAGTTAAACTCCCTCCAGCCATAGCATATTATAAGTATGAGTAATAGAGATAAGTGGAGTCTATTGATCCCATATTTTACAAAAATCACTATAATAGATCAACCAAATATAAATCTAAAGTCGTGTTTGTCCCATGTTAATTTTTACTCTTTAAAAGCCACTGTACCACTAGCTCACCTCGGAGCCCTCATCTACTCAACACATTCATGGTTAGTAAAGTTGAAATTTAATATTTTTTTTCCATTACAAAGATAAGATTTAATGATTTTTTCTAATAAGGTCCTTTTATTGAACTGACAAAACTAAGCCCCACCAATTTCGTACTAACAGCTTTAAGATATTTTATTCAATTGATTAATATAATTAAAGTAAAATTAAATGTAAATTTTATTCAACCCAACTGCTAATCACTCCAATAAAAAGTACGGCAAGAGTGATCCTTAATGAATGATAATAGTAAGCACCGTGCTAACAATCTAGCTAAAACTATAAGAGATATGAGAAAATGAAAAAAAAAAAATATATATATATATATACTGTATTTTGAGAATTTTATTAATAAATAATGTAACATATTTTTAAATATAGGTACTATTAAGAAATTAATTAAAGTGACTGAATATGCACATATGACTTCCTACATTAGAACACTCTGTGTCCATATACAATGAAATAATTCTCGAAATTAAATAAAGTCGGTTGGGTTAGAAAGAGATAGGGAAGTTTAGTAATATGATAAATTGATTAATAAATTGAGAACTAATGGACTGGGAGAGTACCGTGGTCGTTGCCAGGAAACCACGTGGTTGAGAGTCAATAATCTCATCATACATAAATGTTATTATAGCCTACTCTCTAATATCAATTATTGAATCATACTAAAGCTTAGAATAGATATTTGATTCCGATTATTCTATCGAAATATATATTTAAATATTTTTCGTTAAAATAAAAAAAAATCATCTGAATTTCTTCTCGAATATAAATGATGACTGAGTCATTATTTGCTGTAGTGACTCTCAAAAGCTTATCAGAATCAGTAATAACAAAAAAAGAAAAGAAATTGCATGAATATTAGGCGGTATAAAATACCGTATGGGAAATAATTCAAGCATATAAAAACTTAAGTGTATCCTAAATTTAGACTACTTTACATAAATTAATTGAACTTTAATGATATGGTATGATTTAGACTACTTCATTATTATGATATGGTAATGAAGATAATATAAAACTTACACTTCATTGATTTTCTCAATTTATAAAAAATTAAATGTACAATTTTGTAAAATAAAAAAAAGATATATCTTAGTTGGTCAATCAAAATTTGTTTTTTTGGAATGATACAATATATATACAATGTAAAATAATTTATGAATGAATCCTTGTCCACTTGTAATTATTTTCGGCATTAAATTGGAGGGGGAACACACAATATCAGGGGTCCCTCTAGCTGGCTAACCCTTGACAAATCAACACCTCTCCAACACCGTGAACTCCATTTTTTTTTTTATTTTTTGCTCAAACTGTGCACTCCATTCAATCCTCTTCTTCCCCGCTATAAAAAGGGGTCACTACTGTAGTTTTTAAATGAAAAAAATAAACGGTCCGATGTGGTAGGCATGGATCGCCCTAGCTACCAACTACGTACTGGCTATATGGATGATCTCTTCGAACATGCGAGAAACATTATTAAGTTTCCACCACCAACATGCAGCGTGTTTTTTTAGTCAGTGTTGAACGACATACAAACAGTAATAATATCCTCAAACTACATGTGGGTGGGAATGAATCCAAGTAGCCCAAAATTGAGCAATATGGTATACCGACAGTCCAGTCGTAGAATCTGATATCAGTTCACACTGAGAATAGTGATAGATTGGATGAGGCTAAGTACCTATCCAATATTAATGACAATGTTCATAAATCTTAACGAGGATTTCAGGTCAGCTATTTAAAATGATACAAGATGACTATCATAATTCGTTTGGGTTATATATTCTATTTTAAAGTTAAATTCGAGTTTAAATCTTCTATAAATAAATATATATATATATATAAGTTGATTTTTTTATAATCCTTCAACTAGCTTGAATTCAGATTAATAAGATTACACACCAATATATACATGTATTGAGATAAGTATTAATAAGAATAATATGTATTTATTGAGTAAAAAAAGATGATATTGAATTGTAAAAAATGAATAGAATATATTATATAATATATATTGGGATAAGTATTAATAAAAATAATATGTATGAATATTATTTTGCTTCCCAATACCTTTCTCAAAATAACGAATAAATTAAAGATTGAGAAAACCAAAAAAAAATGTACTAAATCAAAGCACGTCTCTTTTTTTGTCCGGAAAGAAGGAAGGCTAGTGAGCCATGTCAGTTGACAGTGAACCCTCTGGTGGATTTGCCATAAAGTCAACCTAGCGGCCCGGCCTATCTTCTTCCCTTTCCCTTGATGATCTCTCATTGGTGTGTGAACTTGCTTATCGAATTGTCGCACTGGTTCATGGTGGCACCCAACTTGGGATCACTTCTAAAATGAAAATGAGATGAGAACTTTGGAGGAACATCTTTATCGCAATTAAAACAATTTTATTCAATTAAAACTTGTCATTATTATGGAATACATTGTTTTCAACATAATTAGTATAGGGTAAACACTTTATTGATCGTCCACTAAACTTAAATGAATTTTTATGATAGTTCTAACTATAATCAAAATTCATCAAAATATAATAGAATTATTTTAGAGAAAATATTCAAGTATTGGTATATAATATTGGAGTATACATTAAGTATAATATCTATGATTGTCTCAAATCTAGAGTTTGTATTATTATTCTTATTTTTCCGTCCAATTTGCAATGTTTATTGATATATTGTCTTCATTTCATATTACTTCAAAAAACCCTAAGTTTGAATATGTAACTATTGCACATATCAACAATATATACTTAATTTTAATACAATCAATTATAGGTTTACCTAGTTAATAATATATTTTTCTTTCTTCCCAGCTTTTTGTATGCTTTTAAAATCCTTCATTACCTGTTGAACTTTCTAACCATTTTTAATCAAAATGATATTGTAGGGTTAAGACTAGTGGTATAATTATTTTCTATATTGTTCAACATAATATAACAATTTTATTACCTTAATATCAATCAATATTTTTATCCAAATATCAAAAGTCATAATGTGTTGTTCATCCAATCCAAGGCCAAAGATAGAAAATAAGAGAGGGAAGTCTACTAGCACTACAAATGCAAATCCTATGTTTAATAATAAGAAAGTCGAACCGGGAACCGAAACATTTAGAGTGAAAATCGAGTTTAAAACAAATAGGAACTCATAAATAGAAATAAACACGGGAATATGGAAAATCCTAAGTGGCCAATAAAGATATAAAAATCATGTAAAATAATAATGGAAAGAATTGGATGTGAAAGTTGAACTGGTTCAGGGTGAATCAGACCTGAACCGGAATGAACTATGGAGAATCAGTTCAAAAATTTAATTTTCTAATTAGTTTAAAAATATGAATTTGGAAAATTAAAACTACCATGGTATAGAAAATAAATTTAGACAAATTTTAAAATTTTAAATTTCAGAAAACTGGTCGATTCAGGCCTAAACCGACCGATTTTCGATTTCGGGTCACCGAACTCGGTCTGACCAGGTCAATGCCTAGTCAGCATGCACAACCAATCAACGCATGGCACATAGTGAAGTAAATCGACCGATTTTCAATTTCGGGTCACCGAACTCGGTCCGACCAGGTCAGTGCCTAGTCCGCATGCACAACCAATCAACGCATGGCGCATAGTGAAGCGCGCCTAGTCAACGCTCAGTCAGCGCCTTTAAGTGCTGGCCAATTAGGGCGCATCATGTGTCCTTGCCTCAGTCAATTGTCAAAGAAGGAAAATCCACATCAACAATGATCGCCCAATGGAAGAGTGACATGTGTCATTGGTCAACGACCAGGATGCGATAAGGGTCGTTTTGTTGTGCCATGAGTCTTGAAGCTTGGAGTAGCTTCCTGCACACTGAGATCGAGGTGGGGTCAAGATGAGGTCTCTATCCCCACATCATGGACATAGAGTACATTCGAGTCTGATGGTCAAACGTGTAACGTCCACTCAGACTCAGGATAGAAGTCGAGGATATTTATCAAGGCGTATGATTATTTGCTAAACACCTCCCGAGCAAGGGGAAGTGTCAAAAGAGTTAAACTCACATAACAGTGAACAAAAATGAGGATTTTGGAAGTCATGTTTTGAAACTCACCCTAACACCTACTCACTAAGTTGTATAAATTCACCCTCTCCCTTTAACCCTTTTCAGGAAAAGAAGAACACTCTTAAGGGAATTTCAAGAACAAGCCTTAAGTCATGTAAACCCCGTCCTCTTGAACTAAGGAAAACAGAAAAGGAAACTGAGAGTTTTCAAAAGAAAAAAAAACTAAGGATCTAAGTGGACAAGAATTTGGTAAAGAAGGGTCAAAACTAGAATTTGAAAAATTCCAAGTGGCCAAAAAGTACCTAAACATCATGGGAAAGGACCATGAAGTGGATTGGATGTGAAAACCGGATCGGTTCAGGGTGAACCGAACCTGAATCGGATCAAATCAGAATAAACCGTGAAGAATCGGTTTAAAGATTCATTTTTCTAGGTGGCTTAAAAATATCAAATTGAAAAATGAAAGCCATCATTAGATAGAAAATTAATTTAGAAATTTTTAATTTTAAGAAAATCAGTCGAATTGGGCTTGAACCGACCAATTTTCGATTTCAGGTCACCGAACCCAATCGGACCGAACTGGTCAACGGTCCAGCCGGTCAACGGACCGATGCCACATCAGCACCTAGTCACTAGGCGTGACCAATCAATGCACGATATGTGGCAAAGAACACCTAGTCAGTGCCTAGAAGCGCTGACCAATCAGAGCGTGACATGTGTACTCAATCAATGGTCAAAGGAGGAAAACCCATGTCAACGACGACCGACCAATAGGGGAGCGACACGTGTCTTGGTAAATGGTCAATGTCAAAAGAGCTCAGTCATCAAGGCTGACCAATGAGGAGTTGACACGTGGTAAGGATGCCATGTCAGCATCATACAAGAATGTCAGAGAAACAACTGACCAATTAGAGGTCGACACATGGCAGTGCCATGGATGACATTAGCCAATCAGAGGTTGACATGTGGTAGTGGCATGTGTATTAGGAGGGAAACCTGACGCATTTAAATTAGCCAATTAGAGGATGCAACATGTCATAGTCAATGGTTAGCGAAAATAAGGTCAATAGCCACGTAGGAATGAGCAGCTAATGGGAGGCTGCCACATGTTCGGTTAGTGAGTCCAAGGTCGATAGGGATGCTAAGTAGGAAGCTGTGTCAACAAAGCCAGCCAATCACAGTATGCCACGTGGCAAGTCCACACGTTGTCATCTTCCTCCTTAGTTGGCTGATAGATTGGAGGATGGAGAAGAGGGGTCAGTCTCCAATGACCCGAAGAAAAGCTCCTGACTGTCGACAGCTGAATATAGAGTTGAGTCCTATGCTGGCCGGTAGCTGTGTCAGTTGTTGAGCTCCCTATATAAAGAGCATCCCTCCTCTCAACTTCCTCATCCCACAACCAAGTGAAGAAGATGAAGTGCTCCATTTTCCAGTGAGGCATAAACCAATGCTCTAACAACAGGCTTTTCTTCGGCCTTCGAAGGTGCAATCAGTGTCTCTAGAATTGGAAGGAAGTACTCCACCTCACTGTAATCCCCACTTGGCTTGAGGACCACCGATAAGATGCTAGAAAGCTTGCACAATGCAGTTGCTCCAACGGTCAAAAAATAGCCGAATTACTTGGAGCTTAATTCTAGCCATTTCCGACCTCGTGCAGCCAAGCTAACCCTTTCCCAACCATGTCCGACCAACACCCGACATCCCTGAAGCTTAAAAGTAAGTTCAATCTGCCTCCACTCATCGGTATAGCAAAATTCTACAGAGAGAAAGGCTCAAACTATACTAGAAGGATCTTCTCGACGAGTACAAGATTTCTGAATTGAAAGCTTTGGCAACCGAGACTCAGTCGGTAAGAATTTGAAGCTTTCTCTCTCTAAATGTAATTTTTCAGCAAAGCTCCATTTGAGCTTAATTTAAGGCCGATTAGGGTAATTTGAAGTATGGGCTAATCATGGAAAGATAGATAAGATAGTTAGTAGAATGCTAGGAGAAAATTAACTAAGTTTTGAGGGTCAATTTGACGAAATCAAATCTCGAGACAAGAGTGGACAAATTTGGGGTAAATTGGGAATTTTAAAAAATTTAGCACCAATGTGCAATTTTCGGAAATTGGAAGGCCAATTAGCTATTTTGAGGAAATTGGGGGCCAATTGGTTATTTTATGAAATTTGGGGCAATTTGGTAATTTTTAGAAAAATTGGAGGCCAAATTACAATTAAGGGAAAGTTAAGGATTGGAATGGATATAAGAGGACATTAGGGACCTAAGAGAGGTATTGAAAACCTGAGGGACCTAATTGAAGAAAAAATGAATATTAGGGACTTAATGTAAAGTTATAGACTTTGGGAACCTAATTACAATTAAGGTATAATATGAGGAACTATGCGAAAATACATGAAAGTATGAGTTCTCTTATGCCAATTCTCTTTATTTGGATATTCGAACCATGTAGCAGCTTGTTGTTTGAGTACTTGTGCAAATAAGCGCATCACTGATCGAGATCTAACTGGGACGGCCATGTCACTGTTACCAGATAAATAGAATTTTCAATGTTATACTCAGTTGGGGTGATGAGCACCATTTTCAATTTTGAAAACCATTTTCTAGGAATGGTCTCACTTGACTGTGTGAAACGACTTATACATTTTGGGAGACATTTTTTATGAGAGCTAGAATTGCTCTAGTAGGCTTAAGGCCTCGATTTTGAAAATAATAGGGCCCAAGGCCTAGTTTTGGGAAAACTCATGAAGTGGGCCCAAAGCTAATGGGTACGAGCTGAAGCTCGTAGACAAATTTAAGTCTCCATGATTAGAAGATTTTTATAACCAGTTAATTGTGAAATTTTAGCTACAATGCCGAAGCTGGACTAATGGACTCGCTGGGTCAGTAACCACGGAGCCGAAGCTGAGTTGCCGAACTCGTTAGACTAGTGGTTACGGAACCGAAGTCAGATTGTCAAGCCCGTTGGGTCAAGTAGCGCCAAAGATAATGGCCTTAATTGATAAGACTTTATTTGTGCATGCATGAGATGCGTAACCATCGAGTTGCACGGTATGGGGTAGTGGTGGTTCCAAGGGCTACTAGACAACCCAGTGAGCATAAGGGTGGTTCATCATCCAGTATGTCAAGAAGCTTCGGGAGCTTCATGCGCACAAAGACCGGGGCAGGAGAGGGAAAGAGGTCTCGCCCCACATTGCAGATACGAAGGATGACTAGGGTTTGAGGGTCGGACAACTAATATCCACTCAAACTCCGGGTTGGGGTCATAGACCTCTATCAAGGTGGACGGTAAAGGCGCTACGGTCCACAAGTAAAATAGTCGGGAATTGTTCTATGAACGTGTGATCCCCTTTTGATGATAAAATGGCATGTGTTACTTATTGATCCTATGCTACAGGTAGGACACTTTGTGAATGGCATAAAGAGATAACCAAATAGAATGACAAATATAATGATTGAGAAAGTCCCAACGGTCCTACCCTTCGATGCCCACTCACTGAGTTGTAGAACTCACCCCTTTCCCTATCTTTTTTTTTTCAAGAAGGAAGAACTCAACCTTGCTAGTAAACACTCTTTGCCGCTTAAGGTAAAATTCAGTACAAAGCCTTTAAATTGAGTAAGTTTTGATAATTTTGTTCCCGGGAACTAAGGAAAGCTAAATGAAGCCTGACTCCCGACACTAATTGGAAGGATAATATCATTACGCTTCAGT
Source organism: Trapa incisa (assembly GCA_030064435.1). Taxonomy (NCBI): domain Eukaryota; kingdom Viridiplantae; phylum Streptophyta; class Magnoliopsida; order Myrtales; family Lythraceae; genus Trapa; species Trapa incisa. Next base: position 24,901,551 of record CM057779.1, read on the forward strand.
TAAGAGTGGTGGGTTGCTCACGTGGATCCAACCAAAACGAGTTGGGGCATGACAAGTTAGGTATATTAAAATTCTTTTAAAGCTATCGAGTTTTGTATAATACTATTCAAGGGAACCAAGTCAGAAATTAAGCATGACTCCGCATGGTCTTCGGAAGTGTTGACTCTTCTTAGACCAAAGGGAGTGGCGGGTTGTTCACGGGGTTCCGACCAAACCGGGTCAGGGCATGACAAATGGCCTATAAATCCCTAATCTACCACTTAGATATCTTACTTTCCCAAAATTTCATTTTGGTCTCTAAGTTGGGCAAAATTACTATTTTGCCCTTTATGACTTAAAATTCTTCCCTTTGGATTTTATATTTTTCCAAGTCTTTCATTTGGGTTCCCAAGTTTCCTTAAGTTCCATTTTGATCCCCAAAATATCTTAGAATATTTTCTAGGTCTTATTTTACACTATTTACAAAATAGTACTTAATTTGGGCAAAATTTTCATTTTACCCCTACTCTTTAAAATTCATCCTTTCGAGACATTAGATTCTCCAAATCTTCCATTTAGATCCCTAAACTTTCTTTAGTCTCCATTATGTCCTTAAATTTCCCAAAAAATTACTTTTGGGCACATAAACTTCCTCATTTACATCTTAGTCCCTAAACTTTCTCTTTTATTACTTGTAGGTCCTTAAGCATTCCATATTTATATTTTATACCCTGACCTTTACTCCTTAACAAATTATTCCCCAAAATTCCAAAACTCATATATGAGGTCTCTCTGGTTGTCCTCTAGGTCGTTGTAGTCTCTCTTCAACTAGGGTTGGTCGAAACAGTGACAATTGGGATTAATTCTACAATCACAGTTTATCAAGTAGAAGTTGGATCAAGAAAAGAATCTCACTGGAGATGGCGACTTGGTTGGTGGCACCAGTATGGTTCAAAAGCTAGTTCTCAAAGGAGTTTATGGCCACTTGAAATGCCTTAAACAGTTGTCACGCCCTAACCCGGTTTGATCGGATCCCTGTTATCAACCCACCACTCTCCCGATTTATTAAAGGGTTTCCCCTTATTATAAACCGTAAAGAGTAAGACGTCCTTTAAACCTACACCATTTCCTGGAATAGTATAATCAAAACTGTATGAAATTTTAAACTTTAAATACTTGTCTTACATGCATCTTAGTTGGTGGTCTTTAAGGATAGGCTTTTCGGGATTTCCTGAAAGGGATATAAGGGAGGGGGTGAGTACGACTATTCAGTGAATGGGTTTTTAAAGGTCCATTTTTAACTTTTAAGAAAAACATTTATATGGAGTGTGCCAGACTCCTTTCTTTTAAAAAATCCATTCATTTAAAAATTCGGGTTTTCCACCATTTTTTAGTTACCACAGTGTGTCATCACCTAATACACATCCTTCATCATAAAGGTTCCACACATTCGTAGGTCAGTATGACTACTGAACCCACTAGTGGCTTCGGAGAGACTTTACCGGCCACCCGGATAGAAGCATGACCATTTCTACCCTAGGAATGAGTGGATGTACACGACATCCGACCCTCCATCCCGATATCGCTTCTTCGTGTCCATATGAGGATAGAGACCTCATCCCGTCCCCACCCCAGTCTCATGCGCTTGGTGCTACTCCAAATTTCGCACAGACACTTGGAACGACAATCTGCCCTTATACTCATCGGGTCATCCAGGGCCCTTAGGATGCATCACTACCCCTCATGGGCATCTTGATGATCTCGTACTCATAGTGTATGCACAAACAATGTTTTATCATTATGCCATATAATCCGTGGTGCCACTGGTCCAATGGCCCCGACTTTCAACTCAACCCATAGTTGTTTGACTTGACTAGTCTATCGACCTGTCATGTCGCACTGCCGCTAGTTGACTGAGCATGGTGGTCCTATCTTGGTACCATGGCCAAACAATTCACTTATTAAGTTTTATGGCACATATATTATGTTCGTTTATGAGCTCCTGCTCATGCCAACTAGCCATGGGCCCACTGTACAAGATTTTCAAAATCGAGCATTTAGCCCCAAGTTCCAAAATCGAGGCCCCCAACCTATAAGAGCTATTCGAGCTCCCTTCAATAAGGTCTCCCAAATAGTTTAAGCATTGGCACACAGTCAAGGGAGAACAGTTCCGACAAAATAAGTTTTCAATGTCCATTATACCCACCGGGATAAGGACATCTCCGTTCATAACCGATGAATGGGTTTTTAACTTCCTTCGTGGAAGTCTCATCATACCAACCGAGTATGATCTACTTACCACCGGTAAATAGTTTTTCCGCATAATTTTCACATCACTTTCTCTAAGTAGTGATGATTAAAATACCACTAAATAGTGGATTTTTATACCGAGGTACTTATCATCCCCAATTGGATATGATATATAATCCCACTCACAACCAGTAAGTGATTTTTATCTTTAAGTTGTCCTCATCATCCAAACCGGGTATGATGTTAGTAAACCCACTCACCCGTTAATGTCGTGAATTCCACTAGACCGGTTCTTTGTATTCACGCGAGATTGTCCTTGTTGGCATTCCTGGTACTTTGTATTCCTACATGATATGAACATATTGGTTCATTATCATTCGGCCTAATCGCCTTCATTCATTCCAAATGAATGAGAAAGTCAAACTTTCATTTATTTGCAATTAGGTCCCTAAAGTTATTTCTCTTTAACTTTGAGTCCCTAATACCGGTTTTTCCTTAAATTGAGTCCCGAAACTTCTAAAATTTATCATAGGAACTCAATTTATTCCATTTCAGAAAAAGGGGATTAACTTCCCAAATTTCCAATTTGGTCCTCTAACTTTTCCAAAATTACCATTTTTCCCTTCCTTTACAAAAATGGTATGTTTTGCCCCCAAAATTCCAAAATTCCTCAATTGGTCCTCCAACATTATTTTCAAGCCCAATTGACCCTCAATTTCATAAAATTGTATTTTGGTCCTTTGAATTTCGAAAATCCCTAATTTTCCCCCAATTCCAACTCTTTAACACAGCTGAATTTGATTTCATCAAATTGACAGATAAAACACCTCTAATTGTTGAAATTGAAGTTGAAATTGAGTTCCTCCATGTTCATACGATTCCATAGAACTTTGAATCGTGAGTTTTGACGCCGGAACGAGTTCAAACGGAGCTTTGCCGAAAAACGGACTGTAGAGATAGAAAGCTTCGATTACTCACCGGTGAGGGCACGCGGTCTAAGCTTTCGATCTGGACAGATAGCTCTCATGAGGTTCATCCTAGAATCAAGAATCGTATCAATTGATGCGGAATTGAGTTAGAATTTCATCATTAAAATTCTATTGGTTCTCTCTCTAACATCGGTCGAAAATTATAGAGTGGAGCCAAATTGGCTTACCTTTCAGTCCTAGTTAGGTCGTGGAAGTGCTGAGAAAGTGTTGGGAGGGCTTGGTTTGGCCTAAGGAGGGCTCGAATTGGCCAATTTCAGCTTGGCCGAAATAGGGCAGCTTCGGTCCGCCGGAGTTGCTTCACTGTTCCAACATGCTTGTCCTTCTCCAATAATTCTCGTATTGACTGGAGTTTGCTATCAGATAGCTGACTCCTCCCCAGTTCTAAAGAGCCCGACTTCTCCTTTCAAGGTTAAGAAAATTGTTAGTCGAAGATCTGGTTCGAGCTTCACCGGGAAATGGAGCAGTAGAGAGAAAGAGAGAGAAGTGTTCAGGTGTGAGGAGAATGAATGGGGATGACATCTTTATATAGGTGTAAAATTGTGTATTAAATAGGAGATATTTATTACTAATATTAATATTACCATAAATTATTGGTATTAATTCCAATAATTTAATTTTGGTATTAAATTATTTGTATTAATTATAATAATTAAATATATATTAATTTATGGCTATTTATGATAAGGTGTCGCATAAATTTTTTTTACCGAAATTTCGGTTTACAAAAAAATCATACTTCCCAAGAGGTCACCCTTAGAGTTCTTATGGATTCTCGTTCACCTGAACCAAATTGGTTTTTCTCTTCTAATTTGTCTTAAGTTTCTTTTCCAAGGTTTAATAAACCCTTTGGATTACCCGTAAGTTGTAAATTTCCAAATTGCTTATTCTCAAATGTTCAGATTTGTAAATCGGCTCGGTTTTCTTACTCGGTTTGACCAGTTCTTTTCCCAGTTTTCCTTAACTCAAAAGTGCGAGGTTTACAACAGTGGTCTAATAATTTATCCGAACTCACCACTTACCAATATCATTTGAGGCTAGCGACGTTTGAAAATTGTCGCCAAGAGTAGTCTACCTAATTTTTTGTAGCCCTTATTGGTTGTCGAGGCCATAAAAAATGACCACGCAAGCAATTGCTTTGTTTTTTACTAGAGAGGATCCAATACTCTTTGATCTTTACGACAATGGTAGATCCAATGTCGAGGGTCGAGAGAGGTGGCATTGGAAAGATGACTCTCGTAGCTTTCCAAGGACACCTAAAGCTCAGTGGTCGGAGGAGGAAGTGGTTCTCTCTACAAATGTGCTCATTAGAAAATGAAGGTCTAAGTGTTTTAGAGAGAATTTTGATCTCAAACAGATAAGGAGACACCCAAGTTTTATATGGTCAGATTCTAGACTTATATGACTACCTCATCATAGGTTCCTTTCATCATTCCATAGCTCGTGAACCTTTGAATGAATTAATTACCATTTTTTGAAATTTGGTTGGGAAAATTCTAGGTCGAAATCTGGGTTTGGAGCAAGGAGTTGAACAAAGGGGGTGAGTGCGTGCACAAGTGTGCAACGCAATTGGCATGTGTTCGGACACTTCGACTGATTCAGATGGCTCGACACTGTTCCGAAACGGCTTTCAGTGAATTTTTCAGTTGGTTCAACTATTTCTTGGTCGATTCACCCCCAATTCGGATGGTTATTGTCCCAATATAAATTTATAAAAATTATTTATTCAATTTTCAATTGAATGAACTAAAAAATTATTAAATTCTAACTTGTTTAGCCTAATATAAAAATTGGGGGATTGAATGACCTAAGACGGTTCAAACTTGGTTCGAACTGGTTCTCTCTCGAGTTTCTTCCGATCCTTGATTTCAAATCCCGAAACATTCTTTCAGGGTATTTTCATGAACTTTTTCATTGTTCTATGTTCCGGGTTTTAAACTACATTCTATAATCAGTTTGATTTTAACTTCTCGGATTAGATTTTTCCTTCTTAGCTTTGCTTAGTTCTCAATTTGGTTTGACTTGGTTTTCAGTTCAGGATTCTGACTATTACAAACACAATATATGTTTAGTTCATTATCGAAGGCAGCTAGATAGTAGGAAAGTAGTGTAAGACAACAATGATCGTGTCTGAGCCTACCAAGTCTCATTATGTCTAATAAAATATTCTATTGAAGTCATTTCATCCCACAATGTATTTTGCCCCTAGTTCAAAGTTTGCTCTTTGCGGCTCCTCCCCATAAATGCTAGTCGCAAACTACTAATCCCAATGAGGGCCCTCTTATAATTGGTGTTGGGCTCTTTTTGGAAAACTTTATCATAGTTTCCTTGGAAGTGACTTATAATTTTATACTCGTCTTTCACTTAAATGCCTTAGTTTTAAGTCTCGGGATTCATTCGACTATGATTCCTTTGTTGGAGCACACTCCAGTCAAAGAATATTTTATTTTTATTTCAATAGTTGAGCAGCCTAATATGGGCTATTTAACACTAGAAAACTTATTTATACTCCTAAATATTATTCAACTTCTTCTAAATTTTATTTCTTAGACCCTAAATGGTTAATCACATCCATTCAATTTGCTCAATTCTAACTTTAAATTTTGAATATTTATATTAGAGTTTCAGGAATTTTTCTGAATCCATCTGTAGAGGGTTGAGCTTATTTTGCAAAACTTGTAGCTAACCAGATGGCCACCCTTCAGTTCTTCGAGAATTAATTTTATTTTCTCTGTACAACTATGATAATTCAATAATTTATCTTAATGTCTAAATTAGCATTGAATAATTCTCCTTGTTTTAAAACACTCGACCACTAGTAGGGAATATGATTCAAACTAATCCATTCTCCATAATTAACCATAATATTTCAAAACATTTCCATTTATTTAGCTAAAAATAAAATATATTCTAATTGTTCCACTAACATATACAGTTTCAAGTTGTGTGAAATATCATCTTTTAAAACAATTGGAGGCATGTATGATTCATTGCTAGTTATGGAGTTAAAATTCTCTATCACCAATTATGACATAATTTAGGCTGAGTTAAAAAGACAAGTTAAATACATTGATGTTGTGTATTCCCAAAATTAAAATACCTATAAATCAACGAAATTTATATATAAACTCGTATTTGTTTGTTGTAGCATAAATTTGAGATTAATAATATTTTAAAATTCACTATAATTTTTTACATTTTCTAATTGCGGTTAAATGACAAACTCATCTCCCACCCCACTAACTCACCACAACATTAGGTATATTTATTTTTTTTCTCATTTTATCTACCATTTGAAATTCATCCTTTTTTTCATTAGAAATACAAGATTTAAAGATTTTTACTAATAAGATCTTAAGTGTAGAATGGCCAAAACTAAGCACTTAAAACTTTCATACTATCCACTATAAGATAATTTGTTCATTTGATTAATATAATTAAAGTAAAAAATAAACTTAAAATTTATTCAACACACCTACCTATAATTCCAATAACTATGTCATCGTGCAATGCATGGTCAATGATAACAGTAAATACTTTCTTTTATTAATACAATCCGTTCACTATCTCGCTGAGGATCGAGAAAATGAAAAAAAATTATATTTTATATTGAGAATTTTATTAATAAATAATTTAGAATGTTTTTAAATCTATGTAATAATTTTGAAATTAAATAAAGACTGTTGGCTGACAAAGAGATGGACAGTTTAGTAATATGATTAAATTGAGAATAATGGACTAGGAGGAGAGTACGGTGGTCGTTTCCCTGGAAACCATTTGGACTGGTTGAGAGTGAATAATCTAATCATACATAAATGTTATTAAAATATTCAACAAATTGTATTTGAAATATGAAAATTATAACTTACTCTCTAATATCAATAATTGAATCATACTAAACCCTACGATAGATGTTTGATTCCGATTATTCTATTGGAATATATATTTAAATATTTTTCGTTAAAATAAAAAATAATAATCTGGATTTCTTCTATCCTCAATTCATTCTTTATTTATAATACACAAATAAAAAATTTTGAATAGAAAATTTCAATTATATGCTGAACTAAGTACGATGTGAGTACATTTTTGCACAATAAAATTAGACCAAATCCAATATAAATGGGCTATATTTTCCATAAATTTTACGTATATTATCTTGGATTGATCAATTAATTTTATTTAGCACAACAAAATTAATAAAAATGGTACATATTTGAGGTTATATGGTAGGACTTTTTATATATATAGGTATTGTAATAAAATATAAATAAAATTAAACTAAAACATAATACAATTTCCGATTAGTCGTGGCCGACCCATCCGCTTTCCTAGAAGACGATGACCGAGTAGTACGTGCTTTCTTCTCGTCAAAGTAAGTATGATATCTCTCAACCGTACATAATCTCATATTTTATATTTACGTGTCTAATATATTTTTTGAGAATAATTTTTGATAAAATAGAAAATTATTATAGATTTATAAGATTAAAAATATTAAACTAATTATAAATAATAATTTTTAAAAAAAATTTGTATAATCTTTTATAGGTATACTTTAAAAGCTATTCAATTGGATAAAAAAGAAAATGGAAAAATAAAAAAAGAATAAAAAAGAAATGGCATAGAAGAGAAATAGAGAAAGTTGTCGGAAAAGTTCAAGTATCCGGCAATTCGAAAACTGCTCTAGTTAGTTCGCTGGAAGCCGTATCAGAATTCGAGTTTTATGCCGGCGGGTAGCTCGAGCAGTTGCCGACCTCTCTATATAAAAGGCATCCACTCATTCGTTTTCAATACCCCCACAATCGATCGAATAAAAAAAAATTGAGTTTTTCGGCGAGTTTCAAACCATAGCTCCAACAACGGGCAAAACCTCTATTAAATGAGCTCCGAATGATGGCATTGGAACCGGGGAAGAATCTTCTAGCTCCAGACCTTCTCAAAACAACCAGGGAGTACTTAGGGAGGTGTGAAGGAGATCGTACAGTAAAGTTGATTCAGAACTTGAAGCAACAAGCTCCTACCCCACACCACCTCGCCCCAACCGGCCCTTCCACCGCCCACCTTGGCCACCACTAACCACCTAATGTCCTCCCCAACACCCCTACAGGCCTTTGTAAGCTCAATTTCACATTCCTCATCGAAATTTTGAAATTTCAGAATTTGCACCAACAGAACTTCTCTCTTCAAATTCCCGCAGTGCAACAACGAATTGCAGTAGAACTTAATCCTACTAGGTTCCCCTTGATTAGCTCTAGCTGCCCCTACCCCAAGCTCCAGCCACCGCCTCTCCACCGGTAATAAATGCAAGCTTTCTCTCTCTACTGTAACTTTTCCGACGGAGCTTCGACACGGCATGAAATTTAGCCAAATTATAAAATTCAAAGTGCAAGATTATCGAGGGGAGTTGTAGGAGGTGATTAGAAGCAAGAATTGAAGAAAACGAGGACTTACAGGCCGCCAATTGGACGAGATAAGATCCAAAGTGTCATATGCTCAAATTGGGGAAGGTGGAGGCCAATTTGGGGATTTTGGGGGACTTTTGTGCAATTTTTAAAAATTGGAGGGCTGAACGACAATTTCACAAAATTGAGAATATTTTTATGAAATTCACCCCAATTAAGGATCAATTGGGCAAATTGGACAAATTTGGGGCAAAATGGAAATTTTGCAAAGATGGGGGACAAAAATGTAATGTTTGAAAATTTTGGGCAAATTGAGAATTTTTTAAAAATTGGAGACCAAGTGGCGATTTGACAAAATTAAGGGTTTTTTTATGTAATTCCCTTTCAATTGAGGGACCATTGGACAAATTGGATCAAATGAAGGACTAATTTGTAAAATTTGAAAAGTTGGGGGTCAAATTATAATTTTTGGAAAAATTTGGGGCTCAATGACGGTTTTAGAAAATTTAAGAAAATTAGGGACAGTGTTAAAAAAATTAAGGAGTCGAAGGGATAATTAGAAAATTTGGGGGTCAGATTAAAAAAAACAGTAATTGAGGAGGAAAAGATGAACACACAAAACTTAAGTACTAAAGTGCAATTAAGGCCAAATATGAAGGCTTATACGCAAATATGCCAAGAAGTACAATTACTTAATTAAACGCACTAACAAGGACATTCATAACATGTAGGGACTGACTATTCGAGCACCTGCTTCCGGAAGAGGAACTGCGAGGCTATATTCCGCCGGTGCGACCCCACCAAAATCACCAGATGAGTGGGAACCGCTATAACATACATTCCGGTTGGAATGACAGTTTAAGATTTGAAAATTTGTTTTCTCGGAATTAGCCTTCTCTGACTGGGTGACTTTACTTAAAATATTTGGGAGCTAATTCCGGGCTTATACTCGAGATGCTAGTGGGCCCAAGGCCGGTGGATACGGGCATGGATCCATCCAAAACAGACATGTGATACATGAGGCTAAAATACCTGAATAATGGGAACTTGTGTGATACTCATCGAGCCAAGCTGAGTACACGTGGTAGGGCCGAAGCCAAGCTGACAAACCGTTGTGCAAGAGGGCCAAAGATAACAGTTATAACTTAAAAAACTTATTGATTGTGCATGCACCGTAAGGTTCGGGCCATCAAGACACCTGGCATGAGGTAGTGATGGGACCCAAGAACTGTTGGACGACCTAGGGAGCATAAGGGCAGTATTGTCGTTCAGTAGGTCGTGAAGCCGAGGGCTTCTTGTGCACGGAGACTGAGGCAGTAGAGTGAATGAGGTCTCGTCTTGTTGAGCAGACATGGTGAAAGAATTCAAGTTTGGGGTCGGATTACTGATATCCGCACAAACTCCGGGTAGAGGCAGCATCCCTCTATCAGGGTGAACGGTAAAGACGCTCTAGTACACAAGTGGCGCGGTCGAGGACCGTTATGCAAACATGTGATCCCTCCTATTATAGGAGGACGGTTGTTGATTATGTGAATGTGTGAAATGGAAATATATTAAATATAAGATAAATTCAAGTAAACCGTTATATTAAGTTTCCCCTCACTGAGTTGTCAAGCTAATCCCCTCCCTCTAAACATTTTCAGGAAATAACACACGGCTTCGGTTTTATTTCCTCAGACCCAAACCAGCTACACCATTTCAAAAATTTCAGTTTTGTTAAATGTTATCCAGGAAAAACATGAAAGGTAATACGTCTAACTCTATTTATCCCAAGTAACGTTTTTTGAGGTTCGAGAGAGTGGCAGGTTGTACATCAAAACCTGGACCAAACCAGGCCGGTATGTGACATATACAATATATTATCAAATAATATCTCGCACTTATACTTAACCCAAGTAACTCGGCTCGTAGCGTTCCAATATGGATTGAGTAGTAAAAATACCCAACTCGAATTAATTTTTTACCCAACTCGAAGTAATTTTTTCTACTCATACGAGATCGGAAGTATAATACTCGAATAGTGTACCGTTGATAAGTGCGAGTATTTAAAATTATATGTGAGTAATATTTGAGAATAAAATTTTAAATTAGATAAAATAAAAAAAATATTTTAAATTTATTAATTTAAAAATATTTCATTATTTACTGTTAATGAATTTTAAAAATAATGTGCCTCATTATTATGGTTGAACAATTCCTTCTTTCACAATATTTATGTGTTTTTTCGTCCTTTTATAGAGGAGGCAGTTGGGACAGACCACTTTGGAGGAGGTCGTGGTGGATACGGAGGTGGAGGCTATGGTCACGGTGGAGGCCTTGGAGGCTACGGCATGGGAAGCCAGGCCACGGCGGTCACCCCGGCCACGGTGCAGAGAAGACTGACGGTACCGGGAAGAACTAAATAAATAAAATATGAGAAACTTCCATCGGCTCAGGTGGTAAAGGACAAATAGCGATGGAAGTTATCGTGTTGTGGTGTACGACGACGTTCCGTATGTATGTGCGTGTGTAGTTTTTAAATGAAAAAAAATAAACGGTCCAATGTAGTAGGTATGGATTGCCCTAGCTACCAACTACGTACTGGCTATACGGATGATCTCTTCGAACATTCGAGAAACATTATTAAGTTTCCACGACCAACATGCAGCGTGTTTTTTATCATTCTTGTACAACATACAAACAGTAATAATATCCTCAAACTACATGTGGGAATGAATTCAAGTAGCCGAAAATTGAGCAATATGGTATACCGAAGAATAGTGATGGATTGGATGAGGCTCTGTACCTATCCAATAATTATGCTTGGGTTGACTGATACATATATTCTATTTTAAGTTAAATTCGAGTTTAAATCTTCTATAAATAAAAATATATATTAGTATTAATAAAATAATATGTATAAATATTATTTTGCTTCCGAATACCTTTCTCAAAATAATGAATAAATTAAAACTAAAAAAAGTATAAAATCAAACCACTTTATCTCTTTTTCTTTACTTACCAAATTAAAGTATCCGGAATGAAAGTTGATGCATTAGTGGGTTTGCTATAAGAGTCAACTTGGGGTTACGTGTCGAACTAAAAGATGATTCGCGATGTCAGCAGTGACGTGGGAACTTCTGTTTTCTACTAATAAAGTTCGGGCAAAATTTTAATTCTCATTTGCCACTTCCCACATATCTTCTTCCTTTACACTTGACAATCTCTCATTATTCTAATGGCAATGGTTAACTTTTAGTTAAGGTTTAATGTATTGATTATTAAGAAACCTAAATCGAATTGTTACAATTCCTTAATGGTCAAGTAAATTAGTGATCACGAATATCATCTTAAGTAGAAGACTTGAAGGGATTACTTATCATTTTTTACCTGCGTCAAAATAATTTTATTTAATTAAAACTTATTATCATGGTTGATTACATTATTTTCAACAATAATTACTTTAGTACATAGGCTTATTTTTCTCTACAAGACACACTAGTAAGCATATGATTATAGTTAGTGTTGACTTGGTTTTAGACTAAAAGTTATGTTAGCTAAAACCAAAAGATAACTCCATTATATTTCTCGGTTATATTTTGTCATTTATATGGAAAAATTGTATAAATTATTATATAAGTGAAAAATGGAAGGCTTAGAAAATTATCTATTTATTACACTTTTTCCTTTTTCTTGCTTTACTTTTATAGGTGGTATGCTGGTTGCAGGTATGTTGACATAACTTTTACTCCCCAAACTTAAAGGAAGATCTTGTAGATTAAGTTTAGACCGTAGAAAGCAAAATCGAGAAGTAGACAAGCCTTTTATTAGAATATTAGCCAATTGAGAATTGGTACCAATAAAACAAATATTAAGTCGCCCATTGTTAAATTGTTCACGAATAAAATGATAATCAATTTCAATATGTTTGGTGCGGGCATTAATCACACATTCCATTTATTTAAAAATTTTAATGGCATAAATATCACATATTTGTTTACGAGCTCCTACTTGTGCCAACTAGTATTAGACATACTATACATGATTTTTCAAAACCGAGCATTTTAGCTCACAAGTTTCAAAATCAAGTATTCTGATATATCTAAGCTATTCTTGCTCTCGTCAATAAGGTATCCCAAAAGTTTTAAGCATTGGTAACACTTCTGACAAAAATAACATTTCCACTTATTACACCAACCGGGTGTGATGACATCTTTTATTACAACCAATAAATGAATTTTCTCCTGTGATTTATGATTTTATCCTTGTCTTCCACTTAACTGCCTTACTCAATTTTAAGTCTCAAAATTCAACTATAATTCTTATGTTGGAGCACACTCTAGTGAAAAAACTTTTTATTTTTATCTCAATCATTGAATGACGAGTATGGGGTATTTGACGTTAGAAAACTTATTTCTACTCCCAAATATTATTCAACTTCTTCTTAATTGTACTTCTCCTCACCCTAAAGGTTGAATCACCTCCATTCATTTCCGAATGCACTTGTAAAGGGTTGAGCTTGTTTTGCAAAACTGGCAAGCTATACATGTGAATATCACCACCTTTCCGTTCTTCCCAAATTAATTTTATTTTCTCTCGACAAGTATAATAATTCAATAATTTGTTTTTATATCTACGTTAGCATTGAATAATTCTCTTTGTTTTAAAACGAAAAGATTGGAACCCATCCATACTCCATAACTAACTATCATATGTCAAAATATTTCCATTTATTTAGCTAAAAATAAAATATGATCTAATTGTCCAATAATATATATAGTTCCAAGATTTGGGTTAAATAATATCTTTTAAAATAATTGAAATAATTTATTCCTAATTATTAAATTAAAATCTCCTATAATGAATTATAACATATTTTAAACTTGAGTTATAAAGATAAGTGGAATATATTAACCTCGTCTATTTCTATAAATCAACGAAATTTGAATCTAAACTCTTATTAATTTATCGAATAACTTTGAAATTAATAATATTTTAAAATTCATTATAAATTTTCATGCTTTCTAATAGCTCTTAAAGATACCCTCATTTTTTTTATTAGCTCTTAAACCACACCCTCATCTCCTATCCCCACCATTATGCAAAAAAAAAAAAAAACATCTCCTATCACCACCAACTCAATACATCCGCGGAGGTATATTTAATTTTTTTTTTCTCATTTTATCTACTATTTGAAACTTATCCTTTTTCGACATAAACTTTTTTACTAATAAGTTCTTTAAGTAGAGAACCGACAAAACTAAGTACTTCAAACTTTCATACTATCCACTATAAGATAATTTGCTCATTTGATTAATATAATTAAAATAAAAAATAAACTTAAATTTTATTCAATACACCTACCTATAATTCCAAAAACTATGTCGTGCAATGCTTGATCAATGATAACAGTAAATACTTTTTTTAATAATACAATCCGTTGACTATCTCAATGGAGAAAATGAAAAAAAAAATTTATATTGAGAATTTTGTTAATAAATAATGTATCATATTTTTTTAAAAAATTTTGGTGGTACAATCACACACTTGTCGAGTCCAAATTGAGAAATTAATTAAAGTGAATGAATATGCACATATGACTTCCTAGAAGAAAATGTAGGTAGAACACTTTTGCGTCCATATACAATGTAATAATTCTGAAATTAAATAAAGACGGTTGGCTGAGAAAGAGATGGGCCAGTTTAGTAATATGATAAATTGATTATTAAATTGAGAACTAAGGACTAGGAGAGTACGGTGGTCGTTTTCCCCGAAACCATGTGGACTGGTGGAGAGTCAATAATCTCACACACATAAATGTTATTATAACATACTCTCTAATATCAATAATTGAATCATACTAAACCATAAAATAGATGTTTGATTCCGATTATTCTATTGGAATATATATATTTAAATATTTTTCGTTAAAATAAAAAAAATGGATTTCTTCTATCCTCAATTCATTCTTTATTTATAATACACAAATAAAATTTTTTGAATAGAAATTCAATTATAGGCTGAACTAAGTACGATGTGAGTACATTTTTGCACAATAAAATTAAACCATATCCAATGTCAAATGTTCTATATTTTCCATAAATTTTACGTATATTATCTTGGATTTGATCAATTAATTTTATTTAGCACAACAAAATTAATAAAAAAAGGTACATATTTGAGGTTATATGGTAGGACTTTTTATATATAGGTATTGTAATAAAATATAAATAAAATTAAACTAAAACATAATACAATTTCCGATTAGCCGTGGCCGACCCATCTGCTTTCCTAGAAGACGATTGACCGAGTAGTACGTGCTTTCTTCTCGTCAAAGTAAGTATGATAAAAAAAAGCAAGTTAATATTAGACATTAAATTTTATCACAGCATACGTATCTTCCCCAATATAAATGATGACTGAGTCAATACTTACATGAATATTTTCACGTTAAATATTAGACGGTATAAAATAAAAATATCATATGGTAAATAATTCAAGCATCTTAAATATCATAAAAACTTAAGTGAACCCCAAATTTAGACTACTTTACATACTTATTATGATATGATAATGAAGATAATATAAAACTTTTACATCATTGATTTTCTCAATTTATAAAAATTTAAATGTACAATTTTGTAAAATAAAAAAAAAGATATATCTTAGCGGTTCAATCAAATTTTGTTTTTTTTATTGATACAATATATTATTATATAATATACAATGTAAAATAATTTATGAATGGCCCCTTGTCTACTTCTAATCATTTTCGTAACATGGCATTAAATTGGGGAGGAACAGACAATATCAGCGGGTCCCTTCTCGCTATCTAACCCTCGACTAATCTACACCCCTCCAACACTGCGGACTCGATTTTTTTTTTTTTGCTCAAACTGATTCAATCCTCTCCTTCCCCCTTTTCCCGCTATAAAAAGGGGTCACTACTCTCCTTACTTGCACCACCCACACCCATAAAGCTCTTACTATCTTCACTGCTCATACAACACACTACTCTTCTGTAAGATCTAGAGAATCGCCAATGGCTTCCTCGAAGCTTCTCCTCCTCCTTGGCCTTGCTTTCGTCGCTGTCGTTTTGATATCGTCGGAGGCCGTCTCTGCCCAAACTAGTAAAATTACACAACTCCATATCTACTGAGCCGTACATAAATCTCATACTGATATATTCATCTGTCTAATATATTTATGTTTTCTTCCTCCTTTTATAGAGGAGGCAGTTGGGACGGACCACTATGGAGGAGGTCATGGTGGATACGGTGGTGGAGGCTACGGCCACGGTGGACGCTATGGTCACGGCGGAGGCCATGGTGGTGGCGGCCATGGAGGATATGGCCATGGGAAGCCAGGCCACGGCGGTCACCCCGGCCACGGTGCAGAGAAGACTGACGGTACCGGCAAGAACTAAATAAATAAAATCTGAGAAACTTTCATCGGCTCAGGTGGTGAAGAACAAATAACGATGGAAGTTATCTTGTTGTGGTGTACGACGTTCCGTATGTATGCGTGCGTGTGTAGTTTTTAAATGAAAAAATAAACGGTCCAATGTCGTCGGCATGGATCGCCCCAGCTACCAACTACGTACTGGCTATATGGATGATCTCTTCGAACATGCGAGAAACATTATTAAGTTTCCACCACCAACATGCAGCGTGTTGTTTAATCAGTGTTGTACGACATAAAAACAGTAATAATATCCTCAACTACATGTGGGTAGGAATGAATCCAAGTAGCCCAAAATTGAGCAATATGGTATACCGACAGTCCAATGGTAGAATCTGATATCAGTTCAGACTAAGAATAGTGATGGATTGGATGACGCTCTATACCTATCCAATAATTCTGCTTGGGTTGACTGAGACATATATTCCATTTTAAGTTAAATTCGAGTTTAAATCTTCTATAAATATAAATATAAATAAAAATATATATTAGTTGATTTTTTTTATAATCCTTCAACTAGCTTTTCAGATTAATAAGAATACATACGAATATATATATATATATTCAGATGAGTATTAGTAAGAATAATATGTATTTATTGAGTAAAAAAAGACGATATTGAATTGTAAAAAATGAATAGTAAATACTATATATATATATATATTGGGATAAGTATTAATAAAAATAATATGTATAAATATTATTTTGCTTCCTAATACCTTTCTCAAAAAAGAATGAATAAATTAAAATTGAGAAAACTAAAAAAAAGTACAAAATAAAACCACTATCTCTTTTTTTTTTTGTTACTTACCAAATTAAAGTATCCGGGAGGAAAGTTGATGCTCTAGTGGGTTTGCCATAATAGTCAACCCGGGGGACCTACGTGTCGAACTAAAAGACAATTCGCGATGTCAGCAGTGACGTGGGAACTTCTGTTTTCTACTAATAAAGTTTGGGCAAAATTTTAATTTTCCCATTCGTCACGTCCCACGTATCTCCTTCCTTTCCCCTTGACAATCTCTCATTATTTTATGTATTTCTATTTTTTCGGGTCAAATAAAACATGAGAAAAAATAAATTGTGTATGCACTTTTAAATAATAAAGAGTAGTTGATCTAACATTCACCTCTCACACCGTGGACGATCTGATAGTAGAGATGACTAACGGGCAATTGAGTTGACTTTGAGTTGGGGTTTTGTGTGTTGAATATTAAGAAATCCGAATCAAATTGTTACAATTCCTTAATGGTCGAGCAAGTTCGTGATCACCAGTATCTTAGGGAGAGGACTGGGAGGGATTACTCCATCATTTTTTACCTGCACCAAAATAATTTTATTCAATTAAAACTTGTCATCATTGTTGACTACATTATTTTTCAACAATAATTACTCTAGGACATGCGCTTTTCTTCAAGGCAACTTCCTCTACAAGAGACACTAGTGAGTGAGTGAGCATATGGTTGTAGTTAGTATTGATTTAGTTCTGGACAAAACCTTACAGTATTGGTATAAAATCGTGGAGTTCACCATGCTAATAATATCTTTTCTTTATTGGTATATGACCTTAATTCCATATTACTTCAAAAAATGTAAGTTTGCACCTATCACTGATACGTGCAAGTTATGATAAAAAAATTATTGCATTTAATTTTAATACAATAAATTATAGGTCTTATCTGGCTAATAATATGATCTTCTTTCTGACTCTATTTCTTTTAAATCAATGTATTTTTTTTATATATGCCTTTAAATTCATTGATTTCCTATTGATTCTCAACCACTTTTAAGGCAAATGATATTGTATCATTAAAATTATTGTATTATTGGTACAATGACCTTTCCATATTGTTCCACACCTTATAACAATTTTATTAGCCTAATATGTATGAGATTTTGAAATATAGTTATCCTCAATCAATATTTTTATCCTAATACTAAAAATCATAATGTGTTCATCCATTACAATATATGAATTGTTGTATCTTACTCTCCACATCATATACTCTTATAGAACATTAATATACCCTAGCATTAATCTCATGGCCAATATGTCTCAAAAATTATCAGAACAACCAATGGTAGCCCAAGATGTTTTTCTAATTAGTTGTGATATAAAAACACATGTCTTACTATATGCACAATTGTTATTATAAAATTGAAAATTTTCAAATGTGTGAAATTAAAATAATCCGGTCATGAAAAAAGGTTAAACTAAACTAGAATTGAAAATTTAAGATTAAATAAATAATTTTATAAAAAGAAAAGGAGAATCGTGTTGGCCCACTAGAGTTAATCGTATAGTTAAACTTGATAAAAAATTATCTCCCTTATAATTACCCATTATGAGAAAATATTAAATTATTTTTCATTTTTTAAAAACTCTAGTGGTTGACACCTCTCTCTTTTAATCTACTCGGTTCCATTCATCCACGAGTCGGACTCCCCCGGGCATCCTAAACCCCAACCTCACCGGAGCCAATGCCACGCCTCAACTTAATTACCCGAGTCGAGATCTAATAACAAATTGTGAAATCCTCTCAATAATAAAAAAAGTTAATATATTTACTATTATAGAAATGATTTAATTATAAAATATTTGAAACCTCGTAGTCGAAATCCAATAACAAACGGTGAAATCCTCTCGATAATAAAAAGAGTTAATACCTTTATCATTATAGAAATAACTTGATTACAAAATATTTAAAACTCTAGGAAAAATATATATTATTTAATGGAAAAGTTTTTTGTAATTATTTTTTAGTATCTCTATTTGGATCTCATTTTTAGTTAGAGTTGCTATCCCATGGGATCTTCATCCCCTTCTTCGTTCCTTCTATATTTCCTAAAAAAAGATATGTTAGGTGAAGGATGAGCAACACTTATTAAATGTAAAAATTGAATATTGGTTCATTTATGATCTTAATATAGTCTATATTTAAAATGATTAATACAAATTTTATAATTTTTCTTTTATTACCTCGATGTTATCTCTACTCACTTTCCTTAAACTCACCCCTATCTAACCCCTTTTTAAGAAAATGGCAGTTAGTTAATAATTTTTGAGTCGGACTAAGGTACTGACTTAGTTATACGCTCGAGATAAAGATCTCGAAGAAAATTTATCAAAATATATACTTATCAATGGTTGTTATTTTTAGGGATTTTTATGATTATTTATAAACAATGAAATTTCATTTGTGAAAGTTTCAAATTTTGTGAAAATTTATGTTTTAAGTTTTTATTTTTAGCCTTGTATCATTTGGGTACTATGATAGTTTGAGCCCATTATTGTAGTGACAAGAGTTGTATAGCAAGTTGTTCTGATCCATGAATCGAGTTAGAGCGTGATAACTTAAGTAGTATCATAGTTTAACTTTCAAAATATGTGTTTTTGAAAATAAAAGAATTTTGAAAAATTTGGCAAATATGAATAATATTGATAAGATTTTCGTTTGTAGTATTAAAGTACTATACGTACTAATAATTTTTTTAAAAAATATTCTAAAAATTGTCAAAAGGGAATGTGATGAGATACACAATTGTTGTTGAGTAGTAACCCCTAAATAGTTGCACCATAGATTTAGTGGGCCACATGACTCAGAGAGTAGGGGATATACAATACAAGCTTATGAGAAGGAAAAAATATTTTAAGGAACCCCAAATAATTAAGATTATACCACTACTACCTAATTACCATTAATATACCACCACTTAATGTGGTAATAACATCTCGATTTGTTGTGGTAATCAATGAGGAGTTGCTAGTATGTACACTACCTTAAAAAACACCATGATATGAAGCAAGACTAAACCTACCTCGACATAGTAATGAATTTAAAATTTTGTGAAAGGTAGGCAGTGAAAGACATTAATATTAGAGAAAGAAAATGTTATAAAATATGATAAAAGAATGATTTAGGTAAAATGTCATAATATGATTATGCTTAAATGAGAAAGTAAAGTGCATTAGTGGTATTGATGAATCGGTTTGGTTTTCATCCTCAATTTCTTCACAAGTCCATTTCCATGAATTTTGTAATTCCTTAAGTCACTTATGGTCCATAAAATTCTCAGTTTACCATCTCTTTATCGATTCTGGTTCATAAATTAGCTTGGTCCTTAAACCGGTTTAATTCGGTTCGGGTCCAGTTCACCTAAACCAATCTGGTTTTTCTCTCCCACTTTGTTCTAATGTTCCTTCCCAAGGTTTATAATCTCTTTGGATCACAAGGGATCCATAAATTTCTTGGTTTACCCATTCTCTACCAGTTTCGGTTCATGAATCAACTCGGTTCATAAACCAGTTCTATCAAGTTGGATCTGGTTCATCTAAATTGGTCTAGTTTTTCTCTTTCCAATTTGTCCCAAGGTTCTTTTCCATGGTTTTAGGAACCCTTTGATTCACCAGAGAGTTGTAAATTTCCAAATTGCCCATTTTCTAATAATCGGGTTTGTGAACTAGTTCGGTTTCCTCATTCAGTTTGACTGGTTCTTTTCCCGGTTTTTCCTTAGCTCAAAAGGGCGGGGTTTACATGATGTGTCCTAGGGCCCTGGACGACCTGGTGGATATAAGGGCAGTTAGTTGTACCAAAAGCCTTGTGAAGCTCGACGTAGTTCAAGCACATGAGATTGGGGTGGGGTCAGGATGAGGTCTTTGTCCTCATATGGACACAGAGATTTATTATGGGATTGAGGGATGGATATCGCGAACATCCACTCATTCTTAGGGAAGAAGTGGACGTGCTTCTATCTAGGTGGTTGGTACAGTTGCTTCGATGCCACAAGTGGGTTCAGTGGACGGGCTGGCCTGCGATTGTGTGTTTTACCTTCATGATGAAGGATGTGTGTTGGGTGATGACACATTGTGGTTAATAAGAAATGGTGATAAAAATTGAAATTTGAAATTAAAGGTTTTTAAAAGAGAATAAGAAGTCTTGCACACTCCAAATCAAAATATTTTTTTTTTCTAAAAAGTTAAATTTTGAAAACTCATTCACTCAGTCGTTGTACTCACCCCCTCCCTTACACCCCTTTCATGTAACCCCAGAAAGCCTACCCCAAAGACCACCCACTAATATGCTTGTACAACAGGTATGATCAGTTTAAAATTTTATACAGTTTTGATTTATGTTATTCCTGGAAAGGTGCAGGTTTAAAGGACGCCTTGCTCTTCACGGTTTATATATGAGGGGTAACCTTTAGTAAACCGGGAGAGTGGCGGGTTGATCATGGGGATCTGATCAAACTGTGTCCGGGCATGACAATTTGTGTATTGAAGACTGGCTAACTTCTACTTTAGATGCGGGAAACTGACGCACGGAGTTAAACACTACCTTGAGGAAATTTTGGAGGAATGTTACTATGGACCACACATGCAGGCCGTAACAAAAAATACCAGAGTTTATTCATTAATAAAGGAAAATGCAACCCCCATGTTGATGCAAACCATTCAAGCAATAGCAATTCTCATAAATAAAACAAGCCAAGTACTCAAGAGTGTCAAGAAAGAACTCCTACAACAAAATGCATAATCCTAAAATCGACACTAGAAATACCTCCAAAATAGCACGAGCAAAAATCACCTATACCTTTTGTCACGCCCCGACCCGGTTTGGTCGGATCCCCGTGATCAACCCGCCACTCTCCCAGTTTATTAAAGGGTTTCCCCTTATTATAAACCGTAAAGAGTAAGGCGTCCTTTAACCTGCACCTTTTTCCTAGAATAACATAATCAAAACTGCATGAAATTTAAAACTGTACATACCTGTCTTACAGGCATCTTAGTTGACGGTCTTTAAGGGGAGGCTTTCCAAGATTTCCTGAAAGGGATATAAGGGAGGGGGTGAGTACGACTACTCAGTGAATGGGTTTTTAAAAACTTTTGACTTTTAAGAAAAATATTTATATGGAGTGTGCCAGACTCCTTTGTTTACAAAAATCCCTTCATTTAAAAATTTGAGTTTTTCCATTATTTCTTAGTTACCACGGTGTGTCATCACCCAACACACATCCTTCATCATGAAGGTTACACACATTCGCAAGTCAGTATCACTACTGAACCCGCTAGTGGCTTCGGAGTGACTTTTCCTGCCACCCGGATAGAAGTACGACCACTTCTATCCTGGGAATGAGTGGATGTATGTGACATCCGACCCACAATCCCGAAATCACTTCTTCGTGTCCGTATGAGGACAGAGACCTCATCCTGTCCCCACCCCGGTCTCATGTGCTTCGTGCTACTCCAAATTTCGCACAGACACCTGGAACGACGAACTGCCCTTATAGCCACCAGGTCGTCTAGTGCCCTTAGGACGCATCACTACCCCTCATGGGCGTCTTGATGATCCCGTACTCACAGTGCATGCACAAACAATGTTTTCTTATATTGCCATGTAATCTGTGGTGCCACTAGTCCAACGGCCCCGACTCTCAACTCAACCCGCAGCTGTTTGTCTTGACTAGTCCGTCGACCTGTCATGTCGCACTACCGCTAGTTGACTGAGCATGTTAGTCCTATCTTGGTACCATAGCCAAACAATTCACTTATTAAGTTTTATAACACATATATCATGTTCGTTTATGAGCTCCTGCTCGTGCCAACTGGCCTTGGGCCCACTGTACGAGATTTTCAAAATCGGGCATTTAGCCCCCAAGTTCCAAAACCGAGGCCCCTGGCCTATCAGAGCTATTCGAGCTCCCTTCGAGAAGTTCGCCCAAATTGTTTAAGCATTGGCACACAGTCAGGGGAGAGATCTTCCGACAAAAATTGGTTTTTACTGTCCATCATACCGACCGGTATAAGGACATCTCCGTTCATAACCGATGAACGGGTTTTCAACTTACTTCGAGGAAGTCTCATCATACCAACCGGGTATGATCTACTTACAACCAGTAAGTAGTTTTTCCGCATAATTCACATCACTTTCTCTAAGTAGTGATGATTAAAATACCACTAAACAGTGGGTTTTTATATCAAGGCACTTATCATCCCCAACCGGGTATGATGTTAGTAAACCCACTCACAACCTATAAGTGGTTTTTAACTTTAAGTTGTGCTCATCACCCCAACCGGGTATGATGCTAGTAAACCCACTCACAACCGGTAAGTGGTTTTTAACTTTAAATTGTGCTCATCATCCCAACCGGGTATGATGTGAATAACCCACTCACAACCGGTAAGTGGTTTTTAACTTTAATTTGTGCTCATCATCCCAACCGGGTATGACGTTAGTAAACCCACTCACCCGTTAATATCGTGATTTCCACTAGACTGGTTCTTTGTATTCATGCGAGCTTGTCCTTGCTGGTGTTCCTAGTATTTAACGTTCCGGTGAAGGCACGATAGTCCGAGCTTTCGATCTAGGCAGATAGGTCTCATCCTGAGGTTCATCCTAAAATCAAGTATTGTATCAATTGATGCGGAATTGGATTAGAATTTCGTGATTGAAATTCGGTCAATTCTCTCTCTAGCACCGATCGAAAATTATAAAGGGGAGCCGAATTGGCTTACCTTTCGGTTCTAATTCGGCTGTGGAAAGGCTGAGGAAGTGTTGGGAGGGCTTAGTTTAGCTTGAGGAGGGCTTGAAATGGCTGATTTCAGCTTGGCTGAAATAGGGCACCTTCGGTCCACCGGAGTTGCTTCACTATTCCATCATGTCGACGCTTCTCCAACGGTTCTCGGATTGACTGGAGTTTGCTATCAGATAGCGTCTTCTCCCCGATTCTAAAGAGCCCGACTTTTGTTCAAGTCGAAGCTCTGGTTCGAGCTTTACTAGGAAATGGAGCAGTAGAGAGAGAGAAGTGTTTAGGTGTGAGGAGAATGAAATGGGGATGACCTCTAAAACCCGTGTATTAAATAGGCGAGATTTATTACTAGTATTAATATTTCCATAAATTATTGGTATTAATTCCAATAATTAAATATATATTAATTAATGGCTATTTATGATAACACCTCCCAGGAGGTCACCCATCCTCACACTACTCTAAGGTAAGCACACTTAAATTTGAAATTCTTATGTAATCTAGTTCACCTGAACCAATTTGGTTTTTTTTTTCTATTTTGTCTTAAATTTCTTTTCCAATGTTGAATAAATTCTTTGGATCAACCGAAAATTGTAAATTTTCATTTTGCTTATTTCCAAATGTAAACCGGTTTGGTTTTTCTTATTCGGTTTGACCAGTTCTTTTCCCGGTTTTCCTTAACTCAAATGTGTGGGGTTTACATCTTTGGTCATGAACATGTGATTGAAATGATGGAAGTTAGGAGATATATCTTACACAAGAAGGACACACCCAAGGAATGGAAAGGAATGAGGAGGGGTCATTAAGGAATATTTAGAGATAGAGGATCAATGTAAACCCCGTCCTTTGATAATAAGAAAACAGGGAAAGTAACCGATCATTTTCAAAGAGAAAATTGAGTCGGTTTATAAACCGGAACCGATAAAGAAAGGGCAAACTGAGAAATTTATGGATCCCGAGTGACCTAAAGAGTCACAAAAGTCATGAAAAAAGACTTTAGGATGAATTGGAGATGAAAACCAAACCGGTTCTAGTGAACCGGATTTGAACCGGTTTGAAATACTATTGAACCGGATGCTAATTTATTTTTCTACATGGCATAGAAAAATTCAAATTTGAGAATTGAGGCTACCATTGGATATAGAATGAATTTAGAAAATTTTAATTTTGAAAAACTTGGTCGAATTGGGTCTGAACCGGCTGGTTTAAGCTTTGAACCCGGTTCGGATCTGTCCGATCCGATTCGAAATAATGTCGTCTTCTACCTTCAGATGTCAACACTGTTCACTCACCAGAAAATTGAGTAGCATCGATTAAGATAAAAATTCTTTGACCAGGGGGTTTTAGGCAATGAATGATCGCTATTAAGGCGCCAATCGGATGGCCAAGAAGTCCCTGAGCTTCCTACATAAAGAGCCCCTCCTCATTCATCTCTCCACACCTAAAAACTTCATTCTCTCTCAACTACTCCAATTTTTGGTAAAGCTTGAACTAGAGCTCCGACTTACATTTTTCTGAGTCAAACAAGGTGAGATCAGGTTCTTTAGAACCGAGGAGAAGTCAGCTACACGCCTGTAGTCTTCATTTGCTCTGAGAGTCGCTTGAGAAATGCCCACGTGATAGAACAGTGAAGCAGCTCCAGCGGACCGAAGCTGCCCTGTTTTGGCCGAGTTGAAAACGGCCATTGGAGCCCTCTTCATGTCAAACCAAGCCCTCCCAGTACCCTCCACAACCCTCATACAACTGAATTAGAGCAGAAAGAAAAGCCAATTTGGCTCCTTTTTATAAATTCTGATCGGTACTAGAGAGAGACAACATATCTTTACTGACCAAATTCTCCCTCAATTCGACATGAATTAAGATGATTCTTGATCCTAGGAATAACCTTAGGTTAGGAGCTATCTGCCCAGATTGAAAGCTCAGACCGCCATGCCCTCGACGGAAAGCTTTTGAAGCTTTCTCTCTCTACATTCAATTTTCTGGCGACACTCTGTTTGAGCTCGTTCCAAAATCAAATTGTGCGATTCAAAGTGCAATTGAATCGTATGAAGGTGTAGAAACAATAATCTAACATCAATTTCAACAATTAAACTCATTTGATTAGTCAATTTGATGAAATTAAATTCATATGAGTTGGAAGGTTAAAATTGGGGATTTCAAAAATTCAAGGGGACTAAAGTGCAATTTCATAAAATTGAGGGCCAATTGGGCATGGAAAAGATGTTGAAGGACCAATTGGTCAATTTTTGGAGATTTTGAGGTGAAATTTACCATTTTTGTAATGTAGGGGCAAAATGGTAATTTTAGAAAAGTTGGGGACCAAATTGGAAAATTGGGAAACTCTAACCCCTTTTTTGTAATTTTGAATAAATTGAAGTCCTATGGTGAATTTTAGAAGTTTTTGGACTCAATTTAGGGGAAAATCGGCATTAGGGACCTAAAGTTCAAGAAAAAGAACTTTAGGGATCTAATTACAATTAATTAAAAGTTTGAGTACTTAATCCATTCATGATGAATGAAGGCTATTAGGCCATGGGATAATGAACAAGGATGTTCATATCGTGTAGGAACACAAAGTACCGGGAATGCCAACAAGGAGAAGCTCGCGTGATGGCAAAGAACCGATTAAGAGGAAATCACTACGTTATCGGGTGAGTGGGATTTTTATATCATACCTGGTTGGGATGATAAGCACTTCGAAAATGAAAACCCACTACTAAATGAAATTTTAACCATCACACCTGAATGGAGTAATGTGGAAATTACACGGAAAAAATACTTATCGGTTGTAAGTAGATCATACTCGGTTGGTATGATTAACTTCCTGGAAGGAAGTAGAAAACTTGCTTATCACTTATAAGCGGAGATGTCCTCACATCCAGTTGGTGTGACGGACAAATGAAAAGAATATTTTGTCAGAAGTTCTCTCCCCTGACTATGTGCCATTGCTTAAAATTTTTGGGACACCTTCTTGACGGGAGCTCGAATAGCTCAATTAGGACGAAGTCCTCAATTTTGGAACTTGTGGGCTAATATGCCTGATTTTGAAAATCTTGTACAGTGGGCCCAAGGCCAGTTGGCATGAGCAGGAGCTCGTAAACAAATATGAGTTTAAGCCATGAAAACTTTAAATGAATGATATGTTTGGCCATGATACCAAGATAGGACCGACATACTCGATGGACTAGCAGTAGTGCGACATGACAGGTTGATGGACCAGTCGAGACAAACAGTTGCAGGTCGAGTTAAGGATCAGGGTCGTCGGACCAATGGCACCAAAAATTAAATGTCTTATTAAAAAAATTATTTTTTTGTGCATGCACTGAGTTACGGTACTTTCAAGACACCAAAGAGTGGAAGTGATGCGTCCTAGGGGCTACTGGACAACATGGTGGAAATAAGAACAGATTGTCGTGCTAACAATCAGGGAAGCTCGACGTAGCTTCTTGCGCATGAGACCGGGGTGGGGTCGGGATGAGGTCTCTGTCCTCATATGGACATGGAGTTTCTTTACGGGTTTGAGGGTTAGATGTTGCGTACATCCAAAGTGGACATGCTTCTATCTAGGTGGCCAGTAAAGTCGCTCCAATGCCAGAAGTGGATGTAGTGGACGTGCTGCCCTGCAAATGTGTGTTCCCTTCATGATGAAGGGTGTGTGTTGATTGATAAACACACCAGTTGTGATTAATGATTGAGAAATGGCTATGAAATCCGAGATTTTGAGGATGAATTGTTTTAAAAGAAAATAAAGAGTCTAGCACACTCCAATTCAAACTATTTTTCTAAAAAGTCAAACTTTAAACACCCATTCAATGTGTTGTTGAACTCACCCCCTTCCTTATATCCCTTTTCAGGTAACCAAGGGAAGCCTACCCAAAGACCTTCTGTTAGTCACACCTACAAGACATGTTTGTAAAGTTTAAAATTTCATGCAGTTTTGATTAATGTGATTCTAGGAAAGGTACAAGTTTAAAGGACGCCTTACTTCTCCTGGGTTAAAGAAGGGAGAAACCCTTAATAAATCGGGAAAGTGGCGAGTTGCTCACGGGGATCCGACCAAACCGGGTTGGGGCGTGACAACTTGAGTGGTATCAAAGCATGTTTCCTCGAATACATAATTAAGACTAAAAAATATAGTAACTAATAGAATTAATTTTAAAATTTTCAGAATGATTCCCAAGAAAGGAACCAAGAGAACTAGAGTTGCGGTCTCTAATACTGCCCAACCACCACTACCCGTGGAAACTCCCAAAGGAGCCCAAACAACCCCTCCTGAACTTAGCACAGAATACCAAAGGTTGTACGAGGAGTTCACCCGTGTATTTGGGCAACCTAACCTCGTCCCTAATGCATGCACCAATTCTCGGGTTGAACCAGAGGAAGTGCAATCCCATCCTCCTCCTGTTAACCATCCCTCTCTAGTAGACATCCCCAGAAATCTCATGACCTTCCTTCAACTGGGGTGTAAACCTTTCCACGGAGAGAAAGATATCAGTGCTGCCATGGATTGGCTGGAAAACATTAAGAAGCTGATGGGGATCGTTAGGATACCACTAGAGGACATGGTGATTTTGACAGAATTCTTCCTATTAGGAAGTGTTAAACGATGGTGGGACAATGTCTGGAACTTGCATACCTCCACCCCTACATGGGAGAAATTTGAGACAAGGCATGGGGAGGAGTACTTGGCTCCTCATTTGATTAATGAGAAGAATCAAGAATTTATTCGACTTTGGCAAGGGCTTAACTCCATATTGGAGTACGAAACGACCCTTTGCTCCTGACCTAGCTTGGCCGGTAGAAATATGCCAGCGGTTCATGGATGGTCTCAATATGGACATTTGAGACCGTATGGGAGTACTAGGATGCCCCACAGACCTAGCAGTGATAATTAGTATGGCTCATGAGTGTGAGCGATTGGTGTAGACCCGACACCGTCGGATGGAGTAGATGACCCATAAGGAGGATAGGGGTCAAAATCGTCAGGGAGGACAAAAGGAGCATAATGGTCCAAAATGGGGAAATAGAATGGCATTTCAAATAATAAAGGACATGCCACCACCTTCCCAAAGAATAATCCCCACCTTGCCCCAAGGAAACCTTCGCTGTCCAAGGTGTCAAAGGAACCATGAGGGAGCATACTTGACCTGCTTTGCATGCGGACAAGTGGGGCACTTTGCAAAAGAATGCCCCACTCTTAGGGAGAACAAGTAGAGCAATACACTAGGACCACCTCAAGGGAACCCCAGGAATCCCAGGCCCGACATTACAGCCAGAGTACCAGCTAGGGTATACAACCTCACCCAAGAAAAGTCTAGGAAAGACCCTAGTACTGTAGTTGGTACATCCCAAAACCCTCCCAATTAGTTCAAGCAAAACTTGTAATTGAAAATTTTATTCAATCAAGAAAACATTTCCCCTAAATCTATAGATTTCTTCAATCAAGGTATGTGCAATTATGGGGACAACAGGTCTACGCCTTCTTCGACTTAGGAGCCAAGAGATCCTTCATCAAGGAAGATTTGATTTCAAGGGTAGCCCTAGAACTTACTCCACTAGAACAAAGTCTCAACATCTTCACACCCTTAGGAGAAGGGTTAAATAGGAATAAGCAATTAAAAGGATGTGAGATAAAGATTGGAGGAATCAAACTTGAAGCGGATTTGATTCCATTACCCTTGAAGGAGGTAGAAGTAATCCTTGGGATGGCTTGGTTAAGTAACCATCCGACCATGATGGACTATGGAAAGAAGACAGTGATCTTCCACACTCCCAAGACAAGTGAACTAAACTTCCAAGGTGACCAAAGGAAAGGTGAGGTACATATGGTGTCCCATATGAAAGCCTAGAAAATGATATAGAAAGGTTGTACAGATTTCCTGACTATGGTCATTAACAAAGAGTCTAAAGAGAATAAAATTAAAGACATTCCGGTGGTTAAACATTATGCGAAAGTATTTATAGATGAACTACCCGGGCTACCTCCAAGTCGGCAAGTGGAATTTATCATAGAGATTATCCCAGGAACCAACCCCATATCCCAAGCTCCTTATCGCATGGCTCCACCGGAACTAAAGGAATTGAAGGAGCAGTTACACGAATTATTGGAGAAGGATTTTATATGTCCAAGCTAGTCTCCGTGGGATGCACCCGTCCTATTCGTAAAGAAAAAGGATGGAAGCATGAGATTGTGTATAGACTATAGAAAGTTGAACTAGGTCACCATCAAGAACAGATACCCACTCTCGCGGATTGATAACCTATTCGACCAATTAAAATGAGCAGTTTACTTCTCCAAAATAGACCTTCGATCGGGCTATCACCAACTTATAGTTTCCAAGGATGGAGTTAAAGTAGATCCAGCCAAGGTGGAAGCCATATCAAATTGGAAGTCTAAACCCTGCCCTTTTGAGTAAAGGAAAAACAGGAAAAGAACTAGTAAAATTGAGTAAGAAAACCGAACTAGTTCACGTACTCGATAAATTTGGAACGGGCAATTTGGAAATTTACAACTCTTGGGTGATCCAAAGAGTTCATAAAACCATGGAAAAGAACCTTAGGACAAATTGGAAGAGAAAAACTAGACCGGTTTAGATTAAATGGATCTAATTGGATTGAACTGGTTCATAAACCGAGTCAGTTTATGAACTAGAACCAATAGAGAAAGGGCAAATAAGGAAATTTATGGATCCCTTGTGGCCCAATGAGATTTATAAACCTTGGGAAGGAACCTTAGAACAAAGTAGGAGAAAAAAATCAGACTGTTTTGGGTGAACCAGACCCGAATCGGATTAAAAGGATTTAAGAATCGAGTCAATTTATGAACCAGAATCGATGGAGAGATAGTAAACCAGAAATTTTATGGACACTAAGTGACCTAAGGAGTAATAAAAGTCATGAAAAAGAACTTTAGGGTGAATTGGAGGTGAAAACCAAACCGGTTTAGGTGAATTGGTTTGGACCGGTTTGAACTACTATTGAACCGAATCCTAAATTCATTTTTCTAGGTGGCTTAAATAATTCAAATTTGAGATTTGAGACCACCATTGGATAGAAAATGAATTTAAATAAATTTAGAAATTTTTAGATTTGAAAAACTTGGTCGAATGAGGGGCGAACTGGTTGGTTTAAGCTTCAAACCCGATTCGGATCGGTCCGGTTCGGTTCAGAATAGTGTCATCTTCCTCCTCCAGATGACAGCAATATTCACTCACCAGAAAATTGAAGCAATATCGACGAAGAAGAAATGTCTCTTTTCAATACGTTTCTAGCCATCAATGCCTGTCATAAAGGCACCAATCGGACGACCAAGGAGTCCCGAGCTTCCTATATAAAGACCCCCTCCCCATTCATCCTCTCCACACCTGAAAAGCTCACTCTCTCTTAGTTGCTTAGTTTTCCCGCAAAGCTCAAACCAAAGCTTCGATATAGGGTCTTTTCTAAGCCAAAGAAGGCAAGGTCGACTTCTTTAGAACCGGGGAGAAGTCAGCTATACGCCTGTTGTCTCTATTTCCTCCGAGGGTCATTGGAGAAACGCCGGCGTGATGGAACAATGAAGCAGCTCTAGTGGACCAAAGCTACCCAGTTTCAATCGAGTTGAAATTGGTTATTTCGAGCCCTCCTCTGGCCAAACCAAGCCCTCCCAACACTTACTCAGCCCTCCCACGGCCGAATTAGGACTGAAAGGTAAGCCAATTCGGCTCCTCTCTCTAATTTTCGGTTAATGCTAGAGAGAGAACCGGTAGAATTTCAACGATGAAATTCTAACACAATTTGGCATCAATTGATGTTATTCTTAATTCTAGGATGAACCTCAGGACAAGTGCTATCTGCCCAGATCAAAAGCTCGGACCATCGTGCCCTCACCGGTGAGTAATCGAAGCTTTCTCTCTCTACAGTCCATTTTTCGGCAAAGCTTCGTTTGAGCTCGTTCCGGCATTAAAACTTGCAATTGAAATTTCTAGAGAATCGTATGAACATGTAGAAACTCAATTTCAATAATTGGAAGTGTTTGATTAGTCAATTTGATAAAATCAAATTCTGTTGTGTTAAGAAGTTGGAATTGGGAGAAAATTTGGGGATTTTCGAAAATTTGAAGGACCAAAATGCAATTTCCTAAAATTGAGGGTTAATTGGGTATGATAAAAATGTTAGAGGACCAATTGAGGAATTTTGGGGTGAAACTTACCATTTTTGTGAAGGAAGGGCAATATGGTAATTTTTGAAAAGTTAGGGGGACCAAATTGGAAATTTGGAAAATTAAACCTTTTTTTGTGAAATGGAATAAATTGAGATCCTATGATAAATTTTAAAAAGTTTCGGTACTCAATTTGAGGAAAAATCGTCATTAGGGACTTAAAGTTAAATAAAAATAACTTTAGGGGACCTAATTGCAAATAAATGAAAAATTATTTTTTCTCATTCATTTGGAATGAATAAAGGCTATTAGGCCGAGAGATAATAAAATGGGATGTTCATATCGTATAGGAACACGAGGTACCAAGAACGCCAGTAAGGACAAGTTCGCGTGAATACAAAGAACCGGTCTAGTGGAATTCACGACATTAACGAGTGAGTGGGTTTACTAACATCATACCCGGTTGGGATGATGAGCACAACTTAAAGTTAAAAACCACTTACCGGTTGTGAGTGAGATTTTATATGATACCTGGTTGGGAATGATAAGCATATCGGAATGAAAACCCACTATTATGTGGTATTTTAAACATTACAACTTAGAATAGTGATGTGAAAACCATACGGAAAAACTAATTACCGGTGGTAAGTAAACCCGATTGGTATGATGAAACTTCCTCAGAGGAAGTTGAAAATCCGTTCATCAGTTATGAATGGAGATGTCCTTATACCCGGTCGATATAATAGACAGTTGAAAATATATTTTGTCGAAAGTACTCTCCCTTGACTGTGTGTCAATGCTTAAACTATTTGGGAGACCTTTTTGACGGGAGCTCATATAGCTCTTATAGGCCGGGGGCCTCGATTTTGGAACTTGGGGGCTAATATGCCCGATTTTTAAAATCTCGTACAGTGGGCCCAAGGCCAGTTGGCACGAGCAGGAGCTCGTAAACAAACATGTGTTATATGCCATAAAACTTTAAATAAAGGAATTGTTTGGCCATGGTACCAAGATAGGACCAACATACTCAGTCAACTAGCAGCAATGCAACATGAAAGGTCGATGGACTAGTTAAGACAAACAACTGCGAGTTGAGTTGAGAGTCGGGGCCGTTGGACCAGTGGCACCACAAATTATATGGTATAAGGAGAAAATATTGATTATGCATGCACTGTGAGTACGAGACCATCAAGACGCCCAAGAGGGGTAGTGATGTGCCTAAGAGCACTGGACGACCTCATGGGTATAAGGGCAGTTCGTCGTACCAGTTTACCATCCGAAATTTGGAGTAACACTAAGCACATGAGACCAGTGTAGGGACGAGATGAGGTCTCTATCCTCATACGGACACGAAGAATTAATTTTGGGATTAAGGGTCGGATGTCGCAAACATCAACTCATTCTTAGGATAGAAGTGGATGTACATCTATCTAGGTGGCCGGTAAAGTTGGTCCAAAGCCACAAGTGGGTTAAGTGGATGTGCTGGCCTACGAATGTGTGTTTAACCTTTATGATTAAGGTTGTGTGTTGGGTGATGACACACCGTGATTAAATAAGGAAATGGTGGTAAAACCAAAGATTTTAAATGAAATAATTTTTGAAAGAAAGGAGTCTGGCACACTCCAATACATATCTTTTTTCTAAAAGTTAAAAGTTTTTGAAAACCCATTCACTAGGTAGTCGTACTCACCCCCTCTCTTATACCCTTTCAGGAAATTCTGGAAAGTCTACCCTTAAAGACCATCAACTAAGACGCCTGTGAGACAGGTATGACAATTTTAATTATTATGCAATGTTGATTTATGTTATTCCAAGAAAAGGTGCGGGTTTAAAGGATACCTTACTCTTTATGGATTATAATAAGGGGAAACCCTTTAATAAACCGGGAGAGTGGCGGGTTGCTCACGAGGATCCGCCAAACTGGGTCGGGGCGTGACAACTAGAGTGGTATCAGAGCTTGTTTCCTCAAATACATAATCAAGACTACAAAATATAGTAACTAATAGGGTTTATGTTAAAATTTTTAGATGGCTCCCAGGAGAGGAACCAAGAAAACTAGGAATGGCTCTACTCAACACCCTATCTTGGTAGAAAGATAACCCTAGAAGTTTCCCAAATGCCTAGAGCATGGTAGGAATCTCAAAAGACCAAATGGGGAAGTATCATGGAGAATGGTGCCAGGACCTATTGAGGACACAACTCTAAGTATAAAGGAAGCCAAGCATGAAGCCATAAATGCTAGCAAAGGGGCATATAACCTTATTTGGGAGGACACTTATCAAGAATCCCGTAGCTCCCTAGTTATTTGGTGATCCTTTATGTAATAGGGCCAAAACACCCAACATACTGTAATAATGAAGTACTCTAAATTCCTAAAAACCTTGTCCCTCAAATGATGTGATCTTCAAGGAAGATTGCCCCAAAGAAAGTGACCAAATAAACTTGTACTAAAAACTAAGGAAAAAATGCATCCAAGTTAAGGAAATTGAATTAGGGAATCAAGAAACCTAGAAGGACTATTAGAGTAATCAATTGACAAAGAATACTCCAAAAGAAACTCTAAAGGTATCCAAACATAAGGATAAAGGAACGAGATTATTATGCAAAGAAGACATGACAGGAAAACCGTCATGGTAAGGAGTGTAGGAGAATTTTGGGGTAACTAAACAAGAAACAACCTATTATAAAGTATAATGGAAATAGGACATGAAATAAAGGACTATCCCACACCCCTAGGATTTAGAACAATACTTTCCAAGAATAAACACCCCACAACTATAGGAAATCCGAAAGGATACCATCTCAAGGAACACGACTCCAGCTTGAAATTTCAACCATAGATAGGAGGAAACTTTTCGAGATCACAGCAATATGGCAGGAAGGAAAAAAGGGCCGAAGGTAGGATGTCGATAAAATCATAAATAGAACAAAAAGTAGCTGAAGAGAACTCTCCCTTAAAGAAGAAATTTGCAATAATTTAGGAGAAAAGGAGGGAATGCATCCACAAGAGAAGACAAGTCGAGCGTTTGACGAAAAATGGGATGTCTTTGGATTTCAAGTACGACCTCTTTTGGAAAAAGTAGAGAAGCCAAATTGGAGATTCAGAGCAACATAGCAGAAGTAATCAAATCGTGACAACAAAATAGTCAAAGAAAATAAATGATAGCGTAAGGAAGACTGGGAGGTAGAAAGAATTACACCCAAAAAGGGTCAGTGAGATGGACGTTAAGGACAGGAGTACTCGAGAAACAACTGCCCTAAGAAACTTAAACTAAAAGAATGGTGGAGATGAGGCAGTTAACAAACTAATACATGGGAAAGCCATAATTTGAACTCTAACAAAGAAGAGAGGGGCAGAAAGGCCAAATACTTGGGAAAAGAAGGATGAAAGAAATCCTTAAAAGTACCAAATGCCAAATGAATGACTAAACTTAAGCCAAGAAAAGAATAGGCAAGCCTCTCACATAATTGTCAAGAAATCTTGAAACAAGGAAGATTTGAATGCTCCATAAAGAAATACAATATGAAAGTAAACTTTGGAGGGATGCATATGACTAACTACCCTTGAAGGAATTATTGATGGGTGGATGGACATAATGTGGAGTGCAAGAAACTAACCCTTAATTGGGAAATGTTTCAAAGGAAGTATTATGATGGCCTAGTGTGACCTGCTTGGAGAGAGCAGGAGAACCAAATAATAGGATGAGCATGAAGGACGAGTGATATAGCTACCCAAACGATTGGACCAGAGAAATGGAAAGAAAGAGATAGTTAAAGAATTGGTATTCGAGAAAACCATGGATTTAAACCACAACAAAGAAGGGAGAAATGAAAAGGCCAAAACATTGGAAAGGAAGAACAAAAGAAAATCCTTAAAGAAATCAATAGCCAAAACCAGATTTCTAGTTTAAAGTCTTGAGATGGTTAAGTGAGCCTTACAAAGGATGAACAAGAGATTTTGAAACAAGGAGGATGTGAACCCTCCTTAAACAGAAATAAGTTAACGGGTTAGCATCAAAAGATGCTGTGACAAGTATGAATGAGTGGACAACCCATACTAAGGTAATAAAGTAAAGAATGTTTGAGAAATGTTGGGAAAGTAAGTCCTCCAAATAAGATGTGGCTAAGGAGGAATAACCACAATTGGTAAGACGGGTTATAGTCCACACCCGCACATGAAGCTTAAAGAGTGGATGACCGAGCATAGTGTGGAATGCACAAAATAAAACCAAAAATCGGAAGTATCCTATGTAAGGAATAAGGGATAAAACAAAAGTTGTGGATAGAGAAGGATACAAAGTAAACAGATGCCCTAACATAGATAAGGGTGTGAAGAAAGGGAGAAAGAAACCTTCAAGGAATGATAAGAAGTTTGAGCATGTAGCTCCTAGAATGAAAGTCTCTACCTTGAAGGACATATTAGAGAATGAAATCGTATAAAGGGAACTTACCAAACAAACAATAGACTGAAAAGGGTCAAATGGGAATAATGAACTATGAAATGATTATGAACAAGTAAGAGTAGATTAAGGCCAAGGAAAATCCTTGAGTAAAGGATGTCATTGGAATGAGGATGGACCTAAAAAAGGATGAAGCCCAGCTTGTCGGTAAATTATTGTAAAATCCAATCAATTGGAACCGAAAATACTCAATATGGAAGTTGAGAAAGGACGAGTGAGTAAGGAAAAACTGACACAATTGTGTAAGTTAGAGTTAATAACGGTGAAGGTAGTCGAGGAATACTATCAGAAGAAAAGAGGGATGAAGTTATACAATTCCTGAGAGATTGAAAAATTAGGAATAACCCCGAAGGAGATGTTTTGGAGATATAATGGACATAGAGACAAGATCTAGAAAACGTCATTATGTAAGGGACAAGAAAACCCAACAATCACGAGGAAAATATGACTCAAAATAAGGAAGAGTCAGTTAGTAAGCATGAAAAAGTCAAACATAAAAATTTGGACTGATTTGTAAGGAGCAACGGATGTAGGAAGAGTCGAAATGGGATGAAAAGGTGATGATAAGGAAATCCATGAAAATAAGTACGTAATGCCCTAAAGGAAGTCGAGCTAAGGGTTTCAACGACAAAGCGGATAACTAGACACGAAAATGGTTAGTTATCTTGGAATTCCCAATCTTGAGTACAGAATCTCAAAGGGGAAAATGTTGCTCTAAGCAAAGAGAGATGTGAATCTAAGGATATACCCTTAAGTAAGGTATATCTAGTTATGATAAACTCCATGAAGGGAGTAAATGATATAAAGGAAAAGAAATTCCTTAGGTGATGGATGTAAAAAGGGCTAGTTGGAAGAATAAGAGAAGAGTTTGCATGTTAAGCAAACACCAAATAGATATCAAAGGAAATGATTACTCATGCAAGGTTGCCAATTAAGTTTTGGGGACAAAACTCCTAAAAGGAGGGGAGAGTTGTAAACCCTACTCTTTTGAGTTAAGGAAAATCGGGAAAAGAACCGATCAAATCGAGTAAGAAAATTGAACCAGATCATGTACTCGATCAATTGGGAATGGGAATTTGGAAATTTACAACTCCCAGGTGATCCAAAGGGTTCATAAAACCTTGGAAAAGAACCTTAGGACAAATTGGAAGAGAAAAATCAGACTGGTTTAGATGAACTGGATCTAATTGGATTGAATCGGTTTATGAACCGAGTTAGTTTATGAACAGGAATCGATAAAGAAAGGGCAAACAAGGAAATACATGGATCCCTTGTGGCCCAAAGAGATTTATAAATCTTGGGAAGGAACCTTAGAACAAAGTGTGAGAGA
This sequence comes from Trapa incisa, assembly GCA_030064435.1. NCBI lineage: Eukaryota > Viridiplantae > Streptophyta > Magnoliopsida > Myrtales > Lythraceae > Trapa > Trapa incisa. The sequence goes on from CM057779.1 coordinate 24,939,062, forward strand.
AAAACCAAACTGGTTCGGGTGAACCGGACCTGAACCGGATTAAACCGGTTTAAGAACCGAATCAGTTTATGAACCTGAATCGATAGAGACATAGTAAACCGGGAATTTTATCGACCCTAGGGAGTCATAAAATTCATGAAAAAGGACTTTATGGTGAATTGGAGGTGAAAACTAAACGGTTCAGGTGAACCGTATTCGAACCGGTTTGGACCAGTTTGAACCACTATTGAACCAGATCCTAAATTTATTTTTCTCTATTGATTAAATAATTCAAATTTGAGATTTGAGGCCATCATTGGATAGAAAATGAATTTAGATGAATTTAGAAATTTTTAGATTTGAAAAACTCGGTCGAATGAGGTGTGAACTGGTCAGTTTAAGCTTCGAACCCGGTTCGGACAGGTCCAGTACGGTTCGGAACAGTGTCATCTTCTTCCTCTAGATGATAGCACTGTTCACTTGTTGGAAAATTGAAGTAGCGTCGACGACGAAGAAACGTCCCCGTTCAATACGTTTCCAGCCATCAATGCCTATCATAAAGGCACCAATCGGACGGCCAAGGAGTCCCCGATCTTCCTATATAAAGACCCTTTCCCCATTCATCCTCTCCACACCTGAAAAGCTCACTCTCTCTCAGTTGCTTAGTTTTCCGGCGAATCTCAAAATAGAGCTTCTATATAGGGTCATTTCTGAGCCAAAGAAGGTGTGGTTGGGTTCTTTAGAATCGGGGAGAAGTTAGCTACACACCTGTAGTCTCCGTTTGCTCTGAGGGTCACCGGAGAAACGCCGACATGATGGAACAGTGAAGTAGCTCCGGCGGACCAAAGCTGCCTTGTTTCGGCTGAGTTGAAATTGGCTATTTTGAGCCCTCCTCATGCCAAACCAAGCCCTCCCAACACTTTCTCAGCCCTCCCACGACCGAATTTGGACCCAAAGGTAAGCCAATTCGGCTCCCCTCTACAATTTCCGGCAGGTGCTAGAGAGAGAATATGCATAATTTTGATGATGAAATTCTAACTCAATTCGACATCAATTGATGTGATTCTTGATTCTACGATGAACCTCAGGATGAGAGCTATCTGCCAGATCGAAAGCTCGGACCGCTGTGCCCTCACCGGTGAGTAATCGAAGCTTTCTCTCTCTATAGTCCATTTTCTAGCGAAGCTTCGTTTGAGCTCGTTCCGGCATTAAAACTTGCGATTCAAATTGTTGGAGAATCGTATGAACATGTAGAAACTCAATTTCAACTTTAATTTCAACAATTGGAAGTGTTTGATTGTTCAATTTGATGAAATCATATTCAGCTGTGTTAAGAAGTTGGAATTGAGGGAAAAATTGGGGGTTTTCGAAAATTTGAAGGACTGAAATGTAATTTCCTAAAATTTAGGGTCAATTGGGCATGATAAAAGTGTTAGAGGACCAATTGAGGAATTTTGGAATTTTTGGGGTGAAATTTACCATTTTTGTAAAGGAAGGGCAAAATGGTAATTTTGGAAAAGTTGGGGGACCAAATTGGAAATTTGGGAAATTAAACCCCTTTTTGTGAAATGGAATAAATTGAGGTCCTATGATAAATTTTAAAAAGTTTCAAGACTCAATTTGAGGAAAAATCGACATTAGGGACTTAAAGTTAAAGAGAAATAACCTTAGGCACCTAATTGCAAATAAATGAAATTTTGGTTTTTCTCATTCATTTGGAATGAATGAAGGCTATTAGGTCGAGAGACAATGAACTGGGATGTTCATATCGTGTAGGAACATGAGGTACCGAGAACGCCAGCATGGGCAAGCTCATGTGAATACAAAGAACCGGTCTACTGGAATTCACTGCATGAACGGGTGAGTGGGTTTACTAACACCATACCCGAGTGGGATGATGAGCAAAACTTAAAGTTAAAAACCACTTACCGGTTGTGACTGGGATTTTATATGATACCCAGTTGGAAATGAAAAGCATATCGGAATGAAAACCCACTATTATGTGGTATTTTAAACATCACAACTTAGAAGAGTGATATGAAAACCATACGGAAAAACTACATACCGGTGGTAAGTAGATGATACCCGGTTGGTATGATGAAACTTTCTCGAAGGAAGTTGAAAACCCGTTCATCGGTAATGAGCGGAGATGTCCTTATACCGGGTCGATATAATGGATAGTTGAAAATATATTTTATCGGAAGTGCTCTCCCCTGACGATGTGCCAATGCTTAAACTATTTGGGAGACCTTATTTATGGGAGCTCGAATAGCTCTTATAGGCCGGGGGCCTCAGTTTTGGAACTTGGGGGCTAATATGCTCGATTTTAAAAATCTCGTATAGTGGGCCTAAGGCCAATTGGCACGAGCAGGAGCTTGTAAACAAACATGAGTTATATGCCATAAAACTTTAAATAAAGGAATTGTTTGCGATGGTACCAAGATAGGACTAACATACTCAGTCATTTAGTGGCAGTGCGACATGACAGGTCGACGGACTTGTCAAGACAAACAACTGCGGGTTGAGTTGAGAGTCAGGCCTGTTGGACCAGTGGCACCACAGATTATATGGCATAATGAAAAAATATTGATTATGCATGCACTGTGAGTACGAGACCATCATGATGCCCATGAGGGGTAGTGATGCGTCCTAAGGGCACTAGAGAACCTGGTGGGTATAAGGGTAGTTCGTCGTACCAGGTGACCGTGTGAAATTTGGAGTAGCACTAAGTGCTTGAGACCGGGGTGGGGACGGGATGAGGTCTCTATCCTCATACGGACACGAAAAATTGATTTCAGAATTGAGCATCAGATGTCATGAACATCCACTCATTCTTAGAATATAAGTGGATTTACTTCTATTTAGGTGGCCAGTAAAGTCGCTCCGAAGCCACAAGTGGATTGAGTGGATGTGCTGGCCTGTGAATGTGTATTTAACCTTCATGATGAAGGTTGTGTTGGGTAATGACACATTGTGATTAAATAAGAAAATTGTGTTAAAACTCGAGATTTTAAATTAAATTATTTTTGAAAGAAAAGAGTCTGACACACTCCAATACAAATCTTTTTCCTAAAAGTAAAATTTTTTTTGAAAACCCATTCATTGATTAGTTGTACTCACCCCTTCCCTTATACCCTTTCAGGAAATTTTGAAATGTATACCCTTAAAAACCATCAACTAAGACGACTGTGAGACAGGTATGACAATTCTAAATTATTTTGCAGTTCTGATTTATGTTATTCCAGGACACCTTACATTTTATGGTTTATAATAAGAGGAAACCTTTTAATAAAGCGAAAGAGTGGCAGTTTGCTCACGAGGATCCGACCAAACTGGGTCAGTGCGTGACAGGAAGGCACCAAGTAATCCTACAGAGATAAAGAGTTTCTTAGGTCTAGCAAGATACTACAGATGGTTCATGCATGACTTTTTTAAGATAGCAGCTCCTCTGACTCGGCTCACCAGAAAAGGAGTTGAGTATAAGTGGGATGAAAGTTGTGAGAAGTATTTCTTAGAGTTGAAGACTCGATTGACAACCGCACCGGTACTCTCCCTACCTAACCCTAATACAGGAGAGTACACCGTCTATAGTGATGCATCCGGACAAGGACTCGGATGTGTACTGATGCAATAAGGGAAGGTCATTGCTTATGCCTCGTGACAACTTAAGGTACATGAGAGAAACTACCCAACCCATGATCTAGAATTAGCTACGATAGTGTTTGCCTTAAAAATTTGGCGACACTACCTCTACAGGGTTAAGTGTAGGATATACACTGATCACAAGAGTCTTAAGTATTTCCTAACTCAGAAAGAGTTAAATCTCTGCCAGAGGAGATGGCTGGAATTGGTGAAGGATTACGATCTTGTGATAGAATATCACCCCGAAAAGGCGAATGTGGTAGCAGATTCCTTAAGTCACAAATATCATACCAAGGCGGCAAAAATGAAGGCGAGCTATATACCCTTATTACAACAATTGGGAAGGACGGAGGTGGATCTGGGGATAGACAAGCGGGAGAAGTGCTTATTGGAAAATGTGGTGGTAAGGCCCAATCTAAGCGAGCATATTAAGGCTCAATAGAAGACTGATAAGGAAGACCAAACTTATTTGGATCCGGTTAATAGAGAAACTGTCACGCCCCGACTCGGTTTGGTCGGATCCCCTTGATCAACCCGCCACTCTCCCGGTTTATTAAAGGGTTTCCCCTTATCGTAAACCGTAAAGAGTAAGGCGTCCTTTAAATTTCACCTTTTTCCTAGAATAGCATAATCAAAACTGTATGAAATTTAAAACTTTACATTCCTGTCTTATAGGCATCTTAGTTGACGGTATTTAAGGGGAGGCTTTTCGGGATTTCCTAAAAGGGATATAAGGGAGGGGGTGAGTACGACTACTCAGTGAATGGGCTTTCAAAGGTCTACTTTTAACTTTTAAGAAAAATATTTATATGAAGTGTGCCAGACTCCTTTCTTTTAAAAAAAATCCCTTCATTTAAAAATTTGGATTTTTCCATTATTTCTTAGTTATCGGTGTGTTATTACCCAACACACATCCTTCATCATGAAGGTTACACACATTCGCAAGTCAATATCACTACTGAACCCGCTAGTGGCTACGAAGCGACTTTTCCTACCACCCAAATAGAAGTACAACCACTTCTACCCTAGGAATGAATGGATGTACGTGACATCCGACCCACAATCCCAAAATCACTTCTTCGTGTTCGTATGAGGATAGAGACCTCATCCTGTCCCCACCCCGGTCTCATGCGCTTGGTGCTAGTCCAGATTTCGCACAGACACCTGGAACGACGAACTGCCCTTATAGCCACCAGGTCGTCCAGTGCCCTTAGGACGCATCACTACCCCTCATGGGCGTCTTGATGATCCCGTACTCACATTGCATGCACAAACAATGTTTTCTTATATTGCCATGTAATCTGTGGTGCCACTAGTCCAACGGCCCCGACTCTCAACTCAACCCGCAGCTGTTTGTCTTGACTAGTCTGTCAACCTGTCATGTCGCACTGCCACTAGTTGACTAAGCATATCGGTCCTATCTTGGTACCATGGCCAAACAATTAACTTATTAAGTTTTATGGCACATATATCATGTTCGTTTACGAGCTCCTGCTCGTGCCAACTGGCCTTGGGCCCACTGTACGAGATTTTCAAAATCGGGCATTTAGCCCCCAAGTTCCAAAACCGAGGCCCCTGGCCTATCAGAGCTTATTCGAGCTCCCGTCGAGAAGGTCTCCCAAATAGTTTAAGCATTGGCACACAGTCAGGGGAGAACACTTCCGACAAAATAGGTTTTCACTGTCCATTATACCAACTGGTATAAGGACATCTCCATTCATAACCGATGAACAGGTTTTCATCTTCATTCGAGTAAGTCTCATCATACCAACCGGGTATGATCTACTTACAACCGGTAAGTAGTTTTTTTCGCATAATTTTCACATCACTTTCTCTAAGTGGTGATGATTAAAATACCACTAAATAGTGGGTTTTTATACCGAGGTACTTATCATCCCCTATCAGGTATGATATAAAATTTTCACTCACAACAGGTAAGTGGTTTTTATTTTTAAGTTGTGCTCATCATCCCAACCGGGTATGATGTTAGTAAACCCACTCACCTGTTAATGTCGTGAATTCCACTAGACTGATTCTTTGTATTCACATGAGCTTGTCCTTGCTGGCGTTCCCGGTATTTAATATTCCTACACGATATGAACAAACTTGTTCATTATTACTCGGCATAACAGCCTTCATTCATTAATGAATGAGAAAACCCAAACTTTTAGTTATTTGCAATTAGGTCCCTAAAGTTATTTCTCTTTAACTTTAAGTCCCTAATGTTGGTTTTTCCTCAAATTGAGTCCCGTAACTTTTAAAATTTATCGTGGGACCTCAATTTATTTAATTTCACCAAAAAGGGGTTTAATTTTCCAAATTTCCAATTTGGTTCCCCAATTTTTCCAAAATTACCATTTTGCCCTTCTTTCACAAAAATGGTAAGTTTTTCCCCAAAATTTCCAAAATTCCTCAATTGGTCTTCCAACATTATTTTCATGCCCAATTGACCCTCAATTTCATAAAATTGTATTTTGGCCCCTTTGAATTTCGAAAATCCCCAAATTTTCCCCCAATTTTAACTCTTCAACACTATCAAATTTGATTTCATCAAATTAACCGATCAAACACTTCTAATTATTGAAATTGGAGTTGAAATTGAGTTCCTGTATGTTCATACAATTCTAAGAAACTTTGGATTGTAGATTTTAACGTCAGAACGAGCTCAAACGAAGCTTTGCCGAAAAATAGACTGTAGATAGAGAAAGCTTCGATTACTTACCGGTGAAGGCATGACAATCCGAGCTTTCGATATGGGCAGATAGGTCTCGTCCTGAGGTTCATCCTAAAATCCAGTATTATATCAATTGATGTGGAATTGGATTAGAATTTCGCCATTGAAATTCGATCGACTCTCTCTCTAGAACCGATTGAAAATTATAAAGGGGAGTCGAATTGGCTTACCTTTTGGTACTAATTCGGCCGTGGAAAGGCTGAGGAAGTGTTGGGAGGGCTTGGTTTGGCCTGAGGATGGCTTGAAATGGCCGATTTCAGCTTGGCCGAAATAGGGCATCTTCGGTCCACCGGAGTTGCTTCACTATTCCATCATGTCGGCGCTTATCCAACGATTCTCGTATTAACTGGAGTTTGCTATCAGATAGCATTAGAGAGAGAGAGAGAAGTGTTTAGGTGTGAGGAGAATGAAATGGGCGAGATTTATTACTAGTATTAATATTGCCATAAATTATTGGTATTAATTCCAATAATTTAATTTCGGTATTATTAAATTATTTAAATTAATTCCAATAATTTAATTTAGGTATTAAATTATTGGTATTAATTTTAATAATTCATACTTCCCAGGAGGTCACCCATCCTCACACTACTCTCAAGTAAGCACGCTTAAATTTGAAGTTCTTATGAAATCTAGTTCACCTGAACCAATTTGATTTTTGTTTTTTAGTTTGTCTTAAGTTTCTTTTCCAATGTTTAATAAATCCTTTGTATCAACCGAAAGTTGTAAATTTTCATATTGTTTATTCCTAAATGTAAATCAGTTTGGTTTTCTTATTCGGTTTGACCAATTCTTTTCCTGGTTTTCCTTAACTCAAATGTGCGGGGTTTACAGAAACGAAATCGAACTACGACCTGCGAGGTGATGGAGTGCTAACCTACAAGAGTAGGGTTTGTGTGACTCAAGATAAGGAGTTGAAGAAGTTAATTATGGAAGAGGCACGTGATTCGGTGTATGCGATGCAACCGGGAAGTACTAAGATGTACCGCACCCTCAAATAAGGATATTGGTAGAAGGGCATCAAGAGGGATATTGTGGAATATGTAGCATGATGCTTGTCCTATTAGCAGATTAAAGCGGAGCATAAAAAACCATCAAGACTGCGGCAGCCCTTACCAATTTCGGAATGGAAATGGGAGCACATTACCATGGACTTTGTCACCGGACTACCTGTGAAGAGAAAGGGTCGAGATGCAATTTGGATTATCGTGGATAAACTGACCAAATCAGCCCATTTTCTCCCTATAAGAGTGACGGATACAGTGGAACAATAGGCCATCTTATACATGAGGGAGATAGTAAGACTCCATGGCGTTCCGGTAAGTATAGTATTAGATAGAGATACAAGATTTACTTCAAGGTTCTGGCCAAGCTTACAAAGTGCCATGGGCACCAAGCTCCACATGAGCACGACATTTCATCCTCGGATTGATAGGTAGTCTGAGCGAACCATTCAAACCTAGGAGGATATGCTAAGAGCGTGCATACTCACCATGAACAAAGGCTCAGAGGAATACTTGTGCCTAATGGAATTTGCTTACAATAATAGTTATCAGGCTAGTATTTAGATGGCTCCTTATGAAGCCCTTTATGGACGACCATGTCGTACCCCTCTATTTTGGGAAGAAGCGGGGGAAAGGAAGCTGGAAAGGGCAGAACTAATCGAGGATGCAATGTAGAAAATAAAACTAATCAGGAGTCACCTTAAGACCGTACATGAAAGACAAAAGATTTATGCAGATTGTAAACCCCATCCTTTAGTAATGAGAAAACCGGGGAAAGAACCTATCAAATTGAATCTTTAAACCGAATTGGTCTAAAAACCTGATTGTTAGGGGATGAGCTAATTTGAAAATTTCTGACTCCCATGTGACTCAAAAAGGTTCATAAGCTTGGGCAAAAGAACCCTAGGATAGAATGAGGAAGAAAGACCGAAGCAGTTCAATAGAACCAGGTCTGAACCGAATAGAATTGGTTTATGAACTGAGTTGATTCATTGAACCGGAATCGATAGAGAATGGGTAAACCAAGACGATTATGGATCCTTAAGATTCAAAGAGGTTTATAATCCTTGGGAAGGAACCTTAGAACAATTTAGGAGAGAAAAACCAAATCGGTTCGGGTGAACTGGACCCAAACTGAATTAAACCGGTTTAAGAACCAAGCCTGTTTATGAACCGAAATCGATTAAGAGATGGTAAACTGGGAATTTTATGGACCCCAAGTGACCCAAGGAGTCACAAAAGACATGGAAATGGACTTGTGAAGGAATTGGGGATGAAAACCAAACTAGTTCAGGTGAACTAGATCCGAACCGATTCGGACCAATTTGAACCACTATTGAACCGGATCCTAAATTCATTTTTCTAGGTGGCTTAAATAATTCAAATTTACCACTGGATATAAAAATGAATTTAGAAATTTTTAGATTAGAAAAACTCGGTTGAATGAGGGGTGAACCGGCTGGTTTAATCTTCGAACCTGGTTCGGACCGGTTCAGTCTAGTTTGGAACAGTATCATCTTCTTCCTCAAGATGACAGCACTGTTCACTCGCCCGGAAATTGAAGAAGCATCGGCGAAGAAGAAACGCTTCCATTTGGTACGTCTCAAGTCTTCAATTCCTATCATAACAATGCCAAACAGACGGCCAACGGGTCCCCAAGCTCCCTATATAAAGAGCCACTCTCCATTCATCCTCTCCACACCTGAAAAGCTCACTCTCTCTCAGTTGCTTAGTTTTCTAGTGAAGCTCAAACTAGAGCTCTGATATAGGGTCAATTCCGCCAAAGAAGGTGAGGTTAGGTTCATTAGAACCGGGGAGAAGTCAGCTACATGGTGGTGGCATCCGTTCATTCCGAGAGTTGCCGAAGAAGTGCTGGCATGATCAAACAATGAAGCAGCTCCGGCGAACCGAAACTGTCCTGTTTCGGCCGAGTTGAAATCGGCCAATTCGAGCCGTCCTCAGGAAAAACCAAGCTCTCCTAACACCTCCTCAGCCCTTCCACAGCTGAATTAGGAGCAAAAGGTAAGTCAATTCGGCTCCCCTTTACAATTTTAGATCGTTGTTAGAGAGAGAGTCAGACAAATTTTAATGAAGAAATTCTAATCCAATTTGACATCAATTGATGTTATTCTTGATCCTAGGAAGAACCTCTGGAGGAGAGCTACCTGCCTAGATAGAAAGCTTCGACCACCATGCCCTCACCGGATAGAAATCGAAGCTTTCTCTCTCTACAATCTCTTTTCCGGCGAAGCTTCATTTGAGCTCGTTCTGGCATTAAAATCTGCGATTCAAACTTCCTTAGAATTGTATGAACATGTAGTAACTCAATTTCAACTCCAATTTCAACAATTAGAGGTGTTTGATCGGTCAATTTGATGAAATCAAATTCGGTAGTGTTGAAAAGTTGAAATTGGGGGAAATTTTGGGGAAATTTGCGGATTTTCAAAAATTTGAAGAACCAAAATGTAATTTTCTAAAATTTAGGGTAAATTGGTCATAATAAGAATATTAGAGGGCCAATTGAGAAATTTTAGAATTTTTGGGGCAAAAATTTACCATTTTTCTAAAGAAGGGGCAAAATGGTAATTTTGGAAAAATTGAGGGACCAAATTGGAAATTTGGGAAATTAAACCCCTTTGTGTGAAATTAAATAATTTGAGTTCCCAAGGTAAATTTTAAAAGTTTTGGGACTTAAATTTAGAGAAAAACCCGATAATAGGGACTTAAAGTTAAAGAAACATTACTTTATAGACCTAATTGCAAATATATGTAAAGTTGGATTTTCTCATTCGTTTGGAATGAATGAGGGATATTAGGCTAAAGAATAATGAACAACCATGTTCATTTTCGTGTAGGAGAATGAGGCATCGGGAACGCCGGTCGAGGTCCAGCTTACTAAGGATGGAACCCGACTAAGTGGAATTTCACTACACTATCAGATGAGTGGGATTATATATCATACCTGGTTAGGGATGATAAGTACCCCGATATAAAAATTCATTGTTTAGTGGTATTTTAATCATCACAACTCAGAAAATGATGTAAAAATTATGCAGAAAAAAACTATTTACAGGTTGTAGGTAGATCATACCCGGTTGTTATGATGAGACTTTCTCGAAGGAAGTTGAAAACCCGTTCATCGGTTATGAACGGAGATGTCCTTATACCGGTTGGTATAATGGACAGTAAAAACCTATTTTGTCGGAAGTGTTCTCCCCTGACTATGTGGCAATGCTTAAACTATTTGGGAGACCTTCTTGACAGGAGCTCGAATAGCGATTATAGGCCGAGGGCCTCAGTTTTGGAACTTGAGGGCAAATATGCCCTGTTTTTGAAAAACTTGAATAGTGGGACATAGGCCAATGGACACGAGTAGGAGCTCGTAAAAGAAAACGATATATATATATATATATATATATGTGCCATTAAACCTTAATAAGTGAATTGTTTGGTCATGGTACCAAGGCAGATCCGACATACTCAGTCAACTAGTAGTAGTGCGACATGACCGGTCTCCGAACCAATCAAGTCAAACGGCTACAGGTTGAGTTGAAGGTCGGGACCGTTGGGACAAATGGCACCACATATTACATGGCAATTTAAGAAAACTTTGTTTGCGCATGCACTATGAGTACGGGATCATTAAGATATCCATGAGGGGTAGTGATGTGTCCTAAGGGCCCTGGACGACCCGGTGAGTATAAGGGCAGATCGTTGTTCCAGGTGTCTCTGCGAAATTTGGAGTAGCACCAAGCTCATGAAACCGGGATGGGGACAGGATGAGATCTCTATCCTCATTCAAACATGAAGAATCAATTTTAGGATTGAGGGCCGGATGTTGCGTACATCCACTCGATCTCAAGGTAGAAGTGGTCGTGCTTCTATCCGAGTGGTCGGTAAAGTCGCTCCGAAGCCACTAGTGGGTTCAGTAGTCGTGCTAACTTGTGAATGTGTGTAACTTTCATGATGAATGATGTGTGTTGGGTGATGACACACCATGGTAAATAAGAAATGATGGAAAAACACAAAATTTTAAATGAAGGGATTTTTGAAAAAAAAGGAGTCTGACACACTCCATATAAATGTTTTTCTTGAACGTCAAAAGATATGAAACCCATTCACTGAGTAGTTGTACTCACCCCCTCCCTTATACTCTTTCAAGAAGTCCCAAAAAATCGATCCTTAAAAGACTTGCACAATTAAACGCCTACAAGACAGGTATGATTAATTTAAAACAGACCCGTGTAGGAAGAGACCTAGGAAACTGAAAATGTAATGAGGGAAAGTTACCCTCAATTATTTGACATGTAATTATCTTGGGGACACAACCCCTAAAAGGAGGGGAGAGTTGTAAATCTCGTCCTTTGATAATAAAAAAAACCAGGAAAGAACCAGTCATTTCCAAAGAGAAAATCGAGTCAGTTTATAAACCAAAACTAATAGAGAGAGGGCAAACTGGGAAATTTATGAATCTCAAGTGACCTAAAGAGTCACAAAAGTCATGAAAAGGACTTTAGGATAATTGGAGATGAAAAACAAACCGTTTCAGGTGAACCGGATTAAACCGGTTTGGACCGATTTGAACTACTATTGAACCAGGTGCTAAATTCATTTTTCTAGGTGGATTAGAAAATTTAAATTTGAGAATTGAGGCCACCATTGGATAGAGAATGAATTTAGAAATTTTTAATTTGAAAAACTCGGTCAAATCGGGCCTGAATAAGCCGGTTTAAGCTTTAAACCCAGTTTGGAACAGTGTCATCTTATTCCTTCAGATGACAGCACTGTTCACTCACCGAAAAATCGAGCAGCGCCAGTGAAGATGAAAAGTCTCTAGCCATGGAGTTTCAGGTAATGAATGACCGCCATTAAGGCGCCAATCAAACGACCAAGAAGTCCCCGAGCTTCCTATATAAAGAGCCCCTCCTCATTCATCATCCTCAAACCTGAAAACTCCACTCTCTCCCTACTGCTCCATTTTCTGGTGAAGCTTGAACTAGAGCTCCGACTTAGGCATTTTTTTAGCCAAATAAAGCGTGGTTGTGTTCTTTGGATTTGAAGAGAAGTCAGCTACATGGATGTAGTCTCCATTTGCTCCGAGGATCGTCGGAGAAATGCCAGCATAATAGAACAGTGAAGCAGCTTCGACGGACTAAAGCTGCCCTATTTTGGCCGAGCTGAAAATAGCCAATTCGAGCCCTACTCAGGCAAAACCAAGCCCTCCCAACACCTCCACAGCCCTCATACAACTGAATAAGAGTGGAAAGGTAAGCTAATTTGGCTCCACTCTATAAATTCCAAACGATAGTAGAGAGAGAACTAGAATATCTTTACTGACCAAATTCTCCCTCAATTTGACATGAATTGTGATGATTCTTGATCCTAGAAACAACCTTAGGACAAGAGATATCTGCCTAGATTGAAAGATCAGACCGCAACGCCCCTGATAGTAAACTTTTGAAGCTTTCTCTCTCTACATTCAATTTTCTGGCAAAGCTTCATTTGAGCTCGTTACAGCGTCAAATCGTGCTATTCAAAGTGCAATTGAATTGTATGGAGGTGTAGGAACTCCAATCTAACATCAATTTCAACAATTAAACTCATTTGATCGGCCAATTTGATGAAATCAAATTTGGCTGAGTTGGAAGGTTGAAATTGGGGGAAAATGTGGTGATTTCAAAACTTCAAGGGACTAAAGTGCAATTTCATAAAATTGAGTGCCAATTGGGAATGGAAAAGATGTTGGAGGACCAATTGGTCGATTTTTGGAATTTTTGGGGTGAAATTTACCATTTTTGTAATGTAGGGGCAAAATGGTAATTTTGGAAAAGTTAGGGATCATATTGAAAATTTGGAAAATTACAACCCCTTTTTATAATTTTGAATAAATTGAAGTACTAAGGTGAATTTTAGAAGTTTTTGGACTCAATTTGGGGAAAAATCAGCATTAGGGACCTAAAGTTAAAGAAAAAGAACTTTAGGGATCTAATTGTAATTAATTAAAAGTTTGAGTATTTCATCCATTAATGGTGAATGAAGGCTATTAGGCCAAGTGATAATGAATAAAGATGTTCATATTGTGTAGAAACACGAATTACCGAGAATGTTAGCAAGAACAAACTCGCGTGAAGGCAAAGAACCGGTTAAGAGGAAATCACTACATTATCGGGGGAGTGGGATTTTTAACCATCACTACATACCCGGTTGGGATGATAATCGCATCAGAAATGAAAATCCACTACTAAGTGGAATTTTAACCATCACGCCTAAATGGAGTGATGTGAAAATTATGCAGAAAAACTATTTACCGGTTGTAAGTAGATTATACTCGATTGGTACGATGAACTTCCTAGAAGGAAGTAGAAAACCCGCTTATCGGTTATAAGCGGAGATGTCCTCACACCTGATTGGTGTGACAGACATATGAAAAGAATATTTTGTCGGAAGTGCTCTCCCCTAACTGTGTGCCACTGCTTAAAATTTTTGGGAGACCTTCTTGACGAGGGCTCAAATAGCTCAATTAGGCGAAAGGCCTCAATTTTGGAACTTGAGGGCTAATGTGCTCGATTTTGAAAATCTCGTATAGTGGGCCCAAGGCCAGTTGGCACGAGCAGGAGCTCATAAACAAACATGAGTTTAAGCCATGAAAACTTTAAATAAATGATATGTTTGGCCATGGTACCAAGACAGGACCGACATACTTGATGGACTAGCGGCAATGCTACATGACAGGTTGACAGTCCAGTCAAGATAAACAACTGCAGGTCTAGTTGAGGGTCAAGGCCATTGGACCAATAGCACCAAAGATTAAATGGCTTATGAGGAAAATTGTTATTTTGTGCATGCACTGAGGTACGAGACCTTCAAGATGCCCAAGAGGGGTAGTGATGCGTCCTAGGGGCTATTGGATGACATGATGGAGATTAGGGCAGATTGTCGTGCTAGGGAAGCTTAATGTAGCTTTATGCGCATGAGACCGGGGTGGTGTCGGAATGATGTCTCTGTCATCATACGGACACAAAGTTTCTTTAAGAGATTGAGGGTCGGATGTCACGTACATCAACTCATTCTCAGGGTAGAAGTGGATGTGTTTTTATCTAGGTAGCCGGTAAAGTTGCTCCGATACCACAAGTGGATGCACTGAATTGATAAACACACCAATTGTGATTAATGATTGAAAATTGAGATTTTGGGAATTAATTATTTTAAAAGAAAATAAGGAGTCTCGCACACTCCAATTCAATATTTTTCTAAAAAGTCAAACTTTAAACACTTATTCACTAAGTCGTTGAACTCACCCCCTCCCTTATATCCCTTTTCAGGTAACCAAGGAAAACCTATCCAAAAACCTCTTGTTAGTCACACCTATAAGACAGGTATGTAAAGTTTAAAATTTCATGCAGTTTTGATTAATGTGATTCCAGGAAAGGTACAGGTTTAAATGACACCTTACTCCTCCTAGGTTAAAGATAGGGGAAACCCTTAATAAATCGGGAGAGTGGTGGGTTACACACAGGGATTCGACCAAACCGGGTCGGGGCGTGACAATCAAACTACCCTTTTTCTATTTCACCAGCTCACAAGAGAGAAGAGACATAAGAAAAAATGACAAAGAGCCAATATTGATGGATAGGTGGAAGAAGGGATTAGTCAAGCCAATAAGGCCAAGAGCTCGTCAAGTATAGTAGGCATACCAAGGAGAAAGTATAACACAGTACATAAGAGGCGTTTCCTAAAACCAAAGAAACCAATAAAATTGTGGTGCAAATTAAAGTTGCACCTAAACTAATGATAGAGCCTCTAGTTAAGGTGCCCATAAAGAAAGGAACAACATAAGAGGTTCTCAATGTTAGTGGCGGTGGTGACTAGCCCGAGCCACAAGGATCAATGAAACTCCTATCATAGAATTAACAAGGTATGGATTCCCCCTTGACAATCCAAACACTAAGGGACCTCATTAGGAAAGTGAATCCTAATGTCATTTTCCTAATGGAAATAGAAAATGCAAGAATCAAGACAAAAAGGATCCGTAAACAAATAGGGTGCCATCAAGGTATCAATATACAACCAAGAGTATTGAGTAGGGGCATGGATTTGTGGTTGAAATTAGTAGATATCATGATTGTCTCCACTTCAGATTTCATGATTGAAACATTGATCTAGAGTTAGATACAAATGGTGTGGATTAGAATTATATGGATGTATAGTAGTTGTGAGAATTGGGAAAGGTGCAATCAATGGAACCATGTGATGTAGGTGGTCCAGACTTCTCATGAGCCCCAACTCTTTTTGGGAGACTTTAATGTCACTTAAGATGAGAAATTAAAGAGAGTACCAAAAGAACAGAGAACGATTAAAAAATAGTAGAGTTAATACAGGACATTAGACTGCAAGACTAGGGGTTCAATGGACAGCTTTTCACTTGGACAAATAATAGAGATCATTTGCATACAATTATGGAGAGACTCGATCAAGTACATTTTAGTTCCAATTGGAGACATAACATCCCATTCACTAGAGTAACACACAGAAAGTGGTGTGATCAAACCATGTGTCATTAATAATCAAATGCCACTAGCGACTTGAGAGGGTACCCCTACGGTCCCATTTTGAGGACAGATGGATGACAAATCCTATAAGTCGAGAGGTAATCCTAAATAGTTGGGGACACACTCGCTCACATGCATTAAAGGATGTTGACAGCCACATGAACATATGAGCAAAATACTTAAGCAATGGAGTAGACAAAATATTATGGATGTTGCAAATAAGATAGCCAAACTACAACAATAGATTCAACACATCAATTCAGCCCATTCAAGATCTACACAAATTAGAAAATAACTCAAAGAGGAGTTAAACAAAATGTGGGGAATGGAAGAGGTGTTCTAGAGATAATGGGCGAGAAACCAGTGTCTCAAAGAGGGAGATAGAAATACCAAGTAATTCCAAAATTCCATGATCATCAAGAGAGCCAGAAATTGAATATGAAAAATAAAAAATACTACGGGCAACTTGATTGAAGATGAATGAAACATTAGAGAGGTCTTTTCTAGTTTATTTAAGGAGTTGTATTCTTCAGAAGGATCGTACAACCTCTAGGAGTTGTTGGCAATAGTATCCCCCAATATCTTTGCTACAATGAATGATGATTTAACTAGAATGGCAACAGTAGAAGAGGTTCACCATGCAATCTTTGAACTAGGGCCTACAAAAGTGGCAGGACCGGATGGTTCTAATGAATCCTTCTACCAAAAGCATTAAGACATAGTATGAGTATATATCATGGATGCAATCCAGTAATTCTTTTTGGTAGGTAATCTTTCAAAGGAGATAAATGAAACTGATATAATACTCATTCCAAAGCTTAAGAGTCCAACCGAAATGTCCCAATTTCGACCCATTTCATAGTGCAACTTTATTTATTAATTATTTCTAAAATCCTTATTAATTGTTTAAAGTTATATATTAATGATCTAATTTTCTATAACCAAAGTATTTTTATCTCAATATACATGATAATATTGTAGTTACTCATGAATGCTTCTAGTACTTACAATCCAAAAAGAGAGGAAAACATGAGTGGTGTGCAATAAAACTAGTCGTGATGAAAGCCTATGGCAGGTGGAATGGAATTTTTTAAAACTCTTACTAAGAGGATGGGTTTTCATCATACTTTTGTAATTTGGCTAATGTAATGTGTTACCTCTATGACTTACAGGATTTTAGTAAACGGACATTAATCGGAGGAGATCCACCTAGAGAGAGGGCAAAGACAGGGAGAACTCTCCCCCTACTTATTTATTTTACTAATATACTACCTCTCACACAATTTAAATGCAACAAGAGAAATTAGAACACTAATAGTCTTAAAGATAGGGTGTACATGCCTTGAAATCACACACCACTTTTTTTGTAGAGGATGCCCTAGTGTTTATAGAAGCTAAGTAAATAGATGTCATAGTGTTAAAACACATACTTGAAAAATACTGCTTAGCAATTATACAAAAAATATGAGTACTACAAAATCTTCAATATATTTTAGTGATAATAGTCGGTATAACACTAAGAGTCATATCATGACAATTTTGTAGATACCAGCTAAGGAGCAAAATGACCAGTATCTCAAACTATCTATAACTTTGAGAAGAACTAAGCAATAAACTTTACGGTTCCTTAAGGATAAAATAACCAAAAAGATTCAATAATGGAAATGGGCCCTCCTTTCTCATAGTGGTAAGGAATTTTTAATTAAAGCTACACTCAATATCATTGCATATTATGTAATTAATAACTTCTTATTGCCCCAAGGCTGGTGTAATGGAATTAGTATTGCGATTGTCAGGTTTTGGTGGGGTTGTAATTGTGAGACTAAAACTACCCACTAGGTGTCGTGGGCTAAGCTAGCAGGCCTAAAAGAAAAGGGGATGGAATTGAAAGACCTCTATGATTTTAATAAAGCTATACTCATGAAGCTAGTATGGACACTACTCTAACACACGAACTCCTTACTAGGATGACTACTAAAAGGTAAGTATTTTAATAACTCAGTATTACTAGATGTATGAAAAGGAAGACACCTCATGGCTCTAGTAAAGCCTGTGGACTGGGAAAGATCTCTTGAAAAATGGAGCCATTAGGCAAATAAGTGATGAAGATAAGATCTTAGTATAGAAAGAACGGTGGATATCGCACTTGTCGAATGATAGACGGGTAAACATAGCACAGAGTGATGAATTCCTGCAAATGAAAGTCTGCTCATTAATTTATCATTAATCCAAGAGTTGGCATCTAGAGACCATCATGCCCTTTATTACAACAGAAGAAGAAGTGATTTTCACCATCTATATTCCAAACCCAGCTCGCCTAGATCGAATTATTTAGCCCTCATAAAGTTCAGGTTAGAGGTCGGCATATGCTTACCTAACGCACACCTCCACCGCCACCAGAATCATGTAATTACTTGAAATGTTGATAATCCTAATAAGGCAATCTGACAACTTTTTGGATAATTGTCTCCAAAATGATTTGTTTCACAAAAATATGATATTATTTTTTTTATTAATTATTTAAAATAATAATTAATTTATATAATATTAATAATTCAATAAATTATCATACTATTATTTATTTATTTCAAGATATTAATATTATGTTTAACTCATGTAATTAGATAAAAAAATTTTGAGATGAGAAGTTGTAATTGACCGTAAGTTGGAATGTTATTCAATTGAACATAAATTATTTTGTATAAAATATGAGAAATGTAGACCTATAATAAATAATAATAATAATAATAATAAATATGAAATAATATATTAACGTTATATTTAGATTGAGTAAGTTGGAGTGTACTCAATCAAATGGTTAATAAATTGATAAGTTTGTAAGTGTTATTAAAGATATTCAAGTTATAAATAATTAAAATGTAAATATATTATTATATATTTAATTAAATATTTTAAAATAATTAAATATTTTTAAAATATATCACCATATAATGTATACCAAGATCTAATTTTTTTTAGAATCATAAACGGTAGTAGATTACACATATTTTAACATTTACACTAATAATATCATAATTTATAATTAAATAAATATAATCTTACAAAATTATCAAATATTTTATTTAATATAACAATTTTAATTGTCTTTTTTATGTTTAAAATAAAATAAATATAATTTAGATAATATTTTCAAAAAATTATTCAAATAATAACCGAGCAAATAAAATTAACTATTATAATTTACTTTTGTTTATATACAATAAATAGTTTTATTTAACAACTAAAAATTTATATGTAAAAATACAAAACATAATATACATATATTAATATATAAATATAATATATTAAAACCTTAATATATTTTAAAATAATAACTAAATATAAAAGTAAAACTTAAATAATATAAATATTAAAAAAATTATTATAACCACGTATAATAACTAATTTACAATAAATAAAAACGTTAATATAAATTGATCAATAAATTTAAAATATATTATATAAAAATTATTTAAAAATAAATATTTATAGATGGAACAAAAAAATAAGGTAACTTTTTTTATTATATACAAAAAATAAGAATATTAATGTAATTTAATATTATTTTAATTGAAAAAAAATTAAATTATCTACAAAACTCCAAAAATTGGAGTAATTATATTTTAGTGTTAATAAGGGGTTTGGAGTGGTTTTTTCCTTCAAAAAATTTACCAATTCCTCCAAACTCATCAATACAAACATATCCAAATAGATAATTGAGCCTTAAAGCATGAATGAGATATACATCCTAATGATTCTTACGTGAGATAATTATGCTATATACATAAAATAAATAATATTATTTAAGGATATACTAGAGATAATTTATTTTATATGAGTAACTGCTAAAATGGTACAAATAAAATATAATTTTTTACAAAAACAATAAAAATATAATTTTAATAATAAAAGTGAGAAATTAATTAAAAATATGAAATTAACTAGTAAAATTACTTGTATATCACTTTGATGGTAACCAATTATTAGTTCAACATTTTATATCCAAATTATTATAGATTTGAAACCAACTTCTCAATCTAATAAGATCAACTTTTATATGCATTATAATCATTTAATCATTATCATATTATCAAAACTACTTGAGAAAACTACTTCGAGATAATATGTACATCATCATTACATGCACGAAATGGCAGAAATAGGAGAAATAAAACAATGTAAGAGCTAAATTGAGCATAAAATTTCAAGATAGCTTAGAAAAAAATTATCTAATAGTTTACCATAAGAAAAAGAGAATTATTGTAGTGGTTCTATTACTATCAACTAACAAACTTGAAAAATATAATCCACATCAATTTTGGTAAATTTTAGTAAGATGAGTTCAAAAATCTCATCTAATACATCATTCATTTGTGTTAGAGATGATTACTTTCCCTAAACCTTGATACTAATTTTTTGTATTAACCTAAGGCTCTTGAGTACTACATTAACCGATATTGCTTAGAGTCGTTGATCAATTCATTCTATATGTTTGTGACTGAATATAAAACATTACATAGCATGTCTTTTATTGAAAAAAATTTAAAGATGGAAACAAAAAAAATGGAATGAATGGTCAAAAGTTATTGGGTTATATATCAGTTTTGAGCAAAAAGATCGAATGAACATCTAGACATAAATGTGATCAAACAAATTTTGACTCAAATAATATCCAGTCGTCGGCTCTGGCTTTTAGACCTTCACATTTGAGATGAAAGGAGAATTTTGACACTTCAATTTTCCATTGAGCCTTTGGTTTTCAAGCGGGATGTGTGCTGCTATTTGTGACCATTCCTATTTTTATAGTTGATGCAATAAAGTAAAATAACTAAATAGAGATTTATAGCGTCATTCAAACAAGTAAGATGCTAACAATTTATGCATTCTTATTTTTCAATATTCTAAATAAATATATAATATATGTAGTGGAATTGATAAAAAGGCTTTCCCCTACTTTTATACCATCTTCTATAAGAAATTATTTAAATTAGGGTATTTAATCACAATTTTTAGGTTTTTTCATATATATATATATATATATATATATATACACACTAAAATTTATGTATTTTTTAAATATGTACCAACACCATTTTTGTCAAAATTACATACCAAAAGTGATATGTGAAAAGGAAATATGGTATGTACCATATAATACATGAAAAAAAAGGTAGAAAGTAAATTTCATAAAATATATATAAATATTATACATAGTGTTAAAATTAATTTATTTTATAAATTATTAAAAATCATCCATTTTTAGTATTTGCACTTGAAATTATCAAAATTTTGCTTAAGCAAGTTAATAATCCTTTAAATTATGACTAATGGAACGTGATAAGTTGAAAAGGGAGAAAAGGAGGAGAGTAAGAGGCAAATGAAAAAATGATTTAGATAAAGGGTTTTTGACTGAATGGGCCTAAACACGGACCAAAATCATCCAATAGGCTCAATAGAACAGGCCACTGTATGCCCAAATAAGGCCGATTACAGAAGCCCGTGATGGATCTCCATCGCTTTGCAGACTTGCAGTCAACGGCTGGGCTGCGTGCATCACATTAAATTCCTCTTTTCTCTCTAAGTTATCATGTTATAGGCTACCCCTTGTTGTCTATTACTATACCATGAGTATGACAGTCAACTTGCGCACACATAGGGCAATAGTGTGAGGTGAGGATAATGAAATGGAATGGACCTCATTCATGATAGAGAGACCGCTTGGAGTGGCGGGTAGTAGAGCCTACGCTTTGCACAAGTAAATCAGGCCTAGGCTGGTGTCCCAATCGCCCACTACTGCAAAGGCAAAACTTCATAAGATGCTAAGAGAATTTTGGTATGCCCAGATCATTCTATAATATACCCATAATGAATATGACTAGAATAATACAACTCTAATGGATTGGTGGAATTTTGTTTGGATGGTGAAATTAGTAAATAATTGTATATATAAATTTGTGGGTAAATTAATATAGTGTAATAAATATAATATCAAATTAATCTATAATGTATAAAAAAATGCCTATAAATATTTTCAATTTCTTTCTCATAAACAACTCATCCATTTAATGAATGTTTATCTTATTTGAGAAGGAGCCACAGCAAATTCAGTTCATGATAGAACTTTTCTGGCACTTAAAAAACAAGTTCACAAGCATGTAAGTAAGCCTAACAAGTAGATATTTGGCCAATTATTAATTATTATTTGCCATCATCCCATACCCTAAATCAGTCCACATAGGTGTTGAAGCATGTTCAATTTTGTGTTATTCATGAGGTTTTTCTCGTGCTAAATATATATATAATATGAGAACAATTGTGGATGTGGGTTAAAAGATCACCCACTTGGGCCGGTGGTTTCTCCATAGTTTTCGTGGTCCCAATTTTTTTATTTAAATTATTATCAAGATATTATTAATTATTATTTGACCAAAAAGTATTATTAATTACTATAATTATGAAATAATTTTTAAAAAATAGGCATTCTTTAATTTATGAATATTTAGATATTCCCACCTTTTGATCTATTAATAAAGCGTACAAACACTTTATAATTATTCAAAAGTTTGTAATACTATTATATGGGCCCTCTGTCAAATAAGGAATAAATTATACGAAAGTAGTATGAGGACCCAGGTGTTCTTTCATGATCCTCATTTTTTTTCTTTGCCGGTGTGTTAAAATGGCGATGATTTTAAATGCTTAGAGTATTAAAAAGATTATACATTTTATTAAAATGATTAAACTGATGGCAATGTTTCGTTTCCAAGGTTCCTTCATGTAAAAGTCTTAAATATAGAGTACAAGCTTCCAAAGAGTTATTACTATATTTTTTGCTATGTTAATAAGATTAATAATTTTATAAATATTTTGTATGAATACAAGTTAGTTGAAATTAATAAGACTAAAACAATCAGATTCAACTATGGTAAATGAAATATATATAGAGATATTTTTATGTTCTTGATCGAATTTATATTAATTAAAATTTAATATTTATTTTAATACCAAGTTATTTAATCCATAATAACTTGGGTAACTTAAGACAAAAAATAAAGTAACTATTTAATAGTAATGGCCACACTTTCCCATTGTCATCCTTTAGAAGTGCTATGGCACCACTCCAACCATATACAATAAATATATATACATGTGAATAGTATTAGCAACTTGGGTAGGGCAACACTAAACACAAAGTGGAGAGTGGCCTTGCTGCATCAAATCAAACTGTAGCCCATATATTCTGTGCAAACAAAAAAAACAATTGTAGCCCATACATGGGACCGTCCAAAAGATGGGTTGTGTCAATGGAAAATGGTCTATGGATTATATTATTATATGCATAGACTCCTTTTACCAAGTCAGTGTCATCCGAATTGGCCATAAGATTTATCATCCCAAATGGCCCATCTCGATCAACTTGTTCAAAAAAAGAAATATGGGAATATATCCCATTGGAAAACAAACTTGACTATTCCTATATATATACAAGATGTGCGTGTAATCTTTTCCCCTTGGGGTTCGTATAATGTTATTAGCACCATTGAATCACAAGCCAATTTTAACTTACATATGAAAGGCAGTTCAAATGGGATCTATCAATCGTCCTCGTTTATTTTTGTGGAGAAACAAAACATACTTGAATCCTTGTCGAGAGACGGGTTAGAAATTGACCACAAGATAAGATATGGGCAATAAGATTATGAATAAAAATAAAAATTATAAAAAAATTAGAGGTTAAATTATAATCATAAAAAAATATGAATATAAATGAGATTTAATGTAAGTATAGGTAGTGGTTAAAAAGGGAAATATTCGTAGTAATACAATAAAGTATTGGTCGGAATATGCCCGTTATTTGGAAATTCTGCAAGTTATAGCGGATGGGACAAAATTAATTTTACTAAGTTGTTATTCAGTAATTCCTTTTATTTATCACCTTATTTTATTTGATCTTAATATCAGTGTCTTTTTATGGATTGGCAGAAACAATTTTTAAATATTAGATCTTTTATTATTTAAATCGTGTAATTCCATCTCGATAGAGAGAAAGAGTAAGTATATCTTTAAATATTTTTATTATATAATATATTATATTCTAGTTGGATCAGTCATTTATTGAATAATAAATTTTATTGTAGAAATTTTCGGGATCAATTATTGGAACATGCAAATTAAAAAGGAAAATAAGTTTTAGAAATGTGAGAGACAAAATAGATAACTTGATAGAAATTAAAAATCCAAATAAAAACTTATAAAATAATTTAGTAGTCAAATGATAAATAAGAAAAAATTTGGATAAAAATAGGAAGTTTTTGTTAAATTAAAGAAGCAAAGAGACTAATTGAATTTCATGGCAGAAGGAAAAAAAATAGGAGAACCCTAGGGTTTCAAATATGAGAGTTTGAATATGTAGGGGTAGAATAATAATTTTGTGCTTATTAAGAACTAAAATATAAAATTTGAAAAACTTAACAATTTAAGTGAAAAACTTAGAAATTCTTGTGTATTTTGACAAATATGACATAATATGGATATAACTATAGATAAGTAAAAAAAAATTAATGAATGTGTGTTAATTGAACGAGTTTGTTGATGGGAATCTCAAGTGATTTGGACTTTAGGGATAAAATTGTTATTCTGGGAAAAATTACAGGATAGTATAAAAGTATTAAATAAAGTTTGAAGCTAATCCTGAACATATGATTTGATTTGTGTAGAGTAACCCGACAACAAATAATACGAAAATCACACATTCCGAAATAAAAGAGAAACCGTTGGGATGAACACGTCCCGATTATAAAGGTACGTCTGATTGGAATGTTGTTGTCAATATTTATAGTTTTATGAAAATTGTTGATAGGCTTTGGAAAATATTTTGAGAAACTCACTGAAAAATATGAGATATTCCGGTTCATTTGAGAAACAGATTATGACCCGATAATTTTGGAATATATGGGTATAAACCTAAAAGTTTAAAAATAGGTAATACCCAACCCTTTTAAACAAGTTAGTAACAGAATGATTAAGACTAACATTCAAGCATGAAAGTGGCTAAGACCCATTGTTTATGAAATTGGCTAATACTCACTATTTATGAAAGTGGTTAAAAGGGCTAAGACTCGTTGTTTATGAAACAATTAAGACCCAATATTTATAAAAAGAGACAAAAATTTGATATTTATAAACTAGCTCAAGCAAAAATTTTAGTAACAAGCTAAAAGTATGTATTTAAAAAAAGGGTAATGAAACAATATTTTACAAGTAAATAATACTTGTGTGATGTTTTATAACATTCATGGTCAAATTGATAATGATATTAATAGGGGGATGACCAGTTAGTAAGTCATCCTCCATACACGATTACTTGTACAAAGGTGAATTGGTTCATATGATAGTTACCATCCAACGTCCCCCATTATAAATATGGAAGATTGTGCTAAGGGAATACCCTAGCACACTAATGACTGAGATAGTTGTTTCGGATGATAGTTTCCGTCCAACATTCTCAATTTGTTCCTATTATAAATATGGAAGATTAGACTAAGGGATTACCTTACCCCAATATTGAGTATGCATTGATAGATGCAACTCGGACAATTGGTTTAAATGATAGTTTTCATTCACGTTCTCAATTAGTTCTTATTATAAATATAGAAGATTCTGCTAAGGGAATAACCTAGCACAATATCGAGTGTACATTAAGAGACATCACTCAATTAGTTGGTTCAGATGATCATTCTCGTCTAACATTTGATTCTTAGTATAGGCTCATAAACTTGTACTAATGCTTGAACAATGGATTTAGTAATGAACCACTCTATAAACAAAAATTATCATACCTATAATTGGCATTAAGACAAATTTTAAAATATTTTAAATTAGTTTCTTCATGAGTATGGAAGATTGTGCTAGGGGACGAGAGATACCCTAGCACAATATTGAATGTACATCGAGGGATCTTACTTGATTACTTTATTTAGATGATAGTTATTATCCAATGTATTTAAATTTGGTTCTCATATGTGTCTAAATTATTATGATAAGGGAATACCATAGTACAACATCAAGTGTGCGTCAATAGATGATAGTTTTCATCCAATGTTTGGTGCATAGTATATGCCAATAAGTTATACTAATGCACAAACGTTGGATTTAGGGATAAACTACCATAGAAGATAAATTAACAAACTCCGTATATGCTGTTTTGATTTGCAGCAACATCGAGGCTGTGAACGATTCGATGAGCGGCCTTCGCACTCACTAAGCACAAGGAACTTGGGTTACTAACATGTGGTCCAAGTCAGCTACTCAATTCTCGCGACTTATGTTATTTATTCGTTGTGCAAACTAAAATATACTTTTGTAAATGTTTTAGTTCTGAGTGAAATTTGGTATGTTGTATTTAATCTAAGCCTTTCAGACTATCGGTTCTACTGTAGTGAGCTACCCACTACCATAGGTTTGAGATGACATGGCAGTTGTTACATTAGACTGACCTGTGAATTAGGTCGAGGTGTGACAAGAGTTCCTAGTTGAAATCAGGTATTCAATACCATTTAGTTATCCTGAATTTATCTCAAATCCACCATGATTTTACTATTCACTCACCAATTCCATCACGTCCCCTTCCTCATTAACCCAACCCCGTCCCATTCTTTAGTCTCCCACCGCCAAGTTTAGTTTCCAATCTCCCCCTTCATCCATCCACTCTATCTGACTCTCACATTGCCCCAAGTGGTTATCGTATGGATGTAGTGAGGTTACATGATTAAGGTCACCCTCTTCCCTGGTTCCATCAGTTATGGAGGAGTGGAAGCTAAATGGGTAATCACGACTTCCATCGACTAATTGCTAGAACCATGTTGGATGAGTATCTTGTGGTGTTGGCTGGACTTGGGTCACATTTTGCTGATGTTAGGTTGTCTCTTACCTTCCTTCTACTCTATGGTTTATTCTCTACCCTTCTAACCTTTTTAGCAATTAGGTTATGTTGCTGGCAAATGGAAGTAAGCCCCTCCAGTGCGTAGTAGCACCTAAGTGTAAGGGTCTATAGGTGTGATGTTGTCTCATCTCGAACCTTTATGAAAGACATAATCTTGGGACTTTTCATCTTATTTATATTTCTATTGTGTAGGTCATTTGTGACATTGTAGGATTTGAGGGACAATGTTGGCCCATCTGATTAGAATCAATATTATAGAAGATCCTATTTTAGATTACATAATCAAGATTCTAAGTGCATGCTTTAGGTGCTAAGGGAATGCTAATTAGGGGGATAATCACTGATAGGAGGGTCATCTTGGGTACCACCACTAGTGTGGTGAAATGGACATGAGTCATACGAGTACTCTAGATATTGTCAGCATGGGTGAAAATCCGTTCTCATTTACCTTTGAAAAATGTGAGGAGGGTGCTTGGGTTGTGAGGGAGTGCTCTTGGATAGTAGAAAGGCATAGTCTAAATATAAAACCCGCCTAAATTAAAAAAATAATAATAACAATAATAACAGTAGAGAACAGAAAGAGAAAGAGGAAGTCGTCGGAAAAGATGGAGTCTCCGGCGACTCGAAAATTGCTCTGGTCAGGTCGCCGAGAGCCGCGTCAGAAGCCGAGATTTATGCCGGTGGGTAGCCCGAGCAGTTGCCGACCTCCCTATATAAAGGGCACCCACTCATTCGTTCTTAGCATCCCACAAGCGATCGAAGAAGAAGAATAGTGAGTTTTCCGGCGAGTTTCAAACCAGAGCTCTGACGACGGGCAAAACCTCCACCAAAGGAGCTCCGAAGGGTGGCATTGGAACCGGGAAAGAATCCTCTAGTTCCAGACCTCCTCAAAACAACCAGAGAGTGCTCAGGGAGGTGCGAGGGAGGTCGCACAGTAAAGCTGCTTCAGAGCTTGAAGCAGCGAGCTCCTGCCCGATAACACCTCGCCCCAACTGGCCCTTCCACTGCCCACCATGGCCACCACTAACTACCTAAGGTCCTCCCCAGCACCCCTACAGGCCCCGGTAAGCTCAATTTCGCCTCCCCTCATCAAAATTTCAGAATTTTAGAGCTGCATCGATCGAAATTTCTCTCTTTAAATTCCCGCAGTGCAGCAACCAATTGCAGCAGAACTCAATCCTGCTAGGTTCTCCTTGACTAGCTATAGCCGCCCCCACCTTAAGCTCTGGCCACCGCCTCTTCACCGATAAGAAATGCAACCTTTCTCTCTCTACTGTAACTTTTCCAACAGAGCTCCGACAAGGCATGGAACTTAGACAAATTCTAAAATTCGAAGTGCAAGACGATCAAGGGGAGCTGTAGGAGGTGATTAGCAGCAAGAATTGAAGAAAACAAGGACTTACAGGCTGCCAATTGGACGAGGTAAGATCCGAAGTGTCATATGCTCAAATTGGGGAAGAAGGTGGAGGCCAATTTGGGGATTTTGGGGGACTTTTGTTCAATTTTCAAAAATTGAAGGGCTGAACGGCAATTTCGTAAAATTGAGGGTATTTTCATGAAATTCACCCCAATTGAGGGTCAATTGGGCTAATAGGACAAATTTGGGGCAAAATGGAAAAATTGCAAAGTTAGAGGACCAAAATGCAAATTTTGAAAAGTTTGGGCAAATTGAGGATTTTTCAAAAATTGGAGACCAAATGGTGATCTGACAAAATTAAAGGTCTTTTTATGTAATTCCCTTCCAATTGAGGGTCCGTTGGACAAATTGGATCAAATGGAGGACCAAGTTGTAAAATTTGAAAAGTTGGGGGTCAAATTGTAAATTTTGAAAATTTTGGGGCTAAATGGCAATTTTAGAAAATTAAAGGAAACCAAGGGCAGTGTTGATAAAATTAAGGAGCCAAAGGGATAATTAGAAAATTTAGGGGTCGAATTAAAGAAAAAAAATGGTAATTGAGGAGGAAAAGATGAACGCACAAACCTTGGGGACAAAAGTACAATTAAGGCCAAATATGAAGGCTTATACACAAATACGCAAAGAAGTACAATTCCTTAGTTCAATGCCCTAACAAGGACATCCATGACATGTAGGGATTGACTAATCGAGCACCTACTTCTGAAAGAGGAACTGCGAGGCTAGACTCCGCCGGTGCTGCGACCCCGCCAAAATCACCGAGTGAGTGGGAACCGCTATAACGTTCATTCCGGTTGGAATGACGGTTTAAGATTTAAAAATTTATTTTCTCAGAATTAGTCTCCCCTGACTGGGTGACTCTGCTTAAAATATTTGAGAGCTAATTCTAGGCTCAGGCTCGAGATGCTAGTGGGCCCAAGGTCGGTGGATACGAGCATGGACCCGTCCAAAACAGACATTTGATAGATGAGGCTAAAATACCTGAATAATGGGAACTTGTGTGATACCCATCGAGCCAAACTGAGTTTTCAAGCTTGTTGGGCCGAACCGCTGCTCTGTCGAAGCTGGGTCGTCGAACCTGTTGGGCCAGTATGCGTGGTGGGGCCGAAGCCAAGCTGACAGAATGTTGTGTAAGAGGGCTAAAGATAACAGCTATAACTTAAAAAGCTTATTGATTATGCATGCACCGTGAGGTTTGGGCCATTAGAACACTTGGCATGAGGTAGTGATGGGACCCAAGGACTGTTGGATGACCCATGGAGCATAAGGGCAGTATCATAATTCAGTAGGCCGTGAAGTCGAGGGCTTCCTGCGCATGGAGACCGAGGCAGTAGAGGGAATGAGGTCTCGTCCCATTGAGCGAACATGGTGGAAGAATTTGGGTTTGGGGTCGAACTACTGATATCCGCACAAATTCCGGGTAGAGGCAGGATCTCTCTATTAGGGTGGACGGTAAAGGCGCTCCGGTCCACAAGTGGCGCGGTCGAGGACCATTTTGCGAATGTGTGATCCCTCCTGTGATAGGAGGGCGGTTGTTGATTCTGTGAATGTGTGAAATAACGAAAATAAATTAAATACAAGATAAATTCAAGTAAACTGTTATAGTAAGTTTTCTCTCATTGAGTTGTCGAGCTCACCCCTCTCCCTCTAAACATTTTCAGGAAGGAACACAACTGCTTCGGTTTTTCCCCTCAGACCCAAAACTAGGTACACCATTTCAGAAATTTCAGTTTTGTTAAATTATATCTAGGGAAAGCATGACAGGTAATATGCCTGACTCTCTTAACCCTGAGGAGCCTTCCTTGAGGTTCGAGAGAGTGGCGGGTTGTCCATCAGACCCTGGCCAAATCGGGCCAGGGCGTGACACTAAAACTCAGGGAATGATGTTGATAAGTTATCTAGTATTCAATGGACCACATGCCCATTTGGCTTCAAGTGCATGATCTTTGGAGGAATCAAATTATTGAACTAAATGACTAGAAATTGGGCTCAAGGGTAGATGATGTTATGGAAGTTGGAAATCATCTCTTGGGATGCAACCGAGGCTCCTAATTACGAATCCAGGTAAGGTTAAAGGTAGATGAGCTTGTGCCCCAAAAAACTTGAATAGAAGTTGTTAAGGGGAACCAGATTGGGTCCAATTTTATATGAGAGGCTTATGTCCTATTTTCATCGTGGTTGAATTACTCACACCATCAAGTACTATAAAGATGCCCTTACTGTCGAGAATAAATATGGGCCTTAGATGCGTGCCTCCAATAAGAGCTTTCATGTAGGTACTATCAGTGAGCGTCGTGAGAATCTGAATAGGCATGCACCAAGGGGTTTGCTAAGTCAAATACCTCCCTCTCCATGTACTATCATTCCTTGGTTAATCTGAAATCTAGTATAATTCATTAGGCAACAATTGATGTTGATAAGTCCACAAATAATAGACCTAAGGCCAAGGGGGATGAATATAAAGAGAAGGTGAGAAAGCCCTAATGACATGGGATATGCCTACACAACCTATAGTTATTGAGTAGGTATCAGAATCTAGGGTGCAGAATCCTAAGACAAGATATAACCACACTTGGGAGGCTACACAATGGAGCTCCCATATGAGGATGAGGAGGCAGGGATAAATAAAGCTATTATCCCCT
Source organism: Trapa incisa (assembly GCA_030064435.1). Classification (NCBI taxonomy): domain Eukaryota; kingdom Viridiplantae; phylum Streptophyta; class Magnoliopsida; order Myrtales; family Lythraceae; genus Trapa; species Trapa incisa. Next base: position 24,969,968 of record CM057779.1, read on the forward strand.
ATCAACTAATCGACTCACTCACCAAGCTCTCTCTTAAAAAAAGTCGTGTTATCAAGGATGAAGAGATCCAAGCTACTGCACCCCATGGTAAATGATTATGCATTTGATTGAAAGCTTGTTTATCCATCCTCCTAGAAGGAAGAATTTGAGGGGCTTAAGAACTGTAAGGAAGACCTGTTCCTCGCCATTTACTTCTTGGAGCAAGGGGTAGGGGCCCCAAATACATGAGCCGGTTGAAGTTTCGATCATGGAATGATCATCATATTTGAGTACTACAAGTTATGGATGTGATGGCTTTCTATAATCAACCACATAATGAATATGAAGATGTTAGTATGGAACTATCATGCGCTTGGGTCTACTCTAAGAGTTTGACACTTGAAAGACCTCATTAGGAATAACTCTTCGAATCTCATATTCCTAATGAAAACCAATAATAATTTTCAAATGGTAAATAAGATCTAAAAGCAAATCAAGTACCCGTATGGAAATTATGTTGAGCTCATGGAAGTAGGCGGTGGGCTTGTGGTTTGGTGGAATTCTAAAGGAGTGGAGATCATGAGTGCACACCACAATATCATTGACATCAGATTCATGATGTAATACTCCTGAAACATGATTCAAGCATTCCTAGTGTATGTGTCATGCTCCCATCTGATTTGGTTGGAACCCCGTGAACAACACGCCACCCCCTTTCGTCCAAGAAGAGTCACCACTTCCCAAGACTATGTGTAGTCTGGCGTCATTTCTGACTTTGTTCCTTGGAATAGCATCATACAAAACTTAATAACTTAAAATTTTTAACATACATGACTTAAGGCTTGTTCTCAAAATGTCTTTAAGTGTGTTCTCCTTTCCTAAAAAAGGGTTAAAGGGGAGGGGTGAGTTTCTACAACTCAATAAGTGGTGTTAGGGTGAGTTTTAAAAAAACAACTTTCAAATGACCATTTTAATTCACTGTTATGTGAGTTCCATTCTTTTAACATGTCCCCTTGCTCAGGAGGTGTTTGGCAAATAATCACACACCATTTATCATGAAGAGTACAAACGTTTGTAGGTGCAGTACTCTGACTGTACCCACTTGGGGATCAGAATGCCTTTATCGTCCACCCTTATAAAAGCTCTCCACTTCTACCCCAAGTCTAAGTGAACATTACCCGTCCGACCCTTAGACCTGAATGTATTCCGTGTTTGCTTATGTGGTACGAGAACTCATCCTGACCCTACCCCGGTCTTTGCGTAGGAAGCTACTTCGAGCTTCATGACTCACTCACATGACAATTTGCCCTTAAAAAATCCAGGTCGTCCAACAACACTTAGAACCAATACTACCCCTCTTGGGCGTCTTGATGGTCCTGTATCATAGTGCATGCACAAACAATAGTTTTGGGATTTATAATCCATTATCTTTGGTGCCAATGGCCTCGACTCTCGACTTGGACTCCATAGTTGTTTGTCTGACCGGTCTGTCAACCTAGCCTTGATGCACTACCACTAACCAATTGAGTCTTGTCGGTCTGGGTTCGACATTGTGGCAATTCAAACAATTAGCCCATTATGAAAGTTTTTCATAACTCTTTTAATCATCTTTTATCTACGGGCTCCAGCCCGTGCCCATTGCCATTGGGCCCACTTCACAAGTTTTTCAAAACTAGGATTTAGGCATAATAAGTTCAAAACCGAGGCCTCTGTCCTGTTAGAGTTGTCCCAGCTCTCATCAGAAAAGTCTCCTAAAATATTTAAGCAGTTGCACACAGTCAAGTGAGATATTTTCTAGAAAATGGTTTTCAATGTATAAAGAGGGCATTTATCCCCTTAACTGGGTGTGATGCCAAAAACCTCCACTCACAATTATTTTTCAATTGCAAAAGGTGTGTATCACCACAACTAGGTATGACGTTAAAAGTTTCACTCACCCGATAACTGTGACGTATTCGTCCGAGATGGATTCCCAGTCCTTGTTATGCTTCCATGCACACGTTCTCGTTCAATCCGTTCCTACACGAGAAAAAGTTTGGCATGATAGGCCTCTCATTTCCAAGTATTTGCAATTAGGCCCCAACTTTTTATTTTATTACAATTAGGTCCCTAAAGATCATAATCTTTGACTTTAGGTTCCTAATGCTCAATTATTTTCAATTAAGTCCCTAGGATTTCTAATATCCTCATTGGGTCCTTACTTTTTAAAAATCACCAATTGTGACTTAACTTTTCAAAAATTTTCAATTGGTCCCTTAGCTTTCCAAAAATTTTCAATTGGTCACTTAACTTTCCAAAATTATCGATTGGCCCCAATTTCCCAAAAATGACCAATTGGCCCTCCAATTTACTCTACTTTTCTAATTGACCTTCAATTTTAGAAAAATTGCACAAAGGTCCATCAATTTTCAAAATCCTCAAATTTTCCCACAATTAATCCTTTCCATAGACCCAAATTTGATTTCATCAAATTGACATTTCAAATTATGTTAATTGTTCCTTATCATGGTACTAATTGGTTTCCTCACTTCCCTATGATCTGACCAAGCTTTGAATCATCATTTTTGGGTTTGAAACGAGCTCAAACGAAGATTTGTCAGAAAATTGGATATAGAGAGAAAAAGCTTTAGTAACTTACGGTTGGAGTTACGGTGGTTGCAACTCTCGATTTGGGATGAAAGCTCTATCCACAAGGTCCTTCGAGGATCAAGAGCAGCTACAATTCACGTCCCAAGTTGTGTGAATTTAGTTAGTGAAATTCAAGCTCTTTCTCTCTCTAGAATTAAGTTATTCTGATGTGGGAGGACTAAATTAACTTACACGGTTGTTTTGGGAGGTCGAGTGTAGGCTGGAGAGACTTGAGGAGGGCTTTGTTTGGCCACAAGGGGTCGAGGATGGCCAAATTGAGACTAGGCAGAATAGGGTCCTATGGAGCAACTTCACTATTTGGGCCCATCCGTGCTTCTCCGGTGGTTCTCATGTTGAATGGAGGGCATCATTAGGTAGCTAACTTCCTCCAGAGTCTGTAAGACCTGAATTTACTTTTTGAGGTGGAAAGAAGTGTCCAAATCAGAGCTTTGGTTCGAGCTTCATCGGGAAATCGAACACTTCTTTCTATTCGGATATTTGAGGTGTGAAGAAGACGAATGAAGGGGAACTATTTATATAGGGAGCTTAGGGACACTCGCCTCTACTGGTTTTCATATTGGTTGAGCCCATCCTATTTGGGAAATACTATTGTCAGCGGGAATATTCCCTCGCTGAAAATGGAAGGCGAAATTCTTTTAGGGACATTGAGCCCATAAGTAAAATGAGTAGCGGGGTCGACCAGTAGAGAGTCGAGTTCCGAGAAAATCAAAACTTACTTTATTTTCTCAATTAATGTAAGCTTGGTAGAGTAGAAGAGTCAGTTGGGAGAGGGTTAAACTCCAAGAAATCATTATGTGACGTGTATTCTACATATTCTTGAGCTTTACTTAGTATATACTTGTGATTGTTGATTTGTGACCTAAATGAGGGTCCAAGTGTACCAAAGTGCATTAATGGTAGGAAATGTCGGCACACGGATATTTTTTTACGGAGATTGCTAAATATATACACATGCTTTTTGCATGAATGATAAAGAATGCGATGTATAATTATACTTATTTGTAGATGGCAGAAAATGTCAAGATATCAAGATATTTTTGCATAGATAGCAAGCAATATAGAGAGATATACACATACTATTACATAGTTAACGAAAAATACTAGTATATGAATAATCGAAATCACAATCTCTATATTTATATGATTGCATAGATTTTATAGTAATAGGCGTAAGCTAGTGACTCATATACGGTAATTGTGTTTATGACTTTTGTGACATATATGTACATGTGACTGTTTCTGTGACTTTTGTGACATATATGTCCATTTTATTGTGGTATGTGAATATTTATTATTGATTAATATGATATAAGGTGAGTATAAAATTTGTCGGAAAATATATATATATATGCTTAAAAACTAAGGTGAGAAAATTATAAAAGTAAACTAATATAATAATTTAAGAAAATATTATCCATATATAGTTATTTTGAGTAAAATTTAAGATTATAAACTATAACTTAATTAGATATGTAAACTAATTTAATAAGATACGAGCTTATTATTTTACTAAAATTATTGATACTAAAAGCAGTAAGATTATAAATTATAAGTTTGTACGTCATTATAACTTGAGTTGTGGATATGAAACTATGTAAATAAAGATTTAATATTATATTTATTAGCTTTTATATTCGCGTATAAATTTTTTAGTATAATATTTTATTAAAAAAATTAAAATTAAAATTAAAATTTATAATTATTTTATTATAATATTTAATAATTTCAATATTAATTTAATAAATATACCCACAATTTTAATATTAATTTTAGTATTAAGTGAACGCAACTGTCATTCCTATTGGATTAGATAATAGGAATAGTAAATGAAAATTGATATAAAATATTTTAATAATATAAAAGTATTATTTTAAAAATATTTAATTTTAAAAAATATCATTTAAAATTTTAAAATATTTTACTCAAGTATAAATATGTTATTTTTATTATTAATGATATTAATTTTTTATGTAAATTAAAATATAAAAGAAATTAAAGAAGTCTACAATGGTAGTTAATAGGTTTAGAGGAGCCTCACTCACCGCTTAGGTCCCTTTGGCCGCCTCCCACTAGGGTCAGGATCATTGACCTTACATGTAGTATAGGTACGGATATCAAAAACACGCCATTCATCCCTCCAGCATCTACCGGTCATGAGTATGCTATATGATAATTTTTTACTAAATTATTTATTAAAATATTAAAACAAAGTAATTTAAACATATATATTATATAGAGAGGAACAAGGTTACATTAACAATTTCTGCAATCATCTTCTTGCTTCAATGTGCTACGTGGGCCATTGTTGCCTCTGCATTTTTTTTCGCATAAATGAAACATAATTTCCCGTTCTTATATATTCAGCTGCCTTCTTCAGTACCCGTTGCATTCTTCTCTCCCCATCACCCTCTAATAAACAAACTTTCTCCATCATCTCCATATAGACTGGAACAATGAAGGATGGTGATGATGACCTACCAAGAAGCTATACAAACGTTCATCACCAATGCCTCACCACTCTAAGAGGTCACAACTCGTACGTATCTTCCTTAACCCTTGTCGGAAAATTCCTCTATGCGGGCACTTCAGACAGCGAAATCCGATCATGGGACCGAAGCACTTTTACTTCAGATCACCTCAGCATCGAGAAAATCACAGACAATGCCGTGGCTGTGGGAAAGGGCGCTGTGAAGTCCCTCATAGTTCTCGCTGATAAGCTCTTCAGTGCCCATCAAGACCAGAAGATCCGCGTGTGGAAGGTCACCTCGGATGAATCACAACGGAACCAGAGATACACGAAGCTGGCAACTCTGCCAACTCTCAGCGATCGGGCCCTTAAGGTTCTAGCCCCGAAGAACCAGGTTCAGATTCGACGGCACAAGAAGTGCACATGGGTCCACCATGTAGATGCAGTTTCCTGCCTTGCCATGTCCACTGACGAGTCCCTTCTGTACTCCGTGTCCTGGGACAGGACCCTCAAGGTATGGCGCTTATCGGATTTCAAATGCCTGGAGTCGGTAGCGAATGCGCACGATGACGCTATAAATGTTGTCCTAGCATCTGCAGATGGGAATGTTTATACAGGATCAGCTGACAGAAGAATCAAAGTGTGGAGGAAACTCCAGGGAGGCAAAAGTCACACACCAGTCAATTTACTTGAGAACCACTCCTCTGGGGTTAATGCACTAGCAGTGAACTCTGACGGGTCCATGCTTTGTTCCGGTTCATCTGATGGTGCAATATTTATATGGGAGAAGGATGAGGAAGGTGGGAAGATGGTGGTCATGGCGGCGTCTCTCCAGGGCCACTCGCAGTCGATCCTCTGCTTGGCTTTTGTGTCAGGCATAATCTTCTCTGGCTCTGCAGATAAGACTATAAGAATATGGGTCAGTACTGGAAGAAGCTACTCATGTTTGGCAGTTCTGCAAGGGCATCAAGGACCTGTCAAATGCTTATCAGCAGTAGTAGATCACTATCGTCCATCTGATAGTTTCTTTATTTACAGTGGAAGCTTAGATTGTTCCATTAAGGTGTGGCACATTTTAGTGTCATCATTTTAAAGTGTTACTATTTTATGTTTTTATGTTTTCTCCCTTGCCCTCTTAAGTGATTTCTACCATATTTTCATTCTTATTATCACAGTATGGTCATATTTTATTATTTTTTGTTATTGTCACTTATGGAGTGATGACTATATCTATATATACATTTTTTCACATATAGCAATTGTATTAGAAGTATAACATGTTTGAAGTATTGGAAATACAACCGGAAGACAAATTATCACCTTTATTTAGGTACGACAATAAGTATTTGGGTACAACACATGAATTGGTTTTCCTATTAATGTGAGATATTTGTATGCTATCAAACAGAAATAACTACCTTTTATAAACTCCATTAAATGGACATAGTTCTCAAGGGTCTTGAGCACTTGAACTTTGAGTTGACTCCACCTCTACTGGTCTCCATCTTTGTGTAGATGCACGTAACTCCTATAGTTGCATCATCTTAGCCCCCTCCACCAAAAACCTAATTTTGCAAGTTTAGAAAATGTCTTAAACGAACTATCACAATTCAGATTAATTATATTATGGGACGATCATGTCCAACTATCCTTAAGTTTTTATTGCTTTGGACGACATACTCTCCTCTTATTGTCCAAAAGAATATATGCTTTCAAACAAACTAATATTTCTACCTTTACAAATTATATAATAAGTATAAACTTTCCTATATGTAGTATCTCTACCAAGAATGAAGCAAGCTCTACATGGATTCCACAAATAATATATTATATCCGTCTACTACGTAAATATGGAAATAGTATATGATCCATAGTTTCATATTTCCCATATATATATATATATATATATATATAATAATGAACACATTTAATAATATTCCTATAATGCAAATTAGATCTAACATGCAATGCACTCGACCAAACTCTCCACATAAATTTTCCAACTTTCGGTTCACACTAGATCCACCTAAATTTTTTAACTTACTAGATTCCTTGTATACCTATCCAAACAATTCTAGGAGTACTATGAGAGGTATTGTTGTGCTTATATTTTCTAATGAAACATGCCTAGGTAGTTTTCTCCATTATCTTTCATGTTTTATAACACCAAAATTTTTAAAATCGAGATTTAAATTTAATTGGGTCGAAAATCAATGTTAAACCAGCATTTAAAATCCAAGAACCAGAAATTAGAATTAAATTGAATTGAGAACTAGTTCAAACCTGAACTTGGACAATTGGTAAGTTCACAAAATTACCCCCAAAGAGCCTCATTTGATAAGATATCAAGAATCGTGAAAAGTTCAAGTGAAAACCAGTCCAAATCAAGATAAAACCAATTTAAGGTAAAAATCCCAATTTTTAACAATGATTAAATGGATTGGGAAATGACAATTCTTGATCCCTAAACATAATGAAATATGATAAAGAATTTTTAGAAAAAGAATTAGGCCAAGAATCGGTCGAATCGAAAGTAAATTGGCCAAATAAATGTCAAAATTGATCGAATCGACCAAATAAAAACCAAAATCGATCGAGCCGACTAAGAGCAGATAAACCCCCTGATTTTTTGAAGGAAAAATATAAATCGAAAAATGGAGGTTCCTGTACTCAAATTATATGGAATTGGATAAAAAAATTTAAATAATAAATTTGGCCAAGAATTAACCAAGTAAAAGTTGAAATTGGATGAATCGATCAATTAATTCGTCGAAAACTGGTTCGCTACAGTGCAAACCAGTCGCCGTGCCACGCTAGGTGCACACATGCACTACACATGTGCACGTGTGTGTTGTCTTCTTCATCCAACATTCAATCCGTTTACTCGATCCCAATCCAGAAATAACCTCGCTATGAGGCGATTATCTACCTAGTGCATCCCCCAAGAAAATTAAATGTCATGTGAGGTCTAGCAGGTCACATCTGATCAGCTATGGACATGGCCGAATAGACAACTCATCCCTCGAGACTACTATATAAGTGGTGTCCCTACTCTCACTGGTAGTAGGCCAGAATTCTCTCTGAAAGCTCGGATGCTCAATTTTCTATTGACCTTCAAAACAAAGATTTTCATTTTCTCCTCTAGCATCAAACTTGGCCAAATAGGTGTCATTAGAACTGGGGGATTCACCTTTCGAATCCCACTACTCGAGATCCAACAGAACAGTAACACTACTCCGTTGGTAGAAAATAGAACAACATATTTTGGGGCTCGCTCTGATGGCCAAACGCGACCCAAATTAATGTTGAAAGCTCATATCAATCCCCTCTAGACAACCCCATCGGCTTCAAGCGAAATGTAAGCCTCATGGCCATGAAAAATTTGAGAAGCTTCAATGACCCACTATTTTTTACATCGTTCTATAAATCGGGTGTTACAGGTGACTCCAACTACCACAAAGACAAATTTAGGTGTCTACAAACTTGTGAGAGAGTCAGCTACACAACCCCATTGCCATCGGACATCATCGCTTCTTCTCCGGTGAGTTTTCGATCAGAACCTGACTTTGTGTCTATTTTCTGGTGAGAGTCTGATTGAGGTCAGATTGAAACTCTTCCAACCAAGGCTGACTTGAATGTGATTGTGGGGACCTAGAAAAGGTTTTTGGGGGATTTAAGACGTTGTTTTTAGGAGATAAAAGATTGGGGACTAAATCATAATTTTTGAAAAGGATAGGGGCCAGAAAGCAATTTCATAAAAATAAAAACCTAAATGAGTTCCAATAGTAGGAGTCTAAGGACCTTAATGGAAGCATTAGAAAACTTGGGTACCCAAATAGATAGCCCAGGAGAGGTTAGGGGCCCAAATGAAACTCTAGGAAAGTTTAAAGACCTAAAGGTAATTTTAAAAAGTTGGAGGACCAAAATAGAATTTATGAGAAGTTAAGGACCTCTATTAAACTCAAAAAAGGTCAGAGAACCTAGGGTGAAATAAGATATGAGTTTGAGTAAAAAAATAAGTAAAGAGAAAGTAGAGGGACCAAAGAATAAAGAAATGAATCTTGGGAATCCATAAGTAATATTTGGGAACTTAGAGACCTCAATAAGTGTAAAGTAAATATATGGACCCGAATAAGAAATTTGGAAAGTCTATGGTACAAAATGAAAGATTTTGGATGAGTAAGGGCATAATGGTAACTTTGCCCTACTTAAGGACCAAAATGCAACTTCGAAAAAGTTAAGTATACAAGTGAGAATCTTGAAGAATTTAGACATTTTGGATAATATGATCAAATATAGATATACCTTTTATAGGTGGGATGAAACTACAAAATGGGCTTAGTTAAAGAGGATTAATCCACGCGCGAATCGAGCCAACATAGTCCAAAGAGAAAAACCTTAATTTTGGGAATTTATGGGAGGGTACTAAAATTATCATTTATAACCAAGTCTAATGTATGTTGTATTATTTGGTTAATTGTAGTATAGCTACTACAAGTGATAAAAGTGGACTTCTTCACTAGAGATACTTGGAAATGCACTAGAACAAATGTGTAACAGATACTCACGTGAGTGAGTTTATAGATGACGGGTCCCATTGGACCGATCGTAGTTTCATCCAAGTTTTCTTAATTTAATAATAATAGGAGAGCGTGATAGGTTTTACAAGTGGAACATAAAAATGATGAGCATGTGGTCACATGAATATCAATAAGAACAACAATGGCAATATATAAAAAGATAGAGGTTTTATCTTCTGAATATGAGAACGGGACTAGATCTCACGAGTAGGGTGAGATAGTTAGAAATGGATATATAGGCCTAATGCTAGAGCCATAAAGTCTAAATGGATATATAGGCCTAATGCTAGAGCCATAAAGTCTAAATGGATACTTGCATGGTATAAGTTCTATATGTGAACATAAGTAATGATGGTCAGTGGGCTAATATATTGAACCCCGAGAAATATTAAGAAAGATTATTGCTTATTATGTTAATATATGCTTGCTAAAGAATATGAATACTATGGTCGGTTAAATAGTATAACGTACACCCAAGTAAGGTAAGATCATATGTATGTTATGATTTGGGCGAATGTGTTAGGATGTCGACATGACACTTGGTATATAGGTGATATTGAGCGTATATGAAGGACTGGAAGCATCTGTACAATGGAATAAATATAACTTCTAGATCTTTCCACGAACCCAAGGGAGGCTTATGGCGGGGGTTCAACCATCACTTGTGATCAAGGAGATGGGTCGAGCTAGACCAAAGGATGAGAAATATCTGATGACACATCATCGACATTCATGTGAGGGGGACAATTATCTCGAGATATTCTATGAGAGTGTGCTTCATGCACATACCCCTCATGTCCTGAGTTCATGTGTAAAAAACTCCAACAATTTTATTTATGCATCAAATGTGTGAGTTGTGGAATGGGGTAATAAATTTCCATGGTTGTGAATATGAGATCAAATACCTACAAGATAAAGAAAGTCGTGAAAATAATATAAGTGAATCACCCTAATAAAAAGTAGGTAGAGATTGGGTCGTAAGTCATATCGTATCTCGATGTCAGTAAACACATTCACTGAGTTATGAGCTCACCACATCCCCCAAACCAATTACATGTGTATGTGTGAAGGAGTATAGAAGGTCATACGGTGGTAGTCGCAACATCCAAACACATGCAATCGATAAATAAGACTCGAAAGGCATGTACGAATGTTAATTTTATATTTAATTATCAGATGCTATATTTCCATGGGAAATATTTAGTTGTATTTGGGCACATTACTTTCTTTTATGAAATTTTTAAATTTTCATTGAAATATGTATATTTTATCCTAATTCCTTATGTTATGTCAGTTCTACATGGGTGAAGGTAGCCACCTTAGTAGTATCAATGAGACGTGGTGGGTTACCATGTGCTCCCGGCCCAAGAAAATCAGGTCGAGGTGTGACATGTGCTCTCCCAAGTCCAAATTAGTTTGTGTTTAGTTGGTATGAGAATCTTCTGAATAGGTGTTGCCTCCTAGTCTGAGAGGAATGTGCTCATCCTCTTTAGCCTCCACTCATGAGTTCGTCGGTCTATGAGGGAATAAACTTCGAGGTGACGTCCATCCATAGAGTTCAGATAGTTGTCCAACATGTGTTCTTCTAGTGATGAGACCCAACCATCATCCAAACTCGTATTTGACCCTCACCTCTGACTTGCCATGTGAGACCCTCTAATATGTGTTGTTTTCCTACACATAGGCTCCTCCAAAGCCATCACAATTTAGTCCTTAAAATAGCAAATAAGAAATCAGTATAACAAAAATAATGACTTTATGATACTTCAGCTTAAAGAGAGTCTGTACTAAATAAAATTCGTCAAATTATTTTCATTAATAAGGCAATGTTAAAATTGTGTATATCTTTGAACTCTAATCTCTCTTGCTCTTTCAAGTTAGTTAGTTTGTGTCTATTCACCTAATGAATCTTAAAACTAGTGTCATCTTGTGTCATGCCCTATCTTGATTTTCTGGTCTATTTCGATGACAACCCACCACATCAAATAGATGCTACAAAGGTGGGTATTATCATTATTATAGAACCGAGTGGATGAAATGCTCAGAATATAAAAAAAACTTAAATTTCTTCAATATTCATTTTCACGATGTTAAAAACATATAATAATATAAAACAAGTGCATATAATATCAATTTTTTCTTCCAAAAAACATAAATCCAAGATACAAAGAAAACATTCAAGGGATAATAACATTAATGATAAAATATTTAACCTTTTATTTTGGGTTTGAGATGTATACCTTAACCTCGGGGTTGGAACGTAAGGGTACGGAGTAGTTTATGAAATGCCCTATTATTACCCAAAATATCATGTATAAAATTTCATAATTTAACTATATAGGTATGTATTAATTTCTTGGTAGATTACTTGTTCACAAAATTCTATTGATTTGCTTATTTTTCTCATTTCCATATATTATCACATGCAATTATATCGCAGAAAATCTCATATCATAAAGTTATAATTATATCATGACATATCACATTCATTCATAGCCCATCCATGTTACCCGAGTCCTCACAGACTTGGGGCAATAAGAAAGTATGTGTTGTACTACACACTCACTTGGTATTTATCAAAACTGTATCTTCTCATGGAGATGTAAAGATAGTGCCCTCAAAATATATGTATACCTTGGTTGTCCCGATTAACTATGCACAAGGTATACCTATGCCTCGATCATCCCCTTCCACCCCACATGAGGCATAGTCAGACCTCTCATACGTTCGTGGGTGATATGAGACATCATATCACACACCACTGCCTCCTTTTATCTCAGTCAACCCCAACACTCAATACTACCTCTTATAGGTGTCATATCAAAATCCAATCTATCATACAATTCACAGACATGTCAACATATAATAATGTATCACAAACATGAAACCATAGGCACTTCATCAAGTAACTTAAATAAAACTCTTCACAATCATAAGGTTAACAACATGCACACAACTATAACACTTCATTTCATAGTTTGAAGAAAACTCTTTATCCTTCCCAAGGTATAATTATCTCAACCGACACCTCATTTATCATTATTTCACAAAATATCATATTTAATTCTCAATTTTAGATAAATCATTTTTCTTACATGTTCAACTTAAGAGTCATGCCCCAGCCAGATTCAACCGGAGGGAGTAAGGTTTTGAATAAAACCCTTCTTTATTTTGCAGTAAAAATTTGAAACTTTTTTCTTTAAAAGCATAGTGTACCCCAAAAATAGTTTCATAAATAACTCGATAATGTAGCGGTTGATAAGTAGTAAATATAACTTTTGTACGCAATTCAAGAGGTCTACCTCGAGTTGTGTTCATGAGAAGATGCTCTCATGTTCATACCTCAAGTTTCCTCTACTTTTACCTACAATGGTTTCGGGGAAGGGGAGATCTCACAGCTGAGTGAATGAGGTACTAACGTTGGGCTACTTCATGCCTTACAACTTCAGACATCTCATAAAATCTTATAGCATGGATATTCATTTTTGGGTTAGCAAGATCCTCATTTCCCATTGTTCTATCCAACCCCATGAGACAAGGTCTCGGGCCACCTGTAACCTTGGTCTCACCACTTGTCATGGCTAACTTTCCCTCTAACAGCCTTGCACATGCCTCCTTACACATGCAACTCAATCCTACCTCTTCTCATCGTAGCGATGTAAATGGGATGGTACTCATACATCACCTAGGTGCTCTAAGAAATCTAGAAGAATTGTTTCAATCTTTCCTTATCCTTCATTTCCAATTTTCCTCTACGTTGTCACTATCTCAAAAGGTGTCATGTCAATGCCCACACATATATTGGTATACCTTATTCATAAAGATGAAATTTAAACATATTCACAAGCCATATTTAGGCATATCACATTTCCTTGAGTATGGTCCTAATTTTGACCATCTCTATTCAAGCACAAACATAACTCATCAGATATGATGCAAGTTCAATTCACTATGGGAGATTGGTCCATCTTTTGACCAGCTCCCCTTAGCGATTATAATGCAGCTCCAGGCATATAGGGAGTTTAGTTACTCACCTCAGCAAATAAAATGCAACTCAATGCACATCGGGAGTTTGGTACATCACCCAACCAACTCCCCTTAGCAAAATATAATGAACATCAAGAGTTTAGTCCATTTATCGACCTACTCCCTTCAACAGATATAACAGGAATGAAGCCTCAATTCCATAGCCCTACCATGCGACTATGGTTCATCTATCCCGATCTTTAAGACACTTACCCCAATTTCTTAACTTTTAAAAGGGTATTTATTTAGTGGACATGCAATTATGTCATTTTACACTTCTTATACGAGTTGAAAAAATAAAGCTTAGCAGTTATTTTAGAGAACAGCTAAAAAATCGTAAATGTTTCGGTCGATCCAATTGAACTTGTCGTCATTACTCCCACTCACTGTGTATACTGGAACTTGTTCGTTCTAGCAGGTTTTCCCGTGTATTCCGCCTCAAGGTCCTGGCTTGAGCGATCTCTTAGTTTTTATACAAAGGTCAGAGTATGATCATTTCAAGTACCCCAAATTTCTTTACAATTGTTATATTCGTAACTTCCCTAAGGAGTTATAGTTTTTTCCCCTCGGGCTTGGTTTATTTGTCTCACTTATCAAAAATTAATTTTAAACTAACATTCCTCTAAGGTTGGTTACTATTTGATTAAGATCTTAACCCTTTAAGATTATGCTTGTCTATGTGCTTAAAATTTTCCCATTTACCACTTAGATGCTTTACTTTCCCAAAATTACACTTTTGTCCCTAAGTTGGGCAAAATAACCATTTTGCCTTCTATGCCTTAAAGTCTTTCCTTTTAGATACTAGACATTTCTAAGTATTTCATTTGGGTTCTCAAGTTTCATTGAGTTCCATTATGATCCCTAAAATACATTATAATATTTTCTAAGCCTTATTTCTCATTATTTGCAAAATGGTTCCTAAGTTGGTGGAAAGAGTAGGACATGCATCTTAGTTGACGGTCTTTAAGAGTAGGCTTTCCGGGATTTCCTGAAAGGGATATAAGGGAGGGGGTGAGTATGACTACTCAATGAATGGGTTTTTAAAAGCTTTTGACTTTTAAGAAAATAATTATTATTGGAGTGTGTCAAACTCCTTTCTTTTAAAAAATTCATTCATTTAAAAATTCAGGTTTTTCCACCATTTCTTAGTTACCGGTGTGTCATCACCCAACACACTTCCTTCATCATGAAGGTTACACATATTCGTAAGTCAGTATCATTACTTAACCCGCTAGTGGCTTCGGAGCGACTTTTCCTGGCACCTAGATAGAAGTACGACCACTTCTACCCTGGGAATGAGTGGATGTACGTGACATCCGACCCACAATCCCAAAATCAGTTCTTCGTGTCCATATGAGTACAGAGACCTCATCCTGTCCCCACCTCAGTCTCATGCGCTTGGTGCTACTCCAAATTTCGCACAGACACCTGGAACGACAATCTGCCCTTATACTCACCGGGTCATCCAAGGCCCTTAAGACACATCACTACCCCTCATGGGCATCTTGATGATCCCATACTCATAGTGCATGCACAAAAAATATTTTCTCATATTGCCATGTAATCTGTGGTGCCACTGGTCCAACGGCCCCGACTCTCAAGTCAACCCGCAGTTGTTTGTCTTGACTGGTCCGTCGACCTATCATGTCGCACTACTGCCAGTTGACTGAGCAAGTTGGTCCTATCTTGGTATCATGGCCAAACAATTCACTTATTAAGTTTTATGGCACATATATCATGTTTGTTTACAAGCTCCTACTTATGCCAACTGGCCTTAGGCCCACTATACAAGATTTTCGAAAACTAGCATTTTAGCCCTCAAGTTCCAAAACCGAGGCCCCTGGCATATAAAAGCTATTCGAGCTCTCGTTAAGAAGGTCTCCCAAATAGTTTAAGCATTGGTACATAGTCAGGGGAGAACACTTCCGACAAAAATAGGTTTTTACTGTCCATTATACCAATCGGTATAAAGACATCTTTGTTCATAACCGATGAATGGGTTTTTAACTTCCTTCGAGGAAGTTTCATTATACCAACCGGGTATGATCTACTTACAACCCGTAAGTAGTTTTTCCGCATAACTTTCACATCACTTTCTCTAAGTAGTGATGATTAAAAATACCACTAAGCAGTGGGTTTTCATACCGAGGTACTTATCATCCTCAACTGGGTATGATACATAATCCCACTCACATTCGGTAAGTGGTTTTTATCTTTAAGTTGTGCTCATTATCCCAACTGGGTATGATGTTATTAAACCCACTCACTCGTTAATGCTGTGAATTCTACTAGACCGGTTCTTTGTATTCACGTGAACTTGTCCTTGCTGGCGTTCCCGGTACTTTGTGTTCCTACACGATATGAACATATTGGTTCATTATCCTTCGACCTAAACGCATTCATTCATTCTAATTGAATGAGAAAGTCAAACTTCCATTTATTTGCAATTAGGTACCTAAAGTTATTTCTCTTTAACTTTAAGTCTCTAATGCCGATTTTTCCTCAAATTAAGTCCCGAAACATCTAAAATTTATCATAGGTCCTCAACTTATTCCATTTCAAAAAAAGGGGATTAATTTCACAAATTTCAAATTTGGTCCTCTAACTTTTCCAAAATTACCATTTTACCCTTCCTTTACAAAAATGATAAGTTTTGCCCCAAAAATTCCAAAATTTCTCAATTGGTCCTCTAACATTATTTTCATGCCCAATTGGCCCTCAATTTCATAAAATTTCATTTTGGTCCTTCAAATTTTGAAAATCCCTAATTTTCCCCTAATTTCAACTCTTCAATGCTGTCGAATTTGATTTCATCAAATTGACCGATCAAACACTTCTAATTGTTGAAATTTGAGTTGAAATTGAGTACCTACATGTTCATACAATTCTAAGGAACTTTGAATTGTAGATTTTAACGCCGGAATGATCTCAAACGGATCTTCGCCGGAAATCAAATTATAGAGAGAGAAAGCTTCGATTTCTCACCGGTGAGGGTATGGCAGTCTGAGCTTTCGATCTGGGCAGATAGCTCTCATATTGAGATTCATCGTAGAATCAAGAATCGCATCAATTGATGCCAAATTGAGTTAGAATTTCATCATTTAAATTCGGTCGATTCTCTCTCTAGCACTGGCTGAAAATTGTAGAGAAGAGCCGAATTGGCTTACCTTTCAGTCCTAATTTGGCCATGGGAGGGCTGAGGGAGTGTTGAGAAGGCTTGATTTGGCCTAAGGAGTGCTCGAAATGGCCGATTTCAACTCGACCGAAATAGGACAGCTTTGGTCCGCCGGAGCTACTTTAGTGTTTCATCAGATTGGCGTCTCACCGGCGACCATCAGAGTGAACGGAGACTACAGACGTGTAGCTGACTTCTCTCCAGTTCTAAAAAACCTGATCTCACCTTGCTTGGCTTAGAAAAGACCCCATGTCGGAGCTCTAGTTCGAGCTTTGCCAGAAAATGGAGCAGTTGAGAGAGAATGGAGTTTTCAGGTGTAGAGAGGATGCATGGGGAGGGGCTCTTTAAATAGGGAGCATGGAGACCCATTGGCTGTCTGTTTGGCACTGTTATAGTTGACATTGAAGACCTGAAACGCCCCCAACAGATGCATTTCTTCTTCACTAGCATTTCTTCAGTTTCCCAGCGAGTGAACAGTGTTGTCATCCTAAGGAAGAACATGACACTATTCTGAACCGGTCCGAACCAGGTTCAAAGCTTAAACTGGTCGGTTCTCTCCCTATTCGACCGAGTTTTTCAAATCTAAAAATTTTTAAAATCTAAATTCATTCTTTATCCAATGGTGGCCTCAAATCTCCAATTTGAATTATTTAAGCCACCTAGAAAAATGAATTTAGGATTCGTTCAATAATGGTTCAAACCGGTCTGGACCGTTTTGGATCTGGTTCACTTGAACCGGTTTGGTTTTCATCCCCAATTCCTTCACAAGTCCATTTCCATGTCTTTTGTGACTTCTTGGGTCACTTAGGGTCCATAAAATTCATGGTTTACCATATCTTTATTGATTTTGGTTCATAAACCGACTCGATCCTTAAACCGGTTGAATCCGGTTCGGGTCCAGTTCACCCAAAACTGGTCTGGTTTTTCTCTCCCACTTTGTTCTAAGGTTCCTTCCCAAGGTTTAAGAATTTCTTTGGAGTAAAATGGAGGTGAATTCCTTTATTTTGCCCGATCTCTTATCGGTTCTGGTTAATGAACCGACTCGGTTCATAAACCAGTTCATCCAAACCGGTCTAATTTTCCTCTTCCAATTCATCCTAAGCTTCTTTTCCATAGTATTTTGAACCTTTTGGATCACCTGGGAGTTGTAAATTCCTAAATTGCCCATTCACAATTATCATGTTTGTGAAACGATTCAGTTTTCTCACTTGGTTTGACTGGTTCTCTTCCCGGTTTTCCTTAGATCAAAAGAGCGGGGTTTACAGATGCCCTATTTCTACTAGGTGTAGGTCTGGTACTGTGTGATCTTACCAATAAAGGTAGAGAGAGTGTTAAGAGTCAAAATGTGTGGTGATGGAAAGTTGACTCTCCTAGCTTTTCAAGGAGTCCAAGAACATTGAATTTGGTGGTGGGACGGAGGAACGGTGATCTCTACAACTGCTCTCACTAGAAAATGAAGCTATTCATAATTCAAAGAGAATTCTAATCCAAAACTGACAAGAGGACATCCAAGCTTTATATGGTTGATTCTAGACTTGTGTGGCTATCTATCCAAAACTTTCTTGTAACATTCCATAATTTGTAGCTCTCTAAATGAATTAATTCCCCAAGCAGTGGGTTTTGGATTATCGGATGGGGTTTTCAATGTTTTTTCCGGGTCGGTCGTCTTCCAATCGAGCGAGGAAGACGATATGTGAGAGCGTGCTTGCACGTTTATGTGTCGCACACCCCATGCATGTGGCACATATGTGCACCTATTGTGGCGTGTCGTACGGTTTGCAATGTAGCGAACTAGTTTCTGACAAACTCTTCAATCGGTTCGGTAGTTTCTTGGTTGGTCACCACTTTTTGATCAGCTCTTGGCCTAACAAAAATTTATAAATATTATTTGTTCAATTTCCTATTGAATGGACTCATGAACCTCCCTATTTTGATTTGTTTAGCCCCTTCTAAAAATCAATGATTTTTTTTACTTGAGAGGATCTGAACACGGTTTGAACCGATTACTTCCCGGGTTTTCCTGATCCTTGATATCTAAACTCAGGAGATTCTCTAAGGCCTATTATAACCCATTTATATTGCCTTAAGTCCCATTTATGAACCATATTCTTAACCCATTTTGATTTTGAAATCACGAGTCATATTTTCTTTCATGTTGTAGTCTTAGTTCACAGTTTGTTTTGGCTTGGTTTCCAGTTTGGGAATTCTCGATGTTACATTAACTATTCACTCTCTCATGCTACCCTTTAGCCAAACACAATTCTACTTTATTCTCGTTATAAAAAGTCACATTTCAATGTAATTATATATACTATATATCCATGTAGTTTTTCATTTTATTTCGTTTTCATGTTTGCCAACTCATAATGATATTGATTATATTTAAGAAAACTTGAAAAGAAATATTGGCAGTCTAATCAGACTCGTTAATGATAATCTAACTCACCTTACAGCCAAAACTCGTTCGTCTCGGCTTTTGTTCTAATTTGAGTGGAAAGGCACGATCTTGTGAATGCATGATTTAGGTATGCTACATGAAACATAATCATATACCATGATAAGTTGGAGTTATTACATCGTATTTGTGTTAATGTGAGGATTCTAACTTTGTGGTTCTCTCTCGACACTTGGTCTTGCTTGATATCGGGAAATGGAACCCAGTTGTAGTGCCTTTTTTCCTTATAAGCTCATAATTTACTATCGTATTTGGTTTTGCTTACCCCAACTACCATGTACAACTATTTATTTGTATATTTAAAATATCCAACTTTCAACAAATTACCTTTTACCCTATACTTCTCACAAAGTACCAATTTACCCCTTCTTCTTAAAAGTTTCTCCATTTACGAATTTAACTTTAAAAACATACTACATTTAGTCCATACACTATATTTTAATCATATTTAAGTCCTCAAGTTCCTAAAATTATA
Organism: Trapa incisa; assembly: GCA_030064435.1. Classification (NCBI taxonomy): domain Eukaryota; kingdom Viridiplantae; phylum Streptophyta; class Magnoliopsida; order Myrtales; family Lythraceae; genus Trapa; species Trapa incisa. The sequence continues at coordinate 24,989,774 of CM057779.1, forward strand.
CATTGGCCCCACACTTTTTATTATGTACCATTTACTCCTAAACTTTACAAAAAGTTGTGTTGAGGCCCTTTATCCTTTCAAAGCTTTTAAACTTCACCCCAAACTTGTCTACCTAATATTTTAAGTCCTTACATTACCTTTGTCATCCACTTGGTCCTCTATCTTTCGAAAATCTAATTTTGCCCTCTAAACCTTCCAATATTTGCACTTCAATCCCTCAACTTATTACTTTTCTAAACATGTCATTATGTTTCATAATAATCTACAATAAGACCTTAAATACACTCTTCAGGTCCCATTGGTTATGTTCCAATCAACCATAACCATAACAATATCATTTTCCACCGCATGGGGCCATTCCCCAAAAAATAACACAGAATTGGGTTTCAATTTATACCTCACCAGATAGAGGGTGGTAAAGGTAGGCACTGGTGGAGTTGGAAAGCTAACTGTTTCACAAGCTCAAGGTCACCTTGATCATTCACGGAGGTGGTCGAAGTTACCTAAAATCCCTGGTGTACAAAGAGGTGTTAGAAAAAGAGTATCACTAGAGCAATTGTGGTAAAATGTGGCTATGAGGAATACCTATCACCTGGAGGGCTAATGGGGTTTCGTTGTTGGGGTCGAAAGGAGGTCGTGGGAATTTTGGGGCAATTTTAGACCACCTTAGGGCGAAGGATTTTGCCCTGAAAGAAGTCAGTCTTGGCTCCCCGACGCCAATAGGGAGTGTCACGCCCCAACTCGATTTGGTTGGATCCCCGTGAGCAACCCGCCGCTCTTTCTCGGCACGACCACTAAACCCACTTGTGGCTTTAGAGCGACTTTACCGGCCACCTAGATAGAAGTACGACCACGTCTACCCTGAGAATGAGCGGATGTACGTGACATCCGACCCTCAATCCCAAAATCGATTCTTCGTGTCCATATGAGGACAGAGACCTCATCCCGTCCCCACCTCGGTCTCATGCACTTGGTGCTACTTCAAATTTCGCACGGTCACCTGGAACGACAAACTACCCTTATACTCACCAGATCGTCCAGGGCACTTAGGACGCATCACTACCCTTCATGGGTGTCATGATGATCTCGTACTCATAGTGCATGTACAAACAATGTTTTCTTATTATGCCATGTAATTTGTGGTGTCATTAGTCCAACGGTCCCGACTATCAACTCAACCTGTAGCTATTTGTCTTGACTGGTTCGGAGACCGGTCATGTCACACTACTGCTAGTTGACTGAGAATGTCGGACCAGCCTTGGTACCATGACCATACAATTTACTTATTAAAGTTTTATGGCACATATATCATGTTCGTTTACGAGCTTCTTCTCGTGCCCATTGGCCTATGGCCCACTGTTCAAGATTTTCAAAAATCGAGCATATTAGCCCCCAAGTTCCAAAAACTGAGGCCCCTAGCCTATAAGAGCTATTCGAGCTCCCATAGAGAAGGTCTCCCAAATTTTTTAAGTATTGACACATAGTCAGGGGAGAACACTTCCGACAAAAATATGTTTTCACTATTCATTATACCGACCCGATATAATGACATTTTCGTTCATAACCGATGAACGGGTTTTCAACTTCCTTCGAGGATGTTTCATCATACCAATCGGGTATGATCTACTTACAACCGGTAAGTAGTTTTTTCGCATGGTTTTCACATCACTACTCTAAATTGTGATGTTTAAAATATCACATAGTAGTGGATTTTCATTAAGATGTGCTTATCATCCCCAACCGAGTATGATATGAAATCCCACTCACCCGATCGTGTAGTGAAATTACACTTAGTCGAGTTTCGTCCCTTGCACGCTGGACCTCAACTGGCATTCCCGATGTCTCATTCTCCTACACGAAATGAACAAAGTTTTTCATTATTCTTTGGTTTAATAGTCTTCATTCGTTCCAATAAATGAGAAAATCCAACTTTATATATATTTACAATTAGGTCCCTAAAGTTATTTTTCTTTAACTTTAAGTCACTATTGCTGGGTTTTTCCTCAAATTGAGTCCCGAAACTTTTAAAATTTATCTTAGGATCTCAATTTATTAAATTCCACAAAAAGGGGTTTAATTTCCCAAATTTTCAATTTGGTCCCTCAATTTTCCTAAAATTACCATTTTGCCCTTCCTTAAGAAAAATGGTAAATTTTGCCCCAAAAATTCTAAAATTTATTAACTGGCCCTCTAATATTCTTATCATGACCAATTGACCCTCAATTTTAGAAAATTACATTTTGGTCCTTCGAATTTTCGAAAATCCCCAAATTTCCCCCATTCCCCCCCCCCCCCCCCCCCCAATTTCAACTCTTTAACACAGTCGAATTTGATTTCATCAAATTGATCGATCAAACACCTCTATTAGTTGAGAAGTTAAAATTGAGTTTATACATGTTCATATGATTCTAAGAAACTTTGAATCGCAGGTTTTAAAGTCGGAACGAGCTCAAACGGAGCTTCGTCGGAAAATAGACTATAGAGAGAGAAAGTTTCGATTTCTCACCGGTGAGGGCGCGGCGGTCTGAGCTTTCTATCTGGGTAGGTATCTCTCCTCCAGAGGTTCTTCTTAGGATCAAGAATGACATCAATTGATGTTGAATTGTATTAGAATTTTTTCATTGAAATTCGGTTGACTCTCTCTCTAACACTAATCGGAAATTGTGAAGGGGGGCTAAATTGGCTTACCTTTCGGTCCTAATTTGGTTGTGGAAGGGCTGAGGAGGTGTCGGAAGAGCTTGGTTTGGCCTAGGAGGGCTCGAATTGGTCGGTTTCAACTCGACCGAAACAAGGCAGCTTTAGCTTGCTGGAGCTGCTTCACTGTTCGATTACACCGACACTTCTCCGACGACTCTCGGAATGAATGGATGTCACCATCGTGTAGCGGTTCTAATGAACCCAACCTCGCCTTCTTTAGCTCAGAATTGACCTTATATTGGAGCTCTGGTCCGAGCTTCATCGAAAAACTAAGCAACTGGGAGAGAGTGAGCTTTTCAGGTGTGAAGAGGACGAATGGAGAGGGGCTCTTTATAAAGGGAGCTTGGGGACCCGTTGGTCGTCCGTTTGGCACCATTACGACACGCATTGAAGAGCTTAAACATACCGAATGGAAACATTTCTTTTTCATCGGCGCTGCTTTGATTTTCTAGCGAGTGAACATTGTTGTCATCCTGAGGAAAAAGATGACACTGTTCCAAAGCGGACCAGACCGGTCCGAACCGGGTTCAAAGCTTAAACTGGCTGGTCCACCCCCTCATTCAACCAATTTTTTCAAATCTAAAAATTTCTAAATTCATTTTCTATCCAATGGTGGTCTCAAATCTCAAATTTGAAAATTTTAAGCTACCTAGAAAAATGAATTTAGCATCCGGTTTAATAATGATTCAAATCGGTCCAAATCGGTTCATATCTGGTTCACCTGAATCGGTTTGGTTTTCATCTCCAATTCATTCTCTAGTCCATTTTCATGACTCCTCTGACTCCTTAGGTCATTTAGGATCCATACAATTCCCGGTTTACCCTCTCTTTCTCAATTCGATTCACAAACCGGCTCGGTTCTTAAACTGGTTTAATCCAGTTCGGGTCCAGTTCACCCAAGCCAATCTAGTTTTTCTCTCCCACATTGTTCTAAGGTTCCTTCCCAAGAATTATAAATCTCTTTAAATCACAAGGGATCCAAAAGCTTCTTGGTTTACCCATTCTCTATTGGTTCCGGTTCATGAATCAACTCGGCTCATAAATCGGTTCAAACCCAGTTCTCTTGAACTGCTTCGGTCTTTCCTCCTCATTCTGTCCTAGGGTTCTTTTCCCAAGTTTATGAACCTTTTTTAGTCACATGAGAGTTAGAAATTTTCAAATTTGCTCGTTCCCTAACAATCGAATTTTTAGACCAATTCTGTTTAAGATTCAAATTGACCGGTTCTTTCCCCAATTTTCTCATTACTAAATGATGGGGTTTATAGGGGGACTGTCGGTGTTTGTCTTCAGTGTGGGTGGAAGATGGTCTTTGCACAAGTATGAGGACACCAAAATGTCAAAGGTTGGTGGTCTTAAGGAGGATAATTTTATCTCGAAAAACTTGGAAGATGGAGAGCTATCAAAGAGTTTATCTCTATTTTTAGATTAAAATTTTGCCATCTAAGGCCATGAATTTCGAATTATATGGAGAGTTAGAGTGACGAGTTGTCATCTCAATAACAATTTTATTGCATATGATTTCATCTAAAACTGAGCTCTTTCAGATATTTCTAGGATTTCAGGTTAAATTATCTAGGGGAAACGAAGAGGGTAAAAAGGTAATTATGGAAAATTGGAATTTAAAAATTAAAAAAAGGAAAAATTCATGGTGTGCTGAGTCAGGTTGTCGGATCCTATTTGGCTCCCCTGCCCAACACACATCCGCCACCTCTCCCATCTTTCCCAAAAGAATCATATAGTGTGTTGCTTGAGGATTTTGATCAAATTGACTTAAATTTTGGCCAAATTACATTCTACAAATCCTATGATTGACTTGACAACCTTCCTAGCAGTCTATTCACAAATTAATTGTCATATCTCTTAACCATCATATCAAAATTTAAAATGAAAATCTGAAAATTCGTTCCTGAATTCACTCCCAACACTCGATTGTTGCTAATCTAAATTCTCCCTCACCTGACCACCAAATGACGGGATCTTGGTGTCAAAATGTCGCTAAGGTACTCCTCTTAAGTTCTATGACCGAGTGAATCGAGTCTGAGAGGTAAAATTATAATTTTGGTAAGTTACGGGGTGGTACAAAAATTACTATTTAGAACAAAGTTTGATATGTGCTATATTATTTAGTTATTGTAGTATAGCTACTACAAAAGGTGTGGGCAGACATCTCGACCATAGATACTTGAAAACATACTAGAACAAGCACGTTCCAGATATTCGAGTGAGTGGGTTTATAGATGACAAGTCTTATTGGACCGATTATGGTTCATTATCTAGTTTTTTCTAAATTTAATATGAGTTGAAGAGTATGATAGGGTTCACAAATAGAACATGAAGTATGATGAGTGTGATGTCGCATGAATAGAAGCATGAACTGTGATGTTAATATATGAATAAATCGAGATTTTCTCTAAACCTGAAAATGGGACTAGGTTTTACAAGTTTGGTTAAGTAGTCATATTATATTGTGTGACTATTATTTGTGATATGATTGGGATGGTGTGTAAGACATCGGCATGACACCTAGTACTAGAGTTGATGTGGAGCGTAATAGGGAAGATTGGAAGTGGAGGTACAAGGGAAGAGTTGGCTTCCAGAATCTTCCCACAGGCCTCGAGGGTGGTGTATGGCTAGGGTATAGACATTGCTTATAATCTAGGAGCCATGATAAGTTTGGATCAAAGGATGAGTGGCACATCATCATCATTTATACTAGGGGAATAGTTCATCATGAAATGTTTCCTTAGGAGCGTGAATATATAATGTGCATACCCTCCATAACCCTGAGATACACGTGTGTGAGATCTCGGTAGATACTGGTGGCAAGGCCGCCATGTGTAAAGTTGTGATGATGAATGCATCTTTGACAATAATAAGAGGGAGACAATCATATGTTCCTTGGGAGTGTCTAAGACACACATACCCCTCGCATCGCAAGTGAAATGTGAATTGAACTACTGAGTTAAAGAAATATAAGTTAAAAGACTATTATGAGGAATAGTAAGTAAAAATACTCGTAAAAGATGCAAGTAACGTATCACTAAAAATGTAATAAAAAGATGGAGTGAAGAACGAGTCGTATGTTATGTCATGGTTCGATGTCGATAAACGTATTCACTGAGTTGTGAGCTCAAACTCTCCCCCAAACTATTTACAGGTGTGTATAAAAGAGCTACATATTTTTATGAAACTTTTAAATATTCATTGAATTCTTTAAATTTTCATTATTAAGCCTTTGTCATGTTGGTACTATTTTGGTGAAGTTACCCACCATTGTAGCATTGACGGTAGTGGTGACGCTGTGTGATAACTTTAGTGGTATCAAAACCCACATTTTTAAGGCATGAGATTTTGGGAACAAAATATTTTGGGATGGTTGGAGAAACAGGAATAGTACTAATAAGGTGTTCGTTTAAAACATAAAAGTTTATTAAGAAAGTAAGTAACCAAAACGCAAATAAAAGAATGTAACAATCTTATATAATGGTACAAAGGTAGTACCATGAGAAGTAAATTCTCATAAATGGCCTTTGTGGTACCAAGAGAAATTAAAATAACCAAACTTAGTGAGAATCAAATAAAGATGCAAAAAAAAAAATTATAAGTATGACTCAAAACCTTAAATAATGTTAGATTCTTCCTTAATTAATCAAGCAATGGATGGCACTCATAAATAAGGAAATTATGGGGTAGAAGCCCTGACAAAATAATAATATAATTTATAAAGGAACAAAGTAGTTGTTTTATACCAGACCTACTAGATAGGGTTGGATGGTAAAGAGGTGAGAAGTAATAAGTCCTAGTAACTACTCTTTATCATCTAACACTATCAACTTTGGATTAATACCTCAAATGACATATGGATATAACATACCATAACAAGAGGTGTGGTTAATTGGGTGTGGATGAGATGAAATGACACCCATGTACTATGGATGACCAAGTCATGGTAATTATGTATACGTCAAGAGGCTTATGTGTAAAAATGTGTAAATTACTCCATAAATCTAGAAGGAACTAGATAGTACTATCGTAAGGAAAATGTACCATAATTGAAATTTTTATAAAGGGATGTAAGTTATCATTCTAGAAATTAGTGTCCTACTAAGAAAATCTCAAACATAGTTGTGTACAAGTAACAAGTATAATTTCTTAAATTCTTGAAAATGTCTAAAAATGGTAAATGTCTCATGACTAGAGTGAAAACTAATATGACATGTTTACTTGGAAGTGCAAATATATAACATACATACTTTTCATAGCTCTTAGATGATTGTGTGTGATATCTTAGTGGATATTGAGGTAGGGCCACCATGTGTGAAGTTGTGATAATAAATAAATCATCCACAAAAGTAAAAGTGGGATGGTTATATATGGATGCTCTTTGTAAGTGCTTAAGACACACATACCACCCACACACAGAGTTCTCATGTGTGATAATTCAGGGGTTGATTGTGTGCATTTGATATGTGAATTGTGAAATAAAAATTAAATTATTAAGTTAAAAAAGTTAAAAGAATATTATGAGAAATAGTAAGTAAAAATACTTGTAAATTATTCAAATTAGATATTACTGAAAATATATTAAAAAGATAGAGTGAGCATCATGTTGTAAGTTAGGTAAAAATATTAACTAAGTTGTAAGTCTAGTCATTCATTCAAACCATTTACATATATGTGCAAATAATCATATAAGACACTATATCAACATTACAACAATACTAACATCTAAAAGTATGTAATTGGGAAATATAACTTAAGGAACTTAGATTTTATAATTGTTTATCAGTTGATAAATTTTTGTATGAAATCTACTCTTTCATAATTTTTTATTATAATCCTTTGTTATTTTGATACTATTTGATAAACACACTACTATTGGAGAGTAAGTAACAATCCATTTTTTTTAAATAACTAAAATTTTGCAGGAAAAAAGAAAAGGATAAAGAAAAAAATATAATAATTACCCAAAAAGAAAAAAATATACTAGTAAGTGGGCATGATACATGTGGCCATGATCACAATCTTGAATATGAGGGTTTTTGTTCTCTTGTACATTACAATTGTGTTTTACAACATTCGTCATAATTGTTTTTCATATATGAGTATTAGCTTACAATCTACCATCTATTATTAAACCTTACACTCTAACCTAATTAGAAATAATTAAAATGTAACAGATTTGATAATTTCTTTGATCAAAATAGAAATCCCTCTAAACAAAATACCTAATTCATGTGATAATGTATTATTTGCATGCAATTAATGGGTAATTAAATTATGCAAAAGAGGTCAGCTTTATATAATGGCAAAAGGTGAGGACGCACAAAACAACTAAGCAAGAAATAATTGATTCTCAGACCAGACCATCGCACCTTCCACTAAAAGGTGAAGACTCCATTTCTAAAATAAAGCGTCTGCCTTAAGTTGGATGCAAATACGAACTTTAGCCTAAAGATGGTTTCACTTATCATATCTATATATTCTTTTCCCAGCTTTACAGAAGAGAAGGTGTGGCCAAGCAAATTATCCTTTTAGCATGTGATAATCCCATTATTTAAGCAAGAATAATATTTTATTAGAAAAATAATAAAAGCAAGAGACACCTTTCACACTAATCACAAGTCATAGTCTCGTAGACAGCCACGCAGCCCATCCATAGACCATAAATCATGGACAATTTCTTCAAAATCATGGAATTATGCTATCTACATATAGACCAGATCATTTCCATTTAAATAGTTGAGTCATATTAACAGGTGAGCATCTTAAAAATGGATTTATTAACTCCACAGTTGTGTTTCTCTCGTATAACTAATAAATCTGCAGGAGACCAGCGACAGAAACTAGCATTATTCACCAAACCTTACATCAGATTAAAATTGTGTTTATTCTAGATGATGCATCATAATAGCTTGATTTCTTAAAGAATTTTCTAGTAGAAGTTGGGGAAAAAAGTAGTATTTTGCAAGCTGATGTCACAGTACACTAATTTACTGTCATCTATTGTCAACAAGACCTATAAATGATGGAGAGATTGTCCTATCTAATTACTTGCCCTTACCCTAAAATATTGATATGTACAGTTAGTAATGGCTAATAAAATATTGATCTTATTATATTATTTTTATTATAAATATTATATACCGATAATATATACTACTATACTTAAAAATTATAACTTATAAATATTATAATATATTTAATTTAAATAGTATAATATTTCAATTTTATAAACTAATTTCAGTTATTTAATTTACCCATACTAATATATAAAGTGAATATATTTTCACATTTAATTTTAATATTATATTTAATAATGATATGTATATACGAATATTATTATTAATATTTGAACGAAGTTAATAATAATTTTGAGTTTAGTATTTTTTATTCATATTCGAATAAATTAATAATTGAATTTTTAATTACATTTATACTATATAAAATAATATTATGTTAATATAATATTTACAATTAATATTATAAATTAGGTATAAATAAGTTTAGCAAAAATATATTTTAAGCTATATTTGGATTTGGATTGAGAAGTTTTAAAAGATTAGGAGGTGAGATTTTTAAAGTTTTAAGAGATTTGTAGATGAGATTAGGAGGTAGTAAAATAATAGATTTGAATAAGTAATAAAGTGATATATTTGAATGTATTAAAAATTTTTAATAATTTATTGTTATTAATTTAGATAAAGTGAGTTTAATAATTATTAATTAACAAATTTAAAATATAAATTTATTTTTAATTAAATTATATTAAATATATTTTATACCGTTAATTTTTAATATATAATATCTTATTATATATTTATATTATATAATTTTATATAAAATATTATTAATATATAAATTTAATTAAATTATATAAAAATAAATAAGAAAATAAACAAATAATATTATAAATAATAAATAATATATTAAAATAATTGAAGTATTAAATTACACCATCCCTATCCTCTATGGTAAATTGAGGGGTAGAGGTGATTGTCCACCCCTCCAAACCCCTACATTTAATTTTATCAAACTAGCACTAACAACTAACTCTTCAAATCCATCCAAATCAAACAGTGTTAATACCAAATGAGCACTAATTAGTACACTCCAAATCCATCCAAATCAAACATAGCGTTAATGTAGGGAGTAAACAAAAAAGGAATAGGGGAGAATATGACAGTCAATCATTTTGGAATGACTTCCTATTTTATACCATATCATGAAGAAAAGTGTGTTTCTCTGAGTTGATTCAAGTTCTTGATTTCTCTTGTTACCATGAATAAATGGTAGTTTTTCAGTTCTTTCAGATTTAAACTTGATGACAAAACCCTGTTAGGCAAAAAGAAGAACGAAAAAGAAACATAAACATATCAATATTGTTGCATCTCAATGGACTATCTGTCTAGGAATCAAAACAATAAACACCATTCTTCTCCTTACATCAATCAACTATAGAGGGCATGAGTTTACTCAAAATGCATGCACCCAATGTGCATTTTGGGGTAAACATATATGAGCAAACATAATGACCTTCACTTTGCCTATACAGCCTACCATCAAGCAATTGGGAAGCATAGCTATAAACAATCAGATTGCACCAATCTCTTGTCAGATGGCTACAGATGAATCAATTTTCAGAGTGGCTCTTTTGCTGGAGTACCTGGAAGGCGCGGATACTTCTTTGGTGTGGACTGGCATTTTATACATATGATGGCAGTTCTCTGACCATGTGGACCATGTGATTCGACTGTATAAAGGGCAGATATATCACCATTTCACCATATAAGGGTATGAAACCAGAGGATATATAGAATACTCATAATATCCTCAAATAAAACCAGTACAACATTAACTGTTACAAGGACCAGTAATTACTGAAAATTTGGCAAAAGAAAAGCAACTGGTAATCCATATCCAAATTAAATTCAAGGTTAATTATCATAGGAATTATTCCATTTCCTTGGAAATGTTCAAAAGGATTCAGATATGTAGATCGATAAGTGATGTTCAGAGACAACTCAGATTGGCTTCATGTACCAAAAGCTAGAGAAATTTTTATTTAGCAGTTCTACTGTATCTGTTGGAAGTACAAACCATTAGCAACTGACTTCAGTTTTTCATACATGTGAGTGCAAGTATTCTCCAAGATCATTATAATGAAGAAAGTCTTGGAAGCTTTTTCCCAAAACAATGTTATAGGGTTTTTCCTACATGAAGTAAGTCTTTTATACTATTCCTTTTCTATTAACCTGAGCTTAAAAATAATTTTGCATAACCATTCACACAGAAACCAAAATGTAAGTTGTGGTGAATTAAACATAAATGTACCTAAACAGAGTTGCAGTACAGAAGCACCCATTGAGCGGATTGCTGTGTCTGCAGTTTTGATTTCCACCTGTTTAAATGTGCCAAAAGAGAAACTTTAACACAGAAATCAAATCTTCGTGCTTGAAAGATAAGAAAAATACACGACAAAACTGTTTGAATTTACTAGGTATGGTACTCCTTTCTAGAGAAAGTAATGAGAATAATATAACCTCAGAGTCATGACCCTTTGCAACACAGAAATCATATCTTTGTGCATGAAAGATAAGATAAATACATGATAAAACTGTTTGAATTTACTAGGTATGATGCTCCTTTCTAGAGAAAGTAATAAGATTATAACCTCAGGATTATGGCCCTTTGCAGCGACAAACAAACCACCAACACGTACGAGTGGAAGGCAGTATTCAGCTATCAAGGTAAAATCACTTGTATCAGTAACAATGGCAATGTTGAGAAAACAAATATCCAAAAGGCTTCTCTCTCATTGTTTAAGTGGAATATATATCAGTGTTGCAATAGTTACCTAACACTCTCATTTCTGCTACTGCTCTAGCAACTGCAACATCATAGTGCTCTCTGAAGTGGAGATCATGGCCCAAGTCCTGACAATGTAGGTACTTATGAAACAATTCCCAAGAAAAGAATTTCTTAACACCAAAACAGAAAGTCCAGATTATTGTGAGAATTATCTCGGATTGAGTAAAATAGAAAAATGTTATAAGTTTATAAGAAGATGAGGTACTACCACTTATCAACTAAGGCCTTAAAAGTGGATATGGGTTTTATCCCTTAAATGTCCACAACAAGCCTGCATTCATGTTATCATTGGATGGCTACAATGACGATACAGCAGATGTACTTTCAAGCAGGTTGTGTACCTGAATGAAAGGTCAATTAATTTGTTCCTTGTTCAAGGCGAATGAAACCTATTGTCTTTTTTTTTTTCATTCCTATAAACTTACATAAATAAACTAATGGCAGATCTTGCTTATAGACTCCATTCCTGTATACTTCTTATATTTTTCATTCCACGGGAAATCCATGATGATGCTCGTCAAGAAATACTAAGTAAACAACTTTCTGAACATGGATAAACCGATGTGTAAATCCTGTCCTGCTCTATCTCCTAGATGAATATGAATAATGAACACAGATATATTACTTCCCAGGAAGATCTAGAACTGACCTCACCTCAGCTCTGCCTCTAACAACTTGCACGTTTGACAGTCCAGTTAGATCAACTATATGCTCCAAGAAAACGCAGCGTTTCTTCATGGACTCCAAGAGCGTTACCTGCCAATCTACAGCAGTTCTTATAAAAAGAATCACATGCACTAAGTTTATGGAAAGTAGTGGATTCAACTCTCAATAGGTCTGATAAAAACAAAACTCCCAATAGGAAAACATCATAGAAAACTCCTATAAGGGTCTCTATAATGTAGAGATGTAGACATACCGGGCCGTGCGATAGCCAGGACTAGACCAGGGAGGCCTGCACCGCTCCCAACATCCACTATACTGATGTTTTCGTGCGAAACGCCACAATGAGGAACATAAGAGTTCTCAATCGGAGGGATTAACGCCATAGAGTCCACTATATGCCTCTCCATCACTTCATCTACTTCTCTAACAGCAGTGAGATTCATTTTCTGCATCCCAAAGGGAAAAATCTAAATCTAAGATCACCTTTCTTGTTCGGCCGCGTAAGCTACTTTTTTTTTTAAGAATTACCCGTGTAAGATATAGGAAGGGAAAGAAAAGGGACACTTTTTTTATTAAACAAAAAAAAACAAGGAGACCTGGTTCCAGTGAAGGAGAGCGGTGACATAGCGATCAATCTGTTCTTTTTGCTGTTGGGTCAGGGCTTCGACAGAAAATAATCTCACAGCTCTAGCGGCGGCAACTCCATTGGATCGGTCCCATTGGCGGCGTGGCCTCTTTGGAATTGAAGCGGGAAGGTGTTTGAGGAAAGGCCCCAAAAAGAGAGGACTTGAAATGGCGGGGATCCTACAGCACCAAGTCACCATGTTCTGCCGTGTCGTTTGATACAACCAGATGAAGACGCATAAATAGCATCAGTAACCCATGATTCAGTCATGCGGACAACAACGTGTTGAGGAAATTAAAATTGAGACTCGGGTTTTGATTTACATGTTGACTTCATTTAAAGATACTTTTTTATTCAACAAGTATTTTAAATTATAGCATATTTTAATAATATAAAATTAATATTTAAATCTCCCATAGGTGATTGTATAGTTCTGGTTAAGCATATTTTTTTAATACTAGAACTCTATCATATACCATATCATTTTTTTATTTTTTATATATAGAATTTAATTATACTAGTAACTTCTCATATACCACAAGTTTGGGCACCGTGTTTGGGCATATAGACTATATAAAACATAAAATCTATAGTAAAATATCAAAATGATACAAACATCATAAGTAGTCATCATCAAAATATGTGTTACCTCAAAATATCTAATAAATTTAACTGATAAAAAATAAAATTTTAAACTCATATCATCTAAAACTAAATTCTTACCACCCGTCTATACAAAGTGAGGTCAAGAAATCCATACAAGGAGTGGCAAATAAATAGGGTTAGATGTAGGTTCGCATTTTTGGATCGGGACTATAGTTACATCTCTCTTTGGATTCAGGTCCTCTCTTTTGAACTAATCAGGATAGCAACACTCATATCTTTTTAAATAACAAACGGTATTTAACTATTAGAATAATTAACAAATAGACTTGACTAAAGCATTATTTTGCTAAAGCATGATAAAAAATATTAAAATGAGTTTACTTTGCATTTACAAAAATGAGGGTGTTGTTTCAACTGATTTAAAAAATCTAATTTATGAAATTTAAGCCGAATATAAAATGCAAGATAAATTTATTTAACAATATAATTAAAAAATATTAATTAGATATTACTTCTATTTTAGCGATCCATCTTAACTACTTGTATACAATATACTCTAAAAATATCATTTGTTTTAACCAAAATTTATATTTTAAAGAATTTGCATAGAGTTAATTATTTTTCGGAAATATTAGTTTGGTTTTCAAGTGTTCTTTATGTACATACCAAAAGACTATGACTAATGACAGCGAGAAGGCCCCAAGATACTGTAAATCCGTTTGGAACTAATGCGTCACGACACCGACACCGGGTGAGTGGTAATTTCCGTCATCACACTCGGTTGGGGTGATAAGTATGTTTTCAAATTGAAAACTATTTTTTTTCAAAAATAGTCTCTCCTAACTACATTAAACTATTTAAATATTTTGGGAGCTATTTCCGAATAAAGCTAGAGATACTCTAGTGGAACCAAAACCAATGGGAATAGGCTTAGGACCGTAGATAAATAAATGAGTAATAAGCCTATGAAAACTCATATAATTGATAAATTATGTATGATAGCTACCTAGTCAAGGCTATTGTCACGCCCTGATCTGGTTTGGTCGGATCCCCATGATCAAATCGCCACTCCCTTGGTTTAAGAGGGGTTTCCCCTTCTTTTAATCAAGTGTAGTCATGCATAATTCAAATCTTATTCCCTGTAATAGCACAAATCAATTAATATGCAAGTTTAACCATGACTTTAAACATACATGATGGAGGGTACATCTTCACGTTTTCTTTTGTCATATTTCCTTACTCTTGAAAGGGGTAAAAGAGAGTGGGGTGAGTTCTACAACTTAGTGAGTGGGTGTTGGGAGTGAGGTTTTAAGAAAAATAGCTTAATTTAAATTGTGCCAAGGTTATCATTTCCTTTAAAAGAAGGTTTCCTCAAAATTTGGTTTTTAAAACTTTTTTCCATTACCATTGCAAACCCCGCACTTTTGAGTTAAGGAAAACCGGGAAAAGAACCGGTCAAACCGAATAAGAAAATTGAGCCGGTTTACATTTGAGAATAAGCAATATGAAAATTTACAACTTTCGGGTGATCCAAAGGATTCATTAAACCTTGGAAAAGAAACTTAAGATAGACTAGAAAATAAAAACCAAGTTAGTTCAGGTGAACTATATTCCATAAGAACTTTAAGGTTAAGCGTACTTGCCTGAGAGTAGTATAAGGATGGGTGACCTTCTGGGAAGTATGCTTATCATAAATAGCCATAAATTAATATATATTTAATGATAGCAAACTCCAGTTAATCCGAGAATCACTAAAGAAGCGCCGACATGATGGAATAGTGAAGTAGCTTCGGCGGATTGAAGCTGCCCTATTTCGGCTGAGTTGAAATTGGCCATTTCGAGCCCTACTTTGGCCAAACCAAGCCTTTCCAACACTTACTCAACCTTTCCACGGCCGAATTAGGACCCAAAGATAATAAGCCAATTCGGTTCCCCTTTACAATTTTCGATCGGTGCTAGAGAGAGAGTCGACCGAATTTTAATGATGAAATTCTAACCCAACTCTACATCAATTGATGCGATTCTTGATTCTAGGATGAACCTCAAGACAAGATCTATCTGCCCAGATCGAAAGCTCGGACCGTCATGCCTTCACTGGTGAGTAATCGAAGCTTTCTCTCTCTATAGTTCATTTTTCGGTGAAGCTTCGTTTGAGCTCGTCCCGATGTTAAAACTTGCGATTCACATTTCTAAAGAATCGTATGAACATGTAGAAACTTAATTTCAACAATTGGAAATGTTTGAGGGGTCAATTTGATTAAATCAAATTCGGTTGTGTTAATAAGTTGAAATTGGGGATTTTTGAAATTCAAAGGAACAAAATGAAATTTTATGAAATTGAGGGTCAATTGGGCATGGAAATAATGTTGAAAGACCAATTGAAGAATTTTGAAATTTTCAGGATAAAATTTACCATTTTTGTAATGGAAGGGCAAAATGGTAATTTTGGATAAGTTGGGGGACCAAATTGGAAATTTGGGAAATTTAAACCCATTTTTGTGAAATGGAATAAATTGAGATCCTATGATAAATTTTAGAAGTTTCGGGACTCAATTTGAGGAAAAACCAGCATTTGGGACTTAAAGTTAAAGAGAAATAACTTTAGGGACCTAATTGCAAATAAATGAAAGTTTGACTTTCTCATTCATTTGGAATGAATGAAGGCAATTAGGCCGAAGGATAATGAACTAAGATGTTCATATCATATAGGAACACGAAGTACCGGGAACGCCAGTAAGGACAAGCTCGCGTGAATACTAAGAACCGATCTAGTGGAATTCATGGCATTAACGAGTGAGTGGGTTTACTAACATCATACCCAGTTGGGATGATGAGCACAACTTAAAATTAAAATCCACTTACCGGTTATGAGTGGAAATTTTATATCATACCCGGTTGGGAATGATAAGTACCTCAGTATGAAAACCCACTATTAAGTGGTATTTTAAACATCGCTACTTAGAGGAAGTGATGTGAAAATCATGCGAAAAAACTACTTACCGATTGTAAGTAGATCATACCTGGTTGGTATGATGAGACTTCCTCGAAGGAAGTTGAAAACCCATTCATCGGTTATGAACGGAGGTGTCCTTATACATGGATGGTATAATGGATAGAAAAACATATGTTTTGTCAAAAGTGCTCTCCCCTAACTGTGTGCCAATGCTTAAACAATTTGGGAGACCTTCTCGATGGGAGCTCGTATAGCTCTAATAGGCCGGGGGCCTCGGTTTTGGAACTTTGGGGCTAAATGCCCAATTTTGAAAATTTCGTACAGTGGGCCCAAGGCCAGTTGGCACGAGCAGAAGCTCGTAAATGAACATGATATATGTGCCATCAAACTTAATAAGTGAATTGTTTGGCCATGGTACCAAGATAGGACCGACATGCTTAGTCAATTAGCTGCAGTGCGACATGATAGGTCGACGGACCAGTCAAGACAAACAACTGCGGGTTGAGTTGAGAGTCGGGGCTATTGGACCAGTGGCACCACAAATTACATGGCAATATGAGAAAACATTGTTTGTGCATGCACTATGAGTACGAGATCATCAAGACACCCATGAGGGGTAGTGATGGAGTAAGGGCACTGGACGACCTGGTGGCTATAAGGGCAGTTTGTCGTTCCAGGTGTCTGTGCGAAATCTAGAGTAGCACCAAGCGCATCAGACCGGGGTGGGGACATGATGAGGTCTCTGTCCTCATACGAACACGAAGAAGTGATTTCGGGATTGTAGGTCAGATGTCACGTACATCCACTCATTCCCAGGGTAGAAGTGGTTATACTTCTATCCGGATGACAGGAAAAGTCGCTCCGAAGCCACTAGCGGGTCTATTAGTGATACTGACTTGCGAATGTGTGTAATCTTCATGATGAAGGATGTGTGTTGGGTGATGACACACCGTGGTAAATAAGAAATGGAGGAAAAAGTTTAATTTTTAAATAAAGGGATTTTTGAAAATAAAGGAGCCTGACACACTCCATATAAATGTTTTTCTTAAAAGTCAAAAGTTTTTAAAAACCCATTCACTGAGTAGTCATACTCACCCCTCCCTTATATCCCTTTCAAGAAAAACTGGAAAGACTCCCCTTAAAGATTGTCAACTAAGATGCCTGTAAGACAGGTATGTAAAGTTTTAAATTTCATGCAGTTTTGATAATGCTATTCTAGGAAAATGTGTAGGTTAAAGGACACCTTACTCTTTATGGTTTACAATAAGGGGAAATCCTTTAATAAACCGAGAGAGTGGCAGGTTAATCATGGGGATCCGACCAAACTGGGTCGGGGCGTGACAACCGTATTAGGTGTGTTTAGCAAACAACACACGCCCTTTATCAGGAAGGGTACACACATTCGCAGGTGTAGCCCACCCATTGCACCTACTTGTAGATCGGAGCGTCTTTACCGTCCACCAAGATAGAAGCCCGTCCACTTCTACCCTGGGTCTGAGTGGATGTTCTCGACATTTGACCCTTAGACTCGAATGTCACTCAATGTTCGTATGAGGATAGAGACCTCATCCTGACCCCACTCCAGTCTTATGTGCAAGAAGCTACTCCGAGCTCCTCGACTAAATGGCACAATGAACTGCCCTTATCTCCACCATGTCATCTAGTAGCCCTTAGGACCCATTACTACCCCTCTTGGGCGTCTTGATGGTCATGTACCACAAGTGCATGCATAAACAACATTTTTCACATATGGCCATTATCTTTGGTGCCAATGGTCCAACAACCCCGACCCTCAACTCGACCTACAACTATTTGTCTAGGCCAGTCCGTCAACCTGGCCCTGATGCACTACTGCTAGTCCATCGAGTATTGTTGGTCCTGATTTGGTACCATGGTAAAATCACACAACAATTTCATTAGAAATTTTCTTGGCTTTCCTTACTCAAGTTTGTTTACGAGCTCTTGCTCGTGCCTACTGGCATTAGGCCCACTGCACTTGATTTTCCAAAATCGGGCATTTAGCCCCATAAGTTCAAGAATCGAGGCTTCTGGTCTATCTTAGTTGTTCTAGCTCCCATCAAGAAGATCTCCCAAATCTTTTAAGCATTGGCACATAGTCAAGGAAGAACACTTGTGACAAAATTTCATTTTCAACTTAATCACACCAACTGGGTGTGATGATATCTTCGCTTACAATTGGTAAGCGGGTTTCTCCTTTACTGAAGGAAGTTTATCATACCAACCATGTATAACTATCTCTACTTACGACCAGTATGTAGGTTTTCTCAGTTAAAGATGGTACACTTGATCCCAACTGGGGATGAAGTTGGATAATCCCAATCACAACGGTAAGTGGGTTTTAGCTACAATTGCTCATCACCCTAATCGGGTATGATGTTAAAAGTCCCACTCACTCGATGACTATAATGTGTTCGTCCCTAGTTGGTTTTCCAAGTTTACGCGAGCTTTCCCTTACTGACATTTCGGTCACACATGTCCCTACACGATTTGGGCATCCTTATCAATTAAGGTTTGGCATAACAGCCTATGCTAAAAAATTATCGATTAATTGCACTTAGGTCCATAAAGTTCTTTTTCCTTAACTTTAGATCCCTAAGGAAAACTTTTCCCCAAATTGAGTCCCAAGGCTTCCAAAATTTCCTTTGGGTCCTCAATTTACTCAAATTGTATTAGGGGCTCAAGTTTTCCAAATTTTCAATTTGTCCCCAACTATTCAAAAATTACAATTTTGCCCATACTTTCCAAAAATGGAAATTTGACCCTAAATGTTCCAAAAATTGACCAATTGGTCTCTCAACATCTTTCTCATGGCCAATTGGCCTTCAATTTTGGGAAATTACAAAGAGGTCCCTCAATTTTCCAAAATCCCCAAAAATTTCCCTAAAATTTTCTCCAATTTCTCCACTTCAAACTAATCGAAATTGATTTCTTCAAATTGACCATTCAACCGGGATTAATTATTCCAATTGAAGGTATGGATCAGTTCCTACACTTCCATACAATTCAATTGAGCTTTGAATCACAAGATTTGAGCCTGAAACGAGCTCAAACGGAACTTCGCCGGAAAATCGTTCGTAGAGAGAGAAAGCTTTGAAAGCTTACCGTTAGAGGTGCGGCGGTTCGAGCTCTCTATCTGGAAAGGTATCTCTCGTCTCGAGATTTCTTCTAGGATCAAGAAGTGCTACAATTGATATCCAATTGAGGGAGAATTTCATCAGTAAAGTTTAGCACTTTCTCTCTCTAACTTCAATCGAAAATGACAGAGTTGGGTCGAATTGGCTTACCTGTCAGCTTTGTTGAGGTTGCGGGTGTGTCAGGGAGGCTTGGTTTGGCTGGGGGATGGCTAAATTTAGCCAAATTCAGCTCGGCCAAAGCAAGGCAGCTTTGGTCCTTCAAAGTTGCTTCACTGTTTGATTTTGCCGGTGTTTCTCCGGGGGTCCTTGGGTCGAAAGGAGGTTTCTGTCAAGTAGCTGACTTCCCTGACCTTGCCGTCTGAGGCTAAGAAAAAGCCTATGTTAGAGCTCTAGTTCAAGATTTGCTGGAAAATGGAGCAATTGAGAGAGAATGCAGATTTGAGGTGTGTGGAGTATGAATGGAGAGTATCTCTTTATATAGGGAGCTCGAGGACCCTCTGCCCGACCACTTTTCATTTTGGTCGAGCTTATCCTCACCTTGAAACGGCATGAACGGAGCGATTTCAGCTTCGCCGATGTTATCCGTTTTATGCATTAATGAATAGTGATATCATCCTAAGGAAGAAGATGACAATGTTCTGAACCGGACTGGTTCGACCGGGTTTAATGCGTAAATTGGCCATTTCAGACCCGATTCGACCGATTTACTCAAAATTAAAAATTTCTAATTTAATATAAATTCATTCTCTATCTAATGGTGTCTTCAATTCCTCAATTTGAATATTTTAAGCCACCAAGAAAAATAAATTTAGAAACCGATTCCAGAATGGTTCAATCCTGTTTAACTCAGTTCAGGTTCAGTTCACCCTAAACTGGTCTGATTTTCTCTTCCCATTTGCCTCAAGGTTCTTTTCCATGATTTTTATGACTCTTTGAGTCACTTGGGAGTTGAAATTTCCCATTTTACCCTTTCTCTACTAGTTATGGTTCGTTAACCAGCTTGGTTTTCTCTTTTGAATTGATAGGTTCTTTTCCCAGTTTTCTTATCTTTAAAGAACAGGGTTTACAACTCTCCCCTCCTTTTAAGGGTTTTTCCCCCAAAACTAAGTTAGTAATCCCCTACATTGGGAGTAATTTCCCCTTGACATTCTCTTGGGGTTTGTTTGACATGTTATCACTTTGGTGGTTCCTTCACTTCTCCCCTTTTAACCACGTTCCTAAGAAATTCTTTTCCTTTCACTATTTACTCACTCATTGGGGTTTATCATGATTAGACATGTGTTTACCCACTGGTCCAAAGGTACATCCTTATGTCTACTTCTTACTCTGCTTAGGGTAAGACTCTTCTTCTTGAGGGTTTTCATTCAAGTCATTGGGTTGGATGTTCTACAACGTCTGATCGTCTCTGTTCCCATTTATTTCCTCGGTCATTGATTCTCTTTAGCTCATCATCCTTTTGGACCTTTTTGTCCTTGACCTTGTGGATTTTGATATGATCCCCTCTTAATCCTATTTCAATCCTCCCTCCATTTTTCGTTTATTACAACTCTAGTCTCAATTCTTAGGTTTGGCTTTGTCATGTTTAACTAACGGACTCTTTCTTACTTGAGTCACATTTTTCCTTGGACTATTTGGCCTTTATGTCCCTTACATAATGATGTGCTCTAGAATTTTCTTTGCCCATTATAGTTCTATAACATTTTCTTGATAATGGTTTATGCCTTTCCAACCATTAGGAGTCATGTGGCTTCATCCTCTCTTATTATCTGGTAGTGTTCCCCAACTACCTTTAGTGTTATCCAATTGTCCCTTAAATTTTGACATCATGATCGTGTTGGCCTTTCCTTAACTACTCATTCCTTACCAACTTCCTTATTAGTTTTTTTCCCGGTTCCAACCATCGGGTTTCCCGATGACTTACCGTCACGTTGGGATTCTTAGTCTCTTATGTCCTTCCTTATTTCCCATGGCAGCTTTCACTCAAGGACTTTCTTTTCTTCCATCCACTCTTACTCGCTTATGCCCATTTCACCATTACTTATTCCAATTAATCCCTTTCGATCTACATGTTGATTACTTTGTTTGGTGTGTTCTCTTTTTACGGTTTCATTCTCTACCACGTCCTTCAAGGTGGAGACTTCCTTCTTATCCTTTCTTGAAAAAATTTTTTCTTCATCTAATTACACCCTTTTTATATTGGGGCATTTTCCCACTTTACATACTTGATCATCTTAAAGTCCCATTTTGTCCCTTATTCCCTATCCAATGAACTTTCGATTATCGGGTCTTATTTCGTGTATTCCATACTATGCTCAATTGTCACTCTTTTAGGCTCCATTAAGTGTGCACGGACCACGATAAGTCTTGATGTTAGTGGTCGTTTCCATTATCTATTTCTTAATTGGAAAGCTTACTTCTCCTAGGTTTCTCAAGTATTCTTTCCTCTATTTCCTTATTATGGTAATCTACCCCTTTCTTACTTGTATGGTATCCCTTTGATACTATCTTCCTACCTACCCATTCCTTGGGTTTAACTTACTCTTTGGGCTCTAGGTAAACTTCCCATATAATTGGTCCTTTATCCCTAACTTGCATTCCATTTGCAATTTTACTTTCTGGTCCACTTGTCTTGGAATAGTTGTCCTTCGAGTTTACTTGTCCTTGATGTTTATCCCGTCGTTCTTTTTAGGGTGTAGTCTTTACTATTTTTCGGTCCTTCATAGGGCGTCATTTATTCTCCTTGATCATTTCGTTGTTTCCTGCTTGACTACTCTCCTTTTTCCAAAACAGGTCACACTTGCCATCCCCAGATATACTTAACCACTTACGCCCCTTTTTAAGGTTCCTTATTTTGGGATAAGCCTCTTATGATCCACCTTTCAGTTCCTTAGCTTGGGAGTTTCCTTTTCATGGTCTCACTTCCTACCTTTATCCTTTTTCTTATGGTCTTTTATCCTAGAATTTTCACATTCAACCTCCTTAACACTCTTTGAAAGTTTTTACTTCTTTCCTTTCTTACACCCTTTTGATATTGGTATGGTTATCTACCCTTAATCCTTCCCTGTCCTCTAGTTCCCTTTTTGTTCCCTATCCTTCCTTCGAGTAGTTCATGATTGTAGGTGGGTTTCTAGCACTCTATGTTATGTCTAGCTGCCCATCCATGGTTCCTTCAATAGTCCTATACATTTCCTTAAGAGTTCTTTTTCCTAGCACATTTCTTTTCCTCTTTACTCTTACCATGTCCTATCCTAGAGTTGCTGGAGGAGGTTTTCTGCATTTGCCCTTTTTGAGGGGTTCTTGTACCTTACCTCTCTTCTTTTTTGCCTTTCATTCAACTAGTTCTTCTTAGAGGAAACTCAATTTCTCTTGGTTTCCTAACTCTTGTATGAGGGCTTGCTCAATCCCTTATGGTCCTTAGACTTTATTCGAATCCTCTTGCATCTTTTGATAATGCCTTCCCTTTCCCCAAATTCATCCTATTCTTTGACTCTGCTTCCCTTATACTGGATCCCTTATGAACACACTCTTTCCCTTTTCCTATCCTTGATTAGGGTATGTCCTTTCTAATGACTCCATTTCAAGGCAGGCTTTTTGTTCCTTTTTGGAAACTTACTTCCTAGTCTTTAGTGTTAACTATAGGTGGCCTTCTCTCCATCTATTACTCTAGATCCTGATTAGTATACTCTAATTAGTTAATTGTACTTGTTGTTATCAGGGACTAACTTTTAAATAATGAAAAAATATCTTTATTCATTCAAGGAGGTAGTTTCTTGCCATACTCAGATTATTACAAGAATTTTCTCACTACTTCCTAGTCCCTTGGAGTCATAGGCCGAGAGTTAGCCTCCGAATGGTTTTAGGATTTGTGGTCTAAGGGCTCTAATGAACTGGTTGATGTCCATCCATACTCCTGTCAGACTTTCATGCTAGGATAAACTTCATGGAATGCCTCGAGACCTTACCTCCTTAGCACCTCAGCCTCACACTCAAAGGTCCACCTCATCCATTGGGAAGGATTAAAGTTGTATTGAGCTGGTGGATGAGCTTGGTGGACTTTCATAAAGGTTACGTGGGCATCCCAATAATTATCACATGCCTCCTTCTTAGTTGGAGTCCTTTTTGGCTGTCGCGGGGCTGGTGGCGGAGTCGGGCTCCTTGGAGGAGGGGTAGGTTCTTTCTACCTTCGAGGAGGATATGTGATGCCTTCTGGCTCTAATAATGTTCCAAAAAGTTTACTATAGTCCCTGACCATATCTTGAGGTACTCTCTTTTGGACCTCTATGAATCTTTGGACAGCTGCCTCTCACGAGGTAGGCGTCTTTTTCACAATCTCGTGTGTGGGTTTGGTTCGCATGACGAACTTCCTAGGAACTCTTCTTCCTACAAGATAGTTAAGTTTTTGTTAGTGTCAGGTCATAGTATTGATAATATTTTCAATGGAACATTGCTATGATACCACTCAAGTTGTCACGCCCCGACCTAGTTTGGTCGAATCCCTGTGATGAACTTGCCGCTCTTGTGGGCCCAAAGCCAATGAGAATGGGCTTAGGCCCGTAGACAAATAGATGAGTAATAAGCCTATGGAAACTCATATAATTGGTAAATTATGTGTGATAGCTACCCAACCAAGGCTAGTGTCACACCCTGACCTGGTTTGGTCGGATCCCCATGATCAACTCGCCGCTCCCTTAGTTTAAAAGGGATTTTCCCTTCTTTTAATCAAGAGCAGCCAGGTGTAATTCAAACTTTGTTCCGTGGAATAGCATAAATCAATCAACATGCAAGTTTAAAAGTGATTTAAGCATACCTAACAGAGGGTACATCTTCATGTTTTATTTTATCATATTTCCTTACTCCTGAAAGGGGTAAAATAGAGAGGGGTGAGTTCTAGAACTCTGTGAGTGGGTGTTGGGAGTTAGTTTTCAAGAAAAATAACTTCATTTAAATTATGCCAAGGTTATCATTTCCTTTAAAAGAAGGTTTTCTCTAAGTTCGATTTTTAAAACTTTTTCCCATTACCATATTAGATGTGTTTAGCAAACAACGCACGCTCTTCATCTAGAAGGGTACACACATTCGCAGGTATAGCCCATCCACTGCACCCACTTGTGGATTGAAGCATATTTATCATCCACAAAGACAGAAGCCCATCCACTTCTACCCTGAGTCTGAATAGATGTTCTCGACATTTGACCCTCAAACCTGAATGTCACTCCGTATCCGTATGAGAACAGAGACCTCATCCCGACCCCACCCTAGTCTCTTATGGAAGAAGCTACTTCGAGCTTCCCGACTGACTAGGACAACTGACTAACCTTATCTCCACCATGTCGTCCAATAACCTTTAGGACCCATCACTACCCCTCTTGGGTGTCTTGATAGTCCTGTACCACAAGTGCATGCATAAACAATATTTTTTTCACATATGGCCATTATCTTTGGTGCCAATGGTCCAACAACCCCGACCCTCAACCCGAATCTCAAATTTGAATTTTCTAAGCCACATAGAAAAATGAATTTAGCATTCAGTTCAATAGTGGTTCAAATTGGTTTAGATCCGATTCACCTAAATCGGTTTGTTTCCATCTCTAATTCATCCTAAAGTCCTTTTCTTGACTTTTGTTACTTTTTAGGTCACTCAAGATTCATAAATTTCTCGGTTTGCCCTTTCTCTATTGGTTCCAGTTCATGAACTAACTCGGTTCATAAACCGGTTCAATCCAATTAGATCCGGTTTATCTGAATCAGTTTGGTTTTTCTCTTCCAATTTGTCCTAAGATTCTTTTCCATGGTTTTATGAACCCGTTAGGTCACTCATGAGTTGTAA
Organism: Trapa incisa; assembly: GCA_030064435.1. Classification (NCBI taxonomy): domain Eukaryota; kingdom Viridiplantae; phylum Streptophyta; class Magnoliopsida; order Myrtales; family Lythraceae; genus Trapa; species Trapa incisa. Next base: position 25,015,174 of record CM057779.1, read on the forward strand.
ATTTTCCAAATTGCCAATTCTCTGATGATCGGGTTTATGAACCAGTTCGATGTTTCTCACTCGATTTGACCGGTTATTTTCCCGATTTTCCTTAACTCCAAAGGGTAGAGTTTACATTCAAATTCACCGATGTTATCTATTTTCTGCATTAATGAATAGTGTTATCATCATGAGGAAGAAGATGATACTATTTCAAACTGGACCGTACTAGTCCGACTGGGTTTAATGCGTAAATTGGCTGGTCAGACCCCATTCATTCTCTATCTAATGGTGTCTTAAATTCCCTAATTCAAATATTTTATGCCACCATGAAAAATGAATTTATAAATCGGTTCAAGTATGGTTTAAACTAGTTCAACCCAATTCACAGATGAGACCCCTCCACCCCAAAACCCAACACTAACCCTGACCCAAGAAGAAGAAGAGAAGAGCTTTTGGGAAGCCTACGCCAATTAAGTGAGGGTCTTCCACAAACTACCACCTGTGTTGAGTAACCCGGATATAGTGAATCAAATGCAGTGGGCTTATGAGTACGAGGCCATAGTCTTGGAAACATTTGGGATCACCGTCACTCATGAAGTTAGAGTCACAGGAGCACGAAGCGAGACATCTTTGTCAGAGTATGAAGAGACAAGTATGAACCCATGTACTAGGTGTGAAGGCCAATGCCCACCCAAGAGAAGAACCACCCCATCCAATGAAGAATTCCACAACTCGCTAGGAAGGGACTCTAGGTCGGTTAATATGTGGGGTTAGAAGGGTATACAGGGTAATTGAAGTATTTGCTTGAGTATCTAATAAGCCTCCTTCTGACCACCAAAGTTGATAAATAAGATTTTCTTTCAAAAATCCCTCTCCAAAAAACAATTTGCTAGTGAGTTAGAGAGTAAGTAACTTAAAGACCCTCTAAGATTATTGGCGAGTAAGTTGAGAAGTTGAGTCATAAGAAGCTATACCTAGAACCTTTAGTTAACAAGTAAGTAGAATGCAAGTTGAGATGAAGAATCATGTACATGAGGATGGAAGATATATTCAAAGGAGTCCAAGAAAATATATAAACTCAAGGAATGGGTAACTAGAAAAAATGGCATCAAGTGAGGCCATAACATTTTAGATGACTCAATTACCCATAATGATGGACCAAGGAAAAAAACTTTCAAAGGGAGAAATAAAATGTATCAAGGAAATGTGTCACACCTCGACCTGGTTTGGTCGGATCCCCGTGATCAACCCGCCACTCTCCCAGTTTATTAAAGGGTTTACTCTTATTATAAATCGTAAAAAGTATGGTGTCCTTTAAACCTGCACCATTTCCTAGAATAGCATAATCAAAACTATATGAAATTTTAAACTTTACATACCTGTCTTACAGGCATCTTAGTTGATGGTCTTTAAGGGTAGGCTTTCCTGGATTCCTAAAAGGGATATAAGGGAGGGGGTGAGTATGACTACTTAGTGAATGGGTTTTCAAAGACATATTTTTAATTTTTAAGAAAAACATTTATACGGAGTGTGCTAGACTCCTTTCTTTTCAAAAATCCCTTCATTTAAAAATTTGAGTTTTTCCATTATTTCTTAGTTACCGGTGTGTCATCACCCAACACACATCCTTCATCATGAAGGTTACACATATTCGCAAGTCAGTATCACTACTGAACTCGCTAGTGGCTTCGGAGCGACTTTTCCTGGCACACGGATAGAAGTATGACCATTTCTACCTTGGGAATGAGTGGATGTACGCGACATCCGACCCACAATCCCGAAATCACTTCTTCATGTCCGTATGAGGACAGAGACCTCATCTTGTCCCCACTCCAGTCTCATGCGCTTGGTGCTACTCCAAATTTCGCACAGACACCTAGAACGACAAAATGCCCTTATAGCCACCAGGTCATTCAGTGCCCTTTGGATGCATTACTACCCCTCATGGGCGTCTTGATGATCTTGTACTCACAGTGCATGCACAAACAACATTTTCTCATATTGCCCTGTAATCTGGGGTGCCACTAGTCCAACGGCCCCGACTCTCAACTCAACCTGCAGTTGTTTGTCTTGACTAGTCCGTCGACTTGTCATGTCGCACTACCGCTAGTTGACTGAGCATGTCGGTTCTATCTTGGTACCATGGCTAAACAATTCACTTATTAAGTTTTATGGCACATATATCATGTTCGTTTATGAGCTCCTGCTCGTGCCAACTGGCCTTGGGCCCATTGTACGAGATTTTCAAAGTTGGGCATTTAGCCCCCAAGTTCCAAAATCGAGGCCCCCGACCTATAAGACTATTCGAGCACCCATCGAGAAGGTCTCCCAAATTCTTTAAGCATTGGCACATAGTCAGGGGAGAGCACTTTCGACAAAACATATGTTTTCTCTATCCATTATACCACTCGAGTATAAGGACACCTCCGTTCATAACCGATGAACGGGTTTTCAATTTCCTTCGAGAAAGTCTCATCATACAAACCAGGTATGTTCTACTTACAACTGGTAAGTAGTTTTTCCGTATGATTTTCACATCACTTCCTCTAAGTGGTGATATTTAAAATACCACTAAATAGTGAGTTTTCATGCTGAGGTACTTATCATTCCCAACCGAGTATGATATAAAATTTCCACACACAACTGGTAAGTGGTTTTAAATTTTAAGTTGTGTTCATCATCCCAACCGGGTATGATATTAGTAAACCCACTCACTCGTTAATGTCGTGAATTCCACTTGACCGGTTATTTGTATTCACGTGAACTTGTCCTTGTTGGCGTTCCCGGTACTTCACGTTCCTACACGATATGAACATCTTGGTTCATTATCCTTCGGCCTAATTGCCTTCATTCATTCCAAATGAATAAGAAAGTCAAACTTCCATTTATTTGTAATTAGGTCCCTAAACTTATTTCTCTTTAACTTTAAGTCCCTAATGCCAGTTTTTCCTCAAATTGAGTCCCGAAACTTCTAAAATTTATCATAGGACCTCAATTTATTCCATTTCACAAAAAGGGGATTAATTTCCCAAATTTCCAATTTGGTCCTCCAACTTTTCAAAAATTACCATTTTGCCCTTCCTTTACAAAAATGGTAAGTTTTGCCCCCAAAATTCCAAAATTTCTCAATGGGTCCTCCAACATTATTTTCATGCCCAATTGGCCCTCAATTTCATAAAATTTCATTTTGGTCCTTCAAATTTCAAAAATCCCCAATTTTCCCCCAATTTCAACTCTTAAACACTATCGAATTTGATTTTATCAAATTGACCGATCAAACACCTCTAATTGTTGAAATTGGAGTTGAAATTGAGTTTCTACATGTTTATACGATTCTAAGGAACTTTGAATCACAGATTTTAACGCCGGAACGAGCTCAAACATATCTTCGTCGGAAAATAGACTATAAAGAGAGAGCTTCGATTTCTCACCGATGAGGGCAGGGCAGTCTGAGCTTTCGATCTAGGCAGATAGCTCTCATCTTGAGGTTCATCCTAGAATCAAGAATCGCGTCAATTGATGTCTAATTGAGTTAGAATTTCATCATTGAATTTCTGCCGGTTCTCTCTTTAGCACCGGCTGGAAATTGCAAAGGGAAGTCGAATTGGCTTACCTTTCAATCCTAATTCGGCCGTGGGAGGGCTGAGGAAGTGTTGGGAAGGCTTGGTTTGGCCTGAGGAGGGCTCAAAATGGCCGATTTCAACTCGGCCGAAATGGGGCAGCATCGGTCCGCTGGAGCTGCTTCAGTGTTTCATCATGCTGGCGACTCTCGAAGTGAACGGAGACTATGTACGTGTAGCTAACTTCTCCTCGGTTCTAAAGAACCCGACCTCACCTTGTTTGGATCAGAAAAGACCCCATGTTGGAGCTCTGGTTCAAGCTTCACTGGAAAATGGAGCAGTTGAGAGAGAATGGTGTTTTCAGGTGTGGAGAGGATAAATGGGGAGGGGGTCTTTATATAGGGGGCTTGGGGACCCGTTAGCCCTCCATTTGGCATCTTGTATGACTGACATTGATGACAAAAAATGCCCCAAGCAGAAGCATTTCTTCTTTGCCAGTGTTTCTTCAGTTTCCCGGTGAGTGAACAGTGCTGTCATCTTGTGGAAGAAGATGACACTGTTCCGAACCGGACTGGACCGGTCTGAACCAGATTCGAAGGTTACACCGGCCGGTTCACCCCTCATTCGATTGAGTTTTTCAAATCTAAAAGTTTCTAAATTTATCTAAATTCATTCTCTATCCAATGGTGGCCTCAAATCTCCAATTTGAATTATTTATGCCACCTAGAAAAATGAATTTAGGATTCGGTTCAATAGTGGTTCAAACTGGTCCGAACCGGTTCGGATCCGGTTCACCTGAACTGGTTTGGTTTTCATTCCAAATTCCTTCACAAGTCCATTTCCATGCCTTTTGTGACTCCTTGGGTCACTTAGGGTCCATAAAATTCTTGGTTTACCATCTCTTTATCGATTCTGGTTCATAAACTGACTTGGTCCTTAAACCGGTTCACCCGAATCGGTTTGGTTTTTCTCTCCCACTTTGTTCTAAGATTCCTTCCCAAGGTTTATGATTTTTTTTGGAGTACAAAGGAGTTGAATTCATTTGTTTTGCCCGATCTCTATTAGTTCCAGTTCATGAACCGAATCGGTTCATAAACCGGTTCAATCCTATTGGACCCAGTTCATCCAAACTGGCCTAATTTTCCTTTTCCAATTCATCCTAATATTCTTTTCCATAGTATTTTGAACCCTTTGGATCACCTGGGTGTTATAAATTCCTAAATTGCCCATTCACCATTATTGGGTTTGTGAACCGGTTCGGTTTTCTCGCTTGGTTTGACCGGTTATCTTCTCGATTTTCCTTAGCTCAAAAGTGCGGGGTTTACAAAATGACGATGGGAGCGGTACATACTTCAACCAAGGAGGGAGGGACCTAATTACCGAAGGAATGATGTCCAAGACTAGCGGACATCAAGTGTAAAACCTGTCCAATTTGACCAAAGGAAACCAGAAAAAGAACCGGTATAGGTCTATACATGAAGAACCGAGTCATTTAATGAACAAAAAATAGCTAATGTGGGAAATTGAAAAATCCCAAGTGACAAAAATTTCACAAAAACTTCAAGGAAGACCGGGAAATGGAATTGAAGAGAGAACTAAACCGGTTCGGAGTGAACTAGACTCAAACGAGACCGGACCGGCAGAACCAAAGTGAACCAGTTCACAAATTCATTTTTCTTGGTGGGTTAAAAATGTCAAATTGGAAACTTGAAACCACCATTAAATAGAAAATGAATTTAGAAAATTTTAAATTTGAGAAAACCGGGTCTGAACCGGCTGATTTTTGAATTTCAGACCACGAAATCGGTTTGATCGGACTAGTCAATGGTCAATGGCCAACTGGCGCCACGTCAGCTGCCATGTAGACACGGTCAACCAATGGGAGGCTACCATGTGTCCGGTTAACGGATAGTTGGCGCTTCGTCAGCATGCCATGCAGACACCAGTAGCTAATGAGAGGCTACCACATGTTCATTCAATGGGTCAACGACTAATGTGGTGGCTGAGCTGGCGCTCTACGTTAGAAAACTGACCAATCAACATCCCCTGACTGGTTGACTCTGCTTAAATTATTTGAGAGCTAATTCTAGGCTTAGGCTCGAGATGCTAGTGAGCCCAAGACCGGTGGATACGGGCATGCACCTATCCAAAACAAACACATAATATATAAAGCTAAAATACTTGAATAATGGAAACTTGCATGATACCCATCGAGCCAAGCTAAGTTGTTAAGCTTGTTAGGCCGAACCACTGCTTTGCTGAAACCAGGTCATCAAACCTGTTGGGCAAGTACACGTGGTGGGATGGAAGCCAAGCTGACAGACCGTTGTGCGAGAGGGCCAAAGATTATGGCTATAATTCAAAAGGCTTGTTGATTGTGCATGCATTGTGATGTTCGGGCCATCAGAACACTTGGCATGAGGTAGGGATGGAACCCAAGGACTGCTGGACCACCCAAGGAGCATAAGGGCAGTGTCATCATTGTGTAGATCACGAATCCGAGGAGCTTCCTGCACATGGAGACCGAGGTAGTGGGGGGAATTAGGTCTTGTCCCATTGAGCGGACATGGTGGAGAAATTTGAGAGTTTGGGGTCAGACTATTAATGTCCGCACAAACTCCAGGTAGAGGCATCATCCCTTTATCAGGATGGATGGTAAAGGCGCTCCAGTCCATAAGTGGCATGGTCGAGGACCGTTCTACGAATGTGTGATCCCTCCTATGATAGGAGAGCGATTGATAATTTGAGAAACCCAAGAAGAAATTGTCGAATTATCAAATAATTGAAATTGCTAAATTAAGCCTTCATGAAATTGCGCCAGTTTTTCCTCCCCAGACCCAAACCAGGTACACAAATTTAAAAAGTTTTAGTTTTGTTAAATGTTATCCAGGGAAAGCATGATAGGTAATACGCCTAACTCTCTTGACCCCCGAGGAGCCCCTCCTTAAGGCTCGAGAGAGTGGTGGGTTGTTCATCAAACATCGGTCAAACCGGTTCAGGGCATGATAACTTTGGTGGTATCAGAGCCTGTGTTTTCCTAGATATATTATCAAAACTTTATAAACTAAATACTAATTAAAGAAAACTTTAAACCAGCTCTAGCACCCAAACGAGGAGTCAAGAGAACAAGGGCCACAACTGCTGATTCTGCCGAAAACCGCATTTCGGAGACAGAATTCCCAAGAACTACCTCAACACCATAGGGAATCAATTCCAAACACCTATGTCTATATGAGGCATTCACCAAGGTATTCGGAGAGCCCCACCTTAGCAACAAACCCCACCAGGACTCCAAGTCCCAGATCCACTAAGAGAAGGTACAATCCCAACCCCCTTCCGCACCTATTCCACCCCTCCTCAACATCCCCAAATACTTGAAGACCCCCCAACAATTGGGATGTAAGCCCTTCTATGGGGATAAGGAGGCAAGGGCTGCCATGGACTGGTTGGCGAACCTCAAAATGTTCATGGGTATCATCAGGATACCCCTGGAGGAGAGGGTGACACTGGCCGAATTTTTCTCGGAGTCCAGTGCGAAAAGATAGTGGGACAACGCTAGAAGCCTCTTCCCGTCCCCACCTACCTAGGAAGAGTTTGAAGGGAGATACACAGAAGAATACATGGCTTTTCACCTCATCAATGAAAAAAGGTGGAATTCTTCCAACTTCGCCAAGGAGCCCGCACGGTCTCAGAATATGAGACCAGGTTCAACGAGTTGTGACCCTTCACCCCGACCTAGCAGGACCAACCGACCTTTGCTAGAAGTTTATTGACGGTCTCAATATGGATATAAGAGACCGAATGGGGGTTTTGGGATGCCCCACTAACCTAACTGCCATAGTGGGCATGTTCCATGAATGCGAGCGATTAGTCCAAATATGGCATCGTTAGATGGAAATTGGGGGACGTAGGGAGGACAAGGGACAGGGCAACCGAGGAGGCCCGAGGGAACCGGGTGACCCCGATGGAGGAACCCACCAACATTCTCCTGAGAGGAGGAGGGCCATCGTGGCCATAAGGAAATGGATGCACTCCCTCCGAAAAGAAGCCTCTATTGCCCCCGATGCTAGAGAAACCATGAAGGAGTATGTGCAACATGCTATAGGTGTGGACAGCCCGGGCACTACATCGGAAGTTGCCCGAGGGCTCAGAAAAATGCCCCACCACCACCACCTAGAAAGCCGAGGCCAAACAACGGGGGACGGGAAGAACCCACAAGAGTTCCAACCAAGGTCTACAACCTGACCCAGGAAGAAGCTCGAAAGGATCCCAGCATGGTGGCTGGTACGTCCCAACCCTCCTTCTCAAAAGTTGAGTCTATAGCCAGAGTATTGTAGTCCCCCTTTTGGAATCAATAAAATCCATTTTCTGAAAATTTTCGTTAATTTCCACTCAAGCTTCATCCAAGTATTCGGAAAGGCAAGATACGCCCTATCACGCCCCGACTAGGTTTGGTGGGATCCCCGTGAGCAATCCGACTCTCCCTTTGGTTCATGAAGGGTATCACCCTTTTCTAAACCACAAGGAGTAATGTGTCCTTTTCCTATATTTCCTAGAATAACATTATACAAAATTGGAAAAATAGACATACTCGTCTTTATAGTTTCCATACAAGGAGTCTTTAAGTTTGGTTTTTCCCTTGGTTACCTGAAAGGGGTAAAAGGGAGGGGTGAGTTCTATAACTTAGTGAGCGGGTGTTGGGAGTGAGTTTTAAAAACAACTTTATCCAACCCGTGCCAAGGGTAATATTTTCTTTTAAAAAAGGTTTTCTCAATTTCGATTTCTTTTTCCAAAACCTTTTTCCAAGGTTTACCATTTATTTTTCCAAGGATTCTCAAATCCTTTCAAAGGTTTTCTTAACCTTTTTCCCATTTCTATATTAGGTGTGTTTCACAAACAACATATGCCCTTCAACAGGAAGGGTACACACATTCGTGAGATGCAGTTATGCCAACTGCACCTACTTGTGGATTAGAGCATCTTTACCATCCACCCTAATAGAAGTCCCTGACTTCTACCCAGAGCCTGAGTGAACATCTCAGATGTTTAACCCTCAAACCCAAAAATACTTCGTATCCATATGAGGATGGAGACCTTATCCTGGTCTCATGCGCATGAAGCTCAAACATAGAAGCTTAAGGAAGCCCCAAACACAGTAGCTTCGTGGAGTACACACACAGAAACTCCGTGGCGTCTAAACACAGAAACTTCATGACTAACTAGTATGACGAGAAACCCAAGCGTAGCAGCTTCTCCTTCTTTTATTGCCACCATGTCGTCCAATAGCCTATAGGACCCATCACTACCACCTAGGGCATCTTGATGGTCCCATGCCACAAGTGCATGCACAAACAATAGTTTTCATTTTCTTAGCCATTCTCTTTGGTGCCGATAGTCCAATGGCCCCGACACTCAACCTGGCTTGATATTGTTTATCTGACTGGTCCATCGACCTAGTCCTGGCACACTACCGCTAGCCCATCGAGCCTTGTCGGTCTTGACTTGGTACCATGGCAAATCACACAATTAATTCTACTTTTAATGGGAGTTTTCATGGCTCTTCCTATTTATTTTTCTTTACGGGCTTCAGCTCGTGCCCATTGGCCTTGGGCCCACTGCACGTGATTTTCCAAAACCGGGCATTTAGCCCCATGAGTTCAAAAACTAAGGCTGCTGGCCTATCTGAGCTCTTCTAGCTCCCATCAAGAAGGTCTCCCAAATTCTTTTAAGCATTGGCACATACTCAGGGGAGAACACTTTTGACAAAAAGATTATTTTCAACTTCATCACACCAACCACGTGTAATGATATCTCCACTTATAACCGGTAAGCGAGATTCTCCTTTACTCGAGGAAATTCATCATATCAACCAAGTATGATCATCTCTACTTACAAACAATAAGTAGGTTTTCTTTTGATAAAAGTGTTCATCACTCCAACCATGTATGATTTAGAAAATGTGCTCATCATCCCAACCGGGTATGAAGTGTAAATTAGCCCACTCACCTGTTAACCGTGACGTGTTCATCCACGGTTGGTTTCCCAAGTTGATGTGAGCTTTCTCTTATTGGCATTTTGATCACACTTGTCCTGTCGGAGGTGCGACGGTCCGAGCTTTCTATCAGGAAAGGTAGCTCTCTTCCTAAATACCTTCTAGGATAAAGAATTCCTACAATTGACCTTTCTACTTTGTTGAGATCGTATGAGGGTTGTGGGAATGTTGGGAGAGCTTGGTTTGGTCGAAGAAGGGCTAAATTTGGTTGATTATGCCGACGCTTCTTCGGCGATCCTCAGATTGAATGGAGGTTGCTATAAGATAGCCGACTTCCTCGGAAGTCTAAAGAGCCCAACCTCACCTTCTAAGATTGAGAAAAATGCCCAAGTTGAAGCTCTAGTTCGAGCTTCACCGGAAAATGGAGCAGTAGAGAGAGAGAGAGAGTAGTTTTCAGATGTGATGAGGATGAATGGGGGAGCTCTTTATATAGATGTAAAAATGTTTATAAAATGGGGAAGATTTATTACTACATTATGGTTATTAATGTTGCTAGTTATTCTTATTAAATTGGGGAAATTGATGGGTATTAATTTCAATAATTGAATATAGGCATTAATTTATGGGTATTTATGGGTAATAATTCCAATAATTGAATATAGTTATTAATTTATAGATACTAAACCAAATTTACATAATTATCTCATTATTTTTATCTAAAAGAATTTACTATGTATTTACCCTATCCATTCCATCGAGTTATTTATTTCAGTCAAAACAATACTTTTCATTTTACTTTAAATCAAATTTATTCCAATTATATCAATTAAAATTTAAACTTATAATAAAATTCCATAAAAATTTTCGACTGAAATTTCGAGTTACTAAAAACATGGTGTGACACGCCCTCTTTGATTTAGGGGCGAAATGCACTTTCATCAAGGAAACTCTAGTCCCTGAACTTCCAAAGGAAAGCTCCCCTCTCCGCCAACCAATCCACATCTTCACCTCCACTAGGCAAAACCATAGAAAGATACACATGCGTTAAAGCTTGCAAAGTACAAGTAGGAAGAACAACCCTGAAAGTTGACCTAATTCCTCTTTCACTATAAGAAGTAGAAATTCTTTTAGGGATAGACTGGCTAAGCACGCATCAAGCCCAAGTAGACTGTGGAAAAAAGAGGATAACCTTCCATGGCTCGAGAAAAAAAAAAGTTGTATTTGAAGGAGACAGAGGAAGGGCCAGAATATATCTAGTGTCCTATATGGAAGCTCAGGACTTGCTATGAAAAGGATGTAAGGTATTCCTCACACAGGTCACTTGCAAGGACACACCGGAGAAGGGTCTAGCAGAGATTCTAGTTGTCAACCATTATCCAGAAGTTTTATCATGAGAATTATTTGGCTTACCTCGGATTGCCAACTAGAATTCATAATTGAGGTGATGCTAGGCACTCACCCTATATCCCAAGCACCCTACCGTATGGCACCCACAAAACTCAAGGAGCTAAAAGATCAGTTGGACAAACTTTTAGAGAAATGATTCATACACCCAAGCGAGTCCCAGTGGGGTGCACCCGTGCTATTTGTCAAGAAGAAATACAAAAGTATGTGACTTTGCATTGATTACCAAAAATTGAACCAGGTGACAATTAAGAATAAGTACCCTCTTCCCAGGATAGACGACTTATTTGATCAACTCAGAGGGGTCACCTACTGCTCCAAGATCGACCTAAGGTTGGGATATCACCAACTGAAGATTCGTGAAGAGGATATACAAAAAACTTCTTTCCGATCACGATATAGGCATTATGATTTTAGGGTAATGCCCTTTGAACTAACCAATGCACCCATGACTTTCATGGACTTGATGAACCGGGTGTTCCAGCCATATCTAGACAAGTTCGTGATCGTATTCATGGACGATATTCTCATATACTCCCAGACTGAAGAGGAGCATCAGACACACCTGGAGATAACTCTGAGTACCCTACGAGAAAATCGGTTGTACGCCAAATTCTCTAAGTGTGAGTTCTAGCTTCAAGAAGTGGGCTTCCTAGGGCATATAATGTTCAAAGAAGGAGTAAAGGTGGATCCGACCAAAATAGAGACCATATCAAATTGGAAAGCCCCAACTAACCCGATAGAAATTCGTAGCTTCCTCGGCCTCGCCGGATACTACCGGAAATTCATGGAGGATTTCTCCAAAATAGCATCTCACTTGACTCACCTCACAAGGAAAGGAGTGGACTACAAGTGGTACGTCAAGTGCGAAGAGTCCTTCCAAGAGCTCAAAACTCGACTCACGATGGCTCCGGTACTGGCCTTACTTGATGTAGATGCTGGGGAAAACATAGTGTATAGCGATGCGTCCAGACAAGGACTAAGATGTGTCCTAAGTCAACAAGTAAAGGTTATCACAAATACCTCACGATAGCTAAAGCTCCACGAGAAGAACTACCCTACCCATGATCTAGAACTAGCTGCAATAGTGTTCGCCCTTAAAATATGGTGCCACTACTTGTATGGAGTAAAGTGTCGTATCTACACCGATCATAAAAGCTTGAAATACTTCCTAACCTAGAAGGAGCTCAACTTGTGGCAGAGAAGGTTACTAGAGCTAATAAAGAACTACGATCTTACAATCGAGTACCACACCAGTAAGGCTAATGTGGTGGCAAATGCACTCAACTGCAAGTACCACACGGGGGTGGCCTCCATGAGTACCAGCTATCTGCCCTTACTAGGTCATCTGTGAAGTTTAAGAGTGGACCTCCACATGGACAAGGTCCAAGGTAACCTAGTAGCCAGCCTAGTTGTCACGCCCCGACCCGGTTTGGTCGGATCCCCGTGATCAACCCGTTGCTCCCTTGGTTCAAGAGGGGTTCTTCTTTAATTCAAGAGGAGCCACGTGTAATCTCAACCCCGTTCCTTAGAATAACATATATCAGTAATAATGCAAGCTTACAAGAATATTAAGCATACCTAATAGAGGATAAATCCTAGTGTTATCACTAGTCATTCTCTATTCCTGAAAAGGGATAAAAAAGGGTGGGTGAGTTTCTAAAACTTAGTGAATGAGAGATTGAAAAAGAGTTTCAATAAAATAATTTAGATTGTGCCAAACTCCTTAATTTTCTTTCAAAATTATTCCTTTCTCATATTCTCGGTTTTCAAAAATGTTCCAACATTTTTCCACATTTAGTGTGTTTAGCAATCAACACACGCCCTTCATCATGAAGGGATCACTCATTTGGAGGGCAGCCCGTCCAAGGCACCCACTTGTGGCATCGGTGCGACTTTATCGGCCACCTAGATAGAAGCCCGTCCACTTCTACCCTAGGAATAAGTGGATGTACGCAACATCCGACCCTCAAACCTAAAAAGAAAACTCCGTGTCCATGTGAGAAGAGATACCACATCCCGATACCGCCCCGGTCTCGTGCGCATGAAGCTGCATCTTACAATCTACAACTCAGTGAATGGGTATTTTCAAAAATTAAGTTTCAATAAAATAGTTTTTAAATTGGAGTATGCCAGACTCCTTATTTTCTTTAAAATATATCATTATAAAAAATCTCAGTTTTCATATCCATTTATCAATCCTCAATCATAGTCGATGTGTTTATCAACCAACACACACCCTTCACCATGAAGATAACACACATTTGTAGGGCAGCAAGTCCACTGCACCCACTTGTGGCATCGGAGTGATTTTACCGGCCACCTAGATAGAAGCATGTCCACTTCTACCTTGAGTAAGAGTGGATGTTAGAGACATCCGACCCTCAATCTTGTAAAGGAAACTTCGTGTCCGTATGATGACAGAGACCTCATCCCGACCCCACCCCGGTTTCATGTGCATGAAGCTACGTCAGGCATCCCTGACTTTTGGCACAACAATCTGCCCTTATCTCCACCATGTTGTCTAGTAGCCCCTAAGATGCACCACTACCCGTCTTGGGCGTCTTGAAGGTCTTGTGCCTTAGTGCATGCACAAAACAATAATTTTCCATATAAGCCAATTAATTTGTGGTGCCACTTGTCCAACGGTCCCGACCCTCAACTCGACCTGCAGCTTTTTGTCTTGACTAGTCCGTCTACATATCATGTCGCACTGTTGCCAGTCCATCGAGTATGTTGGTCTTGTCTTGATACTATGGCCAAACAAATCATTCATTTTAACTTTTCATGGCTTAAACTCATGTTTGTTTATGAGCTCCTGCTCGTGCCAATTGGCCTTGGGCCTATGGTACGATATTTTCAAAATCGGGCATATTAGCCTCCAAGTTCCAAAACCGAGGCCTCCGGCCTATAGGAGCATTTCAAGCTCTAGTCAAGAAGGTCACCCAAAAAGTTTAAGTAGTGGTACACAGTTAGGGGAGAGCACTTCCGACAAAAATAATCTTTTCATTTGTCCATCATACCAACCGAGTGTGAGGACATCTCCACTTATAACCGATAAGTGGGTTTTCTACTTCCTTCCGAGAAGTTCATCAAACCAAATGGGTATGATCTACTTACAACTATTAAGTAGTTTTTCCGTGTAATTTTTGCATCACTCCATTTAGGTGCGATGGTGAAAATTCCACTTAGTAGTGGGTTTTCATTTCCGAGGTACTTATCATCCCAACCGAGTATAATATAAAAATCTCACTCACTTGATAACGCAGTGATTTCTTCTTAACCGGTTTTTGTTTCCTTGCGAGCTTTGTCTTAGCTGGCATTCTTGATATCACGTTGTTCATTGTCCTTTGGCTTGATAGCTTTCATTCTTTATGAATGAATAAAAATATCCAACTTTTCAAATATTTACAATTTGGTCCATAAAGTTAATTTTCTTTTACTTTAGGCCCCAAATGTCGGTTTTTCCCCAAAGTGAGTCTTGAAACTTTTAAAATTCACCTTGGGACCTCAATTTATTCAAAATCACATATAAGGGGTGAAAGTTTGCCAAATTCCCAATTTGGTCACTATTTTTTTTCCAAAATTACCATTTTGCCCCTACTTTACAAAAATGGTAAGTTTTGCCTTAAAATTTCCAAACATTGCCCAATTGGTCCTCCAACATCTTTATCATGCCCAATTGGCTCTCAATTTTATGAAATTTCATTTTAGTTCCTCGATATTTCAAAATCCCCAAATTTTCCTCCAATTTCAACCTTTTAACTCAATTGAATTTGATTTCATCAAATTGACCCATCAAATGAGATTAATTATTGAAATTGAAGTTAGATTGGAGTTCCTACACCTTCATATAATTCAATTGCACTTTGAATTGCATGATTTGACGTCGGAACGAGCTCAAATGGAGCATCGTCGAAAAATTGAACATAGAGAGAGAAAGCTTCAAAAGCTTACCATTGGGGGTGCGGCAGCCTGAGCTTTTGTTCTGAGCAGATAGCTCTCATCCTCAGGTCACTCCTAGTATCAATAATTGCATCAATTGATGCTGAATTGAGGGAGAATTTAGTAAATGCAAATCTGTCATTTCTCTCTCTAGCACCGATCGAAATTTATAAAGGGGAGCTAAATTGGCTTACCTTTCTGCACTAATTCGACCGTAGGAGGGCTGAGGAGGTGTTGGGAGAGCTTGGTTTGGCCTGAGTAGGGCTCGAATTGGCCGATTTTAGCTTGACAGAAATAGGGCAGCTTCGGTCCGCCAGAGCTACTTCATTGTTCGATCACGCCGACGCTTCTCCTGCGACCCTCGGAGCAATTGGAGACTACCACCGTGTAGCTGACTTCTCCTCGAGTCTAAGGAACCTGACCATGCCTTCTTTGGCTAAAAAAAGAACCTATATTGGAGCTCTGGTTAAAGCTTCACCGGAAAACTAAGTAGTTGAGAGAGAGTGAGGTTTTTAGGTGTGTAGAGGATGAATGGAAAGAGTATCTTTATATATGAAGCTCGAGGACTCATCGGCCATCCGTTTGGCACTTTTATGACAGTCATTGATGGCCTGAAACATATTGAATGGAAACCTTTCCTCTTCATCGGTGCTGGTTTGATTTTCTAGCGAGTGAACAGTGTTGTCATTTGAAGGAAGAACACAACATTGTTCCAAACTAGACTGCACCGATCTGAACCGGGTACAAAGCCTAAACCGGCCGGTTCATGCCTGATTCGGCCAAGTTTTTCAAAATTAAAATTTTATAAATTCATCTACCTAAAAAATGAATTTAGCATATGGTTCAATAGTGGTTCAAAACGGTCCAAATCAGTTCAGATTCGGTTCACGTGAACCATTTTGGTTTTCATCCCCCATTCATCCTAAAGTCCTTTTTCATGACTTTTTTTACTCTTTAGGTCACTTGGGATACATAAATTTCCTAGTTTGCCCTTCATCTAATGGTTCTAATTCATAAACCAACTCGGTTCATGAACCGGTTCAATCCGACTCGGATCCGGTTCACCTAAACTAGTCTATTTTTCTCTCCCAAATTGTCTTAAGGTCCTTTTTCACTATTTTATGAACCTTTGGGCCACTCGAGAGTTGTAAATTTCCCAAATTTCCATTTTCTGATGATCAGTTTTGTGAACCGATTTGGTTTTCAAACTCGGTTTGACCGGTTCTTTTCCTAGTTTTCCTTAACTCCAAGAAGCAAGGTTTATAGTTAGCACGACAAACTGCCTTTATCTCCACCATGTCGTCCAGTTGCCCCAAGGATGCATCACTACCCCTCTTGGGCATCTTGATGGTCCTGAACCTCAGTGCATGCACAAAACAATAATTTTTCATATAGGCCATTTAATCTTTGGTGCCATTGGTCCAACAGCCCCGACCCTCAACTCGACCTGAAGTTGTTTGTCTATATTGGTCCATCAACCTGTCTTGTCGCACTGCCACCAGTCCATCGAGTATGTTGGTCTTGTCTTGGTACAATAGCCAAATCACATCATTCATTTAAAATTTTCATGGCTTAATCTCATGTTTGTTTACGAGCTCCTGCTCTTGCCAACTGGCCTTGGGCCCACTTTACAAGATTTTCAAAATCGGGCATTTTAGCTCCCAAGTTCCAAAACTAAGACCTCTAGCCTATCTGAGCTATTTGAGCTCCCGTTAAGAAGGTCTTCCAAAATGTTTAAGCAGTGGCACAAAATAAGGGGAGAGTACTTCTGACAAAAATAGCTTTTTAGGTTCCCATCACACCAACCGGGTGTGAGGACATATATATTCATAACTGATAAGCGAATTTTCTACTTACTTCTAGGAAGTTCATCATACCAACCGGGTATGATCTACTTACAACTGATAAGTAGTTTTTTCGCATGTTTCTCACATCACCCCACCTAGGTGTAATGTTAAAATTCTACATAGTAATGGGTTTTAAATTATGAGGTACTCATCATCCCAACCGGATATAATGTGAAAATTTCCACTCACCCGATAGTATAGTGAATTCCTCTTATTTGGCTTTTTGCCTTCACGCGAGCTTATCTTTGTCGACATTCTCGGTACTTCGTGTTCGTACACGATATGAACATCCTTGTTCATTAACTTTTGGCCTAATAGCCTTCATTCATTATGAATGAATAAAATTCCCAAACTTTTAATTATTTACATTTAGGTCCCTAAAGTTCTATTCCTTAACTTCAGGTCACTAATGCCAATTTTTCCCCAAATTGAGTCTCGAAACTTTCAAAAAATTAATTGTGGGTCCTCAATTTATCCATATTCCCAAAAAGGGTTCAAGTTTCCCAAATTTCCAATTTAGTCCATAACTTTTCAAAATTTATCATTTTACCCCTACTTTGTAAAAATGGCAATATGACCCCCAAATTCCAAATTTTGACCCATTGGTCCTCCAACATCTTTTTCATGGCCAATTGGCCCTCAATTTTAGGAAATTGCACTTTAGTCCCTTGAATTTTTGAAATCCCCAATTCCGCCCTTTTAAATTGGCTGAATTTGATTTAATCAAATTGACCAATTAATCAAGGTTCATTATTGAAATTGAAGGTCAAAGTGAATTCCTACACATCCATATGATTCAATTGCACTTTGAATTGCATGAATTGACGCCAGAACGAGCTCAAACAGAGCTTCGTCGAAAAACTGGATCTAGAGAGACAGCTTTGAAAGCTTACCATCGAAGGTGTGTCGATTCGAGCTTTTGATCTGGGTAGATAGCTCTCATCCTAAGGTTTCTCCTAGAATTAAGAATTACCTCAATTCATGTCGAATTGAGGGAGAATTCAGTCAGTAAAATTTTGTTAGTTCTCTCTTTAACATCGACCTGAATTTACAGAGTGGAGCCAAATTGGCTTACCTTTTCGCTCTGATTCGGTTGTATGAGGGCTAAGGGAGAGTTGGAAAAGCTTGGTTTGGCTTGAGTAGGGCTTAAATCAGCCTATTTCAGCTCAATAGAAATAGGGCAGCTTTGTTCCATCAAAGATGCTTCACTGTTCAATCACATCGGCGCTTCTCTAGCGATCCTAGGAGCAATTGGAGACTACTGTCGGGTAACTGACTTCTCTCTGAGCCTAAGAAACCACGCCTTCTTTAGCTCAAAAAAACCCCTATGTTGGAGCTCTGGTTCGAGCTTCGTCAAAAAACTAAGTAGTTGAAGGAGAGTGAAGTATTTAGGTGTGTGGGTGATGAATGGAGAGTGGCTCTTTATATAGGAAACTCGGGGACTCTCCGACCGTTTGTTTGATACCTTAATTACGGTCATTGATGGCCTGAAACGTCCTAAACGTAAATGTTTCCTTTCTGCCGACGCTGTTTGATTTTTTGGCGAGTGAACAGTGTCGTCATCTAAAGGAAGAAGACGACACTTGTTCAATTTCTCACTCGGGTTGATCTATTCTTTCTCCGATTTTCCTTAACTCAAAAGGGCAAGGTTTCACTAGTAGTATGACTCGGTCTAGTGGTCCAAATACATGCTTTACAAAAAGAAGTCGAGGAACTCCATCCCCATTGGGAGCCAAGCGAGAACAACTCAACGCCAAACATCGCAGTCAAGAGCAATGGGGTAATGACCTTCAAGGGGGGGTTTGGGTACTAAATAACCGGGAATTAAAGAGGGGAATACTGGAAGAAGCCCATGACTTGATGTACGCTATGCATCTGGGCAGTACGAAAATGTATAACACCCTAAAACAGGAATATTGTTGGAAGGGAATGAAGAGTGACATCGTAGAGTACATGGCTAGATGCCCATCATATCAGCAAATTAAGGTCGAGCATCAGAAACCCTCCAAGCTGTTGTAGCCTCCCTCGATCCAAAAATGGAAATGTGAGCACATCACCATGGATTTCGTGACTGGACTGCCTACAACAAGAAGGGGCCATGATGCCATATGGGTAATCATGGATCGACTAACCAAATCCTCACATTTCCTACCCATTCGGGTGATAGACCCAATAGAAAAGCTCGCTGCCCTATACGTGGGGGAGATCATACAACTCCATGGAGTGTCGGTAAGCATAGTATTAGACTGAGACTCGAGGTTCACCTCTCGATTCTAGCCCAGCCTCCAGGTAGCACTAGGGACTAGACTTCACATGAGCACAACTTTTCACCCCCAAACAAATGGGTAGTCTAAACGGACAATCCAAACTCTGGAAGACATGTTACGGGTGTGTGTTATGACTATGAAACGGAATTGGGAGGACCATCTGTGCCTCATGGAATTCGTGTATAACAACAGCTACCAGACCAGCATCCATATGGTGCCCTACGAAGCCCTCTATGGACAACCCTGTCGCACGCCCTTGTTTTAGAAGGAAGTAGGAGAAAGAAATCTTGAAAGGGTAGAGTTGATAGAAGACACATCGAAAAAGATTGAGATCATAAGGAGTCAACTCAAGGCAGCCCAAGATAGACGAAAATGTTATGTCGATAACCAGGGAAAGGACCTGAAATTTGAGGTTGGGGATAGAGTATTCTTAAAGGTGTCACCTTGGAAAGTGATACTCAAGTTTCAACAAAGAGTAAAGATGAAACCTAGGTACAGTGGCCCATACATCATCATTCATAGGGTCAGACTTGTAGCTTACCAATTGGAGTTGCCTCAAGACCTATAGAGGATCCATGACGTCTTCCACGTGTCCCTACTACGAAAGTACAAACTCGATCCTAGCCACATACTATATGAGCCACCACCGGAAATTGAGGAATACCTGACCTACCAAGTAGAACCTGTATGGATGCTCGACCAATGAGAGCAGAACCTCTGGAACAAGAATATTCCTATGGTAAGGATACTTAGGCAAAATGGCCAAGTAGCAGAAGAGACATGAGAGGTCGAGCCAACAATAAGGGACAAATATTCGCAATTGTTTGATGTGTAACAGTTTTGAGGACAAAACTCCTAAAGGAGAGAAGAGTTGTAAAACCTGTCCAATTGGACCAAAGGAAACTGAAAAAAGAACTGGTATAAGTTTATACATGACAAACCAAATTGTTTAATGAACAAAAAATAGCTAACATGGGAAATTGGAAGATCCCAAGTGACCAAAATTTCACAAAAACTTCAAGGAAGAACCGAGAAGTGGAATTGAAGAGAGAACCGAACCAATATGGAGTGAACCAGACTCGAACCAGACCGAACCGATATAAACCATAGTGAACCAGTTCACAAATTCATTTTTCTAGGTGGCTTTAAAATGTCAAATTGGGAAATTGAGACCACCATTAGATAGAAAATTAATTTAGATGAATTTAGAAATTTTTAAATTTGAGAAAACTAGTCGAATCGGCCGATTTTTTAATTTTGGACCGTGAACCCGGTCGGACCGGACCGATCAACGGTCTGACCAAACTAGCTGGCACCTCGTTAGTTGCCACGTAGACACGGTCAACTAATGGGAGGTTGCCACGTGTCCGATCAACAGATATTGGCATCTTGTCAGCATGCTACGTAGACACGAGCAGCGAGAGGTTGCCACGTGTCTAGTCAACGGGTCAATAGTTGACGCGGCAGCCGAGCAAGCATTCTACATTAGAAAAATTGACAAATCACAGCATGCCACATGGCATGACTGCGGCGTCATCGTCTTCAACCTTCAGACACTGATAGTGAAGAGAGAGAGAGAGAGAGGGAGTCACCAGAAAAGCTAGAGTCTCTAGGGACTCAAAAAATGCTCTAGTCAAGTCTCTAGCAGCCGTGTCGAAGGTCGAGTCTTACGTCATTCGGTAGCCTAAACAGTTGCCGACCTCTCTATATAAAGAGCACTCCCTTATTTGTTCTTAGCATCCCACAATCGAGCGAAGAAAAAGAAGAGTGGGTATTCCGGTGAGCTGCGAACCAAAGCTTTGGCGACAGGACTTTTCTCAACCTCCGAAGCCACATTGGGTGTCTTTGGAATCAGGAGGAAGTCATCTACCCAACCACACCTTCTATTCAGCTTGAGAGCCACCGAGGAGGAGCGAAGAAGCTCAAACGGTGCTGCTACTCCTCAGCCAAAAACTAGCCACCCCCCTACCGCCCACGTCGACCATTCCCTCGGCCAATTGCGGCCAAGCCAAACCCCCCTACGGCCCACCTAGAGGTGTCCCGACCTCCTCCTTAGCTAAGAAGGTAAGCTCCCTCCGCCGGCCTTCACCGGAAAACACTATGCATGGCCAAATTCTGCAAAAACTTTAACACTAAAATTCACACTGCTCAGGTCATCAATTGAAGTATGGTTTGATCCAGGAAGGATCCCCACGACGAGAGCAACATGGTGGTAGCCCCAGCTTCGACCATCGGACCCTCACTGATAAGTATCGAAGCTTTCTCTCCCTAAACTGTATTTTCTAATGAAGCTCTGTTTGAGCTCATTTTTTAGCCAAATTGAGCGATTCAAATCTTGAAATGATGAGAAAAATAAAGAGTAGATGATTTAAATCAAGAATGAGAACAATTTACCAAGTTTCGGGGATCAATTGAACGTAATGGTGATTCGAGACCAAAATACAATTTTTGAAAAGTTTGGGCAAATTGGGGAATTTTTGAAAATTGGGGAATGAATGGTAAATTTACAAAATTTAGGGTCTTTTTGTGCAATTCCCTTCCAATTGAGTGTCAATTAGGTAAGATGGATCAATTAGAGGGTCAAAGGGTAAATTTTGAGAATTTGGGGCTAAATTGTAATTTTGGGAAAGTTTGGCGCTAAATGGAAATTTTGGAAAAATAGAGGAACCCAAGAGCAAGGTTAACAAAATTAAGGACCCAAAAGGACAATTTGAAGAATCTGAGGGTCGAATTAGAGGAAAAAGGGGAAGTTAAGAACGTAAAGATAAGTGCACAAACCTTTGGGACTAAAGTACAATTAAGGCCAAATATGAAGGTCTATATGCAAATACACCAAGAAGTGCGATTCCTTAGTTTAATACCCTAATGAGGACACCAGTGTCATATAGGGACAGACTACTCGAGCATCTACTTTCGGAAGTGAGACCGCGAGACTAGACCTCGCCATTGCGACCCAGCCAAAGTCACCGAGTGAGTGGGAACTGCTATGACCTCTATTCCGGTTGGAATGATGGTTTAACATTGAAAACTATTTTCTCAGAATTAGCATCCCTAGACTAGGTGACTCAGCTTAAAATATTTGGGAGTTAATTCTGGGCTTAGGCTTGAGATGCTAGTGAGCCCAAGCCCAGTGGATACGGGCATGGACCCGTCCAAAAATGATACGTGATATATAAGGCTAAAAGACCTCAATAATGGGAACTTGTGTGATACCCATCGAGCCAAGCTGAGTTGTTAAGCTTGTTGGGCTGAACCATTGTGCGAGAGGGCCAAAGATAATGGCTATAATTCAAAAAGCTTATTGATTGTGCATGCACCGTGATGTTTGGGCCATCAGGACACCTAGCATGAGGTAGTTTCAATGACTGCTGGACAACCTAGAGAGCATAAGGGCAGTGTCATCATTCAGTAGGTTGCGAAGCCGAGGAGCTTCTTGTGCATGGAAACCGAGGCAATAGGGGGAATGAGGTCTTGTCCCATTAAGTGGAAATGGTCAAAAAATTTGAGAGTTTGAGGTCGGACTATTGATCTCCACACAAACTTTAGGTAGAGGTAGCATCCCTCTATTAGGGTGGACAATAAAGGCGCTCCGGTCCACAAGTGGCATGGTCGAGGACCGTTCTATGAATGTGTGATCCCTCCTATGATAGGAGGGCGATTATTGATTTGAGAAACCCAAGAAGAAATTTTCAAATTATCAAATAATTGAAATTTCTAAATTAAGCCTTCATGAAAGAGTTTTCTTCCCCTCACTGAGTTGTCGAACTCACCCCTCCCTCTATACATTTTCATAAAGGAATGAAAATGCGCCAGTTTTTCCTCCCTAGACCCAAACTAGGTACACAAATTTAAAAAGTTTTAGTTTTGTTCAATGTTATCCAGGGAAAACATTACAAGTAATATGCCTGACTCTCTTGACCCCTAAGGAGCTCCTCCATGAGGCTCGAGAGAATGGTGGGTTGTCCATCAAACCCCGAGTCGGGGCGTGACATCAAGGATGGTGTTCGTTCACCCCCAACTATAAAAAAAAAATTGATTGAACACTAGGGCATCACGTGGAGTATACAAAATAAGACCCCGATAACAAGGAGTCCTTGAATAGGAAATTTCAGTTGGACAGCCCCAAATACAACGAAGAATTAAAGATAGACAAATGCATCAATGCAAGATAGTGCAAATATGAGAAGGAAGGGAGTTTTCATAGAGTATTAGGGAGGTGGGCCACCCGGCCCTAGAGATGGAAGTCTCTACCTCGAGGTACGAGAAAAAAGGGGAGTTCCTAAGAGGGAACCCAATAGGATAATTACATGCCCCAAGGGGGACTCCCCTAAGAGAGGGAGGGAATAATCATGAAAATTCATGAACGAACGTTGATGGACGGAAGAATAAACACCCTTAAGGAAGGATGGTCCCAAACAAGTGGAGATCTACGATACAAGTAGACCAATGGTGAAGGGGATCAGAAAAACTAACAATGGGAATCGAGGGTGACCAATAAAGAAGCAGTATGAAACAAGTGAACACACACACACATAAAAAAAATTGGGGAAATGATTCTAATGGAAACATGATGTTAGACAGGGAAGCGGACAGATCGAAGGTCTAGAAAGAGCTATAAAAGAATCAAAGTCGAGGTAATGCTATTTGGTTGGGTTGGAGAAATCATACATCTTAACTAAAATAGTGTGGGGGACTATTAATAAGAACGTAGGATGTGCAACTAGGAAGGAAAGAAAAGGTGTAAGGAGAAAAATTATCAAGGAAAATTGTTCAACGTTAACGATTACCTCAAGGGAGAGTGAGCTTTGGACCATAACGTGACAAGCTGAAAATAAAGCTTATATTCCCATAGGAATGTTCTAATGAGGAATTGAGTGATGTGCCACACTACCACCATAAAGAAAAGGGCATAGGAGAATGAGCTAGACACACCGGATGAAGATTCCGTGGGAATATCGCCCGAGGAAGGAGATGGTGAAAACTCGATACAAAGTAAGTCCAAATGACAAATCATGAGGATGGATGTATTGAACGTATGGATAATATCTCGGGCCATGAATAAATGCCGCCAAATGGTAAAGGAGGGATCAAGATCCACAAAACTAAAGGATTGAATGGCGAAGGTTGGGAGGAAGAGGTTTAAGGAGCATCGGTAAGTCTGGACAAATGAAACTATTAGGTACCATCGAGAGAGAATTATACTCGAATTAGAGCTAAGCCCAAATAAAGTATGGGAGTAATTGGATGCTTGTGAATGAGACATGATACCTTACGTAGAAAGGCTAGGGCAGGCAAGGTAGTGGAGCTAATGGCCCCGAGGAAAGGACCCTCGAAGAAGGAGGATACATAAATGGGTTACCCGAGTTGGATAACCCTAAATCTTAGACTTAGATCAGGCATGAAATTTTGGAATGAGGAATAAGACAAATGGATATTCCGGCTCAATGGTTAAATCCTGGAAGGATACCTTGATTTAATTAAGGCATTATGTGTTTTGGGGAAAAAAACTCCTTAAAGGTGGAGAGAAGTTTTAAACCCCGTTCTCTCGAAATAAGGAACCAGAAAGGAGAACCAAAGAATTTTAAAGGAAAACCATGGACCGAAGTGAACTAGAATTTGTAAATAAAGCCAAAACAAGAAATTGGAAAATCCCTAATAGCCAATCATGACCCAAAGGTCATGAAGAGTAACCATAAATGGAATAGGAGGGGAAAACCGGACCGGTTCAAGGTGAACCGGGCTTGAACCGGATAGAACCAAATTGAACCATGAATAACAGGTTCAAAGATTGCTTTTTCTAGGTAACTTAAAACATCAAATTGGGAAATTTAAGTCACCACTATGTAAAAAATGACGTTAGAAAATTTTAAATTTTAGAAAACCGATCGAATCGAGATTTAACCAGCCCATTTTTAAATTTTGGGTCACCGAACTAGTTAACGGACTGCTTGTCAGGTCAACACCCAGTCAGTAGGCACAACCAATCAACGAGCGCCATGTAAAACCCATCCCTTGGAAAAAAAGAAAATAGGGAAAAAGGGACCGGTATAGGTTTATACATGAAGAAACGAGTTGTTTAATGAACAAAAAATAGCTAACATGGGAAAATGGAAAATCCATAATAATAAAAAGAAATTCACAAAAGTGACAAGGAAGAACTAGGAAGTGCAATTAAGGATAGAACCGAACTGGTTTGGGGTGAACCAAACCGAACCCGAACCGGACCAAATCGACATGAACCATAGTGAACCAGTTCACAAATTTATTTTTCTATGTGGTTTAAAAATGTCAATTTAGAAAATTGAGACCACCATTAGATAGAAAATGAATTTAGAAAATTTTAAATTTTAGAAAAACAGTCAAACCGGGTCTGAACCGGCCAATTTTTGAATTTTGGACAGCGAACCCAATTGGACCGAACCGGTCAACGGACTGGTCAACGGTCAACGATCAACGGCCAGCTAGTGCCACGTATACACAGGAATCCAATGGGAGGCTGCCATGTGTCCGGTCAACGGACTGGCATCCGTCAACACGCCACACAAACACGAGCAACCAATGAGAAACTGCCACGTGTGCAGTCAATGGCTGACATGGTGGTCAAGCTGGTATTCCACATTAGAAAAATTGACCAATCACAACATGCCACGTGGCACGGCCACTACGTCTTCAACCTTCAGACACTAACAGAGAAGAGAGAGAGAGAGGGAGTCACCAAAAAAGCTAGAGTCTCCGACGACTCAAAAAACTCTCCAATTTAGTCGTCAGCAGCCGAGTTGGAGGTCGAGTCTTACGCTGGCAGGTAGTCTAAAAAGTTATTGAGCTTCCTATATAAAGAGCACACCATCATTCATTCTTAGCATCCCACAATCAAGCGAAGAAGAAGAAGAGTGAGTTTTCTAGCGAGCTGCAAACCAAAGCTCCGACGACGAGCAAAACCTACCCCAAAGGAGCTCCGAAGTGTGGCATTGAAACTGGTGAAGTGTCACGCCCGATCCGGTTTGGTCGGATCCCCGTGAGCAACCCGCCACTCTTCTTGGTTTACTAAGAGTTTTCCCCACTTTTAAACCTGGAAGGAGTAAGGCATCCTTTAAACATGTACCTTTCCTAGAATAACATTATATAAAATTGAAAAATAGACATGCCAGATTTTATAGTTCCTATACAGGGAAGTCTTTAAAATTGGTTTTCCCTTGATTTCCTAAAAGGGGTAAAAGGGAGTGGGTGAGTTCTACAACTCAGTGAGCGGGGGTTGGGAGTGAGTTTTCATAAACAAAACAACTATAATCGGAGTGTGCCAAACTCCTTATTTTCTTTTAAAATATCCTTTACTCAAATACTGGTTTTTAAAACCTTTACCCTACCGAGGGTGACATTTTCAAGTTGGAGTGTACCAAACTCCTTAATTTCCTTTAGATTTTCTCAACTTTAAAAATCTCAGTTTTTCATCATTTCTTATTAATCACGGTGTGTCATAACCTATCACACATCCTTCAACATGAAAGTCAAAACACACAATTGTGGGCCAACTCGTCCACTGAACCCACTTGTGGCGTCGGAGTGACTTTACCAGCCACCTAGATAGAAGCACATCAACTTCTACCCTGAGAATGAGTGGATGTATGCGACATCCAACCCTTAATCCCGAAATCAATTCTCCATGTCTATATGAGGATAGAGACCTCATCCCGTCCCCACCCCGGTCTCATGCGCTTGGTGCTACACCAAATTTCGCATGGTCACCTAGTACGATGAACTACCCTTATACTCACCAGGTCGTCCAGGGCCCTTAGAACGCATCACTACCCCTCTTGGGCATCTTGATGGTTCCGTAATCACAGTGCATGCACAATCAGTATTTTCTTATCATGCACTATAATTTGTGGCGCCATTAGTCCAACGGCCCCGACCTTCAACTCAATTTGCAGCTGTTTGTCTTGACTGGTCTGGAGACCTGTCATGTCACAATGCCACTAGTTAACTGAATATGTCGGTCATGTCTTGGTACCATAGCCAAACAATTCATTTATTAAAGTTTTATGGCACATATCTCATGTGTCTTTATGAGCTCTTGCTCATGCCCACTAGCTTATGGCCCACTGTTCGAGATTTACAAAACCGGGCATAGTAGCTCCCAAGTTCCAAAACCGAGGCCCCCGGCCTATAAGAGCTATTCGAGCTCCCGTCAAGAAGGTCTCCCAAATCGTTTAAGCAATGGCACACGGTCAGAGGAGAGCACTTTCGACAAAATATGTTTTCAATTGTCCATCATACCAACCGAGTATGAGGACATCTCTGCTCATAACCGACGAATAGGTTTTCCACTTCCTTCGAGGAATTTTCATCATACCAACCGGGTATTATCTACCTACAACCAATAAATAGATTTTTTGCGTGATTATCACATCACTTCTCTAAGTTGTAATGTTTAAAATACCACTAAATAGTAGGTTTTTTATTTCAAGGTACTTATCATCCCCAACTGGGTATGATATAAAATCCCACTCACAACTGGTAAGTGGTTTATAACTTTAAGTTGTGCTCATCATCCCAACCAAGTATGACGTTAGTAAGCCCACTCACGGTGACTTCTAATTTAGAAAAGGTGTTCATCATCCCAACCAGGTATGATGTGAATAACCCATTCACCCGTTAACCATGATGTGTTCGTCCACGGTTGGTTTTCCAAGTTGACATGAGATTTCTCTTGTTGGCGTTTCAATCACACTTGTCCCGTCGGAGGTGCGACAGTCCGAGCTTTCAATCGGGAAAAGTAGCTCTCTTTCTAAAGTACCTTCTAGGATCAAGAATTCCTACTATTGATCTTTCAGCATCGTTGAGGTCGTATGAGGGTTGTGGGGGTGTTGGGAGAGCTTGATTTGGCTAGAGGAGGGCTAAATTCGGCTAATTTTAGCTAGGCCGAAATAAGGCAGCTTCGGTCTACCGGAGCTATTTCACTATTTGATTATGTCGGCGCTTATTTGGCAATTCTCGGATCGAATGGAGGTTGCTATCAGATAGCTGATTTCCCCCAAAATCTAAAGAGCCCGACCTCTCCTTCTTACACAGAGAAAAGAGTTTTCTAAGTAGAATGAATGGGGATGAGCTCTTTAGATAGGAGTAAAATTGCTATTAAATGGAGAGGATTTATTACTACTGTATTAATGTTGTCATTATTCTCGGGAAATTGATGGGCATTTATTTGTATTAATTCCAATAATTAAATATATGTATTAAATTATTGGTATTAATTTCAATAAATAAATATAGGTATTTATGATATTTACAGGGATTAAGATTAAAAATATATATATTTATATCATTATTTTCACCTAATAATTTGCATTTTTCATTTTATTTATTCCAATTATATCAATTGAATTTTAAATTTATAATATAATTTCATAAACTACTTTTGACCGAAATTTTGAGTTACTAAAAAAACTACTTCTCATGAGGTCACCCATCCTAGTACTACTGTCACCCATGCACGTTTAACTTTAATGTTTTAATAAGATCTGGTGCATTAGTGCTAGTATGTTATTATATTTTGGGTTATAAAACAAATATGGTTTGACAACTATTGAGGGGATGCAACATTAATACTTCCCAATAAGTCACCCATCCTAGCACTACTCTCACCAAGCATACTTAACTTCGAAGTTATAAAGGGATCCTGCATTAGTGCTAGTATGTTTTTAATTTTAGATTACTAAAAAAATATGATTTTCCAACTATTAAAAGGGTGCAACCCTACATGAATACTTCCCAGTAGGTCACCCATCCTAGCACTTCTCTCACCTAAGCATGCTTAACTTTAGAGTTCTAATCAAATCTTTCTACATTGGTATTGGTATGTTATTTAATTTTAGGTTACTAAAAAATATGGTTTGGGGATGCAACATGAATACTTCCGAGTAGATCACCTATCCTAGAATTACCCTCGCCCAATTTTGGAGTTCTTACTAAAACAATATGGTTTGACAACTATTGAGAAAATGCAAAATGAATACTTCCTACGAGATCACCCATCCTAACACTACTCTAGCCCAAGCACACTTAACCTTGCAAAATAAATACTTCTAACAATATGGGTTGACAACAATTGAGAGAATGTAAAATGAATACTTCCCAAGAGGTCACCCATCCTAGCACTACTCTCACACAAACACGCTTAACTTTGTTATTCTAATGGAATCAAGTTCATCTTAACTAATTTAGTTTTTTTATTCTAAATTTTTTTCTAGTTACTAAAAACACGGTGTTACATGAAGAGTTCTCTAGCTCTAAACCTTCTCAGAACAGCCAAAGGACGCTCGGGGAAGTTCATAGAGAATCGCACAGTTAAGCTGCTCTAAAGCTCAAAGCAGCAAGCTCCTACTCGATGCCACCTCGCTCCTTTTGGCCCTTCCACCATCAATATTGTCCTCCTATGACCACCTAAGACCCTCCACAACACCCCTACATGCCCTAGTAAACTCAATTCCGCCTCCCCTCATCGAAATTTCTAAATTTTAGAGCTACACCACCTGAAACTTCTCTCTTCAAATTCTCGCAGGATGGCAACAAATTGCAGCAGGATTCAGTCCTGCTAGATCCCCCTCAACTAGCTCTACCTACCCCCACCTCAAGCTTCGTCCTCCGACCCTCCGTCGGTAAGAAACACAAGCTTTCTCTCTCTATTGTGAATTTTTCTGACGAAACTCCAATATGGAGTAAAACTCAACCAAATTTAGAAATTTAAAGTGTAGGACGATTGAAGGGAATTGGTGGAGGCAAATAAAGGCAAGAATCAAAGAAATTAAGGAATTACAAACCACCAATTGGATGAGGTAAGATATGAAGCATCACGTGCTTGAATTAGGGAAGAAGATAAAGTTCGATTTGGGGATTTTGGGGGACTTTTGTGCAATTTTCAAAAATTGGAGGGTTGAACAACAATTTCATGAAATTGAGGATGTTTTCACTGAAATTCACCCCAATTGAGGGTCAATTGGACAATTTGGACAAATTTGGGGCAAATTGGAAATTTTGAAAAGTTAGGGGACCAAATTGCAATTTTTTGAAAATTGAGGACAAAGAGGCAAATTTGGTGAATTAAGGACCAATTGCTGAAATTGAAAGAGTTAAGGACCTAACAAGAATAATTGAGAACCCAAAGGACTCAATATTGATTAAAGGGAAATTAATGGCCCAGGCACAATTTAAGTAAAGTACGGGGCCTTAGGTGTAGATATGAGAAAGTATGTGACCCATTCGTCACCATGTCCTAATACAAACACTCGCACCCTGCAAAATGGATTACTCGAGCGCCAGCCCTAGAAGCACACCGAGGAGAGAGATTCCGCCGGCGCGACCCTGCCGAGATCACTGGTTGAGTGGGAACCGCTATAACGTCCATTTCGGTTAGAATGATGGTTTAGCTTTGAAAACTATTTTAATGGAATTAGCATCCCCTAATTGGGTGACCCTACTTAAAATATTTGGGAGCTAATTCTGAGCTTAGACTCGAGATGCTAGTGGGCCCAAGGCTGATGGATATGGGCGTGGACCCCATCCAAAACAGACATGTGATATATGATGCTAAAAGACCTAATAATGAGAACCTTACATGATACCCATAGAGCCAAGCTGAGTTGTCAAGCTTGTTGAGCCTAATTGTTGCTCTACCAAGCTAGATCGTTGAACCTGTTGGGCCAGTACGCATGGTGGGTCGAAGCCAAACCAGTAGACTGTTGTGTTAGAGGGCCAAAGATAAATGCTATAATTCAAAAAGGTTGTTGATTGTGCATGCACTGTGATGTTCAGGTCATAAGGACACCTGGCATGAGGTAGTAATGGAGCCCAAGGACTACTGGATGACCCAGTGAGCATAAGGGCGGTTTCATCGTTCAGTAGGTCGTGAAGCCAATGAGCTTCCTACACATGGAGACCGAGGCAGTAGAGGAAATGAGATCTCGTCCCACTAAGCGGACATTGTGAAGTAATTAGGGGTTTGATGTGTCAGACTATTGATGTCCACTCAAACCACGGTTAGAGGCAGTATCCCTCTATCAGGGTGGATGGTAAAGGCTCTCCGATCCACAGGTGGCATGGTAGAGAATCGTTTTGCGAATGTGTGATCCCTCCTATGATAGGAGGGCAGTTATTGATCATTGATCATGTGAAATGTGTGAATAATGGCAAATGGAAAATTTTAATGAACAAATGAAATTAAGAAAACGTTATAGTAGTTTCCCTCACCGAGTGTTTTACTCACCCCTTTTTCAAGATCATACCCTAACGGAAAGTTCCCCGACACGCTCAGGCCCTCAAGGTACACTTCCTACCCCCAACTTAAAGTAAGGGTTTGAACGTAAATACGCATGTACCTTCTTTGTCTCATTCAGGTAGGTATACCTGAATGATGTAAGAAAGGATGGCGGGTTGATCACAAACCCCGATCAAACTAGGTCGGGACGTGAAATGATGTGTGGTGAAGCGTGCTCAGTCAGCCACTCGAACAACACCTGGAAGCGCTAACCAATTAGAGTGTAACAAGTGTCCCCGGTCAACAATCAAATCTACATCATTGACGATAGACTAATAGGAGAGCAACATGTGTCCTCAATTAACAATTAACTAAAGAGAAGCCTCGTCAGCAAGGTTGACCAATGAGAAGCTGATATGTGGCAAATGTGCCACGTCACTAGCTGACTAGGATGTCGGAGAAATGGTTGACCAATTAGGGGCCGACGCATGGTAGAGACACATAGGATGGCCTCATCCAATGAGAGGCTAACACGTGGCAGTGCATTGTGCTTTAGGAGGGAAATCTGATATATTTAAATCAACTAATCAGATAATGCCACATGTCATGTCAAACGGCTGACCAAATACGGTCAACGATCACATTGGAATGAGTGACCAATGGGAGGTTGCCATGTGGTTGATCAATGAGTCAACAGCTGACTGGGACACTGAGTGGGAAGCCGCATCAGTGAAACTAGTCAATCACAATGCGCCACGTGGTAGTTCGCACATGCGAGCATAGTGTCGTCTTCCTCATTAGAACACTGACAGATAAGGATGAAGAGTTGGCCGCTCGGTCTCTAACGACAGAACATAGCTCTGGTATGAACGTGAATGGGCGAGTCGGGGGTTGAGTCGTGGGCAAACTAATAGCCTCATCAGTTGTCAAGCCGCCTATATAAAGAGATACTCCCCATTTGTCTTCCTCATCCCTCAAATGATTGTAGAAGACAAAGTGCTCCATTTCCTAGTGAGGCACGAACCAGAGCTTTGATGAGGGCCTTTTCCTCAACCTTAGAAGGCACATTCGGGTTATCTGGAACTAAGAAGAAGTTCCTTACCTCACTGCAACCTCCTTTTAGCCCGAGGATCACCGGAGAAGTGTGAGGAGGCTCGCATAGCACCATCACCCCGGCAATCCCAAAACAACAAAAATTTTCGAGCTAAACTCTAGCCACCTTTGACCTCTTGTGACTAGGCTAACCCAACCACAACCCTTCTTGACCGACCCTCAACCCCTAGGAACCTTAGAGGTAAATCAATTTTTCCTCCACTCATTGGAATCATGAATTTTTAGAGAGAAAGTGTCAGCACTGTACTGATCAAATTTTCTCTGCTTAGGGCATCAATTGGAGCAATTCTTGATCCTAGAAGGACCCACTCGATGAGTTCTAACTCCTCAAATCAAGAGCTCTAGCAACCGCACCCTCGACCAGTAAGATTGATGTTTTTGCATGCATGCGATAAAGGTCATGGGGGCCAGTAGCACCAAAGATAAATGTTTCAAATAAAAGATTGATGTTTGTGTATACATGAGATATAGAATCATCGAGGCACCCGGTACGGGGCAATGCTAGTTCCAAGGGCTACTAGACGACCCAAGGAGCATAAGGGAAGTTTGTCATCTAGTGAGTTAGTAAGCTTAGGGAGCTTCATGCGCATTGAGACCAAGGAAGCAAGGAGAGAGGTCTCATCCCACTATAGTAGACACGGAAAATATTGAGGTTTGAAGGATGGGCGGTAAGGCTCACTCGAACTTGTGGTAGAAGGTGTGGCCTTCTACTATAGTGGTCATTAAAGGCGCTCTGGACCACAAGTGTAGTAGTCAAGGACTACTCTGCGAATGTGTGAAACCCTTTAATGATAAATGGTTATTGCTTGCGTGTTAAAACTCTTTAAGAAAAATGGAGAGAGTTGAATAAAAGAAAATCAATAAAACTCTTGTTTGTGATACCCCACTCATTGAGTTATGAAACTCACCCCTCCCCTTAAACCACATTTTAGGGGAAACTTTTCGTGCCAAGAAAAGTGGAAGCTTGAAGATCGAGATTGAACTTTCGCTAGAAGGTAACCTTAAACTTTATAAATTTGTATTGGAAAACATATTATACTGGTTAGCCTTTACCTTTCTTGGGCCATCTTGGTAGATATACCATGACGACACAAGAAATGGTGGCGGGTTGATCATAAGGTTCCGACCAAATTAGAGGGGCAATGTCCCACTATTTATGAAAGGGGCAGAAATTGTTGTTTATGAAAATGGGCTAATACCCAAGGTTTATAAAGAGGGGCAATGTCCCAAGTAGTATAAACCAAATGCTGAAAGTAGTCATTTTAAAAGAGAAGCGTTACCTCGATAAATTACATGGGAATGATTTTCAGGGAATTAATGATTAATCACAAACATTAATTAGATAAGAAATTTCTAGTGGGAATAGCCAGCTAGCATGTCATCCCCAATACCCGATTGATTGTGTAAAGGGGACATTGGTTCAGATGAAAATACCGTCAAACAATCTCGTGCGTTTAGTTCGGATGATAGTACCCATCCATCGTCTGCAGGGTGTACCCATGATAAATAGAAGGGGGCATTTGGTTTAGATGATAGTACCCATCCAACAATCCCGGTCATTGGGTTTAGACGATTATATCCATCCATCTTCCAAAGGGTGTACCCACATATATGGAAGGGAG
This sequence comes from Trapa incisa, assembly GCA_030064435.1. Taxonomy (NCBI): domain Eukaryota; kingdom Viridiplantae; phylum Streptophyta; class Magnoliopsida; order Myrtales; family Lythraceae; genus Trapa; species Trapa incisa. The sequence continues at coordinate 25,049,156 of CM057779.1, forward strand.
CATTGGTTAGGTTGATAGTACCCGCCCAATGATCTTGGGCATTTGGTTCTGATGATTGTACCCATCCATTGTCCAAAGGGTGTACCCATATAGATGAAAGGGGATGTTGGTTTGAGTGATAAGTACCCTTTCCAACGATCCCATTGTTAGTTTAGATGAATGTACTCGTCTAATATTGTGTGCTAGGTTATGAGTATAATTCCTTTTAGTGCATGAACTGTAGGTTCAATAAGAAAATCCCGTAGAAAAATGAAAATATGAATTTCACCGATACTTGAAAGAGGAAACGAGTTGGCATATGTGGATGCCACTCAATTAGTTGGTATGAAAAAGAGTTCTCGCCCAAAGATAACCTAAAAGCATATTAGGATGCTAATGAAAATCTTAACAGTGGGTTCAGAAAAGAACCACCGTATATAATGGCTTTTGAAAGGTATCCATAGTAGGATACAAATCCTAAAATAATTTTGAAAGAAGAAATAAGAATGAAGATGAAAGAATATGAAGAAAACTCTCTTATAGCCATTTTGAGTAAAGATGACATCAAGCCATGAACGACTAGTTGATTGGTCCTCACACTCACTGAGCATTGCTCACCCCCTCCCCATAACACATTTCAAGGACATATAAAGGAGTGGAGCGCAATGGAAGAGGACCCTTGCAGAGAAGAAAACCTGAGATAAAGCACTTGGGTTATTAGCAGGTGGTCCAAGATAGCTACTCACTTCTTGTAATTTGATTTATGGTCCATTATTATTCGTTGTGCAAATTGAAATGTTATTTTGTAAAATTTTTAAATTCCTATTGAACTTTGGAGAAACCGTTGTACTTAATTTGAGAGTTCTAGCATGTCGGTTCTACTATAATGAGTTACCCATTATCATAGTATTGCGAGTACGTGACGGTTGTTAGGACGGTCCGACCTATGGTTCAAGCTGAGGTGTGGCACTTTTTATGAGAACTAACCATTTTTAGTGAATCAATAGAGTTTTTAGCAGTGTTACGAAAGTTCTCAATTCCTTATATATGGTAGGAAAATGAAGAAATAATTGGTGATCAGCAAAGTGAAATTTATATTGTGAGAATAATTTCATGCCATAGAGAATTTAGTATCGATGGAAAAATGATAAATCATAATTAAAGGTCTCTAGCCGGAGGAAAAATGATTGTGTTCATGGGGAGAGAGATACATTAGGTGATGAAGTGTCACAAGAGGAGACACATCTACCATAAAACGTCCCAAGTATGCATCGTACATCTAACAATGCCTCATCAATTTCAAATGACAATAATGACCCTCTACCTCTTTCAATTTGTAGAGAGCCGAGTGGATAAAATGCTATTGGATGCAAGTGAGTATTTAATGACAAACAAAATACTGAATGAATAATTGAGAAATATAAACCAATATTAGTAGTAAAAGGCTATGGTAAGAAATACGAAATAAATTATTAAAAGAATTTTTCACTAGTAGTTAAGATGAGCACAATGAGGATGCTTATTTCATGCACTTATAACATTGAGTGGAAATTACATCAATTAGTTTTAAAGAATGCATTATTGCATGAAGATTTGTAGGATGAGGTGTAAATGAAGATTATACTTGGATTCGGTACAATGATGACCAATGAGAAAATATGTAAGTTGAAGAAATCTTTATACGAACTCAATCAATCACCAAGAGTTTTGGTTCGATAAATTCATATAGGCACATAATGGGATATCATCAATGTAATCACACAAGGGTGGCAAAAATCTTTGCTCGGACCCGGATTGGGCCCGATCGGGTCCGATTGGGTCTAGAGATTAAAGAGTCTGGGTATAGGAGAACATACCTGATAGACTCAATGGTCGGGTCTCAATCGTCTTAGTTAGACCCGGTGGCTAGGTCCGGGTCAAGAGGATGGACCAGATGGTCGGGTCGGGTCTATGAGGGCAAACCCGATAGACCAGCCCTTTTCTTACATGAAAATAAATCAAATTTGAGAATAAGACACTTTTACCAACTAAATTATGGTAAATTATGTTATATACTCAAAATATAAATATTATATTATAAAATTTGATTGTGCGAGAAATTTAAAATTTTAAAATTTAGGTGGAAAATTTAATACGAATAGAGTTTTTAAATTTACCATCAAAATACTTATTTATGTTAAAATATTTTTATTTTAAATAAATAATAAAATTAATAATAACTTAGTTAGTGCAGTATCAATTCTATTAATAATTTGGCTGCATATTTAAATTTACTAGTTAACAAAATATATTTTAGTTATCTAGTTCGATCGAACCTAGTTAGACTCGATCGAGTCTAATCGAATTGTCTAAGACTAGCATAATGGACCCGGTGATCGGGTTCGGGTCCCGTGGTAAGGATGTCATATCGGGTCCAAGTCCACGTAGACTCAAACTCGACCTGGTAAATTGCCACCCCTATGGACAATAATAATGAGATATTATAGTTGAAGAAACTATTAATTATAGAATTCTAGGTGAAAAACTTAGGGTCGAGAAGTATTTTCTCTATTTGAGATTGTTAGGTCTAGGATATATATAATAGTTTATAAGAAAGTATGTGTTTAATATACTTATTAAGGTAAAAATGTTAGGTTGCCTCACACTTTCAATTCTGATTTATCCAAATCACAAGTTAAATGATTAGTAAATAAAATCACAAGTTAAATGATTAGTAAATAAAGAACAATACTAAAAAAAAATTATTGGACGTTTTATCTATTTATCTCATATCATCTATCTCATATGATCATAAATTATATTATGAGTCCATATATGCATTATCTTGTGATAAAATATTGGGAGGTAACTATTTAATTATTAAGATATCTTAATAGTAGCATAAGTAAAATGATTTGGTTTAAGTCTTAAGGTCAAATTAGAGTAAAATATTTTTGTAATTGAGATTAGACTAATTTTATAAATAATACAAAATTTACTTTGGTTATTATGTGTTTGTAGGAATAATCTTGTATAAAGAAAAAGTAAAAAAATAATATATAATCAAAGGAAATAGAGCACATATTAATGGTTTAAAATATATATTAGATGATTTTGATAAAAAGTTTACTAATGAGGTTTCACGTGTTTAAAGAATAGTAATTTTGCTATTAATATTATCTAAAGATTAGTTAAACATAATAGGATTAAATATATAGACATTCATTATTTTTTATCAAATAAAAAATTAACATGAATATACTAGAGTTGCACTATATGAAAACTAAATAACAATTAACTAATTTCTTAACCAATAATTAAATTATAAGGAGTGTAATAATATTTGTGAGATCAGAATGTTTGGTATCTATGGCTCATCATAGGTAGAATATTACTAGTATTTAGGAAATTAAAATATATTATTTATCTTAATTAGTTAATATTATATTATAATATTATCTATTTTCATGTTAAGTATTATGCTAAAATTATAAATAATCTTATTAATTATGTAATTTGGTGTGATCAATTAATAAATAATTACAATAATAAAACTAAATATGTTAATGTTGTGATCATTCTCCTCCCCTCTATTTTGCTCACTAAATTAATGTCTTTTTGTTAAATAGTTGACCACACTTTCTAATTATCAACATAATTTACCAGTGTATTTGATTGTGAAATTACTACACTCTCTCCGTACCCTCGATGCATTGTTACATAGCATAGTCATAATTTTTATCAATTTTAAGATAAGCAAACTACACGAGCAAGCTCAATATGGCTGCAACTTTCCCTTCCAAATATATTAAATTCCCCGTGCAGTCCCCATGAACGGAGAGTGCTACCATATTCTTGGGTCGACCACATTTGCTAGACAGATGAAGCTGCTGAACTTTTTGCAGATGAAGTTCAAGCTTATAGTGGGTTATGACTCTTCTTGTGCTAGTCTATTCATTGTTTTTCCCACATAAATTCAATTAAACGAGAGTTAGGTATTTCATATTTACCCTATATCCTAGTTAATTATAGTCATAGGCTTCCGTTTTTTTTGCTCAGGTTTTGGTTAATAATATTAGAGAAATATGGTAATTGGGCAATGGACGATAACATGAAAATATCAAATGTTGGTATTTTGATTACAACTTCCCACCTCAAAAGTTTGGAGTTGGTGGTACAATTTTTTTGTGAATGAATTTAATATTAGGGATATTTATCATTTTAAGAGGATGAGAATTGATTAAAAAAGCTTGCGTCATTATTTATAATATTTTATAAATAAAATATAAAGAGTAAATTTTATACCAGTATGAATTTATTTTTAGTTAATGAAAAGTATGGATGGCAATTGCCCGTCCATCGACCCACCCTCTAACCGTCACGAATTTGGCCGACCAGTGATGTGTGCAGAGGTGAGTCTGGACCTGCACATGGAGTGGGATGGATACAAGTAACCATCCAGATTTGGTTCTCACCGGTTCGGCTATACTAAATAGTTTGTTTTATAATTAAAATGTGATTATTATAAGAAAAATAAACTTTTTTTTTATATGGAAAGTAGGAATGCTCCACTCGCTTATTTAAAATTTTAAACCAATCTGAAATAATTGGATGAAACTGCCGCGTCAAATCCTACTTGTGACATTACGCGTTTTTGTGGTCCCCGCTCTCCTCTCGTTCTTTCCCAGACCTCTCAAGCAAAGTTCACAGGCCAGGCGCCTCTCGTGGGAGAGAAATCACGAGAAAAATCTCTAGAGCAGACAAAGGATCACCGAAACTCCCTCAGCTCCGATCGCTGCCAAGAGGAAGAAGACGAAGAGATTTTATCGGGGAGGAAGCCCAGACATGGACCTCTGGTGGACACGATCAGAAGCTGCTGGTTCGAATACTTTCTCCCACTCTTCTCTCTTTAGGCTTTGTTTACAATCGGTCATCTCTTTCGACTGATGCTTCTCGTGTCGTCGATCACATATCCTCGTACTGTTCTGTACTTTTTTGGTAGTTTCTTGCTTCCAGCGCGTCTAGTATCACCTACGAACAGCCGCCGCTGATCATGTCTCAGAAGCGGCCTACCGAGGAGGCAGCTAGTACTGATGATAAGCGGAGGCGGTTTCCTAATCTGAAAAGGTCATTTTCAGCTCTCCTTGTTTAGTATTTGAACCATTGACCACTGGAGGTTCATATATTAGTTCTATGAATGATCTCATATGCATATGCTAGGACTAATTCTAGGAGGGATGAAATTAGGGAAGAGTATACTAACAGTATTGTCACTCAATGGATAATAATCCAACAAGCTTGTCTTCAATATTCTAACAATTTAACTGTCATGTAATCTTAATTTATCTATACTCCTACATTAATTTAACTCAATATAAGATATATACATATAAATATGCTACTTTTTATCTGATTTTTGGTATCCTAAAAAACAATGTGCCCTGATTCGAGCGAGTCTGCTCACTAAGGGTAAACATCTTCCAATTTCAATGTTTTCCATTTCTAGAGACTCGAATATGAGACCCCTGGTGAAGGAGAAAAGAGAAAATGTATTGAACCACCTCAACCAATTCTCTTTGATATATAATTATCTCCTTTGGGTTTCATATCTTAGGACTTCATATCTAGTTATGGGATAATGTTCTTTTTCCTCTTCTATGTACTAAGATAAAGCGATACGATTTAAGGATTAATGCAATTTTATAGGTACAATATTTGTACAAATTGAGATATGCATCTAGAGAAGCATATTTATGCATGTTTTATATTGAGTTAGATTGACTGAAGGACTATATTTATAGAGAAATTTACAAATTTAAGGATTAAATTGTTGAAAAATAATATTGAGGGACTAAGTTGTTGAATTCTTACAAATTGAGGGCCTAAATGGTTAGTCCACTCAATTAAGAATCTAGAGAAATTATGAGATAAATGTTTTGGCTTTTGATTAATCTAGGACATCTTCCTTTAATCAATGACATGACTGAAGCTCCATGAGAGTTATTGTCCACTTTGGACATGATCACCACAATTTTGTCCTCTCAAAGGAATGATGACATCCATTGGGTCCATTGGGGAGTAGCCACCATAGCCATGTGATTGTTGCCAAACTAAAGCAAACAAGAGGCATGGTCCCTTTTTTTGGGCTTGCCCCACACAATTTTGCCCTTGAAAAGGCATATTTCTTGAAAGGTAACCTATGGAAGCCCAAGACTTTTAAAACTGTGGGTCATGTCCAAAGTGAATGATACTTGTCTTAAGCATTATCATATCTACAATAGTTGGTTCATTCTCAAGAGTCCAGGAATCATATTGTTGGTGCTTTCATTGAGAGTTGTACTCAAGATCCACTCTCTTTTATGTGAGGCTATGAAGGGTACCCCTCCACAATAAGGAATAAGGATCCTGAGCTTTCCATAAAGTTTCATGTGTTACTCTTCCATAGGAAGAAATGTATTTTCAAGGATAAAATTGTATGATTCACACCTAAAGTGAACAATACCCCTCTTGGGTCTTAGTAGGCAATTACGGGCCATCCTTATGAGTCAATGACTCATTTGTTGGTCTTCTTGTTGAATTTCAGACTCAAGACACTTGCTCTCCAGGAAGAGATGTTATGGGTACCCTTCTATGATCCCACATTCTTGAGGAACAAGAGCCTTGAGCTTCTCATAAAAACTTAAGTCACTCTTCCTTTGAGAGATGCCTTTTCTAGGGCAAACTGTGCAATACATGCCCCAAGTGGACAATCTCTTATGTGCTTTACATGTTGGTGATTACAAGCCCATCCTTGCGAATTAATGACTCATCAGTTTTAAATAGTCAAATATGTGTGGGTTTAGTGTATTAGGAGAGCTATTATAATTTCATGTGTGGTTCAATATGTGGAATTGTCACTGAAGCTCAGCATGTGTGTTCCTGGTAATCACATAAATCATGAACTTTTTGTACAATCTGGTTTGTGGAAAGAATATAATTCTCTCGAATATTTGTAATCCATTCATAATTGGACAATTTTGAGATTCCTCTATTTTTTAATTTATAATTTTTATGTTCCTACTTGGTTTTTTTCTCTAATATAATCTATTTTGTAATTTGAAAGAGAAATGAGACAAGGTGAGTGAAAATAAGATAAAGGGAATTTAGAATTTACTGATATGGTGACAGCTGAATTGTTTGCAGTGTAATTATGGAAGTGATGAGGACACAATCCATCCAATGGCTGGGGCAAATGCTAGAGCCATCTATCCGTAAAGTGGTAATATTCTTGGTAGTCATTTTCTATGCCAAATAATTCTACCACCTCCAACTTCTTGACATAGCAGTCTCTTATAGCTGTTACTATCATTTATCAAAAGAAAGATGTAACTATTGACTCAGTGGGTGGATGGAAGACAGTTAAATAATTTTTAGCTGGTTAGACTCGTCATACCATCTTTGTTCATAAAGGCTGCATCAATAGTTATGTTAGTGTTTCGACGTATTGGAAGGATTTCAACTATTTGCAAGTAATTTACAATCTGCTGTACTGATTAGTTTTGTGGTTATATGTTTGAATGTGGCATTTTTTTCCCTTAAGGCTGTCCATAGATGTCTATCTACCCTGTGTTGTCCATGAACACCTATGTTTAATATGTGAAGGTATTCATCTTAACTGCTTGGTAATAGTTGCTTCATATTTTTGCAGGTTAAGGAGGAAGTTGAGCATGCTTTAGTGAAGCATTTTACCCCTATTAAAAGGTAAAGTGCATGATTCTCAGTTTCATGATATTCTATCAAATGAATGAAATATGCTAAATATACAACTAATGTAGATTCACGTTTTTTTACAGGAGTTGTGGGAAAGAGGGCCATCCTTCAGGAGCAAGATACTTGCAATTGCAATTTATAAATAGTATCTCTCCTCCAGTTTTCACTGGTGCTCAAGTTGAGGGGGTAGGAAATCACAATATTAAAGTGGCTTTAGTTGATGGTGCTACGGGTAAAATTGTCAATTCTGGACCTGAGTCATCTGCAAAGGTGGAAATTGTTGTTCTTGAAGGAGATTTTGGAGGTGATGAAGAGAATAACTGGACACACGGAGATTTTCAGAACAACATTGTTAGAGAGAGACTAGGGAAGAAACCCCTTCTATCAGGAGATTTGATTCTTAAACTCAAGGATGGGACTGCTGTAGTGGATGAGATTACTTTTTCAGACAACTCAAGCTGGACAAGGAGCCGTAGATTTAGACTGGGAATTAGAGTTATTGATGACTTTGATGGAGTTAAAATTAAAGAAGCAAAAACTGAACCTTTTATAGTCAAAGACCACCGGGGAGAATGTAAGTTCATAATGTGGTATTTTCTCAAAAGCACTTCCACAATCATTTAGTATGGCAAAATGAATCTTCAAGTGTCATGTTGCATTCCTGCCTGCAGTGTATAAAAAGCACCACCCTCCATCTCTGCTGGATGAAGTATGGAGATTGGAGAAGATTGGAAAAGATGGAGCTTTCCATGGGCGATTGACACATGCAAACATCAAGAGTGTCAAGGATTTTCTTGTTCGATTGTTCATAGACCCATCAAATCTTCGAGATGTAACTGGTTGCTCTTAGTTGCCATTATAATTATTTTCATTACCACCTTTATCTGCATTAAAAGACACCTTTTTGCATTTGACTTATTTTTCCTCTTACACTACACTGTTGCAGTAATTTAAGATAATTGTATAAAAGGTATTTCCTATTATGCTTTGGGAATTCTGCCAATGCTATTCAAACTTCTTTACTTATTATCCTTTATATAATTGGTTTTTAAGGAGTTAATTTTAAACTACAATTGCTCAAGTGGGATGCTGGTCTTAGATTCATCTACAGTTATCTAAGCTCTGCTTGAAAAGCTTGGAATAATTTATGGGGTTGACAAAATGCAGATTCTGGGCCCAGGCATGTCTTCAAAGATGTGGGAAGTCACTGAAGAGCATGCCAAAACTTGTGTGCCTGATAAGACACTCTATTTGTATTGTCCTTGTTCCTCTCAACTGAGATCTGGCGTCATCTTTGATATCATGGGACAAATAGCAGGTTTACTTTCAGATGGGCAATATACACCAATCAGTGGAGTACCTGAAACTGAAAAGGCATGCTATAGTCTTACCTCGATTCTCTTTTGGGGCATTCTGCTATGTTTCTTTCCATTTCTTAAAAATCATATATATCTGCTCTTACTTCTACTTTATCTTCAATGCCAGGCTATTGCCCAGGAGTGGCTTGCTTCCGCATCTCAGCATTGGGAGGAAGTACGCTCTTTTGATAGCGAAGCCTCTTTAGTGGCCTACTTTTCTCGAATGAACAGTTCTCTTTGCCGCCAGAGTTCACCGAGGACCGAGAATTCTAGTGCTTCCAGTTTAATGGCAAGTAATAGGCTTGCATTTGATCACAGAGAACCAAGTGTATCCTCCACGGACTACTTCACTGATATGAGAGGTTTCAATGATTATTCGTTCGACATTGATCAGACTTTGGCTTTCCCAAGCCAAGCTTGCAGCAGCGTTCTGAACTGTGACTCGGTGCCTCTGAATCATGACTTCTCCAATGAGGAAGACCTGCGATTCTTTGACCCACAAACGGATCCTCAATCCAACAATAACAGCTTTACAATAAAGCATTCATTTGATGCCAACAGTAGGGCTCAGAGGAGATGGAGGAAGCTGTTCAATGTGTTCAAGTGGATTTCTGTGAGAAATTTAGTGGTTTCTCGGAACAAACTGGATCGGGATGCCTCAGTGCCCGTCACAAGTTGAAAACTATTGCCATGAATAGGCCGCCAACAAATGAATCTCAAGTACAGTTGTAGGGTGTTGTTTGCTGGATTGTGCTGATGACATGTGCACTGGTGGTATATTGAAACTCCTTTTCTTTTTTGTCTGAAGATGCCAAAGGTGGTATATAGTGTAAATAATTATACATGAGTCGGCGAGGCCCTGACTTTTGGTTTTATCTCGGGGCTTTGCTCTGCTGCTCTGTCCATAAATTTTGTACACCAGTTTCCTTGGGTGGGAAACGTTGCCAATACTTGATTTGGGGAGCTTTGTCTTCCTGTTTCTCATCTCATTGATTATTGTGTTACTCTCATTTTGCAAGCTATCTCATTCCTATTTGAACAAGGGCAAGGGACAGGACGATTCGATATTTTCCCTGGGTAATCTGTTGTAATGAGATAACAAGGAAGAGATGTGCACAGAACATACTGCGCTCATTTGGGCGTGGGAGAAGCCTGACAAGTTACAGGTAGGTATTCCTATACTTTGGGGGCAGGAGTCTGGGAGCAGAGTAAGGTAGGGTATGAACTAGGTATTTAATCTAAGCCTAGGGTGATTAATGGGTCGTTTTATATGGCACCTCTGTAATAATGCAGTGACATATAATGGTTACTTGCTTTCTATGGTAACATCGAGTCAATTAAGAATATATTGTTCCATTGTACATGTTTTAGACGTTTGTTTTGGTTTTATACTTTTTAGTCAAAAGGTAGATATGATGCCTCTTGACTGCTTTCATAGGCGGGCCATTCTTCTAGTGTTTCAACTATTCTTGTTTTTTACACTCTTCCTAGCTGCTTGGCCTCGAGTAGGTATTGGTTTACTAAATTAGGTATCGTGAAAAGATAATGTCCCATGAGTGAACAAATAAGTCCTCTACTCTATCTAGTGATTTTAAAAAAAAATTTTCTTCATTAAAAAAACTCTCATTAAGCTATTCAAGCTGATGTAAGATCAGTACAAGGAGATAAAGAAAATATATATTTTTTTATTTCTTAATAATAAACCTAATATTATCGAATATAATGATATCCAAGGACTAACTTGTGCTCTCTTATATAGTGTGCGAGAATGTGTGCTAGATTTAGCCTTACTACGTGCTTTATATCTCAACTTCCAATGCATATGTTTAATAAAATCGAGAGCCACTAGATTACAAGAAAGTGTCATATTTATTTCTTGTGATTATTACTGTCCTTTCACCTCTTGTAAGTGTATCAAATGAATCATCCACATTAATTTTTATAATGCTATTTGGGGGTCGCTTCCATACTCACTTATATTCCATAGGCAATTTTGTCTTATGTATAATACGATATTGATTCTCAGTGATTCATACATATTCTTCAATCAAACTTATAATATTACCAATAAGTTTCTTAACTTGTGGGATATCCTATAAATAAAGTTCTATTTCGTTCATTTCATATCGCCCAACACGTTTTGATAAATTTGCACTTCATCTATTTAATCTGATCATTTCCCTATTTTAGATTACATAACCAAAATTTAATTCATTTGATTAAGGGCAAATCAATAAACTTTTTAATTTTTATCCCATATATTATAAACCACACCAACCTACTCTATGTGCATTTAACTAATTTATGATGTATGACTTCAGTTTCACTGCATATGAGGCATGCATTAGAAGTTATTGATTTTCTCAAAAATAAGTTGTCATGAACAAGTAAACTATTCGACATTACTCTATAGATAAAGTTTAAAGTTTTGAAGATTTGATGATATGTTTGTAATGTTGAAGGCAAAAAATGGATAAAAGAAAAAGTGTAGATACTAAAGTGCAAATAAAGAAATTTGTGCACCCAAAAGTATTTTTTTGTAAGTTTAAGGGCCTAAATGAGACTAAAGGAAGTCTAGGGACCCAAATGGAAGATTTGGAGAATCTAATGTCCCCAAAAGATAAGTTTTAAAGTATAGGGGAAAATGGTAAATTTGTTCAACTTGAAGACCATTTTACAAATAATGAGAAATGAGACCTAGTAAATATATTGAGGTATTTTTGGGACTAGAATGAAAGTCAAGTAAACTTAAGGACCCAAGTGAAAGACATGAAAAAGTTTAGAGTCCAAAAATGATGAAATTTAAATAATACATGGAAAAATAGTAATTTTGCCCAACCTAGGGACCAAAATGAAAATTTGGGAAACTAAGGTACCTAAGTGATAAATTAAGGATTTCTAAACACATGAAAAAATATAATCCTAAGAGATTATGAACCTAGCAAGTATAACTAACCTTAGAAGGAGGTTAGTTAAAGAATGTTTCTTTGACACATAAGTCAAATAAATCGTCCTCGAGGGGCAAAATTGTAATTTATTGGGAAAGTTATGGGGTAGCATTTATGTGTCGATATAAGTACTTAAATTGATCATGATGACATACTACTACTCTTGAAGAGAGAATACACAATCGAGCGAGGATCTCACAACCCGAGCTAAAAGGAAGTCATGTCAGAATGAAAAAGTTTTGATAAAAATAGTGCGTGAAAGTGGTGATGTTGAGTCCAATTGAACCGACCAAATGTGGTTTACCATTTTTTTATAATACCCTAAAATGCACGATGCATGATTTGGAAAATTATTTGAAAAGAAGTGAAAAATGACATGGATGCATGCTCACTAAAAAATATCATCTTTAGAAGTGAATAAATGGGTTAAGGATTAGTAGACCAAACTGAATTAACCATATTTACATGCTAAGACTATGTGAGTGGGGGCCTTGTGCCCATAATATAATGGCTTATAGGAGTTGGTCGAGTGATAGACCAAACACCTTGTGACCTTATGATAAGATCTTGATCATGATAATTGCTTCCTGATCATGATATATGCATCTCATTGTGTGAGTTGGTTGAGTGATGGACCAAACTTCATATGATTGATTAATCACACATATTTTGTTATTTTTCGTACGTGCACATGAATGGAGATGGTTAAAATGAGGATAATACTCAGTGAAATGAGAGATAAACATAAGTGTTATTTGTGTACATGTTTCTGTGATATACATATGTGTCTATATATACTGGTTGGAAATTTGGGGCATTAATAGGATACCTATCAAGGTAGTGTCAATGCACATGATAATTGGAAGGGGAAAATAAGGCGAGATAAAAATTATACGTCTAGATTACCTTGGGATCCTCGGGTGATGTAAATCTTGTCCCTTTAAAATAAGGAAACTGGGGAAAGAACCGATCAACCCGAATGAGAAAAACTGAACCTGTTCACAAACTTGATCATTAGGGAACAGGCAATTTGGGAATTTACAACTCCCGAGTGACCCAAAGGGGTTCATAAATCCTTGGAAAAGGATCTTAGGATAATTTGAGAGAGAAAACCAGACCGATTCAGGATAACCAGATCCAAACCAGATTGAATCGGTTTATGAATCGAGTTGGTTCATTAACCGGAACCGATAGAGAAAGGGAAAACTGGGAAATTTATAGATCCCAAGTGGCCTAATGAGTCAATGAAAAAGGACTTTAGGATGAATTGAAGATGAAAACCAAATCGGTTCAGGTGAACCAGATTCGAACCAGATTGAACCGGCTTGGACCAGTTTGAACCACTATTGAATCAGATGATAAATTTATTTTTTTGGGTGGCTTAAAAAAATTAAATTTGAGATTTGAGGCCATCATTGGATAGAAAATGAATTTAGATAAATTTAGAAATTTTTGGATTTGAAAAATTCAGTCGAATTGGGGCTGAACCGATCGGTTTAAGCTTTGAACCCGGTTCGGAACAGTGTCGTCTTCTTCCTTCAGATGACAGCATTGTTCACTTGTCGAAAAATCGTGCAGTGCCAGCGAAGCTGAAAAGTCTCCATCCAGGAAGTTTCATGCATGAATGACCGTCATTAAGGCACCAATCAGGCGGCTAAGAAGTCTTCGAGCTTTCTATATAAAGAGCCTACCCTCATTCATCCTCTCCACACCTGAAAACTCCATTCTCTCTCAACTGCTCCATTTTTCAGTGAAGCTCGAACTAGAGTTCCAACTTGGGTACCTTACTAAGCCAAACAAGGTGAGGTCAAGTTCTTTAGAACTGAAGAGAAGTCAGCTATAAACCTCTAATTTCCATTTGCTCTGAGGGTCACCGGAGAAGTGCCGGCGTGATCGAACAGTGAAGCAACTCCAGCGGACTGAAGTTGCACTATTTCGGTCGAGCTGAAATTAGCAAATTCAAGCCATTCTCAAGCCAAACCAAGCCCTCCCAACACTTCCACAGTCCTCCTACAGCTGAATTAGAGCTGGAAGGTAAGCCAATTTGGCTCTCCTCTGTAATTTCCGACCGGTGCTAGAGAGAGAACCGACAGAACTTTGATGATAAAATTCACACTCAATTCAGCATCAATTGATGCAATTCTTGATCCTAGGAGGAACCTCAGGACAAGAGCTATATGCCCAGATCGAAAGCTCTTTGAAGCTTTCTCTCTCTAAGTCCAATTTTTCGGCGAAGCTCCGTTTGAGCTCATTTCGGCACCAAATCGTGCGATTCAAAGTGCAATTGAATCATATGAAGGTGCATGAACTCTAATCCAGCTTCAATTTCAACAATTAAACTCATTTGATTGGTCAATTTGATGAAATCGAATTCAACAAAGTTAGAAGGTTGAAATTGGGGGAAATTTCAAAAATTCGAGGGACTAAAGTGAAATTTCATAAAATTCAGGACTAATTGGGCATAATAAAGATGTTGGAGGACCAATTGGGCAATTTTGAAATTTTTAGGGCAAAACTTACCATTTTTGTAAAGTAGGGACAAATGGTAATTTTGGAAAAGTTGGGGGACCACATTGGAAATTTGGAAAATTGAACCCCTTTTTGTGAAAATGAATAAATTGAGGTTTAAATGTGAATTTTAAAAGTTTTGCGACTCAATTTGAGGAAAAACCAACATTAAGGACTTAAAGTTAAAAAAATAACTTTAGGGACCTAATTACAAATAAATGAAAATTTTGGTTTCTCATTCATTTGGAATGAATGAACGCTATTAGGCTGGGTGATAATGAACAAGAATGTTCATATCGTGTAGGAACACGAAATACTAGGAATGCCAACAAGGACAAGCTCGCGTGAATACAAAGAACTGGTCGAGAGGAATTCAGTGCATTAATGGGTGAATGAGATTTTTATATCTTACCCGATTGTGATGATAAACACCTCGAAAATAAAAACCCACTACTAAGTGGTATTTTAAACATTACATCTGAGAGGAATGATATGAAAATCACGTGGAGAAACTACTTACTGGTGTAAGTAGATCATACCTGGTTGGTATGATGAAACTTCATCGAAGGAAGTGGAAAACCCGTTCATCAGTTATGAGTGGAGATGTCCTCATAATCGATTGGTATGATGGACAGTTAAAAATATATTTTGTTAGAAGTGTTTTGCCCTGACTGTGTGTAACTGCTTAAACAATTTGGGAGACTTTCTTGACGAGAGCTCGAATAGCTCTGTTTAGGTCGGAGGCCTCAATTTTGGAACTTGGGGGCTAATATGCCTGATTTTAAAAATCTCGAACAGTGGGCCCTAGGCCAGTTGGCACAAGCAGGAGCTTGTAAAGAAACATGACTCTAAGCCATGAAAACTTAAAGTAAATAAATTTTTTGGCCATGGTACCGAGACAGGATCGACATACTTGATAGACTAGCAGCAGTGCGACATGATAGGTCAACGGACCAGTCAAGACAAACAGCTTCAAGTCGAGTTGAAGGTCGGAGCCATTGGACCAGTGACACCAAAGATTAAATGGCTTTTGAGAAAAACTTTGTTTGTGCATGCACTTGAGGTTCGGGGCCATTAAGATGCCCAAGAGACATAGTAATGCGTTCTAAGGGCTGCTAGATGACATGGTGGCGATAAGGGAAAAGGGAAGCTACTAGGTTTGTGTTTCTCGTCATACCAATTATTCATGGAGTTCTGTGTTTGTACTCCACGGAGTTCTGTGTTTGGACTTCGTGAAGCTGCTGTGTTTGGAACTTCCTGAAGCTTCTGTGTTTGAGTTTCATGTGCACGAGACCGAGATATGGTCTCTATCCTCATACGAACAAAAAGTTTTAATCATGTGTATTCCCTTCATGATGAAGGGCGTGTGTTAGTTGATAAACACACCGGTTATGGTTGAGGAGTTAGTAATGGCGATGAAATTGAGATTTTGAAAATGAGAAATTTTAAAATAAGGAGTCTGGCACACTCCAATTTAAATATTTTTCCCTAAAAGTCAAACTTTAAACATCCATTCACTGAGTCGTTGAACTCACCCCTCCCTTATATCCCTTTTCAGGTAACCAAGAGAAACCTACCCAAAGACCTCCTGTTACTCACACCTGTAAGACAGGTATGTAAGTTAAAATTTTTATGCAGTTTTGATTTATGTATTCTAGGAAAGGTACGTGTTTAAAGGATGCTTTACTCCTCCCAGGATTAAAAGAGGGGAAAACCCTTAGTAAACTGGGAAGAGTGACGGGTTGCACACGGGGATCTGAACAAATCGGGTCAGGGCGTGACAGGTGATGTGTCACACCCTGACCTGGATTCCCCGATCAGACTTATAGACAACCCACCACATCCTCCTAGCCTTACAATAATTGACGTCTCATCATTGTAATCACGATAGGGTGTAAGGCGTAACATAAAATAACTCATATTATTTTCCAAAATATTCAATTAAAAATTTAGAAAATAAACTTTATAAATCACACAGAGACCAAGTACTGGATGTGAGGTGTACCTTTGGTTTTGGATGGATTATCCATTTTCTCATGTATCATTTATCACCTTTGTTGCCTAAAATGGGTATTTGGAGGGGAATGAGTTTGACAACTAAGTGAGCTGGGTAGCTAACATTATGACATCATGACCACGATTTAGCACATGCTCTATTTAAAATAAAATAGATTTCTACCAAATAAGGTTTGGTAAAATAAGTGTTTACCGTAATTAAGCTTCAAGCTTAAAATAAATAAACTTGTATATTACAAGTTTGAAAAATATTCAATCCCTCAGAAATAATCTATCATTTGATTCATACATAACAAGTTTAAAAAAAATACTTGTATTTAAATAAGCATATCTCACCCACATGGATATGCATAAAGATTACTATCCTTTAATCACGATAGGTTGAGAGATTAACTTAACAAGTTACTACTTGTTTTATCAATAAAAAACCTTTTTCAAGATTTTCAATTAAATTTCTCGTATCTCACAATCTAAAATTAAATTCCTTCCTACCCTCCTAAATATGGCCTTGATGTCATTTTTGTAATTTTAGCATCATAACTTTATTTAAATCACCCAATGGCATGCCCATAATTTTATTACTTTGGTAGGGAAATTTGGTAATTTTGGGCTAAATGGCACGTGTTGTAATTTCTTTAAACTACAAGGGGATTATGGTCATTTTCTAGGAGAGGGGCATGCTTGTGATTTTGATTATGAAGTGGGGGTAGGATCGTCATTTTATTACCTTCTTCTCCTACCCCAAAAGTCTTATCTACCCATGGTCATTTGGCCTCACATGCCCTCTCGTTCATAGGTGATCTCATAGCTCATGCATTCGATGTGCCTTATTGATCTCCATCTCGTCTATGTTGCCTGGTAAGCTCCTTGATGCCACATTTCCATTCCACCAGCCTTATTCACTTCCTCTCAGAGTTTTACTCTGTCGATCGACTTCTAGGAATTCAAGATCTTCATTTGGATAATTTGTCTTCCATCCTTTTTTCCTTCGATGGTGGTTCATTTGTCTTTCCATATCCTCTTATTTCCATTATTTGCTCGCCCTGGCTGCAACCTCTGAGGCGACCACGACGTTCTCCGGATTTGTCCATCATGTCCTTGCTCACACAATGTATGTTGCTTTCCTCCTCTAGTGATGACTTTCATTTTTGTTCATCCCCTAGCTTATCTTGAGTTTCCCTTGGCTCAATTGGGGTATGTGTTCGTTAATTATTAGTATGACTTAGTTCTATCTTTGATGATATCCCTTTCTTGGTACTTATGGTGCCTTTGACCCTTGCTAATAAGCTCATTCGTCTGAGATTGATGGTTTTCTTCTTTGGGTTGTAGGTCACTCTATAATCAGATGTGCTTGAGGAAAAATTGCACTCACTATCTGTAAACCCCGCACATTTGAGTTAAGAAAAACCGGGAAAAGAACTGATTAAACCGAATAAGAAAACCAAATCGGTTTACATTTGGGAATAAGCAATATGAAAATTTACAACTTTCGGTTGATCCAAAGGATTTATTAAACATTGGAAAATAAACTTAAGACAAACTAGAAAATAAAAATCAAATTGGTTCAAGTGAACTAGATTACATAAAAATTTCAAAGTTAAGCATGCTTACTTGAGAGTAGTGTGAGGATGGGTAACCTCTTGGGAAGTATGATTTTTTTGTAACCCGAAATTTCGGTCAAAAATTTTTATGCAAATGTACGACTTATCATAAATAGCTATCAATTAATATATATTTAATTATTAAAATTAATACCAATAATTTAATACCGAAATTAAATTATTGGAATTAATACCAATAATTTATGGTAATATTAATACTAGTAATAAATCTCGCCCATTTAATACACGGGTTTTACGACTATATAAAGAGGTCATCCCCATTTCATTCTCCTCACACCTGAACACTTCTCTCTATCTCTCTACTGCTCCATTTCCTGGTAAAGCTCGAACCAGAGCTTCGACTTGAACAAAGGTCGGGCTCTTTAGAACCGGGGAGAAGACAGTTATCTGATAGCAAACTCCAGTCAATCCGAGAATCGTTGGAGAAGCGTCGAGATGATGGAATAGTGAAGCAACTCCAGCGGACTGAAGCTGCCCTATTTCGACCAAGCTGAAATCGGTCATTTCAAGCCCTCCTCAGGCCAAACCAAGCCTCCCAACACTTCCTCAGCCTTTCCACGGCCGAATTAGGACCGAAAGGTAAGCCAATTCGACTCCCCTTTATAATTTTCGATCGGTGCTAGAGAGAGAGTCGATTGAATTTTAATGACAAAATTCTAATCCAATTCCGCATCAATTGATACAATACTTGATTTTAGGATGAACCTCAGGATGAGACTTATCTGCCCAGATCGAAAGCTCGGACTGTCGTGCCTTCACCGGTGAATAATCGAAGCTTTCTCTCTCTACAGTCTGTTTTCCGGCAAAGCTCCGTTTGAGCTCGTTCCGACGTTAAAATCTGTGATTTAAAGTTTCTTAGAATCGTATAAACATACAGAAACCCAATTTCAACTCCAATTTCAATAATTAGAAGTGTTTGATCGGTTAATTTGATGAAATCAAATTCGGTAGTGTTGAAGAGTTGAAATTGGGGGAAAATATGGGGATTTTCGAAATTCAAAGGGGCCAAAATATAATTTTATGAAATTGAGGGTCAATTGGGCATGAAAATAATGTTGGAGGACCAATTGAGGAATTTTGGAAATTTTGGGGAAAAACTTACCATTTTTGTGAAAGAAGGGCAAAATGGTAAATTTGGAAAAATTGGGGAATCAAATTGGAAATTTGGAAAATTAAACCCCTTTTTGGTGAAATTAAATAAATTGAGGTCCCACAATTAATTTTAAAAGTTACGAGACTCAATTTGAGGAAAAACCGACATTAGGGACTTAAAGTTAAAGAGAAATAACTTTAGGAACCTAATTGCAAATAACTAAAAGTTTGGGTTTTCTCATTCATTAATGAATGAAGGCTGTTATGCCGAGTAATAATGAACAATGTTGTTCATATTGTGTAGGAACGTTAAATATCAAGAACGCCAACAAGGACAAGCTCGCGTGAATACAAAGAACCAGTCTAGTGGAATTCACGGCATTAACGGGTGAGTGGGTTTATGAATATCATACCCGGTTGGGGATGATAAGTGCCTCGATATATAAACCCACTGTTTAGTGGTATTTTAATCATCACTACTTAGAGAAGTGATGTGAAAGTTATGCGAAAAAAACTACTTACGGGTTGTAAGTAGATCATACCCGGTTGGTATGATAAGACTTCCTCGAAGGAAGTTGAAAACCCGTTCATCGGTTATGAACGAAGATGTCCTTATACCGGTCGGTATGATGGACAGTAAAAACCTATTTTTGTCGGAAGTGCTCTCCCCTGACTGTGTGCCAATGCTTAAACAATTTGGGAGACCTTCTCGACGGGAGCTCGAATAGCTCTAATAGGCCAGGGGCCTCGATTTTGGAACTTGGGGGCTAAATGCCCGATTTTGAAAATCTCGTACAGTGGGCCCAAGGCCAGTTGGCACGAGCAGGAGCTCGTAAATGAACATGATATATGTGCCATAAAACTTAATAAGTGAATTGTTTGGCCATGGTACCAAGATAGGACCGACATGCTCAGTCAACTAACGGCAGTGCGACATGACAGGTCGATGGACTAGTCAAGACAAACAGCTGCGGGTTGAGTTGAGAGTCAGGGCCGTTGGACTAGTGGCACCATAGATTACATGGCAATATAAGAAAACATTGTTTGTGCATGCATTGTGAGTACAGGATCATCAAGACGCCCATAAGGGGTAGTGATGCGTCCTAAGGGCACTGGACGACCTGGTGGCTATAAGGGCAGTTCGTCGTCCTAGGTATTTGTGCGAAATTTGGAGTAGCACGAAGCGCATGAGACCGGGGTGGGGACAGGATGAGGTCTCTGTCCTCATACGGACATGAAGAAGTGATTTCGGGATTGTGGGTAGGATGTCACGTACATCCACTCATTCCTAGGGTAGAAGTGGTCGTACTTCTATCCGGGTGGTAGGAAAAGTCGCCCCGAAGCCACTAGCGGGTTCAGTAGTGATACTGACTTGTGAATGTGTGTAACCTTCATGATAAAGGATGTGTGTTGAGTGATGACACACTGTGGTAACTAAGAAATAATGGAAAAAAACACAAATTTTTAAATGATGGGATTTTTGAAAAGAAAGGAGTATGACACACTCCATATAAATGTTTTTCTTAAAAGTCAAAAGCTTTTAAAAACCCATTCACTGAGTAGTCGTACTCACCCCCTCCCTTATATCCCTTTCAGGAAATCCCGGAAAGCCTCCCCTTAAAGACCGTCAACTAAGATGCCTGTAAGATAGGTATATAAAGTTTTAAATTTCATACAGTTTTGATTATGCTATTCCAGGAAAAAGGTGCAAGTTAAAGGACGCCTTACTCTTTATGGTTTACGATAAGGGGAAACCCTTTAATAAACCGGGAGAGTGGCGGGTTGATCACGGGGATCCGACCAAATCGGGTTGGAGCGTGACGCTATCCCTAGAAGATTGATCGATATGCTCACCTTCTTCTTGGTTGGTCTTCATTTGAAGGTAAGCCATTAGCTTAATTCTTGCATGAAGGAGTTTCCATTGATGCAAAACTGTTATTTCTTTTTGTCTACACTTGCATTTCCTCTAATGCTCAAGAAATAAAAAATAGGATAGCCACCCCATATGTGAATTTTTTTTTGGGGAAATGAAATCCTCGATAGATTGTATGAATTGGTTGTGTTTACCTCATAGACTTATTTGAGTCTCTATTTGTCACGCCCCGATCCGGTTTGGTCGGATCCCCGTGATCAACTCGCCACTCTCTCGGTTTATTAAGGGTTTCCCCTTCTTTTAAACCGTGAGGATTAAGGTGTTCTTTAAATATGTGCATTTCTTAGAATAACATTAATCAAAACTACATGAAATTTAAACTTTCCATACCTGTCTTGTAGGTGTATTTAACTAGAAGACCTTGGGTAGGCTTCCCAGGGTTTTTTGAAAGGGATATAAGGGAGGGGGTGAGTTCAACGACTCAGTGAATGAGTGTTTTAAGGTATGACTTTCAGAAAATAGTTTCGATTGGAGTGTGCCAGACTCCTTATTTTCTTTAAAATTTCTCATTTTCAAAATCTCAGTTTTTAATAGCCATTTCTCATCTCAACGGTGTGTTTATCAAGCAACACATGCCCTTTATCATGAAGGAACACACAATCATAGGTCGGCCCGTCCATTGTACCCACTTGTGGTATTGGAGCGACTTTACTGTCCACCTAGATAGAAGCACGTCCACTTCTACCCTGAGAATGAGTGGATGTACACGACATCTGACCCTCAATGCCATAACAAAACTTCATGTCCGTATGAGGACAGAAACCTCATCCCGTCCCTACCCCAGTCTCATGTTCATGAAGTTACGTCGAGCTTCACAAGACTTATGGTACGACTAACTATCCTTATGTCCACTAGGTCGTCCAAAGCCCTGGGACGCATCCCTACCCCTCTTAGGCATCTTGAAGGTCCTTTAACACAATGCATGCATAAATCAACAGTTTTCACATAAGCCATATAATTTGGTGCCACTAGTCCAACGACCCCAACCCTTAACTCGACCTACTGCTGTTTGTCTTGACTAGTCTGAAGATCTGTCATGTCGCACTGCTGCTAGTCCATTAAGTATGTCGGTCCTGTCTCGATACCATGGCTAAACAACTCATTTACTTAAGTTTTCATACTTAATAATCATGTTTGTTTATGAGCTCCTACTCGTGCCAGCTGGCCTAGGGCCCACTGTACGAGATTTTTAAAATCAGGCATATTAGCTCCCAAGTTCCAAAACCAGGCCTTCGGCCTATATGAGCTATTCGAGCTCCTGTCAAGAAGGTCTCCAAGAAATTTTAAGCAGTGGCACACTGTCAGGGGAGAGCACTTCGAATAAAATAAACCTTTCATTCATCTATCATACCACCCGAGTATGAAGACGTCTTCGCTTATAACAGATAAGTGGGTTTTTCCACTTTCTTGTAGGAAGTCTCATCATACCAACTGGGTATAATCTATTTACAACTAGTAAGTATGTGGCCAACAATCCTGACCTAACACAAATCCAAAAGGAAGTCGAGAAGAACTTTTGGGAAGCCTATGCAAACTTTGTACGAGCATTTAAGAAGTTATCTTCTATTCAAACCAAACTAGAACTAACAAATTTCATGTGTTAGACCTATGAGTATGAGATCATGGTATTTGAAAAGTACGAGATATCTGTCACTGGAAGGGTAAGACTTAGAAGTTCATGGAATGAGATGTCTTTATCAGAACATGAAGAGCCAAGTATGAAGAGCTACTCTAAGAGTGGAAAATACCATGGAGGATCGTGCCCACCACCAAAAGCAAAACATCCTAATATAGAACCTCTAGAAGGACTATCCCAAACTCTAGTCAAGAAGAACTCAAAATCAGTCAACAAGAGAGCTTAGAATAAAACCTTTACCTATATCATTTCCTTGTAATAAAAGTTATTTTTTTAAAAAAACAAATTCTCTCATAAGAATGAATGGGACATACTAAGAGAAGGAATTTGGAGGAAACTCAAACAAGTTGATACAAGTACCTAAGGAGGAAAACTTGTAAGGGAATAAAAAAGAAGTTAAATATAACCCTTAAGATCTTTACCTCGAAGGATGAGAGTAGAGAATGGAGTTAGCAAGAATGTCACTTGGAAAAATTCCCAAGAAAATAAATCCTTACCATAAGGGATAACTTCTAAGAAAAGAAGGGGTGATCATAGAAACGATCACAAACCAATACAAGAAGACTGAATAAAAGTCCTAAGTAATAACTGGGGACGAATGAAGTTATAGGGAAATCCGGTAATTGAAGCAAAAAAGGACCAATAAGAATTGGTGAAGGATGGGTAAAATAAGGAGGCTGAAATCACTCAAAGAAAATTGTGATAAATATCCAAGGACCCCATTGGCTAGGAAAGCATCTAAAAGGAGCTACTGCATTTTATTAGGAGAAGCTAACAAATAGTAATATGAAACTCACCTATGACCAAGGAAACCTCAAAAGCCCGTAACGGATAGAAAGCCATAACACCCTACTTGAAGGGAAAACCATGAAGGATAAAGTATTGACAAGGAAGGCTTGGCCATAACCATATGAACCTCACAAGAGCATTCGACACATAAATAATGCTAGATCATTAATGTCTCTCAGACATAAAGTAGAGAAGGAAAGTGAAAGAATCTACCCTATCCTTATTAAGCTAAGTAAGGAAAACCCCATCGATTGGGAAGGACGTTGAGCTGTAGTCTTAAACGACATGAAAAAAAGGGTTATTCAAGAGAATTAAAGGTTAGGTATTGGATGATTCACACTCCACTATAGAAAATTGGTATAATATTGCAAAGAGAAATGAAGACTTGTGAAATGGTACACAAGGATAGCAATGAATGATTGCTTGGATAGAAGGACATATCATAATAAGGACCCATATGAGGCCGCCAAGCCTTACATTTCGGATGCGTTAAGAATTAGAGAAAATTTTAACCATAGAATACATACGGTTAAGAGGTATAAGCCACCTTAGAGTGAGTTTGATAAAAGAGATAACAAAGGAGGGATTAAAGACCCAAACATGTTGGTGCCCCAAGGAAAGACACGGAAGGCATGCTTCTTAGCAGGCTATCGAAGTCCAAGATACGAGAGCAAGAGGCCACAAATATGGTGCAAGACATTTGACATAACCACCCATACTATTTATACTATAACCCTACTAGCCATCTAGGACATGTGGTGGTGTAACCTCATGTCAAGGTGGAAGTGTTAGGAAATAACGAGAAAGGCCATGAAGGAATTTATTCATGTGGCATAAGTCAATCACCACATTAAGGAATGAACCATAGAGTAATTTCTTAAATAATGCCTAAAAAAAGATGATGATGGAGTACTCAAGACGGGAGTTGAGAGATTCAAAATGGAAATAAAGGGGAAACTCGATACGATGCCCAAGGAGTGCCATTTATGAAAAAATGGTAAATAACTGGTATTATGACATACTAAGAAGATTCTAAGAAGTTAAATAGGAAATTAGTAATAATTGAGTATGAAGGAATTGCTTGATGAACATTCAGACAATGTTTAGTACAACTACATAGACAGGATTTCAATGATCCTTGCCACTCAATGAGGGAAATGGAGAAAAATTACAAAATGGGTTAATATGGAAAGACACTATGCTCAGGCTAAGAACTTAAGACAAGGAGGATTAAGCACATATTGGGTCATGCAAGTGATGAACAAAAATATTGGTACATTGTAAAAGTTTAATGAAAGATGCAAATGTCTCGATGGAGATACAATACCAAGGTGGAGCTATAGGTCAATGGCTACTGTTTCAAGGAAATATAGAAACTAGAGATGCAGGGTTCCCGAATTATAAATTAAGGCGAACCAAAAAAGTGACCACTACTTCGAAGAAAGAAGGGGTAAGTATGTTGAACACATGAATTAAATACCCATAAAAAGGGATTAAGATTGATGCAACATGATGCCTCAGACCAAATGGGTGCACAAATATGTAAGGGAACAAGTGTGATAAAGGACACCCTGATGGGTGGGGGGAAACATATGGTTTCACCAATTTAAGAGAAATGGCTTTGAAGTAGCCAAAAAAGTGACCATTCTTTTTGGACATAGGATGGATTAAAATTTACATGGGATGAAATCACAATATGAAATGGAAGTTTTGAATGAAGTGCGGGAGGAATCCCAAGAAAAAAGATGTTAGAGTCATATAACATGAAGTATGAAAGGTATTGCCATAAGGATATCTGAAGGACATAAGAAAAACCTTAAATGACGAATGGATCAAGTGGGTTATTATTTAGTTCATCAACCTAAATTATGAAGTGTGAGTGATGGATGGATCACCCTCACTGAATGTGGTCAACAAGGAAAGTTACCACAATTAAAAAGAAACCAAGAACGATACCGATACCATGATATCGACTGACAAGAAAGCCAAGACTGGTAAAACCCCAACAAAATCACTGGGAGTAAGCCGAACCTATTAGGAAAAAGGTCCAATATTACCCGAATGACAAAGGATGAAAATATCTGGGAAGTCAATTTTGTTATGACCAAAATCACCACTAAGGTTATACAAGGGTCATGGGGATAGGAAACCCTTGACAGAGCTACACAAGGTTGCATGTTTGACCAAAAATTGAGAAATTAACTTGGATGAATACTCAACGCAAGAGTAACGAAGTACGATAATGAAAAGGAAGAAACACTTCAACAAACAAAATAAAGGAAAAAGAGTCTTGGAAACTTGAAGATGATAAGATAATCCTAAAGGTATCACCTTGGAGAGGAATTTTAAGGTTTCAACAAAAGAGGAAAATTTGAAGCTGAAGTACATAGACCCTTACCTAATCACCCAAAGATTTGGAGTTGGTCGCCTATCAAATAGAATTCCCCCAAAGGTACAAAGAATACATGATGTATTCCACATATTAGTACTAAAGAAGTACGAGTATGACTCAAGTAATGCATTGGTGTACCCCACCGGAGTTAGGAGAAACTCTAACCTTTGAAGTGGAATCTATACTCATCGTTGATTGATGAGGAAGGAATCTTCGGAATAAGAAAATTTCTATGCTGAAGTTACTATGGCATGGTAACTAGATAGAGGAAGGAATGTAAGAAAACGAAGTTCGCGATGTGGGAGAAGTATCCTTATCTACTTAAAGTATAACGAGTTTTGGGGACAAAACTCCTTAAAAGGATAGGAGAAGCTGTAAACCCCACTTCCTCCATATAAGAAAGTCAGAAATGAGAACCAGAAATTTTTGAAAGAAAATCATGGATCAATTGAACCAAAAATTTGTAAAGAGAAAATAAAATGGGAATTTGGAAAATCCCAAGTTATCAATGAAGATCCAAAAATAATGGAAAAGAATCATAAATAAAATTAAATGTGAAAAACGGACCAGTTCAGGGTGATCCGGGAACAATCGGTTCAAAGATTTATTTTTCTTGGTGAATTAAAAAATCAATTTGGGAAATTGAAGTCGCCATTGTATAGAAAATGAATTTAGAAAATTTTAATTTTTAGAAAACCGGTCGAATCGGGCCTGAACTGGTCAATTTTCGATTTCAGGTCACTGAACCCAGTCTAACCAAACCAGTCAATGGACCAGCCAGTCAACAGACCGTTTGCCAGGTTAGCACCCCATCAGCACGCGTGTCACTTGGCGAAGCATGCACAATCAGTCACTTAGTCAACGTTTGAAGGTACTGACCAATTAGAGGGTGACACGTGTCCATTGTTAATGGTCAGATGAAGAAAAACCACATCTTTAGAAACTAACAAATGGGTGTGTGACACATGTCCTTGGTTAACGATCAATTGAAGAGAATCTCAATTAGTTGGGTTGACCAAAGAAAGACACAAATGTGGTAAATGTCACGCCCCGACCCGGTTTGGTCGGATCCTTGTGAACAACCCACCGCTCTCTTGGTTCAAGAGGGATTTTTCCCTTCTTTAATTCAAGAGGAGCCAGGCGTAATCTCTACCTTATTCCCTGTAATAACATATATCAAATAAAATGCAAGCTTAAGAAAGTTAAGCATACATGATCGAGGGTAAAGCCTAGTATTATCCCTAGTCATTTCTCTATTTCTTGCAAAGGGATAAAAGGGTGGGTGCGTTTCTATAACTCAGTGAATGAGTATTTAAAAAAAATAAACTTTCAACAAAATGGTTTTTAAATTGAAGTGTGTCAGACCCCTTTTTTTCTTTAAAATTCTTTATTCCTTCTTTTCTCAATTTTTCAAAGCCATTTCTTCATCATCAACCATAAAGAGTGTGTTTAGCAACCAACACATGCCCTTCATCATGAAGGGGTCACACATTCGTAGGGCAGCACATCCACTACACCCAATTGTGGTATCGAAGCGACTTTACCGGCCACCTAGATAGAAGCAGCGCCCACTTCTACCCTGAGAATGAGTGGATGTACGTAATATCTGATCCTCAATACTGTAAAGAAACTCCATGTCCATATGAGGATAGAGACCTCATCCCGACCCCACCCTGGTCTCATGCGCATGAAGCTACGTTGAGCTTCCCTGACTGCTGGCATGACAAACTACCCTTATCTCCACCATGTCGTCCAGTAGCCCTTAGGACACATCACTACCCCTCTTGGGAGTCTTGAAGGTCTTGAACCTCATTGTATGCATAAAACAACAGTTTTTCACATAAGCCATTTAATCTATGGTGTCACTGGTCCAACGGCCTCGACCCTCAACTCAACCTACAGCTGTTTGTCTCGACTGGTCCGTCGACCTGTCATGTCGCACTACCACTAATCCTATCTAGGTACCATGATCAAACAAATCATTCATTTAAAGTTTTTATGGATTAAACTAATGCTTTTTTACGTGCTCCTGCTCATGCCAATTGGCCTTGGGCCCAATTTATGAGATTTTTAAAATCGGGTATATTAGCCTCCAAGTTCAAAAATCGAGGCCTATGGCCTATTTGAGCTATTCGAGCTCCCGTCAAGGTCTCCTAAAACGTTTAAGTAGTGGCACACAGTCAAGGGAGAGAACTTCCAACAAAATGATCTTTTAATCTATCCATCATACCAACCGGGTGTGAGGACATCTCCGCTTATAACCGATAAGAGAATTTTCTACTTTCTTTGAGGAAGTTCATTATACCAATCAGGTATGATTTACGTAGAACCGGTAAGTCATTTTTCCATATAATTTTCGTATCACTCCTCTCAGGTGTGATGGTTCAAATACCACTCAGTAGTGGGTTTTCATTTTCGAGGTGCATATCATCCCAACCAAATATAATATAAAAATCTCACTCACCCAATAGTGCAGTGAATGTTCTCTTAATTGGCTTATTGCCTTCACCCAAACTTGTCTTAGCTGGCATTACTGGTACTTCATGTTCCTACACAATATGAGCATCCTTTTTCATTATCTTTTGACCTAATAGAATTCATTTATCACAAATAAATGAATTAACCAAACTTTTCATTTATTTGTAATTAGGTCCCTAAAGTTATTTTTCTTTTACTTTAGGTCCCTAATGTCGGTTCTCCCCCAAATTGAGTCCCTAAACTCTAAAATTCACCTTAGGACCTCAATTTATCCAAAATCACAAAAATGGGTTCAAGTTTCCCAAATTTTCAATTTGGTCCTCAATTTATCCAAAATTACCATTTTTCCCCTACTTTACAAAAATGGTAAATTTTCCCCAAAAATTATCCAATTGGTCCTCCAACATCTTTTCCATGCCCAATTAACCCTCAATTTTAGGAAATTTCATTTTAGTCCCTCCAATTTTCGAAATCCCCAATCCCCCCCCCCCCCCCCCCCCCAATTTCAACCTTCCAACTTAGCCGAATTTGATTTCATCAAATTGATCGATCAAATGAGTTTAATTGTTGAAATTGAAGTTAGATTGGAGTTCCTACATGTAAACCTCATCCTTCAGTAATGAGAAAACCGAGGAAAGAATCGGTAAATTTGAATCTTTAAACCGAATTGGACTACAAGCCCGATTGTTAGAGGATGAGCAAAATTAAAAAATTTCTAACTCCCATGTGACTCAAAAAGGTTCATAACAGTTCAAGAGAACCGGGTCTGAACCGGATAGAATCGATTTATGAACCTAGTTGATTCATGAACCAGAACCGATGGAGAATGGGTGAACCAAGAAGCTTATGGATTCCTAGTGATTTATAATCCTTGTGAAGGAACCTTAGAACAATATGGGAGAGAAAAACCAGATCGGTTATGGTGAACCGGACCCGAATCGGAATAAACCAGTTTAAGAATCAAGCTAGTTTATGAACCGAAATCGATTAAGATGTGGTAAAATAGGAATTTTATGGACCCTAAGTAACCCAAGGAGACACAAAAGACATGGAAATAAACTTGTGAAGGAATTGGGGATGAAAACCAAATCGGTTCAGGTGAACCGGATACGAACCGGTTTGAACCACTATTGAAACGGATCCTAAATTCATTTTTTTAGGTGGCTTAAATAATTCAAATTTGAGATTTGAGGCCACCATTTGATAGAAAATGAATTTAGAAATTTTTAGATTTGAAAAACTCGATCAAATGAGGGGTAAACTGGCCGGTTTAAGCTTTGAACCCGGTTTGGATTGGTTCGGTCTGGTTCGGAACAGTGTGATCTTCTTCCTCAGGATGACAACACTGTTCACTCACCGGAAAATCGAAGCAACACCAGCCAAAAAGAAACATTTCCATTCTGTACATTTCAGGTCTTCCATGTCTGTTATAAAGATGCCAAACAGACGGCCAACGGGTCCCCGAGCTCCCTATATAAAGAGCCCCTCTCCATTCGTCTTCTCCACACCTGAAAAGCTCACTCTCTCTCAGTTGCTTAGTTTTCTGATTAAGCTCGAACTAGAGCTCTGATATAGGGTCAATTTTGAGCCAAAGAAGGTGAGGTTAGGTTCATTAGAACTGGTGAGAAGTCAGCTACACGGTGGTGACATTTTTTCGTTCCGAGAGTCACCGGAGAAGCGTCGGCGTGATCGAACAGTGAAGCAGCTCCGGCGGGCTCAATCTGCCCTGTTTCGATTGAGCAGAAATTGGCTAATTTGAGCCCTCCTCGGGCCAAACCAAGTTCTCTCAACACCTCCTCAGCCCTTCCACGGCTGAATTAGGACCGAAAGGTAAGCAAATTCGGCTCCCCTTTACAATTTTCGATTAATGTTAAAGAGAGAGTCAATCGAATTTCAATGACGAAATTCTAATCCAATTTGACATCAATTGATGTCATTCTTAATCCTAGGAAGAACCTTGGGAGGAGAGCTACCTGGCCAGATAGAAAGCTCGGACCGTCGCGCTCTCACCGGTGAGAAATCGAAGCATTCTCTCTCTACAGTCAGTTTTTTTGGCGATGCTTCGTTGCAGCTCGTTCCGGCCTTAAAACATGCGATTCAAAGTTCCTTATAATCGTATGAACATGTAGAAACTCAATTTCAACTTCAATTTCAATGAATAGAGGTATTTGATCGGTCAATTTGATGAAATCAAATTTGACTGTGTTACAGAGTTGAAATTGGGGGCAAATTTGGGGAAATTTGGGGATTTTCAAAAATTCGAAGAACAAAAATGTAATTTTCTAAAATTTAGGGTTAATTGGTCGTGATAAGAATATTAGAGGACAAATTGAGAAATTCTAGAATTTTTTGGGCAAAATTTACCATTTTTGTAAAGGAAGGGCAAAATGGTAATTTTGGGAAAATTGAGGGACCAAATAGAAAATTTAGGAAATTAAACCCCTTTTGTGGAATTTAATAAATTGAGGTCCTAAGATAAATTTTAAAAGTTTTGGGACTCAATTTGAGGAAAAACTCGGCAATAGAGATATTAAGTTTAAAAAAATAACTTTAGGGAACTAATTACAAATATATATAAAGTTGGGTTTTCTCATTCATTGGAATGAATGAGGGCTATTAGGCCAAGGAATAATGAACGACTATATTCATTTTGTGTAGGAGAACGAGACATTGAGAACGCCAGTTAATGTCCAATGTGTAAGGGACGGAACTCGACTAAGTGGAATTTTACAACACGATCGGGTGAGTGGGATTTTATATCATACTAGGTTGGGGATGATAAGCAGATCGAAATAAAACCCACTACTATGTGGTATTTTAAACATTACGACTTAGAGTAGTGATGTGAAAACCATGCAGAAAAACTACTTACCGGTGGTAAGTAGATCATACCCGGTTGGTATGATAAAACTTACTCGAAGGAAGTTGAAAACCCATTCATTGGTTATGAACGAAGATGTCCTTATATCGGGTCGGTATGATGGACAATGAAAACTTATTTTTTTCAGAAGTGTTCTCCCCTGACTGTGTGCCAATGCTTAAACAATTTGGGAGACCTTCTCGACGGGAGCTCAAATAGCTCTTATAGGTTAGGGGCCTCAGTTTTTGTAACCGGTTCGGATCGGTTTGAACCACTATTGAATTGGATCCTAAATTAATTTTTCTAGGTGGTTTAAATAATTCAAATTTGAGATTTGAGGCCACCATTGGATAGAAAATGAATTTAGATAAATTTACAAATTTTTATATTTGAAAAACTCAATCGAATAAGGGGTGAACCAATCGGTTTAAGCTTTGAACCCGGTTCGGGCCAGTACGGTGTCACGCCCCGACCCAGTTTGGTTGGATCCCCGTGATCAACCCGCCACTCTTCTGGTTTATTAAAGGATTTCCCCTTATTGTAAACCGTAAAGAGTAAGGCGTCCTTTAACCTGCAACTTTTCCTGGAATAGCTTAATCAAAACTGCATAAAATTTAAAACTTTACATTCCTGTCTTACAGGCATCTTAGTTGAGGGTCTTTACAGGGAGGCTTTCCGGGATTTCCTGAAAGGGATATAAGGGAGGGGGTGAGTACGACTACTCAGTGAATGAATTTTTAAAGGTCTACTTTAAACTTTTAAGAAAAACATTTATATGGAGTGTGCCATACTCCTTTCTTTTCAAAAATCCCTTCATTTAAAAATTTGGGTTTTCCCACCATTTCTTATTTACCATGGTGTGTCATCACCCAACACACATCCTTCATCATGAAGGTTACACACATTCGCAAGTCAATATCACTACTGAACCCGCTAGTGGCTTCGGAGCGACTTTTCCTGCCACCCGGATAGAAGTACGACCACTTCTACCCTAAGAATGAGTGGATGTATGTGACATCCAACCCACAATCCTGAAATCACTTCTTTGTGTCCATATGAGGATAGAGATCTCATCCTGTCCCCACCCCGGTCTCATGCACTTGGTGCTACTCCAGATTTCGCACAGACACCTGGAACGACAAACTGCACTTATAGCCACCAGGTCGTCTAGTGCCCTTAGGACGCATCACAACCCCTCATGGGCGTCTTGATGATCTCGTACTCACAGTGCATGCACAAACAATATTTTCTTATATTGACATGTAATCTATGGTGCCACTAGTCCAACGGCCCCAACTCTCAACTCAACCCGCAGTTGTTTGTCTTGACTGGCCCGTCGACCTGTCATGTCGCACTACCGCTAGTTGACTGAGCATGTTGGTCCTATCTTGGTACCATGGCCAAACAATTCACTTATTAAGTTTTATGGTACATATATCATGTTCGTTTATGAGCTCCTGCTCGTGCCAACTGGCCTTGGGCCCACTGTACGAGATTTTTAAAATTGGGAATTTAGCCCCCAAGTTCCAAAACAGAGGCCCCCAACCTACTAGAGCTATTCGAGCTCCCATCGAGAAGGTCTCCCAAATTGTTTCAACATTGGCACACAGTTAGAGGAGAGCACTTTCGACAAAACATATGTTTTCTCTATCCATTATACCGCTCGGGTATAAGGACACCTCCGTCCATAACCGATGAACGGGTTTTCAACTTCCTTCGGGGAAGTCTCATCATACCAACCGGGTATGATCTACTTACAACCGGTAAGTAGTTTTTCTGCATGATTTTCACATCACTTCCTCTAAGTAGTGATGTTTAAAATACCACTTAATAGTGGGTTTTCATACCAAGGTGCTTATCATTGCCCAACTGGGTATGATATAAAATTTCCACTCACACCAGTAAGTGGTTTTTAATTTTAAGTTGTGCTTATCATCCCAACTGGGTATGATGTTAGTAAACCTACTCACAACCAGTAAGTGGTTTTTAAGTTTAAGTTGTGCTCATCATCCCAACTGGTTATGATGTTAGTAAACCCACTCACCCGTTAATGTTGTGAATTCCACTAAACCAGTTCTTTGTATTTACGTAAGGTCCTTGCTGGCATTCCAGGTATTTTGCGTTCCTACATGATATGAATAACCTTGTTCATTATTACTTGGCATAACAACCTTCATTCATTTCCAATGAATGAGAAAACTCAAACTTTTAGTTATTTGCAATTAGGTCCCTAAAGTTATTTCTCTTTAACTTTAAGTCTCTAATGTCAGATTTTCCTCAAATTGGGTCTCGTAACTTTTAAAATTTATCCTGGTACCTCAATTTATTCAATTTCACCAAAAAGGGGTTTAATTTCCTAAATTTCCAATTTGGTCTGCCAATTTTTCCAAAATTTCCATTTTGCCCTTCTTTTACAAAAATGGTAAGTTTTACCCCAAAAATTCCAAAATTTCTGAATTGGTCCTCTAACATTATTTCCATGCCCAATTGACCCTCAATTTCATAAAATTGTATTTTGGCCCTTTGAATTTCGAAAATCCCCAAAATTTTTCCCAATTTCAACTCTTCAACACTACCGAATTTGATTTCATCAAATTGACCAATCAAACGCTTCTAATTATTGAAATTGGAGTTGAAATTGAGTTCCTGCATGTTCATACGATTCTAAGAAACTTTAAATCGTAGATTTTAACACCGGAACGAGCTCAAACGGAGCTTCGCCGGAAAACAAACTCTAGAGAGAGAAAGCTTCGGTTTCTCACCGGTGAAGGCACGGCGGTCCGAGCTTTTGATCGGGGCAGATAACTCTCATCTCTAGGATCATCCTAGAATCAAGAATTGCATCAATTGATGCCAAATTGAGTTAGAATTTCATCATTGAAATTCTGCCGGTTCTCTCTCTAGCACCGGTCAGAAATTGTAGAGGGGAGCCGAATTGGCTTACCTTTTAGTCCTAATTCGGTCATGGGAGGGCTGAGGAAGTGTTGGGAGGGCTTGGTTTGGTCTGAAGAGGGCTTGAAATGGCTGATTTCCGCTTGGCCGAAATAGGGCAGCTTCGGTCCTCGGAGCTGCTTCATTGTACTATCATGTCGGCGCTTCTCCAACGATTCTCGGTTTGATTGGAGTTTGCTATCAGATAGCTGTCTTCTCCCCGGTTCTAAAGATCCCGACCTTTGTTCAAGTCGAAGCTCTAGTTCGAGCTTCATCAGGAAATGGAGTAGTAGAGAGAGAGAGAAGTGTTCAGGTGTGAGGAGAATGAATGGTATTAAATTATTTGTATTAATTCCAATAATTAAATATATATTAATTTATGGCTATTGATGATAAGCTATACGTTCGTATTTTTTACCGAAATTTCGGGTTACAAAAAAATTCATACTTCCCAAGAGGTCACCTATCCTTACACTACTCTTGGGTAAGTACACTTAACTTTAAAGTTCTTATGGAATCTAGTTCACCTGAACCAATTTGGTTTTTGTTTTCTAATTTGTCTTAAGTTTCTTTTCCAAGGTTTAATGAACCCTTTGGATCACCCAGAAGTTGTAAATTTTCATATGGCTTGTTCCCAAATGTAAACCGACTCGGTTTTCTTATTCGGTGTGACTGGTTCTTTTCCCAGTTTTCCTTAACTCAAAAGTGCGAGGTTTACATACGATCCCGTTCGAAACTGTGTCATCTTCTTCCTCATGATGATAGCACTATTTACTCACCCGAAAATTGAAGCAGCTTCGGTGAAGAAGAAACAATTCCGTTCAGTACGTTTCAGGTTTTCAATTCCCGTCATAATAGTGCCAAACGGATGGCCATCGGGTCCCCAAGCTCCCTATATAAAGAGCCCCTCTCCATTCATCCTCTCCACACCTAAAAAGCTCACTCTTTCTTAGTTGCTTAGTTTTCCGGTGAGGCTCAAACCAAAGCTCCAATATAGGGTCAATTCTGAGCCAAAGAAGATGAGGTCGGGTTCATTAGAACCGGGGAGAAGTCAGCTACACGATGGTGATATCCGTTCGTTCCGAGAGTTGCTGGAGAAGCACCGACATGATCAAACAGTGAAGCAGCTCTGGTAGGCCGAAGCTGCCCTATTTCGGCCGAGTTGCAATCGGATAGTTCAAGCCCTTCTTAGGCCAAACCAATCACTCTAACACCTCCCCAGCACTTCCACTGCCTAATTAGGACTGAAAGGTAAGCTAATTCGGCTCCCCTTTACAATTTTTTGATTAGTGTTAGAGAGAGTCAGCCGAATTTCAATGACGAAATTCTAATCCAATTCGATATCAATTAATGTCATTCTTGATCCTAGGAAGAACCTCTATAGGAGATCTACCTGCCCAGATAGAAAGCTCAGACCGTCGCACCCTCACCGGTGAGAAATAGAAGCTTTCTCTCTCTATAGTTTGTTTTCCGACAAAGCTTCGTTTGAGCTCATTCCAACGTTAAAACCTACGATTTAAAGTTCCTTAGAATCGTATGAACATGTAGAAACTCAATTTCAACTTCAATTTCAATGAATAAAGGTGTTTGATCGGTCAATTTAAAGAAATCAAATTCGGTTGTGTTAAATAGTTAAATTGGGGGGAAATTTTGAGAAATTTGGGGATTTTTGAAAATTCAAAGGACCAAAATGTAATTTTCTAAAATTGAGGGTCAATGGTCATGATAAGAATAATAGAGGGCCAATTGAGAAATTTTAGAATATTTGGGGCAAAATTTACCATTTTTGTAAAGGAAGGACAAAATGGTAATTTTGGGAAAATTGAGGGACCAAAAAGAAAATTTGGGAAATTAAACCCCTTTTTGCGGAATTTAATAAATTAAGGTCCTAAGATAAATTTTAAAAGTTTCGGGACTCAATTTGAGGAATAACCTGGCAATAGAAACTTTAAGTTAAAGAAAAATAACTTTAGGGACCTAACTGCAAATATACATAAGTTGGGTTTTCTCATTCATTTGGAATGAATGAGGGCTACTAGGCCACAGAATAATGACCAATCATGTTCATTTCATGTTGGAGAACGAGACGTTGGGAACGCCAGTCAAGGTCCAGCTTGCGAAGGACAGAACCTGGCTAAGTGGGATATCGCTGCACGATCGGGTGAGTGGGAGTTTTTGTCATACCCAATTGGGGATGATAAGCTCATCGAAATGAAAACCCACTACTATGTGGTATTTTAAACATCACGACTTAGAGTAGTGATGTGAAAACCATGTAGAAAAACTACTTACCGGTTGTAAGTAGATCATACCCGGTTGGTATGATGAAACTTCCTCGAAGGATGTTGAAAACCCGTTCATAGGTTATGAACGGAGATGTCCTTATATCGGGTCAGTATAATGGACAGTGAAAACTTACTTTTGTTGGAAGTGTTCTCCTCTGATTGTGTGACAATGCTTAAACAATTTGGGAGACCTTCTCGATGGGAGCTCAAATAGCTCTTAAAGGTTGGGGGCCTCGGTTTTGGAACTTGGGGGCTAATATGCCTGGATTTGTTTTTTGAAAATCTCGAACAGTGAGACATAGGCCAATGGGCACGAGTAGGAGCTCATAAATGAACATAATATATGTGCCATAAAACTTTAATAAGAGAATTGTATGGTCATGGTACCAAGGCTGGTCTGACATTCTCAGTTAACTAGCAGCAGTGCGACGGACCGATCTCTAGACCAATCAAGACAAACAACTGCAGGTTGAGTTAAAAGTCGGGACTGTTGGATTAATGACACCACAGATTACATGGCATAATAAGAAAATATCGTTTGTGCATCCACTATGAGTACGGAATCATCAAGACACCCATGAGGGATAGTGATGCATCCTAATGGCCCTACACTACCCAATGAGTATAAGGGCAGTTCGTCGTTCCAGGTGATCGTGCGAAATTTGGAGTAGCACTAAGCGCATGAGACCTGCGTGGGGATAGGATGAGGTCTCTGTCCTCATATGGACATGAAGAATTGATTTCGGGATTGAGGGTCAGATGTCACGTACATCCACTCATTCTCAAGATGGAAGTGGTCGTACTTCTATCTAGGTGGCCGGTAAAGTCGCTCCGAAGCTACAAGTGGCTTCAGTAGTTGTGCTGGCCTGCGAATGTGTGTAACCTTCATGATGAAGGATGTGTGTTGGGTGATGACACACCGTGATAATAAGAACTGGTGGGAAAACCCAAATTTTTAAATGAAGGGATTTTTAAAAAGTGAGAAGTGTGGCACACTCCAATATAAATGTTTTTCTTGAAAGTCAAAAGATTGAAACCCATTCACTGAGTAGTCGTACTCATCCCCTCCCTTATACCCGTTTCAGGTAGTCCCGGAAAGCCTGTCCTTAAAGACTTGCAAATTTAAAGGCTTCCTAAACAAGTATGATTATTTTAAAATTTCCATGCAGTTTTGATTTATGTTATTCCTAGAAAAAGGTGCAAAGAACGTCTTACTCTTTATAGTTTATAAAAGGGGAAACCCTTTAATAAACCGGGAGAGTGTGGGGTGTTCACGGGGATCCGACCAAAACGGGTCAGGGCGTGCCACTATGCTTAGTCATCCATTCTTTAGGCTCCATTGTGCGTGTGTAGACTACAACCCGTCTTACTATTTATGGTTATTCCTCCTTAGTCACTTCTTATTTGGAGGGCTTACTTTCCCAATATTTCTCAGACGTTCTTTCCTTTATTTAATTATTATGGGTAGTCTACTCATTCTTACTTGTCACAATTTCTTTTGATGCTAACTTCCTATTAACCCCTTCCTTAGGTTTAACTTATTCCTTAGGTGCTCCTAGTATACATCCCTGGTTCTTTCACCTCGGCTTGTGCTTCATTTGCAAGTTTATCTCTTTATCCCTTTCACTTGGTTCCATTATCTCTTAATTGGGATACATATGTCTTTCTAGGGTTTCCTTCCTTGGTAGGACTCTTCCCTTTTTCTCTCGGAATTCCTTTTTCATTTGCTCTAGGGAATATCTACCCTTACATGGCATCCTTTGATGTCATCATCTCCTATTTTCCCTTACTCATGAAATCTTGCGGGCACATCTTTCGTACTCTATCCTTATCCTCACTTGTACCCGAGTACATGTCTATTTGTTTCAAGGAGGGCTCAAATCCTCCTTGTTTCATGATCTCTTGATCATATGAGAGGCTTGCCTACTCCTCTCTTGGCTTGATTTTGGTCGTTAATTTGGCCATTTGTCTTTTTAAAGATTTCCTTCATCCTTCTTTTTCCAAATACTTTTCTTTTCCACCTCTCCCTTCTTTTTTGGTGCTTAAATTATGACCGTCACGAGTATCAATTCATTAATTGCCTCATCCCTACCATTCCTTTGGTCTAATTACTTTAGGGCAGCTGTTTCTCGAGTATTCTTATCCTTAATATCCATCCTACTACCCTTTTTAAGGTGTAGTCCTTTCTACTTCCCAGTCTTTCTTAGGGCATCCTTTATTCTCCTTAATTATCTTGTTTTTACGATTAGGAGTCATGTTTATAGGGATGGTGTTCTTTTTTAATATCCTATAGCTTTGGAGGTGTTATTCTTGGAAAGTATTGTTCTAAACACTTGTTGTGTGGGACAGTCCTTCACTTCATGTCTTATTTCCCTTACACCTTGTAATAGGTTATTTCCTTGTTCAATTGTTACTCCAAGAGTTCTCCTAAACTCTTTAATTACCTTGACAATTTTCTTGTTGTACCTTATTTGCTCAATAATTCCCTTGATT
The DNA here is from genome assembly GCA_030064435.1 of Trapa incisa. Lineage (NCBI taxonomy): Eukaryota > Viridiplantae > Streptophyta > Magnoliopsida > Myrtales > Lythraceae > Trapa > Trapa incisa. Next base: position 25,088,204 of record CM057779.1, read on the forward strand.
CATTCCTTTATTTGGGATGGGAATCTCCTTGGTGTCTGTGGTGTCTAGGGAAATGCAGTTTGTTTGGTTATTTTCCTTGGGCAATCTTCCTACAGCTGGGGTGCAAGGTCACATCATTTGAGAGATATAGTTTTAGGAACTTGTAGTTCTTTATTAGTGGAGAAGTAGTAAAATATGTTGAGGTCTTAGCCCCATTACAAAAAGTGTTTATGAACTAGATTGGGGAGCTACAAGGTTCTTCACAAACGTCCTCTTTGGTAAGATTATAAGCCCTTGATGGCGTTCCTGGCCTTAGGCTTGGCTCCCTTCATACTTAGGATTGTTACCTCAATAGGTCCTGCCACCATCCTCTTGGATACTTCCCACTAACGTCTCCTGGTTCTTTGGGACTTCTCAAGTATTTTAGGGTGATCTTCGTATGGGGACAAAATGTCGGGTGTTGTTGGTAACACCAGTCCTAGTTTTCTTGGTTCATCTACTCAGAGCCATCTGAAAATTTTAAAATTTTCTCTTAGTTACTATGTTATATAGTCTTGATAATGTATTCGAGGAAACAGGCTCTAATACCACTCAAGTTGTCATGCCCCGACCTGGTTTGATTGAATCCCCGTGAGCAACCCACCACTCTCCCGGTTTATTAAGTGTTTCCCCTTCTTTAACTTGGGAGGAGTAAGGCGTCCCTTAATCCTATACCTTTCTTGGAATAACATAAATCAAAACTATATAAAATTTTAACTTTACATACCTGTCTTGTAGGTGTAACTAACATGAGGTCTTTGGGTAGGTTTCCCTTGGTTACCTGAAAAGGGCTATAAGGGAGGGGTGAGTTCAATGACTAAGTGAATGGTTTTTTTTAAAGTTTGACATTTAGGAAAAATGTTTGAATCGAAGTTTGCCAAACTCCTTATTTTATTTTAAAACAATTTATCCTTAAAATCTCATTTTCATAGCCATTACTCAATCATCAATCATAACTAGTGTGTATATCAACTAACACACGCCCTTCATCATGAAGGGAATACACATTCGCAGGACAGCACATCCACTGTACCCACTTGTGGCGTCGGAGTGACTTTACTAGCCACTTAAATAGAACCACGTCCATTTCTACCCTGAGAATAAGTGGATGTACATGACATCTGACCCTCAATCCCGTAAATAACACTCTGTGTCCGTATGAGGATAGAGACCTCACCTCGACCCCACCCCGGTCTCATGCGCATGACGCTACGTTGAGCTTCCAAGACTGCTAGCACGACTAACTGCCCTTATCTCCACCATGTCATCTAGTAGCCCTATGACACATCACTACCCCCCTTAGGCATCTTGAAGGTCCCATAACTTAGTGCATGAACAAAACAATAGTTTTCTACATAAGTTGTAAACCCCGTCCTTTGATAATGAGACAAACTGGGAAAAGAACCAGTCACTTTCAAATTTTAAAAACCAAATTGGTCTACAAGCTCGATTATTAGGAAATGGGCAAATTTGAGAATTTTCAACTCCCATGTGACTCAAATGGTCCTTAAACTTGGGGAAAGAACCTTAGGATGAAATGGGGATGAAATGGGAAAAGAACCTTGGTTCAAGAGAACCAGATAAAACCGATTTATGAACCTAGTTGATTAGTGAACTGGAACCGATAGAGAATGGGTAAACCAAGAAATTTATAGATCCCATGTGATCCAAAGAGATTTATAAACCTTGGGAAGGATCATTAGAACAAAGTGGGAGAGAAAAACCAGATCAGTTCTGTTGAACCGAACCCAAACCGAATTGAACCGATTTAAGGACCGAGTGGGTTTATGAATCGGAATAGATAAAAAGATGGTAAGCCAAAAATTTTATGGACCCTAAGTGATCTAAGAAGTCACAAAAGTCATGGAAATGGACTTGTGAAGGAATTGGGGATGAAAACCAAACCGGTTCAGGTGAACTGAATCCAAATCGGTTTGGACCGATTTGAACCACTATGGAACCAAATCCTAAATTCATTTTTCTAGGTAGCTTAAATAATTCAAATTTGAGATTTAAGGCCACCATTGGATAGAAAATGAATTTAGAAATTTTTAGATTTAAAAAACTCGGTCAAATGAGGGGTGAACCGGCCGGTTTAAACTTCGAACCCAGTTTGGAACAGTGTCGTCTTCTTCCTTCAAATGACAACACTGTTCACTCACCAGAAAATTGAAGCAGTGCCAACGGAGAAGAAACGTTTTCGTTTGATACGTTTCAGGCCATCAATTTCTATTATAAAGGTGCCAAACAGACGGCCAACGAGTCCTCGAACTCCCTATATAAAGAGCCCCTCTCCATTCATCCTCTCCACACTTGGAAAGCTCACTCTCTCTCAGCTGCTTAGTTTTCCGGTAAAGCTCAAACCAGAGCTCCGATATAGAGTCATTTTGGAGCCAAAGAAGGCGAGGTTGGGTTCATTAGAACTAGGGAGAAGTCAGCTACACGGTGGTGACTTTCATTCATTCCGAGAGTCACCGGAGAAGCACTAGCGTGATCGAACAGTGAAGCAGCTCCGGCGGTCCAAAGCTGCCATGTTTCAGTTGAGCTAAAATCGGCCAATTTGGGCCCAACTCATGCCAAACCAAGCCCTCCCAACACTTACTCAACCCTCCCACGGCTGAATTAGGATGGAATGGTAAGCCAATTCGGCTCCCCTATGCAAAATTGGAGAATTTTGCCCCATCATCATTCCAACTTGTACCCCTGTACACGTCTATTTCCTTTAAGTAGAGCTCAAATCCTCCTTGTTTCCAGATCTCTTAATCATCCTACGAGAGGCTTACTTAATCTTCTCTTGGCTTTGAGTTTGGCCGTCAATCCATTCTTGGCCATTGATTTCTTTAAGGATTTCCTCCATCCTTATTTTCCAAATATTTGGCCTTTCCACATCTCCCTTCTTTACTATAGATTAAATTTATGAAATTCACGAGGGTTAGTTTGTTAATTGACTCGTCCCTACTATTCTCCTTGTCTAATTATCTTAAGAGAGTTGTCTCTCGAGTCTTCTTGTCCTTAATGCCCATCCCATTTCCCTTTTTAGGGTGTAGTCCTTACTACTTCCCAATCCTCCTTAGGGTGTCGTTTATTCTCATTGACTATCTTGTTGTTACAATTTGCTTCTTTCCGCTATGTTGGTCTGAAACTTGACTTCTCTGCTTTTTCCAAAGCAAGTCATACTTGTTGTCCCAAAACATCCCATTTGTCGTCTAATGCTCGGCTTGTCTTCTCTTGTAGAAGTGCTTCCTTCCTTGCTCCCAGATGGTTGGAAATTTCTTCTTAAGGAAGAATTCTCTTCATCTACCCTTTGTTTTATTTGCGGTTGATCGAGGTCCTACCTTCAGTCCTTTTCCTCCCTCATCTAGTTGAGGCACACCATTACACCATCATTGAGGGACAAAAAGTTTTAGGAACTCAAATTTTACTTTCAAAATACGAGTACCAACTGGGGGCTTTAGCTTTTCTTAAAGGAGATTGGGTGGAGAAGTACCCGCCACTATGCTAGGATCTTGAAGAGCTTCCTCCTGGTCTGGTTGAAGTTTCGAGCAGGAGTCATATTTCATGGGGTGGAATACTTTCGAATTCATGTACCTGTAGAGGCGTTGTTCTTGGAAGGTATTGTTCTGAATCCTTGCGATGTGGGGCAATCCTTCACTTCATGCCCCATTTCCCTTACACCTATAGAAGGTTATCTTGATACTTGTCCTTAATAGTGTTGAGCACTTTCTCAAGTAGCGTTCCTATTGTCCTCACCTTGTAACAGGTCATTTCCTTGTCCAGTAGTTATTACCAGAGTTCTCACTCCTTAGTCTCCTTGTCGGTTTTCTTGTTGAGCCTTCTCTGCCAACTAGTTTTCCCCTTAGAGTTCTCCTAGACTCTTTAGTCTTTTGGTTCATTTTCTTATTTGGGATGGGATTTTCCTCGGTCCCCACAGCTTGTTTGGTTACTTTTCTTGAGGCAATCTTCCTACAGTTGAGGTGTAGGCTTACATTTTTTTTAGAGACATCTTTTCAGGAACTTGGAATTCTTCATTAATGGAGGAGTACAATATGTTTGGGCCTTAACCATATTACAAAGAGGTGGTTAAGAAATAGATAGAGGGATACGGGGTGTTTGATAAGCATCCTCCATGGTAAGGTTATAAGCCCTAGTTGGTGTTCCTGGTTTCAAGCTTGGCTCCCTTTGTACTCGAGGGTGTGACCTCAATAGGTCCAATCATCATCCTCTTGGGTACTTTATCATTTGGTCATTGGGGATTTCTACTATGCCCTGGGCATTTGGGAAGCTTCTAGAGCTGTCTTCCTACAAGGACAGGGTGCTGAACAGAGTCATTCCTAGTTTTCTTGGTTCCTCTCCTAGGAGCCATCTAAAAATTTTAAGATAAATCCTATAAGCTACTATATTTTCTAGTCTTAATTATGTATTCAAGGAAACAAGCTCAGATACCACTCTAGTTATCACACCCCGACCCTGTTTGGTTGGATCCCCATGATCAACCCGCCACTTTCCTGGTTTATTAAAGGGTTTCCCCTTATTATAGACCGTAAAGAGTAAGGCGTCATTTAAACCTGCACCTTTTCCCGGAATAACATAAACAAAACAGCATAAAGATTTATCATACCTGTATCACAGGCATCTTAGTTGATGGTCTTTAAAGGTAGGCTTTTCGAAATCTTCTGAAAGGGATATAAGGGAGGGGTGAGTACGACTACTCAATGAATGGGTTTTTAAAACTTTTTATCTTTAGGAAAAACATAAATTTTGGAGTGTGCTAGACTCCTTTCTTTCAAAAATCATTTCATTCAAAATCTCGGGTTTTATCACCATTTCCTTATTTAATCAAAGTGTGTCATCACCCAACACACATCCTTCATCATCAATGTTCAACACACATTCGCAGGTCAGTACGTCCACTTAACCCACTTCTGGCTCCAGAGCGACTTTACCGGCCACTCGGATAGAAGTACGTCCACTTCTACCCTGAGAATGAGTGGATGTTCGTGACATCTGACCCTCATTCCCGAAATAAATTCTTCATGTCCATATGAGAACAGAGACCTCATCACATCCCCACCCCGATCTCATGCCCATTCGGCTCACCTATGAAAATGAGTTTTCATAAAAAATAGTTTTTAATTGGAGTATGTCAAACTCCTTATTTCCTTTACGATCATTTCTTCCTCAAACTTCAATTTTCAAACACTTTTCCTTATTATTCATCATAGGTGTGTTTAACAGACAACACACACCCTTCATCATGAAGGGATCACACATTCGTAGGGCAGACCATCAACTGCACCCACTTATGGCATCGGAACAACTTTACCAGCCACCTAAATACAAGATCGTCCACTTCTACCCTAGGAATGAGTGGATGTTCACGACATCTAACCCTCAAACTTGAAATTAACTCTATGTCCATATGAGGACAAAAACCCCATCCCGATCCCACCCTAGTCTCATACGCATGAAGCAACATCGAGCTTTCCTGACTAGTGGCATGACAAACTGCCCTTATCCCCACCATGTCGTCCAGTAGCCCCTAGGACACATCACTACCCCTCTAGGGCATCTTGATGGTCCCGAACCTCAAGTGCATGCACAAACAAGAGTTTTCAACAAATCCATTTATCTTTGGTGCCACTGGTCCAACGACCCCGACCCTCAACTCGACTTGCAGCTATTTGTCTAGACCAGTTCATCGACCTGGTCATGTCGCACTACCGCCAGTCCATCGATTATGTTGGTCTTGTCTTTGTACCATGGCCAAATCACATAATTCATTCATTAAAAATTTTCATGGCTTAACATCATGTTTGTTTATGAGCTCCTACTCAGGCCAACTGGCCTTGGGCCCACTGTACGTGATTTTCCAAAACTGGGCATCATAGCCTTCAAGTTCCAAAACCGAGACCTCTGCCCTATCTGAGCTACTCCAACTCTCGTCAAGAAGGTCTCCCAAAAGTTTTAAGCATTAGCAATAATCAAGGGAGAATACTTCTAACAAAAAATAATCTTTCCACTCATCATACCAACCAAGTGTGATGGTATCTCTGCTTACAACCGACAAGTAGGTTTTCTCCTTCCTTCTAGTAAGTCTATCATACCAACCGGGTATGATCTACTTACAACATGTAAGTAGTTTTTCTATGTAGTTCTCACATCACTCCCACTAGATGTGATGTCAAAATTCCACATAGAAGTAGTTTTTCAATTCCGAAGTACTCATCATCCCAACCCAGTAGTATGATGTAAATAAACCCACTCACCCAATATTCGTATTGTATTTCCTCTTAATAAGTTTTTGTCTCCACGCTAGCTTATCCGTGCTAGCGTTCTGATGCTTTGTATTCATACACGATTTGTACATCCTTATCCATTAATATTTGGCATAATAGCCTTCATTCCTCACGTATGAACAAGTAAACCCAAAAAATTTTTAATTATTTGCATTTTGGTCCCAAAAATTATTTTTCCTTAATTTTCGGTCCCTAATGCTAACTTTTCCCCAAATTGAGTCTTGAAACTTCAAAAAAATCACTTTGGGTTCTCAACTTACTCAAAATCATTTAAGGAGTTCAAGTTTTCCAAATTTCCAATTTGGTCCCCACTTTTCAAAAATTACCATTTTGCCCCTACTTTACAAAAATGCCAATTTGACCCCAAAAAATTTCAAAAATCAACCAATTGGTCCTCCAACATTCTTTTCATGGTCAATTGACCCTCAAATTTGGGAAATTGAAATTTGGTTTCTCAATTTTACGAAATCCCCAATTTCCCCCAAAATTTTCCATCAAATTCCGCCTTTCAAACTAGTCGAATTTGATTTCATCAAATTGACCATTCAATTAGGGTTAATTGTTGAAATTGAAGGTATAATTGAGTTCCTACAAATTCATACGATTCAATTGATCTTTGAATCGCATAAACTAGGGCTGAAACGAGTTGAAACGGAACTTCGCCGAAAAAATTTTCGTAGAGAGAGAAAGCTTCAGAAGCTTACCATTGGTGGTGAGGCGGTTCGAGCTTTTGATTGGGGCAGGTTGCTCTCGTCCTGAGGTTCATCCTAGGATCAAGAATTGCAACAATTCATATCGAATTGAGTGAGAATTTGGTTAGTGAAGTTTCACCATTTCTCTCTCTAATGCTCATCAGAAATTATAAAGAGGAGTCGAATTGGCTTACCTCTCAGCTATAATTCAGTTGTGTAGGGGTTGTAGGAGTGTTGGGAGGGCTTGGTTTTACATGAGAAGGGTTGAATTTAGCTCATTTCAGCTTGGCTGAAATAGGGCAGCTTCGGTCTACCAGAGCTGCTTCACTCTTTGATTACACTGGTGCTTCTCCAGCAATCCTCGGATCAAATAAAGACTACCGTCGGATAGCTGACTTCTCCTCGAATCTAAGGAACCTGATCTCGCCTTCTTTGGCTCAGAAAAACCCCTATGTCAAAGCTCTGGTTTGAGCTTCAACGAAAAATTGAGTAGTTGAGAGAGAGTGGAGTTTTCAAGTGTGAGGAGGATGAATAGAGAGGAGCTCTTCATATAGGGAGCTCGAGGACTCGTTGGCTGTCCATTTGGCACCTTAATGGTGCTCATTGCTGGTCTGAAACATCCTGAACGGAAACGTTTCCCTTCCGCCAGTGCTGTTCATTTTTTCGGTGAGTGAATAGTGTCGTTGTTTGGAGGAAGAAGATGACACAATTCTGAACTGGACCAGACCGGTCTAAACCGGGTTCAATGCTTAAACCGGCCGGTTCAAGCCCGATTTGACCAAGTTTTTTAAAATTAAAATTTTCTAAATTCATTCTCTATCCAATGATGGCTTCAATTCCCCCATTTGAATAATTTAAGCCACCTAGAAAAATGAATTTAGCAACCAATTTAATGGTGATTCAAATCGGTTCAATCCAATTCGGATCCGGTTCACCTGAACTAGTCTAGTTTTCTCTTCCAATTCATCCCAAAGTCATTTTCCAAGGTTTTTATGACTTTTTGGGTCACTTAGGAGTTGTAAATTTCCCAATTTGCCCATTCTCTAGCAATTAGTTTTCGTGAACCAGTTCAGTTTTCCCACTTGTGTTGACCAGTTCTTTCCCTAGTTTCTTTATCTTCAAGGGATGGGGTTTACAACTCTCCCCTCCTTTTAGGAGTTTTGTCCCCAAAACTTATTCCACACCTTTGCACAGGAAATAACTCCCTTTGATGTCAACTTGAAGTTTGCTTGACATAAAAACGTTTCGGTTATTTTTGCTTAGCCTCATTCTAACACGCACTTTAAGAAATTTCTTTCATTTATATTCCTTACTCATTCTATGGAGCTTATCCCCGCTAAGAATATCTTACCTGAGAGTTCAAGGGTATATCCTTAGATTCACATCCTCCTTTACTTAGAGCAAGATTCTTCCCCCTTGAGGTTCTTTACTCAGAATTTCAGGATTGGAAGTGTCAAGATACCTAATTATTCCCGTGTCTAGTCATTTTCTTTATCGCCTAATCCCTTAGCTCGGTGTCCTTTCAATCGCTACGTACTTGTTTTCATAAATTTCGGTGTTAGTTCATTTTCGTCCAGTTTTGACCCTTCTTATGTCCTCCATTTTCAGTGGCATCCTTTCCTCAAGTACTTTTCCTTTCTCTTAATCCACACTTACCTGCTTGTGATCACTTCACGATTCATTATTCCGAGTTAATCTCTTTCGCTCTTATGTGTCGATTACTTGTTTGGGAAAACTCCCTTATTTCGGTTTTGTTCTCTACTATGTCCCTTACAGTAGAGACTTTCACTTTAAGGACTACATTTTCAACCTTCTTATCATTCCTTGAAAGTTTATTTTCTTCCTTTCTTCATATTCCTTTTATATTGGAATATTTTCTCTTTTAAATCCTTTTTGTAACTGAAATTTCAATTTCATCCCTTATTCGTTACTTGGGACACTTCCGATTCCCAATCTTATTTCATGTACTCCATACTATGTCTAGTTGTCCTCTCTTTAAGCTCATTCAATTGAGTGTTGACCACCACAAAATCCTGATGTTAGTGATCATTTACTTTAATCCCTTCTTAACTTGAGGGTTTACTTTTCCATGGATTCTTAAGTGTGCTTTCCTCTATTTCCTCCTTTGTGGGCAGTCCACCCTTTCTTACTTGCATGACATCTTTTGATATTGTTTTCCTATTTGCACATTACTTGAACTTGACTTACTCCTCGGGTCCTCCTGAGTGCCTTTCCTTTGTACTTGATTTTTCCATCTCAACCAAAATATCTTGGATGAGTTTATCTCATCACCACTTCTGTTGGTCCACTCACCTCTTAATTGGGATATTTATGTCCTTCCCAAGTTTCCTTCCCTGGTAGTTTATACTCTTCTCCTGGGGTTCTCTTCCAATTTTTCCATTTAGGACATCTCGCCTTAAATGGTATTCTCTAATGCCATCATCTTCGGCTTGCATTACTCTTGAGAACTTACATGTATTTTTTTATGCCTTGTCTACATTCTCCCTTATTCCATGTATCAATCTATTTATTTTAGCGAGAATTCACCTCTTCTTTATTTCATGATCTCTTGATCGTCCTGCAAGAGGTTTGCTTTAGCCTTCTCGTGGCTTTTTTTATCGTTACTTCCATCTCACCCGTTGATCTCTATAAGGCTTTCCTTCATCCTCATCTCTCCAAATGTTTTTTAGCCTTTACCACCTCTCCCTTCATATCTGAAGTATTGATCTTCACAAGGGTCCGTTCGTTAACTACCTCGAACTTATCATTCTCCCTATCATGTGATCTTGGGGTCATCGTCTCTTGAGTCGTATTGTCTTTAATATCCATCTCATTTCCCTTTTTAGGGTGTAGTCATCACTACTTCCTGGTCCATCTTAAAGCATCGTTTATTCATCTGGATTATCTTGTTGTTACGAGTTATTTCCTTTCAATTAGGTATGTCTAAAATCTTTATTTGGTTTCTCTATTCTTTGAAAGTAGATCACACCTGGCCATCTCGGTATGTCCTTACCCACCTATGTCTTTTAATGGGGTTCTTATTTCAGTTCTAATTTATGATGGTTCATTTGTTGGTTACCTTAGCTTGGAACTCTCTCCTTCAATGATTCCACTTCCTTTCCTTATCCTTCCTTACAGGAGCTTCCTTTCGGCGAGTTTCACGTTCAATCTCCCTAACGCTTCTTGAAAGTTTTCCTCTATTATTTTCTTACTCCTTTCTAACATTAGTATGGTTATTTACCCTGGATTCTTCCCTATCATCCTATTTATTTTTATTCCTTATCATTTCTTCAAGAAGTCTCCTGGTTGTTGTTGAGTCTCTAGTAATTTTTGTCTTAATGATCACCAACTCTTTCAAGGTACTAGTATTATTCCTCCAAGTTTTCTTCCTACCATCCTTCTTTCTTCTTTCCCTTATCCTTATCTTATCCCATATTAACTTAACATATTTCGCGCTCCTATATCTTTCTTACTTTACTCCTAGTCAGCTTCCATTCCATTGGTTTCCTTAGAACAGTTCAATTCCTCTTGATTCTCTTACTTTTAGTCATAGGGCTTTTCCTTAACTCTTTAGACTTTCACTAGCCCTGCACCTTTTGATGCTTACTTTCCTTGCATCAGACTTCTTCTTCCTTCCCTTATTTGGGGTATGTCTTCCCTAGTGAACTCTAGGTAGATTCTTCTGGAAGTTCTTTCCAAGTCTTATTATCTTGTTTCCCATTCTCTGGGTAGGGAAAACTTTCTTAACTAATTTAATGGTTTGGGGTTAACCAGTAGTGACCCGTAGTTTTCCTTCCTTAGGTGATCTTTACCCGTTACTCTTATCAGCATACTCTCATGTTAGTTGTATTTATCAAAAGAGGCTAATTTTTTAATTAAGGAAATACTGGATTTTCATTCATTCAAAAAATAGTTTATTTCCATGCTTGGCTTATTATAGAGATTTTCTACTTCCTAGTCCCTTGGGATCATAGGCTGGGAATTAGCCTTGGAATGATTGCGAGATTCATGGCCTCATGGCTTTGAGAAGCTGGTTGAAGTCCATCTATATTTCCTTATGGGACGAACTTCATGTATGGCCTTGAGTCGATACCGCTTTAACACCTCTGCCTCACACTCATATGTCCACTTCATCTATTGAGAAGGATTGAAGTTGGACTGAGTAGGGGGGTACTTGGTGGACTTTCATGAAGGTGGCATAAACATCCCAGTAGTTGTCCCAAGCCTATTTCTTAGTGGTATTTCTCTCTAGTAGTTGTGGGGCTGGAGGAGGTGTTGGGCTCCTTAAGGAAGGAACATATTTTTCTTGTCTTTGAGGAGTATATGTAATACCCTTTGGTTCTAGTAGGGTTCCCACAAGTTTCCAATAATCCTCAACCATATCCTTGGGCACTCTCTTCTCACCCTTCAAAAATCATTGAACAGCTGCCTCCCTAGGGGTAGGCGTCTTTTCCAAGATCAAGTGTGGAGGATTGGATTTCACGACAAACTTTCTAGGGATTCTCCTTCCTACACGATAATTAAGTTTTCATTAGTGTTAAGGCATAGTATTGATAATGCTTCAAAGGAACTTGGCTCTAATACCACTCAAGTTTGGTCGAATCCCCATGATCGATTTTTGCATCCATACTAACTTATCCTTACTCACATTTCGATCCTTCATATTCCTACATAATTTGGACATCCTTATCCACTAATATTTGGCATGATAACCTTCATTCCTCACGTATGAACGACTAAGCCCAAAAATTTTCAATTATTTTCATTTAGTACCTTAAAGTTCTTTTTCCTTGACTTTAGGTCCCTAATGCTAACTTTTCCCCAAATTGAGTCCCAAAGCTTCCAAAAAATCACTTTGGGTCCTCAACTTACTCAAAATCGTTTAAGGGGTTTAAGTTTTCCAAATTTCCAATTTGGTCCCCAGCTTTTGAAAAATTACCAAATTGCCCCTACTTTTTAAAAATGGCAATTTGATCCCAATAAATTTCAAAAATTGACCAATTGGTCCTCCAACATTCTTTTAATGGTCAATTAACCATCAATTTTGCAAAATTACAATTTGGTTTCTCAATTTTACGAAATCCCCAATTTCCCCCAAAATTTTCCCCCATTTCCCCCTTCCAAACTGGTCTAATTTGATTTCATCAAATTGACCATTCAATAGGTGTTAATTGTTGAAATTGAAGGTATAATTGAGTTCATACACATTCATATGATTCAATTGAGCTTTGAATCATATGAATTGGGCCCGAAACGAGCTCAAACGGAGTTTCGCTGGAAAATTATGTGTAGAAAGAGAATGCTTCGAAAGCTTACCGTCAGTAGTGAGGCGGTCTGATCTTTTAATCGGGGTAGGTAACCCTCATCCTGAGGTTCCTCCTAGGATCAAGAATTACAACAATTCATGTCGAATTGAGTGAGAATTTGGTCAGTGAAGTTTCACCATTTCTCTCTTTAACACTGATTAGAAATTACAGAGTGCAGCCGAATTGTCTTATCTTTCAACTCTAATTCGGTCGTGTGAGGATTGTGGGAGTGTTGGGAGGGCTTGATTTTGCCTGAGGAGGGCTGAATTTGAATAATTTCAGCTCAGCCGAAACAGGACACCTTTGGTTCGTCGAAGCTGCTTCATTGTTTGATTACGCTGACACTTCTTCGTTAGTCCTTGGATCGAATGGAGACTACCGTCGGGTAGCTGACTTCTCCTTGAATCTAAGGAACCCAACCTCACCTCCTTTGGCTCAAAAAAATCCCTATGTCAGAGTTCTGGTTTGAGCTTCATCGAAAAACTAAATAGTTGAGAGAGAGTGGAGTTTTCGGGTGTGAGGAGGATGAATGGAGAGTAACTCTTTATATATGGAGCTTGGGGACTCATTGGCCATCCGTTTGGCACCTTAATGGCGCTCATTGATGGTCTGAAACATCTTGAATGGAAACATTTACCTTCCGTCGGCACTGTTAATTTTTTTGGCAAGTGAACAGCGTCGTTGTTTGAAGGAAGAAGATGACACTGTTCCGAACCGGACCAGACCAGTCTAAACTAGGTTCAATGCTTAAACCAGACGGTTCAAGCCCAATTCAACTGAGTTTTTCAAAATTAAAAAATTTTAAATTCATCTAAATTCATTCTCTATCCAATGTGGCTTCAATTCCCCGGTTTGAATAATTTAAGCCACCTAGAAAAATGAATTTAGCAACTAGTTTAATGATGGTTCAAACCGGTTTAATCCGGTTCACCTAAACTAGTCTGGTTTTCTCTTCCAATTCATTCCAAAGTCCTTTTCCAAGGTTTTTATGACTCTTTGGGTCCCTCGGGAGTTGTAAATTTCCCAATTTTCCATTCTCTAACGATTGGGTTTCGTGAACCGGTTGAGTTTTCTTACTTGGGTTGACCGGTTCTTTCCCCGATTTCTTTATCTTCAAGGGACGGGGTTTATATTACGAGGCATGTACATGACATATGTTGGAGCATTGTCATGACGTTGGATGCTAAGACATCCAAATGAGAGATGAACTCGAGGGGTATCAGTTATGGAAAGTACACGCAACTCACATACTCTCATCTTACTCAATCGAAATTGTGGCATAACTTTCAAGCGTAACTCGGGCTATGAGTTGTAAATATGTGCTATTGTGTGCATACCATTAATCATTTATGTGATTTTAGAGAGAAAGAGAGATAGTTTGACCCGATGTAATGATAAATTACGGTTTTGGGTGGCTCGAGATAGGAGTTTCAAGTGGCCAAGTAAAACTATGGTCACTAAATAATTATTTAAAAATTATGAATAAATCACCATTTTAGAATTTTTATTTAAAGTATGAAGTCATAAGTCATGTAGTAGCCCGATGTCAGTAACTCATTCATTGAGCTGTGAGTCCACCCACTCCCCAAATAATTTCAGGTGAGAGTCAAGTTCATAGTTATTTTATGTTTGGACGTCACCTATAGAACATGCGCGATTGAGGTACGGATCTCGAGATTCGTGCACAAATATTTTTATGTTATTCTTTTTAGTTGCTGCAAATTTATATGATATTGTATTAAGTTTGGTTCACTACACATTTAAAAAGTTTAAATTTCCACTAAAAATTGTGGTAACTGTTTATTATTAATATTTAACCCTTCGATTTTACTTTAATAAAGATACTCATCATTGAAACATCGAGAGTATTAGGGGTTGCACAGGACCGGTAACCGAAAATCGAGTCAGGGCGTAATAGGTGTAATACCCACTATTGTAGAATTAATAGTGCGTGATGATTCTAACTTCGGTATAACTCAAGAATAGGATTAAGTGTTACATATAAGAGCAAAATATGTATGAGAATATTATAGAGATTCAAATTAACATGAGCTAGGATACCAACGAGCATTTATCAAGACAAGGGGACCTCGAGTTACTTTGAGTGGGTTTATTAATATGGAGTCTAATTTATCAATAATATCAATACTTACTGCTTTATAAAAATTGTATTAGATATTTAAAAATTTATTTATAAAAAAAGTGAAAACTTAAGCAATACATTTTTTCTTAAAAAATCATTATTATTTTGTGAACTTTAAAACTTAGCTCATGTTCCCAATATTGTACAAATATTTTTTAAGCATATTTTAGAAAAATGGGATAAGACTCAATCATTTAGAATAAAATATTTTAGAAAGAAAATAATAAAACTATTATATCTATTAATATTGAATTTAATTATTTTTAGTGTGATTTTTTAGGATTTTTTAGGATTTTTTAGTGTTGATCAGGAGTACTATTATAAACATAGAGCGAATAATGAGAATTTATTTTGAGTACATCGGGATCTAGAGGTATAAGGCAATCTCCAGCATGATCCTACGTTAATAGTTATATTATGCGCATGGTTTTCATTATCAATGGTAACTAATTTTACATATCTATTTGTGGTTTAAATACTATTTATATAAATTTCTTTATATTTTTTATGCACTTATCTTTAATATCTAATACCTTCAAATATAATTATTTTTAATAAAAATTAATTGTGTAAAGATAGTTTGAGTAAATAATAAATGGAGAACATTATTTGATACAAATTATATCACTCACTAGGTGTAAAATTACTCCCTTCAACTCATCTAGGACATTGGAAAGAACCAATTAGTAGATGGTTGATGAAGTTGTTGCCCACAAAATTTTGAGGTATTACTCTCTAATAAACTTTATAAAAATATATTTAGATATTAATTTAACTTCACGGTGCTAATATTTTGTGATATACAAATTTACAAAATTTTAAATTTTAATGAAAAGGTATATAATTATTTTATATAAGTCTTAAATTTTATTGATATTTTTAGATATACAACTTTATAAAATTTTAAATTTTGATGAAAATATATATATTTATTTTATCTAAGCCTTAAATTATATTAATTATAAATAGTTAAAGCACGTACTATTATAGAAACGAAAATATATATAACAGTTGTTATATCAGTCGAAAGTATATATAATAGTTGTTATACCGGTTTAATTTAAAAATTGAGTAAAGTTAAGATAAAAGAGAGCTACATCCAATCAATCTCGAGTCTGATTTCGTCATCCCAAATTAAACCATATTTTTTGAAAATATGTAGTGAAATGGAATGTTAGTAAATTTTTATAAAATATTTCTATCTATGGATTAAGAAATATGAGATTCTAAGTTAAATTTTTTTTATGACCTCTCACAATAAACGAGGAGGTGAAAGGTTGAAATATTAAAATTCTATCAATTCCATTTATCAAAATTTTAGGATTTTTGAAATTTTTAGTATTTTTTATATATTTTTTTATTTTTTTCAGATAGGTATATCAGCCTAAACCCGACCCACCTAATGATCAGGTCCAATTATCAAACCTACACGATGGTGGTGAGTCCTCCAGCTTCACGTCTTCATTTCTAGACTTAAGTCTAAAATTACGGACTTGGGAGCAGAATATAAAATCTAGACTCAGCCAACATTGTGTTCAATTATTCGAGTCTAATAGTCATACTCCATTTTCACACTCTATTTTTTTAAATTGGGTTAAAATTTTGTTGTAAATTGGAATGCTAATTGTCTTTAATATGGTATTTTTAGAAGATTTTTTCTTCTATTAAGCAATATAAGACTCTTAGGATTTTATTTTATTTGTCAATTTACTATTAGGTATAATATTAGTAATTTATATATAACCCCCAAACAAATAAATATTTGATCTAGTGGTATGATTTTTTGCTTTTGGTATAAGAGATCACGAGTTTCAATATTGAAATGCCCCATTTTTTTATGAAATTTGTATATTTTTATATTTGATTATATGGTATAAAATTAGTAATTTATTTATAACCAATCACATAAGCATTTGGCTAGTTGTAGGATGCCAGTTCACTAGTTCAATTCTCATAATGCTCACTTAAAGAAACAATTTTATTTTGATATGATCGAATCAGGCAACCCGATCGCTTCAAGTCATGTTCAAATGAGTGAAATCAACTCTACTCCCAACCTCGTTCCTAATAGTTTTAGTTAAAGGGATATAGTACGAGGGTTTTGGGTGCTTGAGGAACATCAATGTGAGTCTAGGCTATCCTGTTGTGAGCATATCACTCGACTTAGGTACATGCCACTTGCTTTTGCAAATGGAAGCGTGAAAGGATGCCAAGGATGTTCTTATTAAAAAATAAATGGGTTCTCCATGGGGTTGTAGGAAAGAGATTGAGAAGGTTTGGTGTCTCACGTGGAAACTCAAACACATGCAAAATCTGCACTCAACTGAACTGCACAAAATATGATGTCCTCGAGTGTCAATGATGTGAGGGTTGCCTACCAAGAAATTGCAAAGCTTATGACTAGGATTAACCAACTCATGGTGGAGGATATGGTCAGGATGTAGAGTATCATAGAAAAAAAAAAGAATTTTCACCAGAAGTCTCTAAGCTTGGAGGAAGAGGAGATTTTTTTTGGCATTAGCGGGTCAGATTGAAGTGGATTAATGATGCCAACAAAAACACGAGTTTCTTTAATCATACAGTTGTAGACAACATAGGATGAGAAATATTATCTAATGATATTCATGCTATAAAAAGTACCTGCAATGAGTCTAAGGGATAGGGTTATATTACCTTGGGTTAAAAATGGTATGGTGACTCCAAAGTCGGTCTATAACTTTTGCAAAGAGAATGACAATGCAACAATCCCTAGGGGTACATCATCATCATCTGCTGTTGATAGGAATTTCTGGAAACAAATTTGGAATGCTAATTACAAGCAAAAAAATTAGATATTTTGTATGGAGGGTATTGTCTTTTTTGTTGTTGTAAATGGCAAGGAGACGTGGTGCATTTGCTGCTGGATTGCATATGGACATGTGGTTTGCTAGCTGTGACATAAAGGAAATAGTTGCAAAAAATTATCCCTTCTCGCAGTGGCTAGAAAGCCTAACACGTCATGCATGGCTGGCCAATAAGGACTCCAAGGAATTACTAGCTCAAGTAGCCATCGTGTGTGGTGGAAGCTTACCCAACACAGCTGGATGAATGGACCAGGTTGTGCTCTGTGAAGGGCAGGTCTCGTCAAGAGGCAGTTAAGATGAACAAACAAGCTTGGGTGGCACCTCCTGCTAGAGACCGATTCTCTAAAGGTAAAGAGTGACATGGCTCAAGTAGTATTCAATTCGATAGTCTGACAGACCCCCTTCCTACGTGGGTGGGGAAGATATGGATGTTGTTTTTAAGATATTACCTTCAAACATGTCTATACATGGGGATGGGGATGAAGGATCCATATGCAGTCTGTCTTTGTGCAGTATACGAGTAAGATACAATGCCAGCCACTAGATGGCTGTAGTTGCCTGAATGCTTTGTTTTTCATCTATCAGTGCTGCTACCTGTCTTGCATACGCTGCTGTCAGCACAGACACTCTGTAAAGCATGCATATAAACTAAGTATTAGTATATGGTTTCCGGAAGATCAAAACATCGACAAACGTGGTTGATCCCCATGATATAATATCCATGTTTACTAAAGATGGTTGCACTATACACAGTTACTCAAAGGGGTCTTACGTTGTTTCTCTTCCGAGCTTCCAAGATCTCCTCTAATGGGGGGCGCCCTAATGAACAGAAGTTGCTCAGATCATACACAAAATATATGGAAAAAGATAAACAACAGGGTTATAGTGCTTTCCACTGTTGGAATGGTTCAAGAGGTGAATGTTCATTATTGACCTGTGACTTGTAGACGGTACTTCGCCCAAATGCCATAGACTGAATCAGCTAAAGTTGCAACCTGTCAAAATTATGGTCACCTTAATTGATTCCGAGTCAAAGATGGAGAGAAATACAGAGATTAGGAATGCCCAAATCAAGTACTTGAGAGCGTACAGGCTTGTATTTTGTGATGGCATAAACCCATCCGAGACCAACGTACTCGTACAGCTTCCTAAACGCCTGCAAGTGTAAGTTATCGCTTGGGTAAAGATAACTGTGATATACCTTCGTGAAAGGGCTTAGAATCTTTCCAGGCTTCCAGTGCAGAAAGAAAATATGAACATGGACATACTTCAACATCTGTCATAACAGTTCCATCTGAAAGTATCGCGTGAATCCTTCCCATGGCCTGAAAGAGAAACAAGCAACTCTAGCAGACGAACCTTAACTTGAAAGATAGCAGAAAGTGAAGAGAAGCTAATATTGGAAACGCCTTTTCAGAAACATACGAATTTGGGTCAAGAGAGAGTCGCCTTTACAGGAAGTTAAAATGAAATTTCAAAGCCATGTGCTATGGAACTCCAGCTAAAGCATACAAGGCAAGATACTGATATTAAAACTTGATAGGTTTAAGAGACACAATAAACATGCAAAAGCTGCTCGATCATCATACCGTTTTAAAGTCTATGCCCTGGTTTTCCTCAGGGGAGTAGTCAGCCGTGCTGATATCGACAAACTTGATAGTTCCATAAGCTTTGTTCCTTTCTCTGAGCATATCCACCTAGCAGATGACATACTAAAATACATGAATTGTACTAGACATCTGGAACACAAATCCTAGATTGAACTGGCTAAATATTTACAATGATACCATTTGGTATAAAATGATATTTTTTTCTCAATTGGTACAAAATATTGTATACTTTAATTTCAATGCAGATTGAGATCCACCACTCTGCGGCATGCACATTATGAACTATAACAATGTGATTGTTTGTTGTTTGCATGTGATGGTCATTCCTATAGTGGCAGAGTATGATTTGCAGTAACATAATCCATTTTTAAAAGATCTTGCATGAAGGAAAATAAATTTTATTTTCTAACCAATTAGTAATGTTGACAATACTTTTTATACGATTTAAAATATCTGTGGAACCAACCTCACGCATACAAAGTGGGCAGTCGCCATCATAAAGCATCTTAATCTTCCAATCCTGCGAAGATCTCTCTTCTTTCTTGGGGTTTACTGCCTCTGCGGTGGCTTCTTGTATCGCACGAATTGGATAATTCAACAATCCTATCAAACAAGGAATCAGAAGCGAGGCAAAAGATACCTCTTCTCAACGTAAAAGTAAACCGTACCAAATCCACAAACCAGGTATTGGCCAGAAAAAAAATCCAGGAAGCAGCTCACGATTGAATTACTCTTGAGCGTGGCATTTCAACAGAAATCGAACTTTACCGAATAACAGAAAGATGAGAGGATCCTTATCAAGGGGGAGGAGATGAAAGAACCATGAGGTTACCAGCTCGGACATGGGGAGGAGGTGCCACATGCCGCTGCAGAGGTTCCAAAGGAAGGTGGCGGAATCCCAATCTGAGCTGAGGAGAGCATCTCTGTCTTCCAACGTATATCGCAGCCACTGCTCTGAGCGCCATTTTCCTCACGTCCCTGAAGCTTCGTTCTTCTTGGCCCCTCACATTTTCTGCCTTTTCTCGGATTTTTAAAACGAAGAAGAAAGAGCCAGAGAGAAGGCGACCTTCTCAGCCAGTAACTGCCCTGCAGACGTGTCGTCCTCCACTTCACAGCTCGGCCTAATGGCTTCGGGTCGAATTATACTTACCCGAATTCTAACCCACAAATTTGAATCTTTTGGGGCCTAACGATGGGCTGGTCGAAACTACGACGTAGCAATTGAGAGTCTTTCCCTGAAAAACTACTGCCGCCTTCAATTACAGTCTAATTGTGCCCTCAATACCGCAGAGGCAGCAATTGTGCCCCCAATTGAAGTCTACCATGCTTTCTTAGTTTGCTTAAGGCATTTGCAGGATAAGCTTTGTAATTGGCGATTGCTTTGAGCAAAAAAAAAACAAATTAGAGATTGCAAAGCTAGTGGATCTACTTGAGAATATATTATATATTACTGTTTGAATTGAGAGGATTAAGCCGTTGAGGGGAGTATAGTTTTGTCAGCTGTGAACATTTTAGTCTGACCTTTAAGCTATGAGTTTTTCGGGGTTGGTCATATTGGTGATCGAGACTTATTACTTATTTTTCATATTTTAAAACTTATATTGTACAAGTATTTTTGAGAATTTATGATTTATTCATTACATTAAATTATTAATTTTTTTATTATTTTATTATATTTTGAGACCTAATTTCATACTATTTAAAAAGTAAATTTCAATCAATTTTATATATTGTTATTTACCGTTCTCATTCCTATTCATGTGTTTATGTTTCACTTGTCATTATCTTATATTATTATTAATTTAAAAAAAATTAATAAATAATCATAATTGGTTCAATAAATCTTTGGTTTATAAGTTTGCTCACCTGATGATTCGGAACAAGTTTGTTCTACTGTATTTACAAATATCACTAGTTGATTAGACCTATCGTACCTCATGTAATAGCTATGCTACAATTAACCAAATAATATAATATATATTGAACTTTGCTCTAAACGATAATTTTAGTATTGTATTGTAATTTCCTAAAAATCGGTTCACTCGACTTGTGCATTGATAGATCTCCTTTAAATAAGTCCCTTTCTAATAAGCAAAAAAACTTAAGCCCCTTTTATTGATTCATCCCACCTATCAAAAGTATATTTATATTTGATCATTTTATCCAAACTGTCCGAATTTTCTAAGATTCTCACATAGATACACAACTTTTTAAAAGTTGCAATTTGATTCTCAAATAGAAAAGTTACCATTTTTCTCTTATTTATCCAAACTCTCACTTGCCCTTACTTCTATATACTTATCCAAAATTACCATCAATGTAAATCCCGCCCCTTCAGGACAAGAAAATTGGGGAAATAACCGAACAACCCAAGAGAGAGAACTAAACCGGTTCATGAACCCCAACCATTAGACAAAGGGTAAATTTACAAATCCCAAGTGACCTAAGAAGTCATAAAAGTCATAAAATCATGGAAAATGGCTTTGGGATGAATTGGAAGAGAAAATCAAACCGGTTCACATGAATCGGACCTGAACCAGGTTGAACCGGTTTCTAAATTCATTTCTCAAGATAACTTAAAATATTCAAATTAGAGAATTGAAGCCACCTTTGGATAGAGAATAAATTTAAAAAATTTTAATTTTGAAAAACTCGGTCAAATCGGGTATGAATCGGCCGGTTTAAGCATTGAACTTAGTTCAGATCAATCCAGTTCAGAATAATGTCGTATTCTCCCTTCAGATGACAGCACTGTTCACTCACCGGAAAATCGAATAACACCGAATAAGGTGAAAAGTCTCTGTTCAAGGCATTTTAGGCCATGAATGAGCACCATAAAGGCGTCAATCGGATGACCAAAGAGTCTCCGAGATCCCTATATAAAGAGATCCTCTCCATTCCATCTCCTTACACCTGAAAACTTCTCTCTCTCTCTTTCTCTCTACTGCTCCATTTTTTGGTAAAGCTCGAACTAGAGCTCTGACTTAGGCATTTTTCTGAGCCTTAGAAGGCGAGGTCGGGTTCTTTAGATTCGGGGAGAAATCAGCTACCCAATGGTAGTCTCCATTTGCTTCAAGGATTGTCGAAGAAGTGCCAGTGTAATCAAACAATGAAACAGCTCCGGTGAACCAAAGCTACCCTATTTCGGTCGAGCTGAAATCGGCTGAATTCAGCCCTCCTCCGGCCAAACCAAGCTCTCCTAACATCCCTATAGCCTTAGATGACCTCAATTGAGTAGAAAGGTAAGCCAATTTTGCCCTTCTCAATCGTTGCAGGTCAGAGTTAGAGGGATAAACTACAAAATTTCACTAATGAAATTCTCCCTCAATTTGAGGTCAATTGTAGGAATTCTTGATCCTAGAAGATACCTCAGGAATAGAGTTATCTTCCTCGATAGAGAGATCGGACCGTCGCACCTCCGATAGTAAGCTTTCTCTCTCTAAGCTCAATTTTCCGATGAATCTCTGTTTGAGCTCACTTCGGACCTAAATGACCCGTTTGAAAGCTCAATTGAATTGTATGGAAGTGTAGGAACTGATCCATACCTTCAATTTGTGCAATTAACCCCAATTCAGTGGTCAATTTGATGAAATCAATTTGAAAAATTGGAGGGAAATTTTGGAGAAATTTGGGAATTTCAAAAAATTGAGGAACCAAAGTGCAATTTCCCAAAATTGAAGCCCAATTGGCCATAAAAAAGATGTTGGATGACTAATTGGTCAGTTTTTAGAATTTATTGGGGGTCAAATTCCCATTTTTTGTAAAGTAGGGGCAAAACAATAATTTTTGAAATGTTGGGGACCAAATTGGAAATTTGGGAAACTTGAACCTCTTTGGGGATTTTGGATAAATTGAGGACCTAAAGTGAAAGTTTAGAAGTTTCGGGATTCAATTTGGGGAAAAATTAGCATTAGGGACCTAAAGTTAAAAAAAAAAAAGAAATTTAGGGACCTAAATACAAATAATTAAAAGTTTGGGCATTTTGTTCATTCGTAAGGAATGAAGGCTATTAGGCTAAATGTTAATGAACAAGAATGTTCATATCGTGTAGGAACACGAAGGAACGGGAATGCCAGCAAGGATAAGCTCACGTGGAGGTAGAAAGTTGCTTTAGGGGAAAATACACTACATTTATCAGTGAGTGGAATTTTTCACATCATACCCGGTTGGGATGATCAGTACCTCAGGAATGAAAACCCACTACTATGTAGAATTTTAACATCACACCTGGTTAGGGGTGATATGAGAAAACATGTGGAAAACTACTTAACAATTGTAAGTAAATCATACTCGATTGGTATGATTAACTTCTTAAAAGGAAGTATAAAACCCGCTTATCGGTTATAAGTGCAGATGTCCTCACACCCGGTTGTTGTGATGGATAGGTCCTCACACAGGACCAACATACTCGATGGATTGACGACAGTGCGACAAGACCAAATCGACAGACCGGTCTAGACAAACAGTTGCAGGTCGAGTTGAGGGTCGGGGCCATTGGACTAGTGGCACCAAAGATAAATTACTTATATGGAAAACTTTGTTTGCGCATGAACTTGAGGTTCAAGACCATTAAGATGCCCAAGAGGGGTAGTGATGTGTTGTAAGGGCTATTGGACGACATGGTGGAGATAAGGCAGTTTGCCATACCAATAGTAAGGGAAGCTCGACATAGTTTCATGCACATGAGACCGGGGTGGGGTCGGGATGAAGTCTCTGTCCTCATACGGACATGGAGTTTCATTTCGGGTTTGAGGAAATTGGTTTATGAATAACCGAGAATTTAAGGAAAGAATGATTTTAAAGAAAATAAGGAGTTTGACACACTCTAATTCAAACTATTTTATAGAAACCCTTGTTTCAAACACCCATTCACTAAGTTGTCGAACTCACCCCTCCCCCCCCCCCCCCCCCCCCCCCCATTTACCCCTTTTCACGTAATCGAGGGGAAAACCTACCTAAAGACCTTCAACAAGCTAAACCTGTAAGACAGGTATGTAGTTTTGATTAATGTTATTCTAGGAAAGGTACAGGTCTAAAGGATATCTTACTCCTCACAGTTTAAAAAAGGGGAAACCCTTTAATAAACTAAGAGAGTGGCGGGTTACTCATGGGGATCTGACCAAACCGGGTTAGGGTGTGACAACTTGAGGTGGACACCAGCTCTCGAGTTGAGCTTGAGGAAGTACAATCTCATCCCCCTCCTACTAGCATTCCTCCTCCAGTTGACATTCCCAAATACCTCAAAACCCTCCGACAATTAGGATGTAAGCCATTCCTAAGAGAGAAGGATGATGGGGCTGCTATGGACTGGCTAGCCAGCATCAAGAAACTCATGGGGTTAGTTAGAATTTCACTAGAGGATATGGTAATCATGGTAGAGTTTTTCTTGGAAGCTAGTGTAAAGAGGTGGTGGGATAACGTGAGAAGCTTGCATGCCACCCCCCCCCCCCCCCACCACCACCACATGGGAGCAATTCAAGGAAAGATATACAGAGAAATACCTAGCTCCACATCTAATCAATGAGAAGAAGCAAGACTTCTTCCAACTCCAACAAGGGCTTAACTCTATCTTGGAGTATGAAACCAAGTTTAACGAGTTAAGACCCTTTGCCCCCAACCTAGCCGAACCTGCAGATGCTTACCAACGATTTGTGGAGGGTATTAATGTGGACATACAAGATCGAATGGGAGTACTAGGACACCCCACGAATTTGGCTGTTGTCATCAGCATGACCCA
This sequence comes from Trapa incisa, assembly GCA_030064435.1. NCBI lineage: Eukaryota > Viridiplantae > Streptophyta > Magnoliopsida > Myrtales > Lythraceae > Trapa > Trapa incisa. Next base: position 25,112,849 of record CM057779.1, read on the forward strand.
TGAATGTGAGCGTTTGGTATAGACAAGACGCCACCGGGTAGAATAGATCGGTAGGAAAGAAGAAGGGGGCTAGGACAGCCGAGGAAGACAAAAGGAGCCAAGTGGACAGAAATGGGGGACAAGAATGGGATTCCCTAGGACAATAGAAGGTTATCATACCCAAAGGGAGGCAAGTACAGCCCCACAAAGGAGAAGCCCATATTGTTCCAAGTGCCAGAAAAACCATGAAGGACCATGTCAAATATGTTCCAAATGTAAACAACCTAGCCACTTTGTGAAGAACTACTCAACTCTTCGGGGTAATACACAACGAAGTACTCACCGACCACCTCAAGGAAACCCAAGGGCACTAGATAGAGGGCAAGACATCGCCAATACATCAAGGTCCCAACCAGAGTATACAACCTCACCTAAGAGGAAACACGGAAGGATCCTAGTACCATAGTTAGTACATACTAGGATTTCCCTGAACAAATATAGCCAAAGACTATAATTCATTACCATCATAATAAATGAAAGTTATATTTCATATAAAAATAAACTTGTGATACCAGTAGGAGAAAATACAAAGGACGTACCCACCAAATTTCAAGGGGAAACGGGAAAGAATGGCATCTAAGAATGTCATGAAGTGGATTCAAGGTTAGATGCCCTCATGGACGCATAGAATTCCAGGAGAGAAGGGGAATAATACTCCCAAGGAAGGAAACCCTAGGAAGCATACATGTCCCCACTAAGAGGTAATGGAACCAAGTGACGAGGGATAAGGAGATGAGCTTGCAAAGGAAGTACATGTTGAGGTGAAAGAATCAAGGGAGGCATGCTAAGATGACCCAAGGAAGTAAGTTAAACCCAAGGAACAGGTAAATAGAAAGATAGCATCAAAGATGACGTGACAAGTAAGAATGGGTGAACTACCCATAATAAGGAAATAAAGGAAGGAACGTCCAAGAAACCTTGGAGAATTAAGCCCTCCAATTTAGAAGTAGTTAAGTGGAACAACCACTAACATCAAGTGGTCCACGATCACTTGAAGGCGCCTATGTAGTGGACGGTTGTGCATAGGGTGGAGTACACGAAATAAGATCAATAATTGGAAGTTCCTCATATAAGGAATGAGGGATGAAATGGAATTTTAAGACGAGGAATGATTCAAAGTGGGCAAAGTGCCTCATGAGGGAGAATTCAGTCAGTAAATATTCATTAGTTCTCTCTCTAGCACCGATCAAAGCTTGATGAGTGTTGGGAGAGTTTGGTTTGCCCTGAGGAGGGCTCAAATCGACTGATTTCAGCTCGACAAAAATAGGACAGCTTCAGTCCGTCGGAGCTGCTTCACTGTTCGATCACGTCAGCGTTTCTTCGGCAATCCTCGGAGCAATTGGAGACCACCGTCGGGTAGCTGACTTCTCCCCGAGTCTAAAGAACCTAACCAAGCCTTCTTTGACTCAGAAAAGACCCTATGTCAGAGCTCTGGTTCAAGATTCATCTAAAAACTGAGTAGCTAAGAGAGAGTGAGGTTTTCAAGTGTGTGGAGGATGAATGGAGAGTGGCTCTTTATATAGGGAGCTCGAGTACTCTCCCGCCATCTATTTGGCACCTTAATGACAGTCATTAATGGCCTGAAATATACTAAACAGAAACATTTCTTCTTCGTCGGTGATGTTTGATTTTCTGGTGAGTGAACAGGGCAGTCATCCGAAGGAAGAAGATGACACTGTTCCAAACCGGACCGGACCGGACCGAACCGATCCAAACCGGGTTCAACGCTTAAATCGGTCGGTTTAGGACCGATTCGACCGAGTTTTTCAAAATTAAAATTTTCTAAATTCATCTATATTCATTATCTATCCAATGGTGGGCTCAATTCCCTAATTTAAATTTTCTAAGCCACCTAGAAAAATTAATTTATTATCTAGTCTAAAGTGGACCGGTTCGGATCCAGTTCACTTGAGCAAAGGAAGATGTGAACCTAGGGATATACCTTTGGACTCATGGGAAAGACATACTAGTTATGATAAACTTCATGGAAGGAGTAAACAATGTAAAGGAAAAGCAATTCTTAAACGTGTGATTTAAAGTGAGCTAAGTGAAAGAATGATTGAAGTGTTAACATTACTAAGTTGAGATTAAGAGAAGTTTATTTCAAAGTGAAAAATGTTGATTAAGTTGTGGGGACAAAACTTCTAAAAGGAGGGGAGAGTTGTAAACTCCGCCCCTTCAGGATAAAAAAACCGAGGAAAGAACCGGTCAACCCAAGAGAGAGAACTAAACCGGTTCACGAACCCCAACTGTTAGAGAAAGGGTAAATTGGTAAATTTACAAATCCCGAGTGACCTAAGGAGTCATAAAAGTCATGGAAAAGGCCTTTGGGATGAATTGGAAGAGAAAACCAATCACGTGAACCGGACCTGAACCGATTTGAACCACTATTGAACCGGATTCTAAATTTATTTTTCTAGGTCATTTAAAATATTCAAATTGGAGAATTAAAGCAACCATTGGATAGAGAATGAATCTGGATGATTTTAGAAATTTTTAATTTTGAAAAACTCAGTCGAATTGGGCCTGAATCGGTTGGTTTAAGCATTGAACCTGGTTCGTACTTGTCACACCCCGACCCGGTTTGGTCGGATCCCCATGAGCAACCCACCACTCTCCCGGATTATAAAGGGTTTTCCCCTTCTTTTAAACCATGAGGAGTAAGGTGTCCTTTAAACATGTACCTTTCCTGGAATAACTTTACATACTGGTCTTGTAGGTGTAGTTATTTGGGTCTTTGGGTAGATTTTCCCTAGGTTACCTGAAAAGGAATACAAGGGAGGGGTGAGTACAACAACTCAGTGAATGGGTTTTTAATTTTTACTTTTAGGAAAAATGTTTGAATCAGAGTGTGCGAGACTCCTTATTTTCTTTTAAAACCATTCATCCTTAAAAATCTTGATTTTCATAGCCATTTCTTATTACCATGGTGTGTTTAACAACCAACACACATCTTTCATCATGAAGGATAACACACATTTGCAGGCCAGCTCATCCTCTGTATCCACTTATGGCATTGGAGAGACTTTATCAGCCACCTAAATAGAAGTAAGTCCACTTCTACCCTAAGAATGAGTGGATGTTCGCGACATCTGACCCTCAATCTCGTAACAAAACTACGTGTCTGTATGAGGACAGAAACTTCATCTTGTCCCCACCCCAGTCTCATGTGCATGAAGATACATCGAGCTTTGCAAGACTTCTGGTACGACTAACTACCCCTATTCCCACTAGATTGTCTAGAGCCCTAGGACACATCACTACCCCTCTTGGGCATCTTGAAGTTCCCATAACACAATGCATGCACAATCAACAATTTTTCACATAAGCCATATAATATGTGGTGTCACTGGTCCAACGGCTCTGACCCTCAGCTCGACCTACAGCTGTTTGTCTTGACTAGTCCAAAGACTTGTCATGTCGCACTACTCCTAGTCCATCGAGTATGTCGGTCCTATCTCGGTACCATGGCCAAACAACTCATTTACTTAAGTTTTCATGGCTTAATAATCATGTTTGTTTACGAGCTCCTGCTCATGCCAACTGGCCTAGGGCCCACTATTCAAGATTTTCAAAATCGGGCATATTAGCCCCCAAGTTCTAAAACCAAGGCCTCCGGCCAATATGAGCTACTTGAGTTCTCGTAAAGGTCTCCCAAATATTTTAAGTAGTGGCACACAATCAGAGCAGAGCACTTCCAACAAAATAAACTTTTCAATCTTCCATAATACCAACCGAGTATGAGGACATCTCCGCTTATAACCGATAAACGGGTTTTGCACTTCCTTCGAGGAAGTTTAATCATACTAACCGAATATGATCTACTTACAACCGGTAAGTAGTTTTTTCATGTGATTTTCACATCACTCCTCTCAGGTGTGATGTTTAAAATACCACTTAGTAGTGGGTTTTCATTTCCGAGGTGTTTATCATCCCAATCGGGTATGATATTAAATCACACTCACCCGATAGTGTAGTGAATTTCCTCTTAGCCGGCTTGTTGACTTTATGCGAACTTGTCTTAAGTGGCGTTCCCGGTACTTCGTGTTACTACACGATATAAACATCCTTATCCATTATCCTTTGGCCTAATAGTCTTCATTCATCCCAAGTGAATGAGAAACCAAACTTTTCATTTATTTGCAATTAGGTCCCAAAAGTTATTTTTCTTTAACTTTAAGTCCCTAATGTCATTTTTTCCTCAAATTGAGTCCCCAAACTTTTAAAATTCACCTTGGGACCTCAATTTATTTAAATTCACAAAAAAGGGTTTAATTTCCCAAATTATCAATTTGGTCCCCAAACTTTTCCAAAATTACCATTTTGCCCATACTTTACAAAAATGGTAAGTTTTGCCCCAAATTTTTCAAAATTTGCTCAGTTGGTCCTCCAACATCTTATCATGCCCAATTGGCCCCCAATTTTATGAAATTGCACTTTAGTCCCTCGAATTTTTGAAATTCCCAAATTTCCCCCAATTTCAACCTTCTAACTCTGTCGGATTTGATTTCATCAAATTGACTGATCACATGAGTTTAATTGTTGAAATTGAAGTTAGATTGGAGTTCCTACAACTTCATACGATTCAATTACACTTTGAATCGTACGATTTGATGTCGGAATGAGCTCAAATGGAGCTTCACCGGAAAACTGGACTTAGAGAGAGAAACCTTCACAAGGCAACTTCGGTCCGTCAGAGCTGCTTCACTGTTCGATCAGGCCAGCATTTCTCCAGCGATCCTCAGAGCAAATGGAGACTACAGGCGTGTAGCTAACTTCTCCCTAAATCCAAAGAACCCGACCACAACTTCTTTAGCTCAAAAAAGACGCTATATCGAAGCTCTAGTTCGAGTTTCATGGAAATTGGAGCAGTTGAGAGAGAATGGAGTTTTCAGGTGTGGGGAGGATAAATGAGGAGTGGCTCTTTATATAGGAAGCTTGGGGACTACTTGGTCATCTGATTGGTGCCTTAATGGCAATTATTCATTACCTAAAACTCCCTAGCATGAGATATTTCATCTTCGTCGATGCTGCACAATTTTTTGGTGAGTGAACAGTGTTGTTATCTGAAGGAAGAAGACACAATGTTCTTAACTAGACCGAATCAGTCCAAACCGGATTCAAAGCTTAAATCGGTCTATTCAGGCTCGATTTGACCGAGTTTTTCAAAATTAAAATTTTCTAAATTCATCTAAATTTATTATCTATCAAATGGTGGCATCAATTCTCAAATTGCAATTTTCGAAACCACCTAGAAAAATGAATTTAGCATCCGGTTAAATAGTGGTTCAAACCGATCCAAACTAGTTCAATTTGGTTCGGACCTGGTTCACTTGAACCAATTTGGTTTTCATCTCCAATTCATCCTAAAGTCCTTTTTCATGACTTTAGTGACTCTTTGGGGTTAATCGGGATCTATAAATTTCTTAGTTTGCCCTTTCTCTATCAATTTTGATTTGTAAACCGAATCGGTTTTCAAATTAAAAATGACCGGTTCTTTCCCTAGTTTTTCTTATCAAAGAATAGGATTTACAATGCCTATTCAGTCCAGTTCGGAACAGTGTCACCTTCTTCCTTCAGATGAATGCACTGTTCACTCGCCGAAAAATCAAACAATACCAACACAGGTGAAAAGTCTCCATTCAGGGCATTTCAAGCCATGAATGAGTGTCGTAAAGGTGTCAATCGAACGGCCAAGGAGTCCCTAAGCTCCCTATATAAAGAGCTCCTCTCCATTCCTCCTCCTTACACCTGAAAACTCCTCTCTCTCCCTACTGCTCCAATTTTCGGTGAAGCTCGAACCAGAGCCCCGACTTGGGCATTTTTTTGAGCCTTAAAAGGTGAGATTGAGTTCCTTAGATTCAAGGAGAAGTCAGCTACCTGACGGTAGTCTCCATTTGCTTTGAGGATCGTAGAAGAAGCGTCGGTGTAATCAAATAGTGAAGCAACTCTGGTAGACCAAAGCTGTCCTATTTCGGCCAAGGTAAAATCAGTCGAATTTAGCCCTTCTTCGGCCAAACCAAGCTCTCCTGACATCCCTACAGTCCTTAGACGGCCTCAATTGAGCTAAAAGGTAAGCCAATTTGGCCCTTCTTAGTCGTTGTAAGTCAGAGTTAGAAAGAGAAACTAAAGAATTTCACTAACGAAATTCTTCCTCAATTCGGGCTCAATTTTAGGAATTCTTGATTGTAGAAAATACCTCACGAGGAGAGCTATCTTCCCCAATAGAGAGATTGGACCGTCGCACCTCCGAAGGTAAGCTTTCGAAGCTTTCTCTCTCTAAGCTCAATTTTCCAGTGAAGCTCCGTTTGAGTTCAATTCAGACACAAATGACGTGGTTTTAAGCTTAATTGAATCATATGGAAGTGTAGGAACTAATCCATACCTTCAATTGGAGCAATTAACCCTGATTGAGTGGTCAATTTGATAAAATCAAATTCAGCCAGTTTGAAAGGGGGAAATTGGGGGGATCGGAGAAATTTGGGGGATTTCTTAAAATTGAGAGACCAAATTACAATTTCCAAAAATTGATGGCCAATTGGCCATGATAAAGATGTTGGATTACCAATTGGTCGATTTTTTGAAATAATTGGGGTCAAATTGCCATTTTTGTAAAGTAGTGGCAAAATGGTAATTTTTGAAAAGTTGGGGACCAAATTGGAAATTTGAGAAACTTGAACCCCTCAAACAATTTTGAATAAATTGAGGACCCAAAGTGAATTTTTGGAAGTTTAGTAACTCAATTTGTGGAAAAGTTAGCATTAGGGACCTAAAGTCAAGGAAAAAGAACTTTAAGGACCTAAATGCAATTAACTAGAAATTTCGAGTTTAATCGTTCATACGTGAGGAACGAATGCTGTTATGCCAAGTATTAATAGATAAGGTTGTCCAAATCATGTAGGAGCATGAAGGATCGGAACGCCAGCAAGAGAAGCTCGCGTCGACTTGGGAAAATCAATCAAGGATGAATACGTCACGGTTAACGGGTGAGTGGGTTTATTCACATCATACCCAGTTAGGATGATAAGTACTTCGGAAATGAAAAACCACTTCCATGTTTTAACATCACACCTGGTTGGAGTGATGTGAGAACTACGCAGAAAAACTACTTACCAGTTGTAAGTAGATCATACCCGGTTGGTATGATGGACTTCCTAGAAGGAAGTAGAAAACCCGCTTACCGGTTGTAAACGGAGATGTCATCACACCCGATTGGTGTGATGGATGAAAAGTTTATTTTATCAGAAGTGTTCTCATCTGACTTTGTGCCAATACTTAAAACTTTTGGGAGACCTTCTTGATGAGTGCTAGAATAACTCAGATAGGTTATAGGCCTCGGTTTTGGAACTTTAGGGCTAAAATGCCAATTTTGGAAAATCACTTACAGTGAGCCCAAGGCCAATGAGCATGAGCAAAAGCTCGTAAACAAACATCAATAGGAAGAGCCATGAAAACTCTCATTAAAAGTTGAATTTACTATGTGATTCGCCACGGTACCAAGTTAGGACTAACAAGGCTCGATGGGCTAGCAGTAGTGCATCAGGGCTAGGTCGACGGACCAGTCAGATAAACAACTGCAAGCCAGGTTAAGTGTCAAAGCCATTGGACAGTAGGCACCAAAGATAAATGGCTTTGTGGAAAAATATTGTTTGTGCATGCACTTGAGTAACAAGACCATCAAGACACCCAAGAGGTGTAGTGATACATCCTAAGGGCTATTGGATGACATGGTGGCGATAAGGGAAAGAGAAGATACTATGTTTGAGTTTCTCATCGTCCCAGTTAGTCATCGAGTTACTATGTTTGGACTCCACGAGGCTACTATGTTTGGGGCTTCCTAAAGCTACTATGTTTGAGCTTCATGCACACGTGACTAGGATATGGATTATGTCCTCATACGGACATGGAATTGATTTTTGGGTTTGAGGATCATATGTTGCAAATATCCACTCATACCTAGGGTATAAGTGGATGGGCTTCTATCTAGGTGGCCGGTAAAGTCACTCTGACGCCACAAGTGGGTGCAGTGGACAGGCTGCCCTACGAATGTATGATTTCCTTTTTGATGAAGGGCATGTGTTGATTGTTAAACATACCTAATGTGGAAATGAGGAAAATAAATTGTGAAAATTGGGAATTTGAGAATATTTAAAAGAGATAAGGAGTCTGACACACTCCGATTAAAGATGTTTTATGAAAAACTTTCTCCCAACACTCATTCATTGAGTTGTCAAACTCACTCTCTCCTTTTACCCCTTTCCAGGTAACCAAGGGAGAACCCACTTAAAAACTTTTTGATAATTGAACCTGCAAGACAGGTATGTAAGGTTAATATATTTAGTTTTGATTAATGTTATTCTAGTAAGGTTACAGGTGAAACGGATACCTTACTCCTCACGATTTAGAAAAGGGGAAAACCCTTAATAAACCGGGAAAGTGGCGGGTTGCTCACGAGGATCTGACCAAATCGGGTCGGGGTGTGACAATCAAGGTCTCGTAATTACATGGAGCCCATCACTTTATTTACTCAAATATTATGATAATGCCCAATTTTCATAAACATGGGCATATGCCCTCTTCATAACCATCAGACCTTAGTCCATTTTCTAAAATAGTGGACCTTTGTCCTCTTTATAAATATTGGATATTAACTCATATTCATAAGCATTGGACATAAGCCCACTTTCATAAATTATGGGCATTCGACTGTTTCATAAACATTGGAAAACATATTGAGGAGGGGGGTCATCCAATGCTCAGTGAGTGGGAGAACCGATCATCGAATTGTTCATAGCTCGACGTCGTCTCTACTAAAAAATTACAAGAACAAATGTTTCATATCCTTTCCTTTTTATTTTTGTTATACATTTTCCTTTAAGACTATTTTAGGGTCTGTATCCCATCTTGGTATCTTTTCAAGGGCAATTATATATAGTGGTTTTTTTCGAAATCCTCCTGTTATGGTTTACTTAGCCATCCTATAATGGTTTTGTGTGTAGTTGGGCGAAACTTCTTTCCCACACCAACTAACCCACTCCCGTCCACGTACACCACTCATTTCCCATGTCTAGTTTTAGTGGATTTCAAGTTTGTGTCATTTTCATTTTCAAAGGATTTCACTATCCTCGAGTGTTATAAGGATATTCCACCATTCAACCCTAATCTACAAATCATGCCTAGTTCCCGAGTAGAGTCGTGACTCTCACGGGAACCAATTCATTGGCACATATAAAATATCGTAGCACAATGCAAAACATACATATCTTTTATGGTCTTCAAGTGTCATCCTTATGTCACATCACTCATAAACAACACATAATCATCTCCCTTATCATGTATCGGTTAAAAGGTATTATTTATCCCTTATGTCATGATCGAGTATGCAAATGATTCCCCCTTATATCTACTCTGATGCAAGTGCAATGCATGAATGCAGTATATCATAATTCATTAAGGATTGGCTCATTATCGACTCAATCTGCCTATCGGTAATTAATCTCACATGGTCGGCATTCATGCCTTGCCTAGATATTCATGGCAGACTTGTTGTATTCATTCTCGGAGCACAGTCTTCTCCTGACCATCTCCATTTCCTATTCATTTGTGGTTGTATCATTGTCACATACAATGATTTCCTTGAAGCATAGTCCTCATATTATTGTCTCCCTAAATGATATATTCAGGTTTAGTACACCCACCTATATATTTCTTCATATCTAAGTAAGCATTTGTTTATCATTGGGGTTCGACCCTCTACTAGTTGACTCACACACAACCCTCTTTGGGGATGTTAGCTCATGATTCACATGAACTATTATTTGGTCCCATCTTTGGACCTTACTTCATTTTTAGGTCTTAGTTCTTAACTTTTCTTACATAAATTATCATGTACCTTCATTTGGTCCCCTAAAATTCCATGGTCTTTAATTTAATTAGCATTATGCTCCCTTGTTCGACTTGTGGACCTAAGTCCTTTTTTCAAACATGAGCTTGACTCATTTCAATGATATAGTCTTTCTCATTCTCCGTGATAATTCCTTAGCCTCTTCTACTCTTAGGGCCGCCTCATATGTCCTACGAAGGATCTATGACCAATTTCCTTATAATCATTGTAAGGGTCAGGATTTCAACCCTCGGTTCCTACTTAACTGTGTTACACTATCGGTTCTCGGTTCATTCTTTTTGGAATTGATCGGGATATTTCCTTAACTTTGGTTAAAGTCTACTATGCCAGTTTTTCTGTGTTTTCCAAAGATATTTTTCCAAAATATCACATCGGCATTTTATACAAATGCGAGTAAATGCAACATCGTTCCAATCGGACGCGAAGTCAGAAATCCCACTCACCATTTCTACTAGAACTTGTTTGTTATGATATGTTTCACTTTTTTACTCTAATATGGAGGTCCTTGCTCAAATGATCTCATATCTTCTTTGCAAGAGTCAAGGTAACGGATAGAGGTCAGTTCAAGTACCTCAATTAAACCTACAAATGTTACATCGTAAATTTTCTAAAAAATTATGGTTTTACTCCTCGGGCTTGTTTCTCTTATCTAATGTGTTGATGAACACTCATAATTACTAACCCCACTTATGATTTCCTTCCAAATCAAGGTTAAACCCACATTAGGTCTTATTTACCAAAATGTCCCAAAAGCTTACAAGTCCCCTACATAGATAACTCAACTTTTCCAAATTTTACATTTTAGTTCTTAAGGTGGGCAAAATTAACATTTTGCATCTAGTTCTAAAAAGTTCCTTATTTTGGACCATTAGACTTCTCAAATCTCTCATTTGGATCCCCAAAATTCCTTTAGACACGTTTAGGTCCAAAAAATGTATTTATTACACTTCGGTCCCTAAAATAGGAAAAAATACTATTTTTCCCCTCACTTGCAAAAAAAACTCATTTTTGCATATTTATTTTGGAAAAATTATCATTTTACCCTTCATAGTTGAAAATGAACTATTTGATTCTCATTTTGGGCATAAATGACCATTTTACCCCTACTTTACTAAAATTTACTATTTTACCACTCGAATTCCCGAAAATGACTTCAGACATCTTCATATGTCTCAAAATCGCTTATAAGCCCCTTAGGCTACTCTTAGGGATAATTTTCATAATTTTCTCATATTTACAATTTGGCCCCTTATATTTTCCATAATTGTACTTTAGTCCCTAAACGGTTTCATAAATATTAGGTCTAAACTCACTTTCATAAATTATGGGCACTCACCTATTTTCATAAACATTAGGCCTAATTCCGCTTCCATAAATTATGGGCATTCGCTTGTTTTCATAAATATTGTGTCTAAACCCACCTTCATAAATTATGTGATTTTGCTCATTTTTAACATTGAGCTTTAAACTCACTTTTATAAATTATGGGTTTCTGCCAGTTTTAATCAAACTAGGTCTAATTCACTTTCATAAAGTATGGGCTTTTGCTTGTTTTCATAAATGTTAGGCCTAAGCTCTCTTTATAAACATAGGATATTAGTCTATTTTCATAAATATTGATTCTAAGCTCATTTTCATAAATTATGGATTTTTGCCCGTTTTTAGAAATGTTAGGTCTAAGCACTCTATATAAACATCGGACTTTAGTCCGTTTTCTAAAATAATGGATCTTATTATATTTTCAAAATATTTAGAATGGCTACCTGTTATATTTTATCATAATATTTTAAAATCACCAAAAAAATATATTTTGAAGGTTATGAATAGAAAATGTCGATCCATTCGATCTCGATGCCCATATAAATTTATTCACATTGGCTTGAAATCTTACTATATTGGTGAGAAGTGGTATCGATCTTGTTGCATGTGATTTCTCATTCATTTAGGTAGGTTTTAACTACGAATCATCTTGTTATATCATGATTTATTTGAAGTCAAATCAATAGTCAATTTCAATCAAGGCTCTAATCAACAATCAAGGGTTAAATGTTGTCTTGATCAATGGTTAATCCAATCAACATGTGATCTAGTTAATTCGGATTTGGGTTGATCATAGGCGAAACATGACCCAATAATAAGGTCTATCAGTTTAAAACTCTAAGCCTATGCCAACTTATAGCCCACTCTCTACTCTCCGTCCATACCATCAAAGTCGGACTAATATAATGTCCATCTCATCATTTTGGCCCATATAACCTTAGCCCACCTTCCTAGGGCTTATAACTTAAAACTCAAACTTCGAGCCCAAATGAAATACAACCCAACAGAGAAAACAACACAACCAATTGTTTAGGAGTCTAAAACAACATTTCAACCCAACAATTCCCAACATAGTTCAAGGCCCAAACAAATTTCATATCACTCTTCATTCTTGTTGGTCCACCCATGGTGGCCAATCTGGGGTCATCCAAGAGCGGTGTTGATCGATCAATCGATAGAGTCGAGGCCAAGGCAGCAACATAACGGTGTTTCCTAGCGGTGACAGAACACCAGGCGTGCGGGATCGGTGGGGCATTTTGGTTTATGGGATTGGCAACGTATGGGATGTCGTCACGTTATATGCTCATCTCGTGCCATCAGCTTGGGGAGGTTGTCCCATCTCTGTCTCATCCCATTCTATGATCACTGACAATGAAAAAATAATTGTTTGGGTCTTACCTCCTTGGATGCTAAGCATGCCAAGACTAGCCGAGGCGAAACCCTTTTTACTCTACTCAGATCTAAAGAAGACGGGGTTGAGGAAGGTTTTTCCGAGTTCATCATCCTCAAATCTGGGTTGCTCACCGGGAGGAGGACAGTGAAATGGTTAGTCGAGTTCCCTCATCTAATATCTAAGATCATCTAGGCTATGGGAGGTCGTTTAGGTCGACCTTCCTTAAACATGAGGTCATTAAAGTCGAGGAAAGGTTCTCACATATCTTCCATCTTCATATCTAAACTGTGAAGGTGGGGAAGGAGGGTAACTGTATGTGGATGTTCTTCTCAGATCTGAGATTATCAAGGTCGGGGAAAGGTTTGTCCAACCTTGTTTAGCTCGGAGTTGATGATGTCATTTGCATAATGGCCACTGGAAGGCATCGTCACTGCTGGGGAGGACTCTAACTCCTCTGATCGTGTGGGATACATCCCTATAGAACGTCTATTTGTTCATCGTACATGTGGTATTCTTACTTAACTGCCCTCACTTGAATAAATGTGATAAGTTAATTGTAGACTCGAAAACTGGTCCGACAAATATCATATTTGACAACTATTTCTATCATTGGTTTGATTCCGAAAGCTATAAAACTTGTAATAATGACTTTATATGTCCTTAATGTTCTTCTTTAGAATGTACACTATACTAAAATTTGGGTTCGAACATGGGAATAAGTATAATTCAATCATATTAAAAATAATATAATTGGTTTATGTGAGATATAATCAAATTTCTATTGATATGTGAGACCATATATATTTTTTTTGTTAAAGAAAGTAATCTATGTTTTAACCTAAAAATTTTTATTATATTGAAACTATCTTTTTAATTTATCTCAAAATTTAAATCTCATTTTTAACGAATAAAAACTAGTTGCAATCTCTTTGGAAATTGACGTTACAATACAAGAAATAACTATACTATTTGGTCAAATGGATAGGACGGGGAATCTAACCATTACAATGTGAAGCTTGCTCATTGACGATAATGCCACCAGGAGGGTGTGCCGAGGAAGATTCTAATTTGAGCATGAGTTGTCCAAAATATGGGCAAATAATTATTAGATTTGGTAGATGAAAATTGTTTTTATTGTAAGGATGACGCTTTGGGCTCTTGGTAAGGAGAAAAAAATTCGGAATTGATTCTCAAATAAATATCATTGGTTGGTTGCAGTTATTTTTGTTTCGTTTATCATTCTAAATTGTTGTGAACATTCTAAAAAATGCTTCATTGGGAGGCACTAAAACTCACTAAAAACCTCCAAAGACGAATTTCTTTGGACCATTGATATGCTCAAATACCATATTAGACTATTCTTGGATAACTCATATGATTTTTAGCTCTTAAGTGTCCAATCGAAGAACTAAAATCCGTTCATAACCCTAATGAAAAATAACGCGTGTGAAAAAGATTTTGAACGCAAATAAGAAAAAATATGAATTGTATTGTATTAATGAAAATATATCATTTATACAGCACTCCCTCAATTTCCAAAGTATTTATAGTGATTCTATTAATGTCTAAATTGTTACAATTTTGACCTATTCAAACGAGATAAAAAAAATTACAAATTTATCCATAATAACCTCAGAGTTACATTTATGTCCACCCGTTTGACACTACTCAGTAAACTTAATATGAAAACTAAGGCAAAGGAAAAAAAATGGTAAATACTATGGGAGTATAGGAAGAGCTGATGATGATGAATGTTTGGGCAAGAAAGGTTATCTGTTCTCAACCAGTTTTGCAGTGCTGAATGAATGAGTCCGTGGGGGATCCTTACATGGGTAGGTGGGTTGTCTTCTTCTCAAGTCAGAAAGGCACACAAAATTTATGGATGAAATGATTAACAATAAATTATTCAGGCCTGGAGCCCCTTAGCCGCTGGCTTTTGTCATGCCATGCCAAGCAAGAGGAGAAAACGGTGAATGGGGTAGCACCAGCACTTGGAATTTGGTCAAACCCCTGATCTCATCCTATATTTCTTCCTATCCTTACGGCTATAGTTTCAAATTCGACCCCTTTAATCATATTGCCTAGAGCAATCTCATTGAGCCAGGCCCCCACCACCCACACTCCATCAATTGAAAAATCTTATGTGCAAGCTTAGATATGCTCCAATCTGACCGAATCTGCTCGCGAATCTCACTAGCACTACGCATTTACAGTTATCCGATGAAGTATTTAATAGTAGATATCAAATATCTGCGGGTAATGCATGATTACATATATGGTGCACAAGTTTCTTTTGATAATACGCATTCAGAAGTAAGACTTAATACGTTCTGTTTCTTTCTTTTTTCTCTCCTCGAAGTTCGGTTTCTCCATGGCGGCTA
Organism: Trapa incisa; assembly: GCA_030064435.1. NCBI lineage: Eukaryota > Viridiplantae > Streptophyta > Magnoliopsida > Myrtales > Lythraceae > Trapa > Trapa incisa. The sequence goes on from CM057779.1 coordinate 25,127,886, forward strand.
GGGTTCTTCCGGCTGGCATTCAAACACATCAAATAGGACTAACATCAGCCAGCCACCTCATCTTTAGTACCCTTTAATCTCTTTATTGCTTTACCTAAACAAATCAAACCAAACTCTGCATGTGTAATGCATAATCTATAGAGCAACATGGGCAGATAAAAAGAAAATTTATATTTAAAGATATGTTCTCCTTTATATTTTCTAAATATCAATTATTTCTCCAAAAAAATGCATAATTTATAGACATATTTTCTTGATCTATTTGTAATATCAACATATTAGGGTGTACTTTTTTTTCTTTTTTATGAAGTATAATATCCACCATACACAAAAGCCAAGTTTCATATCAAATAAACCTCTATATTTTTTCTATTTATAGCAATGTATTAGTGGGAACACTGTGGGGGAGGATATTAGCCTTATATCTTAATGGATTTCAAAGTGGGGTTGAGTTAGAGGCATCCAGTCCACTCTTCTGCACTCATCATCTCCATCTTAGAAAGGAGGAATATGTGCTCTTACTTTTAAGTTGTACCTCACACACAAAAAATCTCATGCACGATATGCTCGGTAAGAGTCATATACGAAACCAAAAAGACCGACCCGGGCTATGACAATAACACGGTTAATGTATGCCATGCCATCAACCATGTGATGTCATTATCTGACATTGGAACCATATGTTTTTTTTCTTCTCTCTTGCAATTATGAGGATTTTAATTTGCAGGCAAGACAAACTCCTAAGATGGTCGATGTGGGAAGGAATTTATTTTTGAAAAAAAAAAACTTTTTATATTCCTCTCTATCTTCCACCTCTTCCATCAAGATTCCATGGATGTTTATGGAGCTTATCCGAATCGATATTCCATCTTATCTTATCGGTCCTTCTTGATTGGATGTTCATCAATCCATAGAGGGTGCTGAATGAAATCGAATGAACATGGGGTAGTCTTTTCATAAGCAAAAAAGGCCAATGTTACAGGCACGAAGTTTCATCAAACGTTCAATAAATTGTTCCCTTATGTTCCATCTTTTTTTTTGCCAGATGAATCCCTGTCTTAGATTCATACTATCCTATCCATCTTCTTCTATACAGAGCAGGTTTGCTTATTCAACCCAGGAAAACTTTCTCGGACCACGACCTCAGATGGCCGGAAGAAAACACCGTGGAGAGTTGCCGACGATCAGGTTGCTGCCTCGGAGATGCTGTGCAGTGAGGGCTGCCATGCCCTTGGCCTTGGCATCCCAGAATTCGATGCTGCTGCTACTGCTGTCATCGACTTATGAAGCCTCTGATTCCTTTGCCTCTCGTGCTTGCCCATCTGACAAAAAACAGATGATTTATTTGGCTCATATCGAGCAACTGAGAGGCCAATCGAAATACTAAAGTGAATAAGAAATTTAAGCTTACAAGGTTGTCGAGTTTTATGTCGGTGACCATCATCTTCTCTACGGATGATTCGTGGTGCTGCCCCTTCTTCATCTTTGCATACTTCTTGGCGGACAAGATCTTCATGGCTTCTTTTATAGCCAGATACAGCAGAAGGTGGAACAGATATTGATTTAAATAAAAGAGAGAAGTTGTATTCTATTTTTTATTTTTCGTGGACTTCCATAGAAAATTGTTTACCAACCATGAGCGGGGATGAGCCTGTAGACATGCCCGGGAACCAGAGTATCCGCCGGCCGGAGGAGCTTGATGCGCGTGACCCTCACGCTGCCTTCCGAGGCGGCGGCGGCGGCGGCGGCGGCTCCTCCGGCACCGGGCGGTCGGTTACTGCGGCTTCCGGAGGAGGAGGACGAAGAAGGGCAGAAGGTGGTGGAGATGAGGAGGGCAACGTAGTGGCCGGGGTTCATCTTCATGACCTCATCAGCGCAGACCGGCCAGAAGAGCTTATCGGACTTGCCGGAAGGGTGCTGGATTACAAGCGTTGCCGTGTCTACGGCTTGGCAGTTGCCCATTTTCTTGCTTGTATCTGTTAAGCTTCTCCTGTCTCTCTTTCTCTCTCCTTCGTTTGGCGGTGGCAGTGGAGCTGTTGCTAAGATGGGTGGGTGGGTGAGTGGGCGGTGGTGGCTCTCTCTTAGTTATGGGCAAAGGAAGAATGTGAAGATGGAGGAAGGAATAGATGGCGCTCAATGATGGATCTTTATAGCCACCCCACATTCAAATAGACATTTTACCCTATATTAAATTTTCACGTGTTAAATTTAATATAGCAATTGTATGTATTTCCATCTCCATGTTATCGAGAATTTGGGTATAACGAGAAAACAAGGGAATATTGTAACAAGGATAAAATTGCAAATAAGAAAATAATTTATGTGCTTAGGTAAATTTTTTATTTGATATAATTTTAAATATAAATGTTTATTTAATTATTTAATTTAAATAGTTTTTTATAAAATATATAAAATACAATTTTTAAAAATAATAAAATATTTACATGAGAAATAAATTAAATATATATTATTCTTAAATTAAATTACTAAAAAGGTATATACATTATTTGTGGTTTAACTAATTTTATGCAAATATATGTATTTATTTTAAAATTTGACAGATTCAATTATTTCTAGGAAAAAAATACAAAAATGATATAGGGGACAGGTGGCATGATACATCTATTTTGCTTTTCCTTGTTTTAGGACATCTGTCAAGGTTATTATTCTCGTGGGTCGCTGTGCGTAATTATGAATGAATGGAACTTTAAAGGCGACCGTTCCGCTCATTATGAGAAAGAATCAATTAAAGCCAGCCGATCGGAATGCACATTCAATTTCATCACTAAAGAAGCATCCCGGTCATGTAATTGTCGTTCTTATTGGTCCTCAATGGGCATAATATATACCCATTACAACCAAATAAAATATTTCCGTACTCTGTGGTTGTACACCGAGTATATGAAGGTGGTGGTCCCCCAGGGGAAGAGAGAATCAATTTAGAGATGGTGGTCCCCCACGTGGTGTGTTTATGTTCTTCTTTCACTTGGTCTAGTTGAGTATTGCCATTAGTGGATGAAGTCAAACTTATAAATGGGAGAAGAGTAGGCAGAACATCCTTGATAAGAAAATCAACTAAGTGACTATAAGTATAAATAGCCTCAATCAAACTAATAAGCGTGCTCCGAAATTAATAATTAATTTTGATATGTTTGATATAAGTATAATACATAATATTTGGGGTAAAATAAAAAAATAAAAAATTATCAAAAAAGAATGTTATAATACCAAGATCAATGGTCTCTATTGTATGTTCGATTAATTGTACTCGTTAGTTTGTATTCTTTTTATTCAAACTCACAATACAAGTTGACCTCGATCACATCTCCTACAATACCTAATTTACAAATTGGTGTTAAAATATAGTATAGAGAGGATATGTAAAGAAGAACAACCACTAAGCTTACACTCAGCCTGTATAATAAATATGGTTTGTTAGCCTAAGTCGAAGGAGGTTGTAGGAAGTTTTGTTCGATTTTAGTATGTAGGGGAGGAGAATTTGGCTCCGAAATAAGTTGGTCATTTTCCAGTGAGAGGTGGTATGTACTGCATGGGATCCCCAACGTAGGTAAAAGGATATTAGGGGACAGCAATACAAATGGAAAACCAACCTCCACGTAAGTACGAGTATACCAAAATTACTAAGTTTGGTGTCTAACGAAGGAGAATTTTTGCTCGAAAGTGTATTTTATTAGAAGCTCATTGCTAACTCTATTTACATTAAGAGCAAAATTAGAACAAATAAGAATAGGATAACTCAATTGCTCAGAATTAATAGATTGTTGAGTTGTTAGTTTAATGAAAATTTTTATTATATAGAATTTGATTAAAATTAGGATTTTTTAAATAATTTTATTTCGTGAGAGAACATTTATGTTAGAAAGTTGGTGGAGAGGTTACACAATTTTACTAAATGTGGGACGCACATAAATTTACATTATAACGAATCAGTTTTCAACTAATAAATCAGCTGTTTTGACCAATTTTAATATTTTTTAGTTGATTTACCTTTAATTTTTCTAATTTTTACTCAAATAAAATTTATAAATTTTTTTATTTAATTTGATATTTATTTAGCTCAAAACTATTTTTATTTCAATTTAATTTATCCGTTTTAATTAATTTAGGTTATTATTCGATCAATTCACTCTTAATTTGTCCATTTGTACATCCTTTAACTCATACAAATTTTTTAAAAATATTTGCTCACATATACTACTAATTGAGCTCTATATTTTATTTTTCTTAATTTATTTATTATTTTTAAAAATTTAGAATAATTTTACTTAAATATTTATAATTACAATTCTAACTAATTTTCACTTGCTATTTGTCCCACTCTCCAATACTAAGAAGAGGGATCTCATTTTAATTTTCAATTTCTGGCCTTATCAATGTAGTATACTTTATTTCTCCGTAAGAATGGTGTTACACATTTGAATAATAGTAGTTATTTATGTTGAAAAATAAAAAATACCAATAATTATTAGAAAAGTAAATAGAAACGAAGTGTTTTTCAAGATTAACGATAATAGTTGAAAAAGGATGAACAATGCGGAGGTTTACTTATTCGGACTTTTCAATAATAACGTTCCCAAATAAAGCTCGATAATAACAAAAAAAAAAGATGGATATGCAAGAGGTGGTAAAAAGATACGAATACAAATGATTTAACTTTGTTTTGATATTATGTTGAATTGAATTTATAAGTAATATTTTAATTACATAAAAAGAATTGATTTAGAAGTTAATAATAATATAGAAAAATATAATATTATGATATAATTTAAATATTTTATTGTATTATTATCATATCTCACTCATATATCAACAAATTTCTTTAAAATGGAGCCCATATTGTATACCCTAAATATGCACGATTTTGCATTTTAGTATGTTAATAAAATTTAGCAGGTAAGGGTAGTACCCTCCCATTCATCCATTGACTTCAAGATTTGAACTCTAACACACGCATTCTCACGAGGATCAGAAACAAGATATGAAATTCCTAAGCTATGACCACCACTGAGTGCAAGACAGAATCATCACGACAAAAAGATGAAATTAAAAAAAATTAATTATTGCGAGTGTTTTACTTATAAGCTGCAAGGGCCATTTGTTCTACACAATGATTTACAACATAAAACAATAAAATCATTTCAATTCTTCAGCTCTAAACGGGGTTCTTACGAAATGCAGGACAATGTTCATCTCGCAAGAACTGATACGCATTGGATTCCAACGACTGCTTTATGGCCCAGTTATTGGTAGCAATCGCCCGGGGAGTTTTACATATCCATGGGTGAGGAGAAGACTTGATCATACAGAAGGGAAGTACTTGTTGAGTTTGAAAGGCAACGCGTAGAACTCTTCGCTCCTGGTATCGGTCTTGAAGGACCGGAACTTGTCCCACCAGTGCTTCCCCCTGTCTTTCCTGATACTGCCGTCCCTCTTGTGCAGAGTATTGTCTAGGAAATATGCCACAATGCCCGCAACAAATGGCTCCGAAGAGAAAGGAACATTGACCATGTCATTGAACTGAAGAAACAGACAATGAAAACAAAGTTGAGAAAGTGCAAAGAGGAAATGTAGCATGCGTGCAAGATCTGCACGGCTCTCTCCTAACCAGATTGAGACTTGCAAGTTAACAATTTGTCTATCACAGTGACACTTATATCTAACCAGATTGGGATTCACATTTTGAAAGAAACCAAAGCCTTGACACCACTTTCATCAAAGTTGAAGAACTCAATGAGGCAATGTTTCCAACTTTAAAGTGCTAAAAACATAAATCATGAATTTTGGAAACAGAATGATGTGTACCCATCTGGCAGAAGTGTGCACAGGCCCGCGCCCATTGATGGCTATGTACTCGTTGAAGTACTGGGGGATAGATAAGCCCAGGAAGACAGAGAAGCCCAAAATGAACTTAGTTCGAAAACTGTTGAGGTTGCAGAACTGGAGAAAGCTCAACCCCACAGCACCTGATATCCAAAGAAGAGACACATGCGATCAACTCAATAGAATTTGCCCAAATTGTTTTCCATACCTCTAGCCTGGAAGAATAAACCTTTAGGAGACTCACCGACATAAGCAAAGAACAGACAGTACAAAGCAGCGAAAATTGGAGCAGGTATTGAAGCAAACACAGCTCCAAACTTTCCTGTTCATTCAACAATAATAGAGATGTGCAATAAGAAATGAATCACAAGGAATAACAAATTCTCTAAATAAGATCCAATGTCTAGATTTTATACAAAAAAATGTTCCATAGCCAAATCAGATGAGCCGAATAGGTATACCTAGAATAGAAAAGAAAATCATGAATCCAGCTGATATCTGCACGACCCTTCTACTACCTACACGAGTCAAGGCCAAGAGACCAGCATTTTCTCTGCAAGGAGGGTATTCAGAAGCATAGTCTAATTTTCCAGTTACATATTGAACTATAAATGAAGCAAACTTCTCCAAGTGTCTTACACTGAGACTGATGCTGCATTTACAGTTCCAAACAAGCCTGCTATCAAAATCCCAACACCCTGAGCAAAGCCAATTGTCATGAATTTAGGTAAAATATACAATATTTACCACGCTAATCAATTAGGACTCGAGAAAATAGAACCACAAATTTGTGCCAAATGAGCGATCAAGTTTCACCTGCCAGCCAACTCCCCGACTAAGAACAGATGGAGGCATATGAGTTGCACTTGCATACCTTTCAACGGCCATGAACGAACCAGTAGACTGCATGAATGAATTATTCAACTCAGAAATATGTAGAAATAAAAAAAAATGAACTCAATGATTAAACTCAGCAATGCACAAAAAGTATGGTTTCTATCTGGAACTGACTGAAAGTACCTCAACAAGAGAAACAAAAGCTGCCATCATCATTGCAAAAGCTTCACCAGCATCAAATGAGGGTGCTCCCCATTGAAACGGATATGGAACTCTTATCCTGTGAAAGCCAGATTCATAAAGTTCTTCAGACCAACTTATGACTGAAGGATCATGTCTCTAATTCTTCCATATAGAAGATAAATATCTCTTATTTTCCCAGTGATCAAGAGCTAATGCAGACATACCGGTAAGAAGCAAACAAAATGCTTAATGAAAAAGGGTTTATTAGTTGAAACAGGAGTGCAGTAACTTACCATGGTGCAGCATCTATAAGTCCTGAACGGTCAGTTCTGCAGCTTGCCTGCGTTTTTGGAGCCTTGCCATTATAGGCCCCTCCAACTGTAAGCAAGTGAGCATATATCCACACTATGACAATAGCAAATATGACAGCGAATCGATCAAATAGATGCTTCCCAGAATGAACCACATGAGACAGGTACTGCAAAGAAAAAGCCACTTTCAATTTTCCAAGAAACTAATCCAATTAGAAACAATACAAACATTGCATCAGTTGTATACCTGGGAAACAAAAACCAAGATAATAAGTTCTGGAAGTCCAATTTCCACACATTTTGCAACCTGCAGATATTCAAGGCAGGAATCATGAATTAACACGAGGATGAGATCCTACAGAAATGCAGGGAAATTGGTAGATACATGATTATTACCCCAGGAAAACCCAACTCATAAAGCCCAAATCCAACCAGAGAAACCAAGGGGGCAGCAGAAAGTGGGCTCAAGAACCTGCATACTCAAGTTGGACAGGAATTTAAAAATAAAAATTTTGCTGCCAATAGAGAGTCCCAAAAAAAACCCTTTTAGACCTTGTTAGATGAAAATATACGAAGTACCTTGTGACGTTCCTCCATAGACCACTAAACCCTAGGACGATCTGGAGAGTAGAGGCCACAATAAAAGAACCCTGAATTGCCCGCATTATCCTCTTGAATTTCTGATGGAAATTAAGTTTGAATTACAAAGGGGGAGACAGATGACTAGCCAAAGCTTCATTTTAAAGCTCTTTAAAGATTCTATTTTATTTTGAGGGCACCATTAGATGAACATGCACCCAAACAAATCTTTTAGTTTTAGCTTTTCATTTTTTTGAGAAACTGATAATGCATGCAGTACTCTCATATTAGCAGCAAGTAAATGTATTGAATCTGGACAAGTACATCTTCAGGATCATCACTGAACCGCCCAGCCAGGATGATGGAAATTGTTGTTGGCACAAATGTATAAGATGCTCCAATAACAGCAGGCAGTCGAGAACCAAAGAGGGTTTGGTTTAACGTGTTTATACCAGCAACGAACAGTAATGTCTGAATCACTTTGGCCTTTTCCTCCTGTACAATTCAGTAACCATAAGCTATACAAATCCAGATACTCTTTGAAATTTAGCACCTTTACTTATAATGAAATTACTGTACATACATTTGTGCCTCCCATTTGTGGCACAAGAGCACTTGGTATGATAACAGATGTGCCAAGCATGACGAGAAAGTGTTGGAAACCAAGCAAGATGGCTTCCGCTGCATTGTTTTCACACCAGGAACATTTCAGACATGAATTTCATTTCATTCAGACAGATAGAGAATAGATAAAGTTGGAAGAAATAGGACAATCACTGAAGCTGCACGAACAAGGATAGCATGCTATTGTTGATTCTCCCTTTTCAGTAAAAAAGATAGCATGACACTTTTGTAGAAGATAAAATGATTTTCTATTAAGCAGAATGATTAAGAATCTTTTCCGGACTAAAGGCACCGTACTAAAGTGAAATGTTTCAATATACCAAACAAAGTGAATGCTGAAAAAGGAGCTTCTTTCAGCAATTAAATACAAGAACAGCATTGAGAGCAAAGAAATAGTTACACACCCGTTTCTCTTTGAATATACTAAAATTAGATCAAGAGATCCCTTTTATAGAAATATGACCAAAAAGTGCCCAAGTCACTTAGGTGGATTCAAAATCTGGCTCGGCCTAAGTGCAATAAAAGGTCGCTGGCTCTAGTGGTTTTGATGAGTTCCAATTCTTTAAGCTTCGGGAGATGGAATCCAACCGTGCCCGTGGATGAATAAGTTTCTTCAGGGGTATGAATGTATGTCCATTGAAGATCAGATTTGAAAGGAAAAGCAGCATAGATAGTTGAGAACAGAGAGACTCACGCAATGGAGGAGGGCTTGTAATGCAGTAAGCAATGTTGGGAAGTTGATCTCTCGGTATATGGGCTTGCGGCTCATCAGCTTTCGCAGCCATTTTCTTCTTTTCTTATGCAGAAGCTCTATTCTCAGCTCTATTAGTTCATAAAGCAACACCCCTAATCAGTGAATCAGGAGAGCCAAAAGCAGCAAGGTGAGAAATCCGAGCATTACCCAGAAGATTAAAGTAGCAGACAAACCCACAAGAATCAGTAGGCAGACAGAAGCAACAAATGCAAGTGATTACGGATAAAAATCAGAAATGGAAGACGACAGTGTGATTTTCGTAGGGAGTGTGCAACACACTATAGAGAACAGGGCAAGGGGAAAAAGGCACCTTATTTTTCTTGGCAACCTATGGGAAGCAAAATAAAGTGGGAAAAATGGCATTAAAGTCAAGTACTTTATCAATGTACCCCACTCACCTTGGGAATTTTGAACTGTAAAGGGGGCGGTGGGGATAGGGCTGAAATGAATGAGGAATCCAGTTGTTATCGTAGCACACCAAGAAGAAATGCACCCAGCGAAATGAAACATTGTTATCACAGCACATGGTCTCATCTCTGTACTATAAGAGTTGAACAAATTACAGTGTTGTTTGGATGAAAGTACAGCCCAACTAACCTAGGTCCAATAATTCTGTTTTTTATTGTATTTTAAATTTTTTTATTGGAGTCAAAAGTCATGTTGATTTCCCCAAGTTAATTAAGGTTTGCAGGAAATTGATTGCACATGAGAAGGACGAGCTCCACCACCACCGCATTTTATTTCGGTACACAATAGTGCAGCACATGAGAAGGATCCGCTGCCCTTGGTTAGCACTTGCTGATCTCATTTTCATGTTAAGAGTGGTGCGCCTGTATCTTAGTAGCATTCCGAAAGGAAACGGAGTTCGGGGGCGTTTTAGTCATTTGAGAGGATTTATCACGTGTGCACTGTTCTGTACTGTACCGAAGGGATGTAGAGGGGAGATTCTACCCTGCGGCACAGTCTAGGGACATTCGCGGTGGGGACTTAAGCTGCAAGGAGCCACCGACACATTCCCTTAGCCAATTCTGTGACCAGTCGAACGGTCCCACATAGCAACGGCATCGAACTTTAACCAACCTTTTAGACTTTTGGTGCATTACCTCTTATTTCCTTTATGAAATCTCATCCTTTTTTTCCAAAAGACTTTAATTTTGTAAAGTTCTTAAAATATCATTGTAATCATATTCCAACTCTCTTTTTAAATATGAATAATATTTGCAGTAATTATTGAATAAAATAGTAAAAGTAATATATTTTTAGGTGATTAATAATAATTAGGTATATTTTATAAAATTATGTAAAACTTATGAAGTATTCTCTTTCTTTCCCTCTTCTCTAGTGATGAACTAATTATACGGACAAAAGAGTCAATGAATTTTATAGGGGCATGAATCTCTCATCTTTGAGATGTGGACCATAGTTGACAAAATGCATAAACTTCATTTGCAAGTAACTCCTGAAAATGTGTGCATATATATATATATATTTGTATTCAATAAATTTTTTTTTAATATTTCATGCATTAGATGCACTCGCATTTAACGAAGTTTATGAAATATTTTATGGTGAAATTACTTGTTATTATGGTTAATTTTTTTTAACTATGTTTGAAAAGTGGCATATGCTTTTCAAACTTTTATGGGTATCATCCCAAGAATTAATATGCGGCTTGCCCATACAATGCCCAAAGTGACATTATTGCTTCCATATTGCTTTACTGAAAAGATGACCAACAAGAGCACGTTGGCTTGTCCATTACAACTTTTTTGTCAACACTTGAAAAAAATAAAACAAACGCCAAAATTATATTTCATTTTCCATATGAGGAATATATTACAATATAAGTAAAGCTAAAATTTTAGGTAAGCTATAAATATATATTATTTGATAGTTTAATTTTATGTATAAATATTTAATTTAATTTAATTATGTATAAATATTAATTATATAATTAAAAATAAATTAGTTCAATATTTATTTATAATTTTAACTAATAATATATATTAAATTATATTTACAGATTTTTATATATATACATATCGAGTTAATTAAAATTTTGATCATTTATATTTTAGATTTAATGCTAATAGATCTAAATATTATAGTACTCATGGATTATTTTATATCTTTATACAAAAAAATGAAAAATATGTGCCAATCTTTTCGGGTGCGGATCACGACACGATGCCCCGATCATCTTGGTGCTCGAGACTAATCACCCAATGCACCATATTTATGAAGTGAATCTCTCATGTGAATATGGGAGATTGCTTGAGGACTCCATCTGAATCTTTATACTAAATTAAAGATAAATTCCTATGAATAACAATGTTCAATCGGATATAGTCCAAAATATATGGAGTTTGATGTTGAATTTCAAATTGTAGAGTACACCATTCTATTGATCAATATGACACTGAGTCATTATTTCATATATATATTTTTTTGCTAAAAACTTTTTCAGTTGTCCAGAAGGCATTGATAATGTAATATGGACCCAAAATCTTTCCCACATTGGGGACCACTCATGGGCACCAGCTGGCTCTTTGGCAGTTATTCTTATATTAGATCCTATAGGACCAAAATACACACCATTTTCCTTTTTACTCGTCTCTTTTATCCGTATTCAAATGCTCTGACCACAGCACAGTCACTATAGTGTGACCACATGAATTACGCCCAAGACGCTGTGGGTCCATTTTGCACTAACCAGCCCATAAGATTTAAATTTATTTTTTCATTAGCATTTGGATGAATCCTACATCCCCCAGTTCTTGAAGTAGGAATATATAATAAGTATAAAGAGCTATGGTAAGGGCATACAAAATTTCTTTCACAATAATTAAGCCCAATACCTTTTCAGCGCTATGTAGATTACCCCATTTTGATGTATGAGAGCCAAATCAAGCAACTTCAATTAGCCAAAACAGTATTTCAAGTATAAAAAAATTGAACTAAAATCAAACTTATTTAAATAGTTATAAATTTTTAATCGATTTATTAACTAATTATTTATGGCTTTGTAATTTTTATGAATAGCCCAACAGACGGTACTCGTGCAAATAAATTAGTCATTATAATTACCAAGGATTAAACCAACTACTACCCATGGAGCCAACAAGCATATAAAGTAGTGCCTGACATTCTCCAAGGCAGACCAGAGCACTTTGATGCTATCTACAAGGTCCGTATACACTAAAATGACAAAGAAATAAGAACTTGACGAACATAAATTGCACGTGAGCAATGAGGCAGCCATGAAAGGCATTCAAATTAGAGGAGCTTTACTGCACTACTATCTGAAAGTGTTACTCTGAAACGCACTCATGAAAGTTAAATCATTCCAGACACACTAGCCTCCTCCCGCAAATGACATTCCTGCAATGCAATATAAACCAGTTCATCAGGCTCCTCGAGTGACTGGGTTAATGCCAAGTGGCAATTTCATGATTATCACAAAAGAGGCATGATGCTTAAATTTTGAGACACTAGAAGGCATGGAGAGAAAATGGAACAAATGCAGAGCAAAATGGAATGATGTGTCTCATTGCATAGATGCTGAAAAACCTAAATGTAGAAAAGGAAAGGCAATACTGACAGGAAACATCCACGTCCCTTCTTTTTCTTCTTCTCGTCCTTTTGTTTCTGAGGTGGCTTTATCACTACCCTGATTGCAGCATCAAAGACTGCTTTCACATTCTGCATTTGAATTAATTGAGACGATGAACAAAGGATGACTACAAACCAACCACAATATACCCATAAGCAGCAGAGTAACATAGCATTTAATTTCCTCAATAATTCACCAGTTTCTGTCATTGTTAAGGGTATCATATGTATGCTAACTTTTCATAAACTAAATCTGACAAATGATAGACTAAAGATTTTATTTTAATGTAAAAGCTATTCATGTCAGAATTGACTGAGACTTCTTTGCCAGACCTATATTTTTCTTAGTTGCATGTACAGCTTTCACGCGGTAAAACATGATGGCTGAAAATAATACAAGATTATACAGACCTGCTGAGTCTTTGAACTGCATTCTATGTAATATGCTGCACCAATCTGTTTCTGTAGCTCTTCACCCTAATGATATAAGAATAGATATCACTAAATCCATGATGAAGATTAAAATACTTGTGCTTCCTTCAAGGAATTTGCAAACAGTTGATATACTTGGGAAAACAAAATAAAAACCTGAGAGGTTGTCACTGGGACCAATCCAGGATGATCAGCTAAATAGTACTTATCTTCACGAAAATCTGTAAGTGGATAAAATGTCAGTGTATATCAGATTTTAATAAGTAATGATCAATTAAATCAGGACAATGAACAGTGAAATGCTAAAAACCATGGGACAACTCAATATGGTGCAACTAAGAATCTTCCCAACAACATCTGAAAAAATGCTCATGCATCCTTGGACACATAAATTTTCCCTGATACCACATATAGACTGACTATTACTCGATAACTGCTGTATTTTGGAAGTATACGGAAGACATTACACCTACTTGCATGAAATAAATATCAAAGAGTTTGAATCCTTTGAACCACACCATCCTTATGGTGCAGCAGTCTCTAGGAAAATATAAAGGTACACTATGTCAATGTTGAATGGGATATGTATGCATATTTTAATAATGATCAAACAGCCGTCCAATTCTTTTTCATTAAAAGATCAGTAAATCTAAATGCACTACACCCTGTAACGCTTAACTAATATATCAGAAGATGGAGCAATTTAGGCTGGTCATTACAAGTTAGAATAGCCACAACAGAAAAAGCCAAAAGTAGAAGAAGCACTCTGCTAGCTTATCCAAAAAAGAGAATAGGAAGAAGCAGCATTCTGCCACTAAAGTATAGAGATATAATTGTAGACTTACCCAGTTTGGTCCCCACCAGGACTATGGGGATTCCAGGAGCGTGATGCTGAAGTTCAGGGATCCACTGCCCAGGAAATTTCTCGCCAGTTAAGGAACGTTAGGTAACACTCAACTCAAGTAAATAATAAAGATCAAAATGAGAATTGATAATCATACCTTTTTTAATATATTTTCGTAGCTAGCACGACTAACCAAGGAAAAAGCCAAAACAAATACATCTGCTCCTCTGTAGCTCAAGGGTCTTAATCTATTGTAATCTTCTTGCCCTGAGCAAGCATCAAAATAACAAAACTCAGTAAAGTGCAGATACAACGATATTTAAGATCAATTTAACGAAAATAACTAATCAAACTTTTCTCTACTAATATTGAGGCTCCAAAGTTTTCCATACCAGCCGTGTCCCAAAGGCCCAAGTTAACAGTAGTGCCTTCAACCACCACATTTGCACTGAAATTATCAAACACCGTGGGTATGTAGTCCTGAAAACATGGATTGTGGTCAAATGGGATGAGATGAATGATCATCCAAGCTGCTCAACAGAAAAAGTCCAGAATCTAGAAAAAAGAAATAAATATTTTACAAGAAACCTTCTTACTCTGCCAAAAGAAAGGATAAAGAACGGAAAAAGAGTCCTTGAAAAGGTCTTTCACTAAAAGGTGAGCAAAGGTGAAATAATTCAACATTTTATTAAACAAATAATTGAACATTGCAATGGCATCTCAAAGGTGAACAAAAAAGCTCAAAGGAATCCGATATACTTAGGAACCGATTGAGAGTGAAAATAACGAAACATCCGCAGAGGCCATTAAAGAGAAGAGCTGCAAGTCAAGAGTGTAAGGAAGGACGACAGGAGAAAAAGCAGACGCTTATTTGAAGACGAGTGAGGGAAAATTAGGTAGGGAGAAGATGACCATACAATGGGGAACTTGTTGCTGGTATAGCAAATGAGCATACAAGTCTTGCCAACGGCTCCATCCCCCACGGTGACGCACTTGACGAACTTCGACCCAGCTCCATTCCCCAGTCCCACACCGGCCATAGAATTTGAAGCAGAGAACCAGAAGGCGGAGCTAGAAAGATCGAGTTAGATTTCTTTCGGAAGCCAAGACAGTGAACCACTTCACGACAGTGAGCCCGTTGATAGGCGGCAACACCTTAACAGTCAATAAGCGGATTCTTGAGGGGTGGGGAGAGAAAAAGCAGCGGTGAATCACATGATTCTCCACGTGATCACCGTCGCCATCGATCGGTGCCTTTGGAGTGTGGTCCCTTTGAAATACCCTGCTTCGCCTCTTTAAGATCCAACGGAGAGCTGCGAGGAACAGCTCCAGGAAGGATCCATAAGGTTGAAGGGGAGCTTGGATGGGGGGGGGGGGGGGGGGGGGGGGGGGGGGGGGGTTGGGGGTGGGGGGCGGAGTGAATGTAAATTAAAATTAAAAATTTTAATTAAATTAAATAATTTTATATTAATTAATATTATATTATTGTTATGATAATATAACTATATTATATAATGTTAATTATTTAAATGTTTATATATGAATATTATATAATAGTAATACAAATATATGTATATAATAAATTATAATATATATTTCGTACATTTTTATTATATAATGATATTATATTACAAAAATAAATATTTTTATAATAAATAATAAATTAATATTAATTGTATAATAATATTTATATAAAAATATTATATAATAACAATATGAAAAATAATATATATTTAATAAACTATATTTTATATATGCTATATATTTTTATATAATAAATTTATATAAAATATGTAAAAGATATTAAAATAAAAATAATATAAAAACAAAAAGATTAATATATAAAAATATTATAGTAATTTTAAATGAAAAGTCAAAATTCATCTAAATTCCAATAATAATAGTGTAGGAATTAAATTTTAGTTAAAATAAAATGCTTTATAAAATAATCCAAAAACATTTACTATAGAATGGTTACACAATTCCTCCTAACCACATATCCAAAATAGTGATATATATATATATATATAGCACCCTCCTAAAAAGGGATTTGGATGAGTAGAGATTTAGAAGGGTGTGAAAGGGTTTGATAACTTTCAAATTATTTAAATGAAGTAGATGTCTACTTAATGAAAATTTTAAATACTAATATATTATTTTAATTAAATTTAATAATTTATAAAATAATATTATATATAATTAAATTATATTATATTATTAAGAATTATATAATATATGATAAAATATAATTATATTATATATAACAAAATACATGTATTACATTTTTAATATATAATAAAATTATATAACATGATTAAATTATTATTACAATAAAAATGAATACTTTTAAATGTATAATAATAATAAGAAAAAATATATAATAAATTATATTATATATAAAATATACATTTTTTTATTTATCATATAAGAGTATAATGTAATATAAATAGATTATTGTTATAATTAAAAATAAATAAATATTAACATTATAATATTGCTTATTAATTATAGTATATATATACACCATATTTATTTTTTATGTATCACATTTTTATAAGATAATAATTTTATATAATACAAATAAGTAATTGTTATAATCATAAAATAGAATTAATTTGAACTGTATAATAATAATTGTTATTATACATAAATAATGTATAATTACAACAAGAAAAATCATATATATAAATATCTTATAATAACAAAAAAATATATATGTATATGCTAAATTATAATATATATATATATATATATATATGCCACATTTATTTTTTATATATTAGATTTTATAAGGTAATAATTTGAGGTGAAAGGAAAACCTTTTACAACAAGTCCAACTTAGAGAAATCCGTCTCATAAACAAGTAACAAATATTGGGTAAATGCAATTTTTGGAATTGAGTTCGATTGAACCGATAACAAGTTACTATTCGCAAGTTAAAAAAATTACTACTTAAAAAACCCATATTTTCTAAAAATATGGTCAATTGATGGTGTGAAACTAATCAAATCATTTTAGGATATATTTATGAAAAAAAATATTAAAGATATTTATAGTACTACGCTTATATTGTGTATGGATACATATCACAGGAATGATCTAATATCGACTATCGATGCAAAATATGGGTGAGACCTATGATCGACACATGGTCGATTAGATCTAGTTCTATAAAAGTGGGCCTAAAGCTACGATTTTGAAAATTAAAGTGGGTCCAAGGCCATATTTGAAAATTCATACAAGTGGTTTCCATTCAAATGGAAAACGGATCAAATCATATAAATAAGTTTTAATTTAAGAGTTTGATAAAATTATCACAAATTGATAATATTTGCTTAAGATGCTGAGCCGAAGTCAAGTCGAAGTAAAAAAAAAAGTCTTAAATCAAAATACATTTATTGTGATTGCAATTGTGCAAAACCAAGGAGACTCCTAGTACATGGTAATGTTGGTTTTAAGGGTGGCTAGGTAGTAAGGTCGCCATAATGGAAGCTATGTTTGTCATGTCCCGATCTAGTTTAATCGAGGCCCATGATCAACCCACCACCCTTTCCTGAATTATCCGAGTATTCCTGCCCTGATAATATAGGGAAGATAAACGCGTGTCTATATTCAAACCCTTACTATAAGTTGGGGGTAGGAAACATAACTTGAGGGTCCAAGCTCGTCAGAAAATTTTCCGTATTGGTTCTATACTTGAAAGGATGAGAGGAAGAGAATAAGTATATAATACTCAGTGAGAAAAACTAATATAAAATTCACTTTAATTCATTTATCTGTCCATTAATTTTCCATTTGTTGTTTTTCACATATTAATCATGCATCAATCACCCTCTTATCATATAAGTGATCACACATTCATAGAACGATCTCCGACCATTCCACTTGTGTACCGGAGCGCTTTTACCGTCCACCCTGATAGAGGTGCACTGCCTTTACCTGGAGTTTGAGTGTACATCAATAATCTGACCCTCAAACCCTGATCACTTCATCATGTCTGCTTTGCGGGACAAGACCTCCTTTCCCATACTGCCTCGGTCTCAGTGCGTATAAAGCTCCTCAGGCTTCTCGACCTACCAGACAACATACCGCCCTTATGCACCCTAGGTCGTCCAACAGTCCTTGGGTTCCATCACTACCTCATGCCAGGTGTTCTAATGGTTTGAATCTCACAGTTTATGAACAAATAACAGTCTTTTAAGTTATAGCCATTATCTTTGGCCCTCTAGCGCAACAGTTTGTTGGCTTGGCTTCAACCCACACATACTGGCCCAACAGGTTCAATGACCTGGCTTCAGAGGAGCAGCTATAAACACAGTCCCTTGAAGATAAGAAAACCAGGGAAAGAACCGGTCAACTCGAGTGAGAAAACCGAACTGGTTCATAGACCCCAACGGTTAGAAAATGGGTAAAATGAGAAATTTACACATCCCGAGTGAACCAAAGAGCCATAAAAACCATGAAAAGGGACTTTAGGACAATTTGGAAGAGAAAACCAGACCGCTTCAGGTGAACTAGATATGAACCGAATTGACATTGGCATAATCGAACAGTGAAGCAGCTCCGACGGACCGAAGATGCCCTCTTTTGGCCGAGCTGAAAATGGCCAAATCGAGCCCTCCTCAGGCTAAACCAATCTCGCCCAACACTTCCTCATCCCTCATAAGATCAAATTAGAATTGAAAGGTAAGCCAATTTAGCTCCCCTCTGCAATTTCCGATCAGTGATAGAGAGAGAGACTACGAAAGTTCACTGACCAAATTCTTCTTCAATTCGACATTAATTGTTGTAATTCTTGATCCTAGGAGGAACCTCAAGATGAGAGCTACCTGCCCCGATCGAAAGCTCGGACCGTTGTACCTCCACTGGTAAACTTTCGAAGCTTTCTTTCTCTACACCAGTTTTTCGATTAATCTCCGTTTAAGCTCGTTCCGACCCGAAATCATGTGATTCAAAGCTCAATTGAATCGTATGGATGTGTAGAAACTCAATTTTACCTTCAATTTCAATAATTAAACCCGATTGAATGGTCAATTTGATGAAATTAAATTCAAAGAGTTTTAAAGGGGAAAATTGGGGCTTTCATAAAATTGAGGGATCAAAGTGCAATTTCCCAAAATTGAGGGCCAATTGGCCATGAAAAAGATGTTGGAGGACCAATTGGTCAAATTTTGAAATTTATTGGGGCCAAATTGCCATTTTTGTAAAGTAGGGGCAAAATGGTAATTTTTGAAAAGTTGGGGACCAAATTAGAAATTTGGGAAACTTAAACCCTTTTTGTGATTTTGAATAATTGAGAATCAAAAGTGAATTTTAGAAGTTTTGGGACTCAATTTGGGGAAAAATTAGCATTAGGGACCTAAAGTTAAGGAAAAAGAACTTTAGGAATCTAAATGCAAATAATTAAAAAGTTGGACATTTTGTTAATACATGAGGAACGAAGGCTATTATGCCAAACATTAATAAACAAGGATGTCCAAAATCGTGTAGGAACACAAAGGACCGGAGCGCAAGCAATGATAAACTTGCGTGAAGGCGAAAAGTCGATTAAGAGAAATACACTACACTTATCGGGTGAGTGAGATTATTCACATTATACTCGGTTGGTATGATGAGTACTTCGAAAATGAAAAACCACTTCTATGTGGAATTTTAACATCACCCAAATTGTAAGAAAGGTGCTTAATTTACAGTTTTGATTTATGTTATTATAAGAAAGGTGTAGGATTAAATGACACCTTAATCCTCACGATTTATGGCAACCCTTAGTAAACCGGGAGAGTGGCGGGTTAATCACAGGGATCCGACCAAACCAGGTCGAGGCGTGATAACTTGAGTGGTATTAGAGTCTGTTTTTTCAAATACATAATAAATACTAGATAATATAGTAACTAATAAAATTGATCTTAAAATTTTTAGATGGCTCCCATGAGAGAAACCAAGAAAACTAGGAGAGAGTAGAAACCAAGAAAACCAAGAAAACATTATGAATCAAGTCGGTTACAACTCTAAAAATTAGAAATTTTGATAAGGAGAGGCATAATTGAGTCGGGGGTCTGTGAGGGATTATGGAGGGTGTTAGGCGGTCAGTGGTGGCTAATGCTGGCAACGGAAGGGTTGAGAGAGTCGGGGTTGGGTTGGTCAGGAGCTCACTATTTTGAGCTCTAGAGCAGCTTCATTATGCTCTCATTTTTACACTTCCCTATTGTGCTCTGTTCATTTTAAGGGTCCGGTTCACCTCGAACTGGTCTAGTTCTCTCCCAAATTCCACTTCCCGGTGCTTTCTCACAATTTTTGTAAATTTTTTGTCACTTGGGATCTCCCAACTTCCTGTGTTAACCCTTGTTTACTATTTTCTATTGATTAAATTGGCCCAATTTTTCTATAATAGGGCCGGTTCTCCTCCCGGTTTCCTTAGTCCGAGGGGATGGGTTCTACAACTCTCCCCTTCTTTTAGGAGTTTTGTCCTCAAAACTTTGTTGTTCCGCTTATCTCTTAGAAGGAATCCCTGTGCGGTCTCCCTTAGGGTACAAGTCAATATCCTATCATTTTTGGTCACTTTTTTTGCCTCACTTTCCTTACTTTTTGGGATTTAGTTAGTTTGACTTGTCCTTTTCCCCGGTGTTCACTAAGTCTCTTAGGTCCAATACTCCCTGCAGTTTAGGGTTAAACTTTTTCCTTCTTGGGGTTTTGTTTGGACTTGAAGTTCTAGCATATCCAATCACACTTAGGTTTGTTTTCTCTTGTCAATTGGGGTTCTTTGACACTTCATCCCTTTGAGCTATTATGTTTGTCCTTCCTAGTGTTATTTCTCTTTCTTGGTCCTCTATTTTGTCCTTTGTACTCGAGTTCCCTTTTTGGTTGGCTGTTGAACTTAATTGTCCCTAGTAGTAGGTGTGAAAACTATCCTATCGGATCTTGGAAAACCAAGAAAAAACCGGTCAATCGAATGAGAAAAACCAAACCACTTAAGGAACCGAAGATGATAAAGAGGGATAAAATGGGAAATTGAAAAATCCCAAGTGACTAAAAAAGTAATGAAAATCATGGGGAAAAACCATGAAGCCAATTGAAAGGGAAAACTAGACCAGTTCAAGGTGAAATGGATTGAACTAGATTGAACTATACTTGGACCTATTTCTAAATTCATTTTTCTTGGTGGCTTAAAGTGATCAAATTGGGAAATTGAAGTCTTCATTGGATGGGAAATAATTTAAATGATTTTAGAAATTTTTAGATTTGAGAAAACCGGTCGAATCAGGCTTGAACCGTCCGATTTTCGCCATTGAACCCGGTCAGATCAATCTGGTTCAGTTCGGAATAGTGTCGTCTTTTTCCTTAGGATGACAAAATTATTCATCGGTTCAAAGATTTCCTTCTCTAGTGAAGGAATATGCTCTCTGATTTGGGCATGTTCTGAAGAGGATAAGCTTGACCAATATGGAAACTGGTCGGACTGAGGGTCCCCGAGCTCTCTATATAAAGAGCTCCCCTCCATTTATTCTCTACACAACTCAAATCGCCATTCTCTCTCAAGTGCTCTATTTTCCAGTGAAGTTCAAACCAGAGCTCTGACTTGGGCACTTTTCTTAGCCTCAGAAAACAAGGTCAGGTCCTACAGACTCTGGAGAAAGTCAGCTACTTGATAGTAATCTTTCTTTGACTCAAGAACTGCCGGAGAAGCGCTGGCGGAATCAAATAGTGAAGTAGCTTCGATAGACTGAAGCTGCCCTATTTTGATCAAGCTGAATTTAGCCAAATTTAGACCTCGTCCGGCCAAACCAAGCCTCCCCATCGTCCCCACGACCCTCACACGACCTACACAAATTTGAAAGGTAAGCCAATTTAGCCTCACTACATCGTTGCAGATCGGTGTTATAGAGAGAATGTGCTGAATTTTATTGACAAAATTCACTCTCGTATGGACTTCAATTATAGCAATTCTTGATCCTAGAAGGAACCCTAAGGATGAGAGCTACCTCCCGAGATCAAGAGCTCGGACCGCCGCATCTTTGACTATACGCTTTCGAAGCTTTCTCTCTCTACGAACAATTTTCCAACGAAGCTCTTTTTGAGCTCATTTTGGACTCAAATTTTGCAATTCAAAGCTCCATTTGATCGTATGGAAGTGTATGAATCGATCCATGCCATCAATTGGAGCAATTAACCTAGATTGAATGACCAATTTGAAGAAATCAAATTCAGTTAGATAGAGGGGTAGAAATTGAGGCAAAATTTTTGGGAAAATTGGGGATTTTGAAAAATTGAGGGACCTCTATGAAATTTCTCAAAATTGAAGGTCAATTGGCAATGAGAAAGATATTGGAAGATCAATTGGTCAATTTTTGAAAGATTATGGGCCAAGTGGCTATTTTTGGAAAGTAGGGGCAAAACCGTAATTTTTGGAAAATTGGGGACCAAATTGGAAATTGGGAAAACTTGAGCCCCTTACACAATTTTAAGTAAATTGAGGATCCAAAGAGGATATTGGAAACCTTGGGATTTGATTTGGGGGGAAGGTTAGCATTGGGAACCTAAAGTTAAGAAAAATGAACTTTAGGGACCTAAGTGCAATAAACCGAGAATTTGGGCCTAGTCACTCATACATGAGAAAACGAAGGCTATTATGCCGGGTCCTTATTGATAATTATACCAAACCATGTAGAGACATGTGAGACTGGAATGTAAGCAATAGAGAGCTTGCATGGACTGAAAATTGATTGAGGACGAACACGTCATAGTCAACGGGTGAGTGAGAAACCTTATACTTCATACCTAGTTGGGATGATGAGCATGTTTTGAAAGCTAAAACTTACTTACCGGTTGTGAGTAGGATTAGATAAACATCATACCCGATTGGTATGATGAGCTTCCTTAAAGAAAGGAAAAACTCGCATACCGGTTGTAAGCAGATCCATCATTACACCCGGTTGGTGTAATGAATTAAAAGAGATTTTGTGAGAAGTGTTCTCCCATGACTGTGTGACAACCGCTTAAACAATTTGAGAGACCTTCTTGACGGGAGCTAGAGCAGCTCTAACATGCCGTGGGCCTGAGTTTTTAACTCATAGGGCTTAAGGCCCAGTTTTTGGGAAACACATCAGTGGGCCCAAGGCTAGTGGGCACGGGCTGAAGCCCGTAAACAAACATGAATAGGAAGAGCCATAAAATCTCTTATTAAAAGTGGAATTAACTATGTGATTTGCCACGGTACCAAGTCAGGATTGACAATGCTTGATGGGCTAGTGGTAGTGCGTTGGGGCCAGGTTGAATAACTGACCTAGACAAACAGCTGCAAGCCGCATTGAGTGTCGGGGTCGTTAGATCGTCGACACCAAAGAGGATGGCTAAGTATATTAAAACTATTATTTGTGCATACACTTAAGGTATGAGACCATCAAGACGCCCTAGGGGGTAGTGATGGGTCCCAAGGGCTGTTGGACATCATGGGGGCGATAAGGGAAGGAGAAGCTACTGCATTTGGGCTTCTCGTTGTACCAGTCAGTCATGGAGCTACTACATTTGGGCTCCACGAAGCTACTGCATTTGGGCTTCCTGAAGCTACTATGTTTGGGCTTTATGCGCATGAGACTATGGTAGTCTCCGTCCTCATACGGACCCAAAGTGGATTTTGGGTCCGAAGGTCAGGCGTCTGTGACGTCCACTTAGACTCATGGTAGAAGTCTGGGACTTCTATCAGGTTTGACAACAAAGTTGGGTTTAGAAGGAAGTGGAATCCTTCATAGGCCAAAGGTAGTGAATGGTTGCTCACGGGGATCTGACTAAACCGGGTAGGGTATGATAGTAGGACTCATGCGTCCTATTGTTCTACCCTGGGCCTGGCCTGCCTTGCGGTTGGGATCGTGTCCTTTTGCTCTTGTCCTTAGAGCGTACTCCCTCTTGTTCTTATCCTTTGAATTATCTAGGTTACTTCGTTATTCGACTATAGTTACCCTTGGTCCCAATTTCGTATGTCCCTTCCATGCTCCGATGTACCTAGAATGTAGAGGTTAGACTCATTGTATGAGTTTGGGGTTTCCCGTGTTTATTTGTTGTATTTTATCCTGTTATTGAGTCTGGTTGTCAGCGATTGTTGGGTTTCTAGCATCCTATTGGTCCCATCGACCCATCGGTTCTCCTTCCTCAATTTGTTCTCACGTTCATTGGCGTTCTCCAACTAGCGAAGGGACCTTCCCTTCCCTTGCTCCTCTCTTCTCTCTCGGCTTTAGGGTCATTACGCTTGCCGATCCGTAATAACTCAACTCTTTTGTATTTATTCCTTTCTCTAGTTCTAGACGGCGAGGCTTGGTGTTTATCTCTATGATTGCCTTCTTGCTTAATTGCTATCGAAGTCGTCCTCGAGGAACTTCTCTCCTCTTCCAACATTTATCCTACTCATGTGACATGGCGAGGGTTTTCTAAGGTTTCCCATCTGTATTCTCCCGTGCTCTCCTTCTTATATGGTATGATGCCTTTTTGGCCTTGCGTTCTCCTCAAGTGTTGAGTTTTCCCTTTAAATTTCCTTAGGCAGCCGTCTAATCGACTTTATAGTTTCCACGCTTGTCCGCCCATCCTCTTTACTTTCCTTGATTTCGAGCCTGTGGGTGTCCCATCCCTTCGTCACTGGCTTGCTTCTCATTCTTCTGTTAATGGAATACTTTGTCGTTATCCCCTGATTATCTTGGTTGTTGCTCACGAGGGTTTTCTAGGACAGGTAGATCTTCTCTCGATTCCTCCTTGACCTGCCCTCCATTTGTTCGTGTGACCGGTCCTAGACTTTCCCTTTCGTGACCAGCTTTCACCTTAATGCCATTCCTGGCCAGTGTTCCCCCCTTTCTATCTTGACACCCTCTTGGGGTTCGCCTCCCTAGTCCTCGATACGGTCCTCGATCTCCCTTCGGTTCATCGAGCCTTTCTCACTTTTCTCAAGGTCCTTGTCTGTTAATATATTGTTGGCTCGTGTATGGTGCTTTACCCTAGCTCGTTCCATATGGTTCCTCATTTTGCCCTTCTGGGCTCACTATTATTACTCCATTGGGTCCATACTTCCTTTGTCCTTTGGGGTTCTCCGACTCTTAGCATCGCTATTCTAGTTCCGGCGTCTTAGCTTGGGATATTGGGTACAAATGTTGGACAGGGGACGGCTAGTCCACCCCGAGTTTGGCTGGCTTTGGGTCTTACCCATTCTCCTAGGGTTCCTTGGTACCCCGTGTTTCCTATGTTTTCCCCTTTTTGCATGTGCTTACTTTTGTAGTCCTGGGGTTTGTAGGGGTCAGGTAAAAAATTTTTGGGTTTCTTTTTCGGGGGGTTTTTTTTTTTATGTTGGGGTTATTCACCTTCCTCATACTTGGCTTTTTACGAGAATACTTGAAATTTTTTATTTACTGGACCAGAAAACCCTGGTCAGATTTTATTACAATAAAAAATCTCTAGAATTTATTGCCCCTTTTCTAACCCCTCCAGTTAACTGACCTAGAGTTATACCTAGGCGGGTTGCGAGATTAAGTATCTAGTATCTGGATGCGTCTCCTTCTCTTAGGTAGGCATTCGCCTCCATGGTACCTCCCGTAGCGAGGGCACAAGTTCATGTTGGGTTCCTCGAACAACATTGATGCGGATAAGCTAGGAGCCCTTCTGGCTTGTACTAGCGGTGCAATATCTATCCCATACCAGTGTAAGACAGCAACATTTTGGGTATGTTGCATGAGGCGTACGATAGATGCACTACTTTGGATTGGGGGGAGTCAGAGGAAAATCCTGACTTAATTTGTGTACACCTCCCAAAACTTTCTTTCAGCTTCTTCTCAGATTTAAGCTTGATCCAGTTCCCTGGGTGTGGATATGTCATCCTCCATCGAGAAGGGGAGGGTCCTTTCTCTAGGTGCATCCCATTGAATAGGTTCTTCTAGCACCTCTACCATTTATTCGATGGCATGTATCCATGGGATATATTCTTTGGGGGCATTTCCATTCATATTTTCTACAAGTGTTTCTATTAATGAAGGATTAGGATGGGTTTGGGAAAACTTATCAAGAAAGTTATTCTTTGATACCACTCAAGTTGTCATGCCCCGACCCGGTTTGATCGAGACCCATGATCAACCCGACACCCTTTCTTGCATCATCCAGGTATTCCTACCCTAATGATACATGGACTGTAAAGGCGTATCTACGTTCAAACCCTTATTATAAGTTGAGGGTAGGAAATGTATCTTGAGAGTCCAAGCTTGTCTGGGAACTTTCCGTCTTGGTTCTAGACCTGAAAGGGAGAGATGAGGGGAATGAGTATATAATACTTAGTGAGGGAAACTACTACACTGTTCACTTTAATTCATTTCTCTGCCAATTAATTTTCCATTTATTGTTTTTCACATATTAACCATGCATCAATCGCCCTCCTATCATAGGAGGGATTACACATTTGTAGAATGATCCCCGACTATTCCACTTGTGAGCTGGGGTGCCTTTACCGTCCACCCTGAGAGAGGTGCACTGCCTCTACCCGGTGTTTGAGTGGACATCAATAGTCCAACCCTCAAACCCTAATCACTTCATCATGTCCACTTTGTGGGACGAGACCTCCTTTCCCCTACTGCTTTGATCTTAGTGTGTAGGAAGCTCCTCAAGCTTCTCGACCTACTAGACGACATACCACCTTTATGCACCCTAGGTCGTCCAATTGTCCTCGGGCTCCATCACTACCTCATGATAGGTGTCCTGATGGCCCGAATCTCATAGTGCATGCATAAACAATAGTTTTTTTTTTTTTTATGTTATAACCATTATCTTTAGCCCTCCAGTGCAACGGTCTATTGGGTTGGCTTTGGCCCACGCATACTGGCCTAATAGGTTCGACAACCTAGCTTCGACAGAGTAGCAGTTTGGCCCAACAAGCTCAACAACTTAGACTTGACTTGATGGGTATCACACATAATTTCCTGTTATTTGGATCTTTTAGCATCACTTATCACATGCTAGTTTTGGATGGGTCCATACCCATGTCCATTGGCCTTGGGCCCACTTGCATACCAAGCCTAAGCCTAAAATTAGCTCCCAAATATTTTAAGTAGAGTCACCGACTCAAGGAGGCTAATTCGAAGAAAATAATTTTCAAAAGAATTGTAATTCCAACCAAAATGGACGTTATAGCAATTCCCACTCACCCGGTGATCTCGGTGATGTTGCTCCGACGAAGTATATCTCATCAGTGTGCTTTTGGGGGATGACACTTGAGTAGTTCATTCCTGCATGGCACGAGTGTCCGTATTAGGACGTGTCGACTAAGAGGTCGCATATTTTCTCGTATTTGCACATATGGACTCGTACTTTTCCTTAATTACACATAGGTCCCTGATTGCCCCTTAGTCTCTATTAAGCCCTTGGGGTTTCTAATCATCCTTCTTGGGTCCTTAACTCTTTTAATTTCACCCATTGGCCCTTAATTTACCCAAATTGCTCTTTAGTCCTTAATTTTCTAAAATTTGTCATTTAGCCCCTAATTTCCTTAAAATTGTGATTTGACCCCAAACTTCTCAAAATTTGCAAATTGGTCCTTCATTTTGTCCAAATTACTCAATTGGCCATCAATTGGGATTGAATTTCATGAAAACACTTTCAATTTTGTCAATTTTCCATTTGACCGTCCAATTTTTTGAAAATTGTACAAAAGCCCCAAAATTCCCAATTCTACCCTCTTATTCATCCCCAATTAGAGCATATGAACATCGAGATCTTACCTCATCCAATTGATGGCCTGTAATTCTTTAATTTCTTCATTTCTTGCCACAATTCTTGTAAACCCTACCCTTTGGAGTTAAGGAAAACCCGCAAATGAAACAGTCAAACCGAGTGAGAAACACCAAACTGGTTAACAAACTCGATCATTAGAGAACGGGCAATTTGGATAATTTAAAACTCCCGAGTGACCCAAAGGGTTCATAAAACCTTGGAAAAGGATGTTAGGACAATTTGGGAGAGAAAACCAAACCGGTTTAAGAGAACCAAATCTGAGTTGAATTGAACCGGTTTATGAATCAAGTCGATTCATGAACCGAAACCGATAGAGAAAGCAAAAATCGGGAAATTTATGGATCTCGAGTGACCTAAAGAGTCACAAAAGTCCTAAAAAAGGACTTTAGGATAAATTGGTGATGAAAACTTAACCGGTTCAGGTGAACCGAATTGAACCGGTTTGGACCACTATTGAATCAGATGCTAAATTCATTTTTCTAGGTGGCTTAGAAAATTCAAAATGGAGAATTGATGACACCATTTGATAGATAATGAACTTGGATGTATTTAGAAATTCTTAATTTTGAAAAACTCGATCGAATTGGGCCTGAACTGACCGATTTAAGCTTTAAACCCGGTTTAGACTGGTTTAGTCTGGTTCTGAACAATGTTTTCTTCTTTTAGGTGAAATCACTGTTCACTCACTAGAAAATCGAGTAGCGTCATCGGAGATGAAAAGTCTCCGACTAGGGAGTTTTAGGTAATGAATGACCCCATTAAAGTGCCAATTGGACGTCCAACAAGTTCCCGAGCTTGCTATATAAAGAGCCCCTCCTCATTCATCCTCTTCACACCTGAAAACTCCATTCTTTCTCAACTGCTCCAGTTTTCATTGAAGCTCAAACTGAAGCTCTGACTTGAACATTTTTTTGAGCCAAAGAGGGCATGGTTGGGTTCTTTGGATTCGGGGAGAAGTTAGCTACGCGCCTATAGTCTCCATTTGCTCTAATGGTTGTTGGAGAAGCTTTAACATGATCGAATAGTGAAGTAGCTCCAGCAGACCGAAGGTGCCCTATTTCGGCTGAGCTGAAATCGACCAATTTGAGCCCTTCTTAGGCCAAACCAAGCCCTCC
Organism: Trapa incisa; assembly: GCA_030064435.1. Taxonomy (NCBI): domain Eukaryota; kingdom Viridiplantae; phylum Streptophyta; class Magnoliopsida; order Myrtales; family Lythraceae; genus Trapa; species Trapa incisa. The sequence continues at coordinate 25,156,767 of CM057779.1, forward strand.
CAACACCTCTACATCCCTCCTACAGCTGAATTAGAATGGAAAGGTAAGCCAATTAGGCCCCCCTTTGTAAATTTTGATCGGTGCTAGAGAGAGAACCGACAAATTTTGAATGACTAAATTCTCACTCAATTCCACATCAATTGTTGCAATTTAGGACAAGATCTATTTGCCCAGATTGAAAGCTCAGACCGCCGCATCCCCAACGGTAATCTTTTGAAGCTTTCTCTCTCTAAGTCTATTTTTCTAGCAAAGCTCCGTTTGAGCTCATTCTGGCATCAAATCGTGCGATTCAAAGTGTAATTGAGTCATATGAAGGTTTAGGAACTCCAATCTAACTTCAATTTTAACAATTAAACTCATTTGTTTGATCAATTTGATGAAATCATATTCGGCTGAGTTGAATGGTTGAAATTTAGGGAAAAATTGGCGGCAATTTAGGGATTTCAAAAATTTAAGGGACTAAAGTGCAATTTCATAAAATTGAGGGCCAATTGGGCATGAAAATATGTTTGAGGACCAATTGGGCAATTTTTGGGGGCAAAACTTACCAATTTTGTAAAGTAGGGGCAAAATGGTAATTTTTGAAAAGTTGGTGACCAAATTAGAAATTTGGGAAACTTGAATAAATTGAGGTCCTATGGTGAAATTTAGAAGTTTCGGGACTCAATTTGGTGGAAAATTGGTATTTGAGACCTAAAGTTAAAGAAAAAGAACTTTAGGGACCTAATTGCATTAAATCGAAAAGTTTGAGTATTTTATTAATTCGTGGTGAATGAAGGCTAATAGGCCAAATGATAATGAACAAGGATGTTAATATCATGTAGGAACACGAAGTACCGAGAATGCCAAGAAGTACAGGCTCACGTGGAGGCAAAGAGCCAAATAAGAGGAATTCACTACACGATCAGGTGAGTGAGATTTAATATCATAACCGATTGGGATGATAAACTCCTTAGAAATGAAAACCCACTACTAAGTGGTATTTTATCCATCACACCTCAGATGAGTGATGTTGAAACTATGAGAAAAAAAAACTACTTACCGGTTGTAAGTAGATTGTACCTGGTTGGTATGATGAAACTTCTTGGAAGGAAGTGGAAAACCTACTTATCGGTTATTTTGTCGGATGACTGAAAATTTTATTTTGTCGGAAGTGCTCTCCCCTGACTGTGTGCCATTGCTTAAAATTTTTGGGAGACCTTATTGATGGGACCTCGAATAGCTCAAATAGGTTGGAGGCCTCAATTTTGGGACTTGGGAGCTAATATGCTTGATTTTGAAAACCTCGTATAGTGGGCCCTAGGCCAGCTGGCATGAGCAAGAGCTCGTAAACAAACATGAGATAAGACATGAAAACTTAAAATGAATTATTTATTTGGCCATGGTACAAAGACAAGACCAACACACTCGATGGACTAGCGGCAGTGCAACATGACAGGTCAACGGACCAGTCGAGACAAACAGCTGCAGGTCGGTTTGAGGGTCGGGGCCGTTGGATTAGTGGCACCAAAAATTAAATGGCTTATGTGAAAAACTATTGATTTGTGCATGCACTGATGTTATGGGATCTTCAAGACGCTTAATAGGGGTAGTGATGCGCCCTAGGGCTCTAGACAACATGGTTGATAAGGGCAGTTAGTTGTGACAGCAGTCTTAGAAGCTCTTCATAGCTTCATGCACATGGGACCGGGGTAGGGACGTGATTAGGTCTCTGTCCTCATATAGACATGAAGTTTAGTTACGGGATTGAGGATCGGATGTCGTGTACATCCACTCATTCTCAGGGTATAAGTGGACGTGATTGTATCTAGTTGGCCGGTAAAGTTGCTCCGATGCCACAAGTGGGTGCAGTGGACGTGCTTCTATCTAGGTGGCCGGTAAAGTCACTCCAATGCCACAAGTAGGTGTAGTGGACGTGCTGCCCTGCAAATGTGTGTTCCCTTTATGATGAAGGGCGTTTGTTGAATGATAACACACCATTGTGATGAGAAATGTCTATAAAAATTGAGATTTGAGGATGAGATATTTTAAAGGAAAATAAGGAGTTTGGCACACTTCAATTTAAAAACTATTTTTTTGAAAGTCTTACTTTAAAACACCCATTCAGTGACAACTGGAGTGGTATCAGAGCCTGTACTCCCCGGATACATTATTAAAACTTTATAACCTAATTAATAATTAAAGAAAACTTTAACCCAGCCATGGCCCTCAAAGGAGGAGTCAAGAGAACACGACGTGCAACTACTAATTCCGTCAGAAACCCCGCCCCAGAGATAGAATTCCCAGGAACTACCTGTGCCTCGCAAGGCATCAATTTCGAACATCAGTGACTGTATGAGGAATTCACTAAGGTATTTGGAGAACCCCACCTTAGCGACAAACCCCACTTGGATTCCGAGTCCCATACCCATTAGGAGGAAGTACAATCTCAACCCTCTTCCGCACCTATTCCACCCCTCCTCGACATTCCCAAATACTTGAAGACCCTTTAACAACTGGGATGTAAGCCCTTCTATAGGGAGAAAGAGGCCGGGACTGCCATGGACTGGTTGAAAAGCCTCAAGAAGTTCATGGGTATCATCCGAATACCCCCAGAGGAGAGGGTGACATTGGCTGAATTTTTCCTGGAGTCCAGTGCGAAAAGATGGTGGGACAATGGAAGATACCTCTTCCCAACCCAACCCACCTGGGAAGAGTTCGAAGAAAGATACGCGGAAGAATACTTGGCTCCCCACCTCATCAATGAAAAGAAGGTGGAATTCTTCCAACTCCGCCAAGGAGCCCGCACAATCTCGGAATATGAGACTAGGTTCAACGAGCTGCAACCCTTCGACCCCGACCTCGCAGGACTAGTCGACCTCTGCCAAAAGTTTATTGATAGTCTCAGTATGGATATAAGAGACTGAATGGGGGATTTTGGGATGCCCCACTAACTTAGCCACCATAGTCAGCATGGCCCATGAATGCGAACAGCTAGTCCAGACAAGGCGCTATCGAATGGAAACGGGGGGATGTAGAGCAGGCAGGGGACAAGGCAGCCGAGGAGGCACGAGGGAACCCGGCTAACCCGATGGAGGAATCCACTAAGATTCTCCTGGAGGGAGGAGGGTCATCGTGGCCACAAGGAAATGGATGCACTCCTTCCAAAAAGAAGCCCATATTGCCCTTGATGTCAGAGGAACTATGAAGGACCATGTTCCACTTGCTATGGGTGTGGGCAACCCTGGCACTACATCAGGAGTTGCCCGAGGGCTCGGAAGAACGCCCCACCACCACCACCACCCAGGAACCCGAGACCAAACAACGGGGGATGTGAAGCACCCACAAGAGTTCTAGCAAGGGTCTACAACCTGACCTAGGAAGAAGCCCGGAAGAACCCCAGCACGGTGGCTAGTACATCCCAGCCCTCTAACTCATAAGTTGAGTTTGTGGCTAGAGTCCTGTAGTTCCCTTTTTGGAATCAATAAAAGGCATTTCCTGAAATTTTTTTGTCAATTTCCACTCAGGCTACGTCCAAGTATTCAGAAAGGCAAGGTATACCCTCTTTGTCTCTGGGGCGGAACGCTCTTTTATCAAGGAAACTCTAGTCCCAGAACTCCCTAAGGAAACCTCTCCTCTCCGGCCACCACTCCACATCCTCACCCCATTAGGTGAAACCATGGAAAGACACATGTATGTTAAAGCCTGTGAAGTGCAAGTCAGAAGAACAACCCTGGAAGCTGACTTGATTCCTCTTCCGCTCCAAGAAATAGAGATCATTTTAGGGATGAACTGGCTAAGCATGCACTAAGCCCAAGTAGACTGTGGGACAAAGAGGATAACCTTCCATGGCTCGAGAAAAGAAGAAACTGCATTTGAAGGAGATAGTAGTTGAGCCGAAAGACATCTGGTGTCCTGTATGGAAGCTCAAGACTTGCTAAATGTAAGGTCTTCCTAGCACATATCACTTGCAAGGACCCACCAGAGAAGGTTCTAGCAGAGATCCTAATGGTCAACCCTATTCTAGAAGTTTTCCCGGAGGAACTACCTGGTTTACCTCGAGATCTCCAACTGGAATTCGTAATTGAGGTAGTGCCAGACACCCACCCTATATCCCAAGCACCCTACTGTATGGCACCTGCGAAACTCAAGGAGCTGAAAGATCAGTTGGATGAACTTTTAGAAAAATGGTTTATACGACCAAGCCAGTCCCCATGGGGTGCACCCATACTATTTGTCAAGAAGAAAGATGGAAGTATGTGACTTTGCATTGATTGCCAGAAACTGAACCAAGTGACGATTAAGAATAAGTACCCTCTCCCCATGATAGATGACTTATTTGACCAACTCAGAGGAGCTGCCTACTTCTCCAAGATCGACCTTAGGTCAGGATATCATCAACTGAAGATTCGTGAAGAGGACATACAAAAAACTACTTTCCGATCACGATAAGTGCATTACGAGTTCAGGGTAATTCCCTTCGGACTAACCAATGCATCCGCGACTTTCATGGACTTGATGAATCGGGTGCTCTAGCCATATCTAGACAAGTTCATCATTGTATTCATAGATGATATTCTCATATACTCCCAGACTGAAGAAGAGGATCGGACACACCTGTAGATAATACTGAGTACCCTGCGAGAAAATTGGTTGTACGCCAAATTCTCTAAGTGCGAGTTCTAGCACTTACTTCCTTTAAGAAATCTTAAAAAATGAAGTTTCAATAAAATAGTTTTTGAATTGGAGTGTGCCAGACTCCTTACTTCCTTTAAGATATTTATCATCAAAATCTTGGTTTTCAAAGCGATTTCCCATCATTAATCACAAACGGTGTATTTATCAATTAACACACGTCGTTCATCATGAAGGGAACACACATTCGCACGACAACACATCCATTGCACCCACTTGTGGCATCGTAACGACTTTACCGGCCATCTAGATAGAAGTCCGTCCACTTCTACCCTAAGAATGAGTGGATGTACGTGACATCCGACCCTCAATCTTGTAAAGAAAACTCCGTGTCCATATGAAGACAGAGACCTCATCCCAACCCCACCCCAGTCACATGCGCATGAAGCTACATTGAGCTTCCCTGAGTGCTGGCACGACAATCTGCCCTTATCTCCAACATGTCGTCCAGTAGCCCCTAGGATGCATTACTACCCCTCTTGGGCATCTTAAAGGTCCCATATGTCACGTCCCAACCCAGTTTGGTTGGATCCCCATGATCAACCCCCCACTCTCCCGGTTTATTAAAGGGTTTCCCCTTATTATTAACCGTAAAGAGTAAGGTATCCTTTAAACCTGCACTTTTCCTCGAATTAAATAAATCAAAACTGTATAATATTTTAATTTTATCATACCTGTCTAGCAGGCGTATAGGTTAATGATTTTTAAAGGGTATACTTTTCGGAATTTCCTAAAAGAGATATAAGGGAGGGGGTAAGTACGACTACTCAATGAATGGATATTTTTTTTAAATTCACTTTAAGGAAAATAATTTTATTGGAGGGTGCCAGACTCCTTTATTTAAAATATCCTTTCATTTAAAATCTCAAATTTTATCACCATTTCCTTATTTAATCACGGTGTGTCATCACCCAACACACAACCTTCATCATGAAGGTTAAACATGCATTCGTAGGCTAGCATGTCCACTGAACCCACTTGTGGTGTTGGAGCGACTTTACCGGCCACCTAGATAGAAGCACGTCCACTTCTACCCTTAGAATGAGTGGATATACACGACATCTGACCCTCAATCTCGAAATTAATTCTTCGTGTCCCTATGAGGATAGGGACCTCATCCTGACCCCACTCTAGTCTCATGCGGTAGGTGCTACTCCAAATTTCGCACGGTCACCTGGTACAACGAACTGCCCTTGTACTCACCAAGTCGTCTAGGGCCCTTAGGATGCATCACTACCCGTCATGGGTGTCTTGATGATCTCGTAATCATAGTGCATGCACAAATAGTATTTTCCTATCATGCCATATAATCTGTGGTGCCACTAGTCCAACAACCCCAACTCTCAACTCAACTTGTAGTTGTTTGACTTGACTGGTCCGAAGACCTGTCATGTCACACTGCTTCTAGTTGATTGAACATGTCAGTCCTATCTTGGTACCATGGCCAAAAAATTCATTTATTAAAGTTTTATGGCACATATCTCATGTTTGTTTACGAGCTCCTGCTCGTGTCCACTAGCCTATGGCCCACTTCTTCGAGATTTTCAAAACCGGGCATAATAGCCCCCAAGTTCCAAAACCGAGGCCTCGGGCCTATAAGAGGTAATCGAGCTCCCGTCAAGAAGGTCTCCCAAATCATTTAAGCATTGGCACACAGTTAGGGGAGAGCACTTCCGACAAAAATATATTTTCAACTTTCCATTATACCGACCGAGTATAAGGACGTCTCCGTGCATAACCGATGAACGGGTTTTCAACTTTCTCCAAGGAAGTTTCATCATACCAACCGAGTATGATTTACTTAAAACTGGTAAGTAGTTCTTTCGCATGATTTTCACATCACTCTTCTAAGTTGTGATATTTAAAATACCACTTGGTTGTGGGTTTTCATTTCGAGTTAGTTATTATCCCCAACCGGGTATGATATAAAATCCCACTCACCCGTCAATGCAATGAATTCAACTAGACCGGTCCCTTGTTTTCACGCGAGCTTGTCCTTGTTGGTGTTCCTGGTGCTTTGTGTTCCTACATGATATGAACATGTCGAATCATTATCTCTCGGCCTAATAACCTTCATTCATTCCAAATTAATGAGAAAAACCAAACTTTTATTTATTTACAATTAGATAACTAAAGTTATTTTTCTTTAACTTTAAGTCCCTCATGCCAATTTTTCCTCAAATTGAGTCCCAAAACTTTTAAAATTCCCCTTGGGACCTCAATTTATTCAATTTCACAAAAAAAGGGGTTTAATTTCCCAAATTTCCAATTTGGTCCCCCCAATTTTTCCAAAATTACCATTTTCCCTTCATTTACATAAATGGTAAATTTTACCCCAAAAATTCTAAAATTCCTCAATTGGCCCTCTAACATTTTTATCATGCCCAATTGACCCTCAATTTTAGTAAATTGCATTTCGGTCCTTCAAATTTTCAACAATCCCAAAATTTCCCAATATTTTCCCTAATTACAACTTCTTAAAAGAGCTGAATTTGATTTCATCAAATTGACTGATCAAACGTTTCCAATTGTTGAAATTGATTTTCTACATGTTCATATGATTCTTTAGCAATTTGAATCACAAGTTTTAATGTCGGAACGAGCTCAAACGGAGGTTCGCCGAAAAATGAACTATAGAGAGAAAGCTTCGATTACTTACCGATGAGGGCATGACGATCCGAGCTTTCTATTTGGGTAGGTAGTTCTCCTCCTGAGGTTCTTCCTATGATTAAGAATGACACCATTTGGTTTAGAATTTTGTCATTGAAATTCGATCAACTCTCTCTCTAACACCAATCGGAAATTGTAGTGGGGAGCCGAATTAGCTTATCTTTCTGTCCTAATTCGGCCATGGGAGGGCTGAGTAAGTGTTGGGAGGGCTTGGTTTAGACTGAGAAGGGCTCAAATTTTCTGATTTCAACTCGGTTAAAATAGGGCAGCTTCAGTCTGTCAGAGCTGTTTCATTGTTCGATCACGCTGGTGCTTCTCCAACGACTCTCGGAACCCGACCTCGTCTTCTTTGGCTTAGAAATGACCCTATATTGGAGCTCTAGTTTGAGCTTCATTGAAAACTAAGCAACTGAGAGAGAGTGAGCTTTTCAGGTTTGGAGAGGATGAATGGAGAGGGGCTCTATATATAGGGAGCTTGAGGACTCGTCGGCCGTCGGTTTGGCATCTTAATGACAGGCATTGATGGCTAGAAACATATTGAACGGAGACGATTCGTCTTCATCGGCACTGCTTTGATTTTCCGGCGAGTGAACAGTGCTGTCATATGATGGAAGAAGATGACACTATTCCGAATCGGACCGGACCGGTCCGAACCAGGTTTAAAGCTTAAACCGGCCAGTTCACCCCTCATTTGACCGAATTTTTTAAATCTAAAAATTTCTAAATTCATATTCTATCTAATGGTGGCTTCAAATCTCAAATTTGAATTATTTATGCCACCTAGAAAAATGAATTTAGGATCCTGTTCAATAGTAGTTCAAACTAGTTTGGATCTGGTTCACCTGAACCAGTTTGGTTTTGATCTCCAATTCCTTCTCATGTCCATTTCCATGACTTTTAGGACTCTTTGGGTCACTTGGTGTCCATAAATTTCCCAGTCTACCCTCTCTTTATTGATTTCGGTTCATGAGTTGATTCGTTTCATAAATCGGTCCATTTTTTCTTCCCCAATTCGTCCTAAGGTTTTTTTCCAAGATTTTTGAACCATTTTAAGTCACATGGAAGTTGTAAATTCTCAATTTTCCCATTTCCTAATAATCGAGCTTGTAGACCGATTCGATTTAGAATTCAAAATTGACCGGTTCTTTCCCCAGTTTTCTCATTATCAAAGGACGGGGTTTATAACTCTCCCCTTCTTTTAAGGTTTTTTCCCCCAAAACAGTTACATGTTATGTCACGCCCCGACCCAGTTTGGTCGGATCCCTATGATCAACCTGCCACTCTCCCAGTTTATTAAAGGGTTTCCCCTTATCGTAAACTGTAAAGAGTAAGGCGTCCTTTAACTTGCACCTTTTTCCTAGAATAGCATAATCAAAACTGTATGAAATTTAAAACTTGACATACCTGTCTTACAGGCATCTTAGTTGACGGTCTTTAAGGGGAGGCTTTCCGGGATTTCTTGAAAGGGATATAAGGGAGGGGGTGAGTATGACTACTCAGTGAATGGGTTTTTAAAAGCTTTTAACTTTTAAGAAAAACATTTATATGGAGTGTGCCAGACTTCTTTGTTTTCAAAAATCCCTTCATTTAAAAATTCGGGTTTTTCCATTATTTCTTAGTTATCACGGTGTGTCATCACCCAACACACATCATTCATCATGAAGGTTACACACATTCGCAAGTCAGTATCACTACTGAACCCGCTAGTGGCTTTGGAGCGACTTTTCCTGCCACCCGGATAGAAGTACGACCACTTCTATCTTGGGAATGAGTGGATGTATGTGACATCCAACCCACAATCCCAAAATCACTTCTTCGTGTCTGTATGAGGAAATAGACCTCATCCTGTCCCCACCCCGGTCTCATGCGCTTAGTGCTACTCCAAATTTCGCACAGACACCTGGAACGACGAACTGCCCTTATAGCCACCAGGTCGTCCAATGCCCTTAGGACGCATCACTACCTCTCATGGGTGTCTTGATGGTCTTGTACTCACAGTGCATGCATAAACAATATTTTCTTATATTGCCATGTAATCTGTGGTGCCACTAGTCCAACGGCCCCGACTCTGAACTCAACCCGCAGTTGTTTGTCTTGACTAGTCCGTCGATCTGTCATGTCGCACTGCTGCTAGTTGATTGAGCATGCCGGTTCTATCTTGGTACCATGGCCAAACAATTCACTTATTAAGTTTTATGGCACATATATCATATTCGTTTACGAGCTCCTGCTCGTGCCAACTGGCCTTGGGCCCACTGTACGAGATTTTTTAAAATCGGGCATTTAGCCCCCAAGTTCCAAAATCGAGGCCCCCGACCTATTAGAGCTATTCGAGCTCCCGTCAAGAAGATCTCCCAAATTGTTTAAGCATTGGCACACAGTCAGGGGAGAGCACTTCCGACAAAAATAGGTTTTTACTATCCATCATACCGACTGGTATAAGGACTTCTCCGTTCATAACCGATGAACGGGTTTTCAACTTCCTCCGAGGAAGTCTTATCATACCAACCGTGTATGATCTACTTACAACCCATAAGTAGTTTTTTCGCATAAATTTCACATCACTTTCTCTAAGTAGTGATGATTAAAATACCACTAAACAGTGGGTTTTTATATCGAGGCACTTATCATCCCCAACCGGGTATGATGTTAGTAAACCCACTCACTTATTAATGCTGTGAATTCCACTAGACTGGTTCTTTGTATTCACGCGAGCTTGTCCTTGTTGGCGTTCTCGGTATTTAACATTCCTACACGATATGAACAACGTTGTTCATTATTACTCGGCATAACAGCCTTCATTCATTAATGAATGAGAAAACCCAAACTTTTAGTTATTTGCAATTAGGTCCCTAAAGTTATTTCTCTTTAACTTTAAGTCCCTAATGTCGGTTTTTCGTCAAATTGAGTCCTGCAACTTTTAAAATTAATTGTAGGACCTCAATTTATTCAATTTCACCAAAAAGGGGTTTAATTTTCCAAATTTCCAATTTGGTTCCCCAATTTTTCCAAAATTACCATTTTGCCCTTCTTTCACAAAAATGGCAAGTTTTTCCCCAAAATTTCCAAAATTCCTCAATTGGTCCTCCAACATTATTTTCATGCCCAATTGACCCTCAATTTCATAAAATTGTATTTTGGCCCCTTTGAATTTCGAAAATCCTCAAATTTTCCCCCAATTGCAACTCTTCAACACTACCGAATTTGATTTCATCAAATTAACCGATCAAACACTTCTAATTATTGAAATTGGAGTTGAAATTGGGTTCCTGTATGTTCATACAATTCTAAGAAACTTTGAATCGCAGATTTTAACGTCGGAACGAGCTCAAACGGAGGTTTGCCGGAAAACAGACTATAGAGAGAGAAAGCTTCGATTACTCACCGGTGAAGGCACGACAGTCCGAGCTTTCGATCTGGGCAGATAGGTCTCATCCTGAGGTTCATCCTAAAATCAAGTATTGTATCAATTGATACAGAATTGGATTAGAATTTTGTCATTGAAATTTGGTCGACTCTCTCTCTAGCACCGATCGAAAATTATAAAGGGGAGTCGAATTGGCTTACCTTTCGGTCCTAATTCGGCCGTGGAAAGGTTGAGGAAGTGTTGGGAGGGCTTGTTTTGGCCTGAGGAGGGCTTGAAATGGCCGATTTCAGCTTGGCCGAAATAGGGCAGTTTCGGTCCGCCGGAGTTGCTTCACTATTCCATCATCTCGGCGCTTCCCCAACGATTCTCGGATTGACTAGAGTTTGCTATCAGATAGCTGTCTTCTCCCTGGTTCTAAAGAGCTCGACCTTTGTTCAAGTCGAAGCTCTGGTTCGAGCTTTACCGGGAAATGGAGTAGTAGAGAGAGAGAGAGAGAAGTGTTGAGGAGAATGAAATGGGAATGACCTCTTTATATAGTCGTAAAACCCGTGTATTAAATGGGTGATATTTATTATTAGTATTAATATTGCCATAAATTATTGGTATTAATTCCAATAATTTAATTTTGGTATTAAATTATTGGTATTAATTTCAATAATTAAATATATATTAATTGATGGCTATTTATGATAAGTCGTTTGCATAAAAATTTTTGATCGAAATTTCGGGTAACAAAAAAATCATACTTCCCAAGAGGTCACCCATCCTCACACTACTCTCAAATAAGCATGCTTAACTTTGAAGTTCTTATGTAATCTAGTTCACCTGAACCAATTTAATTTTTGTTTTCTAGTTTGTCTTAAGTTTCTTTTCCAATGTTTAATAAATCCTTTGGATCAACCGAAAGTTGTAAATTTTCATATTGCTTATTCCCAAATGTAAACCGGTTTGGTTTTCTTATTCGGTTTGATCGGTTCTTTTCCCGGTTTTCCTTAACTCAAATGTGCGGGGTTTACATGTTAAATAATTGAGGGTAATTATCCCTCATCATAGACTCGGTTTCGCATGTCTCTTATTGGACGGGTCCATTTTGCCACAACACCTTGACCATAGGAATTTTCTTGTTCCTCAAATTCTTGTCTCTCCGGTCGATGATTCGTACCGGCTCTGTCTGATAGGTCAGGTTCTTTTCTAGTTCCATTGGAGGTCAGTCTAATTCATGAATAGGATCTGACTGATATTTCCGAAGTTCTAAGATATGGAATACATCATGTATTCTTTGTAGGTCAGGAGGTAGTTCCAATTTATAAGCTACCTATCCTATCCTTTGAATGATGAGATATGGACAGATATACCTTCGTTTCAACTTTTCTCTTTGCTGGAACCTAAGTATTCCCTTCTAGGGGGACACTTTGAGGAACACTTGATCTCCTACATTGAACTCCAAATCTTTCCTTCGATTGTCCGCATAACTCTTTTTCCTATCCTGAGCGGTCTTAAGACGACTCCTTATTAATTTTATCTTCTCGGTGGCATCCTTAATTAATTCTTCCCTTTCGATTTTCCTTTCTTCCACTTATTTCCAAAATAGAGGGGTACGGTATGGTTGTCCATAAAGGGCTTCATAAGGAGCCATCAGAATACTAGCATGATAACTATTGTTGAAAGCGAATTCCATCAGACAAAAGTATTCCTGCTAGTTTTTATTCATGGTGAGTACGCACGCTCTCAGCATGTCTTCTAAGGTTTGGATGGTTTGCTCCGACTGACCATCTGTCTGTCTGTGAAATGCCATGCTCATATGATGTTTTGTCCCCATGGCATTTTGTAAACTTGGCCAAAACCTCGAGGTAAATCTCGGCTCTCTATCCAATACTATACTCACTGTGACACCATGGAGTCTTATGATTTCTTTCATGTTTAGGATAGCCAGCTGTTCTACCGTATCCGTCACTTTTATAGGAAGGAAATGCGTTGATTTCGTCAATCTATCCACTATGACCCAAATCGCATCTTAGCCCCTGTTGGTCATCGGTAAGCCCGTGACGAAGTCCATGGTGATGTGCTCTCGTTTCCACTCTAGAAGAGGTAAGGGTTGTAGTAGTCCTGACGGTTTCTGATGTTCTGCTTTTATTTGTTGACAAGACAAACATCAGGCTTCATATTCCATAATGTCCCTCTACATACCCTTCCACCAGTATCCTTGTTTGAGGATGCAATATATCTTAGTACTGCTCGGATGCATAGCATACATCAAATCCTGTGCCTCTTCTAGAATTAATCTTTTCATCTCCTTATCTTGAGGCACACATACTCTACCCTTATAGGTTAGTACTCCTCCACCTCGTACGTCATAGTCTGGTTTCTTTTCTCTATTTACCAGATCCAAATAAGGCTGGAATTCTTTACCGGTCCTTTGTTGAGCCTTAATATGCTCGGTTAGATTGGGTCTTACCGCCGCATTCGCCACCAAGCATTTTTCCTGCTTGTCTATCCTCAGATTCACCTCCATCCTTCCCAATTGTTGTAACAAGGGTAGGTAACTTGTCATTACTTGGGCCGCCTCAGTTTGATACTTGCGACTTAAGGCATCCACTACCACATTAGCCTTTCTGGGGTGATATTCTATCACAAGATCATAATTCTTCACCAATTCCAACCATCTCCTCTAACAGAGATCTAACTCCTTCTAAGTCAGAAAGTACTTAAGGCTCTTGTGATATATGTATATCCTGCACTTAACCCTGTAGAGGTAGTGTCGCCATATCTTTGGGGCAAACACTATTGCAGCTAATTCCAAGTCATGAGTTGGGTAATTTCTCTCATGTACCTTCAGCTGTCGTGAGGCATATGCGATAACCTTCCCCTATTGCATTAGGACACAACCAAACCCTTGTCTAAAGGCATCACTATAGACTGTGTACTCTCCTGCATTAGGATCAGGTAAGGAGAGTACGGGTGCGGTTGTTAGTCAAGTCTTTAACTCTTAGAAGGACTTCTCACAACACTCATTCCATTTATACTCAACTCCCTTCCTGGTGAGTTGAGTTATCAGAGCTGCTATTTTAGAAAAAAATTTCACAAACTGCCAATAGTATCCTGCCAATCCTAAGAAACTTCTTATTTCTATAGGATTCCTTGGAGCTTCCAATCTGATATGGCTTTCACCTTAGCCGGATCCACTTTAACTTTGCCCTTAGATACGAGGTGCCCTAAGAACCCTACCTCCTGCAGCCAGAACTCACACTTGGAGAATTTTGCATATAATTGGGTTTTCTTCAATATTTCCAATGTAATTGCCAGATGCTCTTCATGTTCTAACTTGGTTCGTGAGTATATAAGGATGTCATCTATGAATACTATCACAAACCTGTCCAAATGAGGTTGGAACATGCGGTTCATTAAGTCCATGAAGGTTGCAGGGGCATTTGTCAATCCAAACGGCATCACTCTGAACTCATAGTGTCCATATCTGGATCTAAACGCTATCTTAGGGATGTCCTCTTCTCTAATCCTGAGTTGGTGATAGCTCAACCGAAGGTCTATTTTCGAGAAGTAAGCTGCTCCTTTTAATTGATTAAACAAATCATCTATCCTTGGGAGTGGGTATCGATTATTGATGGTGACCTGGTTCAGCTTTCTATAGTCGATGCACAGTCTCATACTTCCATCCTTTTTCTTTACAAAAGGATGACTTGGACGTATGAAATTCTTTTCCAATAATTCATCCAACTATTCTTTTAATTCCTTTAGCTCTGCTAGAGCCATACGATATGGGGCCTGAGATATGGGGTTTGTTCCTATGGTTACTTCTATAGTGAACTCCACTTGTCAACTCGGAGGTAGTTCGGGTAGCTCTTTTGGAAAAACCTCTGGATAATGTCTGACTACCGGAATGGCTTCCAGTTCTTTTTCTTCAGACTTCTTGCCTATAACCATGGCCAGAAAGGGTGTATATCCTTTTTGTATCATCCTTTGAGCTTTTAGGTGGGACACCAATTGTACGTCTCCTTTCCTTCTATGTCCTTGGAACTTTAGTCCTTTCATTTTGGAAGTGTGGAAAGTTACCGTCTTCCTTCTACAGTCCATCCTTGCTCGATGATTACTTAGCCAATCCATTCCTAGAATTATTTCAACCTCTATTAGGGGTAACAGGATCAAGTCAGATTTAAGTTTGATTCCTCCAATTCTTATCTCACATCCCTTTAATTGTTTATTCCTATATAAACCTTCTCCTAAAAGGGTAAGGATGTTAAGGCTTTGTACTAGTGGAGTAAGCTACAGGGGTACTTTCAAAACCAACTCTTTCTTGATAAATGATATCTCTACTTCAGAGTCAAAGAGGGCATAGACTTGTTGTCCCCATAGCTATATATAACCTAATTTAAGAAATGTATGGGTTAGAAGGAATTCTCTTTTATTAAATTAAAAGATGTTTAGTTTAAATGACTTCTTTGGACTAATTTGTAGGGTTTTGGGATGTGCCCGCTATAGTGCTAGGGTCTCCTCTAGCCTCCTCCTAAGTGAGGTTGCATACTCTAGCTGGTACTCTTGCTGTAGCTTTTGGTATGAGGTTTCTAGAATTCCCTTGAGATGGTCCAAAAGTATTCCTCTATCTGTTCTCCCTAAGGGTGGAACAATCCTTTATGAAGTGTCCCATTCGTCCGCATGCGAAACAAGTATGGCATGCTCCCTCATAGTTCCTTTGGCACTTCGAGTAGCGATGGTTTCCTTGGGGTAAGGTAGGGACTATTCTGGGAGGAGATCGTGGCATGCCCCTTCTTCATTGGAATACCATTTTGTTTTCTCCTCTTGGGCTAGTATATTCTTTTCGTCGTCCTTGACGGTTTGGATGCTTATACCCCCCTTCTGGTTGTCTGCTCCACTCGACGTCATCGGGTTTGTACTAGTCGCTCAAATTCGTAAGCCATACTGATTACAGTTGCCCGGTCTATAGGGCGTCCTAGTACTCCCATACGATCTCTAATGTCCATGTTGAGACCGTCCACAAACCTCTGGCATATGTTAGTTAGCCCAGCTAGGTTGGGAGGAAAGGGTCTTAACTCATTGAATTTTGTTTCATACTCTGATATGGAGTTAAGCCCTTGCCGAAGTCGGGTGAACTCTTGCTTCTTCTCATTTATTAGGTGGGGTGCCAGGTACTCCTCTGAATACCTCTTCTCAAATTGTTCCCAAGTGGGGGTGGTGGTCTGTAGGTTTTGGACATTGTCCCACCACCATCTAGCGCTTCCTTCCAGGAAGAACTCCATCAGGATCACCTTATCCTCTAGTGGTATTCGAACAATTCCCATCAACTTCTTACTATTGGCCAACCAATCCATGGCGGTTCCAGCATCCTTTTCTCCGAGGAAAGGTTTACATCCTAGTTGTCAGAGGTTTTGAGATTTTTAGGAATGTCCATTGGAGTGGTTGGAATAACAAGGGAAGGGTGGGATTGTACTTCCTTTGGTTCAACCAGCGAGTTGGTGCCTGCCTCAGGAGTGAGGTTAGGTTGGCCAAATACACGGGTGAACTCCTCATACAACCTTTGATGCTCCTTGTTGAGTCCATGAGGGGTTGTCTAGGCTGCTATGGAAGTTTCTATAGGTAGGGGTGGTTGAGCGGTGTTGGAGACGGTAGCCTTAGTTCTCTTGGTTCCCTTCTTTGGAGCAATTTCTGTAAATTTTTAAAATGACTTCTATTAGTTACTATATTTTCTGGTTTTGATTATGTATTCAAGGAAACAGGCTCTGATACCACTAAAGTTGTCATGCCCTGACCCGGTTTGGTCGGATCCCCATGATTAATTTGGCCACTCTTCTGGTTTATTAAAAGGTTTCCCCTTTTTATAAATTGTAAAGAGTAAGGCGTCCTTCAAACTTGCACTTTTTTTGGAATAACATAAATCAAAACTGCATAATATTTTAATTTTATCATACTTGCCTCGTAGGTGTCTGAGTTAATTGTCTTTAAAGGGTAGACTTTTGGAATTTCCTGAAAGGGATATAAGGGAGGGGGTGAGTATGACTACTCAATAAATGAGTTTTTTTTAAATTCACTTTGAGGAAAAGAATTTTATTGGAGGGTTCTACACTACTTTCTTTCAAAAATCATTTCATTTAAAATCTTGGGTTTTATCACCATTTTCTTATTTAATCACGATGTGTCATCACCCAACACACAAGCTTCATCATGAAGGTTAAACACACATTCGCAGGCCAGCACGTCCACTAAACCCACTTGTGGCGTCGGAGTGACTTTACCGGCCACCTAGATAGAAGCACATCCACTTCTAACTTGAGAATGAGTGAATGTACGCGACATCTGACCCTCAATCCCGAAATCAATTCTTTGTGTCCCTATGAGGATAGATACCTCATCCAATCCCCACCCCGGTCTCATGCGCTAGGTGCTACTCCAAATTTGGCACGGTCACCTGGTACGACGAGCTGCCCTTATCCTCACCAGGTCGTCCAGGGCCCTTAGGATGCATCACTACCCCTCATGGGCATCTTGATGATGCTGTAATCTTAGTGCATGCACAAACAATATTTTCTTATCATGCCATATAATCTGTTGTGCCACTGGTCCAATGGCCTCGACTCTCAACTCAACATGCTGCTGTTTGTCTTGACTGGTCCAAAGACCTGTCATGCCACACTGCCACTAGTTGACTGAATATGTCGGTCCTATCTTGGTACCATGGCCAAATAATTCATTTATTAAAGTTTCATGGCACATATCTCATGTTTGTTTATGAGCTCCTTCTCATGCCCACTAGCCTATGGCCCACTTGTTCGAGATTATCAAAACTGGGCATAATAGCCCCCAAGTTCCAAAATCGATGCCTCCGACCTATAAGAGCTATTCGAGCTCCCATCAAGAAGGTATCCCAAATCATTTAAGCATTGGCACACAGTCAGGGGAGAGCACTTTCGACAAAAATATATTTTCAACTGTCCATTATACCGATTGGAAATAAGGAAATCTCCGCTCATAACTGATGAAAGGGTTTTCAACTTCCTTCGAGGAAGTTTCATCACACCAACTAGGTATGATCTACTTACAACCAGTAAATAGTTTTTTCACATGATTTTCACATCACTCTTCTAAGTTTTGATGTTTAAAATACCACTTGGTAGTGGGTTTTGATTTCGAGGTAGTTATCATCCCCAACCAGCTATGATATTAAATCCCACCCATCCGTCAATGTAGTGAATTCCACTATTGGCACACAGGCAGAGGAAGTGTTGGGAGGGCTTGGTTTGGCCTGAGGGGGGCTTGAATTGGCCGATTTCAACTCGGCCGAAACAGGGCAGCTTCAGTCCACAAGAGCTGCTTCACTGTTCGATCACGTCGGTGCTTCTCCGGTAACTCTCAAAATGAATGGATGTCACTGCTATGTAGCTAACTTCTCCCCAGTTCTAATGAACTTGAACTCACCTTCTTTGGCTCAGAAATAACCCTATATCGGAGCTCTAGTTCAAGCTTCACCAGAAAACTAAGCAACTGAGAGAGAGTGAGCTTTTCAGGTGTGGAGAGGATGAATGGAGAGGGGCTCTTTATATAGGGAGCTTGGGGACTCGTCGGCCGTCCGTTTGGCATCTTTATGATAGGCATTGATGGCTGGAAACATATTGAACGGAGACAATTCGTCTTCATCGGTGCTATTTTCATTTTCTAGTGAGTGAATAGTGTTGTTATCTGAATGAAGAAGACGACACTATTCCGAACCAGACCAGACTGGTCTGAACCGGGTTCAAAGATTAAACCGGGTAGTTCACCCCTCATTTGACCTAATTTTTCAAATCTAAAAATTTCTAAATTCATTTTCTATCTAACTGTGGCTTTAAATCTCGAATTTGAATTCTTTAAGCCACCTAGAAAAATTAATTTATGATCCGGTTCAATAGTAGTTCAAACCAGTTCGGATCTGGTTCACCTGAACCAGTTTGGTTTTCATCTACAATTACTTCTCAAGTCCATTTTCATGACTTTTAGGACTCTTTGGGTCCCTCGGGATCGTAAATTTCCTAGTCTACCCTCTCTCTATCGATTCCGGTTCATGTGTTGATTCGGTTCATAAATCGGTTCTATCCGATTTGGACACGATTCACTTGAACCGGTCCAGTTTTTCTTCCCCAATTAATCCTAAGGTTTTTTTCCCATGATTTATGAAGTTTGAGTCACATGGAAGTTGTAAATTCTCAATTTGCCTGTTTCCTAATAATCGAGCTTGTAGACCGATTCGGTTTAGAATTCAAAACTGACCGGTTCTTTCCCTGGTTTTGTCATTATCAAAGGATAGGGTTTACACCATACCTAAGTGCATGCACAAAATAATAGTTTTCCTCATAAGCCATTTAATCTTTGGTTCCACTCATCCAACGGCCCTAACCCTTAACTCGACCTACAGCTGTTTGTCTCAATGGTTCGTCGACCTGTCTTGTCGCACTGTCGCCAGTCCATTTAGTATGTTGGTCCTGTCTTGGTACCATGGCCAAATATATCATTCATTTAAAGTTTTCATTGCTTAAACTTATGTTTGTTTACGAGCTCCTGCTCGTGCCATCTGGCCTTGGGCCCACTGTACGAGATTTTTAAAATCAGCCATTTTAGCCCCCAAGTTCCACTATAAAGATCTGTTAGTTCTCTCTCTCTAGCACAAATCAGAATTCACAAAGGGGAGCCAAATTGGCTTACCTTTCTGCTCTAATTCAGTCGTAGGACGGCTGAGTAGGTGTTGGGAGAGCTTAGTTTGGCATGAGAAGGGTTCGAATTGGCTGATTTCAGCTCAACAGAAATAGGGTAGCTTCGGTCTGCCGGAGCTGCTTCAGTATTCGATCATGTTGGCACTTTTCCAGTGACCCTCAGAGAAATTGGAGTATACCACTATAAAACCCACCTAAATTGAATAAAAAATAATAATAACAATAGAGAACAGAAAGAGAAAGAGGAAGTCGCCGAAAAAGATGGAGTCTCCGACGACTCGAAAACCTCTCCGGTTAGGTCGCCGACAATCATGTCAGAGGCCGAGTTTTACGCTAGCGATAGCCCGAGCAGTTGCCGACCTCCCTATATAAAGGGCACCCACTCATTCGTTATCAACATCCCACAATCGATCGAAGAAGAAGAAGAGTGAGTTTTCCACTGAGCTTCAAACCAGAGCTCCAACGACGGGCAAAACCTCCACCAAAGGAGAATCGAAGGGTGGCATTGGAACTGGGGAAGAATACTCTAACTGGGAGCACTCACGGAGGTGCAAGGGAGATCGCACAATAAAGTTGCTTCATAGCTCGAAGCAGCAAGCTAGTGCCTGATATCACCTTGCCCCAACAGTCCTTCCACCGCCCACCTTGGCCACCACTAACCACCTAAGATCCTCCCCAATACCCCTACAGGTCCCGATAAACTCAATTTCGCCTCCCTTCATCGGAATTTTGGAATTTTAGAGCTATACCAACTGAAACTTCTGTCTTCAAATTCCCGCAGTGCAGCAATGAATTGCAGTAGTACTTAATCTTGCTAGGTTCCCCTTGACTAGCTCTAGCCGCCCCTACCCCAAGCTCCGGCCACCACCTCTCCGTCCGTAAGAAATGCAAGCTTTCATTCTCTATTGTAACTTTTCCAGCAAAGCTATAACATGACACAAAACTTAGCCAAATTCAAAGTGTAGGACAATCGAGGGGAGCTGTAGGAGGTGATTAGAAGCAAGAATTGAAGAAAACAAGGACTTACATGCCGCCAATTGGACGAGGTAAGATCCAAAGTGTCATATGCTCAAATTGGGGAGGAAGGTGGAGGCTAATTTGAGGATTTTGGGGGACTTTTGTGCAATTTTCAAAAATTGTAGGGCTGAAAGGAAATTTCACAAAATTGAGGGTATTTTCATGAAATTCACCCCAATTGAGGGTCAATTGGACAAATTTGGGCTAAATGGAAAATTTGCAAAGTTGGTGGACCAAAATGCAATTTTTGAAAAATTTGGGCAAATTGAGGACAAATTGGGCAACTGGAGTGGTATCAGAGCCTGTACTACCCGGATACATTATCAAAATTTTATAACCTAAATATTAATTACAGAAAACTTTAACCCAACCATGGCCCCCAAACGAGGAATCAAGAGAACAAGACGTGCAACTACTGATTCTGTCGGAAACCCCGCCCTAGAGATAGAATTCCCAGGAACTACCTCTGCCCCGCAAGGCATCAGTTCTGAACACCAGCGATTGTATGGGGAATTCACTAAGGTATTCGGAGAACCCCACCTTAGTGACAAGCCCCACCTGGATTCCGAGTCCCATACCCATAAGGAGGAAGTACAATCTCAACCCTCTTTCGCACCTATTCAACCCCTCCTCAACATTCCCAAATACTTGAAGACCCTTCGACAACTGGGAAGTAAGCCCTTCTATGGGGAGAATGAGGCTAGGACAGCCATGGACTGGTTAGCAAGCCTCAAGAAGTTCATGGGTATCATCCAAATACCCCCAGAGGAGAGGGTGACATTGGCTGAATTTTTCCTGGAGTCCAGCACGAAAAGATGGTGGGACAACTCAAGATACCTCTTCCCAACCCCACCTACCTGGGAAGAGTTCGGAGAAAGATACGTGGAAGAATACTTGGCTCCCCACCTCATCAATGAAAAGAAGGTGGAATTCTTCCAACTCCACCAAGGAGCCCGCACGGTCTCGGAATATGAGACTAGGTTCAACGAGTTGTGACCCTTCACCCCCAACCTAGTAGGACCTGCCAACCTCTGCCAAAAGTTTATTGATGGCCTCAGAATGGATATAAGAGACCGAATGGGGGGTTTTGGGATGCCCCACTAACTTAGCCGCCATAGTTGGCATGGCCCATGATGTGAACGGCTAGTCCAGACAAGGCACTGTCGAATGGAAATGGGGGGACATAGAGCAGACAGGGGACAAGGCAGCCGAGGAGGCATGAGGGAACCGAGCCAACCCTAATGGAGGAATCCACCAAGATTCTCCTGGAGGGAGGAGGGTCATCGTGACCACAAGGAAATGGATGCACTCCCTCCAAAAAGAAGCCCCTATTGCCCTTGATGTTAGAGGAACTATGAAGGACCATGTGCCGAGTGCTATGGGTGTGGGCAAATCGGGCACTACATTAGGAGTTGCCCGAGGGCTTGTGAGAACGCCCCACCACCACTACCACCCAGGAACCCGAGACCAAACAATGGGGAATGAGAAGCACCCACGAGAGTTCCAGCAAGGGTGTACAACCTAATCTAGGAAGAAGTCGGGAAGGACCCCAGCATGGTGGCTAGTACGTCCCAACCCTCCAACTCATAAGTCGAGTCTGTGGCCAGAGTCTTGTAGTTCTCTTTTTGGAATCAATAAAATCCATTTCCTGAAAATTACGAGTGCTTTTCGATCACGATACGAGCATTACGAGTTCAGGGTAATGCCCTTTGGACTAACCAATGCACCCGGGGCTTTCATGGACCTGATGAACCGGGTGTTCTAGCCATATCTAGACAAGTTCATCATCGTATTCATAGATGATATTCTCATATACTCCCGGACTGAAGAAGAGCATCAGACACACCTGGAGATAATACTGAGTACCTTGCGAGAAAATCGGTTGTACGCCAAATTCTCTAAGTGCGAGTTTTGGCTGCAAGAAGTGGGCTTCCTAGGGCATATAGTGTCCAAAGAAGGAGTAAAGGTGGATCTAGCAAAAATAGAAACCATATCAAATTGGAAAGACCCAACTAACCTGACAGAAATTCGTAGCTTCCTTGGCCTCGCCAGATACTACCGAAAATTCGTGGAAGACTTCTCCAGGATAGTAGCACCCTTAATTCACCTCATCAGGAAAGGAGTGAACTACAAGTGGGATGCCAAGTGTGAAAAGTGCTTCCAAGAGCTCAAGACTTGACTCACCACGGCCCCGGTATTGGCCTTACCCAATGCGGATATTGGGGAATACACGGTGTATAGCGATGCATCTGGACAAGGACTAGGATGTGTCCTGATGCAACAAGGAAGAGTAATCGCCTATGCCTCACGATAGCTGAAGCCCCATAAGAAGAATTACCCCACCCATGACCTTGAACTGGCCGCAATAGTGTTCGCTCTAAAAATATGGCGCCACTATTTGTACGGAGTAAAGTGTCATATCTACACCGATCATAAGAGCCTGAAATACTTCCTAACCCAAAAGGAACTCAACCTACAATAGAGAAGATGGCTAGAGCTAGTAAAGGACTACAATCTGACTATCGAGTATCACCCCGGTAATGCCAACGTGGTGGTAGATGCACTAAGCCGCAAATACCACACGAGAGTGGCCTTTGTCTATTCAAGTTATCTGCCTTTACTAAGCCAGCTGCGAAATTTAAGGGTAGCCCTCCACGTGGACAAGAGCCAAGGTAGCCTAGTAGCCAGCCTGGTAGTACGACCCGGTCTATTAGACCAAATACACGCTTTACAAAAGGAAGACGAGGAACTCTGTCCCAATTGGGAGCCAAACGAGAACAATGCAGCGTAAGACATTGCAGTCAGGAACGATGGGGTGATGACCTTCAAAGGGAGAGTGTGGGTACCAAATAGTCGGAAATTAAAGAGGGGGATACTGGAAGAAGCCCACGACTCGATGTACGTTATGCATCTGGGCAGTACGAAAATGTATCGCACCCTAAAACAAGGATATTGGTGGAAGGGAATGAAGAGGGACATCGTAGAGTACGTGGCCAGATGCCTATCATGTCAACAAATTAAGGTCGAACATTAGAAACCCTATGGGCTACTACAGCCTCTCCCGATCCCGAAATGGAAATGGGAGCACATCACCATGGATTTCGTGACTGGACTACTGACATGCCATATGGGTAATCGTGGATTGATTGACCAAATCTTCACATTTCCTATCCATACGGGTGATAGACTCGATAGGAAAGCTTGCCGCCCTATATGTGGGGGAGATCGTACGATTCCACGGAGTACCGGTAAGCATCGTATCGGACCGAGACCCGAGGTTCACCTCTCGATTTTGGCCCAACCTCTAGGTAGCGCTAGGCACCAGACTTCACATGAGCACAGCTTTTCATCCCCAGACAAACGGGCAGTCTGAACGGACTATCCAAACTATGGAAGATATGATACGAGCGTGCGTTCTAACCATGAAGCGAAATTGGGAGGACCATTTGTGCCTCATGGAATTTGCGTACAACAATAACTACTAGGCCAACATCCAAATGGCATCCTACGAAGCCCTCTATGGACTACCTTGTCGTACACCCTTGTTTTGGAAGGAAGTAGGAGAAAGAAAACTCGAAAGGGTAGAATTAATAGAAGACGCATCAGAGAGATCCAGATCATAAGGAGTCGACTCAAGGCAACCCAGGATAGGCATAAAAGTTATGTCGATAACCAGAGAAAGGATCCAGAATTTGAAGTGGGAGACCGAGTATTCCTAAAGGTGTCACCTTGGAAAGGGATACTCTGGTTTCAACAAAGAGGGAAGTTGAAACCCTAGTACATTGGCCCATACACCATCATTCGTAGGGTTGGACCTGTAGCCTACCAGTTAGAGTTGCCTCTAGACCTTCAGAGGATCTACAATGTCTTCCACGTGTCCCTACTACGAAAGTACGAACCCGACCCCAGCCACATACTAGATGAGCCACCATTGGAAATCGAGGAAGACTTGACCTACCGAGTAGAACCTGTTCGGATCCTCGACTGGCGTGAGAAGAACGCCCAGAACAAAAATACTCCTATGGTGAGGATACTCAGGCATAATGGCCAAGTAGCGGAAGAGACATGGGAGATTGAATCAACAATAAGGGAAAAATATCCGCAATTGTTTGATATGTAATAGTTTTGAGGACAAAACTCCTAAAATGAGAGGAGAGTTGTAATACCTGCATAAATTGAAAAAAAGATAAAAAAAATAATAACAATAATAACAGTAGAGAACAAAAAGAGAAAGAGGAAGTCGCCGGAAAAGATGGAGTCTCGAGCGACTCGAAAACTGCTCTGGTCAGGTCGCCGGTAGCCATGTCAAAGGCCGAGTTTTACGCTGGCGGGTAGCCCGAGCATTTGCCGACCTCCCTATATAAAGGGTACCCACTCATTCGTTCTCAACACCCCACAATCGATCGAAGAAGAAGAAGAGTGAGTTTTTCAGCGAGCTTCAAACTAGAGCTTCGACAACGGGCGAAACCTCCACCAAAGGAGCTCCGAATGGTGGCATTGGAACCAGGGAAGAATCCTCTAGCTCCAAACCTCCTCAAAACAACCAGGGTGTGCTCAGGGAGGTGCGAGGGAGAGCGCACAGTAAAGCTACTTTAGAGCTTGAAGCAGCAAGCTACTACTCGACACCACCTTGCCCCATCCGACCCTTCCACCGCCCACCATGGCCACCATTAACCACCTAAGGTCCTCCCCAACACCCCTACAGGCCCCGATAAGCTCAATTTCGCCTCCCTCATCGAAATTTCAGAATTTTAGATCTGTACTAACCGAAACTTCTCTATTCAAATTCCTGTAGTGCAGCAACGAATTGCAATAGAACACAATCTTGCTAGGTTCCCCTTGACTAGCTCTAGCCGCCCCTACCCCAAGCTCAGGCCACTGCCTCTCCGTCCGTAAGAAATGCAAGCTTTCTCTCTCTATTGTAGTTTTTCCGGCAGAGCTCCAGCATGGCATGAAACTTAGCCAAATTTAGAAATTCGAAGTGCAGGACGTTTGAGAGGAGCTGTAGGAGGTGATTAGAAGCAAGAATTGAAGAAAACAAGGACTTACAAGCCGCCAATTGGACGAGGTAAGATTCAAAGTGTCATATGCTCAAATTGGGGAAGAAGGTGGAGGCCAATTTGGGGATTTTGGGGGACTTTTGTGAAATTTCAAAATTTGGAGGGCTGAACGGCAATTTCACAAAATTGAGGGTATTTTCATGAAATTTACCCCAATTGAGGGTCAATTAGGCAAATTGGACAAATTTGGGGCAAAATGAAAATTTTGCTAAGTTGGGGGACCAAAATGCAATTTTTGAAAAGTTTGGGAAAATTGAGGATTTTTCAAAAATTAGAGACCAGATGGCGATTTTACAAAATTAGGGGTCTTTTTATGTAATTCCCTTCCAATTAAGAGTCTGTTGGACAAATTGGATCAAATGGTGAACCAATTTGTGAAATTTGAAAAGTTGGGGGTCAAATTATAATTTTTGGAAATTTTGGGGTTGAATGGCAGTTTTAGAAAATTTAAGGAAATCAGGGGCAGTGTTATTAAAATTAAGGAACCAAAGGGATAATTAGAAAATTTAGGGATCTAATTAAGGAAAAAAATAAGTAATTGAAGAGGAAAAGATGATCGCACAAACATCGAGTGCTAAAGTGCAATTAAGGCCAAATATGAAAGTTTATATGCAAATACGCCAAGAAGTACAATTCCTTAGTTCAACACCCTAACAAGGACATCTGTGACATGTAGGGACTAACTATTCGAGCACCTACTTCCGGAAGAGGAACTGCGAGGCTAGACTCCGCCAGTGCGACCCCACCAAAATCACTAGGTGAGTGGGAACCGCTATGATGTTCATTCCGGTTGGAATGACGGTTTAATATTTGAAAATTTGTTTTATCGGAATTAGCCTCCCCTGATTGGGTGACTTAGCTTAAAATATTTGGGAGCTAATTTTGGGCTTAGGCTCGAGATGCTAGTGGGCCCAAGGCCGGTGGATACGGGCATGGACCTATCCAAAACAGACATATGATACATGAGGCTAAAACACTTGAATAATGAGAACTTGTGTGATACCCATCGAGCCAAGCTGAGTTGTCGAGCTTGTTGGGCCGAACCACCGCTCTGCCGAAGTCGGGTCATCGAACCTGTTGGGCCAGTATGCATGGTAGGGCCGAAGCCAAGCTGACAGACTATTGTGCAAGAGGGCCAAAAATAACAGCTATAACTTAAAAAGCTTATTGATTGTGCATCCACCATGAGGTTCGGGCCATCATGACACCTGGCATGAGGTAGTGATGAGACCCAAGGACTGATGGACAACCTAGGGAGCATAAGGGCAGTATCGTCGTTCAGTAGGCTGTGAAGCCGAGGGCTTCCTGCGCAAGGAGACCGATGCAGTAGGGGGAATGAGGTCTCGTCCCATTGAGTAGACATGGTGGAAGAATTTGAGTTTGGGATCTGACTATTGATATCTACACAAACTCCAGGTAGAGGCAGCATCCCTCTATTAGGGTGGACAGTAAAGGTGCTCCAGTCTACAAGTGGCGTGGTCGAGGACCGTTCTGCGAATGCGTGATCCCTCCTATAATAGAAGGGCAGTTGTTGATTCTGTGAATGCGTGAAATAATAAAAATAAATTAAATACAAGATAAATTCAAGTAAACCAATATAGTAAGTTTCCCCTCACTGAGTTTTCGAACTCACCCCTCTCCTTCTAAACATTTTCAAGAAGGAACACAACTGCTTCGGTCTTTCCCCTTAGACCCAAAATCAGGTACACCATTTCAGAAATTTTAGTTTTGTTAAATGTTATCCAGGGAAAGCATGATAGGTAATATGCCTGACTCTCTTGATTCCGAGAAGCCTTCCTTGAGGTTCGAGAGAGTGGCAGGTTGTCCATCAGACCCTGGCCAAACCGGGCCGGGGCGTGACAACCACCGTTTAGCTGACTTCTCCCTAAGTCTAAAGAATTCGACCATGCCTTCTTTGGCTCAAAAAAGACCCAATATCGGAGCTCTGGTTTGAGCTTTATCAAAAAACTGAGTAGCTGAGAGAGAGTGAGCTTTTCAGGTGTGTGGAGGAAAAATGGAAATGGGCTCTTTATATAGGGAGCTCGGGGACTCTCCAATCATCTGTTTGACACCTTATTGACAGTCATTGATGGCCTGAAATGTACTGAACAAAAATGTTTCCTCTTCATCGGCGTTGGTTCGATTTTTTGGCCAATGAACAATGTTGTCATCTGAAGGATGAAGATGACACTATTCTGAACCACACCGGACTGGTTTGAACCGGGTACAATGCTTAAACTGGCTAGTTCAGTCGCGGTTCAACCGAGTTTTTCAAAATTTAAAATTTGTAAATTCATCTAAATTCATTCTCTATCAAATGATGGCCTCAATTCTTCAATTTGAATTTTCTAAGCCATCTAAAAAAATGAATTTAGCATACGATTTAATAGTAGTTTAAATCGGTCCAAACAGGTTCAATCGGTTTGGATTCAATTCACCCGAACCGGTCGGGTTTTCTCTCCCAAATTGGCCTAAGATTATTTTCTAAAGTTTTTTATGACTCTTTGGGTCACTCTAGAGTTGTAAATTCCCCAATTTGCCCATTCTTTAGTGATCGGGGTTTGTGAACTGGTTCGATTTTTCTCATTCGGTTTGATTGATTCTTTCCCCGATTTTTCCTTAACTTCAAAGGGTGGGGTTTACATACCGGGACCTATCGAGTTGTTGTGGAGGGTCTTAAGCAGTCAGAGAGGGCCAATGTGGGTGGTGGAGGGGCCGAGAGGGTCAAGGTTAGGTTGGGCAGGATCTCGCTATTTCGAGCTCCAGAGTAACTTCCTTTTGTGATCCCGGGCACACTTCTCTAGGCATCCTCTAATCGTTCTGAGATCATCTAGAGCTAGAGCACTCTTTCTCGATTCCAATGTCACCTTCTAGAGCTCCTTTGGTGGAGATTTCGATCGTTGTCGGAGCTCTAGTTTATAGCTCGTCGAAAAATGCACTCTTCTTCTTTTTTGCTTGATTGTGGGATGTTGAAAATGAATGGAGGAGTGCTCTTTATATAGGGAGCTTGGCAACTATTTAGGCTACCCACCACGTAAGACTCGGCCGTCGGTGACCTTACTAGAGAGTTTTTCAAGTCACCGGAGACTCCAGCTTTTCCGGCGTCTCTCTCTCCTCCCTTCTCTCTGTCAACGTCTGAAGGTTGAAGATGATGACATGGTGGTCATGACATGTCGTGCGCTATGATTGATTAGTTTTTCTAACGTGGAGTACCAGCTCGGCTACCGCGTTAGTCGTGGACTCATTGATCGGACACGTGGCAGCCTCTCATTGGCTGCCTATGTCTGTGTGGTAGCTGACGGGGCGCCAGATCGTTGACCATTGTTTGTTGACCAGTTTGATATGATTGGGTTCGATGTCCAAAATTCAAAAATCAGCCGGTTCGAACCCGGTTCAACCATTTTTCTAGAATTTAAAATTTTCTAAATTCGTCTAAATTTATTTTCTATCTAACGATGGTCTCAATTTCCCAAATTAACAATTTTAAGCCACCTAAAAAAATGAATTTGTGAACATGTCCACTATGGTTCATGCTGGTTCAGTCTAGTTCAGGTCCGGTTCATCTCGAACTGGTCTGGTTCTAACACCAATTCCACCTAGTGATTCTTCCTCATAAGTTTTGTGAATTTTTGGTCACTTGGGATTTTCCAATTTCCCACGTTAACCCTCCTTTACTATTTTTTATTGATTAAATTGGCTTAGTTTTTCGGTAATGGTTCAGTTCTTCTTCCAGTTTCTTTGGTCTGAGTGAACAGGTTCACACAACCTCTTGTTGGTTGCTCGTGTCTGTGTGGCATGATGATGGGTCATCCGCTGACCATTGACCGGACACGTGGTAGCTTCCCATTGGTTACCCTTGTTTGCGTGGCTACTGACGGGGCATCATTGATCGTTGACCGGTCTGATCTGTTGATTGGTTGGACCGTTGATCGGTCCGGTTCGTTGACTAGTCCGGTCTGATCGCATTCGCTATCCCGAATTCAAAAATCGGCCAGTTTGAACACGATTCGATCAATTTTCTGAAATTTTAAATTTTCTGAATTCATGTAAATTCATTTTCTATCTAATGGTGGCCTCAATTTCCCAAATTGACATTTTTAAGCCACCTAGAAAAATGAATCATTGAACCAGTTCACTATGGTTCATCTCAGTTTAGCCCGGTTCGAGTCTGGTTCACCCCGAAGAGGTCTAGTTCTCTTTCCAATTCCACTTCCAAGTCCTTCCTCGCAATTTTTGTGAATTTTTTGTCACTTGGGATCTCCCAACTTCCCACGTTAACCCTTCTTTACTATTTTCTATTGATTAAATTGGCTCGGTTTTTCGACAATAGGGTCGGTTCTCCTCTTGGTTTCCTTGGTCCAAGGGGATGGGCTCTACAATGCTACTCTAGAATGTCGTGAAGCTCTAGGAGCTTCGTGCACATTGAGACCAGGGAAGAAGGGAGAGAGGTCTCATCCCTCCATAACGGACAAAAGAATAGATAATATCTGGGGTTGGGCTTTGGTGCTCACATAGACAATGTGGTGGAGGTTGTGACCTCTTACTAGGGTGGACAGTAAAGACGTTCCGGGCTACTAGTGGAACAGATCGTGGTTGTATCTTTTGAGGGGTCTGTTCTACGATTGTTTGATCCTTTTAATGAGAAATGGTGTTTATGTGATACAAACCCATGGTAGTTCTACTATAAACAAATTGTGGAAATTCTTCCAAATATAAGGGAACCTACCTTGAAGCTTACATGAGACAAGTAGTGGATTTATCTAGGAAAACTCTTTTCAAAATGATAAAATAAGTTTTAGTTTGTTTATCAAAATATTTTTAACTATTGTATTATGAAAAAGTTAAACTTTTGAGTATGGAATGACTTGTGAAAATGAAGTCACAATGTCAATAGAAATATGCTCACTAAGTTATAAACTCACTCCCTCTCCCTAAACTTCTTTCAAGGAAGTTGTCACTTCAAAAAAGGAGAGAATTCTACGAGTAGAACAAGTTATTGAGGAGAAAGGTACCTTTATGTTTGTTTTTGTGAATTTTGTTGTGGAAAACACTCAAGTTGATAAGCCTTTACCTTCCTAGGATGTGGTGGTAGAAATACCATAGGGAAGGATGGCTAGTTAATCATGGGGTTCTAACCAAATCGGGTTGGGGTGTGACACAAGCCTGATTCGACCAATTTTCTCAAAATTAAAATTTTATAAATTCATTTTCTACAAATTGGTGACTTTAATTTCCCAAATTGACCTTTTTAAGTCAACTAGAAAAATAAATCTTTGAAGTGGTTCTTCCCGATTCAGTTTAGTTTAACCCGGTTTAGGTTCGGTTCACCCTGAAGTGGGCTAGTTCTCACATCCAATTTGGTACATAATCCATTTCCTTGGTCTTTGGATCTCCATTGGTTATTTGAAATTGTTTAAATTCCTGTTTTGACTTATTTTTACCAATTTCGGTTTAGTTTGCATGGTTTTCTCTCGAAATTTTTTGGTTCTCAATTTCGGCTTTCTTATTATGAGAAAAACATAGTTTACACTCCTATTTATCAATTGGATGTCAATAATAAGTTTATTTATATTCATCTTGCTAAAGAAATCTACATGCAATAAACACTGGGTTTTGTTGACTCTCTTTTTCTCTATTATTTATGTCGACTTCGTAAATCACTTTATGGTCTCAAGTAGGTGTCATGAGCTTGGTTTATGCACATCAGCTCTTTTCTCATTCAACTAGGATTTCATGGTTTTGCTGTGGATAGCTCTCTTTTCATCTATTGTGCATTCACATTCATCATGTTTCTACTAATTTATGTCAATGATTTCATCATTACTAGATCTCCTAATGCCCCTCTAAGATCCACTATTCATGCTCTACAACGTGAATTCTCTATCAAAGATTTGTGATATCTCCATCATTTCCTTGGCATTAAAGTTCACAATCATATTCACAACATTTATATCAATCAATCTAGTGCATTCGAGATTTATTACCTAAAGTTGTCATGGATACTTGTAGGCTCATATCTATGCCCGTTGCTCCTATATCATGACTCTCCCTCAAGGTCGGGGCATTTACATTCATCATGTTTCTACTAATTTATATCGATGATCTCATCATTATTAGATCTCCCAATGCCCCTCTAAGATCCACTATTCATGCTCTACAACGTGAATTCTCTATCAAAGATTTATGGTCTCTCCATCATTTTCTTGGCATTAAAGTCCACAATCATATTCATAACATTTATATCACTCAATCTAGTGCATTCAAGATTTATTACCTAAAGTTGTCATGGATACTTGTAGGCTGGTATCTATGCCCATTGCTCCTATATCATGACTCTCCCTCAAGGTCGGGGTAACTCTTCCGGATCCCACTCCGTATCGTTAAGTTGTAGGTTCCCTTTTGTATCTCACTATCACTTGTCCCGATCTTGCATACGTTGTCTATAAAGTATGTCAATTTATGCATCAACCTACCGATCTTCATTGAATTGTTGTAAAACACATCATCTACTACATTAAAAGGTCGGGATTTCATAGTTTTGTTGTGGATAACTCTCTCTTCATCTATCGTACATTCACATTCATCATTTTCTACTAATTTATATCGATAATCTCATCATTACTAGATCTCCTAATGCCCCTCTAAGATCCATTATTCATGCTCTACAACGATGAATTCTCTATCAAAGATTTATGGTCTCTTCATCATTTCCTTGGCATTAAAGTCCATAATCATATTCACAACTTTTATATCACTCAATCTAGTACATTCGAGATATATTACCTAAAGTTATCATGGATACTTGTAGGCTCGTATCTAAGCCAGTTGCTCCTATATCATGACTCTCCCTCAAGGTCGGGGCAACTCTTCCGGATCCCACTCTATATCGTCAAGTTGTGGGTTCCCTTTTGTATCTCACTATCACTCGTCCCGATCTTGCATACCTTGTTTATAAAATATGTCAATTTATGCATCAACCCATTGATTTTCATTGGATTGTTGTAAAATGCATCATCTACTACCTTAAATGGACTTTTCATCTTGGCCTTACCACTTGACACCACTTCCCTACCACTCTTCATTACCCTAAAAAAACCCTACTCTAACGTCATCTAGGTCGGGAATCCTGATTATCATTATTATATCAGTGACTATACTATTTTTATCAACCGCAATCTTATTTCTCAAAGTTCTAATAAGCAATGCATTGTCGAACACTAGTACATAAGTCAAATATAATAGTTTTATTAATATGATAGTTAAACTTATTGGGATACAATTTGTACTCCAAAATCCTGGTCTCATACTTTCCCTTATTTTTCACTCTCCGACAATTTGTCAACTATCTATATTACAGCTAATCACGATACTCACACTAAACACATCAAGATCGACTATTATTTTATTTAAAAATAAATCAATTATGTTATTTTAATATTTATTTTATTAGCACTAATACTTAAATCGCTAATCTACTCACCAAAAGTTTATTATACACTTAATTTCATTTTATTCGACACAATTTTAATATTCATCAACTAACTTTTATTTTAGAGAGAATTAATAATAATAGTTATTGTGATAAAAAATATTTAAATATTATAATATATTATTATGATAATATTTTAATTATTTATAATATATAATATAATTTTATTAGTTAAAATTATATAATAATATAATAATATTATTTAATTATGTATTTATATTATTATAAGCTTATAAATATATGTGTTTATATAATTTATTAAATTAATTATTAATAAACAATTTTTTCCTATTGCCTATTACCTATTACTTGTATGTTTTAACAAGTTTTACTAATTTAGATTTCTGTATAAAAATTCTATGTTTAAATAATTAAATGTTTTAAAAGCTAGTTGAGTGAATATATAATATATGCCCTAAATTGGACTAAACTAAAAGTGAACATTTCTTTAAAGTGCATTGAAGGTAATCATCCTAGTTGATGAATTTCTTGATTATTGACACCATTCATGTAAGTATGTATCTTACTCTTAGGTCATCCTCTTCATAATGCTATTATTCTATGTAATTATCTCTGTTTTATAATGTAACACACTATTCTCCAATATAAACTCTGAAGTGTACAATATTAACTAAATAAATGGATGAGAGTGATTTTGAAAAGGGAGATGACTATTTATACAAGTAACTCAAAAATAATTATTGAATTAAAACTACGTTTAAGTTGTGTGGTTTGTAATGATTTGTAGATGAGATTTTAGGTATATTGGAATTGAAGTGATAAATTTGAAAATTTTTAAAATTAATCATTTGTATAGAGTTAAAATAAGGTAAATTATTATTAATTAAAGAAATTAGAAATACAAATTTACTATTTTAATTAAATTAAATAATTTATTAGATAATATATAATCTAATTAAATTATATTAAATATTTTGTACTATTAATTTTTTTATATATAATATTTTTATTATATATTTATATAAAATATTATTAATATATAAATTTATTTAAAATATATAAAATAAAAAATAATAATATAATTAATTATTACAATAATTGATAAAATATTTCAAATAATTAAAAAAAAATAGTATTATAAATGACCACCATCTAAACGGGTCGATTTTATGCTATCCATACACACCTGTGAATCTTTTCAAATCCATCCAAACATAGGCTACCATACTGGCCGAGAGGTGGGAGAGGGAAGGTACGGTATTGATTACTTATGATATTTTATTTTATTATTTATTTAAAAAATAATTATTATAATATAAATAATTATTAAAATAAAAAATTCAATTTTTATATAATTTTTTGCTCAAAATAAATGCCATGATAATATAACACTTATATTAAATATATAACAAATTTTGCCTGCCCACTTCCCAAATCAACCTTACTATTTAACTAACTGAATGTACAGGAAAAAGAAAGGATGCCCTTAGACCGGCATTTCCCGGTCTATCTCCCTAGGCCAAAGCGACTATTTATCTCTATTCTCATTGAGCCAAAAAAGTCTATAGCCTCATTGAGCCAAAAAATCTCTAGCCTCATCCCCTTTCGTGCTTCGGTATTTCTCCACAGCTGTATCGAACGAGAGAGCTGGCAGAGAGAAATAGATCGAATTAGGGTTTCTGTCTCATGGGCGCAGTATAGGTGGCAGCTATGGACCACAAGGAATCGAATCCAATCTACGAATTGGAAGAAGCCGCAACACCTCTGTACAACGACTCCCCCTGCTTCTTCTGCTTCCACAACTGCTTCCGCTCCCATCGTCCCCGGTCCTCCTCCCCCCGAGGACCCTCACTGTGGGAACGAGTCGGCTCCGGCGAGCTCGACGATCGTTGGTGGGTCCGTGGCCTCAGAGCTCTAAAGAAGGTCCGCGAGTGGTCCGAAATCGTTGCGGGTCCCAGGTGGAAGACCTTCATACGGCGGTTCAGTCGGACGCGCGGCGGCGCCGGAGGTCCACCCCAGAGGTACGGGAGGTTTCACTACGACCCCCTCGGGTACTCTCTCAACTTCGACGATGGGCCGAACAGTGCCGAATTGGAGGACGATGAAGACAAGCCCGACGGCTTCGGTAGGAACTTCTCCGCCCGGTATGCCGTCGTGCCCGGGCAGCCGAAGCACGTCCAGGCAGCGATGGACATATCCAGCAAAGGTAAGGAGGTCCTGCCCCTTTTCGAGTGATCGGAGAAATGTTCGTATCCCGAGGCAATGTTCTTGCTGCGCTCATCGTTATCTCATGTCTTGCTCCAAGCTTGCTAAATTGCGCCCCGGAGGGCTAGCGTGCGCTTGAGTCGGTGGTGTTTTCTTGGGTCACTTGTTGTCCCTTATATTCCAAGTTACCCATTTTCGTTTGTTTGTAATATAATTTTATACTTTATTTGGGTAGTATAGTGTGTGTATATATATATAGAAGGGTGCAATTCTAGGGTGGGGCCCAGTGGTGACCTGAAACATGTATTGCATAATACATGTATTGCCTAGTTGGGTTGGACCATTTAAAAAAATGAAATATTACAGTGATCCTGATAATACATTAAAATAATAAATAGGAAGGAAACAGAAAAAAAAATAATGGATGGCCCAGTGGATTCAATAACATCTTTTATGGCTCTTTATCTAGAGCTTTTTGAGGGCATTCATAATAATAAAATATTAATAAATATTATGTTTTTAAATTAATAAAAATATTTTTAAAAAATTTTATAATGTAACATGTATTAAATATTAGATGAAAATAAAATAATGTGGCAATAGAAGACGCGTCTCCTCTTTGACTGCACATAGTGAGTCAGTATTCCATCCTTATCTCTTTGTAGTTAGCTTGAATCAATCCACCTGTGACATTTGCACCTTCCACACCTTTTTTTTTTTGCACCAAGCACCTTTCAAACCTGAAAACCACCATTTTTTCACTTTTTTGTTATTTTTTGCACATGGCACTTTTTGGTTGAAAAACGATCATACAACTGGCAAATTTAGGCATGTATCCTGTCGAGATATTGGACTCGTGTTACAAATCTGCAGCTATTTATTGCAGCCCTATTATGTATATTTTGTTTATCATAAACTAGGGTGGCAATGTAGTCAATTCATA
This sequence comes from Trapa incisa, assembly GCA_030064435.1. Taxonomy (NCBI): domain Eukaryota; kingdom Viridiplantae; phylum Streptophyta; class Magnoliopsida; order Myrtales; family Lythraceae; genus Trapa; species Trapa incisa. Next base: position 25,192,864 of record CM057779.1, read on the forward strand.
AGAATACAAATTAATTTCATCTAAAAAGTGAGTTAAATATATATTTTATTATTTATTTAAAATATAAATATTATAATATAAAATATATTATTTTTTAAAAATCTTACCGTATTTGACTCCAGAATATATTATCTAGAACCAAACATTACAAATAAGTTTCATATTGGTCTCCCATGCTGTGCACCTTCTAAGGATTTGATTTTAGTATTGAGGTATGAATGAAAGGCGTGTTTGCTAAAACCCAGAGCCACCTCCACCGGGACTTTTCAAGGGCCTAAGTAAGGATAAGCCCACCCGAAGACTCAAAGTCCCTTACAACCAACCACATCCACCTCATGAAGACGAGAGTTTATGGCCGGTACAGAAGTGCTTCCTTGGAAGTACTAGATACCCTGAAAACAAAGTAGAGGATGCCTATGAATTCGAACCGGATAGACTTATCCATAAATAAAAAGGCACCTAATGTTTGTTTGGATTGAAAAGATTTGAGGTATTTGTAGGAGTAGGCTGTGAATTAAAGAGTTTGAATGTACTATAAATACATTTAAATTCATTGTTTAGATTAAGAGAAGTGTATATTAATGATAAATTAAAAAATATATATTTTTATTTTTAATTAAATTAAATAATGTATATATAATTAATAAAATATAATCTTAAATAAAAATATATAATTATATTACATGTATTAAAATTTATTATATTATCAGATTATTTAACATGATTAATAAATTAATAATAATTATATATAAAATATTATATAATAATATAAAATAAATTATATTATATGTACACGATATATAATACTTTTACTATATAATTCTCACATATAATTTTTTATAAAATATTATTAATATATATAATTATTATAAATAAATAATAACATAAATATATAAAAATATATTAGAATTATTTAGACAAAAAAGAGACAATTCAAACCAATCAAAACCCAAAAAAATAACAATCGCTTAAAACCTCAAAAAGCGAAATACTTAATTTTTAATATAAATAAAGAGATTACAAATGGTTTTTACACCATTTAAATTACTCAAAATTCCTCAACTTTATTTTTCATATTGTTGAATCGCTCTAACTCAAAAAATAGTGTAAGTGTGAGGACGGAAAGGATATGACCAAGAATAGGAGGGTGAAGGGTGAATGGTCTACACTTTTTTTAATCACACGGTCCGTGGACATCTTAGGTTAAATCAGAAATGCATCCCTAGCTTTGTTAAATAATTGTGTATCGACTTTTTTTCTTACACAATTACTTTTTTTTCAATTTATTAATATTTTATTAATTAAAAAAAATGACATTTGACCATTTTTTTATTCTACGCCAATACTTAAGGGCCAATTGGGCATGATAAAGATGTTAGAGGACCAAATTACAAATATTTGAAAAGTTTGATATTTTTATTCATTAATAATGAGTGAAGGATATCAAGTCAAGTGATAATGAATAAGGATATTCATACCGTGTAGGAACACGAGGTATCGAGAATGCCAACTAAGACAAAGCTCACAAGTAGACAAAAACCGGTTAAGAAGAAATCAATGCATTATCGGGTGAGTGTGATTTTTATATCATACCTAGTTGGGATGATAAGCACCTCAAAAATGAAAACCCACTACTATATGACATTTTAACCATCACACCTAGGAAGAGTGATGTGAAAATTACGCGAAAAAACTACTTAACGATTGTAAGTAGATCATACCATGTTGGTATGATGAACTTCCTGAATGTAAGTAGAAAACCTACTTATCGGTTATAAGCGGAGAAGTATTCACACCCGGTTGGTGTGATGGATAGATTGAAAGGTTATTTTGTTGGAAGTGCTCTCCCTTGACTGTGTGCCACCACTTAAACTTTTTGGGAAACCTTCTTGATAGGAGCTCGAATAGTTGAGATAGGCCGGAGGCCTCGGTTTTGGAACTTGGGGGCTAATATGCCCGATTTTGAAAATCTCGTATAATGGGCCTAAGTCCAGTTGGCATGAGCAGGAGCTCGTAAACAAACATGAGTTTAAGCCATGAAAACTTAAAATGAATGATTTGTTTGGCCATGGTACCAAGACAAGACCGACATACTCGATGGACTGGTGGCAGTGTGACATGACAGCTTGACGAACTAGTCGAGACAAACAGCTGTAGGTCAAGTTGAGGGTTAGGGCCGTTGGGCTAGTGGAACCACATATTAAATGGCTTATGTGAAAAAAAAATGTTATTTTGTGCATTCATTGAGGTACGAGACCTTCAAGATGCCCAAGAGGGGTAGTGATGCATCCTAGGGGCTACTAGACGACATGGTGGAGATAAGGGTAGATTGTCGTGCTAGCAGTCAGGAAAGCTCGATGTAGCTTCATGCGCATGAGATCGGGGTGGGTCGGGATGAGATCTCTGTCCTCATGTGGTCACAGAGTTTCCTTTACGGGATTGAGGGTTGGATATCGCGTACATCCACTCATTCTTAGGGTAGAAGTGGACGTGCTTTTATTTATGTGGCCGACAAAGTTGATCCGACGCTACAAGTGGGTGTAACCTTGAAAAAGACACCCAACCCAAGGGAAGAGGCCGTTCAAAGATTCTTAAAGGGTGAGAAAAGAGTACCCAAAGACGTGGTGGAAGACTACGGAAAACTGGTAGGAGCCCTATTGGAACTAGAAGGCATCACCTACCCTCCTCCAAGACAAGAAGAACCTATACCTCCTCCTAGGAGCCCAACCCCTCCTCCAGCCCCATAACAGCTGGAGAGGAATCCCACCAAGAAGGAGGCCTAGGATAATTACTTTGATGCGTATGCCCCCTGACCCAGTTTGGTTGGATCCCTGTGAACAACCCGCCGCTCACTTGGTTCAAGAGGGGTTCCCCCCTTCTTTAATTCAAGAGGAGCCAGGTGTAATCTCAACCTTGTTTTCTAGAATAACATATATCAAATAAAATGCAAGCTCAAAAAGGTTAAGCATACCTGACATAGGGTAAGGCTTGGTATTATCCCCAATCATTTCTCTATTTCTTGAAAATGGATATAAAAAGTGGGTAAGTTTCTACAACTTAGTGAATGGGTATTTTAAAAAAATAAACTTTCAATAAAAAGGTTTTTTAAATTGGAGTATGTCAGACTCCTTATTTTCTTTAAAATTCTTTCTTCTTGTTTTTCTCGGTTTTCAAAGCCATTTCTTCATCATCAATCACAAACAGTGTGTTTAGCAACCAGCACATGCCCTTTATAATAAAGGGATCTAATATTGGCTAGTTTGACCCCTTCTTATTTCCTTCTTTAGTTCCAGAGGTGTCATTTCTCAAGAACTTTCCTTTTTCTAAATTCACTCTTACTCACTCGTTATTACTTCACGATTCTTTATCCCGAGTTAATCCTCTTTATTCTAAGTATTAATTACTGGTTTGGGAAAGTTCTCCTATTACGGTTTTATTCTCTACTATGTCCCTCACCATTGAGACTATCATCTTTATAGTTATATATTCAACCTTCCTGTCATTTTTTTGAAGGTTTCATTCCTTCCTTCATACCCCTTCTTACAATAGAGCATTTGCCCTTTTTGATTCCTTCTCTAACTCAAATTTCAGTCTCTTCTCATATTATTACTCGAGGCATTTTCAATCATTGATCTTATTCTGGGTACTCCACACTATGTTTAGTAGTTCTCTCTTTCGGCTCTATTTATTTGAGCATTGATTACTATCAATTCTGATGTCATTGATCCTTCACTTAACGCCCTTGCTAGCTGAGGGGTTAACTTTCCAAAGTTTCTTAGATGTACTTTTCTCCATTCCTTCATTTATTGGGTAATCCACCCCCTCCTTACTCACACGACAACCTTTAATGTGTTTTCCTTCTTACACGTTACTTGGTCTTAATTTGCTCCTCGGGTCCTCCCGAGTACCTTTCCTTTGTACTTGATCTTTCCATTTCAACTAGCATATCTTGGACAAATTTATTTAATCTCCATTTTTGTCGATCCCTTTTCCTTCTAATTTGGTCTCTTCCATCCTTCCAAGGTTTCCTTCCTTGGCGGTTTAAGTTCTTTTCTCTTAGGTTCTCTTCCCGTCTTGCTATTTAGAATATTTAACTTAGAAGGTATTCCCTAATGCCATCCTTTTCTGCTTACATTACCCTTGAGAACTTATATGTACTTCATCTTCATTCTTCTTTCTTTCCTATATCCATCCATTTCTGTTAGATGGGATTCACATTAGCTTCATTTTAAGACCCACGATTGTCTTGTGAGAGGTTTACCTAATCTTCTCATGTCTTGAGTTTAATTGTTAACTCGGTCTTGGTCGTTGATCTCTTTAAAGAATTTTCCTCCATCTTAAATTTCCAATATTTGGTATTTCCATCTCTCCCTCTTTACTGGAGTTCAAATTATACTTCTCCCGAGGGTCAGTTCAATAATTACCTCGTTCTTATCATTCTCTTTGTCATATGATTTTGAGACTGTTGTCTCTTGAGTCGTATTGTTCTTAATATCCATCTCATTCCTTTTTTGGGGTGTAGTCCTCACTACTTTCCGGTCCATCTTAGGATGTTGTTTATTCTCCCGAATGATATGGTTGTTATGAGTTATTTTCTTCAATTTGGTGTGTCTAAAATCCCTATTTGGTTCCCTACTCTCTTGCAAGTAGATCATACTTGGCCATCCAGGTATTTACTTAGTCACCTATGTCCTTTAATGAGGTCCTAGTTCCTGCTCCAGTTTATGATATCTTATCTGTTAGTTAACTTAGCTTGGAACTTCCTCCTTTCCATGATTCCACTTCCTATCTCCATTCTTCTTCTAGGGACTCCCATCTCGGGATTTTCACATTCATTTTCCCTACTGCTCCTTGAAAGTTCTTTCTTTATTATTTTCTTATACTTCCTGACCTTTGTATGGAGATTCACTCTGGCTTCCTCCCCTATCTTCTATTCCTTTTTTGTTTCACATCCTTATCTCAAAACAAAGACCCTTATTACTATCGAGTTTCTAAGGATGTGTGTCTTAACTCTTTTCCAAGTATTGGTATTATTCCCGGAGTTTCTTTCTATCGTACTTCTTTCCCTTCTCTTTTTCCTTGTCCTGTCTTAATTGTCTTAACATTTTTAGTGCTCCCCCTAACCTTCTTTCTTTCTTTCCAATCAACTTCCATTCCTGTGGTTTTCTTTGGAATAATCTATTTGTTTTCTCTACTCTTATCCTTTGAATCCTTCCTTAACTCCTTAGACTAATCCCCTCCTCTTTAATGCTCACTTTCTTTTTGTTCTAACTTCTCCTTCCTTCCCTTCGTTAGGACTCATCTTCCTTGGGTGAACTCTAAGGGTTTCTTCCTTGCCAAATTTCATTGTACTTCTGGGGAAGATTTAAAGGTTAAGGTTAACTAGAAATAACTCGTTTTCCTTCCTTGGGTGATTTTATATCCTTTTATGTTGATATTTATTAGCATACACTTATTGTTTGAATTTATCAAGGAAACTCAGAAGTTTTATCAAGAAGAATTTAACTTCATTCATTCAAGGAATTTTCTTGCCATACTTGGCTTATTACAAAAATTTTATACCCCCTAATCCCTTGGGGTCATAGGTCGAGAGTTAGCATTTGAACAGTTGTGGGACTCTTGATCAGAAGGCTCTAAGGAACTAGTTGGGGTCCATTCGTATTCCCTTATGGGACAAATTTCATGTATGGCCTCCAATTCGTATCGCCTTAGTACCTCTACCTCACACTCATATGTTCACTTCATCCATTGGGAGGGATTAAAGTTGGACTGAGTAGGTGGGGGTACTTGGTGGACCTTCATGAAGGTGGCATATGTATCCCTGTAATTGTCCCATGCCTCCGAATTGGTTGGACTCCTCTCTGGTTGTTGTGGGGATGGAGGAGGGGTTGGGCTCCTAGGAGGAGGTACAGGTTACTCTTGTCTTGGAGGATGGTATGTGATTCCTTTTTGTTCCAATAAGGCTCCTCCTAGGAGGAGGTACAAGTTCCTTTTGGAGGGTATGGAAATCTTCTACCATGTCCTTGGGCACTCTTTTCTCACCTTTTAAGAATCTCTGAATGGCTGCCTCCCTTGGGGTAGGTATTCTTTTAGGGTTATGGGTGGAGGATTGGATTTCACAGCAAACTTCCTAAGGATTCTCCTTCATACATGATAGTTAAAGTTTGATTAATGTTAGAGCATAATATTGATAATGTTTAAAGGGAATTTAATTTTGATACCACTCAAGTTGTTATGCCCTGACCCGGTTTGGTTAGATCCCCATGAACAACTTGCCGCTCCCTTGGTTTGAGAGGGGTCTCTCCCTTCTTTAACTCAAGAGGAGCCAAACGTAATTTCAACCTTATTTCCTGGAATAACATATATCAATAAAAAAATACAACTTAAAATAATTAAGCATACCTAACAAAGGATAAGGCATGATATTATCCCTAGTCATTTCTTTATTTCTTGAAAAGGGATAATAGGGTGGGTGTGTTTCTACAACTTAATGAATGGGTAATTTAAAAAAAAATAAAGTTTCAGTAAAATAGTTTTTGAACTGGAGTGTGCCATACTTCTTATTTCCTTTAAGATATTTCATCCACAAAATCTTGGTTTTTAAAGTCATTTATCATCATTAACTACAAATGGTGTGTTTATCAACCAACATACGCCATTCATTATGAGGGGAACACACATTCGAAGGGCAGCACGTCTACTGCACCCATTTGTGGCATTAGAGCGACTTTATCGGCCACCTAGATAGAGGCTCGTCTACTTCTACCATGAGAATGAGTGGATGTACACGACATCTAACCCTCAATCCCGTAAGGAAAACTCCGTGTCTGTATGAGGACAAAGACCTCATCCCGACCCCACCTCGGTCTCATGCGCATGAAGCTACGTCGAGCTCCCCTAACTGCAGGCATGACAAGCTACCCTTATCTCCACCATGTCGTCTAGTAGCCCCTAGGACATATCACTACCACTCTTGGGCATCTTGATGGTCTTAAACCTCAGTGCATGCACAAAACAATAGTTTTCCTCATAAGCCATTTAATCTATGTTGCCACTAGTCCAACTTCTCCGACCCTCAACTTAACTTGCATCTAATTGTCTCATCTGGTTCGTTGACCTGTCATGCCACACTACCACCAGTACATCGAGTATGTCAGTCTTGTCTTGGTACCATGGTCAATCATATCATTCATTTAAAATTTTTATGGCATAAACTCATATTTGATTACGAGCTCTAGCTCGTGCCAACTGGCCTTGGGCCCACTGTACAAGATTTTCAAAATTGGTATCTTAGCCTCCAAGTTCCAAAATCGAGGCCTCCAACCTATCTGAACTATTTGAGCTCCCATCAAGAAGGTTTCCCAAAAAGTTTAAGCAGTGACACACAGTCAGGGGAGAGCACTTCCGACAAAAATAACCTTTCAGCCGTCCATCACACCAACCGAGTGTGAGGACATCTCTGCTCATAATCGATTAACGGGTTTTCTGCTTCCTTCCACGAAGTTCATAATACCAATCGGGTATTTTCTACTTACAATAGGTAAGCAGTTTTTCTACGTAATTTTCACATCACTCCATTCAGGTGTGATGTTTAAAATTCCACTTAGTAGTGGGTTTTCATTTCTGAGGTGCTTATCATCCCAACTGGTATGATATAAAAATCTCACTCACCCATGAATGTCGTGAATCATTCTTAATTGACTTTCGTCTCCTCATGAGCTTTGTCTTAGCTGGCGTTCCTACACGGTATGAACATTCTTGTTCATTATCTTTTATCTTAATAGCCTACATTCATTATAAATGAATAAAATACCCAACTTTTTAAATATTTACAATTAGATCGCTAAAATTCTTTTTCTTTAACTTTAGGTCCCTAATGCTGATTTTCCCTAATTTGAGTCCCAAAACATAAAAAATTTACTTTGAGACCTCAATTTATTCAAAATTTCATAAAGGGGTTCAAGTTTCCCAAATTCCCAATTTGCTCCCCAAATTTTGTAAAATTACCATTTTGCCCCTACTTTACAAAAATGGTAAATATCAACCCAAAAATTCTAAAAATTGACTGATTTTTCCTTCAACATCTTCATCATGCCCAATTGGCCCTCAATTTTAGGAAATTGCACTTTAGTCCCTCTATTTTTTGAAATCCTCAATTTTCCCCAATTTCAACCTTTTAAGTTGGCTGAATTTGATTTCATAAAATTGATCGATCAAATGAGTTTAATTGTTGAAATTGAAGTTAGATTTCAGTTCATACACCATCATATGATTCAATTGCACTTTGAATCGCACGATTTGACACCGAAATGAGCTCAAACAGAGCTTTGTCGAAAAACTGAATGTAGAGAGAGAAAGCTTTGAAAGCTTACCGTTGGGGGCGCGACGGTCTGAGCTTTCGATCTGGGCAAATAGCTCTAGTTCTAAGGTTTCTCCTGGAATCAAGAATTGCCTCAATTCATGTCGAATTGAGGGAGAATTTGGTCAGTAAAGATCTATCGGTTCTCTCTCTAGCACCGATCAAAATTCATAGAGGGGAGCCAAATTGGATTACCTTTCCATTCTAATTTGACCGTAGAAGGCTGAGGAGATGTTGGGAGAGCATGGTTTGACATGAGGAGGGCTCTAATTGGCTAATTTTAGCTCGATAGAAATAGGGGCAACTTTGGTCCGCCAGAGCTGCTTAATTGTTCGATCACGTTGGCGCTTCTCCAGTAACCCTCAAAGCAATTGGAGACTACCACCGTGTAGCTGACTTCTCCCCGAGTCTAAGGAAACCAACCACGCTTTCTTTGGCTTAGAAAAGACCCTATATTAGAGCTCTTGTTCGAGCTTCATCGGAAAACTGAGTAGATGAGAGAGAGTGAGGTTTTCAAGTGTGTGGAGGATAAATGGAGTGGGGCTTTTTTTATATGAAGCTTGGGGACTCTTCGATGTTCGTTTGGCACCTTAATGATAGTCATTGATGGCCTAAAACGTACTGAACGGAAACATTTCTTCTTCATCTATGCTGTTGAATAGTGTTGTCATCTGAAAGAAGAAAAGGACACAGTTCCGAATCAGACCGCACTGGTTCGAACCGGGTTCAACACTTTAAACTGACCGGTTTAGGCCTAATTCGACCGAGTTTTTCAAAATTAGAAATTTTAAATTTCATTCTCTATCAAATGGTGGTCTTAATTCTCCAATTTGTTTTGTCTAAGCTAACTAGAAAAATAAATTTAACATCCAGTTCAATAGTGGATCAAACCAGTCCAAACCTGTTCAATCTAGTTTGGATCTGGTTTGTCACGCCTTGACCTAGTTTGGTCGGATTCCCCTTTACAATCTGCCACTCTCTTGGTTCAAGAGGAGTTCCCCATTATTTAATTCAAGAGTAGCCAGGCGTAATCTCAAACTTGTTCCCTGGAATAACATATATCAAATAAAATACAAGCTTAATAAAGTTAAGAATACCTAACAAAGGGTAAGTCTTGGTATTATCACTAGACATTTCTCTATTTCCTGAAAAAGGATAAAAAGGGTGGGTGAGTTTCTACAACTTAGTGAATGGGTATTTAAAAAAATAAGCTTTCAATACAATGGTTTTTAAATTGGAGTGTGACAGACTCCTTATTTTCTTTAATATTCTTTCTTCCTTGTTTTTCTCTATTTTCAAAGCCATTTCTTCATTATCAACCACAAAAAGTGTGTTTAGCAACCAACACATGCCCATCATCATGAAGGAATCACACATTTGCAGAGCAGCATGTCTACTTCACCCACTTGTGGCGTTAGAGCGACTTTACCAGCCACCTAGATAGAAGCACATCCACTTCTACCCTAAGAATGAGTGGATGTACGCGGCATCCAACCCTCAATCCTATAAAGGAAACTCCATGTCCATATGAGGATAGAGACCTCATCCCGACCCCACCCTGGTCTCATGCGCATGAAGCTACGTCGAGCTTCCCTGACTGCTGGCACAACAATCTGCCCTTATTTCCACCATGTCATCCAGTAGCTCCTAGGACGCATCACTACCACTCTTGGGCATCTTGAAGGTATCATACCTCAGTGCATGCACAAAACAGTTTTTCGCATAAGCCATTTAATATGTGGTGCCATTTGCCCAACGACCCCAACCCTCAACTCGACCTGCAGCTATTTGTCTCGACTAGTTCGTCAACCTCTCATGTCACACTGCCGCCAATCCATCGAGTATGTAGGACCTGTCTTGGTACCATGACCAAACAAATCATTCATTTTATATTTTCATGGCTTAAACTCTTGTTTGTTTACGAGCTCCTGCTCGTGCCAACTGGCATTGGGCCCACTGTACGAGATTTTCAAAATCAGGCATATTAGCCTCCAAGTAGCAAAATTGAGGCCTCCGGCCTATATGAGCTATTCGAGCTCCTATAAAGGTCTCCCAAAAAGCTTAAGTAGTGGCACATAGTCAAGGGAGAGCACTTCTGATAAAATAATATTTTAATCTGTCCATCACACCAACTGGGTGTGAAGAAATCTTTGCTTATAACTGATAAGCGGGTTTTCTACTTCCCTTCAAGAAGTTCATCATACGAACCGGGTATGATCTACTTACAATCTGTAAGTAGTTTTTTCGTGTAATTTTCACATCACTCCTCCCAAGTGTGATGGTTAAAATGCCACTTATTAGTGGGTTTTCATTTCCGAGGTGCTTATTATCCCAACCAGGTATGATATAAAAATCCCAATCACCCGATAATGTAGTGATTTCTTCTTAACCAGTTTTCATCTCCTTGTGAGCTTTGTCTTAGCTGGCGTTCCCGATACCTCGTGTTCCTACATGGTATGAACATCCTTGTTCATTATCCTTTGACTTGATAGCCTTCACTCATTATGAACGAATAAAAATATCCAAATTTTCAAATATTTATAATTTGGTCTCTAAAGTTCTTTTACTTTTGGCCCCAAATGCCGATTTTTCCCCAAATTGAGTCCCAAAACTTTTAAAATTCACTGTGGGACCTCAATTTATGCAAAATCGCATAAAAGGGGTTCAATTTTTCTAAATTCCCAATTTGGTCCCCAACTTTTCCAAAATTACCATTTTGCCCCTACTTTACAAAAATGGTAAATTTCACACAAAAATTCCAAAAATTGACTAATTGGTCCTCCAACATCTTTATCATGCCCAATTGGCCCTCAATTTTATGAAATTGCATTTTAGTCCCTCGAATTTTTGAAATCCCTAATTTCCCCCCAATTTTAATCTTCTAACTCAACTAAATTTGATTTTCTCAAGTTGACTGATCAAATGAGTTTAATTGATGAAATTGAAGTTAGATTATAGTTCCTACACCTTAATACGATTCAATTACACTTCAAATCGCATGATTTGATGTTGGAATAAGCTCAAATGAAGTTTTGCCAAAAAACTAAAAGTAGAGAGAGAAAGCTTAGAAAGCTTATTGTCGGAGGTGCGGCGGTTCGAGATTTCGATCTAGGCAAATAACTCTCGTCCTAAGGTTTCTCCTATGATCAAGAATTGTATCAATTGATGCCTAATTGAGGGAGAATTTAGTCAGTGAAAATCTATCGATTCTCTCTCTAGCACCGATCGGAATTTACAGAAGGGGGCCAAATTGGCTTACCTTTTCATTCTAATTTAGTTGTAGGAGGACTGTGGAGGTGTTGGGAGAGCTTGGTTTGGTTCGAGGGCTCGAATTGGTCATTTTTAGCTCGACCAAAATAGGCCAGCTTCGGTCCGCTGGAGCTGCTTCATTGTTCTATCACGTCAACGTTTCTCGGGCGACCCTCAGAGCAAATGGAGACTACAAAAGTGTAGCTAACTTCTCCTTGAATCTAATGAACCTGACCATGCTTTCTTTGGCTCAGAAAAATTTCCAAGTCGGAGCTCTGGTTTGAGCTTCACTAAAAAATGGATTAATAGGGAGAGAGTGGAGTTTCAAGTGTGAGAATGATGAATGAGTAGGGGCTCTTTATATAGGAAGCTTAGGGACTTCTTGGTTGTTCGATTGGCGACTTAATGGTGGTCATTCATTTCCAGAAACTCCTTGGCCGGAGACTTTTCATCTTTGCCGACGCTGCTTGATTTTTCGGTGAGTGAACAGTGTTGTCATCTGATGGAAGATGACGACATTGTTCCGAACCGGAATGGACTAGTCCGAATCAGGTTCAAAGCTTAAACTGACTAGTTCATGCCCGATTCGATTGAGTTTTTCGAAATTAAAATTTTCTAAATTCATTCTCTATCCAATGGTGGCCTCAATTCTCCAATTTGAATTTTTTAAGCCACCTAGAAAAAATGAATTTAGCATCCGGTTCAATTGTGGTTCAAACCGGTACAAACCAGTTCAATCTAGTTCGGATCCGGTTCACCCGAACCGGTTTAGTTTTCATCTCCAATTCATCCTAAAGTCATTTTTCATGACTTTTGTGTCACTTTAGGTCACTCGAGATCCATAAATTTCCTGGTTTGCCCTTTCTCTATTGGTTCCAGTTCATAAACCCACTCGGTTCAATCGGGCTTGAATCCGGTTCACCTGAACCAATATGGTTTTCTCTCCCAAATTATCCTAAGGACCTTTTCCAAGGTTTTTATGAACCCTTTGGGTCACTTGGGAGTTGTAAATTTCCCAAATTATCTGTTCTCTCATGATTGGGTTTGTGAACCGGTTCGGTTTTCTCACTCAGTTTGACCGGTTCTTTTCTCAATTTTCTTAACTCCAAAAGTGCGGGGTTTACAACTCTCCCCTCCTTTTAGGAGATTTTTCCCCAAACTTATTTCACACTTTTTGTACCGGAATAAACTTATCTTGATATCAACTGGTAGTTCTCGACATATAATCCCTTCAATTATTTACATCTCTCCCTTATATAACATACACTTGAGATCTCCTTTTCTTTTCCATCATTTTCTCATTCCATGGAGTTTATTTTAGCTAAGCATATCTCGCTGGAAGTTTTAAGGTAATATCCTTAGATTCACTTCCTTTTTTCCTTAAAACACTATTTCTCTATTCCAAGATTATTTACTTAAGATTTCAGGATTGGGAGTTCCGAAATACTCAATCCTTCCTACTTTCGATTATTCTCTTTATTGCTGATCTCTCCAACTCAGCGTCCATTCAAATACCACATACCTACTTCCATAGGTGTTGATGTTGCCACCCTTTTTCCTCTTACATTGATACTTCCCTCATTCGTTGGTTATTACAACTTCATTCCACATTTAATGTCTGACCTTGTCACGCTCAAATCATAGACTCTTCTTTTTCAAACTCCTTTATTAGGTCATTTAACTTTCAAATCTTTGAGTTTCTCGATAACTTTCTAACATGCTGAAACACGTCCTTTCTTATGTCATTCCTCATTCCCGCTAGTGTCCCTTCTTTTAAGGTTTCTTCTCTTTCTAAATCCATTCTTACTCACTCGTGATCATTTCACGATTCTTCTTTTTGACTTAGTTCCCTCTTACCCGTACGTCATCTTTTGACGTTGCCTTCCTACTTACCCATTACTTTGGTTTAACTTATCCCTTGGACCTTCATGGTTACTTTTCCCTTGCACTTGATCATTTCATCTTCAGCAGCTTGTCCTTGAGGAGCTTATCTTCTTCTCAATTTTTTTTTGGTTCCATTTCCTCTTAATTGGTACGCATGTGTCCTTCCAATGTTCCCTTCCTTGGTAAATTTTACACTTCTTTTCTCCCGAAATTTCCTTCTAGTTTTACCATTGCGAATATTCAACCTTGAACATCCTTCCTTTACGCTATCTTCTCCTACTTACCTTTACTCTTGAGATCCTACGAGTACTTTTCATCTATCGCACCTCATTCTCACTTGCTCCCAATACTTGTTTATTCCTTTGAGATGAATTTCACATCCTTCTTTGTGTCAAAATCTCTCGTATCTTTGTGTCATTGGTATTCCTCCCTTTGCCTCATTTATGGTGTAGTCCTTACTAATCCCTAGTTCTTATTAGAGCTTAGTTTATTCTTCCAGGTGATTTGGTTAATAGGAGTTATTTCCTTCAATTGGATCTGTCTAAAATTCCCATTTGGTTCCATGCTCTCTTGCAATCATATCATGCTTGGCCTTCCAAGTATTTACTTGGTCACCTATGTCCTTTAATTAGGTCCTGGCTTCTGCCCTAGTTTATGATACCTCATTTGTTGATTGAACTTTTTATACGATTACACTTCCTATCTTCATTCTTCTTTTAGTGACTTCCATATTGGGATTTTCATGCTCATTTTCCTTACTGCTCCTTGAAAGTTCTCTCTTCATTCTTTCTTATGCTTCTTAACCTTTGCATGGTGATTCACTCTAGCTTTCTCCCCTATCTTCTATTCCTTTTTGTTCCCATCCTTATCCCCAAACAAGTCATTTATTACTATCGGGTCCCTAAGGGTGTGTATCCTAGCACTTTCCAAGTGTTGGTATTATTCTTAGAGTTTTCTTTCTATCGTACTTCTTTTCTCTTCTCTTTTCCTTGTCCTTGTCTTAACATCTTCTATACTTTCCTTAACTTTCTTCCTTTCTTTCCGATTGACTTCTATTCCTTTAGTTTTCTTTGGAATAGTCTATTTATTTTCTTTACCCTTATTCTTTGAACCCTTCCTTAACTACCTCCATTTACTTGACCCGGCTTCAATCCCTCCCAATGGATGAAGCGGACCTATGATTGTGAGGTCGAGGTACTAAGGCAATACGGACTAGAGGCCATACATGAGATTCACCCTATAAGGGAATATGAGTGGACACCAACTAGTTCCTCAAAGCCTTTTGATCAAGAATCCCACAACCGCTCTAGGGCTAACTCTCGGCCTATGATCCCAAGGGATTAGGGGGTAAAAAATTCTGTAATAAGCCAAGTATGGCAAGAAAATTTATTGAATGAATGAAGTGAAATTTTTCTTGATAAAATATCTGAGTTCCTTGATAAATTAAAACAATAAGTGTATGCTAATCAACATAAAAGGATAGAGAATCACCCAAGAAGGAAAACGAGTTATTTCTAGTTAATCTTAACCTTTAATTTTTCCGCAAAGTACAATGAAATTTGGTAAGGAAGAAACTCTTAGAGGAAGACGAATTCTAATTAAAGGAAAGAAGAAGAAAATTAGAACAAAAAGGGAGTAAGCATCTAAGAGTCGAGGCTTATGCAATGAGTAGTTGATGCTCGAGAGGACCCCGAGCTAAGGGTTTTAACAACAAAAGAAGTGACTACACATTGGAATGAGTTGGTATCTTAGAACTCTAAATCCTGAAATTTTAAGTAAAAAACCTCAAGATGAGGAAATATCTTTTAGGAATGAAGGATGTGAATGTAAAGATATGGCCTGAAACCTTCCAATGAGATAGGTTTTACTAAGTAAAGACCAGGGAATAGGAAAGTAATGGGAAGGAAAAGAAAAATCTCAAGTATATGTTATATAAGGGATGGATAAGAATAATCGAGAAGGTAGAATGTCTATGAACAAACCAATTTGACATCAAGGGAAGTCCCATAAGGTATGAAAAATGTTGAGTAAGTTTTGAGGACAAAACTTCTAAAAGGAGGGGAGAGTTGTAAACCCCGCCCTTTGGAGTTAAGGAAAAATCGAATAAAGAATCGGTCAACCCGAGTGAGGAAACTGACCGGTTCATAAACCCTGATCACCATAGAATGGGCAAATTGGGGAATTTACAACTCCCAAGAGACCCAAAGAGTCATAAAAACCTTGGAAAAGGGACCTTAGGACAATTTGGGTGAGAAAACCAGACCGGTTCAGGTGAACCGGATCCGAACTAAATTGAACCGGTTTGGACCTGTTTGAACCACTATTGAACCGAATGCTAAATTCATTTTTCTAGCTGGCTTAGAAAATTCAAATTGGAGAATTGAGTCCACCATTAGATAGAAAATAAATTTAGAAATTTTTAATTTTGAAAAACTCGATCGAATCGGGCCTAAACCGGTCGGTTTAAAGCGTTGAACCCGGTTCAGATCGGTCTGGAACAATGTCACCTTCTTCCTTCAAATGATAGCACTGTTCACTCGTCTAAAAATTCAACAGTGCCGGTGAAGAAGAAATGTTTCCGTTCATATGTTTTAGGCCATCAATGACTATTATTAAGGTGCCAAACGGACGGCCAGAGAGTCTCCAAGCTCCCTATATAAAGAGTCTCTCTCCATTCGTCCTCCACACACCTAAAAACCTCACTCTCTCTCAACTACTTAGTTTTCCAATGAAGTTCGAACCAGAGCTCTAATATAGGGTCTTTTTTTAGCCCAAGAAGGCGTGGTCGAGTTCTTTAGACTTGGGGAGAAGTCAGCTGCACAATGGTAGTCTCCAATTGCTCCGAGGGTCGCTAGAGAAGCACTGGCAAGATCAAACAGTGAAGTAGCTCTGGCGGACCGAAGTTGCCCGAATTCTATCGAGTTAAAATCAGCCAATTCAAGCCCTCCTTAGGCCAAACCAAGCTCTCCCAACACCTCCTCAGCCCTCATACGATCAAATTAGTGCGGAAAGGTAAGCCAATTTGGCTCTCCTCTCTAAATTTCAATCGGTGCTAGAGAGAGAACCGACAAATGTTTACTAACCAAATAAAATTTGACATGAATTGAGGTGATTCCTAATTCTAGGAGAAACCTTAGGACGAGAGCTATCTGTCCAGATCAAAAGCTCGGACCTTCGTGCCCCTAACGATAAGCTTTCGAAGCTTTCTTTCTCTACGTTTAATTTTTCAGCGAAGCTCTATTTGAGCTCGTTTCGGCATCAAATCATGTGATTCAAAGTGTAATTGAATTGTATGAAGGTGTAGGTACTTAAATCTAACTTCAATTTCAACAATTAAACTCATTTGATTGGTCAATTTTGATAAAATCAAATTTGGCCAAGTTGAAAGGTTGAAATTGGGGAAACTTTGGGGATTTCAAAATTTTGAGGGACTAAAGTGCAATTTCCTAAAATTGAGGGCCAATTGGGCATGATAAAGATGTTGGAGGACCAATTAGTTAATTTTTGGAATTTTTGGGGTAAAATTTACCATTTTTATAAAGTAGGGATAAAATGGTAATTTTGGAAAAATTGAGGACCAAATTGGGAATTTGGGAAACTTGAACCCCTTTATGAAATTTTGAATAAATTGAGGTTTCAAAGTAAATTTTTGAAGTTTTGAGACTCAATTTAGGGAAAATCGGCATTTGGGAACTAAAGTTAAAGAAAAAAACTTTAGGGACCAAATTGTAAATATTTGAAAAGTTAGGTATTTTATTCATTTATTATGAATGAAGGCTATCAAGCCAAAATATAATGAATAAGGATGTTCATATCATGTAGGAACACGAAGTATCGGGTACTCCAGCTAAGACAAAGCTCGTGAGGAGACGAAAGCCGATTAAGAAGGATTCACGACATTCACGGGTGAGTGAGATTCTTATTTCATACCTGGTTGGGATGATAAGCACATCGGAAATGAAAACCCACTACTAAGTGGAGTTTTATACATCACACGTGAATGGAGTGATGTGGAAATTACGTGGAAAAACTACTTACCGGTTGTAAGTAGATCATACCCGGTTGGTATAATGAACTTCCTAGAAGGAAATTGAAAACTTGTTCATCGATTATGAGCGAAGATGTCCTCACACCCGGTTGGTGTGATGGACGACTGAAAAGTTATTTTTATCAGAAGTGCTATCTCGTGACTATGTGCCACTACTTAGACTTTTTGGGAGACCTTCTTGACAGGAGCTCGAATAGCTCAGATAGGTCAAGGCCTCGATTTTGGAACATGGGGGCTAATATGTCAATTTTGAAAATCTCGTATAGTGGGCCCAAGGCCAGTTGGCACGAGCAGGGGCTCATAAACAAACATGAGTTTAAGTCATAAAAATTTTAAATGAATGATATGTTTGGCCATGGTACCAAGATAGGACCAACATACTCGATGGACTGGCGGCAGTGCGACATAACAAGTCGATGGACCAAACGAGGCAAAAGCTGCAAGTTGAGTTGAAGGTCGGGGCCGTTTGACCAGTGGCACCAAAGATTAAATGGCTTATGAGGAAAACTATTATTTTGTGCATGCACTGAGGTTCGAGACCATCAAGATGCCTAAGAGGGGTAGTGATGCGTCCTAGGGGCTACTAGATGACATGATGGAGATAAGGGTAGTTTGTCGTGCCAACCGTCAAGGAAGCTCGACATAGCTTCATGCGCATGAGATCGGGGTGGGGTCGAGATGAGGTCTTTGTTCTCATACGGACACGGAGTTTTCCTTATAGGATTGAGGGTCAGATATTGCGTACATCCACTCATTCTTAGGGTAGAAGTGGACGAGAGTCCATCTAAATGGTCGGTAAAGTCGCTCTGACACCACAAGTGGGTGTAGTGGACGTGCTGCCCTATAAATGTGTGTTCCCTTCATGATGAAGGACGTGTGTTGGTTAATAAACACACAATTTGTGGTTAATGATGAGAAATAGCTTTAAAAACTAAGATTTTGATAATTAAATATCTTAAAGGAAATAAGAAGTATGACACACTCCAATATAAAATCTATTTTAGTGAAACTTTATTTTTTTTTTAAATTATCCATTCATTGAGTTGTAGAAACCCACCCACCCTTTTATCACTTTTCAAGAAATATAAAAATGACTATGGATAACATGAGGCCTTATCCTTTATCAGTTATGCTTAATTATTTTAAGTTTCATTTTATTAATATATGTTATTCCAAGTAACAAGGTTAAAATTATGCATGGCTACTCTTATGTTAAAGAAGGGGGAAACCCCTCTAAAACCAAGAGAGCGGCGGGTTGTTCACGGGGATCCGACCAAACTGGGTCGGTGTGTGACAAAACTGAATCGGCATGAACCATAGTGAACCAGTTCACAAATTCATTTTTTTAGGTGGCTTTAAAATGTCAAATTTGAAAATTGAGATCTCCATTATATAGAAAATGAATTTAGATAAATTTAGAAATTTTTAAATTTGAGAAAATCGGTTGAACCAGGTTTGAACCAACCGATTTTCGAATTTCGGACCGCGAAACTAGTCGCACCAGACCGGTCAACAATCCAACCAAACTAGTTAACGGTTAATGAACCATCAACGGTCAATGGTCAATGGTCAATGACCAGCTGGTGCCACGTTAGCTGCCACGTAGACACGGTCAGCCAATGGGAGGCTACCATGTGTCCGGTTAATGGACAGTTGGCGCCCGTCAGCATGCCACGTAGACACGGTCAGCCAATGAGAGGCTGCCACGTGTCTGATCAATGGGTCAACAGTTGACGACCGAGCTGGCGTTCCACGTCAAAAAAACTGACCAAATATAGCGCACTATGTGGCATGACTGCCACGTCATCATCTTTAACCTTGAGATACTGGCAGAGAAGAGAGAGAGAGAGGGAGTCGCCAAAAAAGCTGGAGTCTTTAGCGACTTGAAAAATGCTCCAATCAGGTCTCCGGCGGCCGAGTCTTACGTTGGTCGGTAGCCTAAACAATTGTTGACCTTCCTATATAACGAGCACCCCTCATTCATTCTCAGAATCCCACAATCGAGTGAAGAAGAAGAGTGAGTTTTCTGGGGAGCTACAAACTAGAGATCCGATGATGGGCGAAACTTTCACCAAAGGAGCTCCGATGAGTGGCATTAGAACCGGAGAAGAGTTCCCTAGCTCCAAGCCCTCTTAGAACAGCTAGAGAGTTCTCAAGGAGGTGCGAAGAGAATCGCACAGTAAAGCTGCTTTGGAGCTCGAAGTAGCGAGCTCCTGCCCGACGCCACCTCCCCCCTTTCGGCCCTCTCACCACCCACATTGGCCACCATTGATTGCCTAAGACCCTCCACAACACCCCTACAGGCCTCGGTAAGCTCAATTTCGCATCCCCCAGTTTGAATTCTCAAATTTCTGACTTGCATCGACTGAAACTTCTCTCTTCAAATTCTCGCGGGGCAGCAGTAAATTGCAACAGAACTCGATCTTGTTAGATCCCCCTTGACCAACTCTATCTACCCCCACCTCAAGCTCTGGTCACCGCCTCTCCATCGGTAAGAAATGCATGCTTTCTCTCTCTATTGTAACTTTTCTAGTGAAGCTCCAACAGGGCATAAAACTCAACAAAATTTAGAAATTCGAAGTGAAGGATGATCAAGGGGAGCTATAGGAGGCGATTAGGAGCAAGAATCGAAGAAAACAAGGATTTACATACCGCTAATTGGGCGAGGTAAGATTCAAAGTGTCATATGTTCGAATTAGGGAAGAAGATGAAGGGTGATTTGGGATTTTGGGGGACTTTTGTGCAATTTTCAAAAATTGGAGGGTTGAATGGCAATTTCATGAAATTGAGGGTGTTTTCATAAAATTCACCCCAATTGAGGTCAATTGGGAAAATTGGAAAATTTGAAAAGTTGGGGGACCAAACTACAATTTTTGAAAAATTAAGGAATAAAAGGCAAATTTAGTAAATTAAGGGCCAATTAGTGAAATTGGAAGAGACATGTACCCAAAAGGCATAATTGGGAACATAGGGGACCCAATAGAGATTAGAGAGAAATTAGGGACCTAGGTGCAATTTAAACAAAGTACGAGGCCTAGATGTAGATATGAGAAAGCATATGATCCATTCATCCCCACCTCCTAATACGAACACTCACACCCTGTAGGAACGGATTACTTGAACACCGACCCTAGGAGCGCACCGAGGAGAAAAAAATTCTACCGGCACGACCTTGCCGAGATCACATGGTGAGTGGGAACAACTATGACGTCCATTCTGGTTGGAATGATGGTTTAAACTTTGAAAATATTTTTCTCAAAATTAGCATCCCCTGATTGGTTGACTCTGCTTAAAATATTTGAGAGCTAATTCCAGGCTTAAGCTCGAGATGCCAGTGGGCCCAATACCAGTGAATACGGGCATGAACCCATCCAAAATAGACATGTGATATATGAGGTTAAAAGAATTGACTAATGGTAACTTGCGTGATACTCATCGAGCCAAGTTGAGTTGTCAAGCTTGTTGGGCCGAACCGCTGCTCTAGCAAAACTCGATCATCAAACCTATTGGGCCAATATGCGTGGTGGGGCCGAAGCCAAGCTGACAGACCATTGTGCGAGAGGGCCAAAGATAATGACTATAATTCAAAAAGCTTGTTGATTGTGCATGCACCATAATATTCAGGCCATCAAGACACCTGGCATGAGGTAGTGATGGAACCTAAGGACTGTTAGACAATCCAGGGAGTATAAGGGCAGTGTTGTCGTTCAATAGGTGACAAAGTCGAGTAGCTTCCTGCGCACAGAGACTGAGGCAATAGGGGGAATGGGGTCTCATCCTATTGAGCAGACATGGTGGATAAACTTATGTTTGGGATCGGAATATTGATGTCCACACAAACTTTGGGTAGAGGTAGCATCCCTCTATCAGGGTGGACGGTAAAGGCGCTCAGGTCCACAAGTGGCACGGTCGATAACCATTCTACGAATGTGTGATCCCTCCTATGATAGGAGGGTGATTGTTGATCATGTGACTGTGTGAAATAACAAAAAAGGATTAAATTAAATAAAGAGAAGATGAATTCAAGTATAGTAGTTTCCGCCACTAAGTGTTGTACTCACCCCCCCTCCCTCAACCCTTTATAAGACATCACCCTGACAGGAAATTCCATATGCACTCAGGCCCTCAAGGTACGCTCCCTACCCCCTCATTAAAGTAAGGGTTCGAACATGAACACACCTTCACCTCCCTTGCCTCATTCGGGTAGACACACCTAAACGATGCAGGGAAGGCTGGCGGGTTGGTCACAGACTCCAACCAAACTGGTTCGTAGCGTGACATTAGCAATCGGAGCTCTTATTTTTTCTGAGTTGCTCTCTTCTTAGGGATCATTCATGGATCAAATTGAGCTTCAATCGGTGTCCCGAGCAGAGTGGATTTTCACTTTTAATTTTCAGGAAAAATTGATTATGAATAGAAAAATCCGGCGAAGGGCAGCGGAGGGGACTTACCAATTCAGCTCAATGGAGGTCAGAGCACCTCTAGTGGTGGTCTAGGGAGCTTGATTTGGCTAGAATTGGTTTGGGGATGGCTCGAATTGAGCTCAAGCGGCTCGGGTTGTCGACCGCCGTAGAGTGACGATACTATGAAAGCTTGTCGACACTTCTCCGATGATCCTCGAGCTGAATGAAGGCTATGGTTGTGTAGCTGACTTCTTCGGGATTCTAAAGAAGCCAAATATGCCTTCTGAGGTGGAGAAAAGTGCCCAAATTGAAGCTTTAGTTCAAGTTTCACCCGAAAACTAAGCACTTCTTTTTCTCGAGACATTTGAGGGATGAGGAAGACAAATGGGGATGAGCTCTTTATATAGGGAGCTCGAGGACTCACAGACTTATCCGTTCCCCAATCACTTGGCCTTAATTGCTCCATTTATGGCCGTAATTGGAGACATTTATTGGTTACCGAATTTCCAGCGGCCAGTCTATCCTCTCTCTCTCTCTCTCCTCTTAGTTGCGAGGTTGAAGATGACACTGTTCCGCATGTGCAGCTAAGCATGTGAAAAAGTGCCTCGTGGCGCCTCTTGATTGGTTATCTTTGCTGATGTGGCTTCTGACTTAGTAGCCTAGTTAGTTGTTGACCCATTGACCGGACATGTGACATCCTCCCATTAGTTGTTAGTGTCAACATAGCTGCTGACCGGGTTTCCGCTAACAGTTGACCAGGACATGTATCGCTCTCCTATTGGTTGGTCATTGCTGAGGTAGATATTCTTCCTCCTACCGTTGATCAAGGACATGTGTCACCTCCTGATTGGTCGCGTCTATTGATTGGGTGCTGACCTGACAACGGTTCGTTAATCGGCTGGACCGTTGACTAGTCCGGTCCGACTAGGTTTGGTGACCCGAAATCATAAATTAGTCGGTTCATGTCCGATTCGACTGGTTTTCTGAAAATTCAAAATTTCAAAATTAATCTAAATTCATTTTCTATCTATTAGTGGCTTCAATTTTTCAAATTTATATTTTTATACCACCTAGAAAAATAAATCATTGAACTAGTTATTCACGGTTCAATCCGATTTTCACATTTAATCCACTTCATGGTTATTATCAATGATTTTTTTGATTTATTGGCTACTTGGAAATTTTCAAATGAAATAATAACCTTGCTCCCTCTAAATAAAATAAAGCAATTCCTTCTCGAGATTACCCCGACCACCTCGACGACCAACCATGACCCAGAATAATTCCAAGGGATCCTCTTAATACCTATAGTCAAGCCCACTAGTTTTTCGAGCTGAAGGTAACCCTCGTAATCGTGAAAATTCTAGGAAGCTCTAGTAACACCCCTATCTTGAATGTTTGTTGTAAATCATGTATTTTACACACCTTAGATCGCCATTTAGAGTGATTCAAGAGGTCCCAAATGCACAAGTGAGTTACTGCTCATACCCCATCCATGCTGGTGATCGACTTACTGTCTCCGGTGAGTTCCTGCCATTTATCTAGCATGTATCTATTTTCTGGTGAAAGGTCAAACAAGGTTGAAACAAAGTTTATTAAGGATATTTACAAAGTTGGTCAGAACGTGACCATGGGGACTTGGGGAATGTGATGAGGATCATATTAAGGATATTTACAAAGTTTATTGAATTGTTTTAAGATGAGAAAATTGAGGGATTAAAATGTAATTTTTAAAAAGTGTATGGGTCAAAAATGCAATTTCTACAAAATTGGGATACAAATGAGACTCAGTAGAAGTGTAGGGACCTAAAAAGAAGTTTGAGGAACTTGGGGACCCTAAGTGGTGGCTTGGAAGAGGCTATGGGCCTAAATGAAGTTTTTGGAAACAATTAGGGGCAAAATGGTAAATAATGTAAAGTTTGGGTCTAAAAGGGAATTTCTAAGAGTCTGAGGACCCAAGTGAGACCAAAGAAAGGTTGATGACATGAGATGAAGATATGGAAGAGGTTAGGGTTTCAAAAAGGATTAGTTAAAAAAATTAGGGCAATATTGTGCAAAAAAAAAAGAAAGAATTGGGGTAATATTGTAATTTTAGTAAGTGTAAGCACTAAAATGATGAATGCACAAATACCGAGAGCTCGACTCTACGTGAGTCGGCTTCCCTTTTCAAGTAACTACCTCAATAGCCCCGGGCTTAGGTTTTACCGTATAACCCGACCCGGTCACTATCATAGCAAAGCAAAATACATATATCAAGAGTTCAACCCTCCGTGGTCCTCTCCCAAAATTCACGCAGGGCTCAAAGCCAAAGACA
The DNA here is from genome assembly GCA_030064435.1 of Trapa incisa. Taxonomy (NCBI): domain Eukaryota; kingdom Viridiplantae; phylum Streptophyta; class Magnoliopsida; order Myrtales; family Lythraceae; genus Trapa; species Trapa incisa. The sequence goes on from CM057779.1 coordinate 25,217,121, forward strand.
CGTTTTTCCTCAGTTTCTAAAAAACTTGCATTCATTTAACATTTCGGTTCTCATGATCGGTTCTTTCTTGAACTTTGAAAGTGATCTTTGATTTAGTGGGCATGTTTTTACTGATTCACACTTCTTATATAAGTTCTCAAAGAGCAGTTTTGCTACTTGGCACACAAGTCATATAAACTCAAATAATTGGGCTCGGTCATTTCAAGAGTATAAGACGTTAATGATAGAATAAAGCCCACTTACCTAGTTTACAAAACTTGTTCATTTTGTGAGGCGCATAGAATCTGCTTTGATTCCAATTTGATGCTCCTTGAGTTCTCTACAAGGTATAATAACACTAGGGTTAGTCTTTCTACTAATCCCTTATACTATTTTCGATAGTACTCTTCCTACAGTTCTTATACTTTTTAAGTTTCCTCTTTACGTACCGAAAAATTTTCTTAAGTCTTCCATTCATTCCCTAAAGTTTATTTGTGTCTCATTTAGGTCCAAATAGAAGTTGGAAATGATCCCAATCCTTATTTCTGCCAAATGACCATAAATTTTGCTAAAATTACAATTTTACCCCTCAACTTGACAAATTAGGTTTTGGGATCCATTTTACCCCAAAATTTCTCAATGGGTTCCTAAACTTATTAAGACTCTCAATTGGTTCCTTACAACTACTTTAAACACATTTAGGCCCAAAAAGGTATAATTATATTTTGGTCCATAAAATAGGCAAAAATACAATTTTTCCTTCAATTGAAAAAAAACCTATTTTTTTCATATTTACTTTGGAAAAATTATTGATTTACACTCAATAGTTAAAAATAAACTATTTGACATAACTTTAGGTATAAATAACTATTTTACCACTACTCTACATAATATTTGGGATTTTGCCCCCGAACTATTGAAAATTACTTTAGAAATACTCGTATATCTCAAAATCACTTTTAAGTCCATTAAGCTACTTTTAAGGATATTTTCCATATTTTTTCCGTATTTGTAATTTGATTCTCAAACTTTCATAATTATATTTTAGTTACTAAACTTTATAAATTGATTCTAATGAATGTCTAAATTAACAATTTACCCCTAAATGATCTCATACTACCCCTAAGGGCTTATGGAAGGAGTGAGGGCCTTACCCCGGCCAACCACGACTGAATTTGGTCATTTTTCATAACTGGTTGAAATTGAGCAACTGAGAAGGTTGTTAAAAATTCTCATCGAATGTGGTTGAGCTTAGGCTTTTTTGTAACCAAGGTCTAGACGAAGTTTTGTGTGGTGGTGGTTGGCCAGTAGGTCACTGGAGTTGAAAAAATTTGGTCGTTAATTAGCTACAATTGGGCTCAACCAGACATATCCACTAGTAGCAATTAACACCCACTAGACGATTTTGTACTTGTCGGAGGTCGGCCCTGGCCATGGAAGGGTAAAGTGGAGGCAGACCACCACTTTAGCACTAGTGGCTATCGAAATGATGGTTGGAATTTGGCCCCGAAAGTCCATCGACGTTTGCCGAACTTTTTGTCCTCAATTACAGTTAATAAAAATGGTTATAGTGTGGTATTTTTCAGCCACTAACAAGTTAGGACCCGATCATTAAACTTAATAGTAGTCAACTATTGGTATTTTGATATTAATATCACCCCATTTGAGAAATTCTCATTTTAGGTGGGGAGCTACTAATGTAATATGTAGGTTTAGAGGGATGTACAACATCATTTTCTTTGGTGATGTAAAATCCTCATTATATGCATACCTGCAAAATATTAGAAATAACAATATATGTTAACTCTTTAATATCTTTCTCTTCATCATTCTTATTTCACACTTTAATGATTATTTTTATATATTTAAAATACTTCATTTTTCTACTCATATATATTTTTATTTTAATTTAACTTAATAACAAATTATTTTTTATTAAATAGATCAATTACATAAACAATAAAAGCTAACGACAATTTAAACGCACCTTTCTTTGTTTCATGCTACACTTCCTAAATCTTCGGACCCCTCTTAATTTTGGCCATTATTCACATGTAATTAAATGGCTTGCCATAATGGCTCGCCGCAGCTAAATAATGTCGTAAACTATCCGTCCTTGGAGACTTTCGAAATTTTCCCTAGTGCAAGCAATGGTTGTGCGTCGCCATGCGCTGCGTTTCGGGTATTCAAACAGGTTAATGTGTGTTGCCCCATGTGCTGGCGAGCGTCCCCCCACCAGCTTATTTGTGCCACCCAACATGCTTACTCACACATCACATGTATGTCACCTGACATACTTGTGTAGAGTGAGGCTCTCTTCTAGCATACTTACCCACACGTTGCCCCGTATACCACCCATTGCACTTACTCGCGTAACACCACATGAGTTGACCAGCATGCCACTCGCGCATTAACATGAACGAAAAATCGTCGGCCCATGACACATTTATCTAACTCCCATGACATTAGGACCTGAGGATGCCTCTCAATTCATGCCAATTAATTTAGGTAATCTTGTGAACAAAACCAGTGCACTTGGTTGAAACCAATTCTACAAAGTTTGATTTCACGAGAGCAAACAATGTTTTGTTCTCGGGAGAGTTAATCAAGAATAAGTGGCTAATGATCATGAAGTTTTTCATTTTTTAAGGGGCAAAAAGATGGATAAAAAACAGTATTATGCAAACAAGATTAATATGTGAAAGACTTTTGATAGGGTGAAAGTCTTTGTTTGAGAGAATTGTGAATAAAGATGGGTTTCTGAACACATAGGTGATGAATTGTGTCAGCTTTGTTTCATATAGACTCAAAGTTAATGTTCAAAGACTGCTCGGAGTTCATTAAGATTACCCTTCATCACCGTATTTGTTTATCCTAGTTGCTAATTTCCTATCTAGAAAGTCAAAATGGGTGGTAGAAACAAAGCAATTTACTCCCACTGTCTATTACAAAATGTTATCATGCTTAAATCACACATTTTCCTTTGCAAAGAAGATACTAAAAAAATATCAGGATGATTAAAGATTTGATTCAGATCTATTGTGAGGCATCTTAATTATCACAAGTCTTTTATCTATTTCAGCAGAAACTCTAACGTGGAGATGGGAAATATTGTTCCAAATACAATGGGTATCTTAAATGTGTTCCAAAGGGAATACTTAGGTAATGCTAACCTAATGGGGAACATGGAAATCTAGGTGTCAAGAGTCCTAAGGGTATTTATCTCCAAAACCCTGATTTTCTTGAAGCTAAAAAGGTCTAAGCCAAATGGATGTGTAGTTTCTATGGAGGCAACCAGAGGCTAAATAATAACTTTTTTTATTGGTGATGGAGGAAATATTCATCACAAATGGATTCCTAGACTACCTAATACAAATGGGTGCAAAAAAAAAAAAAGGACTACCTAATAGAATGCTTCTAAACTTATCTAGAATAGCTCTCTCAGGCAAGAGATTTCAGTGTTTAAAGCTTCAAGGGTTGGTACTAGGTGGCTAGTTCAATTTAATAATTCCCCCTTTTTTATAAATTTTAGAGATGCCATATTAATTTGACCTTTCCATATACACAAACCCGTGTGTGTACTGCACACAGACATCAGCACAAAGCCAAAGAAAATTAAAATTCCTTCAGTGTGAAATCAAGATATCAATCACAGTATTAAAAAAATGTCCAGTGGAGATGGGATTTGTTAGGCAGTCCAAATGACAGGTTACTACGTTAATGTAAGGGTAATAGGCAAGTCAATATCTGACAGAGAGCTCCACGAGGACTTCATGACCAAAAAAATATAAGGAAAATCCAGCTAGTTCATCCAGCTTTGGATTTATGCTCTCAAATCAAGTTTCCTTGAGAAAATCAAATTCATGTAACTAGGAGAACATACTATAGTCCACTACTGGGTACAGAAAAGGAACAACTTGTCGGAAAAACTACCAAATGACGCCAGATACTTGCTCATGGCACAATGACCAAGCAAAATGAAACAAGAATAAAATGTTCTCTTCGATGTGATCCCAAAGACATTTTTCCAAACCACAAGTTAAACTAAAAATATGCCCCTGAGGGTTCAATTATATAAAACCCTGCTCATATCCCAAAGGCCTAATCAAACCATGAAAATAATCGGCACCAGCTATATACTCATGAGTTGTAAATCAATAAAATAGCTACACATATCTTAAGCAAGAGCATTAACCAAAAGGTCATATATAAAAAATAAAAAGCAAGAGCATTAACATCAGATATTCAATGCTATGGATAGTATACCAACTACCAACAACCAACTAATGGTCAGAAATAAGAAAGGAGAAACCTGTGAAATCATCATATATATATATATTTTTGCTCCATGAAATCATCAGAATTAAAAATGCTTAACAGGTTAAACAAAATAATAATTTCAATATATATAGCAGGCACTTCTCAGTTTCCCATAAAAATAAGCATTACACAAATATTCTAATATAAATCTAGAATAGATACCTTTATTTGACTACTGGTCCATCAAGAACCAGACCCGCAGTGGCTTGCTACCAATCATCATTTGATCGACCACCCACGAGTTCCTTATAAAAACAGGAGGAACAGCACGGGAAGCGGAAAAGGCAAAACCTGAAGGTCAGCCAAATACCAAACTCCCATGGAAACTCCAGTAGAAAGGGACTAGATTTCCCAGAAAGAGATCATCTCCCTGATGATCGCAAGTCCTCCAGTTTCACCCTAATTTTTTCTTGCATCAACTCCAGCCTCTTCAAGTACACCTCTAACTCTAATATCTGCTGTTTTCTCCACCTCTTATCCATTTCATAACCCCTCGGGGGTAGCTCTCCCCAACTCAAAAGATGCGGAGTAAAGTTAAAGGAAGCTGGAATTGCACCAATCCCCGAAAACCCAGCCACTCCGCCCATCAGAGACACATTCAACAGCTCCTTAAACAGAGGAGACAAGCAGCTCCTAACTGTCTCTTCTATAACACCCTGCACGCTGCTGCCCACATTCACGCCGTTTTGCCCTGCAGACCCGTCGCTTCCTGCCACTACCTTCTCCTCAACCTTCATAGGCTGCGATTGAGATCTTGGCCTCTTCCGCGGATTAGCAGGCAAGAGTATCGCATCATAGATGGGCCTATTATGGTTGGTGTTCAGGTGAGGGTTTGGGCTGCTGAAATTAGGGCTAAGGCTTGTGAAACTAGGGTTTAGGCCAAAACTATTGTGGTTGTCGTTATCGTCGTCTTCGTCGAGGGTGTCATTCTGAGGGCCACGAGAGGCAGTTATATATGTCCAGATCTTACGCGAGATCTCGAAGGTTGCCCGATCGTGAGAGCTCTTGAAGGAGATGTCCTTACCGGAGCTGATCTTGCTGACGACGTTCCGGTACTTCTTCTTAAGGCGGCGGAGCTTCTCGATGAGCTGGTTCTTGTTGAAGTCGACCTGGAGTTTGGACTTGATCTGATCGTAAAAGAGAGATGTGTCATGATGGTTCGGGCCTCCGGAGATAGAAGCGCCGCCGCGCTGGGAGGTGAAGTCGAGGAAGCCTTGTAGGAGCCCAATCTCGTCCTCGTCGGTCCAGAGACGCTGGAAAAGCTTGCGGGAGTCGGGGATAGGGGCCTCAATACGGAAAGGGACAGGGGTGGCTATGATGGCCATGGGTGCGGAAGAGGACGATGCGGGCATGGAAAATGCCGAGAGATGATCGGCGCCGTTGAGAACGAGCGAGGCGGAGGGGACGGCGACAGTGACTGAGGGTGTGGAGGCGACAGGGGTAGCAATCGGAAGTGAAGAAGAGGTGGAGGCCGAGTTTGCGTCGTCTTCATCCAAAACGTCATCGTCGTCCAACTCCAGATCCTCTTCTTCGCCTGGGAACCTGTCTCCGTGGCGATCTTCCTGCTGGGAAGTCATCTCTGAGAGGGAGGGAGGTTTATGGCTCTGCAGGGCGCAGGGGAGTGGGGGAGAAGACGGAGAGAGGGGAAGTGGTGCGCGTCACGGACCACAACACGGATCAGATTTAGTTGGTCGGAGCCACTTTCAAGTCACCAAAAAAAAATTACGATTTATAACTACACTGCATAAGTAATTTCGGAGGGTGAGATTTTACCGCATATATTTAACATATTACACTGTTATATTTACCATAAAAAATTTCCGCTCATGTTGATATTTCCTACAAGTATGTCTCTTCACTATTAAAACACCTCAAATTTACTTGTACAAACATTAAAAGGATACATCCGTTAATATATCATTAACTTTGTTATATAATATCTTTTATTTTTTATTTTTTTCTGTTATATATCATCACTTAAGCTTACTTTGTATCATACTCTAATATGAAGTCAATGCATAATCAAAGGATTTAAATGTAAACTTTGGGATAGAAATACGGTAATACTGGTATATTTCAAAGTTCAAATTATTATTTATTTTTCCACCAATAGGATAAATATTAATATTTTAGATTAAATATGTAAATTAATAAACTAAAAATTGAAATAAATCAATTGAAACAGTAAAAACAAATCGAATTATACCAAATTACTACTATTTCAATCCTATACTCAAAATTTTATAATAGTTCGTGTATATTATTATAATACCGATGGAATATAAAACTTAAAATATGAAATATTTATAATTTCTATAAAATTTAAATTTTTTTAAAATATTTATAAAAATTTAAAATACGGTATAATGTACAACTAAATTTATTTTTTATAAATTTTATCTAAAATTTTATGAATCGATTTTTGGATAGGTTAAGAAACTACGCCATTTATATAATCGATATTAGTATCTATTTAAAATAACTTATATAAATATATTTTTAATTTTTAAAATCAATCATATTTCATAAAACTCACTCAATTATTTTACAAAACTCGTCATATTAAATCACATTATTATTCAAAGATTTACTACTAAATTAATTATATGAATGTTTACCATTCACAAGGGACATTAAGTACTTCTAAAATTCAGGAGGGCCATGACTATTTAGACAATATTTTTCATCCCATAAAATAATAATCATACCCATTTTTTTATTAGTTAATATGTACCACATATTATACCTCTCGGGTCCCAGTATAAAGTGCATTTGTAAAATTGAGTTAAACTAAATTGAAGTATAAACAAAAATTAAATTGATATTATAAATTGAATTGAATCAAAATTTAATTTGAATTGAGATGTTACATCCAACTTCAGGTCAAACATGTAAACATTTTGTTACACTCTTTCCATAGTATAAAAGTTGATGACTCACCACTAATGATATAAGGCTTATAATACAAATATATAATATTTTCATTTTTATTTGTAAATTTAATAACAATTTTAATAAACTATGATAAAAAAATGTATAATTGAATGAATTATTTATTATTAATATAGATGGTTTATCCTAGATATTATTCCTCACAAATATATTATATTTTAATTCATTTTCAAGTAATTTGAGAGGTTGAAGTGGATGAGTTTACACACTAACTAAGATTCATCAAGTAATTCATTTACCTAATTTATTTTTTACTCAAAATATTATACTGAAATCTAAAATTTTTTAAAACTTTTCTTAAAATACAGTTTTCTTTTATAGGTAAAATGTCATACCTAAATCAAATTTAGGAATACGAACAACCGCCCCATCATTTTAATATTACATAGTTGATGAAACGCTACTATAGAACCAATAGAGTGTAAGGTTCATAATATAAAAATAATTTTCATAATTCAGTTATGATTTAAACTTTTCATTAAAATTTGATTTATAAAAATGTATCATGAAAATCTTAAAAACTCCAAAATAAGAAATACTTTAAATTTTCTTGTATTATATCTAAGTATCATAACTTAATTCTCTTCTAGTACTAAGATATTCTACCATATTATTTATCCTCTCTTTTTGAATTTTTGGAATAGGTTAAGGAGAGAGTGAGGATAAAGCATAATGATTGAGGTAATTGACACCAGTCCTTCTTAACATTGATATTAACATCTACTAAAAATGTATATGATGTAGTATTTCTTATTTATTTATATGGCACATATTATTCATTTCGATTTTCCCTAAAAACCTTGCATTTTCCCTTCATTTGTATTGTATGAACATAAAATTAGGCAATGCACCCAAGCACATCATATCAAACAACATTATGGCTTAACCATTCTCATGAATGTCATATAGTCGAACATTTAGTATGTATGAGTGGTTACATGCACAAACGTATTTTCACCTCTTTCCTTATAATATATTATTCCACTCATATTGATCTCATACTATTTCATGGTTCACCTGCCAACTACTTGTCATACTTATAGGCGGAGCCCACCTTATACCTCCATCGGGTTTGGGCGATATGTAAGCTAAAATTATCTCCCATTATCCCTCCACTTCTAATACATATTGAATGATCAAAACAAATCTTCATATATGTGTCATATTAATCGTCAATTTTATCCACCACAAACAAAAACAATGATGTAAAACTATCCTAACAAGGACTCATTTACCATCAATTGTTCAACGTTCGAGACTCAATTTACTATCTAGCCAACCATGTCACTCGTATTTTTTAAAGTGTACTAATCTAAGTAAGTGTGGATGTGATATCATTTCCACATGGAGAACTATCTTTTAAAAAAACGTCAAGTCAATCCCCGTATTTCACTCCTATTAATCTCGATAATATTACATGGATCACCTGCCAATTACTTGTCATACTTTTACGCGGAGCCCACCTTATATCTCCATCGAGTTTGGGCGATATATAAGCTAAAATTATCTCTAATTATCCCTCCGCTTCTAATACATATTGAATGATCAAAACAAATTTTCATCATATTGATTGCCAATCCCATCCACCACAAGCAAAAATAATGATGTAAAATTATTATAACAAGAACTCATTTACAATCAATTCTTCATCGTTCGAGACTCGATTTGCTATCTAGCCAACCATATCACTCATATTTCTTAAAGTGTAATAATCTAAATGTGGATATGATATCATTTCCACATGAAGAATTATCTTTTAAAAAAAACGTCAAGTCAATCTCCGCATTTCCCAAACATAAGGCTTAGCCCCTTTTTAAATATTGAGTATTAGCCCACTTTTCAAATTATTGGGCCTTAAGCCCACTTTCTATAATATTAAACCTTAAGCCCACTTTTCAAAATATTGAGCCTTAACCTACTTTCAAAATATTAAATATTAACCTTATTTTCAAAATATTATTCCATATAGTTCAATTAATACTTTCAAAGAGAGATACAATATTTTATAAAGTTGTAAAATAATGTAATCGATCTAATCAGGCTCATTATTAGTAAATCTTACTCACATGCTTATTCGAAACTTGTTCGTCTCGATAGATTTCTAAATCATTATATCCCTCGCACAATCACTTAGAATATTCATATATCCTCTATTATATTTCACATGGGTAATTAGGGTTAGTATATACTAGCCTATCTCAGAGAGTTACATCATTTTACAAAATTACTATTTTTCCTCGATTTGCACATTGATGAAGCTATTTACACTACCATGTCACATCACAACTCGATTCCCTAGTCGAATTTGAAAGTAACTCTCCACATCCTTTTGATGATATAATAGTGGGTGCCTTGAATATTATAGGATCAACAAAACTTAAGATTCAAAATAATTTCTAAATAATATAAGTATTTTCTTAAAAAAATTAAAGGATAACTTTTAAAGAAAAACACGAAAACATGTTAGAACATAATATTATACTGAAAAAAATCTTCGAGTTATAGGGTTGTTATCTTGTGAAGGAGTTGTCTCACAAACATCCCTCCTTTTCAATTTCATGAAAGCGATATTTTAGGCCTGCCGAAGCTGCTTCATTGTTTGATCACACCGGTGCTTCTCTGGTGACTCTCAAGATAAACGGATGTCACTACTGTGTAGCTAATTTCCCCCCACTTCTAATGAATCCAACCTCGCCTTCTTTGGCTTAGAATTGACCCTATATCAGAGGTCCGGTTCGAGCTTCACCGGAAAACTAAGCAACTGAGAGAGAGTGAGCTTTTCAGGTGTAGAGAGGACGAATGGAGAGTGGCTCTTTATATAGGGAGCTCGGGGACCCGTTGGCCGTCCGTTTGGCACCTTTATGACAGGCATTAAAGGCCTGAAACGTACCAAACAGAAACATTTTTTTTCATCGATGCTGCTTTGATTTTTCAGTGAGTGAACAATGCTATCATCCTAAGGAAGAAGATGACACTATTCTGAACCGGACCGTACCGGTCCGGACCGGGTTCAAAGCTTAAATCGGTCGGTTCACCCCTCATTCGACCGAGTTTTTCAAATCTAAAAATTTATAAATTCATCTAAATTCATTTTCTATCCAATGATGGCCTCAAATCTCCAATTTGAATTATTTATGCCACATAGAAAAATAAATTTAGGATTCAGTTCAATAGTGGTTCAAATCGGTCTGAACCAGTTTAGATCCAGTTCACCTGAACCGGTTTAGTTTTTATCCCCAATTCCTTCACAAGTCCATTTCCATGTCTTTTGTGACTCCTTGGGTCACTTAGGGTCCATAAAATTCCCGGTTTACCATCTCTTAATCGATTCTGGTTCATAAACCGGCTCAGTTCTTAGACCGGTTTAATCCGGTTCGGGTCCGATTCACTTGAACCAATTTGGTTTTTCTCTCCCACATTATTCTAAGGTTCCTTCCCGAAGATTATAAACCTCTTTGAATCACAAGGGATCCATAAGCGTCTTGGTTTACCCATTCTCTATCAGTTCCAGTTCAATGAATCAACTCGGTTCATAAACCGGTTCTATTCGGTTTAGACCCAGTTCTATTGAAATGCTTCGATCTTTCTTCCTCATTCTGTCCTAGGGTTCTTTTGTCCAAGTTTATGAAGCTTTTTGAGTCACATGGGAGTTATAAATTTTCAAATTTGCTCGTCCCCATAACAATCGGGTTTTTAGACCAATTCAGTTTAAAGATTCAATTTGACTAGTTTTTTCCCCGGTTTTCTCATTACTAAAGGACGGGGTTCACAACTCTCCCCTCCTTTTAGGAGTTTTGTCCCCAAAACTTAATTATCACATGAAGAATCATTTCCTTTGATGTCCCTTTGGTGTTTGCTTAACATGAAAAAATCTTCTCTTGTTATTTCAATTAGCCCTTTTTACATCCTTCACTTAAGGAATTTCTTTTCCTTTATATTATTTACTCCCTCCATGGAGTTTATCATAACTAGGCATACCTTAATTCAGGGTATATTCTTAGATTCATATCTTTCCTTGCTTAAAGCACATTTTTCCCTTTGAGATTCTGTACTCAAGATTGGAAATTTCAAGATGCCTAACCATTCCCGTGTCTAGTTAATCCCTTGGTCGTTGAAAACTTTAGCTCGATGTTCTTTTGAGCGTTACGTACTTGTTTCCATGGTTTTCTTTATTATCACTTTTTCGTCCTATTTTGACCCTTCCTCCATTCGTTGTATGTTATATCTTCGGTCCAAATTTTTATATTTGACCTCGTCATGCTTATTAGCCGAATCTTCCTTACTTTGAGTCATATTCCTCTCGGGGTTGTTGGGCTTACATGCCCCTTGCAGCATGGCATTTTCTAGTACCTGTCTCTGTCCATTTGATTTCTAGATCATCTCGTTGAGGGTCTCTCTTAGCTTTTAGACCTTTCAGGGATCGTATAACTTCGTCCCTCTTTTCTTTTGATAGTATTCCTCAACTATCCTTTTTACTATTATCCTCTCATCCATCATGCCTTTGAAGTTATGTCTCACATAACTGCATGGATTTCTCTTACCTACTCATCCTTTCCCAACTTCTTTATTGGGTCCTTTCGATTCCAATCATTGGGTTTCCTGATGATTACTGACATACAAGGATTTTTCCCTTCTTATGTCCTTTCTCTTCTTTAGTGACATCCTTTATTCATGGACTTCCTTTTTCCTTAACCCACTCTTACTTGATCGTAATCATTTCATAGTCCATTATTCTCGTTTGACCCTTTCTAGCCTATTGTTTTGTTTGGAGAATTCCCTTTTTACAATTTCATTTTCTAATATGTCCCTCATGGTAGAGACTTTCGTTCTAGGAGCTACATGCTCGACCTTCTTACAATTCCTTAAAGGTTTCCTTCTCCCTTTCTTCACATCCCTATCTATGTTAGGGCATCTGTTTGCTTTAGATCCTTATCTATCCACAACTTTTGTTTTATCCCTTATTCCTTACATGGGATACTTCCGATTATTGGTTTTATTTTGTGCATTCCACACTATGCTCAGTCGTCTACTCTTTAGGATTTATATGCCCGTGTGGACTATGATCCATCTTACCAATTGTGGTTATACCTCCTTAGCCACATTTTATTTGGAGGACTTACTTTCCCAATGTTTCTCAAATATTCTTTCCTTTATTACCTTAGTATGGGTTGTCCACTCATTTATACTTATCACATCATCTTTTTATTCTAACCCTTTTAGCTTATTTCCATTTAAGGAGGGTTCACATCCTCCTTGTTTCAAAATCTCTTGTTCGTCCTTCGTGAGGCTCGCTTAACCATCTTCAGACTTTAAATTATAAATTTGGTTTTGGCCATCGATTTCTTTAAGGATTTTCCTTTGTTTTTCCAATGTTTTGGCCTTTCCACTTCTCCCTTCTTTGTCATGGTTTAAATCCAGTGTTCTCTCGAAAACCAGTTCTTTAACTGTCTTCTTCTCTCTATTTTTCTGATATGGGCCCACTCGTCCTTCCTGCCCATCCTTTGTCCTTCATAGAGTGTAGTCTTTACTACATTTCAGCATTTCTTAGGGTTTTGTTTATTCTCTTTGGCTGTCTCATTGTTACTCGTTTCTTCTTTCCACTTGGTTCTCCTAAAATTATTGTTTCGTTCTCCTGCTCTTCAAGCAGGTCACATTGGGCCATCACGTACTTCCTTCTTTTGAAACATTTCCCAATTAAGGGTTGGTTACTTGCATTCCACATTATGTCCATCCGCCCATCAATAATTCCTTTGGTTTAGTCTACTTCTTAGGACCTCACAAGTACTTTTCCTTGGTACTTGATCTTTCCATCTCAACCAACATTTCATTTGTGAGCTTATCGCTCTTTCTATTTCGGTTGGTTCCATTTTTTTCTTAATTGGGATACACACGTCTTTTTGGGGCTTCCTTCTTTGGTAGGATTCTTTCCCTTTCTCCTGACACTCCTTTTTACATTTGCTCTAGGGGATTTCTACCCTTAAATGACATCCCTTAATGTCATTTTCTCCTGTTTACCTTTACTCCTCAAATCTTGTAGGCACATCTTTCATACTCTATTTGCATCCTCATTCGTACCCAATACCTGTATATTTCTTTAGAGAGCGTACAATTCTTTCTTATTTTCAAGATTTCTTAACCATTATGTGAGAGGCTTGCCTATTCCCTTCTTGGCTTGAGTTTAGTCGTTAATTAGCCTTTAGTCTTTTTAAGGATTTCTTTTATCCTTCTTTTCCCGAGTATTTGGCCTTTTCGCCCCTCTCTTCTTTGTTGGAACTCAAATTATGGTTTTTCCACGTATTAGTTCATTAACTACCTTGCCTCAACCATTCCTTTGGTTTAGGTTTTCTTAGGGCAGTCATTTTCTTGAGTCCTCCTGTCCTTAACGTCCATCTCTTTGACCCTTTTAGGTTGTAGTCCTTTCTACCTCTCGATCTTCCTTAGGGTGTCATTTATTCCCTCTAACTATCTTGTTGTAATGACTTGCTTTCTCTTGTCATGTTGGTCCGAACTTCCTATTTGGCATTATTGTTTTTTCCAAGGTGATTTATTCCTGTAATCCCAATACATCCTGTTTGTCATCAAATGTTTGTCTTGTCTTCTCTTGTGGATGCACTCCTTTCTTTGCTCCTAAATTGTTTGAATTTTCTTATTTAAGGGGGAATTCTCTTCATCTATCTTTTGTCTGTTTGTGGTTTTATTGAGGTCCTATCTTTACCCCCCTTTTCCTTCTTACCACTTTGCTAAGATTTTGAAGAGCTTCCTCTTGTCTCTAGTTGAAACTATGAGCTGGAGTTACGTTTATTGGGATGGTATCCTTTTGGATTTTCTATAGCTGTGAGGGCGTCTTCCTTGGAAAGTATTATTCTAAATCCTAGTGGTGTGAGACGGTACTTCATTTCATGCCCTATTTTCTTTGTACCTTATAATAGGTTGTTCCTTGTTTAGTTACCCCAATGTTCTCCTAGACTCCTTACCATGACAATTCTTTGTCATGCCTTCTTTGAATAATACTCTCCTTGATATCCATGGTGTTTTTTTTGGGTACTTTTCTTAGGGCTATCTTCCTAACAAGATTACATCCATTGATAGACAAGGTTTTTATGAATTTTGAGTACTTTATTAATCGAGGAGTACAGTTATCCCTATTACAAAAAGTGGTCACAAAATAAGGACCTACAAGGTTCTTGATAAACACCTAGGTAAGGTTATACACCCTTTGCTGACGTTTGTAACTTCACGCTTGGCATCCTCTATACTTAGAGTTGTGCCCTCAATAGATCCTATCACATTCTCCGGAATACTTCTCCATTTGGTCTTTGGAGATTTCTACCATGCCTCAGGCATTTGGGAAGCTTCTAGGGTTGTCTTCCTACGAGGACAGGGTACTGAGCAAAGTCATCCCTAGTTTTCTTGGTTCCTCTCCAGGGAGCCATCTAAAAATTTTAAGATAAATCCTACCAGTTACTATATTTTCTAGTCTTGATTATGTATTTGAGGAAACATGCTCTGATACCACTCTAGTTGTCACGCCTCGACCCGGTTTGGTCGAATCCTCGTGATCAACCCGTCACTCTCCCGGTTTATTAAAGGGTTTCCCCTTATTATAAACTGTAAGGAGTAAGGTGTCCTTTAAACCTGCACCATTTCCCGGAATAGCATAATCAAAACTGCATGAAATTTTAAACTTTACATACCTATTTTACAGGCGTCTTAGTTGATGGTCTTTAAGGGTCGACTTTCCGGTTTTTCCTGAAAGGGATATAAGGGAGGGGATGAGTATGACTACTCAGTGAATGGGTTTTCAATATTTTTACATTTATGAAAAATATTTTTATTGGAATGTGCCAAACTCATTTCTTTAAAAAATTATTTTATTTCAAATCTCGAGTTTTATCACCATTTCCATATTTAATCACGGTGTGTCATCACCCAACACACATCCTTCATCATGAAGGTTAAACACACATTTGCAGGTTAGTACGTCCACTGAACCCACTTGTGGCTTCAGAGCAATTTTACCAGCCACTCGGATAGAAGTACGTCCACATCTACAATGAGAATGAGTGAATGTTCGCGACATCCGACTCTCACTCTCGGAATAAGTTCTTCATGTCAGTATGAGGATAGAGACCTCATCCCATCCCCACCCCGGTCTCATGTGCTTGGTGCTACTCCAAATTTCGCATGGTCACCTGGAACGACAACTGCCCTTATACCCACTAGGTCGTCCAGGGCCCTTAGGACACATCACTACCCCTCATGGGTGTCTTGATGATCCCGTACTCATAGTGTATGCACAAACAATATTTTCTTAATATGCCATGTAATCTATGGTGTCATTAGTTCAACGGTCTCGACTTTCAACTCAACCTGCAGCTGTTTGTCTCGATTGGTTCAGAGACCAGTCATGTCGCACTGCAGCTAGTTGATTAAGAATGTTGGACCAGCCTTGGTACCATGACCATACAATTTACTTATTAAAGTTTTATGGCACATATATCATGTTTGTTTAGGAGTTTCCGCTTGTGCCCATTGGCCTATGGCCCACTGTTCGAGATTTTTAAAAACTAGGCATATTAGCCCTCAAGTTCCAAAAATCGAGGTCCCCTGCCCTATAAGAGCTATTCGAGCTTTCGTCGAGAAGGTCAACCAAATTGTTTAAGCATTGGCACATAGTTAGGGGAGAACACTTCTAACAAAAATATGTTTTCACTGTCCATTATACCGACCCGATATAAGGACATGTCCGTTCATAACCGATGAACGTGTTTTCAACTTCCTTCGAGGAAGTTTTATCATACCAACCGACTATGATCTACTTACAACCGATAAGTAGTTTTTCTGTATGGTTTTCACATCACAACGCCAAGTCGTGATGTGTAAAATACCACATAGTAGTGGGTTTTCATTTCGAGGTACTTATCATCCCCAACCAGGTATGATATAAAATTCCACTCACAACCGATGATTGGTTTTTAATTTTAAGTTGTGCTAATCATCTCAACCGGGTATGACGTTATTAAACCCACTCACCCGTTAATGCCACGAATTCCATTAGACCGGATCTTTGTATTCACGCGAGCTTGTCCTTGCTGGAGTTCCCAGTACTTCTTGTTCCTACACGATATGAACATCTCGGTTAATTATCATTTGTCCTAATAGCTTTCATTAATTCCAAATGAATGAGAAAGTCAAACTTTCATTTATTTGCAATTAGGTCCCTAAAGTTATTTCTCTTTAACTTTAAGTCCCTATTGCCGATTTTCTCTCAAATTGAGTCCCGAAACATTTAAAATTTATCATAGGACCTCAATTTATTCCATTTCACACAAAGGGATTAATTTCAAAAATTTCCAATTTGATCCCTTAATTTTACCAAAATTACCATTTTGCCCTTCCTTTACAAAAATGGTAAATTTTGCCCCAAAAATTCTAAAATTTCTCAATTGGTCCTCTAATATTCTTATCATGACCAATTGACCCTCAATTTTAGAAAATTACATTTTGGTTCTTCAAATTTTCGGAAATCCCCAAATTTCCCCAAATTTCCTCCAATTTCAACTCTTTAACATAGCTTGATTTGATTTTATCAAATTAACTAATTAAACACCTCTATTCGTTGAAATTGAGTTTCTATATGTTCATACGATTCTAAGAAACTTTGAATCGGGGGTTTTAACGTCGGAACGAGCTCATTCGTTGGAAAATAGACGGTAGAGAGAGAAAACTTAAATTTCTCATCGGTGAGGGCGCGGTGGTTCGAGCTTTCTATGTGGGCAGGTAGCTCTCCTCCAGAGGTTCTTCCTAGGATCAAGAATGACATCAATTGATGTCGAATTGGATTAGAATTTTGTCATTGAAATTCGGATGACTCTCTCTCTAACACTAATAGGAAATTATAAAGGGGAGCCGAATTGGCTTACCTTTCGGTCCTAATTCGGCTGTGGAAGGGCTGAGGAGGTGTCGGGAGAGCTTGGTTTGGCCTAAGGAGGGCTCAAATTGGCCGATTTCAACTAGGCTGAAACAGGGCAGCTTCAACCCGTCAGAGTTGCTTCATTGTTCGATCACGCCGGCACTTGTCCTGCAACAATTGGAACGAACGGATGTCACTACTGTGTAGCTGACTTCCCCCAATTCTAATGAACCCAACCTTGCCTTCTTTGGCTTAGAATTTACCCTATATCGGAGCTCTGGTTCGAGCTTCACTGGAAAACTAAGCAACTGAGAGAGAGTGGGCTTTTTAGGTGTGGAGAGGACGAATGGAGAGGGGCTCTTTTTATAGGGAGCTCGGGGACCTGTTGGCCATTTATTTGGCATCTTTATGACAGGCATTAAAGGCATGAAACGTACTGAATGGAAACATTTCATTTTTGCTAGCGCTGCTTCGATTTTCAGGTGAGTGAACAGTGTTGTCATCCTGTGGAAGAAGATGACACTATTCTGAACTGGACCAGACCGGTCTGAACCGGGTTCAAAGCTTAAACTGGCTAGTTTACCCCTCATTCGACCAAGTTTTTTAAATCTAAAAATTTATAAATTCATTTTCTATCCAATGTTTCCTAAAATCTCAAATTTGAATTATTTAAGCCACCTAGAAAAATGAATTTATGATCCAGTTCAATAGTGGTTCAAATCGGTCTAAATCGGTTCGGATCCGGTTCACTTGAACCGGTTTGGTTTTCATCCCCAATTCCTTCACAAATCCATTTCCATGTCTTTTGTGACTCCTTGGGTCACTTATGGTCCATAAAATTCCTAGTTTACCATCTCTTAATCGATTCCAGTTCATAAACCGACTCGGTTCTTAAATCGGTTTAATCTGGTTCGGGTCTGATTCATCCGAACCAATCTGGTTTTTCTCTCCCACATTGTTCTAAGGTTCCTTTCCAAAGATTATAAACCTCTTTGAATCACAAGGGATCCATAAGCATCTTGGTTTACCCATTCTCTATCAATTTTAGTTCAATGAATAAACTCGATTCATAAACCGGTTCTATCCAGTTCAGACCCGGTTCTATTAAACTGCTTCGGTCTTTCTTCCTCATTATGTCCTAGGGTTCTTTTACCCAAGTTTATGAACCTTTTTTTTGTCACATTGGAGTTAGAAATTTTCAAAGTTGCTCGTCCCCTAACAATCGAGTTTTTAGACCAATTTGGTTTAAAGATTCAATTTGACCGGTTCTTTCCCTAGTTTTCTCATTACTAAAGGACGAGGTTTACATTAGTAATATCAGAAGATTCAAGATTTATGCTCATAATAGAAATATAGCCCGAAAATGTTTTTAAGTGGGTGCATACAGTCATAAGAATATATTTCTAGAAAAAGAGTTTTAATATCTTATCCTATAAGTATGTATACGTATTTAAGTGTCATCGGTCCAATCAAACTTGATGTCAGAAATCTCACTCACATAGGGTTTGTAACTTATTCATTTCAGATAGAATTCTGAATTCCCGTGCCTTTGTTTACACTCGTGTGTAGGAAATTTCATTTGTACATTATTTTGAATAATTGAGTTCTATTAAATATGAAATTGCACTTAAGTCCCTATAATTTTCTTTATTTACATATAGGTCCCTAAGTTAACTTTATTTATATTTTTTGCACAATACTTTATTTATAATTAAGTCATTAAATTCTCAAATCTCTCCTTTAGGTCCTTAATTATTCTTTATTTTCCTTTGGGTCCTTGTTTTATTATTAATTACACTTAAAATCTCATTTGTTGAATTTTACACAGGTCCCTAACTTTTCAAAATTTACATTTTAGTCCCTAAAATTTGAACTTCAAGAAATTGTGCCAAACCTTTTCAGATACATCCTTTCATGATACTAATCATTTTCCCCATGTCACTACAATCATTGTAAACTTTGGTTCATCAAATTTGGCATAGAAATAACCCTAAATGGAGCTTCACAAAAAAAATCATTCTAGAGAGAGAAAGCTTCATTTTCTTACTGGCATGGACACGACGGTTAGAGTTCTTGGCATGGGAAGATATCTCTCTCCAATGGGATCCTTATAGGATCAAATGACTCCTCAATGGATGGACTGGGTTGTAACATCGGGAAATCCCAATTCAATAACTAGATCGAGTTGAATTGGGAAATGGGATTGAACCGAGAAGGGAAAACCAAAACTGGGAAATTAGATACCCGAAATGAGTAAAGGGGTCGATGGAGAGGCTAAGAGGGGTGAAAATGGGTCATGAAGACCCTAAGGACCATCTCGGGATACGAAGTCAAGGATTGGGAGAAACTAGGGAACGAGCATGCATGAATAGGGTTCGGGCTAAGTGGAGTCACAACCCCCCTTCCCCCAAAATTTTGGGGATGCTAAACAAACCAGAATGAAGTGGTTCTTGCATCCATGTAATAGGAAATTGAATGTAGATGTTTTAGTTATTTTTATTTTCCCAAGAACTGGTCGGAAAATGGGTGATCTAGGCAAAAAATTGATGATCCGACCAAGAAATTCATCAGAAACTAGTTTGCTATTGTGCAAACCAATTTCATCAAATTGACCGATTAAACACTTCTAATTGTTGAAATTGAGTTTCTACATGTGCATACAATTCCCTAACACTTTGAATCGCAAGTTTTAAAATCGGAATGAGCTCAAACGGAGCTTCGCCGAAAAATAGACTATAGAGAGAGAAAGCTTCAATTGCTCACTGGTGAGGGCGCGATAGACTATGCTTGCTATCCAAACATGTAGCTCTCCTTCTAAGGTTCTTTCGAGTATCAAGAATGACATCAATTGATGTCGAATTAGATTAGAATTCTGTCATTGAAATTCGGTCGACTCTCTCTCTAACACCGATAAGAAATTATAGAGATTAGTCGAATTGGCTTACCTTTTGGTCCTAGTTCGGCCATGGAAGGGCTAAGGAAGTGTTGGGAGGGCTTGGTTTAGCCTGAGGAGGGCTCAAATTGGTCGATTTCAACTTGGCCGAAATAGGGCAGCTTCGATCTGTTGGAGTTGCTCCACTGTTTGATCACGTTGGCGCTTCTCCAATGACTCTCGGAACAAATGGATGTTACCACTGTGTAGCTGACTTCTCCCCAGTTCTAAGGAACCCGACCTTACCTTCCTTGGCTCATAAATGACCCTATATCGAAGCTCTGGTTCAAGCTTCACCAGAATACTAAGAAGTTGAGAGAGAGTGAGCTTTTCAGGTGTGGAGATGGTGAATGAGTAGTGGGTCTTTATATAGGAAGCTCGGGGACTTCTTGGCCGTCTGATTGGTGCATTAATGGCGGTCATTCATTGCCTAAAACTCCCTAGCTGGAGACTTTTCTGCTTCGCCAGCGCTGCACAATTTTTCGGTGAGTGAACAGTGCTGTCATTTGAAGGAAGAAGATGACATTGTTCCGAATTGGACCGGACCGGTCCGAACAGGGTTCTAAGCTTAAACCGGCCGGTTCACCCCCCCCCCCCCCCCCCCATTCGACTGAATTTTTCAAATCTTAAAATTTATAATTTCATCTAAATTCATTTTCTATCCATTTGTGGCCTCAAATCTCAAATTTGAATATTTAATCCACCTAGAAAAATAAATTTAGAATTCGGTTCAATCCGATTCGGAACTAGTTCACCAGAACCGGTTTGGTTTTCATCTCCAATACCTTCTCAAGTCCATATCCATGACTTTTGGGACTCTTTGGGTCACTCGAGATGCATAAATTTTCTGGTTTGCACTTTCTCTATTGGTTCCGATTCATGAATCTACTTGGTTCATAAACTGATTCTATTTGGTTCGGACTCGGTTCACTTAAACCGGTCCCGTTTTTCTCCCCCAATTCATTCTAAGGTTCCTTTTCCAAGGTTTATGAATCATTTTGAGTCACATGGGAGTTATAAATTCTCAAATTTTCCCATTTCCTAATATTCGGCTTGTAAACTGATTCAGTTTTAAATTTAAAGTCGACCGGTTCTTTTCCCGGTTTTTCTCATTATTAAAGGAGGGGGTTTACAACTCTCCCCTCCTTTTAGGGGTTTTATCCCCCAAAATAGTTACACATTAAATAATTGAGGATAACTATCCCTCATCATACACTCGATTTCCCATGTCTCTTCCTGCACGGGTCCGTTCTGCCATAATACCTTGACCATAGGAATTTTCTTGTTCCTCAAATTCTTGTCTCTCCGGTCAATGATTCGTACCGGTTCTATCTGATAGGCCAGGTTCTCTTCTAGTTCCATTGGAGGTCGGTCCAATACATGACTAGGATCAGACCGATATTTCTGAAGCATTGAGATGTGGAATACATCATGTATTCTCTGCAAATAAGGAGGTAGTTCCAATTTATAAGCTATCAGTCCTATCCTTTGAATGATGGGATATTGATCGATATATCTTGGTTTCAAATTTCCTCTTTGTTGAAACCTAAATATTCCCCTCCAGGGGGACACATTGAGGAACACTTGATCTTCTACCTTGAACTCTAGATCTTTCCTTCGATTGTCCGCGTAACTCTTTTGCCTGTCTTGTGCAGTCTTAAGATGACTCCTTATTAATTTTATCTTCTTGGTGGCATCCTTAATTAGTTCTGCCCTTTTTATCTTCCTTTCTCCCACTTCTTCCCAAAATAGTGGGGTATGTCATGGTCGTCCATAAAGGGCTTCATAGGAAGCCATATGAATTCTGGCCTGATAACTATTGTTGTAAGCAAATTCCATCAGACACAAGTATTCCTCCCAGTTTTTATTCATGTTAAGTATGCATGCTCTCAGCATGTCTTCTAAGGTTTGAATGGTTCGCTCAGACTGACCATTTGTTTGAGGGTGAAATGTCGTGCTCATATGAAGCTTAGTCCCCATGGCATTTTGTAAACTTGGCCAAAACTTAGAGGTAAATCTCGGATCTCTATCTGATACTATACTCACTGGGACACCATGGAGTCTTATGATTTCCTTCATGTATAGGACGACCAACTGTTCTACCGTGTTTGTCACTTTTATAGGAAGGAAATGTGCTAATTTGGTCAATTTATCTTGAGGCACACATATTATACCCTTATAGGTTAGTACTCTATCACCTCGCACGTCGTAGTCTAGTTTCCTTTCTCTGTTTACCAGGTCCAAATAAGATTGGAGTTCTTTATTAGTCCTTTGTTGAACCTTAATATACTCGGTTAGATTGGGTCTTACTGCCACATTAGCCACCAAGCATTTTTCCTGCTTGTCTATCCTCAGGTCCACCTCCATCCTTCCCAATTATTGTAACAAGGGTAGGTAACTTGTCTTTACTTGTGTCGTCTCAATTTGATACTTACGACTTAAGGCATCTACTACCACATTTTCCTTTCCGGGGTGATATTCTATCACAAGATCATAATCCTTCACCAATTCCAGCCATCTCCTCTTACGGAGATTTAACTACTTCTAAGTTAGGAAGTACTTAAGGCTCTTGTAATCTGTGTATATCCTGCACTTAACCCCGTAAAGGTAGTGTTGCCATATCTTTAGGGCAAACACTATTGCAGCTAATTCCAAGTCATGAGTCGGGTAATTTCTTTCATGTACCTTTAGTTGTCGCGAGGCATATGCGATAACCTTCCCTTGTTGCATTAAGACATCCAAACCCTTGTCCAAAGGCATTACTATAGACTGTGTACTCTCCTGCATTAGGATCAGGTAAGGAGAGTACTGGTGTGGTTGTTAGTCGAGTCTTTAACTCTTGGAAAGACTTCTCACATCTCTCATCCCATTTATATTCAACTCCCTTCCTAATGAATTGAGTTAGCGGAGCTGCTATTTTAGAAAAGTCTTGCATAAACTATCTATAGTATCCTGCCAATCCTAAGAAACTTCTTATTTCTATAGGAGTCCTTGGAGCCTTCCAATCTGATATGGCTTCCACCTTAGCCGGATCTACTTTAACTCCGTCCTTAGATACGATGTGCCCTAAGAATCCTACCACCTGCAACCATAACTCACACTTGGAAAACTTTGCATATAATTAGTTTTCCGTCAATATTTCCAATGTAGTTTCCAAATGCTCTTCATGTTCCAACCTGGTTCATGAGTATATATGGATGTCATGTATAAAATGAGGTCGGAACATGCGGTTCATTAAGTCCATGAAGGCTGCAGGGGCATTTGTCAATCCAAATGGTATCACTCTAAAGTTGTAGTGTCCATATCTAAATGTAAATGTCATCTTAGGGATGTCCTCTTCTCTAATCCTGAGTTGGTGATAGCCCGACCGAAGGTCTATTTTAGAGAAGTAAGCTGCTCACTTTAATTGGTCAAACAAATCATCTATCATTGGAAGTGGGTATTGATTCTTGATGGTGACCTGGTTCAGCTTTCTATAGTCGATGCACAGCCTCATGCTTCCATCCTTTTTCTTTACGAATGGAACAGGAGCACCCCACAGAGACTAACTTGAACGTATGAAATTATTTTCCAATAATTCATTAAGTTGTTCCTTTAATTCTTTCAACTCTGTTGGAGCCATGCGATATGGGGTTTGTTCCTGGGATAATTTCTATGGTGACTCCACTTGTCGACTTGGAGGTAGTCCGAGTAGCTTTTATGGAAAAATCTCTGGATAATGTTTGACTATCGGAATGTCTTTGAGTTTCTTTTGTTCAGACTTTTCATACACAACCATTGCCAGAAAAGCTGTAAAACCTTTTTGTATCATCTTTTGGGCTTTCAGGTGGGACACCAATTGTACTTGATTTCTCCTTCTATCTAACTAGAACTTTAGTCCTTTCGTCTTGGAGGTATGGAAGGTTATCATCTTCTTCCCACAGTCCATCTTTGCTTGATGGTTACTTAGCCAGTCCATTCCTAGGATTACTTCCACCTCCTTTAGGGGTAAAGGAATCAAGTCAACTTCCAATTAGATTCCTCCAATTTTTATCTCGCATCCCTATAATTGTTTATTCCTATTTAAACCTTCTCCTAAAGGTGTAAGTATATTAAGGCTTTGTACTAGTGGGGTGAGCTCTAGGGGTACTTTCAAAACCAACTCTTCTTTGATGAATGATCTTTCTGTTCTAGATTCAAAGAGGGCATAGACTTGTTGTTCTCATAGTTGTATATACCCTGATTTAAGAAACATATGGTTTAGAAGGAATTCCCTTTATTAGATCAAAAGATGTTCAATTTACATTATGCCCTTTAAGTAATTTGTAGGATTTTGGGATGTACCTGCTACAGTGCTAGGGTCTCCTCTAGCCTCCTCTTGGGTGAGGTTGTATACTCTAGTTGGTACTCTTGCTGTAGTGTCTGGCCTGGGGTTTTTGGGATTCCCTTGAGGTGGTCCAAGAGTATTCCTCTGCCTATTCTCCCTAAGGGTGGGACAATCTCTCTCAAAGTGCCCCAATTGCCCACATGCAAAGCATGTAAGACATGCTCCCTCATGGTTCCTCTAACACTTGGTACAACATTGGTTTCCTTGGAGTAAGGTGGGGACTACTCTGGGAGGTGGTGGCATGTCTCTTCTCTTTTGGAAAGCAGTTTTGTTTCCCCATCTTGGAGCGTTAGGTTCCTTACGTCCACCTTGACGGTTTGGACCCTTATCCACCTTCTTGGTCGTCTATTTTATTCGTCGACGTTTGGTCTATACCAGTCGCTCACATTCGTGAGCCATACTAATTATGGTTGCCAGGTCTGTGGGGTGTCCCAGTACCCCCATACGGTCTCTAATGTCCATATTAAGACCATCCACGAACCTCTGACATATGTTTGCCAACTCAGCTAGGTCAGGGGCAAAGGGTCTTAACTCAATGAACTTTGTCTCATATTCTGCTATAAAGTTAAGCCCTTGTCGTAGCCAGATAAATTCTTGCTTCTTCTCGTTTATCAGATGGGGGTGCCAAGTACTCCTATGAGTACCTCTCCTCAAATTGTTTCTAATTGCGTTCTTTAAACCTGCACCTTTCCTGGAATAACATAAATCAAAACTGTATAATATTTTAAATTTATCATACCTGTCTCACAAACATCATATTTGAAGGTCTTTAAGGGTAGGCTTTCCAAAATTTCCTGAAATGGATATACGGGAGGGGGCGAGTACAACTAATTAGTGAATGGGTTTTCGAAAATTAACTTTTAGGAAAAAGATTTGTATTGGAGTGTGCTAGACTCCTTATTTTCTTTCAAGAATACTTTCATTTCAAATTTCTGTTTTTTATCACCATTTCTTATTAATCACGGTGTATTATCACCCAACACACATCCTTCATCAAGAAGGTCAATCACACAATCGTAGGCTAGCCCGTCCACTGAACCCACTGTATCGGAGCAACTTTACCGGCCACTTAGATAGAAACACATCCACTTCTACCCTAAGAATGAGTGGATGTATGCGACATCCAACCCTCAATCCTGAAATCAATTCTCCATGTCCATGTGAGGACAGAGACCTCATCGTGACCCCACCCTGGTCTCGTGCGCTTGAAGCTACATCGAGCTTCGCAAGGTCACCTGGTCTGACGAACTGCCCTTATATCCACCAGGTCGTCTAGGGCCCTAGGACACATCACTACACCTCTTGGGAGTCTTAAAGGTCCCGTACAAATAGTGCATGCATAGTCAGTATTTTCACATCATGCCTTATAATCTATGGTGCCACTAGTCCAACGGCCCTGACCATCAACTCAACCTGCAGCTACTTGTCTTGACTAATCCAGAGACCTGTCATGTCGCATTACCACTAGTTGATTGAATATGTCAGTCCTGTCTTGGTACCATGGCCAAACAATTCATTTACTTAAAGTTTTATGGCATATATCTCATGTTTATTTATGAGCTCCTGCTCGTGCCAATTGGCCTATGGCCCACTATTCGAGATTTTCAAAATCAGGCATATTGGCCCCCCAAGTTTCAAAACTGAGGCCCCCGCTCTATAAGAGCTATTCGAGCTCCCATCAAGAAGGTCTCCCAAATCGTTTAAGCAGTGGCACACAGTCAGAGGAGAGCACTTCCAACAAAAATATGTTTTCAGCTATCCATCATACCGACCGAGTATAATGACATCTCAGCTCATAACCGATGAACGAGTTTTCCACTTCTTTCGAGGAAGTTTCATCATACCAACCAAGTATGATCTACTTACAACCGCTAAGTAGCTTTTCAGCATGATTTTCACACCACTCCTCTAAGTTGTGATGTTTAAAATACTACTAAGTAGTGAGTTTTTATTTTGAGATACTTATCATCCCCAACCGGGTATGATATAAAATCCCACTCACCTGATCGTGCAGTGAAATTGCACTTAGTCAGTTTCCTTCCTTAGCAAGTTTAACTTCAGTTGGCGTTCCTGATGTCTCATTTTACTACATGAAATGAACATAGTTGTCATTATTCTTTGGCCTAATAGCTTTCAGTCATTCTAAATGAATGTCAAAACCAAAGTTTCTATTTATCTGCAATTAGGTCCCTAAAGTTATTTTTCTTTAACTTTGAGTCCCTAATACTGGTTTTTCCTCAAATTGAGTCTCGAAACTTTTAAAATTTATCTTAGGACCTCAATTTATTCAAATTCACAAAAAGGGTTTAATTTCCCAAATTTCCAATTTGGTCCCCAACTTTTCCAAAATTACCATTTTGCCATTCCTTTACAAAAATGGTAAGTTTCACCCAAAAAAAATTTTAATTCCTCAATTGGCCCTCTAACATTCTCATCATGCCCAATTGAACCTCAATTTTATAAAATCACATCTTGGTCCTTTGAATTTTTGAAAATCCCCAATTTTCCCCCAATTTCAACTTTCTAACACATACAATTTTGATTTCATCAAATTGACCAATCAAACCCTTCTAATTGTTGAAATTGAAGTTGAAATTGAGTTTCTACATGTGCATACGATTCCCTAGCACTTTGAATAGCAAGTTTTAATGCTGGAACGAGCTCAAATGGAGCTTCACCGGAAAATAGACTGTAGAGAGAGAAAGTTTTGATTGCTCACTGGTGAGGGCGTGACAGTCTGAGCTTGCTATCCGGGCAGGTAGCTCTACTCTTGAGGTTCTTCCTAGGATCAAGAATGACATCAATTGATGTTTAATTAGATTAGAATTCTATCATTGATATTTGGCCGACTCTCTCTCTACCACCGATCGAAAATTGTAGAGAGGAGCCGAATTGGCTTACCTTTCGGTCCTAGTTCGGTCGTAGGAGTGCTGAGGAAGTGTTGGGAGGGCTTGGTTTGGCCTAAAGAGGGCTCAAATTGGCCAATTTCAACTCAGCAGAAATAGGCCAGCTTCGATCCACTGGAGCTTCTTCACTGTTTGATCAGTTCGACGCTTCTCCACCGACTCTCAAAACGAATAGATGTTATCATCGTGTAGCTAACTTCTCTATGGTTCTAAGGAAGCCGACCTCGCCTTCTTTGGCTCAAAAATAACTTTATATCGGAGCTTTAGTTTGAGCTTCATTGGAAAACAAAGCAGCTAAGAGAGAGTGAGTTTTTCAGGTGTGAAGAGTTTGAATGAGGAGGGGGTTTTTATATAGGAAGCTCAGGGACTTCTTGGCCATCTGATTGGTGCCTTAATGGTGGTCATTCTTTGCCTGAAATTCCCTAGCCGGAGACTTTTCAGCTTTGCTGGCATTGCGCAATTTTCTAGCGAGTGAACAGTGCTATCATCTGAAGGAAGAAGACGACACTATTCCAAACCGAATCGGACCCGCCCGAACCGAGTTCAAAGCTTAAACCGGTCGGTTCACCCCCCTCCCCCCATTCAACTGAATGTTTCAAATCTAAAATTTTCTAAATTCATTTAAATTCATTTTCTATCCATTGGTTGTCTCAAATCTCAAATTTGAATTATTTAAGCCACCTAGAAAAATAAATTTAGAATCTGATTCAATAGTGGTTCAAACCAGTTCAATCCGGTTCACCAGAACCGGTTGTGTTTTCATCTCCAATTCATTCTCAAATCCATTTCCATGACTTTTGGTATTTGGGTCACTCAGGATCCATAAATTTCTCGATTTGCCCTTTCTCTATTGGTTTTGGTTCATGAATCTACTCGGTTCATAAACCAGTTCTATCTTGTGTGGACCCGGTTCACTCAAACCAGTCCAGTTTTTCTCCCCTAATTCATTATAAGATTCTTTTTCCAAGGTTTATGAACCATTTTGAGTCACATGGGAGTTGTAAATTCTCAAATTTGCCTATTTCCTAATATTCGACTTGTAGACTGATTTGGTTTTAAAGTTGAAATCAACCGATTTTTTTCCTGGTTTCTCTCATTATTAAAAGACGGGGTTTACATGAGACCTCTTTCCCCCTCCTGCCTTGGACTTCGTACACATGAAGCTTCCAAAACTTCCCGACATACTCGACAACGGACCACCCTTATCCTCCTTGGATCGTCCAACAACCCTTGGAACCACCACTACCCCATACCAGGCAACTCAATGGTTCCGCATCTCATGCATGCACAATCAAAATCTTTTTATTAAAGGAAATTATCTTTGGCTCATTGACCCCACGGTCTGTTGGCTTGGCTTCGACCCCTTGCTCATTTGCCCAACGGGTTTGATGACCCAGCTTCAGCTTTGCAGTGGTTTGGCCCAACAAACCTAACATCCCGACCTTGGCTCGGTAGGTATCACACACAATTATCCATTCTCGAGACTTTTAATAGCTCATGACTTGCTTATTTTCAACGGGTCCATACTCCTGCCCATCAGCCTTGGGCCCACTTACATTATCTAGTCCATCACTAGAATTAGCTCCCAAGTTATTTAAGCAGATTCACCTAGTCAGGGGAGGCAAATTCCGAGAAAACAATTTTCAATTCAAAATGCATAGCTATCATCCCAATTGGGATTAATGTTGGAAATTCCCAATCACTCGATAGTCGCGATGCGTTCGACTGACTAGGTTCCGATATGTGGCATACTTTACGGTGCGTGTCACACCCCGACCCGGTTTGGTCGGATCCCCGTGATCAACTCGCCACTCTCCTGATTTATTAAAGGGTTTTCCCTTATTGTAAACCGTAAAGAGTAAGGCGTCCTTTAACCTGCACCTTTTTCCTGGAATAGCATAATCAAAATTGCATGAAATTTAAAACTTTACATACCTATCTTACAAGCATCTTAGTTGACGGTCTTTAAGGGGAGGCTTTCCAGGATTTCCTGAAAGGGATATAAGGGAGGGGGTGAGTACGACTACTCAGTGAATGGGTTTTTAAAAGCTTTTGACTTTTAAGAAAAATATTTATATGGAGTGTGCCAGACTCCTTTGTTTTCGAAAATCCCTTCATTTAAAATTTTGAATTTTTCCATTATTTCTTAGTTACCATGGTGTGTCATCACCCAACACACATCCTTCATCATGAAGGTTATACACATTCGCAAGTCAGTATCACTACTGAACCCGCTAGTGGCTTCGGAATGACTTTTCCTGCAACCCGGATAGAAGTACAACCACTTCTACCTTAGGAATGAGTGGATGTATGTGATATCCGACCCACAATCCCGAAATCACTTCTTCGTATCCGTATGAGGACAGAGACCTCATCCTGTCCCCACACCGGTCTCATGCGCTTGGTGCTACTCCAAATTTCGCACAGACACCTGGAACGACAAACTGCCCTTATAGCCACCAGGTCGTCCTGTGCCCTTAGGACGCATCACTACCCCTCATGGGCGTCTTGATGATCCTGTACTCATAGTGCATACACAAACAATGTTTTCTTATATTGCCATGTAATATGTGGTGCCATTAGTCCAACGACCCCGACTCTCAACTCAACCCGCAGCTGTTTGTCTTGACTAGTCCGTCGACCTATCATGTCGCACTGCCGCTAGTTGACTAAGCATGTCAGTCCTATCTTGGTACCATGGATAAACAATTCACTTATTAAGTTTTATGGCACATATATCATGTTCGTTTACGAGCTCCTACTCGTGCCAACTGGCCTTGGGCCTACTGTACGAGATTTTCGAAATCGAGCATTTAGCCTCCAAGTTCGAAAACCGAGGCCCCTGGCTTATCAGAGCTATTTGAGCTCCCGTTGAGAAGGTCTCCCAAATAGTTTAAGTATTGGCACACAGTCAGGGGAGAACACTTCCGACAAAATAGGTTTTCACTGTCCATTATACCAACCGGTATAAGGACATCTCCGTTCATAACTGATGAACGGGTTTTCAACTTCCTTCGAGGAAGTCTCATCATACCAACCGGGTATGATGTGAATAACCACTCACAACCGGTAAGTGGTTTTAACTTTAAATTGTGCTCATCATCCCAACTGGGTATGATGTGAATAACCCACTCACCCGTTAATGCCGTGAATTCCACTAGACTGGTTCTCTGTATTCACGCGAGCTTGTCCTTGCTGGCGTTCTCGATATTTCGTGTTCCTACACGATATGAACATCTTGGTTCATTATCCTTCGGCCTAATCGCTTTCATTCATTCCAAATGAATGATAAAGTCAAATTTTCATTTATTTGCAATTAGGTCCCTAAAGTTATTTCTCTTTAACTTTAAGTCCAAAATACCGGTTTTTCCTCAAATTGAGTCCCAAAACTTCTAAAATTTATCATAGGATCTCAATTTATTCCATTTCACAAAAAGGGATTTAATTTCCCAAATTTCCAATTTGGTCCTCCAACTTTTCCAAAATTACCATTTTGCCCTTCCTTTACAAAAATGGTAAATTTTGCCCCAAAAATTTCAAAATTCCTCAATTGGTCCTCTAACATTATTTTCATGCCCAATTGACCCTCAATTTCATAAAATTTTATTTTGGTCCTTTGAATTTCGAAAATCCCAAAATTTCCCCCAATTCCAACTTCTTAACATAGCCGAATTTTATTTCATCAAATTGACCGATCAAATGTTTCTAATTGTTGAAATTGAAGTTGAAATTGAGTTTCTACATGTTCATACGATTCTTCAGAAATGTGAATCGCAAGTTTTAATGTCGGGACAAGCTCAAACGGAGCTTCGCCAGAAAATGAACTATAGAGAGAGAAAGCTTCGATTACTCACCGGTGATGGTACGACGGTTCGAGTTTTCAATCTGGACAGATAGCTCTCATCCTGAGGTTCATCCTAGAATCAAGAATCGCATCAATTGATGCGGAATTGGATTAGAATTTTGTGATTGAAATTCGGTCGACTCTCTCTCTAGCACCAATAAAAAATTATAAAGGGGAGCCGAATTGGCTTACCTTTCAGTCCTAATTCGAACGTGTAAAGGCTGAGGAAGTGTTGGAAGGGCTTGGTTTGGCCTGAGCAGGGCTTGAAATGGCTGATTTCAGCTTGGCCAAAATAGGGCGGCTTCGGTTCGCCGGAGCTGCTTCACTATTCTATCACGCCGGCACTTCTCCAACAATTCTCGTATTGACTGTAGTTTGCTATCATATAGCAGTCTTCTCCCCGATTCTAAAGAGCCCGACCTTTGTTCAAGTCGAAGCTCTGATTCGAGCTTTACCGGGAAATGGAATAGTAGTGAGAGAGAGAGAAGTGTTCAGGTGTGAGGAGAATGAAATGGGGATGACCTCTCTATATAGTTGTAAAACACGTGTATTAAATGGGTGAGATTTATTACTAGTATTAATATTGCTATAAATTATTGGTATTAATTCCAATAATTTAATTTCGGTATTAATTACAATAATTTAATTTTGGTATTAAATTATTTGTATTAATTCCAATAATTTAATTTAGGTATTAAATTATTGGTATTAATTATAATAATTAAATATATATTAATTTATGGCTATTTATGATAAGTTGTAAATTTTCATATTACTTATTCCCAAATGTAAACCGACTTGGTTTTCTTATTCGGTTTGAGCAGTTCTTTTCCCGGTTTTCCTTAACTCAAATGTGTGGGGTTTATAGTGCGGTCCTCTTGTGGCCCGTCCTACACGATCCGAGCCTTCAATTATTCATAAAATTCAAAATTTAGTCTCAATTCTTCCAAAATTCCACCAAATGTCCCAAATTGTCAAGAATTTCCGAATTGCTGTAACTTTCCCAAAATTACCGAAATGCCTCTATTTCACGAAAGTTGTCAAATTGGATCTCAAAATCCCTTAAAACCACCAATTGCCCCTCAATTCCTCATTTTTGCCAATTGGCCATCAGATTTTGAAAAATTGAATAAAAGCCCTCACATTTTGAAAAATTCCCAAATTGCCACAAATTTCTCCCCCAAATTGAGCCTTTGATTTCTGATTTTTTAGCTTGTCTAATTGACTGCAAGAACCCCCTTAATTTCTTCATCTCGTGTTTCTATTCACTTCGTACAGCTCCCCATGATCATCTTGCACTTTGAATTTCTAAAAATTGACTAAGTTTCAAGATCCATCGGAGCTTCATCGGAAAATAGACTAATAGAGAGAGAGAGCTTCTTGTTCATACCGAAGGAGGCACGATTGTCAAGGCTTCAAGTTCGTAGAGCTAGCCCTCGTCGGAAAGATCCTTGGAGGATCAGAGTTCACTTCAATTGATGTCCTAGGTATGGAAATTTTGATCAATAATCTATGACCACTTTCTCTCTCTAGAAGTTCTAGAAATTCACCAATGGAGTTTGAATTGCTTACCCGGAGGCTAAAGGAGAGTTGAGGATTGGCTCAGGAGAGTTGGGGAATGTTGACTTCAATTGTTGGAGCTGAGAGGACCTCAATTCAATCGGTCAGAGCGACTTCACTATGCGATCACTTTGGCGCTCCTTAGGGACTCCTCATGTAAACCCCGTACCTTTAAAGATAATAAAACCATGAAAAGAACTAGTTGATTCAAAAGAGAAAACTAAGCCGGTTACGAACCAAAACTGGTAAAGAAAGGGTAAAATGGGAAATTTGAAAATTCCAAGTGACTAAAAGAGTTATAAAAAAATAATGGAAAGGAAACATGGAGCAAATTAAAAGAGGAAACCAGACCGGTTTAGGGTGAACCGAACCTGAACCGATTAAATTGGTTTGAACCATACATGAACCAGTATCTAAATTTATTTTTCTTGGTGGCTTAAAATGATCAAATTGGAAAATTGAAGCCACCAATAGATAGAAAATGAATTTAAATTAGAAATTTTTAATTTTGAGAAAACTAGTCGAATTGGGCTTGAAGCGGCCAATTTTCGCCATTGAACCAGGTCAGACCGGTCCAATCCAGTTCGGAACAGTGTCATCTTCTTCCTTAGGATGACATCACTATTCATCAGTTCAAAAACTTTATTTCTTCAACGAAGGAATATCCTCTCTGATTAGGGCATTTTTGGGCGAGGATAAGCTCAACCAAAATGGAAAGTGGTCGAGCAGAGGGTCTCTAAGCTCCCTATATAAGGAGCTCCTCTCCATTCATTCTCTACACACCTCAAATCTCGATTCTCTCTTAAGTGCTCCATTTTTTGGTGAAGTTTGAACCAGAACTCTGACTTGGGCACTTTTATTAGCCTTAGAAGGCAAGGTCAGGTCCTACAGACTCTGGGGTGAAGTTAGCTACCTGACAGTAACACCCTTTCGACCCAAGGACCACGGGCCTCAAGCCCTATCATTTTTAAATTTGAGGCCTCGAGCCTATTGGAGCAATTCTAGCTCCCATCAGGAACATCTCCCAAAATGTTTAAGCAGTTTCACGTAGTCAGGGAAGACTATTCCTAAAAAAAATGATTTTCAAACTTAAAGCGGTTATCATTACCCCCAACTAGGTATGATGCCAAAAATCCCACTCACTCGGTAATAGTGACGTGGCTGTCCCGGTGAGATCTCAATTTGTGGTGCGCTCTTTTGCATTGGTACTTGAACATCCAGCTCCTAGATGGTTTGAGTTTCCACATCAGGAGAGTTGACATAATGAACCTCATACTTTAGTGTATTTGCGCGCAAGTCCTCACATTATGCCTTAATTGCATTTAGGTCTCTAAAAGTTTATAACTTTTCATTTAGGTCCTTAATCTTCATTTAATCTCAATTAAGTCCCTAGGACTTACAATTATCCCTCATGGGTCCTTAGTTTTTCCAAAATCACCAGTTGAACCTCAATTTTTCCAAAATTGCCAATTGGTCCTTAAGTTTCCAAAAATTACCAATTAGTCCTTAAATTTCCAAAATTGCCAATTGGCCCCTCCATTTCATCCAATTGCCCAATTGGGCCTCAATTGGGAGTTAATTTCATAAAAATGCCCCAATTTTCCTTAAATTACAATTTAGCTCCCAATTTTTCAAAAATCCCAGCACTGGCGGAATCAAACAAGAAAGCAACTCCGATAGAGTGGAATCAAAGTTGCTCTATTTTGGCAGAGCTAAATTCGGCCTAATTTAGACCTCCTCCGATCAAACCAAGCCTCCCCAACACACCACGACCCTTACACAAACTCCACAGAGGTGAAAGGTAAGCCAATTTGGCCCTACTCTATCGTTACAAATAAGTGTTAGAGAGAGAAAGTGTCGAATTTCACTAATAAAATTCACCCTCATATGGACTTAAATTGTAGCAATTCTTAATCATAAAAGTAACCTAAGAATGAGAGCTACCTCCCCAGACAGAGAGCTCGAACCATCGCACCTCTGACGATAAGCTTTCGAAGTTTTCTCTCTCTACGAACAGTTTTCTAGCGAAGCTCCGTTTGAGCTCATTTCGGACCTAAATGATGCTATTCAAAGCTCAATTGAATCGTATGGAAGTGTAGGAACTGATCCATACCATCAATTGAAGCAATTAACCCCGATTGAATGGCTAATTTGAAGAAATCAAATTCAGTTAGTATGAAGAGGAGAAATTGAGGGAAAATTTTTGGGAAAATTGGGGATTTTGAAAAATTGAGGGACCTCCATGCAATTTCTAAAAATTGAAGGCCAATTGGCAATCAGAAAGATGTTGGGGGACTAATTGGTCAATTTTTGAAATATTTGAGGCCAAATTGCTATTTTTGGAAACTAAGGGCAGAACCATAATTTTTGGAAAATTGGGGACCAAATTGAAAATTTGAGAAACTTGAGCCCCTTACACAATTTAATGTAAATTAAGGGCCCAAGGAGGATATTGAAAGTCCCCGGGACTTAATTTGAGGCAAATTTAACACTATGGACCTAAAGTCAAAAGGTATGAACTTTGGGGACCTAAGTGCAATAAATAAAAAATTTGGGCCTTGTCGCTCATACGTGAGAAAACGAAGGTTGTTATGTCGAACACTCATTGATAATGATACCCAAATCGTGTAAGGACACGTCGAACCAGAACGCCAGCAAGAGAAAGCTCGCGTGGACTTTTAAGCTGACTGGGGATGAACGCATCACAATCATTGGGTGAGTGGGATTATTTAACTTAATAACTAGTTGGGATGATGAAAAATATTTTTAACAAATAAAACCTACTTACCTATTGTGAGTAGGGATACATGAACATCATACATGGTTGGTATGATGAGTTTTCTTGAGAAAAGGAGAAACCTGCCTACCGGTTGTAAGGGGAGTTATCATCATACCCGGTTAGTGAGATGAGTTAAATGGAAAATTTTGTCAGAAGTATTCTCCCTTGACTGTGTGCCAAAATTCACAGGTGATAAACCTTTAGAGGTTGGGTTGGGTTGGGTTGACATAAGTCACAAAACTCACCAAAGTTTTGAGGGTGATAAACCTTCAGAGGTGAAGAAAATTACCCAAGTCAGAGTTATGGTTCGTAGGTGATGTAAAATGGAGTAGCTCAGGTTCTCTGAGCTTTCGAGGATGAATGGACAAGACCTCCTATCCATTCATCCATTGGTTGGCCATTGACTCTTCAATTTAAGGCATTTTTAGAGGGAGTTAATGCTACTTGGAGTTAAAGCAGACATTCAGCTTGAATAAAACACTATGTGCATGCGTGCGAGGTTCGCATGTGAGAGTTGCCACGTGGCACACTGTGATTGGCTAGTGTTACTGATGCAACATCCTACTCAATGTCCGATTCGTTCGTTGACCCATTGATTGGACACATGGCGACCTTCCATTGGTCGCCTTATCTCACATGGTGGTTGATCGAATCTGATTTTTAGATGACCGTTATTGACTTTGCTACATGGCATTCTCTGATTGGTTGATTTAAATTTACCAGCTTTCCCACCTCATGCAATGTTCCATTGCAACATGTCCTCTTCTGAATTGTTAGGCCATCTGACATAGCCTTGCCACATGCCAACTCTTGACCGGTAGAACTTTCTTGTATATCTTAGTTGGTTGCTAACCTAGCACATTTTCCATGTGTCATCCTCTCATTGGTCAGTATTATTGATGGGGATTTGTGTCCGTTGATCATTGATTGAGGATACATGTCGTGCCCTCATTGGTCAATTCCTAATTGCGTGGATTTTTTCTATCTGACCGTTGATTGGGAACACCCGTCACACTTTGATTGGTCTGTGCTTCCAAATCCTAACCTAGTGGTTAACATGGCATGCTTCACCACACGTTGCACACTGATTGGTAGTGCATGTTGACAGGGCACTGACATGGTAGTGCATGTTGACAGGGCACTGACATGGTAGGCAGTTCGTTGACCCGACTCGATCATTGACTAGTTCAATTGGACTGGGCTTGGTGACCCAAAATCGATAACCGACCGATTCAGGCCTAATTAAACTAGTTTTATAAAAATTAAAATTTTCTAAATTCCATATAGTGGTGAATTAAAATTTCCAATTTGACATTTTTAAGGCATGTATAAAAATGAATCTTTAAGCTGGTTCTTCCCAGTTCAATCTGGCTCAACCCTGTTCGCATCTGATTATCACTTCTAATTTGCAATAAGATCATTTTCTTGATTTTTGGATCTTAATTGATCACTTGGGATCACTTAAATTCTCGTTTTGATTACTTTTCCCAAATTCCGGTTCATTTTGAACCATAGTTTTCTTTAAAACATTTCTGGTTCTCCATTGAGACTTTCTTGTTTTGGGAAAATGGGGTTTACAACTACTCCACTCTTTTTAATGAGTTTTGTCCCAAAAACTCGTTATACATTAATTAGTCAGGGATACTTTTCTCTTATCACAAAATCTATTTCCCACTTTTCTTCCTCAATTTGGTCACTACTTCATATTACTTTTACCATTGGAATCTTTTAGTTCTTAAGATTCTTTTCCTATCAATTGATGATGCTCCACTTCATAGGATATATTTGCATCCCATTTTCATCTATTTGGTTTTAGTTCTTCATCAAACTCCTCATATATACCTTGGGAATTTTCTTTATTCTTTTCACTTGAGAGTTTCCTTAAAGGAATTGTAAATCATGAGATCCCTTCATAGGATCTTCTCATACCCTTTTTGTCTCATGATAGCATGAGTATCCTTCCTTGAGATTTGACTGTTGTTTCCATATGGGGTATAATTTGTGTATACAATCCATTTGGAATAACATTCCCTTTACTTGCATCTTCATTCTGATGGTGTGATCCTTGGTTAATATTTGGGGTGTTTCCCTTCCGTCTTTCACCTATTTGGTGTGAGTAGTATCTTATTTATTCTTCAACTTATTGATGGAATATGGGTTTTCTATGGCATTTCCTAATGGTCACTTTTATCATTTATGCCATAACCCAATTTAGGACTTTGATTATTCGAATTGAATATAGTCATGGTCCCATGAATGACCCTTCCAATAGTGAGTCAAATCATTTCATTAGCTTGGACTTACATGTCCCCAACACACTAGGGTACTTTCGCATAATATTCTTTTGGAATATTTTTCTAACAAATGCTTATTTTCTTCTAATACGTAGGGATTATGGGAATTCGCCCATCCTTAATATTTGGTACCATTCCTTAATTACCATGAACATCATCTAAATGTTTAATGCATACTTCTCCAATACCTAGTCATTTTTACTTACTTCTAAATTCCCATTATTTCGTCTATCAAATGATATTTCTAAGGAATTCTATCCAATGCATCTTACTTACTTTCCCAAACACTTTTCCTTGTATGCTAGAGTGTTCCATTACTCAATTCTATTTTCGTCATAGCATTACTTATGGAAATATAAATTTCCTTTCTTCTTATCACCTTCACTCTTTAGTTCATCCTCTCGAGATAATACTTTATGTTGAACATGGAAAGTTCATTTATGACTTTTTCTTATTGCTTCCTTACTCTCATTACATAATCACACATCCTAGATGGTTATCAAAGGTTTGCCTTATAATCGTTTTGGTTTGTGATTTCTATTACGTACCTTGTCATTGTACCTCATATCTCCGACATCTTCTTAGTGAGTATTTGTCAAGCCCCGACCTGGTTTGGTCGAACTCCCGTGAACAACCCTCTCCACTTCCCAAGACTAGGAGCATCATAAGCTTTGAATGACTTCAAATGACCCAAAATCAAGCTCAAATGGAACTTTACTGAAATATTTTTCTAGAAAGAGAAAGCTACGTTTAATTATTGACAAAAGCATGATTGTTGGAACTCTGAGTATGGGCGACTAGTGCTCATCGAGGGGATCCACCTATGATTAAATTGAGCTCAATTGGTAATCTACGCAATGGGAATTTTATTTGAGAAGTTTTCACATTCTATGTTCTATAACTCCACTATTTTGGCGAAAGGAGGTGGAATTGGCTTACCTCAAAGGTTAAAGGAGGTCGAGAGTTGGTCGAGGAGAGCCGTGGGAGGGTTTGCCTAGTCTTAGGAGGTCGGGGGTAACCAAAATTCAGCTCGAATTTCATCACTGTAGTGAGTGTATTGTGCAACCCTATCAGAGCTTCTGTAGTGACCTTCGAGCTAAATGAAGTATGTCGTAAGGTAGG
Organism: Trapa incisa; assembly: GCA_030064435.1. NCBI lineage: Eukaryota > Viridiplantae > Streptophyta > Magnoliopsida > Myrtales > Lythraceae > Trapa > Trapa incisa. The sequence goes on from CM057779.1 coordinate 25,256,088, forward strand.
GAACTCTCTTAGGATTCTTGGGAACTTGAATTCACATTCAGATGTGAATGAAGTATGTCGTAAGGTAGAGAACTCTCTCAAGATTCTTGGGAACTTGAATTCATGTTCGGAGGTAGAGGAAAATGCCCAAGTTAGAGCTCTGGTTTGCACTTTGCCGGCAAGAGGAGTATGAATAGGGAGGATCTCTTTATATAGGGAGTTCAGGAACCCTTGGCTCTATTAGTTTCCAAATTGGTCAAGCTTATCCCCTCTAGAATTGCCATTGTCGGAGTGGATATTCCCTCATCGGAAATGAAAAGAATTTTAATTTCCATTTTGTGAACATTGTTGTTATTTAAAGGCTAAAAAGGACAATGCGCCCGAACTTCGCATGTGCAAGCTACCGCATGGCAAATTGTGATTATTTGGCTTCGTTGATGTGACCTCCCACTAAGCGTCCGAGTCATCCGTTGACTCGTTGATCGGCCACGTGGTGACCTCCCATTAGATGTTCATTCCAACACGACTGTTGACCACATTTGGTCATTTATTGATTATGAAATATGGTATCCTCTCATTGGTTGATTTAAATAAGTCAATTTTCCCTCCTAACACATTATGCCATTAGCACATGTCAGCCTATGATTCGTTGTGGCCATCGACGTGGCTTTTCAACGTGTCAGCCTCTAATTGGTCGACCGTTTCTCTAAAATCCTAAGCGGTCGCTGGCGTGGCAACTTTGCCACATGTTAGCTCCAAATTGGTCAGCCCTACTAACGAGACTTATCCTCATTTGATCGTTGACTGAGGACATGTATCACTCTCTTATTGGTCGATCGTCGGTGACGTGGTTTTTCTCCATCTGACTGTTGACTAGGGACACATGTCACACTTTGATTAGTCAACACATAAAGGCACTGATCGAGCGGCTGACTGGGCTCACTTTGCCACACGTCGTGTGTTGACTGGATGTAGACATGGCAGGTGGTCCGTTGACTGGTTAGACCATTGACCAATTCGGTGTGACTGGAGATGGTCCGTTGACTGGTTAGACCTGAACCGATTCGATTTTCACTCCTAATTCTCTTCATGGTTCTTTTCCATGGCTTTTGGATCTTCATTTACTAGTTGGGATTTTTCAAATTCTTGTTTTGACTCTTGTTTACTAATTATAGATCACTTTGATTCTCATTTTTCTCTAAAAAAATTTATGGTTCTCCTTCCCGGCTTCTTATTTTGAGAGAATGAGGTTTACAACATTTTTTTCCTTTTATTTTATACCCCTCTCCTATCGGTACTATGATTGCAAATGGTGACATCTATTATAGTATTGGGAGGAGTGGCGAGTTGTTTACAAGATTCCGACCAAACTGGTTTGAAGTGTGACATAATCAGTTCCGCTTATGAATGTGAGCACATCCTACTTACTCATCAACGCCCTATGGAGGGATCTTAGAAGAGGAGTGAGAGTGAAATGTCGTTGGCCACTCCTTGTATGTAACAACAAGGAATGATAACTCTTAAATGAAGAGACACAGTGAGTACTTCTAGCAACTTCTCAATACTATAGGGAAAGGGACCCTTTCTAGGGTGATGACCATCAGGTAGTGTAGGGTATTCCTGCATGAGTATGGCAGGGATTAACACTAGTGTTAAGAACATGCCACCACATTGTAAAAAAATGTGGAAATTCACACCATGGAAGTTGTAGGGATATAATATGCTTTATGCGGGGACACCATTCGACCGCCCCCACCAAGGTTATGCAGCTCGACCCCCACTATATCAGGGATTCCAAATAGGGTCTAATGTTCCATGAAACCCCAATTCAAATCATGGATATAACTTAAGCATACAAGCTAAGCAATCACCCTAACTAAGTCATGTACCCTTGCGTTGTGTTTGGATTGAGGGGTTTAGAGGGATTTGAAGGGCAATTGGTTAAGAGAGATGGAGGAATCTCTGTTTGGTAAAATAGAATTGAGGGGTTTGGAGTGGTGGAGAAGCACCTCAAAACCACTCCATTTATAATAGACAATATCTCTCCAATTTGGGGTTTGTGGTGATTGTTTAATTTATTGCTTAAATTATTTTAATACCCTAATTTAATGTGTTTATATTATCATTTGTTTATTTTCTTATTTATTTTAATTTATTTTTACTTTTATATATTTTAAATAAATTTATATATCAATAATAATTTATATAAAATTATATGATATAAATATATAATAAAAATATTATATATAAAAATAACATGTACAAAATGTATAATATAATTTATTATATATTTATATTATTTTTTATTATAATTATAAAATATGTATATATATTAATTATTATATAATTAAGATTATTTTTTATTATTATAAAAAGTTAATTATTTTATATAATATATTGTTATAGTATATAGTATATTTAATATAATTTAATTATATATAATACCTAATACATTATTTAATTTAATTAAAATGGTAATTTGTCACTCTAATTTTTTAATTAATAATCGTTAAACTCACTACAACTCCATCCAAAAAATTGATTATTAAAATTTTTTAATATTTTCAAATCTATCACTTCACTTCCCCTACAAATACCTTTGAATGTCTCCCCTCCAAATTCTTACAAACCACTCAATTCAAACCTACCCTATATCTCTATATCGACTAATTCCCCTCCAAATTCTTACAAACCACTCAATTTAAACCTACCCTATATCTCTATATCGACTAATTGGGGTCGATGAGTAGTATGTGCATTTGTCATGCACCCTCACAAGGCTATAAATAATAACCTTCCTTCCATCACGATCTTTGATGGTTATGTGCATGATATGCACTCACAAGCCTTTACACAAGAATCATCCCACTAATTGGGTTTTCTCATGAAACACCAATTCAAGTCATACATATAGTTAGAACTTTTGCATATTGGGAATTCCAATAACATAACTAACGTAGAAATGCATCAAATATGAATGGAGTAAGAAATGTGAGACAACCTTTGAGAAATTAAAGAAAAGACTTACCACGACCTCGATCTTCGCTCTCCCATATATGGAAGTTGGAGAGTAAATAGTATATAGCAATGTATCATAATAAATATTGAGATGTGTGGTAATGTAAAAGGGGAAAGTGATTTTATACGCTTTAAGGCAACTTAAAAAGCATGAGTATAACTACCCTACGGTAGACTTGGAGTTGACAAATATTATTTTCGCTCTCAAGATTTGGCTACATTACATTTATGTGATCACATGTAGGATCTTCATATATCACAAGAGCCTTAAGTAAATCATGACCCAAAAGGATCTAAATATGAGACAGAGGCAATGGTTTAATTAAAGATTACGATCTTATAATCAATTACCACGCAGAAAAAACTAATGTGGAAGCTGATGCGCTATGTCACAAACTTTACATAAGTCATAACCACATAAGGTCAACATACCTATCAATGTTAGAACAAATGGGTTGACTTCGTATTTATTTGGATACATACACAAAGTTGGCATGTCTCTTGAAAAATATGACGGTTCAACCTATGTTAAAGGGACAGATCGGGGATAAATAATATACCAACCTAGGTTTAAAGAGATATATTGACAAGATCCTTGACATGACAACTACTGACTTCATCATAGGGGATGATGAATTGTTGATTTTTAAAGGTTAAGTAGTAGTACCAAACAATGTCATATTAAGGAATGTTATATTGGAAGAGATACAATTTGGTATATGTGATGCACCATAATAGCACCAAAATGTATAGGATCCTAAAGGGAGAATATTGGTGGTTAAGCATGAAGTGGGAAATCATGGAATATGTGGCTAGGTGTCTATTGTATTAGTAGATTAAGATAAAAACTAGAAGCCTACACAAATGTTGCAACCACTCCCTATCCCTTAGTGGAAATGGGAGAAAATCATAATGGATTTCGTCATTGGGTTACCCTCGTCTATGAAAGGGCATGATGCCATATGGGTGATAGTGGACTGACTCACAAAAGCTACTCATTTCCTATTCATTCAACTAATGAAATTTGTAGAAAAGTTGGCAAGACTTTACATTGAAAAGATCGTAGGCCTACACAAAGTGACTATAGTGTCATATCAGGATCCTCGATTCACATCAAGATTCTAGCACAGTTTACAAAGCTCTTTGGGCACTAGCCTACTCATGAGTACAACTTTCCATCCAGAAAATGATCGACAAATTGAGTAAACTATCAAAACATTGGAGGATATGCTTTGAGCCTGCTTACCAAACTTTGACAGGAAGTGAGAGGACTACCTATGTTTAATGAAATTCACCTACAACAACAATTATCATACAAATGGCCTCGTTTGAGACCTTATATGGAAGGGAGTGTAGAACTACCCTCTACAGGAACGAAGTAGGTGAACACAAACCCTAAGAAACCTAAAGAAATGCTAAGAAAGCCTAAGAAATGCTTAGAAACCCTAAAAAAACCCTATGAAACCTTTAAAAAGCTAAAAATACCAAAAAGTGCTAAGAAACCCCACAAAACACTAAAAAATGCTAAGAAATCCTAGGAATCCCTAAAAAATACTAAGAAGCCCTAAGAAACACAAAGAAACCCTAAAAAAACCTTGAAAAACTCTAAGAAATGCGAAGAAACCCTACAAAACCCTAAGAAATACTAAGAAACTATAAGAAATGCTAAATAACGCTAAAAACCCCTAAAAACACTAATAAACCCCAAGAAACACTAAAAAATGCTAAAATTTGCTAAGAAATCCTATAAACCCCTAAGAAACGCTAATAAACCCTAAAAAATGGTAATAAATACTAGGTAACCCTAGTAAATGCTAAAAATACTAAGAAACCCTAAGAAATACTAAAAAAATCTTAAAAAATCCAAAGAAACCCAAAGAAATGCTAAGAACCCTTAAGGAACCCTAAGAAACCCAAAGAACCACTAAGAAAGCCTAACAAACACTTATAAACCCTAAAAAACCCTATGAAACCCTAAGAAACACTAAAAAAATACTAAAAAGGGCTAAGAAAACCTACAAAACGCTAAGAAATGCTAAGAAACCCTAAGAATCCCTAAAAGATGCTAAGAAACCCTAAGAAACACAAAGAAACCCTAAAAACAAAAAAAAACTCTTAAAAAACTCTAAGAAACCCTATAAAACCCTAAGAAATGCTAAGAAAACCTAAGAAATGCTAAGAAATTCTAAAAAATACTAAGAAAACCCAAGAAATGCTAAACAATGCTAAGAATCACTAATAAACCCCAAGAAACGCTAAAATATGCTAAGAATAACTAAGAAACGCTAAGAAACCATATGAAACCCTAAAAAAACGCTAATAAACCCTAATAAATGCTAGGAAACCCTAGTAAATGCTAAGAAACCCTAAGAAATCCTAAGAAACCGTAGGAAACGCTAAGAACCCTTAAGGAACCCTAGGAAACACTAAGAAACTCTAAGAAACCCTATAAAACCCTAGGAAATGCTCAGAAACCCTATAAAACCCTAAGAAATGTTGAGAAACCCTAAGAAATGCTAAGTAACGCTAAGAAATCCTTAAAAACACTAACAAACCCCAAGAAACACTAAAATAATGCTAGGAATCTCTAAAAAACCTTAAGAAACTCTAATAAACCATATGAAACCATAAAAAACGCTTAAAAACCCTAAGAAAGCCAAAGAAACTCAAAGAAATGCAAGAATGATTAAAAAATGCTTAGAAACTTGGAAAGAGTGGAACTAGTATAAAATACTTTAGAGAAGATCAAAATAATAATAAATTGATTAAAGGCTACCCAGGAAAGGCAGAAGAGCTATGCGGAAGTATCCCTATGGAAGGGAGTGTTAAGATTTTAGTACAATTGCAAGTTAAACCCAAGATATATTGACCCTTACTCTATGTTACAAAGATTGTTCATGTAGCTTACAAGCTACAACCGCCACAAGAGTTACAGAGAGTCCATGATATATTACACGCGTCACTACTAAGGAAGTATGAACCAAACCCGAGACACATGTTGGATCAACCTCCACCAAGATTGGAATAAACATTAACATACGAGGTGGAACCGATACGTATTGTGAATCATCAAGAAAAAAGCATTCGAAGGAAGAAAAAAAATATGGTAAAGGTATTATGGCACAATCACCTGATTGAGAGGAAACCTGGAAGCCCAAAGAAACCTTGAGTGAGAAATACCTGTATTTGCTTTGAGTACTTGTGTACAAGTGTAGAACACTTAAGAGGAATAAACGGTTAAGTTTTGAGGATGCAAATCCTAAAAGGGAGGGGAATAATTATAAGACCGCTACTTTATCAAATCCAATCTAACCCAACTGGACTGGAAAATGGAGTTGAACCGAGAATGGAGATCTAAACTAAAATTAGAAATCAAATCAGATTAGAAATTGGTTCGCACCCAAATTTTAGAAAATTGGTAAAGTGACATGAATTTCTTCAAAATAATCTCCATTGATAAGAAATTAAGGGTCAGGAAAAGATCAATTCAAAATAGGTTCAAATTGGGATCGAACTAGCTAGAATAAAAAAAACTACACTATTTTTCGAAGTAGCATAAAAAATTGGAAATTCTTGGGTTAATATAATAAGGAATTGGCAAAAGAGATTTTAAAAAATTAAATTGAGCCAACAACCAATCGTAGGTGAACTAACTAAGATATGAGTGAGAAATTCGTTGGAAACTAGTTCAAAATAGTGTCAAATCGACCGAATGAACTATGACACTTACTACATGTGTGGGCGCATGGTTGTGCCATGTGCCAATGCATGCACATTTGCATTGTTCCCTCTACCCGACTAATGATCCAAAACTCAAAAATCGATTTGATTTTCCCTATCATAATGATAAAACTCATCGTAGATGGAAATTAATTCTTGTCGGGCTAAATATGCTATGATTTGATGAAAGAAAAGAATGGTTAGATAGTTTATTAAGTCAGTGAGATCACTATGTTTTTGGGTGAGCCAAATTAAAAAGGCTATAATTTTCATTTCCAATCACCAAATTGAGTGATTTAAGTGTCATTAGAACCCTACCTAAGTTAACTTTCAACCACCACCTTGGTTGGAACATATGACCACCCTACCAACACCTACATGATGAAATAGTAACCATGCTTTGGCAGCCAAAGAATAGCATTTTCTTCTCTGCCCATTTTTTATGTCTTCGATGGCCCATCACTACTAAGAAAAATTCTACAAAAACCTCTTGGTCCCAACTTTTGAATCCCACAATCTCTTAAGATTTGGGTAAGAATTAGAGTCAAATAAATTAATGAAAATCATGACTAGCCTTCAATCATAATAGAGTGCAGTAAAATGACATTTTCATGCCACTTCAACTTACGTTTGAGGTGATTCAAGTGTCCACAAACTCATTTGGAAGTTGGCTTTCTAAACTACCTATGCCACTAGTCAAGTCACCATCTCCAATGAGATTCTTACCATGATCATATTTCTGCACTTTTTCGACAAGCTTTTTAAAACAACCCTAAAAGGTATTATCCCAGCTAGCCCCAATTAGAAAAGGACCATGGTGACTTAGGGGGAGACGTTAGGATCTCATATAAGTGTTTCATATTCTTTTGATGAATATCTTGTTGAGGAACAAAGGATGGAAACAAAATGTAATTTTGGTAAAGTTAAAGGTCCAATTATGGAATGATAAATCTCAGGGTCTTTAAGATAATTTGAAGAAGGTCGATGAACCAATGGGAAAAAATGAAAAAGATTTGAGACTCAAATTGTGAGATTTAGAAGCTTAAGGACCTAAATGGAATCTTTAGAAAATGGTTAAGGACTAAACTGTAAATAATGAAAGTTAGGGTCACAAAAGTGATTCTTGGGAACCAAGTGATCCAAATGAGACTAAAGAAAGTCTAAGGACCTAAAGGAAACTCTTGTGATGTCTAGGGACCTAAAAGGAAGAGTATGAGAACATAAGTGCCAAATGATAATTTTTCTCATATTAAGAACTAAAATGCAAATTTGGAAACGTTAAGTGTCTAACGAAGAAACTTAGAGATATTTTGGCATTTTGGTAATTGTGGCCATATATGAGAGTAACCTTAAATTTGTAAAAAATGATAGAAGTAGTTAGCCTAAATGTATTCCTCGACATACAAATTGAGTGAATCAGGCCCAAGGGGCAAAACTATATATTTTTTTTAATTACGAGATAGTATTAGAATTCCCAAGGAAAACCAAATTTGAACATGGGTTACATGATTGATTCATGTAGAGTAAACTGTCACACTATCATATGGGGATCACACATCCCAAGACAAGTGGAAATCTGTTGGGACTAATAAGTCTTGATTAAAACTACAAGTGGGTTTATTGACGGCGAAACCAATTAGACTGACCGATGCACTTTTCAATTTTCCATGAACTTCATGAATGTGTGCAAAATTTTGAAAAAGTATTGTGAAATGTTAGGGAAAAACTATAAGAAATCATGTTTTATGAAAAAAAAAAGATGATTAATGTCATGTTATGATTGTGTGCCAAGTTGTATGTGTAAACCCCGCACATTCGGGTTAAGGAAAACCGGGAAAAGAACCGGTCAAACCAAATAAAAAAACCAAGTCAGTTTACATTTGAGAATAAGAAATATGGAAATTTACAACTTTCGGGTAATCCAAATGGTTCATTAAACCTTGGAAAAGAAAGTTAAGACAAACTAGAAAACAAAAACCAAATTGGTTTAGGTGAACTAGATTTCATAATAACTTTAAAGTTAAGTGTGCTTGCTTGAGAGTAGTGTGAGGATGGGTGACCTTCTAGGAAGTATGATTTTTTTTGTAACCCGAAATTTCGGTCAAAAATTTTTATACCGGCTTATCATAAATAGCCATAAATTAATATATATTTAATTATTGTAATTAATACCTAAATTAAATTATTGGAATTAATACAAATAATTTAATATCGAAATTAAATTATTAGAATTAATACCAATAATTTATGGCAATATTAATACTAGTAATAAATCTCGCCCATTTAATACACGGGTTTTACGCCTATATAAAGAGGTACTCCCCATTTCATTCTACTCACACCTTAACACTTATCTCTCTCTCTCTCTACTGCTCCATTTCCCGGTAAAGCTCGAACCAGTGCTTCGACTTGAACAAAGGTCGAACTCTTTAGAGTCGGAGAGAAGATAGCTATCTGATAGCAAACTCCAGTCAATACAAGAATCGTTGGAGAAGCGCCGACATGATGGTGAAGCAACTCCTCAAGCTGAAATTGGCCATTTCAAGCCCTCCTCAAGCCAAACCAAGCCCTCCCAACAATTCCTCAGCCTTTCCACGGTCGAATTAGGACCGAAAGGTAAGCCAATTCGGCTCCCCTTTACAATTTTTTATCGGTGTTAGAGAGAGAGTCGACCGAATTTCAATGACAAAATTCTAATCCAATTCTGCATCAATTGATGCAATTCTTCATTCTAGGATGAACATCAGGATGAGACCTATCTACTAGAACGAAAGCTCGAACCGTTGTGCCTTCACCGGTGAGTAATCGAAGCTTTCTCTCTCTATAGTTTATTTTTCAGCGAAGCTCTGTTTGAGCTCGTTCTGACGTTAAAATATGTGATTCAAAGTTTCTTAGAATCGTATAAACATTCAGGAACTCAATTTCAACTCCAATTTCAATAATTAGAAGTGTTTGATCGGTTAATTTGATGAAATCAAATCCGGTAGTGTTGAAGAGTTGAAATTGGGGGAAAATTTGGGGATTTTCGAAATTCAAAGGGCTAAAATACAATTTTATGAAATTGAGGGTCAATTGGGCATGAAAATAATGTTGGAGGACCAATTGAGGAATTTTTGGGGCAAAACTTACCATTTTTGTAAAAGAAGGGCAAAATGGTAATTTTGGAAAAATTGGGGAACCAAATTGGAAATTTGGGAAATTAAACCCCTTTTTGGTGAAATTGAATAAATTGAGGTCCCAGGATAAATTTTAAAAGTTAGGAGACTCAATTTGAGGAAAAAATGACATTAGGGACTTAAAGTTAAAGAGAAATAACTTTAGGGACCTAATTGTAAATAACTAAAAGTTTAGGTTTTCTCATTCATTGGAAATGAATGAAGACTGTTATGCCGAGTAATAATGAACAAGGTTGTTCATATCACGTAGGAATGCGAAATACCGAGAACGCCAGCAAGGACAAGCTCGCGTGAATACAAAGAACTAGTCTAGTGGAATTCACGACATTAACGGGTGAGTGGGTTATTCACATCATACCCGGTTGGGATGATGAGCACAGTTTAAAGTTAAAAACCACTTGCCGGTTGTGAGTGGGTTTACTAACATCATGCCCGGTTGGGATGATGAGCACAACTTAAAGATAAAAACCACTTACAGGTTGTGAGTGGAAATTTTATATCATACCCAGTAGGGGATGATAAGTACCTCAGTATAAAAACCCATTATTTAGTGGTATTTTAATCATCACCACTTAGAGAAAGTGATGTGAAAATTATGCGAAAAAAACTACTTACCGGTTGTAAGTAGATCATACCCGGTTGGTATGATGAGACTTCCTCGAAGGAAGTAGAAAACCCGTTCATCGGTTATGAACGGAGATGTCCTTATACTAGTCGGTATAATGGATAGTGAAAAACTATTTTGTCGGAAGTGTTCTCCCCTAACTGTGTGCCAATGCTTAAACTATTTGGGAGACCTTTTCGACGGGAGCTCGAATAGCTCTGATAGGCCAGGGGCCTTGGTTTTGGAACTTGGGGGCTAAATGCCCGATTTTGAAAATCTCGTACAGTGGGCCTAAGGCTAGTTGGCACGAGCTGGAGCTCGTAAACGAACATGATATATGTGCCATAAAACTTAATAAGTAAATTTTTTGGCCATGGTACCATGATAGGACCGACATGCTCAGTCAACTAGCGGCAGTGCGACATGACAAGTCGACGGACTAGTCAAGACAAACAGCCGCGGGTTGAGTTGTGAGTCGGGGCCGTTGGACTAGTGGCACCACAGATTACATGGCAATATAAGAAAACATTGTTTGTGCATGCACTGTGAGTACGGGATCATCAAGACGCCCATGAGGGGTAGTGATGCGTCCTATGGGCACTGGACGACCTGGTGGCTATAAGGATAGTTCGTCGTTCCAGGTGTCTGTGCGAAATCTAGAGCAGCACCAAGCGCATGAGACCGAGGTGGGGATAGGATGAAGTCTCTATTCTCATACGGACACGAAGAAGTGATTTTGGGATTGTGGGTCAGATGTCACGTACATCCACTCATTCCCAGGGTAGAAGTGGTCGTACATCTATCCGGGTGGCAGGAAAAGTCGCTCCGAAGCCACTAGCGGGTTTAGTAGTGATATTGACTTGCGAATGTGTGTAACCTTCATGATGAAGGATGTGTGTTGGGTGATTACACACCGTGGTAACTAAGAAATAACGGAAAAATCTGAATTTTTAAATGAAGGGATTTTTGAAAACAAAGGAGTACAGCACACTCCATATAAATGTTTTTCTTAAAAGTAAAAAAGCTTTTAAAAACCCATTAACTGAGTAGTCTTACTCATCCTCTCCCTTATATCCCTTTCAAGAAATCTCAGAAAATCTCCCCTTAAAGACCGTCAACTAAGATGCCTGTAAGACAGGTATGTAAAGTTTTAAATTTTATGCAGTTTTGATTATGCTATTCCATGAAATAGGTGCAGGTTAAAGGACGTCTTACTCTTTACAGTTTCCAATAAGGGGAAACCCTTTAATAAACCGGGAGAGTGGCGGGTTGATCACAAGGATCTGACCAAACCAGGTTGGGGCGTGACAGTATGCTTGATGTATGGGTTATGATTGTGTGTGAAGATGTGGGGTTTATGTATATTATGTGATTGTGTTCCAAGATGGTTACTTGATGTATATGATTATGCATGCTATGTGATGAGGTACTAACATGACACCTATGAAGAGGTTGCATCGAGGCTTGGGATAGATTAGTAGCTATGTATAAGGGGGATGGAATAACTTCCAATTCCACCTAAGGACCAAGCGAAGGTCCAAGTATATCTTTATGCATAGATAATAGGGAATGTTATGGTATACATATTGTAAACCCCACCCTTTGGAGTTAAGGAAAAATCGAGAAGAGAACCAGTCAAACTAGGGGAGAAAACCGAACTGGTTCATGAACCTCGACTATAAGAGAACGGGCAAATCGGGAAATTTACAACTCCTAAGTGACCCAAAGAATCATAAAAACCTTGGAAAGAGACTTTAGGACAACTTGGGGAAGAAAACCAGACCAATTCAAGTAAATCGAATCTGAACCAGTTTGGACCGATTTGAACCACTATTGAACTGGATGCTAAATTCATTTTTCTAGGTGGCTAAAAAAAATGCCAATTACAGAATTGAGGCCACATTGGATAGAGAATGAATTTAGATGAATTTATAAATTTTTAATTTTGAAAAACTCGGTCGAATTGGGCCTAAATCGACTAGTTAAAGCATTGAACCCGATTCAGACCGAACCGGTTCGGAATAGTGTCATCTTCTTCCTTTAGATGACAATACTGTTCACTCACCGAAAAATCGAGCAGCGACGATGAAGATGATAAGTCTACAACCAGGAAGTTTCAGCCAATGAATGACCGCCATTAAGGAACCAATCGGATGGCCAAGAAGTCCTCAAGCTTCCTATATAAAGAGCCCCTCCTCATTCATCCTCCTCACACCTGAAAACTCCACTCTCTCCCTACTGCTCCATTTTTTGGTGAAACATGAACCAGTGCTCCAACTTGGGCATTTTTTTGAGCCATAGAAGGTGTGGTCGGGTTCTTTGGATTCATGGAGAAGTCATCTACACGCCTGTAGTCTCCATTTACTCCGAGGGCCACCGGAGAAACATCGGCGTGATAGAACAGTGAAGCAGCTCTGGTGGACCGAAGCTGTCCTATTTTGGTTGAGCTGAAATCGGCCAATTTAAGCCCTTCTCAGGCTAAACCAAGCCCTCTCAACACCTCTACAACCCTCCTACAACAGAATTAGAGCGGAAAGGTAAGCTAATTTAGATCCCCTTTATATTTTTTGATCAGTGCTAGAGAGAGAACTGATGAAAATTCACTGACAAATTCTCCCTCAATTTGGCATCAATTGATGCAATTCTTAATTCTAGGAGAAACCTCAGGACAAGAGCCATCTGCCTAGATTGAAATCTCGGACCGTCACGCCCCTGATGGTAAGCTTTCGAAGCTTTCTCTCTCTACATTCAGTTTTCAGGCAAAGCTCCATTTGAGCTCGTTCCAACATCAAATCGTGCGATTCAAAGTGCAATTGAATCATATGGAGGTGTAAGAACTCCAATCTAACTTCAATTACAATAATTAAACTCATTTGATCGGTCAATTTGATGAAATCAAATTCGGCTGAGTTGTAAATTGGGGGAAAATTGGGGAAATTTTGGGGATTTCAAAATTTTAAGGGACTAAAGTGCAATTTCATAAAATTGAGGGCCAATTGGGCATGATAAAAATGTTAGAGGACCAATTGGCCAATTTTTGGGGTGAAACTTACCATTTTTGTAAAGTAGGGGTAAAATGGTAATTTTAGAAAAGTTGGAAACCAAATTGGGAATTTGGGAAGCCTGAACCCCTTTATGTAATATTGAATAAATTGAGGTCCCAAAGTAAATTATAGAAGTTCTGGGACTCAATTTGGGGAAATATTGGCATTAGGGCCTAAAGTTAAAGAAAATGAACTTTAGGGACCCAATTGCAAATAATGGAAAGTTAGGGTATTTTATTCATTCGTGATGAATGAAGGCTATTAGGCCAAAATATAATGAATAAGGATGTTCATATCGTGTAGGAACACAAAGTATCAGGAACGACAACCAAGACAAGCTCGCGTGAAGGCAAAAGCGGGTCAAGAGGAAATTCACTTCGTTATTGGGTGAGTGAGATTTTTATTTCATACCCGGTTGGGATGATAAGCATCTCAGAAATTAAAACCCACTACTAAGTGAAATTTTAACCATCACACCTAAATAGAGTGATGTGGAAATTACATAGAAAAACTATTTATCGGTTGTAAGTATATCATACCCAATTGGTATGATGAACTTCTTGGAAGGAAGTAGAAAACCTGCTTATCGATTATAAGCGGAGATGTCCTCACACTCGGTTGGTGTGATGGATAGATGAAAAGATTATTTTGTTAGAAGTGCTCTACTCTGACTGTGTGCCACTGCTTAAACCTTTTGTGAGACCTTTTTTACGGGAGCTCGAATAGCTCAGATAGGTCGGAAGCCTCGGTTTTGGAACTTGGGGGCTAATATGCCCAATTTTGAAAATCTTGTGCAGTGGGCCTAAGGCCAATTGGCACGAGCATAAGCTCGTAAACAAACATGAGTTAAGTCATGAAAATTTTACATAAATGATTTGTTAGGCCATGGTACCAAGACGGGACCGACATACTCGATGGACTAGTGGCAGTGTGACATGACAGGTCGACATAACAGTCGAGACAAACAGCTTCAAGTCGAGTTGAGGGTCGGGGCCGTTGGACCAATGACACCATAGATTAAAAGACTTATGTGGAAAAATATTGTTTTGTGCATGCACTGAGGTATGAGATCTTCAAGAGGCCCAAGAGGGGTATTGATGCGTCCTAGGTCTTGGACAACTTGGTGGAGATAAGGGCAGTTTGTCATTCTAGCAGTCCTGGAAGCTTGATGTAGCTTCATAAGCATGAGACCAGGGTGGGGTCGGGATGAGGTCTCTATCCTCATATGGACACGAAGTTTGGTTTATGGGATTGAGGGTCGGATGTCGCGTACATCCACTCATTCTCAAGGTAGAAGTGGACATACTTCTATCTAGGTGGCCGGTAAAGTAGCTCTGACACCACAAGTGGGTGCAGTGGACGTGTTGCCCTGCGAATGTGTGATCCCTTCATGATGCATGTGTTGATTGATAAACACACCATTGTGATGAGAAATGGCTATAAAAACCAAGATTTGAAAATGAAATATTTTAAAGGAAAATAAGGAGTCTAGCACACTCCAATTCAAACTATTTTCTGAAAGTCATATTTTAAACCCCCATTCACTGAGTTGTTGGACTCACCCCCTCCCTTATACCCCTTTCAGGTAACCCGGGGAAAGCCTACCCAAAGACTAGAAGTTAACACACTTGTGAGACATGTATGAAAAGTTTAAATTTTATGGAGTTTTAATTAATGTTATTTCAGGAAAGGTATAGGTTTAAATGACGTCTTACTCCTCATGGTTTATAAGAAGGGGAAATGCTTAATAAAGCGGAAGAGTGATGGGTTGATCACGGGGATTCTAACCAAATTGGGTTGGGGCGTGACACATATACATATGATGTGGATGCAAAGGATTGCCAAGTATAGAGACGATCGAGAGCACATGTCCGATGTCTTATATGAGTGTATGAACTTTTATAGTAACAAGTGAATGCAGGTGTCATGCCTCGACCCGGTTTGGTTAGGTCCTCATGATCAATCCACCACTCTCCCGATTTATTTAAAGGGTTTCTCCTTATTATAGACCGTAAAGAGTAAGGCATCCTTTAAACCTACACCTTTTCATGGAATAACATAAATCAAAACTGCATAATATTTTAATTGCATCATACTAGTCTCACAGGCGTCTTAGTTGATGGTCTTTAAGAGTAGGCTTTCCAGAATTTCCTGAAAGGGATATAAGGGAGGGGGTGATTACAACGACTCAGTGAATGGGTTTTCAAAACTTTTAACTTTTAGGAAAAAGACTTGTATTGGAGTGTGCCAGACTCCTTTTTTTCAAAATCCTTTCATATCAAATCTTGGTTTTTACCACCATTTTCTTATTAATCAAGGTGTGTCATCACCCAACACACATCCTTCATCATGAAGGTCAAACACACATTCACAGGCCAGCCTGTCCACTAAACCCACTTGTGGCTTCGGAGCGACTTTACCGGCCACCTAGAAAGAAGAATGTCCACTTCTATCCTAAGAATGAGTGGATGTTCATGACATTCAACCCTCAATCCCAAAATCAATTCTTCATGTCCATATGAGGACAGAGACCTCATCCAGTCCCCACCCTGGTCTCATGCGCTTGGTGCTACTCCAAATTTCGCAAGGTCACCTGGTACGACTAACTGCCCTTATACCTACCAAGTCCTCCAATGCCCTTAAGACACATCATTACCCCTTTTGGGCATCTTGATGGTCCCGTAATCACAATGCATGCACAATCAGTATTTTCTTATCATGCCATATAATCTATGGTGCCACTGGTCCAATGGCCCCAACCCTCAACTCAACCCGCAGTTGCTTGTCTTAACTAGTCCATCGACTTGTCATGTCGCACTGCCGCTAGTTGACTGAGTATGTCGGTCCTGTCTTGGTACCATGGCCAAACGATTCCTTTATTTAAAGTTTTATAGCATATAACTCATGTTTGTTTACGAGCTCCTGCTCGTGCCAACTGGCCTTGGGCCCACTGTACGAGATTTTTAAAATCGGGCATATTTACCCCCAAGTTCCAAAATAGAGGCCTTAGGCCTATAAGAGCTATTCGAGCTCTTGTTAAGAAGCTCTCCGAAATCATTTAAGCATTGGCACACAAGGAGGGGAGAGCACTTTTGACAAAAATATGTTTTCAGTTGTCCATCATACCGATCGGTTATAAGGACATCTCCGCTCATAACTGATGAATGAGTTTTCAACTTCCTTCGAGGAAGTTTCATCATACCAACCGAGTATGATCTACTTACAACCGGTAAGTAGTTTCTCCGTATGTTTTTCACATCGCTCCTCCAAGTTGTGTTGTTTAAAATACCAATTAGTAGTGGGTTTTCATTTCGAGGTACTTATCATCCCCAACCGGGTATAATATAAAATCCCACTCACAACCGGTAAGTGCTTTTAACTTTAAGTTGTGCTCATCATCCCAACCAGGTATGACGTTAGTAAGCCCACTCACCCATTAATGTAGTGAATTCCACTAGACCGATTTTTTATTCACGCGAGCTTGTCCTTGCTAGCGTTCCCAGTAATTCGTGTCCCTACACGATATGAACATCTCACTTCATTATTCTTTGGTCTAATAGCCTTCATTCATTCCAAATGAATGAGAAAGTCAAACTTTCATTTATTTGCAATTAGGTCCCTAAAGTTATTTCTCCTAAACTTTAAGTCCCTAATGCCGGTCTTTCCTCAAATTAAGTCCTGAAACTTTTAAAATTTATCAAAGGAGCTCAATTTATTCCATTTCACAAAAAGGGGTTTAATTTCCCAAATTTCTAATTTGGTCCCCAACTTTTCCAAAATTACCATTTTGCCCTTCCATTACAAAAATGGTAAATTTTACACCAAAAATTCTAAAATTCCTCAATTGGCCCTCAAACATTTTTATCATGCCCAATTGACTCTCAATTTTGGAAAAATGCATTTCAGTCCTTCAAATTTTTGAAAATCCCTAATTTTCCCCAATTTTTCCCCCAATTCCAACTTCTTAGCACAGCCGAATTTGATTTCATCAAATTGATCGATCAAACGTTTCCAATTGTTGAAATTAAAGTTGAAATTGAGTTTCTACATGTTCATACAATTCTTTAGGAATTTGAATCACAAGTTTTAACGTTGGAACGAGCTCAAACGGAGCTTCGCCAGAAAATGAACTATAGAGAGAGAGAGCTTCGATTACTCACCTGTGAGGGCACAGCGGTTTGAGCTTTCTATCTAGGCAGGTAGTGTTCATTCTAGAATCAAGAATTGCATCAATTGATTCTATCGATTCTCTCTCTAACACCGGTCATAAATTGCAGAGCGAAGCCGAATTGGCTTACCTTTCAGTCCTAATTCAGCCGTGGGAGGGCTGGGGAAGTGTTGGGAGGGCTTGGTTTGGCTTGAGAAGGGCTCGAAATGGTCAATTTCAACTCGGTCGAAACAGGGCAACTTCGGTCCACTAGAGCTGCTTCAATGTTCCATCATGTCGACATTTCTCCAGTGACCCTCGGACTAAATAGAGACTACATGCGTGTATCTAACTTCTCCTCGATTCTAAAGAGCCCGGCCTCTCTTTCCGAGGTTAAGAAAATGCTCAAGTCGAAGCTTTGGTTCGAGCTTCACCAGGAAATGGAACAGTAGAGAGAGAGAAGTGTTCAGGTGTGAGGAGAATGAATGGGGATGAGCTCTTTATATAGGTGTAAAATTGTGTATTAAATGGGGGTGAATTATTACTAGTATTAATATTGCCATAAATTATTGGTATTAATTCAAATAATTTAATTTAGCTATTAAATTATTTTTATTAATTCCAATAATTTAATTTAGGTATTAAATTATTGGTATTAATTATAATAATTAAATATATATTAATTTATGACTATTTATGATAGGGCGTATGTTCACATAAAAATTTTTTACCGAAATTTTGGGGTACAAAAAAAACATACTTCCTAGGAGGTCACCCATCCTTGCACTACTCTAATGGGATCTCGTTCACCTGAACCAATTTAGTTTTTCTCTCCTAATTTGACTAAAGGTTCTTTTCCAAGGTTTTATGAACCTTCAAATGGTTGGGTTTGTGAACCGGTCCGGTATTTCTTACTCGGTTTGACTAATTCTTTTTTTGGTTTTCCTTAACTCAAAAGAGTGGGGTTTACAACTCTCCCCTCCTTTTAGGAGTTTTATCCCCAAAACTTAACCAATACATTCCACATCGGGAATAATTTCCCTTAATGTCAAATTGGGTTTTCTTGACATGCTAACACTTTAATTGCTCTTTCGCTTAGTCTGCGTAATCATTCATTTAAGGAATTTCTTTTCATTTATCATGCTTACTCCTTCCATGGAGTTATAATAACGAGGCATGTCTCGCTCATCAATCCTAATGTATATTCTTAGGTTCACATCTCCCTTTATTTAGGGTAAGGTTCTTCCTTTTGGGGTTTTTACTCAAGATTTTAGGATTGGGAGTTCCAAGGTGCCCAATCGTTCCTTTGTCTAGTTATTCTCTTCATCATTAAAACTCCTAGCTCGACATTTTTTCGAGCATTACGTACTTGTTTTCACAAGTTTCTGTGTTATTATTCTTTCGTCCCAATTTGACCCATCCTTCATCCGTCATTGATTACACTTTAGTCAAATTTATGTTTAACCTCGTTATGTTTACCAACTGACTCCTTCTTGCTCGAATTACATTTTACTCGAGATTGTTGGTGCTTATATGTCCCTTACGACATGACATAGTTCTGAATCTATCTCTGTCCATCAGACTCCTACAACACCTCTTTTAGGGTTGTTTCCAATTTTCCAGCCTTCCAGGGAATGTATAATTTCATTCCTCCTTTCATCGGGTAGTATTCCTCAACTACCTTTACTGTTACCCCATTATCCTTCGTATCTTGACAACATGTCTTACATAACCGTGTCAGTTTTCTTTACCCACTCGTCCTTTCCCAACTTCTTTATTGGGTCTTTTTGGTGCTAATTATTTGGTTTCCTGATAGTTTACCAACAAAATGGGATTCTTTCCTTCATAAGTCCTTGGCATTCCTCATTCAAGGGTTTTTCCTTTTTCCTTAATCCACTTTCACTTACTCGTAATCACTTCATGATTCTTCATTCTATAATAATTGCTTTTGGTCTATGTGTCGATTACTTTGCTTAGGAAGGTTCTCTCCTTCCGATTTTGTTCTCTACTATATCCCTTACAATAGAGATTTCCATCTTAGGAGTTACATGCTCAACATCCTTATCATTCACTGTATGGTTATTTCTCCCTTTCTTAGCACCCCTATCTATGTTAGGGCATTTACCCGTATTGGAATCTTCTTTATCCACAACTTCTATTTCATCCCTTATTCCTTACTAGAGATACTTTAAATTTTCAATCTTATTCAGTACACTTCACACTATGCTCAGTTGTCCACTCTTTAAGCTACATATGCGCATGTGGACTATGACCTATCTTACCAATTGTGGTTATCCCTCCTTAACCACATCTTATTTGGAGGGTTCACTTTCCCAACGTCTCTCAGACGTTCTTTCCTTCATTACCTTATTATGGATAGTTCACTCATTCTTACTTGTCACAACGTCTCTTGATGCTAACTTCCTACTTACCATTTTCTTGAGTTTAACTACTCCTTAGATTCTCTTAATATGCTTCCTTGTGTTTCTTTCACCTTAGCATGCATTTTATTTGCAAATTCATCTCCTTGCCTCTCGTCACCTAGTTTCATTTCTTCTTTATTAGGACATGTATCATTTCTCAAGATTTCTTTATTTGGGAGGATTCTTACCCTTTTCTCCAGTAATTTCTTTTTCATTCATCTTGAAGACACCTTACTTTAAATGACATCCCTTGTTGTTATTCTTTCATGTTTACCTTTACTTTTGAGATCCTATGGGTACGTCTTGCATACTCCATCCTCATTATCACTCGTACCCCAGTACATGTCTATATCTTTCTTAGGGAGAGCTCACATCCACCTAGTGTCCAAAATCACTTGATCGTCCTTCGAGAGGCTCACTTAACCATCTCATGGCCTTTTGATAATAAATTCGGTCTTGGTCATTGATTTCTTTAAGGATTTCCTTTCTCCATTTTTTTCAACATTTTAGCCTTTTCACTTCTCCCTTCTTTGTCATGGTTTAAATCCATGGTTCTCTCGAAGACTAGTTCTTTAACTGTCTTTTTCTCTCTATTTTTTTGGTCCAATCGTCTGGGTAGCTGTATCACTCATCCTTCATGCACATCCTATTGTCCTTTATAGATTGTAGTCTTTACTACATCTCAACCTTTCTTAGGGTTTTGTTTATTCTTTTTGGTCGTCCCATTGCTACTAGTTTCTTCTTTCTAATTGGTCCTCCTTGAATTACTATTTGGTTCTCCTGCTCTCTCCAAACAGGTCACACTAGCCATCATGATACTTCCTTCCTTGGAAACATTTCCTAATTAAGGGTTGGTCCCTTGCACTTCACATTATGTCCATTCGTCTATCAATAATTCCTTCAAGGGTAGTTAGTCGGATGCATCCCTCTAAAGTTTACTTTCATAGTGTATTTCTTTATGGAGCGTTCAAATCCTCCTTGTTTCAAGATTTCTTGACCATTATGTGAGAGGCTTGCCTATTCCTTTCTTAGCTTGAGTTTAGTCGTTAATTTGGCCTTTGGTCCTTTTAAGGATTTATTTCATCCTTCTCTTCCCGAGCATTTGGCCTTTCTACCTTTCTCTTCCTTGTTGGAACTCAAATTATGGCTTCATTGCTTTTTTTTTCCCAAGTGATTCATTCCTTTAATCCCAATACCTCCATGTTTGTGTAGTCTTCTTTGTCAATTGATCACTCTATGAGTCCTCCTAGATTTCTCGATTCCCTAATTCAATTTCCTTAACTCAGATGGGATTCTCCTTAGTTTCTATGGTAGTACAGGCTTGTTTGATCACTTTCTTTGGGGCCATCTTCCTTGAAGATCACATCATTTGAGGAACAGTGATTTTAGGAATTTGGGGTACTTCATTAATAGAGAAGTACAATATGTTGGGTGTTTTGGCCCTATTACAGAAAATGATCACCAAAATAACTAGGGAGCTACAGGATTTTGATAAGTGTCCTTCTATGTAAGGTTATATGCTCCTTTGCTGGCATTTATGGCTTCACACTTGGCTTCTTTTATACTTAGAGTTGTGCCCTCAATAAGTCCTAGCACCACTCTTCGAGAAACTTCTCCATTTGGTCTTTTGAGATTCCTGTCATGCCTTAGGCACTTGGGAATCTTCTAGGGTTGTCTTCCTACGAAGATAGGGTGTTGAGTAGAGCCATTCCTAGTTTTCTTAGTTCCTCTCCTAGGAGCAATCTAAAAATTTTAGGATAAATCCTATTAGTTACTATATTTTCTAGTCTTGATTATGTATTCAAGGAAACAAGCTCTGATACCACTCTAGTTGTCATGCCCTAACCCGGTTTGGTCAGATCCCCGTGATCAACTTGCCACTCTCCCGGTTTATTTAAAGGTTTCCCCTTATTATAGATCGTAAAGAGTAAGGTGTCCTTTAAACCTACACCTTTTCCTAGAATAACATAAATCAAAACTGCATAATTGCATCATACCTGTCTCACAATCGTCTTAGTTTATGGTCTTTAAGGGTAGGCTTTCCAGAATTTCCTGAAAGGGATATAAGAGAGGGGGTGAGTACAATGACTTAGTGAATGGGTTTTTAAAACTTTTAACTTTGATGAAAAAGACTTGTATTGGAGCATGCTAGAATCCTTTCTTTCAAAACCATATCATTTGAAATCTCAAGTTTTATCACCATTTCCTTATTTAATCACGGTGTGTCATCACCCAACATATATCCTTCATCATGAAGGTTAAACATACATTCGCAAGTTAGTAGGTCCACTGAACCCATTTGTGGCTTCAGAGTGACTTTACCGGCCACCTAGATAGAAGTATGTCCACTTCTACCCTGAGAATGAGTGGATGTTCGTGACATCCGACCCTCAATCCCAAAATCAATTATTTGTGTCCGTATGAGGATAGAGACCTCATCCCGTCCCCACCCCAGTCTCATGCTCTTTGTGCTACTCCAAATTCCGCACAGTCACCTGGTATGACTAACTACCCTTATACCCACCAAGTCATCCAGTGCCCTTAGGATGCATCACTACCCCTCTTGGACATCTTGATGGTCCCATAATCACATTGCATGCATAATTAGTATTTTCTTATCATATGTGGTGCCACAAGTCCAATGGCCTCAACCCTCAACTCAACTCGCAATTGTTTGTCTTGATTGGTCTGTCGACCTGTCATGTTGCACTACCGCTAGTTGACTGAGTATGTCGGTCCTGTCTTGGAACCATGGCCAAATAATTCCTTTATTTAAAGTTTAATGGCATATAACTCATGTTTGTTTATGAGCTTCTACTCGTGCCAACTGGCATTGGGCCCACTGTACGAGATTTTCAAAATTGGGCATATTAACCCCCAAGTTCCAAAACCAAGGTCCCGGGCCGATAAAAGCTATTCGAGCTCCCGTCAAGAAGGTCTCCCAAATCATTTAAGCATTGGCACACAGTCAAGGGAGAGCACTTCCGACAAAAATATGTTTTTAGTTGTCCATCATACCGACCGGATATAAGGATATCTCCGCTCATAACTGATGAACGGGTTTTCAACTTCCTTTGAGTAAGTTTCATCATACCAACTGGGTATGATCTACTTACAACCGGTAAGTAGTTTTTCTGCATGTTTTTCACATCACTCCTCCAAGTTGTGATGTTTAAAATACCTTTTAGTAGTGGGTTTTCATTTCGAGGTACTTATCATCCCCAACCGGGTATGATATAAAATCTCACTCACAACCAGTAAGTGGATTTTAACTTTAAGTTGTGCTCATCATCCCAACCAGGTATGACGTTAGTAAGCCCACTTGACTGGTTCTTTGTATTCACACGAGCTTGTCCTTATTAGCGTTCCTGGTACTTCGTGTTCCTACACGATATGAACATCTCGGTACTTCGTGTTCCTACTCAATCTTTGCTTTAATCGCAATATCTAATCGCTATCATCTCCAGTTATAATAATATCATCTACATATACTACAAGGATAGCAACTCGACTATTTGAGTGTCGATAGAAAACTGTGTGATCTCCATTACATTATTGATACCCCATTCTAACTATTGCATGTCAGAATCGGTCAACCCAAGCTCTTGGTGATTGCTTGAGTCCATGCAAAGACTTCTTAAATTTACATACCCTCACAGTGGTCTTCATCATATCAAATCCAGATAGAATCTCCATATATACCTTTTCTTGTAAGTCTCCATGCAAAAATGCATTATTTACATCTAATTGATGTAATTTCCATCCAAAGTTGGCAGCACATGATATAAGTATTCTAACAGTACTTATCTTAGCAACTGGTGCAAATATCTCATCATAATCTATTGCATACGTTTGGTTGTAGCCTTTTTCTACCAATCTTGCTTTATACCTTTCAATCTTTCCTTCGACATTTTGCTTAAGAGTGAATACCCATTTGCATCCAACAACTTTTTTTCCGCTTGGAAGTAATGTCAGTTCCCAAGTCTTATTTCTCTCTAATGCATGCATCTCCTCATGCATTGCTGCAAGCCACTTTGCATCATTTTTGGCATATTTTCAATTTCTTGGTATGTGCACTAACTATAATGATACAATAAAAGTCTTATATGTAGATGGGACAAATGCATATGAGATATAGTTAGATATATCATGTTTATAACCATATCTAATTGGAGGTTTTCCTGCATTAGCTTTAGATTCTTTAGGAATAGCAAAGGAATCGTCAGGAAATTGATAGGTATCTAGGACATCCATTGATGACGAGGAATCATCAGGAGATTGATGGGTATCTAGGACACATGGGGGCAATAAGTGTGGTATAAGTACATGTTCTTGTCGCTCTCCATCATCTTCTTTATTTTCCTCCCCCTGAGCACAACTCTTGTTCCTTCTACTATAAACCTTCAATTTTGGTTCATTCGTCCCTTCTTCATTGCTACTCAATCTCTTAGGACACTAGATTACAACTATAATGACATCTTCAACTATATTATCACTGATTATCTCTTCACTTCCATGTTGTGCTTCAGGCAAATCATCAAGCACTATGGATTACATTGTTGATTCACCATAAAAGGGTTCATTCTCACAAAATATCACACCCATACTCACAAAAAGTCTTATCTCGCTTGGACACCAGCACTTGTAACCTTTCTGAGTGCTAGAATAGCCTACATAAATACACTTTAATGCACGTGGATCAAGTTTAGTTACTGTGGGACGATAATCTCTCACAAAACATATGCAACCAAATACACGAGGACGGATTAAATGTATGTTGCGTCCCATCAAAAGTTCACAAGGAGATTGAAAGTTCAATATTTGAGAAGGCATCCGGTTAATTAAATATGTTGCCATCAATACTACTTCACTACATAGATATTTTGGAACATTCATTGTAAATAGAAGAGAACGAGCTACCTCTAATAAGTGTCGATTCTTCTGTTCAGCCACCCCATTTTGTTTTGGTGTATCTAGACATGTGGTCTAATGCAAAATCCCATTTGTAGATAAATACGATGAGAATTCTCTATTAACATACTTACTACCATTATATGTACGAATAGTACTCACTTTGGCATTATATTGTGTTTGCATCAAAGCTAAAAAATCTTTAAAGCAAACTAATGTCAAAGGTTTATTTTTCATCAAATATACCCATGTCATCCTTGAGTAACAATCAATAAATGTAACAAACCATCTGAATCCGCCAATCGAAGTAACTGGACATGGTCCCCAAACATTAAAATGTATCAACGAAAAAGGTGAAATACTTCTTAAACTAGTAGAAGAATAACATGTTCTTGTATGCTTTCCAAACTCACAAGCATCAAATACAAGCTTGCTATGTTCTACATTATTCATCAAGTTATGTCTTACCCTCTTAAAATTCTCAAAAGATAGATGACCAAGATGACGATGCTCCAATATAACTTTATTCATCGCTCGTTCAGACAAAGTAGTGATTAAAGCTACGTTAGACTCTTCTCTCCTAAGATGCCATAATTCATCAAGCCTTCGTCTAGCCCCAATTATTCTCTTAGTTTTCCTTTCCTGAATGACACATGAATCTCGATCAAAGATTACTTGATAGTTTAGTTGATCTCTGATTGCATTAACCGATAATAGATTAACAGGAAATTATGGGACATGTAAGACCGATGATAATGTAATTGATGAAGTGCATTTAATCGATCTGGATCCCCTAACCGGTTGAAATGTGCCATCAGTATTTTGAACTCTCTTATGAGAAAAAGGTGGACAACAAGTATATGTAATAAACTCTATTAATTTTCCTGTCACGTGTCTAGATGCACTTGAATCAATAATCCATTCTATGGAAGATGGTTTAGAAGAAAATGCAAGTGCAATAGTACCTGAGTCAGCATTAGCATAACACATATCATTGTTTAAAATGTCAGTACCTTTAGCACGATAGGTTTGTCCCCCAAATCGTCCACGACCTTGACCTTGACCTCGGGCTCCAGGTCCTCTGAGTCTATGACTTGTTCCACCCCGTGTATGAATACGTGTCGAGGAACAATTCCAGCTAATATGTCCATTCTTCCCACAATTATAGCATTGTCGGTTGTCAATAATCAATTTTGCTAGAGTAGAGCGAACTGGTGTTGCTGATATCTCAATAGTATTCATAACTTTTTATCTTGACTCCTCATAGATTAGTGCATCAATAACATTTTTCATCGCAGGAATTGAAGATTGATGATATACCTATATTGCACTTTTATTTTACAATGTCCAAGTCATACATTTCCTCTTTGTATCATAGACTAGATCATCCTACTTTAGGGATCCCTATTCTTAAGGCACATATACATTTCATCTTAGTGTATTGCTCATTGTCAACTCATGTCACTCATGTCTAGTTTTTTACTTAAATTATCATAAGTAGCTCCTTATGTCATTAACTTTTGTATCCATAGGGTCTTATTTTAGTACTTCTCATACTTGTCCCATCATCTTACTCGATCACTTATAGTAGAGATTTTATCATTTTAATAAAATTTATCTTCCTATGATATCTTGACTTTAGATATCACTTACTTTAGGAAAAAAAATACCTTTTATCCCAAGTTTTATTCGTGTACATCAAAACTTCCACTTCAAGATAAATGATCTATTATATCATTAACCTATTGAGTTTTATGGTCCGTCTTTCCTTAAGATCATGGTATTTTGATGAACTTCTTAGGTCACTCTACCTTTTACTTTGTACACTTAATTATTTTTCTTTTATTTATTCAAAATATTTACCAAAATTTTATAAAATAAAGATTTTATTCATTATTCATTATATATTCTTTATTACATAGAAAACAAAAAGTAATCTAGAAAACTATTCCCCATTTCCTTAATTTGAATCATTTTCCTTCTTGACTCGGTGGAACTTGAATCAACATTACTAATCTCTGAAATACCTAATATAGAAACACTACTTCTATAGGATACTGGTTTCTAGGTTAATGAACGGTAGTAACCGGTGTTGGTCATTCCATTAAGCATTGAGGAGCTAAGTGTCCGAGTTTCCTAGACTAGTAAAAAATAGTCGTACACATCGTTCCCATGAAACCTACCACATGTTGAGCAACAATTGATAGTTGGTTCCTCTTCTTCCAAAGAAGCATAAGTTAGAGGTTCCTTTGGCTCCTCCTTGCAACCCATACTCTTCCTATCTATGTCAACCCATAACATGCGAGAATGACATATTCACATTCAAAGGCTTTCTCCATAAGGGATGCATGATCCTATGTTGTTTCCTATCTTCTCATCCCTTATGAAAACCCTTTAAACTTCATAACCCTTTAGGAGTTTGTCATATATTATCATAATAATGATGGAGGATTTTTTTCTAGTTAATTCCTCTCTAAATTGTAGACTTAAAAATGTATGGAGTACAAGTGAAAGGAAAAGTATGATAAAATATTGTATAATTAAAAAAAAACAAGTGCACTTTCATTATATACACGATTTACAATTACTATTGATCACTCGTACACTCAAAACAAAAATAAACTTACAATATGATATAAATAGAGTTAATAATGGACTTAAATTTAAGTCTCAACTACTAATGAAAAAATACAAATGTAGTGGTTAATAAAATAAAGTAGAAGTGAAACTATAATTAATATGTAGATAAAGATTATATATATAATCATCTTGAAACAAATTATATTGGTGAAAAAATAGTTGATTAATAGTAAATAATACAATTTAACCCACATAGTAAAATAGATGAGTGAGATCCAAGTGACATATCCCAACTTTAAAAACTATTTTTAAGTGATTAACAAAGATAAAGTAACGGATGTCGTTAATATTTAAATAAATAAAATGTGTATTGAATAATTAGACATTAGAGACATGATTCAATTTAAGATATGTATAGGTAATGTTAAGAGTTATCATATATTAATAAATAATTATTAGTAGTCACAAACTAAGCCACACATAAGATGATATGTGAGGCGCTATATCAAGGTAAACACTTTCATACGTGTAAAAATATCTTGCACATCTATTGGATTTGAAAATAAAATATTCAATGAAATAAATTTGCAAATACAACTTCCCACCTTTAGATTAGTTGGTAATATTAATGAACTATAGAAACTCTATATTTAGATTAATTTGCAAATACAACTTTCCACCTTTAGATTAGTTGGTAATATTAATGAACTATAGAAACTCTATATTTAGATTAATTGGTAATATTAATGAACCATGGAAACTCTATATCTAGAAAATTTTCGAGCATTATTTGAAGTATCTAATGAAAAGTATAACACCACTGTTGTAGTAGTGGGGAGGGTTTATCAAAATAAATCTAGAAAATAGTATTAAGGCATAGATAAACAAGGACACTAAATTTAAGATGTGATGTAAATGATGAAACTAATTACTTACTAATTACAAACTATAATTAACTTAGAGTTAGATTTCGGCATATACCCTAACTGAGAATTTAAGAGCTATTTGCCCGTCTTGATGGCACGGGCGGAATGATGACATCGAGAGCAAGTACCATGCGTCCTAACTATATTAGTTAATTAGTTAATGCATATATATTTATTTGTTGAGCAAAAAAATTCCCTCCATTGACAAACTTGAAGGACGTAGATGGACTACCTGCAGCGACTCAAAGCGGCGGCGAGTATCATACTCGCGGATGACGCTCGTTCGAGCGATTGGCGAGTTGGCTGCAGAGAACTTAGGAACATCTCGTTGCTAAAATCTCACCAAGTGGAAGGCGTATCCTGGCTGATAAGGAGATACAAGCTCGGGGTCAACGTAATCCTAGGTTACGTTTTTGTTCTCTCTACTGATTCTTCCTTGGTCGGTAGCAGGAATAAGTTGATACTTTCATTTAACGTATTCTAAATTTATATTTTGGCATTTCTTTGTTGATTGCAGGAGATGAGGTACAATTCTAGTAGATAACTTCACGGTCCGGTAATTTATATTAGATATCTTTGCGGACTTTATTGTGATGGTAGGGTCGTAGGTGTATCTCATTGGTCTTGATATTTGAATTTGCCTGCAACAACAATTCCACGAAAATTGTAGCTTATTGGCAAAGAATGGAGTTGCTTCCTACGTGATTAGATGATATGATTGATTCAAATATTTCTAAACATCCAAAGAGAGTTACTTTGTCGAAAATTTTACCCATAATTTATTTATATGGACCATGAGATACATTTAAAATGTGCTTGAGTAATAGTACATTCCCATTTATGAAAATGTATTGCCTCTAGTTCCAGCAAATATTTTTCTGATGCTGGTTACACTCCAAGTAAAGTTCACATTGCTTAGAATTAGTCAGTAATTGCCATTGAGCTTGAGTGGTGAACATTAGAAATATGGCTCATAATAATTAATGGCTCATTTTGGAGATTTAGGTACTAAGAGGTACTGGACACATGCTATTAATATATGCTCCTAACTATAACTTAGGACTCATTGGATATGAGCTTTGATGCTACCTACTTGGTATAATGTTATCTTCATCTGGTGACATATGATGCATGCGATGCAACCTCTTTCTTACCAGAAATACAAATTTGGATTGCTGATAATGTGGCAGTGAATCCAAACCAAGGAAATTATGAATTACGCTATCTTTCATCTTTATTCTTAAATCAAGTGTTAAGAATTGGAGTCTTTAATTTTTGGATGCCACTACTGTTGAACATTTCTGCTTTTCTATCTGATTCAACACAATTCTCCACTCTTTATTTTTCAATTACAATAATAAATCCTAACAGGATCATACAGGGTTGACAATAAATGGAGACAAATTATTTGAATTTTATGCACAATTTTATTGAATTCGTAACTATGCTAATTATGCAAATCACAACTGTCATTTCCAGATGGGGTTAGGAAAGACGTTGCAGGCTATTTCATTTCTATGCTATCTGAAGGACTCAGGATTATCATCTGGCCCTTTCTGTAAGCTGTATTGCAAATCCATCTGATTAGTTTCCAAGACCTTTGAATTGTAGTATGTCCTTTTTGATGAAAATGTTCTAGCATATTGTTTTTTTCCTAAACACTTCATCATCTTTTTTGGCGGCTTGTAGTGGTTTTATGCCCTCTCAGTGTGACTGATGGCTGGGTCACTGAGGTAGCCAAGTTTTCTCCAAACCTGAAGGTTCTTAAGTATGTTGGGGAGAAAGAGTATAGGTGCAGCCTACGCAGAATGATGAATGCTTATGTAAATGACAGCTCAAAATCTGAGGTGAGTTATTGCCTTAATTATTTCAGAAGGTTGATCCAATTTTGTCTGACTTCTAAACATTTTATCATGCTGCAACTTATCTTCCCAAGTACTAATTCATTAGTTGTTGATTGCTTCGGTCTTTAAATATTTTCAGGGTTTATCTCTACCTTTTGATGTGCTGTTGACAACATATGACATACTGCTAGTTGATCAGGAGTTTCTTTGTCAAATACCCTGGTATTACACAGTGATTGATGAAGCTCAGAGACTTAAAAATCCTTCAAGTGTAAGCGTCTTCTATTGCATAAGTTTTAATGGCATAGTTATATTTTTTTTATAAAATAAATGCATGAATATAGTCAATTGCCAATTCTATGGAAGCTGCAATATGCACCTCTGTTCTAGATATCATCATCTTATTGTACTGCTTATATCTACTGCAGTTTACTCATGTCATTAGTGTGTATTTAACTAGTAATTTATCTATGTTTTAGAAAGATATGTCATTGCTAAAATCAATCGCTAACAGTGAACAAGCTTTTCATTTATTTTTGTTTTAGAAAGTTATTTATTTATATATGTCTCATTGATTGTCTGGATAGATGGGAAGTGTCAGGCTTGTGAGAGCCTGAATCTACTTATTCAGGAGTTGCATTAAAGCTGGAATTTTTTGGTATAGATAGGCAAATATGTGGGTGGTTATTACTTTATTTAGAAGAAGTCCTTTCTCATTCTTAGGAATGCGATTTTTCTTTAAGACTTCTTTTTCTATTTGTTCTCTTTCACATTTTTTAATGTCAATGAAATATTGTGTTGTTGTTACTTAAAAAATTATTGTTGTTTGTATTATCATGTGCTATATTTGTAGTTAGATAGAAAATTATGGCGCTATGAATGTTTCTAATGCTGTCTTTCAAATGTGATATGTGCTCTTGTGTATAGAGATAATCATTCTTCGTAGATACTTGACATGGCAGATGAATAAGAAGTTTATGATCTTTTGGGATTCAGCTTTCAATTGCATGTTTGGCAAACTAAGCAAAAGTCCTTCACAAATTTTCATTTTCCTTGCAATCACTGCAGGTCCTATATAATGTCCTGATGAAGCATTTTCTCATGCCGAGGCGATTACTAATGACAGGAACACCTATTCAGAACAACCTTACTGAAATTTGGGCATTAATGAACTTTTGTATGCCAACAATATTTGGAATGCTGGAGCAGTTTCTTATTACATTCAAGGAAGCTGGAGATCCTTTTGCAGGTTGTTATATTTTGCTACATTATGGTTATAATGTAAATATGGAGAGCCTTATGCTTTTAGGACTGTTGAGAGCTTTCTGAGGTTAAACCTAGACCAATAGGCTTAGTAAAGAAAAGTGAAATGAAGATGCCTGGGGTTGTCTCACCAAAAGGAATAAACCCCAAACACATAGGTTATAGGTTTAGACTAATTCTATTGCACCAAGGTTAAACCTAGACCAATAGGCTTAGTAAAGAAAAGTGAAATGAAGATGCCTGGGGTTGTCTCACCAAAAGGAATAAACCCCAAACACATAGGTTATAGGTTTAGACTAATTCTATTGCACCAAGAAGCTCCTATTCTGAAGTAATCCTATGAATATCTTTCTTTTGCTTGAGCATGGGCACCGTGGGGCTATCTTTCAGGAAATATGCTGAATCTTTTGCCCCCAAAATGAGTTAACAAATATGTTTTCAAAAGAAAAGAAGAGAAAACCTCGTTGAACTTTCATGTGAAAAAGTCCTTGTTCATAAGAACTGAATAAAAATGCCCTTGAAGATCAACATGAGTGCATGGGCTTCAGTTACAATTTCCTTTTGATTTCCTGTTTAAGCATATAGCATTTCTGACCCATCAGTAGGAAGATGAGAATCTTTTCTTGTGTATACATTTTATTATGCCATAATTGGTGACAACTGATGTAGCTATCTCCTTCTCCGCTAGTAGTATATTCCCAATCATGCAGAGTAAGAAAACCTTTTTGTTCATTGGGAGGACTTGTCCAAATCAAGCAGTTGGAGTAATATAACTGTTCTGGAACAGTTCGTGATGCAGTCAAGGTCAAGGAGCAGTTCAGAATCTTGAAACATGTTATTAGAGCTTTCATGATTCGAAGAACTAAAGCTAAGCTTATTAAATGTGGGAATCTGGTGTTGCCTCCTCTTACTGAGATTACCGTGTGAGTTGTTCAACTGTTACTGTGATAATTTATATATTCTGAAGTCTCTCTTGAAAATTTCTTTCTTGGTTTTGAACATCTTTTTAACCCTGGTTTTATTGTTTATGTAGAATTGTTCCATTGGTTGATCTACAGAAGCACGTTTATATATCTATTTTGAAGAAAGAGCTCCCTAGACTCCTTGTCCTCTCATCATCTAGTCAACAATCATTGCAGAACATTGTATGTGTTCACAATTTACCTGGATTTATATCTAAGAAAGGTGTCAAGTCTTTTGCTTGATATAATTCTTGGTCAGTTGTCCTTTGTAATTGAATTATCCTTTCATATAGGCTATCATCGCATCCCTCATTTATGCAGCAAATATTATTATTTAGACAGAAATACTTGTAATATTTGAGCCCCTTCCCTCCAATATAAGGATTTATTTGTGATCATTTTCAAATTGATGGAGAAGTGATTCTCAGTGTCTTAGCTGAATATTCTTTAATTGAAGATTTTAAAATCCTTATCTGGAAAAGCAAAGGAAAACTCTTATCTAGAATTATGGTCAACAGAGGTTCCGCTTACAGATACTGTCTATCTCAGATTGAATTGAATTTGCTAGGAAGACAATTTTCAATATAGATATTTATAAGGCAGAGAGGCAAATATACCATTCCAAAAAGAACTAGTATATTACATGAATAAATTACTATAATATTCTATTTTTCAATACAACCTTTTTCAGGTAGTGCAGCTGCGAAAAGCTTCCAGCCACCCGTACCTCTTTCCTGGAATTGAACCTGAACCATACCATGAAGGCGAGCACCTGGTCCAGGTTCGATAATTCTTTTGTGATTAAGAGTGCTTCTGGCTAATGACCTAACTATTGAACTAACTTGTTGCTGAACAATTTCAAAGTTGCAAATGAGTAGATCATAAGAAAAGGAAGGTGCCTTACACATTATTTGCATTGGGAGTATAACTGAATCTTTAGAAGTTTAATATGTTTATTTTCCTTGTATATTTTCTTACTCTTTTTTAATGTCAGGCTAGTGGAAAACTGATCATCCTGGACCAACTTCTTCGAAAGCTCCATGCTTCAGGCCACCGCATTCTTCTTTTTGCTCAGATGACACATACACTTGATATTTTGCAGGTCGTCTCCTTTTTCCACATTATATTTTCCTGTTCAATATTATTTTAAAAATAGAAAGGTTTTTGCATTCATGCAGGATTTCTTAGAGCTCCGTAGGTACTCTTATGAACGTCTTGATGGATCTGTACGGGCTGAGGAGCGATTTGCTGCTATAAGAAGTTTTAGTAAACAACCATCTGGGGACAGGGGATTACATCAAGAAGATGCCTTTGTTTTCATGATTTCTACAAGAGCTGGGGGAGTTGGATTAAATCTTGTCGCAGCTGATACTGTGAGTCATACTCAACAAATGACAAGTTGAAGCTATGATGTCATATCATTGAACTCATGTTTTGATGGTTCTTATTCCTAGTACTTTATTCTTTCTGTTGCTTGTTTTTGGTATTTTACCCTTGCAAACTTGTTCTCCTTGGCATAATGCTTTTGAACTTTTGGTTGAATTTATTTTTCAGTGGTGAATGGAAACTTTCTATTAAAGTTGTCTGAAAGGAAGTGAACTGGAATTGGTTCTATTATTGTTTTATCATGATGAAGCTAATGAGAGCCCATTATCTGATAAGAGGTTTTTGTTGTAGAAATCATTTTTTTTTCGTAAGTGGGCCAGTTCTGTGTATGATTTCCATTGCATTGGAACTTAAGTCCATACTTCGTTCACATTTGAATGGATTATGAGATTGTCAAGACAATTGGAGAGCCTGATGTCCACACTTTTGGCAATGAAAATGCAAGATTAAGTTTTACTAGGTTGGTTCACATTCCGCACCCTGGATTAGATGTAATTTAGTTGTATAAAATTTTTGGAATTATGCTAGTTTATTATGTTGAAGGGATGATTAATCTACTTTGCTGTAAGTTCATTCGATTCAGCTGTGTGTGATTCTGTTGGGAACTTCATTCTTTTCAGTACTTCGTGTTTTCTTTGGGATATGCCTTTGGACCACAATAGCAATGCTAATTTAGATTCACAAATCAGGTTATCTTTTTTGAGCAAGACTGGAATCCTCAAGTGGACAAGCAGGCTTTGCAACGTGCTCATCGGATTGGTCAATCCAATCATGTCTTGTCCATAAACCTAGTTACAGCACAAACAATTGAAGAAGTGAGACCTTTTTACTGTTGTTTATCACTATTGGTTATGTATTAAGATTCATATATGCACAGGTCATTATGAGGAGAGCTGAGAGGAAGTTACTGCTTAGTCAAAATGTGATGGATGATGTTATCATGGAGAAGGATCAAAATGAAAGAAGTGGTATTGGTGCAGGCGGATTACGTTCTATCATACTTGGGTTGCAAATGTTTGACCCCACTAGGGTGCACACGGAATCAGGTGATTCCAAGATTGCTGAACTTGAAGCCATGGCCGAAAAGGTAATCTCCATGCGTCATAGGAATGGAAAGAGTGACCATAAGTTGGAACTCAACTCAGTGAATGTATTAAGGAATAGTGACAAATCACTTTCAGTTGGTCTGGATGCTGACTTTGATGAGGTTTCATATCTATCTTGGGTGGAAAAGTTCAAGGAGTTGGAAAAATCAAGTAATGAACTTGATGAGAATTTAAGATCAAGGAGAGCCACTCTTCATCCTAAGGGGAAGCATGTGAATGTGGAGTATGCAAAGGAAAAGGCAAAAGAGAGAAAATTAATGGAATGGGAGTCCTCTGGATACTACTCCTTGACAGTTCAAGAACCTCCCATGAATAGTAGTGAAAATGTAATACCTGATTCGGGTTCTGTACACTTTGTCTATGGGGACTGCACTCAACCATCAAATGTCTTTTCTTCTAAGGCCACTATCATATTCAGGTAACTTCTGGTTTGTATAGCTCAATGCATGAAAAGTTAGGAGTGTCCTTGTGTCTGGGATAGATCCATCCAATTTACACTAGTAGTATATTGAACATTTCTTGTTGGTTCTAGGAAGAAAAATTAGAGATGACTAGTTTCCTTTTATAGAGAAATGTTTCATGCCATTAACTCCACTCATTCTTAATTACTTTAGTTGTAATTCATTTCTTTTGTACTTTATATCATTACACTCAACTTGTGGAACTTTGAATTTTACAATGATTCTGTATATTTGGTAACCTTATCATGTTTGTAATATCCAAATAACTTAGAGATACTGAATAGGCAATTAAGGATGCAAATGATCTATTTAAATTCAATTGTATTCTATAAGATTATCATTAAAAATTGTGATAAATAAAAAACTATAAAATTTTATACCAACTTGATTATTTTACATGGTTATACGTATGGGAAAATGAACTGGTTGCAAGAGGGCCCACTTCCAACATTTAGGAGGGCAGGGGCCGAACTTTGGAACTGATTCTTTAAGAAGTGACCCTGGTTTCAATAAATGATCACCTTACAACAAGCTACACTTAGTATTGTTATATATATGATAACCTTTTCAATATGAATTTTCATGTTTCTTTTGTATGAAAATTTGTATATAATTAATGGTCCAATACAATCATGTAGCTCTTGAGCATTATTTGTGCTTTCTATTGCATTTGGAAAACTAGAATGGTATAATGGCCCTTTTGGGCATGATTCAAAGTGGATCATTACTGAATTATTGTTCTGATTTTACAAATTTTCTAATTAACACTGAAAATTCATATTGCCGCAATCAGTTGATGCAGAAAATTGCAAGCCCTATTTATTTTATGCGTCGTTATTAGCATCATAATTAACAAAAAAAATTGCCCTGAGTTTATTAAAGTTATATATGTTGTTTAGCTTAATTTACCCTAGTGCCCTTGCTTGTACTTAACAGTGTAGTTGGTAACCAATTTGCATGGCAGATGAGGTGCACCTTGTTGGATCGTTTCTCATTACTAATTTCAAAAAAAAATTTCTTGATGTATAATATAATAGATATCACTATCATATCAAATTAAACTTTTGGGATAGACCTATTCTACACAAGTTGAAAGATTTTATTAGTTTATCATAGCAGATTTGTGGAGCACACACTGTCAGCCAATTAGTAAAATTCGCAAGATTGGATGTCTATTATGGCTTAATGGTTCATATATCGACCCACCCTTGTTCATGGATGGATGTACCATCTCAACTCATAGACAATTACTGAGGTTGGGTTTAAAGGCATGTGGCAAGTGTTAGCCATGTTGCCACATGAAGGCAGGATTGAAATTGTCCCACATTGCTAATTTCAAAGAAAAATTTCCTGATTTACAATAGAATGGATACCATTTTTTTAGCAGTTTAAGATTTTGGGATAAAATGGATCCAGTCTATTCTAAACAGGTTAGAAAAATCTAGTACACTAAATTGTACGATTACTTGATCCCATTGCATATGTGGATCTTTAACAATCTTTCATGGGCCACTTAACAATGGATATTTTAAAAGCCTGAAAAATTGATCAAATTGTGTAATTTGTTTAAAAGACACGAGTTTTGTGCTTTCTCTGGGATTTTGCAATGGGACATCAATAGAAATTCTTATGGTTTAAAACTCATATGATTGTGTCATCATTCGGAATGGCCTCTACTGTAATAAAACAGTGATGCATATGGATAAATTGGGAATCTCCCTTCTATTTTGGTGGGGATATATGGGTCTCATATGTTTATATGGTGCTGTAATGACCTCTCAGCTCCAACTGTTATTTGATATAATGGCATGATGGCAACTTTATTATTGGAATATTAGATTATATTTTGAATATAATAATGGCATGAAGATTTTAGCTTTTGTAAAGTTGAAAAATAATTATTTATGTATGTTTTTGAAGTACTTAGACTTTCAACCTTTACTTGCACTGGAATTGATTGAGTCTATGCAGTGACGGTTCCCTCTCTTTCTGCACCAAGCCTACTGACTTTTCCTAGCAATGTAGCAGAAATTTTCATTTGTGAACTCTGGAAAATGGGCCAATAGAAATTCTTATGAGTCTATGCAGTGATGGTTCCCCCTCTTTTAACTGCTTATAACAAAGGATTTCATTTGTATATTGGTAGTTGTGTTGACAACTCTGGAAAATGGGGCAATGGGGGAATGTTTAATGCATTATCAAATCTTTCCCCTACAATTGCTGACGCATATGAACGAGCAGCTGATTTTGATGACTTGCATGTTGGCGATCTTCATCTTCTTAAAATTAAAGGTCAGCAACTGCATGTTACCCTATTCTCTTTTTAATTTTAATTGATACTTAGTGATCATAGCACACAGTATAAAAATGTAAGTCATTTATTGCAAGGTATAAAACAATCAATTTTCTAGTAGCTACATTTAGGAAGTACAAATTGCTCCAATTATATAATGAGGTTTATTACAAGACTTATTTTGTTGGATGCTTCTCATGGAAGAAATTATCTTGGCACCTCCCCTCCAAATTCGGTTCATGTGATTTACAAGAATCTGGATAACTACATATATATTGTGGTGTTATGCATAGTTTGATTGTGGCTAGCAAGTGGAAAATTCCCCAGATTCTGAGTTACTTTTGACATGTCTTGTGAAAAGCACAAAAGGGAAACTGTTCAAAGCACAACTGTAATGACTTATGGTGAATTTCTAACACGTATTAATGAGGCTACAAAATAAGGCTGTAATTGGGTATCTTAATTTCAAATATGGAAATGTAATCAAAATTGGAACATCAAAGAGAATACAATATATTTATATTACCAAATGAAATTGTATTATAATATATATCAAAGAAGTAAATTATACAAGCAGTATGATTTAATATCAACCGGTCGGACATAAAGTTGAATAACTTCAAGATTGAATTGTATAGCTTATTCCATGAGTTGCAATTATATTACCGCATTTTTTATTTAATCTTGCATAAAATTTCTGAGATGTGTAATTTCTAATTAGTTTTTTAATACAACATATATGTTCTACTGAAGATGATGATGAACATGCTCATCAAATGCATTGGGTGGCACTAGCAGTTGTACAGTCTTATAATCCAAGGCGAAAGGTGCCTAGGAGTAATATCTCCATTCCTGACTTAGAAATTTGCTTGTCAAAGGCATGCTTCTTAGCTGCTCAGAATTCCGGTAAAGATGCTTAGTATACTAGTCTTTTTGTATACTTTGACAATTTCTTTAATAAATCACTCAGTACGATGATGCTCATCTAAAAAGATCACTGTATTTGTTTTCATTAAGTCTCTATAGATTTCGTGTTGATTGTGACAACTTATTTGGTCTTGTGTATGCTGAAGCTTCAATTCACATGCCACGGATTGGATATCAGGATGGATCAGACCGATCAGAATGGTATGCTGTGGAGCGGCTGCTTAAGAAATATGCTGCAATTTATGGCGTAAAAGTTTTTGTGTATGTCCCCTCTCTTTCAATTTCTTCTCTTTTTAGTAGTGTCTGCATGCATGAAAGAGATATAATAGTACTAAATTTTATATGCCTATATTTCTTAATAAAATTACTTGGGATTAGGTGGCTGAATTGGAATATACAGCTGTTAGTTTTTGTGTATGTCCCGAGCAGGTAATTTCTTTTTAGTAGTGGCCTATATTTCTCATTTATAGAAGGGGTATATATACAAGAATAACTAGATGATTATCCTTAGAAAGTATTATAACTTTACCTGGAGAGTGTGCTTAAGATAGACCAAAATACAATTCACTGCATTCATGTGCATTCATGTGTTGTTCACTTGGATTATAAATAAAATGATTTAGGATAACATAAGATAAGTCAGACCTAGTGTGAGTGTGATAGATCAACTTCCCTACAATTCTTTGATATCTCTCCTTGTTTGTTGGAATTTGATAAGGGTAGATACTTAATCATGTTTTGCCTCTAATTGATAGGTTCACGAGCTGAGTTTTCGGTTTCAATGTGTAAATCTAATACATACTTCCGTTGGGAGGGAAAGAGTCCATGCTTAGATCAAGACACTTGAATACCTAGGAAGTATTTTAGAGATCCCAAGTCCTTCATTTTGAATTCCTTGGTTAGGTAGCTTTGGAGTTTATCTCATTAGAATTGCTACTTGTGACAATCATATCATCAACCTAAACGAGAAATGTGATATCATCACCTTTCCTCTTATAGAATAAAGTGTGATCCGTCATAGCTTGTTTGAAACCATACTCCATTGAACAACTCATCTTCCAAACTAAGCCCTTGGTGACTATTGAGCAAATACAATGTCTTCTTTAGTTTGCATACTATATCATATTTCGATGTGAACCCTAGAGGAGGATCCATGTACACTTATTCCATTAGATCATGATGCAAAAATGTATTCTTTATGCCAAATTGTCTCAATAACCAACCTAGATTTACTGCAAGAGATGGTATGGCACTGGCAGTTTTCATTTTAGTGCAGTTTTCATTTTAGCCAATAAAGAGAAGGTTCTTTGGTAGTCAACTTTATATGTCTGGGTGTGTTCCTTTGCTACAAGTTGAGATTTATACCTGCCAACCGTCCCCATCTCACCTGTATTTCTCATTAAAA
The DNA here is from genome assembly GCA_030064435.1 of Trapa incisa. Lineage (NCBI taxonomy): Eukaryota > Viridiplantae > Streptophyta > Magnoliopsida > Myrtales > Lythraceae > Trapa > Trapa incisa. The sequence goes on from CM057779.1 coordinate 25,296,263, forward strand.
AAAGAACTCATGTACATCCTATTTTCTTCTTATCTTTTGTTAGCTCGATCATCTCCCAACTAGGACTCTTCTGCAATGCCTTCATATCATCTCCCATACTGTACTTCCACTTGGAATCTTCAAGGGCTTCCTAATAATGACTAGGAATAGGCACACATGATAATTGGAAAACACATGTAAGATGAGATTTTGATAGATAATAGTAAGAGATGAAATTGAAAATAGGATAGGCAATATTTGATATTGATTTTGAAAAACCAAATCTATCTGGTGCTTCATAATTACAAAGAGGATATTTTCTACCATGATCTTTAATTTAGGAAAGAGTAGAAGATTCTAGGATCAAATTAGGGATGCTTGTCTTGGAAGAGTCATTTGATGGCATAATAGTATCATCAAGGGGATGATTTGTAATTGGAAGAGATATAGGGACCTCATCTTTGTTTCTCCTAGTGTAGATCTTAAGAGACTCACTCTGTTTCTCATTTAATTCCATCTGTTCATATATAACCACTATTGGTTTAGACCTATTGGAACACTCCCCCTAATTAGTTATGTATTCTAATGGCTTTCCTCTGAAGTGTGGAAATGAAGCAATAAATGGATGTGGTTCAGCCAAGATAAGAGAGCGGTAGACAACTTTGGTTCAATCAAGGGAAAGGAGCAGTATATGGTTAGGGTTCAACCAAGAGAAGACAGTGGAAGTTATTTTTATTTCCTAAATGATCTGGTACCAACTTTAGAATAGAAAGTGGCTGAATTACTTTCTCATTGCTCCAAGGGTATATATACAAGATCAATGCAAATAAATAAATAAACCTAACATATCTATATTCCAATTTAGTTGATAGAAAGAATTTGTGTCTGGTAACTTTTGAAGAAGTTTGCATTCATCTTGGAGCGTTCTCCAACTCTAGCAACAGTAGATTGCATCTCAACAGGGATATGTCTTTCATAAGCTCCTTCAGGCCCTTCAATGCCTTGCCAAGCTGGTCTTTTATATCAACATGGGTTTGCATTGCTATGTAATAGTGAGACATGCAACATTAAGTCCCACCTCTTTAGTTTTAGATCCATCTTCATAGTTCCTCCTGGTTTTTTTTCTTATTTTTTGCTGTAATGGAGTATATCTCCAGAAGAATGCATTACTGATGACGATTAGGAAGAGTTTATCTAAATCATCACTTTGTAGCTCTCTTTCTAGTCTTCATGATATTTTCCCATTAGGTTAGTGTACTTTGGCATAGATCCTACTTCAAGAAAGGAGATTATCACATCCCAGGTTCAATCATCCCACTTTCCACAGTTTAAGGGTTTGGGATCTCTAATGTTGTTTTTTTCCCATAGGATTTGTTTTGAGCTGTTCATGATACTATTATATCCTGACAGATTTTAAAAAGTTCAACTTTGGCATGTCTTTTAAATCCCACAAAATTGTTTTACAATTATTTTATCTTATTAATTAGTTTCTTCCATTTGCAGATATTACTACCGGCGTACTGCCTGACTCTGGTTGACATAAATCATCACATCCTATACTATGAGTGGTACCAATCCTTATCCTTTTTATTTACTTGCTTCGGTACTGCGTATGTAATAATAGGCATGTGGTACCACTTCATATAGATGATGCAAATTGCGAGTTTTCTGAAGTGTGATCTTTGTTACATAGTAAATCATGTTGTGGTTGGTGCAGTTCTTCCATTGAGTCTCGTTTTTGCACATATCTATATGCGACATGATTATCTTGCTGTCTTCTATATTCCAGCTTCAATTTGCGTTGTATACTTTGTTTAGCAGTTTCATGTAATGCACGACAACCCGTCATCTAGTAACTTTTGGTTATTTACCTAGAATAATATGTTAGGGTGAAAACCTAAATGTTTTTACCATAATGTCGCCAGGCGAAAGGGAAAAAAAATAAATGGGCTGCAAGTGATAATGGAATTGGGTTGAAACTGAAATGGGATATATGGACTTCATTTAGTTTGGATTGATGTTGGAATTTAAGTGGGCTGAAAGTTAAGAATGGGATGATATGATTTGAGCCATTTTGTTTGGATATGATTTAAAAAGATAGTCTAGCTCACATAATAATGTATTTAAACCATAAAGAGATGTGGTTGGACATATCAAACATGAGTTCTGACACTCATGATAATCCTATTTACACTCCAAATTACCTAACTTAAAATTTTAAGGTAATGAATTTAGAATTGATTTATTATTTAATTTTTCTTAATTAGTGATAACAAATTTTGAAATAATTTCTGAAAATTTGGGATATTGATATTAAGTATGATATATAATAGAATCTACCTAGATTTTTTTTTGTACAATAAAATTGATGAAGACCACAAAAAAAATGAGTTTGATGATACTACTTATCGAGAAATCAAGATTCCAAGTTTGGTAAGTGGGTTTTTATGAGCTTTGTTATCTACAACTTTTGAAAATTTAATACATAGTGTGATTTAAAATTATGGGCTGAAAATAGAAAATTATATGGATGTTACATAATATCTTTTGAAAATTAGTTAATATATAATATTTATATAAAAAAAGACTTGGCGGCATATTTTAAAAATGAGAATACTAATATTTAGAGAGTTTAGGGGATGATTTATAAAATGGGGTTTAGGCTCATATTTTGAAAATTAGCCCAATTTTTTAGAAAATAAAATAATAACCTCCATGGAATCTGATAACTAGTATAATCAACTAGACTTCATTATTATTATCTTAAAATGGTTGAAGAGATAGAAAATTAATAATTTTTTATTATAATAATTGTTTGTGACTTGAGTATGTTGTATATAGTATTCTAATAGACATGTACATAGAGATATTATGCTATATAGCAAGAGATATCTGAAATAAAAGTGAATAGGAGATTGTATATCTCACTATATACTAACAAGAATTATATGCTAATGTCTAATTATTGAATAAGAGTTGACAATATATAGCAAGAGATATCTGAAATAAAAGTGAATAGGAGATTGTATATCTCACTATATACTAACAAGAGTTATATGCTAATGTCTAATTATTGAATAAGAGTTGACAATATATGATTACCATTCTTAAATAGTGGGAAGTATTGCATTCACAAGATATATTTGGGTTATTATTTGGATGCTTATAGAGGAGGAAGGTTTTCACTATTAGGTCGCGACCCACCACATATGTGCTATGATTATGTGTTTGTGATATACTTCATGTTTATGAATATATATTTTTTTACTTTAATTATAAATACTATTATTTAAAATAAAAGAATAAAAAATTAGAACTGAAAAATTTAGAAAGAAAATCAAGGTTAAATTGAACTGTAAGTTTAGTTAGAAGCCCATAACGAGGATTTGGAAGATTGCAAGTGGTTAATCAAGATCCAAACACCATGTAGAGAAACTATGAATAGAGTTGAATATGAAAACCATATCAGTTCAGGGTGAATCCGGTTCGAACTGAATTGAACCATACTAAACCATAAATAATCGATTTAATAAATAATTTTTCTAGTTTACTTAAAAATGTCAACTCGGGAAATTGAATTCGCCACTATATAGAAAATTAATTTATAAATTTTTAGATTTTATAAAAATGGTCGAATCCGGCCTTAATCAGTCGATTTTCGATTTCGGGTCATCGAACCCGTTCTGAACAAATTTGTCAATGGACTGCCTGCCAGTTCAGCACCTAGTTAATAGGCATTACCAATAAGTGAGCGACGCGTGACGAAATGCGCCTAGTTAGCCACTCGGTAAGCGCTTACCAATCATAGCGTAACATGTGTACTTGGTCAACGGTCAAAACCACATAATCGACAACCGACCAATAAAAGATCAACACGTGTACTCAGTCAACGATCAACTGAGAAGAAGCCCGCTAGCTAGGCTGGCCAATGAGAAGCTAACATGTGGCAAATGTGCAACGTCAATGGTCGACTAGGATGTTGGAGAATGGTCGACCAATCAGAGGTTTACATGTGGCAAAATCACATAGGATTATTCAAACCAATCAGGGGCTAACACGTGGTAGTGGTACAATATGTCAGAAGGAAAATTTGATTTATTTAAATCAACCAATTAAAGTACGCCACATGTCATGATCAAACAGCTAGTCGAGTCTAGTCGGTAGCCACGATAAAATGAGCGACTAATGGGAGGTAACCATGTAGCCGGTCAACGAGTCAAATAATGACTCAGACGCTGAGTGGGAAGCTGCGTCAACAAAGCCAGCCAATCACAGCACGCCATATGGTAGCTCGTATGTGCAAAGCTCGCACACGCCGCACATAATGGTCTTCTTCCTCTCATAGTTGGTAGAGAGAAAGATCATGCAAACTACTGGGCCTACAACGACCCCAAAATCCTTTTTGATCTGACCATAGACGGGTGATATTGGGGTTGAGTTAGGGATGGTTGAGTAGCCCTGTCAGTTGCTGAGCTTCCTATATAAAGAGTTTCTTCCCATTCATCCTCCCCATCCTTTAAACTATTGAAGAAGACAAAACACTCTATTTCCTAGGAAGTACGAACCAGAGCTCCGACGTGGGCCTTTTCCGCCACCTCAAAAGGCAAATTCAGGCTCTCTGAAACCGGGAAGAAGTCTTCTACCTCGTTGGAATCTCCTTTTAGCTTGAGGATAACTGGAGGAGCGCCAATGAGCTCGCACGTTGTCACGCCCCGACCCGGTTTGGTCGGATCCCCGTGATCAACCCGCCACTCTCCCGATTTACTAAAGGGTTTTCTCTTATATTATAAATCGTACAGAGTAAGGCGTTAACCTGCACCTTTTTTCAGGAATATCATAAATCAAAACTGCATAGTAATTTAAATTAGTTGTACCAATCTTGCAGGCATTTAATTGCGCAAGTCCTTTAAGGTTCGGCTTTCCGGGACTTCCTGAAAGAGGTATAAGGGAGGGGGTGAGTACAACTACTCAGTGAGTGGGATTCAAATCTTTTAACTTTCAAGAAAAACATTTATATGGAGTGTGCCAGACTCCTTTGTTTTCAAAAAAAATCATTTCATTTAAAAATTCATCTTTTTCCATTATTTCTTAGTTATCGATGTGTCATCACCCAACACACATCCTTCATAATGAAGGTTACACACATTCGCAAGTCAGTATCACTACTGAACCCGCTAGTGGCTTTGGAGCGACTTTTCCTGCCACCCGGATAGAAGTACGACCACTTCTACCCTAGGAATGAGTGGATGTACGAAACATCCGACCCACAATCCCGAAATCACTTCTTCGTTTCCGTATGAGGACAGAGACCTCATCCTGTCCCCACCTGGAACGACGAACTGCCCTTATAGCCACCAGGTCGTCCAGTGCCCTTAGGATGCATCACTACCCCTCATGGGCGTCTTGATGATCCCGTACTCATAGTGCATGCACAAACAATGTTTTCTTATATTGCCATGTAATATGTGGTGCCATTAGTCCAACGGCCCCGACTCTCAACTCAACCCGCAGATGTTTGTCTTGACTAGTCCGTCGACCTGTCATGTCGCACTACCGCTAGTTGACTGAGCATGTCGGTCCTATCTTGGTACCATGGCCAAACAATTCACTTATTAAGTTTTATGGCACATATATCATGTTCGTTTACGAGCTCCTGCTCGTGCCAACTGGCCTTGGGCCCACTGTACGAGATTTTCAAAATCGGGCATTTCGCCCCCAAGTTCCAAAACCGAGGCCCTTGGCCTATCAGAGCTATTCGAGCTCCCGTCGAGAAGGTCTCCCAAATACTTTAAGCATTGGCACACAGTCAGGGGAGAACACTTTCGACAAAATAGGTTTTCACTGTCCATTATACTAATCGGTATAAGGACATCTCCATTCATAACCGATGAACGGGTTTTCAACTTCCTTCGAGGAAGTCTCATCATACTAACCGGGTATGATCTGAATAACCCACTCACAACCGGTAAGTGGTTTTAAATTTTAAGTTGTGCTCATCATCCCAACCGGGTATGATGTTAGTAAACCCACTCACAACCGGTAAGTGGTTTTTTAACTTTAATTTGTGCTCATCATCCCAACCGGGTATGACGTTAGTAAACCCACTCACCCGTTAATGCCGTGAATTCCACTAGACCGGTTCTTGGTATTCACGCGAGCTTGTCCTTGCTGGCGTTCCCAGTACTTCGTGTTCCGGTGAAGGCACGGCGGTCCGAGCTTTCGATCTGGGTGGATAGGTCTCATCCTGAGGTTCATCCTTTCGGTCCTAATTCGGTTGTGGAAAGGCTGAGAAAGTGTTGGGAGGGCTTGAAATGGCCGATTTCAGCTTGGCCGAAATAGGGCAGCTTCGGTCCGCCGGAGTTGCTTCACTATTCCATCATGTCGGCATTTCTCCAACGATACTCGGATTGATTGGAGTTTGCTATCAGATAGCTGTCTTCCCCCGGTTCTAAAGAGCCCGACCTTTGTTCAAGTCGAAGCTGTCGTTCGAGCTTTACCGGGAAATGGAGCAGTAGAGAGAGAGAGAGAAGTGTTCAGGTGTGAGGAGAATGAAATGGGGATGAACTCTTTATATAGTTGTAAAACCTGTGTATTAAATGGACGAGATTTATTACTGGTATTAATATTACCATAAATTATTGGAATATAATTTAATTTCGGTATTAATTCTAATAAATTAAATTTCAGTATTAATTCTAATAATTTAATTTCGGTATTAAATTATTTGTATTAATTCCAATAATTTAATTTAGGTATTAAATTATTGCTATTAATTATATATTAATTTATGATAAGGCGTACTTGACCGAAATTTCGGGTTACAAAAAAAATTCATACTTCCCAAGAGGTCACCCATCCTCACATTACTCTCAAGTAAGCACGCTTAACTTTAAAGTTCTTGTGGAATCTAATTCACTTGAACCACTTTGATTTTTATTTTTTAATTTGTCTTAAGTTTCTTTTCCAAGGTTTAATGAACCCTTTGTATCACCCGAGAGTTGTAAATTCCCAACTTGCCCGTTCAGAAATAATCGGGTTTGTGAACCGGTTCTAAATCCTCACTTGGTTTGACCGGTTCTTTTCCTGGTTTTCCTTAGCTCAAAAGGGCGGGTTTTACACACAGTACTCTCACTTCGATGGTCCCAAAGTAGCAGAATCCCTCAAGCGGATCTTCGGGCACCTTTGACCTCCTACAATGAGGACATCCCTACTCGACTACCCCTCAACCTCTTGGAACCCTCGAGGTAAGTTAATCTTGCCTCCCTCCATCAAAATAGTAGAGTTGTGGAGTTTAGAATGAGAAAAACTTCTCTCATCCAATTCCCATTGTCAGGCTGCTAATTAATGCGGAACCCGATCCTAGGAGGACCCCCTTGACAAGCACTAGCTACCCATATCCAAAGTTTCGACCACTGCTCCTTTGTCAGTAATAAAACGAAGCTCTTTCTCTTTAGAAAATGTTTTATGGTAAAACTTCGTTTGGGCTCAATTTTGGGACAAATGAGGTTATTAAAGGTCTAGGATGCTCATAGGAAGATAGGAAAAATGATTAGTAGCATGATAGGTGGAAATTAACAAGTTTCAAATATTGAAGGCTACAATGCAAATTTGGTGAAAATTGGGCAAAATTGGGAATTTTTTGGTGAAAATTGGGTAACTTTTGTGAAATTGGCACAAATGGGGAGTAGGCAATAGGTGATTTAGAGGAAATTAATGACTTAATTTCAATTAAAAATAATTTTAGAATTTTAATTACAATTAAAAGAAATTATAAGAATTTATTTACAATTTAAATAAGTTTATTAGATAAACTTATAGATTTAGAATTTTTGGTAATTAATTTGGGATTAATTGTCACTAGAATAAATGTAAGGACTCCTATGAAAATAGGAGAAAACCTAGGAATGTAAATGAAATGAATCAGGTAAATGAGTGGCTCATTATCTGTATTAATATAGGTACGAAAAGAAAACTACTACATCCAGTCGTGTAACGCCCTAGAAGTATCAGCAACCCAGCCTAGACAAGCAAGTCATGACATACGGGTGAGTGGAATTTCCAACATCACACCCGGTTGGGGTGATGGGCATACTTTTCTACTGAAAATTATTTTTTCGGAAATAGTCTCCCATGACTGCATGAAATTGCTTAAAAATTTTGAGAGCTATTTTCGAGAATAGATAGGGTTGCTCTAGTAGGCCGAAGGCTAATGGTCACAAGCTTAAACCCGTAGATAAATAGACAAGTTATGAGCTTGTAAAAAATCTACATAAATGGTAAATTATATGACATGGCTATCGAGCCAAGGTCGGGTTATTGCACTCGTTGGGCTAGCAGCTACCGAGCTGAAGTCGGGTTGTCGAACTCATTAGGTTGGTGGTTATTAGGCCAAAGCCAAGTTAGCAAGCCCATGGGGCTAGTAGCACCAAAGATAATGATATTAACTAAAAAACTCTTGTTTATGCATGCTAAGATACTGAACCTTCGAGGCGCTCGATATGAGGTAGTGTTGGTTCTAAGGGTTGTTGGACAACCTAGGAAGCATAAAAGAAGCTTTGTTATCCAGTAAGTCAAAAAACTTTGGGAGCTTTATGCGCATTAAGACCGAGTAAAAAGGGGGAGAGGTATCGTCTCACTATAGCAGACACGAAGGTGATTCAAGTGTAGGGGGTGGGCAGTAGGGCTCACCTAGACTTGTGGTAGGAGATGTGACCTTCTATTAAGGTGGTTGATAAATGCGCTCCGGACCACAAGTGGAGCAGTTGGGTACTGCTCTGCAAACGTATGATACATTTTATGACAAAGGGTGTTTACTTGTGTACTAAAACTAAATTAAGAAAAATGGAGATGATAAGTTGTATTCCCATGAATGTTTCCTTACCTTATTACCCGCTTATTAAGTTCTAGACTCACCCCCTCCCTCAAATCCTTTTCAGGATAATATGAAGAGAAGCACTGAGGAGGAGTACATCCCGTGGTAAGCCCCATACAACTATTATGTTTCAACATGTTTTATAAAATGTTTCAAAAAGTTCTAGGTTTCGCCTGACTCCTATAAGTATTAAAATGATTGGTACACCAGAATAAGTGGTGGGTTGATCACGAGTATCCAACCAAACCAGGTTGGAGCATGACAATTTGAGTGGTATTAGAGCAAAAGATTTTCAAACTTGAGTTTGGGGAAAATGACTGATTTTCAAAAATTGGGATAGCTGGGAAAGTAATTTTAAACCATGTCAGGAATAATTACTGCATGAACCTTACCCCCAAAAATATTAGACTTATATCGAATACTCCGTTTGTAGGAAAAATTCCAAGAAAAAATCACCCAACTATCAGTGGAAGATGAGACATCTCCACCAAAACCCCAAGAGATGGGACGGAGCTAGGCCTAAGAAAAGGCAGAAAGAAACTTCTGGGAGGTATACACCAACTATGTGAGGGTCTTCCATAAGTCACCACTGATTCACACCTAGGCTGAACCCTACGAATATGAAGTCGTAGTATTGGAGAAGTACGAGATCTCCATCACCCGAAGGGGCAAGTTCAGGGAATCAAAGAGAAATGTGTCTGCGTCAGAATACAAACGCCTGCACTAAGTGCGAGAGGTACCATGGAGGACAATGCCCACCCAAGAAAAGAACACCACCCTCCACCACTTCCCATGAAGAATCCCACAACTCGTTGGTGGTAGACTCCAAGTTAGTTAACATGTGGGGCTAGAAGGATAGATAGGGAAATTGGCATACCTTGCTAGGGCAATGTAATAAGTCATCCTTATGGCAATTGAAGTTGATGAATAAAATTTTCTTTTAAGAATCCTTCTCAAACCATAATTGAAAGATAAAAAAATTTATATTTTCCAACATTCAGGGTAAGAAACACAAAGGAAAGCACACTAATAAGAATTTGAAAGAGAATATCAAACCCATGAAAAATGTGAAGTCGATACCTAAAGGTGTCATTTTATAAGGATTAGATACCCACAACGAGTGATTTAAAATAAGAAACTTCCGGAAAGAAGGGGTGGAAACCCCATAAGGGAGTCATGAAAAAGTACCTACATTGACCCATATGTAGTTGAACCAATTTAAGAAACATGGACAATAGGGATATGCAGACATCGAGGAGAAAAGGGATGAACAAAGGAAATCCCTAAGAGGAAACCCAATGGGATAAATACTTGCCATAATGGGGACCCTCCTAAGCAATGGAGGGAATGATCGGGAAAGGGTCACAAACGAGCACTAGTAGACTTAGGGTTAGATGCCCTTAAGGAAGGATGGTCTCAAACAAGTGGAGATTTACAACACTAAGCGCACAAATGGTGAAAGGGATCAAGAAACCCAACAATTGGAACCAAGTATAACCAATAAGGAAGTAGTACAAAACAAGTGAATAAGCAATTCACAAAATTCATGGAAAGACCAAATGGTCGTAAAAGTGGCAGGACGTTAGGAAAAGGATAAACCTTACGGAAGGGATGTGGGCAGACTGAATGTCTAGAAACAAGCTATGGAGAAATCAAGGGATATTAGGAGTGGTGCCAAATGGTAAGGGGGTAGTATTCCACAAGCCTAAAAGATTGAAACACGAACATTTGGAGGAAAAGGTTCAAGGAGTATATGTAAATATAGACAAATGAAACTATTCAATATAACCAAGAGAAACTTGTTCGTCAGATCAAGACTATGCCCAAATAAAGTCTGAGGAGTGATTGTATGCTTCTAAGTGGTATTTTAAACATCACACCTGAGAGAAGTGATGTGTAAATCACGCGGAAAAACTATCTAACGGTTGTAAGTAGATCATACCCGGTTGGTATGATGAAACTTCATCGAAGGAAGTGAAAAACCCGTTCATCAATTATGAGCGGAGATGTCCTCATACTCGGTTAGTATGGTGGACTGTTGAAAAATATATTTTTTTCGAAAGTGCTCTCCCCTAACTATGTGCCACTGCTTAAACAATTTGGGAGACCTTCTTGACGGGAGCTCGAATAGCTCTGTTAGGCTGGAGGCCTTGGTTTTGGAACTTAGGGGTTAATATGCCCAATTTTGAAAATCTCAAACAGTGGGCCCTAGGCCAGTTGGCATGAGCAGGAACTCATAAATAAATATGATTTATATGCCATAAAAACGGCCATGGTACCAAGACAAGACCGACATACTCAGTCGACTAGTGATAGTGCGACATGACAAGTCTCCGGACTAGTCAAGACAAACAACTGCAGGTCGAGTTGAGGGTCGGGGCCGTTGGACCAGTGGCACCACAGATTATATGGCATCATATGAAAAATGTTGATTGTGCATGCACTATGTTTACGAGACCTTCAAGACGCCCAAGAAGGGTAGTGATGCATCCTAGGGCCCTGGACGACCTGGTGGATATAATGGCAGTTAGTCGTATCAGAAGCCTTGCAAAGCTCAACGTAGCTTCTAGCACATGAGACCGAGATGGGTTAGGATGAGGTTCCTATCCTCATACGGACACAGAGATTTGTTATGAGATTGAGGGTCGGATGTCACGAACATCCACTCATTCTTAGGGTAGAAGTGGATGTGCTTCTATCGAGGTGGATGGTAAAGTCGCTCCGATGCCACAAGTGGGTTCAGTGGATGGGCTGGCCTGCGATTGTGTGTTTTACCTTTATGATAAAGGATGTGTGTTGGGTGATGACACACCATGGTAATAAGATATGGTGATAAAAATTGAAACTAAAAATGAAAGGTTTTTAAAAGGAAATAAGGAGTTTGACACACTCTGAATCAAACATTTTTCTAAAAGTTAAACTTTGAAAACTCATTCATTAAGTCATCGTACTCACCCCTCCCTTATATCCCTTTCAGGTAACCCCGGAAAGCATACCCCAAAGACCACCAGTTAACGCACATGTAAGACAGGTATGAATAGTTTAAAATTTTGTGCAGTTTTAATTTATGTTATTTTAGGAAAGGTGCAGGTTTATAAGATGTTTTACTCCTCACGGTTTATAAGCAGGGGAAACCCTTAGTAAATCGGGAGAGTGACGGGTTGATCACAAGAATCCGACCAAACCGAGTTAGGGCGTGACAAACACACAATAGCTAAACGTAGATCTCCTATCATCCACACAACTAGCCCAATCTGAACCACAAAAGCATTTCACTCTGGTGTGACTCTAAGACTTAAACCAAAGTCCCTTACCCGAACTCCTTTTTAAATATCTCAATATCATCATGGTAGCATCCCAATGATTTTTCTTGGGATCGTGCATATATATGCTCACAATACTGACTACATATATTATATTAGGTCTTGTTTGACATAGATATATATCAATCGTCCCACAAATCTCTAATACCGTTCTTTATCCATTGGATCACCTGACTGAGCACATAACTTATAATTCAGTTCTATTGGTGTCGAAGCAATTCGACAGCTTAACATCCCTGTCTTAGTGAGTAAATCTAATATATACTTTCTCTAAGAAAGTACTATACCTTTCCTATATCTTGCAATCTTAATACCGAGAAAATACTTTAGAGTACCCAAGTCTTTTACCTCAAATTCTTTACTTAGTTATTTTTTCAACTGCAATATCTCAACATCATCATCCCCAGTGATGATGATATCATCCACATATACTGTGAGAATAGCAACTCGACCATTAGAGTATCGATAGAAAACCGTATGGTCTCCATTACACTGTCGGTAACCCATCTTGACCACTGCCCATCGAAATTGATCAAACCATGCTCTTGGTGACTGTTTGAGTCCATACAGAGATTTCTTCAATCTACAAACCTTCCCTACAATCTTCATCATACTAAATCCAGGTGGAATCTCCATATATACTTCCTCTTGTAGGTTTCCATGCAAGAATGCATTATTTACATCTATTTGATGTAATGTCCATCCGAAATTAGCAGCACATGAGATAAGCATTCTGACATTGCTCATCTTAGCTACTGTTGCAAAAGTCTCATCATAGTCTATTCCATATGTTTGACTATAACCTTTGGCCACCAACCTTGCTTTGTATCTCACAACTTCTCCTTCGGCATTCTATTTCATATTGAATACCCACTTACATCCTACAACCTTTTTTCCATTTGGAAATTGAGAAAGTTCCCACATTTTATTCTTCTCTAGTGCTTTCATCTCCTCATGCATTGCTCCAAGTCACTTCGGATCTTGTTTAGCTTCTTGCTAATTATTTGGTACCTGTACTGACTGTAGTGATGCTATAAACGACTTGTATGCAGGTGGAACAGATGCATATGAAACATAATTAGATATATCATTCTCAAAATCATATCTAATTAGAGGTTTCTTTGCATTAGCTCTATGTTCTCTACTAATGGCAATAGGTAAGGACTCATTACTATTCGATGACATGGATGAACCATTAGAAGGTTGTATAGAGTTATTACCTTCTAGTGATGTTGATGAAGGTTGTATAGAGTCATTACCTTCTAGTGATGTTGATGAACCGATAGAGGGTTGATTAATACTTGGGATTGTCTCACCATCACCTAACTCATCTTTCTCCCCCTTAGCACCGTCCTTATTTCTCCTACTATATACCTTCAATTGAGGCTTATCCTTTTTTCCATCTTTGTTACTCCAAATTATAGGATACGGATTCACTCCTACAATAATATTTCCAGCACTTTAATCATTGACAATTTCTTTATTTATTTGTCGTATATCAGGAATTGACAAGTCTTTTAATACGGTTATAGATTGTGTTGATTCCTTATAGAAGGGTTCATTCTCACGAAAAGTCACATCCATACTCACAAAGAGTCTTTTCTCACTTGGACTCCAACACTTGTATCCCTTTTGAGTACTAGAATAACCCACATAAATATATTTCAATGCACGCGGATCGAACTTGTTTACCAAAGGATGATGATCTCTCACAAAATATATACATCCAAATACATGAGAAGGGACTATGTATGTGTTTTTTCCCCATCAATACTTCACAAGGTGATCTAAAGTTCAACACTTGTGAGGGCATCCGATTAATCAAATAAACTGTTGTCAGTACAACTTCACTCCATAAATACTTTGGTACATTCATCTTTAAGAGAAGAGAACGAGCAACTTCCAACAAATGACGATTTTTCCTCTATGCAACACCATTTTGTTGGAGGTATTCTGGACATGTAGTTTGATGAATAATTCCCTTACTAGATAGATCAGACGAAAATTCCCAATTCACATACTCAGTGCCATTGTCAGTTCTAAGAGTACAAACTTTGGCATTAAATTAAGTTTGAACAAGAGCTAGAAAATCCTTGAAACATAATAGTGCTTCTCATTTGTGCTTCATAAAATATAACCATGTCATCTGAGAGTTACAATCAATAAATGTGATAAACCATCTAAATCCACTAATAAAGGTAATCGAACATGGCCTCCAAACGTACGAGTGAATCAATGAAAATGGCTCTATACTTCTTAATCCAATAGAATTATAACTTATTTTTGTGTGTTTTCCAAACTCACAAGCATGATAAATAAGTTTATTGCATTCTACTTTACTCATCAGCTCTGGTCTCAACCTTTTAATACTCTCAAAAGATGGATGTCCCAACCGACAATTTCTAACATTGCTTCATCTTCTTCTTTACTATTCACTGCAACATTTAAACTTTTATCCATAACTCTTCTATTTGGATACCACAATCCTCCACGCTTAATACTCTCAACCTTTTAATACTCTCAAAAGATGGATGTCCCAACCGATAATGTTCTAACATTGTTTCATCTTCTTCTTTACTATTCACTGCAACACTTGAACTTTTATCCACAACTCTTCTATTTGGATATCACAATCATCCACGCTTACTGCTAGTTCCAAGTATCTTCTCAGTGTTTCTCTCTTGAAAGATACAAGTGTCCCTATAAAAAATTACTTGATAATTCAATTGATCAATGATACTACTAACTCACAACAGATTAACTGGAAAAGAGGGAACATGCAAAACAGATGATAATGTGATAAAATCAATACATCTAATAGAGCCCTTCTCTTTGATAGAATGTACTGTTCTATCTACCATATAAACAACTTGCTTATGAGTTCGAGAATATTTATCATATGTATTAAATTCTTCTATTGATCCTGTCATATGTCTTGAAGCACCAGAATCAATAACCCAATCTATGGAAGATTCAAGTATTTGTACATGATTACCACAATTGATATCATTCTCGTCCAATATGATGAGACATCTGCTATTCATATTTTTCATCTCTCTTGAATCCCTTCCAGCTTCTGGACCTCTTGGTCGCAGCTTTCGGTGATGACAAATCTTAAAGATATCTTTTCGTCTCCTTTGACAATTCAGCTAATTCGCATCCGGAGCCATCTCAAGCTCCCCTGATCCTTCAGATCTGCCAAAACTTGAAAATACCAGAAAACCCTAGCTCTGATACCATAGTGAATATTAGAAAATAGAAAAAAAACACTAGTAAATTACATTAAGAATATATATAGGGTATATTTGCACTATTTATAAATATACCCCTAACTTATTAACATTGCACATATACATATTTACCTTCCTCGGTCTATTTTGGTAGAAATACCAATTTAGTACAGGGAAGGGTGGCGGGTTGGTCATGGGGTTCCAACCACATCAGGTTGGTGCGTGACACTACCTGTGCTTGTTCATGGCCATTTCATGATTATCCCTCTTGTACCTATAAGGGGTTTCCCATGGAAAGTATGTACCTCCTTGGGCTTTTCCCTTGGAGTTCCCTTTGTTCATCCTATTCTTAACTCCTGTACCTCAAAGTAGAGACTTTCACCTTTAGAACTATGTATCAAACCTTTTTATTCCTCCTTGAAGGTTTCCCTCCGACATACCTTTACACCCTTTTGTATTAGAGCACTTGTCCATGTACAATTCTTTGTTGTATTCGAATTGTCCCTTTGAAATTTCCTTTTCAAGGAATTCTCATTATTGGGGTCTTATTTCGTGTACTCCCCACTATGTCTCACCATCCAATCTTAAGTTCCATTACATGTGAGTATAGTGGACCCATTCTCCTTGAGGTCCACATGTCCTTATCATCATTACTTAATTAATTAGATTAATCACTCCCTTGATGAAGTATGTACTTTTCCATAACTTCTTTTAATTCGTCTTTATAGGTATCCGACCCATCAGAGAATTTATGACATCCTTTGGTGCCATTTTTCTCGTTTACTTATTCCTTGGGGTTAGCCTCCTTCATGGGATCTTGTGAGTACACCTTTGGTAATCAATCTATATTCCCACTTGTATTCCATCTATAAGTTCACCTCCTTAATGAGGAGTCTAGGTATTTTGCTCCGAGACTTCTTGACTTCCTTGTCAAGAGTATCAAAAAGTTTTACTTATTCCTTCTTTCAGTACCGGCTTTTGGCATTTTTTCTTAAGTTCTCATTAACCAGCCACGCGGCGGCCTCCCATTGATCGTTCGTTCCAACGTGATTGCTCACTATCCTTAGCTAGACATTTGACCATGACACATGGAGTACTCTGATTGACAAATTTAAATAAATCAAATTTCCCTCCGGGCGTACTATGCCACTGCCACTTATTAACCTTTAATTGGCTGAAATCGTCTGACGTGGCTCTACCACATGTCGACCTCTAATTGGTCGACCATTTCTCTAATGTCTTACATGGCCACTGATGTGGCATCCTTGCCACGTGTCAGCTTCACATTGGTTAGATAGGCTTAAAAGGCTTCTTCTCAGTTGACCGTTGATTGAGGACACGTGTCGATGTCCTATTGGTCGATCGTTGATGATGTGGATTTGACTGTTGACTGAGTACACGTGTCACGCTCTGATTGGTCAGCACTTCTATCATGCCCTGATCCAGTTTGGTCGAATCCCCGTGAACAACCCACCACTCTCCTTATTAAAGGGTTTTTCCTTATTATAAACAGAAAAGAGTAAGGCGTCCTTTAAACCTATACCTTTTCCTAGAATAAAATAAATCAAAACTGCATAATATTTTAAATTAAACGTACATGTCTCACATGCATCTTAGTTGATAGTCTTTAAGAGTAGGTTTCTCCGGAATTTCCTTAAAAGAGATGAAAGCGAGGGGTGAGTATGACTACTTAGTGAATGGGTTTTTTCAAATCTTTTAACTTTTAGAAAAACATTTGTATTGGAGTGTGCCACACTCCATTCTTTCAAAAAAAAAATCCTTTCAATTCAATTCTCGATTTTTGCCACCATTTCCTTATTAATCACGGTGTGTTATCACCCAACACACATCCTTTAGTATGTCGGTCCTATCTTAGTACCATGGCCAAACAATTCCTTTATTTAAAGTTTTATGACATATAACTCATATTTGTTTACGAGCTCCTACTCATGCCAACTAGCCTTGGGCCCACTGTACGAGATTTTTAAAATTGGGCATATTAGGCCCCCAAGTTCCAAAACTGAGGCCCCCGACCTATAAGAGCTATTCGAGCTCCAGTCAAGAAGGTCTCCCAAATAGTTTAAGCATTGGCACACAGTCAGGGGAGAGCACTTCTGACAAAATATATTTTCAACTGTCCATTACACCGACCGGGCATAAGGACATCTCTGCTCATAACCTATGAACAGGTTTTCAACTTCTTTCGAGTAAGTTTCATCATACCAACCGAGTATGATCTACTTACAATCGGTAAGTAGTTTTTTCGTATGGTTTTCACATCACTCTTCTAAGTGGTAATGTTTAAAATACCACATAGTAGTGGGTTTTCATTCTGATATGCTTATCATTCCCAACCGGGTATGATATAAAATCTCACTCACAACCGGTAATTGGTTTTTTTTTAACTTTAAGTTATGCTCATCATCCCAACTAGGTATGACATTAGTAAGCCCACTCACCCATTAATGCATTGAATTCCACTAGACCAGTTCTTTGTATTCATGCGAGCTTGTCCTTGCTAGCGTTCCCAGTACTTCGTGCTTCGATGAGGGCATGACAGTCCGAGCTTTCAATCTGGGCAGATAGCTCTTCTCCTAGGGTTCATCCTTTCAGTCCTAATTCGTCCGTGGGAGGGCTGAGGAAGTGTTGGGAGGGCATGGTTTGGCCTGAGGAGGGGCTCGAATTGGCCGATTTCAGCTTGGTCGAAATAGGGCAGCTTCGGTTCACCAGAGCTGCTTCACTGTTCCATCATGTCGGCGCTTTTCTGGCGATTCACGGATTGGCTGTATTTTGCTATCAGATAGCTGACTTCTCCCCAGTTCTAAAGAGCCCGACCTCTCCTTCCAAGGTTAAGAAAAATTCTCAAGTCGAAGTTTTGGTTTGAGCTTCACCGGGAAATGGAGTACGTTCACATAAAAATTTTTGACCAAAATTTTAGATTACAAATAGCTCTTGTCCTGGGGTTCATCCTTTCAGTCCTAATTCATCTGTGGAAGGGCTGAGGAAGTGTTGGGAGGGCATGGTTTGGCCTGAGGAGGGGCTCGAATTGGCTGATTTCAGCTTGGTCGAAATAGGGCAGCTTCGGTCCGCCAGAGCTGCTTCACTGTTCCATCATGCCGGTGCTTTTCCGGCGATTCACAGATTGACTGTATTTTGCTATCAAATAGCTGACTTCTCCCCAGTTCTAAAGAGTCCGACCTCTCCTTCCAAGGTTAAGAAAAATGCTCAAGTCGAAGCTTTGGTTCGAGCTTCACCGGGAAAAGGAGTACGTTCACATAAAATTTTTTTACCACAATTTTAGATTACAAATATAAAATACTTCCCAGGAGGTCATCCA
Source organism: Trapa incisa (assembly GCA_030064435.1). Lineage (NCBI taxonomy): Eukaryota > Viridiplantae > Streptophyta > Magnoliopsida > Myrtales > Lythraceae > Trapa > Trapa incisa. Next base: position 25,315,004 of record CM057779.1, read on the forward strand.
TCCTTGCACTACTCTTGAGTAAGCACATTTAACACCAAAGTTCTGATGCGATCCCATTCACCTGAACCAATTTAGTTTTTCTCTTCTAATTTATCTTAAATTTATTTTCCAAGGTTTTATGAACCCTTTGGATCACCTAGAAGTTGTAAATTTCTAAATTGCTTGTTCGTAAATGATCAGGTTTGTAAACCGACTCGGTTTAACCAGTTCTTTTCCCGGTTTTTCTTAACTCAAAAGTTTGGGGTTTACAACTTTCATGTGTGAGCGATTGAATGGTTGCACTTTGCCATGTGTTCCGCGCTAATTGGTTGCGCCTGCTAACTGGGCGCTGACCTGGCACGCGGTCCGTTGACCGGCATGACCATTGACTAGTTTGTTGAGACCGGGTTTAGTGACCCGAAATCGAAAATCAACCAGTTCAAGCTTGATTCGACCGATTTTCTAAAATCTAAATATTTCTAAATTAATCTAAATTAATTATCTATCTAATGGTGACTTCCATTTCCCAATTTGATATCTTTAAGTCACCTAGAAAAATACATCATTGAATCGGTTACTCACGGTTCAATCTAGTTCAAGTCTGATTCACTCTAAACAAGTCCGGTTTTCCCATCCTATTACATTCATGGTTCTTCGCCATGATCCTTGGATGCTTATTGGCTACTTGGGATTTTCAAATTTCCCGTTTTGGCTCTTATTGATCAATTTTAGTTCACTTCGACCTCCTCTTTTCCTTTGAAATTTTCCAGTTCGTTATTCCGAGAGATCGGGGTTTACAAACAATGTGTATAATTCCTTGCCTTTAAAATAGGTTTAATAATATTATTCCAGGGAAACCATGGATAAATAAGTTACGCCTGACTCTTTGTGGTATCGCAAAGGAGATTATCCTTATGTACTAAGAGTAGTGGCGTGTTGATCACGGGGTTCCAACCAAACCAGGGTGGGGCGTGATAACTTGAGTGATATTAGAGCTAGGTTTCACTCGAATGAATTATCAAAACATTTTAACTTATAAGTTAACCAAAAATTATAAAACTGTAGATATGGCTCCCAAGAGCGGAACCAAAAGAACCCAGGCAACTATTGCAGAGGCCGCTGAAAATCTTATTCCTGAAGAAGGGTCGAGAAGGACTCAAGTGGCTCCACTAAGGTTAAACCCAAAGCACCAGAAATTTTATGAGTAATTTACCATGGTGTTCAGAGAGCCCAACCTCACCCCTGAAGCCAACTCAGACATTAACTCCCACACTAGGCATGAAGAGGTGCAATCCTAGCACACCCCATGGTCACCCCTTCGCTTTTTGACATCCCGAAGTATCTAAAGATACTCCACCAACTGGGATGTAAATTCTTCCAATGAGAGAAGGATGCGAGAGCAGCCATGGATTGGTTGGCAAGCACCAAGAAATTTATGGGGATAATCAGGACACCACCGGAAGAAATGGTGACCTTAACAGAATTCTTTTTGGAATCAAGTTCCAAGAGATCGTGGGATAATGTGAGGAACCTCTCATCCACCATACCAACATGGGAAGAATTTGAGGAAAGGTATTCGAAGGAGTACTTAGCTCCCCACTTTATTAATTAGAAGAAACAAGTATTCTTCTGGCTCCGGCAAGGATCGAGAACTATCTCGGAGTACAAAATCAAGTTTAATGAGCTAAGGCCTTTCGCTCCTGACTTAGTTGGACCTGCTAATATATATCAAAATTTTGTGGATGGTCTCAATATGTACATATGAGACTAAATGAGGTATTAGGATGACCCATGGATTTGGCAGCCATTATTAGTATGGCACATGAATGCGAACGTTTGGTACAAACGAGACATAAAAGAATGGAACAAACCGGTAAAAAGGAGGAAAGGAGCCATAACAGCTGAGCGAACTAGAGAGATCAAAGTGTTTCTCAATGGGGGCAAGGATAAGGTTTATTAAAAGGAGGAATCCTATAGATTGGGTAAGGAGGTGAATACGACTCTCCAAAAGAAGAGCCCTTACTGCCATAAGTGCAAGAGGAATCACGAGGAACATGTCAAGCATATTTCAGTTGTGGGCGGCTCAGATACTTTGTTAGGAGTTGCCCAACTCTACAAGGAAACATCTGGAGGGACACCCCTAGCCACCACCCGGAGCCTAAAAGGCACCCAATGGATGATGGTAAATGCCTACGACGTCAGGGGTTCTAACTAGGGTGTATAACCTTACACAGGAGGAGTCCAAAAAGGACCCTAGTGTAATGGCTGGTACTTCCCAAAACCCTCATTTAAGGTAAATGTAATCTCCCCAACATTGTATTTTCTTTGGAGTTAATAAAAATATCCTTTCTGCCTAAGAGAATTTAGTAATTTTCCTTCAACCAGGGTATGTGCAATTATTTGGGAGAAAAACATACGCTGTCCTCTTTGACTCTGGAGCCGAAGGATCCTTCATCAAGGAAATCTTGGTCCCAACTCTGTCTCAAGAACTTACACCCCTTAAATAAAGTCTCAACATCCTCATGCCGTTTGGGCAAGAACTAGAGAGGGATAAACTCTTAAAAGAATGCGAGGTAAAGATCATGGGGACAAACTTGGAGGTTGGTCTAATTCCACTACCTTTAAGAGAAGTGGAGATGATTTTGGGAATGGATTGGTTGTCGGCACATCAAGCGAAGGTATGCTATCGGAACAAGAGGGTAAGGTTCCACACCCCAAAGGCATAAGGGGTAGCATTCGAAGGAGATAAGAAGAGGAATGGAATACACCTAGTATCATGCATCAAGGTCCAAGGCATGCTACAGAAAGGATGTAGGTCATTCCTCGCCATGGTAACGAGCGTAAGCTGGGAGAAGAAAGAACTAAGGGAAATCCCGATAGTACAACACTATCCGGAAGTATTCCTAGAGGAATTACTTGGACTACCTCCAGAGAGCCAATTAGAGTTCACTATAGAGGTAATCCATGGAACGCAACCCATTTCTCAAACCCCTTACCATATGGCCCCCATAAAGTTGAAGGAGTTAAACGAACAATTGGATGAGTTATTGGAAAAAGGCTTTATACGCCCCAGCCAATCTTCGTGCGGTGCACCGATCTTATTCGTAAAGAAGAAATATGGAAGTATGAGGTTGTGCATCGACTATCAGAGCTAAATTAAGTAACTATCAAGAATAGGTGCCCCCTACCAAGAATAAATGATCTATTTGACCAGCTGAAGGGAGCAGCTTATTATTCCAAGATTAACCTATGGTCCAGGTATCATCAACTTAAAATTAGAGAGAAGGATATACCAAAGACTGCGTTTAGATCGCGTTATGGGCATTACGAATTCAAAGTGATCCCCTTTGGCTTAATAAACACTCCTGCAGCATTTATGGACCTAATGAACTAGGTATTTCAACTTTACCTGGTTAAGTTCGTGATAGTATTCATAAACAACATATTGATATACTCACAAACCAAGGCAAAGCATGAAGAACATTTGGGGATCACTCTAAGTGTCATAAAGGAAAATAAGCTCTACGCTAAATTCTCGAAATGCAAATTTTGGTTGCAAGAGGTATGCTTCCTAGGACATGTCATTTCAAAGGAAGGAGTTAAAATGTACCCAACCAAGATAGAAACTATATCAAACTGGAAGGCTCCCACTAACCTAACGAAGATACAAAGCTTTCTGGGACTAACAGGATATTATCGAAAAATTATGGAGGATTTCTCAAGAATTGCTGCTTCATTAGCTCATCTAACAAAGAAAGTAATGGAGTAAAAGTGAAATGAAAAGTGTGAGAACTCCTTCCAAGAACTTAAATCCCATCTGACAACAGCTCTAGTCCTAGCCTTACTCGATCCAAATGCTGGAGAATATACTTTGTATAGTGATGCTTCCAGACAAGTCTTAGGATGTGTCTTAATGCAATAACGAAGGATTATAGCTTATGCGTCCTGACAATTAAAGACACATCCATGACCTAGAATTGGTTGTGATATTGTTTGCCCTTAAAATTTGGTGACACTACCTGTATGGAGTTAAGTGTAGGATATTCACAGATCACAAGAGCTTAAAGTATTTCTTGACACAGAAGAAGCTCAATCTCCGGCAAAGAAGGTGGCTAGAACTGGTAAAAGACTATGACCCAATGATAGAATACCATCCTGGTAAGGCTAACATAATATTAGATGCACTTAGTCTAAAATATCGTACTAGCATAGCCTACGTGAGGACGACTTATTTATCATTGTTGGAACAAATGGGAAAGCTAAAAATAGATCTCAACTTGGATAAGGAAAGGAAGTGCCTAACGGCCAACATAGTAGTAAGGCCCAGTTTGATGGAACAAATTAGAATCCAACAGAAACAAGATGAAGGACTCAAACCCTACATAAACCAAATAGCTGACGAAATGACACAAGATTTTACCGTCATGGGTGACGAACTATTAACCTTTAAGGGAAGGGTATGCATACCATATAAAGGAGAATTAAGGAGGTCAATATTGGAGGAGGCTCACGATTCGGTATACGCTATGCACCCTTGAAGTACAAAGATGTATCGTACCCTAAAATAGAGATACTAGTGGAAGGAGATGAAAAGAGACAACCGAGTACGTGGAAAAATGCCTATCCTGCCAACAGATTAAGGCGGAACATCAAAAACCCTCTAGACTATTGCAACCTCTACCTATCCCCGAATGGAAGTGGGAGAATATTACCATGGATTTTGTAATAGGGTTGCTAGTAACGAAGAGGGAGCACGATGTTATATGGGACAGTAGATCGATTAACTAAATCGGCCCACTTCATATCGATAAAGGTGACTAACTCCATAGAGAGGTTAGCAAACCTCTATGTTGGAGAGATTGTGCGATTGCATGGGATCCCAGTGAGCATAATATCGGATAGAGACCCGAGGTTCACATCCTGATTTTGGCCCAGCCTACAAGATGATCTAGGAACCAAACTTCACAAAAGTATGACCTTCCATCCCCAAACCGATGGACAGTCAGAATGGACCATCCAAACCTTGGAGGGCATGTTGTGGGCATGTGTCCTGACTATGAATAAAGGCGGGAAAGATTAATTGTGCCTTATAGAGTTTGCCTATAACAACAGCTACCAAGCTAGTATACAAATGGCCCCATACGAGGCTCTGTATGGGAGACTGTATCATACGCCCCAATTTTGAGAGGAAGTAGGAGAAAGGAAGCTCGAAAGATCAAGTTTATAGAAGATGCCATGGAAAAGATTAAGATGATAAGGAATCAGCTTAAAACGGCTCAAGATCGACAAAAGAGTTATGCCAACTGAAGGAGTAGAGCGCTTGAGTTAAGGAATTCCTTAAGGAATCACCCTGGAGGGGAATACTAAGGTTTCAACAACGGGGAAAATTGAACTAAGGTATATCGGTTCTTACACCATAATTCAAAGGGTTGGACCGGTGACGTACAAGCTCGAACTACCCCCGTACCTACAAAGGATCCATGACGTGTTACACGTATCGGTATTTAGGAAATATGAACCCGACCCTAGTCATGTACTAGATCACCCGCCACCCACACTAGAAGAGAACCTATCTTACGAGGTGGAGCCAATCCAAATTCTCGACCGACGAGAAAGAAATCTAAGGAACAAGAAGATTCCAATGGTAAAGGTTCTCTAGCAAAGTAGTCAAGACGAGGAAGAGACATGGGAAACCGAGTCTATAATAAGAGAAAAGTATCCTCATTTATTTGACAAATAAAAAGTTTTGAGAACAAAACTTTTTAAAGTTGGGGAGAAGATGTAAACTCTGTTTCTTCATAATAAGAAAACCATAAATGGGAACCAGAAAATTTCAAGAGAAAACCAAGATTAAATCGAACCAGAAGTGTAATTAGAAGCCCAAAACAAGGATTTGGAAGATTTCAAGTGGTCAATAAAAACTCAAATATCATGAAAAGGAACCACAAAAGGAATTGAATGTAAAAATTAGACCGGTTCAAGGTGAATCGAATTGAACCGTGAAAAATTAGTTCAAAGATTCATTTTTCTAGATGACTTAAAATATCAATTTGGGAAATTGAGGTCACCACTAGGTGAAAAATAAATTTAGACAAATTTAGAAATTTTTATATTTTAGAAAACTCGTCAAATTGGGCCTGAACTGGCTAAATTTTAATTTCAAGTCACCGAACCCAGTCTGATCGAACCGATCAACAGACCGCCTACCAGGTCAGCGCCCAGTCAACGGGTGTGACCAATTAACAAGCGACGCGTGGTGAAGTACGCCCTCTCAACCGCTCGGAAACACCTGGAAACGCTGACCAATCAGAGAGTGATGCGTGTCCATGGTCAACGTCCAGACAAAAAAAATTCATGTCAAAGACGACCGACCAATGGGAGAGCGACACATGTCCGACATCAACGGTCAACTAGGGAGGAGCCTCGTCAGCTAGACTAGCCAATGAGGAGCTGACACATGGCAAAGATGCCACGTCAGCAACATGGCAGAGCCACATCGAATGGTCTCAACTAATTAGAGGCTGACACGTGGCAGTGGCACAGTAAATTTGATTTATTTAAATTAGCTAATCAGAGGGTGTCATGTTTCACATTCAAACGGCTAGTCGAGTTCGGTCAGCAGCCACGTTGGAATGAGTGACCAATGGGAGGTTTCCACGTGGCATTTCAAAGTGTCAAATGATGATTGGACGTTGAGTGGCAAGCCAGTTAGCAAAGACATCCAATCACATTGTGCCACGTGGCAACTCGCATGCACAGTATCATCTTCTTCATTGGAACGCTGGCAGGATAAGGTCGACGAAGAGTTGTCGAGTCTCCGATGACCAAAAAACTCTCTGGTACGACCATGAATGGGCGAGATTAGGGCCGAGTCTTGGACGAACTGATAGCCCTATCAATTGTCAAGCTTCCTATATAAAGTGCTCCTCCCCATTCGTCCTCCTCATCCCTCAAACAATCGAAGAAGATGAAGTACTCCATTTTCCGATGAAACACAAACTAGAGCTCCGACTTGGGCTTTTTTTCTCAACCTCCGATGGTGAATTTGGGTTCCCTAGAACCAGGAAGAAGTTCTCTACCCCAATGTAACCTTACTTCAGCTCGAGTGTCACCAAGAAGCATCGGGGAGCTCACATAGTACCGTCGCTCTGACGGTTACATAGTAGTAGATTCCTTCGAGCTAAATTTTAGTCACCTTCGACCTATTACAACAAGGCTAACCCTTCCACAGCCCTCCTCAACCGACCCTCGACCTTCTAGAACCTTTAAGGTAAGCCAATTCCGCCTTCTTTTGTGAGTATAGTAAAATTTTAGAACCTAGAGCACGAAAACTTCTCTTATGGAATTCTCATTGCTCAATCTACCAATTGACACACAATTTGATCCTAGGAGAATCCCTTGGACAAGCACTAGCTGCCCCTATCCAGATCTCCAACCACCATTCCCTCGCCAATAAGAAAAAAAAGCTCTCTCTTTAGAAAAATTTCCTAGCAAATCTTCGTTTGAGCTCAAATTTGGGTCAAATGAAGTTATTTAAAGGTCGGGATGCTTGCAAGAAGATGGGGGAAATGATTAGTGGCATGCTAAGAGGAATTTAACAAGATTTTAACCCTCAATTTGATAAATCAATAATTCGAGGCCAATATGCAAATTTTGAGGAAATTAGGAAAATTGGAGATTTTTCGAAAATTGGGGATTTTTGTAAAATTAAGCTCAATTGAGTGCTAATTGGTAATTAAGGTAAAATTAAGGATTTATTTGTAATTAAAGGTATTTATATGGATTTAATTATAATTTAATTAATTTTATAAGGGTGAAATTACAAATAAAATAAATTAGTGATCTATGTGAAAATGTTTGAATAATTCAATTAATTATTATTTATGATAATTTAGGTACGTGTCGAGAGACTACTACCAATGACCACGAAAAGGACTCGAGACATCGGAAATCTGCCCAAAATGAACAAGTCACGTGATTGGGTGAGTGGGGCTCTCAGTATCACGCCCGTTTGTGGTAATAAACGCACCTTCATTAGAAAAAAAATTGTTTTTTATAATTACTCTCCTATGAGTGTATGAACCAACTTAAACTTTTTGGGAGATAATTATGATTAAAGCATAAAGCATGTGTATTTAGAGTTAGAATTGCTCTACTAGGCCTAAGGCCTTTATTTTAAAACTGATATAACTCAAGACCTTTATTTTAAAACTGATATAACTCAAGGCCAAGTTTTGAAAAACTAATGAAGTGGGCCCAATACCAATGGAAACGGGATTAGACCCGTAGCCAAATTCACATTTGTAAGCCTATGGAAAATCTTCATAAATAGTTCTTATGTGATTTAGCTAACGAGCCAAAATCAGATCGTTTAACTCGTTGGGTTGGTATTACCAAAGATAATGGTCTTAATTAAAAAACTTTTGCTTGTGTATACTGAGATACCAAACCATCGAGACGCTCAGCATGGGGTAGTGTTGGTTCTAAGGACTATTGAACGACCCGATAAGCATAAGGGAAGTTTTGTCGAGTAAGTCAAGAAGCTCTGTAAGATTCATGCGCATTAAGACTAAGTAATAAGGGAGAGTCTCGTCCCACTATAGCGGACACAGAGATTCGATTTAAGTCTAGGGGGTGGATTGTAGTGCTTACTCAGACTTGTTATAGAAGGTGTGACATTCTAGCAGGGTGGTTAGTAAAGTCGCTACACACCACAAGTGAAACAGTAGAGAACTAATCTACAAACATATGATCACTTTTGTGATAAAATGGCGTATGCTTAATTCTCGACCAAATAGATAAAGGAGAATTGTAGTAAGTCTTTTTAAATGGTAAAAAGGAATGTGAAGGTTAAGTTACCCTACAAAACATATAATCGAAAACTTGTTATCTTTATATCTCGTTCGCTGAGTTATAAAACTCACTCAATCTTATTTTTCCCATTTCAGGAAAAAGGTTCACAACCTCGTCGAAAAGAATCCCTAGCCCGCTCGACATCAAAGGTAAAATATGTATAATTTTCTACCTTTAAAATAGGTTTGATAATATTGTTTAAAAGAAACCGTGGATATTAAGTTACGTCTGACTATTTGTGATATTGCAAAATAGATTATCCTTATTTACCAAGAATAGTGGCGGGTTGATCATGGGGTTTCGACCAAAGCAGGTTGGAGCGTGACACTATTTTCTTCGACGATTTCATTTTGGAACTTACTACGATGGATCAAGGTCGAAATTCGCTCACCTCCTACATACTCTTGACCAATCACCACTACGAGTCATCAATTTTTTAGCTTCAAAATATCTACACTCTTAGTTAATAATAGGATTTCAACCAAATTGGGTTGTAGCATTACACGATTTCCCTCGACAATTTTATTTTGGAACTTACCACGGATTGAGGTCGAAATTCGCTCAGCTCCCTGAGACTCTTGGCCAATCACTACTACAAAGCGAGTCACTGGTGGTGCACTTTCTAGTGATTATTTCAGACAAACCCTAATTTCAATCAATTTTGGTAATTTATCAAATTTAGTCCGGTAAAATCCCACTGCATCTACGAACTATTAGAAATATAATTAATATATTTAAGAGGTAATAATGAAAATGAAATTTGATTTGATAAATTTTTAAAATTTGAGGACCTATTTATAAAAAAAATTGTAAAAATAGTCTCTAATGATAAGGTAATAGGATAGGAGGTGATTTTAGCACAAACAAGAATTTTATGTAAAACTACCTTCAAATATAATTCAATCAATGCAAATTTTCAATTTGAATAAAGATTCAAGATAATTCTTTCCATGCAAATAATGTTTTCACGGAACTTTTATAGGTAGTGCTTATGATGGATAATTGCTCGGATAACATGGAACATTTCATAATCGTCAGCATACATATTACAAAGGAAGAAAATAAAAGAATCTTACCGGAAGCACAGTGAAAGCAGATTATATGCTTGAATTAGAAACTGGCAAATAACCTATAAGATATGCCCCTACAAGGTGGATTCACCCAAGCAAAAACTGTCAAGCTCACTAAATTTGGCATGAGATCAACGACTTCTTTGTACCAGCAACCTTGCGTTCCTGGAAAATTATTCGGGAATCCCAATCAGATGTTTTGAGATTTGCCAAGATAATGCCAGTGGAAAAAACACAGAGCACAAAAAGAGAAATCAGGCAAGATGAGAAAGAAGAGCAAATGGATAAACCTTATATCGCTGCCTTGGGTGTAGAATCAACAGGTATTCACATTATGATGCACATGCATTTGTTCTGCTGTGGTTGGTTTTTCAATTTCTTCTCTGTTGTGTCATGGGAAAAGCAGATAAAACTTACAAGTCAAGAAAGAGAATAGAATAACTTGACAAATAGAGTGTAGCACTCTCATTTCTTGGGAATTGCCTTGACTATCTCCATGCTCACCATGCACACACAGATTCATGGAAAAGAATTACTTAGTTGGCTCTTATTCCTACACTTGTTCTTAGTGTCAGTAACTTCAGCTTAATTAAGGGCCTTAAATCTATTGGTCATGTCCACCAACTACTTTTTACATCCCAACCCCACATTCAAATGTAACAAAGTTCTAAAATACTCCCTAAATTAGCTTTAAAATTTTCTGCACAACTTTACAAGGCAAATCATCCCAGGCCAACTTACAATAAAGCCAGTTTCTTTGACTAATCATGCAATCATAATTACAGTATTCAGATCACACTTATCATCTCACAAAGTAAAACACTGGAAATATATTGCAACTCTAAGATAGAAGAGAAAATATTATTACCTTTTTCAGAAGGTGGTTGGATGATTACATGCATGGTTGTGGCTCCACCAGGTACATCATATAATGGGCTTTTACAATCTGCCACTGTTTGGTGGTTTCCTAATATCCTTCCAGCGCTGATTATTTTCACATCTTTCACTGTCCTAGGTCCATTATCATTACCTGGATCAGAAAACACTAAACTTAGGGATGAAACAAAAGCGTCATAAGCAATGGACTTTTTGCCACATTACTGTACAACGCTCTCTCCTAAATGTATATAGGCATTTATGAAGGAGCAGAAGGGTCTTATGGAAGGAAAGCACAACTAAAGGAAAGAAGATTTTTCCTACAAATCGCTAGCAGTGCAGTAATGGCACATCCTCATCAAAACTTGTACCTGTACAGTTAAAACAAGTGGTAAAAGAAACAAGAATATTGTGATTCATAACCATCAGGAGATATGATGCTGCCTACATAATGGGGCAACATATGTGCAACAGAAACACCTATAAACATTCCACTGATTCTGCCTCGACATGATTCTAGCAGAGCATCAGGAAAAATGCATAGCTTGGAGATGTAAAAGCAGACATGAAGTACATGAAAGAACTGTGGTTAAATAAGATTGAAAAGTGAAACCTCCAACCTTTGGGCCATTCAGCAAGGATGCTTTCCTTTAATGTGGCAACACTAGTGGCCATTGGGAACACTTTGGGACCAATATCGGAGCCATCAGTTAAACGAAACTTGATTTCCAATTGATCCTGAACAGTTCCAGATGCCATCTTAATGCACCAAAACTCCCCGCCACAAAAGACCAGCCTTTCAGGTTTCAACTAATGGCGCCTAACAAGAAAAAAAACACAATACTTGATAAGGATTAATTTTTCTGCAGAAAACCTAAAGTACAAACATGTTTCAGTAAGCAGCATCCAATATATAGTACAGAATCAATTCAAAAAGAAAACTAGGAAAAGAAAGCTACCCAAAATTAGGCGGCAACTTCCATAATAAATATGGTCTCTGATCTGTTCATATATAGAGTTATGTGCATAAAAGATATACTGATAACACTTGTCAAAAGAATAAAAAATCTGCAAGCATGACAAGAGAAATAATCAGATATCATCCGAATTGGAGAATATTGCAGATTCCACATTTTCATGCTTTAAATTACCGAAAATACTTTAAATGATGTGAAAGAGAGGAAAGAAGAACACAGGATAAATAAAGGACTCCCCCATAAAGAAGCCAGGATTGAGAGAGAAGAAGGCTACAGAAAATCATAGCATGATAATCATCAAATCGCATAAGAGCGCATTTCTCGAATCCGGTGAGTCCAAAGACCAACTCCTCACACACTAAAACCAAGAATGACATGGGTAATCACACAATAGCCGCAATCATCGAATCTGGGGCAGTCCAACAATTCCAGAAAGAAAAAAATCGTTGCTTCTTCTTACCAGATGAACTTTTGAGCTGATTCGGGTTGATGGAAGCTCCGCTTAACTTCAATATTAAGCCGAAAATCAAAGGGTGGGTGATTGGGGGTTCCCGTGATGAAGAGGGTCAAGTATGGGGGATGATGAAAGATAATCAAGGGAATATTTTTAAAGATGGAAAGGGGAGGAGCATATGGGTTAAGACTGTTACGGAGTCTTCAAAGTCCCGAGGTCAAATGAATCGATTCTGTTATCTTGCCTTCCTCCGACAACGGAAATCAACAGTTGCCTGCTCTTCATGTGGCAATATTTTCCACTTTAGATTTATGATGATGGATTTTCTTTGTAGGGACTTTCAATTACAGTGCATTATTAGTCACATGAAATCTCACCAAGGCGAGGAGGAGATGTTCGTTGTATCAAACTAGGGGAATTATGAGAGTTTGGCGTGGATTAATCTGCAGTGATTCCCAGGTAAGCCGTTGTATCTTCGGGAGAGGGAAAGAAACATAAAAATAGTAGCTTGATGAGATTTTCTGGCCTAACAAGGGCATGATAGTGGAGTAAAAGTAGTTCTGAAATCGACACTGACCCAGAAGAAAAATGGCAATTCAATTAACCAGACATGGAGATATGTGAATCTACGTGACAATGATGGACCAGGATGATGAGATGCCCCTGTGAAGTTTACCCGTAACATTCAAATGACCTATTGAACATATAAGAGCAGAAGAATGGGAACGAATTTCCTGCATATAATGTTTCTTATGAATTGTACACAAAATAAATAGGCAAAACAATATATAACCTAAAGACAGTTCCCCAAATGAATGGGACCTGTAACATAGAAAAGGTCGTCCTCCTACGCCTACATATCACCATTATGGTATCAATCAATATATAGAGTATAAATTTTCTGTTTCCAAAAGAAGAAAAGATTCAGTGTCAAAGATATGGAGACCTCAGATGGACAGGTGCAGCCCTCCTCCTCACTGGCACCTAACATTCCACAGTAGTGTTTGATCCCGCCAATCTTGCTCCACACCAGCTGGCCCTCTAGTCTATCATCCCTTAGCTTTTTATTCCTTATACATGCTCTAATAAAATTCAGAAAATACTCTGATCCGATTCTGTTGGCAGGTTATAAGTACCTTCTTATATCCATCACCAAGAAGAGAAGAGAAGAAAAAGAAGAAACAATTTGATTTTTCCTATGATACAAATGAAAAAATCCTTGCCCCCACCACTTGATCTGGCTCCTCTTCTTCTGCAATACTTGCACCCCATATAACCGTTGGAACCTCAACGCCCACAAGACCTTAGATTTTCAGTCTCTGAAACTCAAAGGCACAACATAAAAATTTTTGGACCCATTTGTGATGTACTTCTCCATCATCTTAGTTCAATCATGAAGTGCTAGACTTTTTCTTTGTATAACCCCATATCTACAGCTCTAGGATGTGACAATTCCGCACAAAGTCATTGGAATAATTCACATACTTTGCCCAGTAGGGTCGGAGATGCTCGAAACCTATCTGCAACCAAGGTTTTGACTGCCCATTATAATGAATGACTGAAGCTTTCTCAACATTATCAATACTCGTCTTAATCTGATATCCAAGGCCAAGCAAGTGCCATGATGGGTCAATGGGGTGGACATGACCTTTGAATGCAATTAGAGCAGGTGGTAAGGTTCCAAGTTTCCACATCGTCATATTAGACTTCAGATTCTGCCAGAGGTGAAATAACAATAGTTTTAATAGAGATATAATAAGATTTCCATATATACATTTTTCTAAGGAAAGATAAACCAACGAATTGTTGAAAGAATGTCTTGGAAGGGACTGCACTAAATGTTTGATCAAGAGCATCATTGAGAAGCCTAGCAAACTCATCATCATATTGTGCTCTTAATGAGGGAATAGTTAAGGGCCAAGAACTGTGCAAAGAAGCAGAGCAATTGATTTAGTTCTTATAAAGCTTTCCTTTCCATGTCTGTAAAATTAGTCACGGAGTTTCCAATAAATTGAAACATTCTCATACCTCTTTCAACCAGAAATGGTAGGTCTCTCTGATATCAGTCTTCCTCCATGCATTCAGATCAAAGATGTTCATTCCATAGGCCCATGCACACTCTTCAGGGTCCAAGTACTTCGCAATAAGTGGGTGGGAGAAGTTGAAGTAGTTTCTAAAGCGCTTGGACATCACCCACTCGTCCTCACCCTTGCAAGTCTCTACAGCCCCATTGACTTGACCTTCAAGGTCGATCTCCCAGAGAGGGGATAAGTCCCGTTGGATCACAACATCATCATCTAAGAAGATTACTTTATCAAGGTTTGGAAAAAGCTGCAAAACCCCAAATATTAGCATACACATACATGAGCATATACATATAAAGAGAAGTCAGAAAACTGTAACAGAGAAAATGATAAAAGGCAAATACAACGTGTGGAACATTGAAGGAAAAATCAGCTGAAAGTAGGTTAAATTTTTGCTCAGCGGAGAAATCTAGTGCTTTCACAACCAAATTAAGCACCAAATAGGCTAGAGGGAGGCATACAAATAATTATTTTTCAAGACTATTTTAGACAGCATTATCAGCTAAAGTATTCAAGATTGAGTTTTCCTCTATGCATATGAAGATAGAAATCACAATTCAAGATGTTTAAAGTTGTTGTAAAACTAAAACATCTAATATGAAATGGCATACTTTACTCACATTAACAGAACATACATCTGTCTGTATAAATCTGAAGAAACGGTATCTTGATTGTGCAGTCAGAGTACAAAAGAAAACTATAAATACAAGCAAAATGCTAGAGAGCATCCTTAAATGTGCTTATTTATTTTCCACATCCCTAATGACTATCAAAGGCAAGACCTTAGTCTTGAACAGTAGGAAAATATTGAGTACAATAGGTGCAAAATATTCATATTACTTGAGAAAAACCAACCCAAACTTCCTAGAGCTTGCCCATTAAGTTTCTCTTTATTTTTCTTTTGACCAGAACCCATTAATTCTTTAACTTTGAAATTTTCTTGTAGTAGTAGTAAATATATAGCCTGAAAGCATTCATTGACTTTTGAAATTAAATATAATAATCCATCTCCACTAATATTTTGTTTCCTTTAAATTACTGAATCAAGCAGCCGAAGAGTAACATACATACCTCAGGTAGGTAAATTCTTATGTGATTGAGGAGAGAAATGTATTTTGGACTCCTTGCCTGCAACTTGGAAGCAAAAATCCTCGGAGTAATAGCACTAAGATTTGCACCTGCAACATGATTCCCATGGTAATAGTCCCTAATCCCATTATGATTTTCAACAGCCTCTAAGACGGGAACATTCTCTCTTGTTAACCAATCAAACTGATGAATTCCCTTCACTTCAACAATAGCAGGAGATGCAGGGTTTAAGGCAAACCAAGAATGCATTCCTGCATATGTCTTTTTATCTGTAATTATGTGAAAGACTATCTTCTCAGGCTTCAAGGATGACTGGACTGTGGAAGTCACAACAACTGAAGCAGCTAAAATGTTATCTGTCGACAGTATGAAGTGGTAGTAAGAGTTATCAGAGAGAAGAGGAAGAAGCTCGGGAGAAGGAAGCTGTTTACGAGCATTGGCATTGGAAGAGTATTCATCTGTCAACCGAAGAGAAAGGCAGTGGATGCCCTTCGGGATGGAACTGGCAGCGAAGTGCTTGTTCATCAATTCAGAAAACTTGGACTCCCTTATGTCTCTCTCAAATTTATCCATCTACAAAATTAAGAAATAAAATAATTATGACAACAATCCCACTTATCAAAACTATGGTATAAGAAAGGTATGCCATTTTCAACTTTATACTTCAAAGATGTAGCACCTCCATGAAAATCTGATAGTTACTTTTATATTGTCAAGAGAAAAAAAACTGAAGAAAAATGGTTGAGACTCATTGCACACAAATCAATATCAATATTACAAGTCATCTCAAACATTAAAAAGGTTCATTTCCTGATATGCATCATGCAAAATAAACAATTATGTAATGTTACCACAACTCAAATAGTTTCTTGGTGAGAACTCTTTGCAACTGAAGATAAAGGTTTGCAATTAAGGTCTAAGTCATAATATGTAAAGAAGAACAAGAATCCTTCCCACAGTACCCATCAAAGGAGTCAAGAGTATTTAATCTTTTCAGATGTGGCATACCATGGCTCGTAACATTATAGCAAAAGTTCTTGCATCATATTGATTGTTGTTCATTTCAGAAATGAGTTGACCAAATGAATCAGGCAGCTTTAGATCATCTGGAACTTGCATACTGTTTACTTCATCAAGGATCTTGTAGAAGTCTCTAACCATTCTCTATAAAATGAGCAAGCGGCAGAGAAAGATAATAAGTGTACTAATGACTTCAAAATTTCACAAATAAGAAAAGGAGCACCGGAAAATAAAGATTAAACTCTTTACCCCTGAATCATCAACCCTTCCAAGAAGCCTTGGTCCAAACCGTCTGCCCAAGCAATCTAAATCATGAAGAAAAGCAAGTGCTTATTCAAGAAGCAAAATGGCTGATCATTATAAAAGTTAATAAAAATCAATTCATAAGTAATTGAAATGGAAGAGAAAAAGAAATGTATGATGTGGATTGTCACATAACATGAAATTCCCTCCAACCAAAATTATTAGAAATATTCCTGACAAAATATAGCACTAAAAATCCATTGAGGAGAACTTTTAGACTATAACAGATAAAGGGTATCAAAGATAGAGATAGAAGAATCACTTTAGCTATGATCTGCTTCAAAACATTAAGGGGTTTCACATGAATAACGACACAACATTATGCATGAAATGTGAAATTACTCCCGGAACAATGAAATGATGGGTAAGTGCTGAATAAGGAAGGAATAGGGAGAAAGTGTTACTACAATGCAAGTATACTGGTAAATAAGTATGTGAGACTCACTGAACCTAATAGAATTGCAAACACAACCAATTTCCTAATAATAACCAACAAACATACTTAAACTCTAAGGACAACACTAATTTTCAGAATTCAGACTGGTGGCAATAACCACAGAAAACCAGAAAATGGAAACCCCAGCAATATAAAAAGGCGAAAATGACCAATGTAGATAGATGCCTCTTTAATTTGAAGTAAACACATAGATATAACTATCCTTCCAATCAATAGGTGCAGAAAACAATAGCAATTGGAAGCAAGGATATCAAAAGACAAGTGAAGCTTTATGTTTGCATATGTATATATTCAACAAAGGAATCAAACCAACAACAAAACTCCATGGGTGCTAATCAGATTATAATTGCTTCAGATAAAAAACCAACAAGTTCTTGTCATGTGACATAGTAATCAACAAAGCCACGTCGCCAAACGCATAGCAGCAAAGATTGAACAAAGAGAAGTCCGGCAGGGCCCTCAGATCAGCATAACATTACAACACCAGATGCAACCCCAAGAATCAAGATAGACAATAGAACACCATTCGTTCATTGGAAAATGACAACAAATATTACAGAATGGAAATCAATATAAATAAACAAAGAAAACAATACCGAATGAGGAGCACTTGTTGACGCCTTCGAGGGTAACAACAGCAGTAAGAATGAAGACAAAGGGCAACATGAAAGCGAGGATGAGAATGGTGTGGAAGAGGGTGCGGTAGGAGATATGACGAGCTGCAACCTTGATCTTCATCAAGTCAACAAAACCATTCCCATTGTTGTTGCTGCCGCTGCAACTGCTTGATATCGTTATACTCCTCATGCTAGGTGAGAAGTGCAGCTGCATTTCCTTGTTCCAAGCAGCTCCCTCCACCGAGATTCAGCTGCTGCCCCAGATTCAGAGGAAACGCCCTCCCCAGAATACCCCCGACAGCACCAAGAACGATGACAGTACCAGGTTCCCGACGACGACGAATACGAAAGCCCCTGTGATGATGATATCTCAATGCTCACCATCAGATGCATTCACGCCAGATTGCCCCCTATCCCAGATTTGCATGACCCAGCTCCCAAACACCGACGCCGACACCGGAACACCGAAAGACTCAACGATGTTGCAGTACCCACCATCAGATTCAGCCCCGGTATCCGATCTATCCGGCCCCGTCAATGTCAGAATTTCAACTCCGGCGAGGCCTCATTGGGGGGACGACGGCGTTAGATCGAAATACGAGATTTTGACGATTCGATTGGATTCGAGCAGCCGGGGGAATTAAGCCTGACAAACACGGCTTTAGTTTTCAGACATTTCAATCTCCCATCGAGAGAGAAGGAAAGGGAGGAGAGAGAAAATGTGCTACGTCTCTTCGCATTGTTATAGTGGATCTCTTTTTTTATTATTTATTAATTTATGACACGCCTTTTACTTGATTCTGTATTTATTTATTTGTTTATCTCTTTTTCTATTAATTCAAAATTCGTTTTCCAGCTATGAGCTCAATTAATTAATCCAGCAAAAAATAATCAATTAATTAAACCAAACTTTTAGAAAACTATATCAAATAAAATTGGGCATTTTATTTTTAGAATAAATAATTTGAATATATAAACTTAGTTATCTTTATTTATTCTTCCATTTATAAGTATCAAAATATTTTAGGAAATAAATAATATATATTTTTGGATTACAAAATAAAGTCAAGTATTAATTTTAATCATTATTTATACCCTGTCGTGTAGATTTTTCATAAGCAATTAATTTAAATTAAATGTTCGCCAGAATCAAAACAAACCGTGTTGTCTGCCAAAGAGAGAGAGGATGCCATAGGATGCAATAAAGTCAGTCTTTGACTTTGACCTCAAAGGATTAAAAAGGGTGGGGCCGAGAGAGTCACTTGGGGGAAGGGCTGCCTAAAATTTGGGTCCTCCTTGAGGCTAGTAATTTTCCTGTTGATTGGAGGAAAAAACTGCCCCCACCCCCATGTGGCCCCGCTGACGTGTGCCCTTGTGCACCCAAGCTAGCCTGTCCTGTCCTTTTGGCCCATGACTGCTCCTGCCATGGCCGCCTTCTCAGCATTCTAAGCAGCATCTCCGAAAACCGCATCGGAGCACAGTACCCTCATTCCATGGACTTGTGTTCGTGTCTCCCTATAGTGCAAACAGCCTTAGTTTTCTGTGCTTTCGGCATATCTGTGCCATCAGATGACATATTGTATGTCCAGCGCCTTCCCTGTATAGGCTCCACTTGTAAATGCGTATGTCATGACACGCCTAGTTCATGGTATACGACTTTTCCACAAATACGCACACTATATACAATACATTTTACTAACTTTATTGTCCATTTGCAAATATACTTAATTTCTCCATACTCCTTTGGCTTTATGTTTGACCTTCTACTCCAAACGCATTTATTTAGCATAGTCACTATCACCAACAATGGACTTTGTCATGTTCACCATAAAACTACTGATGTAATTACTTTACTTGATGTGTCATAACATTATCATATGAGTGATTAATAATAATATATAACTTTACATTTTTTTTACATTAATATTTATTATTAGTCAAATATATATTTTTTAACTTGTAATATAGAACAAATGTCACAAATTGAATAGTTTTGACAAGTTAACTAATTATGATAATATATTAACAAATATTTGTAATCTTTCAACATAAATAACAATAACATAACTTTTATGGATAAAAAAACTTTAAAAGTTTAGCTAAAGAACTTATAATATAATAGGTATAGTAACTAGTTAAAATATTTACTAATAATTTAGTGTAATATCTCATTACCCTATTTGTTATTTTAAGTATTATTTTTTCCTCGAAAACATGAGAGCGAGTAAATAACATTTCCACAGACGGAAAGCCTCCACGTGACATATTCTCATCAAGTTTTGACCCTATAAAAGGATGGCCTTAAGGCCCATTCCTTGCCCTTATGGCTTCCATAGATCGATCCATCCAATCAATGCACTTGTTAATTTAGGTTAGAGCTTTTCTCACTCTTGATTGGGCTTCCAATCGATTGCCCCTACAAAGTACATCCTTGGATCCCGAGAAACCTTGGATCCCAGTTTCTCGCTTCGCTTGAAAGATACCCGAGCTCTTATTTTAACTAGTAAATTCCATACATAAATATTAAATGGGGATAACTTTTATATTGCAAACTTCGTACTATTTGAACTCAATACGGTCATATTATATAGGGTCAGATCTTAAACAGTTTGCAAGAACATGAGATTATGTTTAGTTCCGGTTCAACTACTAAAATTCAATATTTTTTATTAGTTAGGTTTAAAATTCGGATAATTTAAATAATACGAATTTTTTAATTCAATTTTAAATCTATTTAAATTTATATTTTATTAATTCAAGTTCGAATAGTGTATTAATCCATCACTCAAAAATTATATTTCTATTCGACTATTGGGATTCCCTACATAGTATTGGCATTAATTCGTGTCTCACCAACCATTTTGAAAGAGTTTGACTCTTGCAAAGTTTATATGGAAGAGAATAATTGAATTAACCAGAATTTACATGCATGGATAATCCCATAGGCTATTATGGCATTCCATCTTAAACTTTGGGTCAAAAGAGTTTTCCATTCCATACATCCCTTAGCCTTCACTCTAAAAGGGAAAAAAAAAGGAAAAAACTGCATGTCATCTCTTGAAATAATTAGGCCTTGCAAGGTATCAATGAATGGAGTTAACAATCATAAAGTAGTGATCTAATGGTTTCAAAACTCTTATTTGGGTTCAAATCATATCTAACACATGGTCTTTAATATACATCACTACCTTAAATTTTGGAGGACATCACTTAATTAGACTACATTATGTCATTGATTGTGATACATTGATGACACTCATTACTAGTTATTTAATTCCTTTTATATATTTGTGGTCCAACATCAAAACCTAAATATTATTCTATAAAAAAAGAATGAAATCAATAAAATTAAAATTAGTTCTAAAGAGTATAGGTACTCAAATCTATTATAAAAAATAGTGCATATGATTTAATAAAGTATTTATTTAATATCATAAAATGAATATTTCATAGCTATCTATAAATAATAATCGTTCCATGATATTAACATAATAATATTTACTAATTTTACATTATATTTAAATTAAAATATGCTAAATATTATATTTTTTAAAAGGTGATTTCTCTATGACGCAGCCCGCCTGGATCTTACCACCACCCGCGTGGAAAACAAAGTGAGAATTATTTACGAGGAAAACGAAGCGTACACCTTCACGTCAACTGATGGGTATGCTCGTCTTTTCATCTCCAAGGCCCCAAGCTAACAGCGGTCTGGCCACGTGGCGAGCCCTAACTTCTTCTCAGTGCCACCCAGTCCATCGCGCAACCCAAACTGTATTAGGAAAGTAAAAAGAAAAATGGTAGAATCAATGGGTGAAAATGTATGACGTCAGCACGACTTGTCACGCTGTCCCCAAAAAATGTGAAGAATGCGGAGAGAGATGGTGTGATGCCTGGATCTTTGACGAGCGTTTCGTATATAAAGCGAGCTTATCGGCCTTTTTTGACCCCCACTCGCCAAAAAATCTCTAGCCAGTCAAAGACGAGGTCTGAATCCCGCAGCTGAAGGTAATTTCAGCTCTCTATTTCGAATCTTGCAGCAAAATTCTTGCTTTTTCTCTCCTGCCATTATCAATCTTGGATCTTGAATGTTCTTCTCGATCTCGACTGCTAACTGATTAATTTGAGTCCGTATTTTGCATAGCCTGGGCTAGATTTCTAGTTGAGCGGTAGTGATCTCATCGCAGTGACATTTGAATTTTTTAGGATGTCTCGGATCTATGGATCTGATGATATCTTCTTCAGTCTGTGATCTCGAGCTTCGTTGTGCTCACTGACAGTAGACCCGATTGAAGAGCTATAGGGAATCTCTATCTGAAATAGGCAACTTTTCTCCTCTTGCTTCCTTTTTCCTCAAATCGTCCCAATCCTGGTGCTTTCGCTATGCCCTTGCCAATCTACCCTGGATTCTGGGATGGGTGATCAAGGCGTGATATGAAGCTACCTTTTCCACTTTGAATTTCTCCTTAATACTCGTTTTCCGATCAAGATATACTTCTGCTGTTACTGATCTTTCTTTCGTGCTCACTTCACGTTTCTACCACTTCAGAGCAGATCTCATCTGAATTCTGACATTGTATAAAGTAATTTATCTTCACTGTTAATTTGAGCTAAAGAGTCTTATTTTCTTTTTTGTCTCAAGTGCAAAAGGGAAAGTACTGTAGATCTGCCACTATCTTCTATTCTTACACTCGGCAGGCATCTTACTGTAGATCTCGGTAAGCTGCGGATCTGTTTGCAAAAGCTCTAGAAATGATATGATCAAAATATTTTATTGCTTTAATGATTGCCTTCTTGATGTACACAGGTTGCTAACTTGCTAACTGTAAGGTAAAGATGGTGAAAATCTGTTGCATTGGTGCTGGATATGTCGGTGGGCCTACTATGTCTGTGATTGCACTCAAGTGCCCGTCGATTGAAGTTGCAGTCGTCGATATATCTATATCCCGAATCAATGCGTGGAACAGCGATCAGCTTCCGATCTATGAACCTGGCCTAGATGCTGTGGTGAAGGAGTGCCGAGGAAGGAACCTCTTCTTCAGCACTGATGTGGAGAAACATGTTCAGGAGGCAGACATTGTTTTCGTCTCTGTCAACACCCCAACCAAAACCCGTGGTCTTGGAGCAGGCAAAGCCGCCGATCTGACTTACTGGGAGAGTGCTGCTCGCATGATTGCTGATGTCTCAAAATCTGACAAGATTGTCGTTGAGAAGTCTACTGTCCCTGTAAAAACCGCTGAAGCTATTGAGAAAATCCTCACCCACAACAGCAAGGGAATTAAGTATCAGATTCTCTCGAACCCAGAGTTCCTTGCTGAGGGCACAGCAATCCAAGATCTCTTCAACCCAGACAGAGTCCTCATTGGAGGAAGGGAAACCCCCGCAGGCCAGAAGGCTGTTCAAGCCTTGAAGAATGTTTATGCACATTGGGTCCCCGAAGAGCGCATTCTGACTACCAATCTCTGGTCTGCTGAGCTCTCTAAGTTGGCTGCTAATGCTTTCTTGGCTCAGAGGATTTCTTCTGTAAATGCCATGTCAGCTCTCTGCGAGGCCACAGGTGCAGATGTCACTCAGGTCTCATACGCCGTCGGTAAGGATTCAAGGATCGGTCCCAAGTTCCTGAATGCCAGTGTTGGCTTTGGAGGATCCTGCTTCCAGAAGGATATCTTGAACCTCGTCTATATCTGTGAGTGCAATGGACTTCCAGAAGTGGCCGAGTACTGGAAACAAGTCATCAAGATTAACGATTACCAAAAGAGCCGGTTTGTGAACCGTGTGGTCTCTTCTATGTTCAACACAGTTTCAAACAAGAAGATTGCCGTCCTCGGTTTTGCTTTCAAGAAGGATACTGGGGACACCCGAGAGACTCCAGCCATTGATGTATGCAAGGGGCTGCTGGGAGACAAGGCAAAATTGAGCATTTATGACCCCCAGGTCACAGAGGACCAGATCCAGAGGGATCTGACCATGAATAAGTTCGACTGGGACCATCCTCTTCACCTTCAGCCCATGTCTCCCACCACTGTTAAACAGGTGTCTGTTGTCTGGGATGCGTATGAAGCGGTAAAGGGTGCGCATGGCCTCTGCATTCTCACCGAGTGGGATGAATTCAAGACCCTTGATTACGCGAGGATCTATGACAACATGCAGAAGCCCGCATTTGTATTCGATGGTCGGAACATTGTCGAGGTTGAGAAGCTCCGTGAGATTGGATTCATTGTCTACTCCATTGGTAAGCCACTTGATGCTTGGCTTAAGGGCATGCCTTCTGTTGCTTAAGTTGTTTGCTGTGGCAGGGGTACGGCTTGCCCTTCATCATAAGTATAGTTTCGTCCTTGATGGGCTTTTCTTATATGATTATATCCTCATCCTGCTTACCCATTTTACTATGAACGTAAGAGCTCTGACTATTACACTGCATTTGAGGATCATATGTACGTCTTTACAATGTATCCAAATGTTATTACTCCTGTCTGTTAGACTATTACTGCTTGTTCGGAAAACTTGATTGATCCTTAGTTCAGTGCAATTTCATGATTGTTCATAAAATAAATCTTGAATTTATAAAAATAATTAATAAATTTAGATGAAATAATTTATAAATTCATGTAAATCCAAAAAAATATAATTTATATATTATAATATTATTATGTAAAAAATCATAATATATATAAAATAGTTAGTATTTTACACAAAATATTATAATTAATATATGCTAAAAATATGTTTTTGCACATACGATAAATTTACATAATTTAATTCAAAAACTATATTTTTACAAAAGCTCCAAAATTTACTGGAAATATAATACATTTTCATATCCATAGAATTTATACATTTATATAAAATCGTTTTTAAATTTAGTGAATTACTTGCATGATGGTTTGTGGATGTACAATACACAACTTAGTTAATTATTTTATTTAACTTTATATATTTTGTATGTGCAAAGAAAATTTATGTATATATCATGCACTATATACTATAGATTATAATCTTATATTTATATAAATAATCGTAATACATGATTTTTAATAGATATAAAATTGTTGACGAACATAAATGAGGTACAGCATTAATTTTAATTAATGTATATTCAAAACATAATACACTAAGGGTAATAGACTTGAATATAAAAAAACATTGATGTAGAATACCAACAAATGTTATAGATGAAAGCCAGACATAACAAAATTTAAAGTTTTAGAAGTTAAATTAAAAAAATGCATAGTTTTACAAGTCTTTAATTTTTTTTCATTATTTAGATCACAACAAATCAGCAACTCAACTAATTATCACATGTGATAATTAGTTGAGTTGCTGATTTGTTGTGATAATTGAGAAGTGTGCTAAATCAGATACAAAAATAGAAGGGTTATAAATGGATAAACTAAAAGAAATTATGATAAGTTAAAGAAAACTAGAAATTTTGATATATATATATATATATTTATCGAATTAAACCCCATCGGGAATAATGTCAATTAGAGAATGTAGTAACACAAATAAAATTACATTTCTTTTCATTTCAAATAACGCTTTTACCGCTCAAATATTCATTTCAAAAAGTTGCGTAGTTTTATTACTATTAATATAATTATCACGATGAAAATTTTAATTTGGTGCAAATTTTGACTTTGTGTCAAATGGGTTGGTTAATCCAAATTATATTAAAATGAAGATTATGAACAATATTTTAAAATATTATCCTTAATTAATGTACAATTTTAATTAGTTATAAAACTTTAAAAATATATGTTAAAGTGGTAAAACTTTATTTGTAATATTTGTTGGCAAATAATTTTATTTAAAAAAAATTACCAAGGCCGCTAATTATCTAAGTGGAAATTTTAATTTATTTCAAAATTTGACACAAAATAAAAAATTTAATAAAATGAATCTTTAATGGAAATTATATCAAAACAAAGAATATAAACAAAATTTGAAATAATATAATTAATTAATGTAATACCATAAGCACTAACAAGCTACTTTATAATTCAATGGGACAACCCATCTTAATACTATTTTCATCTACTCATATTACTATATAATATACCAAAGATAGAAGAATTGGTATAAAATAAATTAATTATGAGAAAATGAGAAAATTGGAACTCCTTGAAGCAATTAAACCCTAAAAATTGAATTTTGTTTTCATATGGGGTTGTTAACGCCCCTCCTCTCCTATTTCTTCTCTTCTTTCTCCTCTTTATCATATCATATGCAAAGAATTCAGTTACTCATAAGGTCGATCTTCTCCGCGACACTCTTACAAATGGAGGAGAAAGCGTATATCTGCAAGTACTGCAATAAGAGCTTTCGGAACGGGAGGGTGTTGGGGGGTCATATGAGGCACCATCTTCCCAGGAGGACTCCAAAGAAGGAAGAAGAGAGGCTTATCTCCGTCTCTTCGTCAGCCGGAGCCGGAGCCGGAGCATCCAGTTCTCGTGGCTATGGCTTAAGGGAGAACCCCAAAAAATCTGTGAAGGTTGCAGCGGGGAGGAAGCTCGACCGCCCTCTGTATCAGCCGGGGCTCAGATCATCAACGCCGGATTCCGAAGGCCCCTCAGCACCGGTCCGGCGAAAGAGGTCCCTTGGAGGGTGCTGCTGGCCTGAGCCTCATCCTCCTGCCCCCTTCTCACATCAGCCACCGCCACTGACAATACATCCACCATCATCACTTCTGGGGGAAGACGGAGATGTGATTGAGCTGAGTATCAACCTGATGCTGCTCTCTCAGGGATTGAGGGAACCGGTTGACGGCTTCTGGGAGAAAATCCCGCGGATCGTTCAGTCGGATGGAAGGCTGATAAAAGGTTCATTTGGAGCCGAGAAAGCATCCGAGTGGGACAGCGGTTCAGTGGGTAACCGTCCAAGAAAGAAATCGAAGCTCATCCAGGAGGAGGGTACAGATCCAGGTGCTCAGGCCATCCTCATAGGAGAAGACAGAGTTTATCCTGCTCCAGCAGGAACCTTGCTGCCCAAGGAAAATGTGTTAGGGCCGAGGAAGTACATATGCCCGACCTGCTTTAAAGACTTGGAGTCCATCCGAGCCCTCTCGGGTCACAAGTGGGTGCATAGTAGCACCACTCAGCATCCCGGCCGTCAGGAATGGCCGAAGAGGGGACGCAGGTGAGGTTACCATTTGTGCTTCTCAATGCCCCAGTCCCAACTATGTGTACCAACACATCTTTTTTTTTTTTTCCTTTCCATTAATTAAGTGTAAGTAAGTATGTACATTTGCACTTCCTGCTGCATTGCATTATTAGTTCTTTTATAATGGATGAACACCATTCACTCAACTCACTGGTTTACATCATTCAAATAACCGAGTTGCATGATCAATGCCACCTCTACAATTAGGGTTAGTTGTCTCTATTGTGACAGTGGTATTTTAGGTTAAACATGCTTGTGGGAGATAATATTTTTGAGATTTTAGTGTACTTGTTAGTAGAAAATTACCAAATTCATCCACCATAGATTCACAACATATCATTTAATTTCACTTATTTTCTACATTAATTTACTATATATGTAAATCAATTAATTCATTTTTCACACCAATTCTTATAACTTATGAGTACTAAATACATTGCGTGTCTTTAGAAAAAATAGATAAATAAAAAATTATGAATAAAGTTGGTGTATTTTAAGAATTTTGATTTAAAATAAACAAAAAAAAGAAATATTAAATTAATTTTTAAAAACTTTTTATAAAAAAATTATTAGTGAATTGTGGATTAACTCGTAATAATTATTTAAAATTTATTTTGATATTAATTTGATTCAAATATAGAATTTAAATTTATTTATATGACTATTTATTAATTTAATTAAATAAATTATGTTATATATTAAAAATATAAATATTTTATTTTATATTAAATTTAAACATTTAGTGAAAAAATTTGCAAATAGAATTTTTAAAATTTATTTTATATTAAATAGAATTTTACCTAACATGGCTGCTGATATATAAAAATCTGTCCATAATTGTAGTTTTATGGATTGACAAATTCTCATAATAACCTAAAATTATATTACAAAACTAGTTATGGTAATGTCTCATATCATCCTTCCTCCATACATTACCTTAACAATTAAAATTATTCAAATAATCTTGCCGATTCAAATGAAAAATTAAGGCACATGCCAACCCTCAGTCAATCAAAAGTGGTACATCTCAAAGACAGTTTGCCATAAAAAAAATGAATAAGTAAATTATATTTATGGCGCTACTACTACAACATAAAATGAGGTATGAATAAAAATTCTTCCTACACACTTCTTGATTACACATATAAAGTGATAACAATAATAAATATCTGTAAATTAATAAACGAAAATTAAGATTCAAGTTCAAATAGAAATATATTTATTATGTTAAACGATACTTATAGCAGGAAGGGTTTCAAGTATCTTTATAAATTTCATTAGTATACTTTGTATTGTTAACACAATAACTCTAGTTGTTAGAGTCAACTTTGGCAAACATTTCAATATACATTTCATTGCTTTTAAAACTATAAATATTTTTTTCTTTCTTACTTGTAAAACTCACATATTTTCATTCTTTTGTGAAGTATATGAATGCATCAGTTAATATTTCTCGCTATGAGAACACGATGTTATTCCACTTAATATTGAAAATATACATTCAATATTTTAGATATGCGTCCAATGATATTCGGAGACAATTGCTTTCACCACATATAACAATTTTAATTCATAATTATCCGTAGAACAACTAATAAAAATGTGATTTTTCATTGATGATGGTCATAATATATATATCTGTTCAAATGATTTGGTCAATTTTTTAATTTGTGATTTATAATAACCCAATACTGTTCCATATTCTAGAATAGTAGAATATTAAATCATTATAATAATTACATAACGTAAATTTTAAAATATAAAATAAATCAATTTTTTTATAAAAAATAAACTTTTCATAAATATAATATATATATTTATAAAATATTTGAAGAAAATCTAAGGAAAATATATAGTACAGAATGAAAAATTTTCATAAATATTTTCGTAAATCAACTTCAAGAATGTTTGCCTCAAAATAATATAGGTCTCGGTTAGAGATGTGGTCCCACATTTGCGATCTTCTTCCCATCCTATTTTCATTCTCTATACATTCAAAAATATATTAAGTGAGTGATAAACAATACTTAATGAGTACAAATACCGATAATAAAATCGTTTATTAATTTAATATAATATATGCTCAAAATGGTTATTATGAAGTTTATAATTTTTTTGTATTTATTTTTTTTAAGAATATTTTTAAAAGCCAATAACTCCCATTATAAAATATTTTTTAAAACTCTTTATATATAATGGTTAATCCGTGATCCCATCGTTAGTATATCATTAATCAAACTAATATCATATCTTAATCAAAATATTGTTAGTGAGAAGTTATCCTTACATACAAACTAATGAGTGATGTTCCCACAAACTCGTTATCATTTATATTTCCATCGAACATAATGTTGGAATGAAATTCTCAATAGAGGCATGACTCACAATAAATTTATTAACTCTTCCGTAAATGATTTCTCTATACTCTCTTGTCACCTTTATTATGATATAATATTCTTAATTGACAAGGTTCATATATGCATTTATCAAGACTTAGTAACTCAAAATAATTACTTGAGAATATATGAGACTCATATGAGATTTAACATCGAAATTTCTGAAACTGGGATTCATACCTTATTGGATTAGAAACCTATGTTAAACTAGGAATTAAAACTCGAGAATTGAGATTTGAAATCAAATTAGAGTGGGAACTAATTCAGACCCTAAACTTAGACAATGTGTAAGTTCTTGAAATTACCCTCAAATAACTTCTTTTGAGCGAAAATTAAGGATCAAGAAAAGTAAAAGTAAAAATTGGTTAGAATCGGAATTAAACCGTCTTAAGGCAGGACTCCCTCAATTTTCTAAGATGAGTTAGATAAATTAAAAAATAGTAATTATTGAGCCTAATCAATGTAAAATATGATGATGTTTTTTTAGAAAAAGAATTGGGTTAAGAACCGGTCAAATTGGAGGTGAATTAACCAAAATACGACAAATATTGATCGAATTGGTTTAGAGCAGTAAAACCTCCGATTTTTAGAATGTGTTATAAAATCTTGAAAATTAATATTCTTGAGCTCAAATTATATGGAATTAGATGAAAATTTTTTAGAAAAATAAATTAGACTAAGAACTAGCCGAATTAGAGATAAACCGACCAAAAAAAATGTCGAAATTGGTCAAACGGACTGATTAATTCGTTGGAAACCGGTTCACTACAGTGTGAACCAATATGTGTGCTACATTGGGTGCACGCACATACCACATGTAAACCCCGCTCTTTGGGGTTAAGGAAAATTGAGAAAAAGAATCGTTCAAACCGAGTGAGAAAACTGAACCGGTTCACAAACCCGATCATCGAGAAATAGGAAAATTGGGAAATTTACAACTCAAGAGTGACCTAAAAGGGTTCATAAACATTGGAAAAGAACCTTAGGACAAATTGGGAGAGAAGAACCATAATGGTTTAGATGAACCGGACCCAAGCCGAATTAAATCGATTTATGAACCAAGCTGGTTTATGAACCCGAATCGATAGAGAGAGGGAAAACCGAGAAATTTATGTATCTCAAGTGACCTAAAGAGTCACAAAAGACATGAAAAAGGACTATATGATGGATGGGGGATGAAAACCAAACCAGTTCAGGTGAACCAGATCCGAACTAAATCGAACCGGTTTGGATTGGTTTGAACCACTATTGAATCGGATGCTAAATTCATTTTTCTACGTGGTTTAGAAAATTTCAATTTGAGAATTGAGGCCACCATTTTATAGAGAATGAATTTAGAAATTTTTAATTTTTAAAAACTCGGTCGAATCAGGCCTGAACCGTCCGGTTTAAACTTTGAACCCGGTTTGGACCGGTTCGAAACAGTGTCGTCTTCTTCCTTCAGATGACAACACTGTTCACTCACTGAAAAATCGAACTAATGCCGGCGAAGAGGAAACATTTCCGTTCAGTACTTTTCAAACCATTAATGACTCTTATAAAGGTGCTAAATGGATGACCGACGAGTCCCCGAGCTCCCTATATAAAGAGCCCATCTCCATTCATTCTACACACTTGAAAACCTCACACACTCTCAACTACTCAGTTTTTCGGTGAAGCTCAAACCAAAGCTCTAATATAGGGTCTTTTCTAAGCGAAAGAAGGCGTGGTCGGGTTCCTTAGAACTAGGGAGAAGTCAGCTACATGGTGGTAGTCTCCAATCGCTCTGAAGGTCGCTGAAGAAGCGCTGATGTGATCGAATAATGAAGCAGCTCCGGTGGACCGAAGCTGCCCTATTTGTGTCAAGCTAAAATCGGCCAATTCGAGCCCTCCTCAGGCCAAACTACCTCCCCAGCTCTCCCACGGCTGAATTAGAATTGAAAGGTAAGCCAATTTGGCCTCCCTTTGTAATTTCCAACCGGTTCTAGAGAGAGAATCGACAAAATTTTGATGATAAAATTCTCATTTAATTCGACATTAATTGATGCAATTCTTGATCCTAATAGAAATAGCAATAGAGCTTTTTGCCCAAATTGAGAGCTCGGAGCATTGCACCCCCCCTCCCTCCTTGACGGTGAGCATTTGAAGCTCTCTCTCTATATTCTATTTTTCGGTGAAGCTCTGTTTGAGCTCGTTCCGACGTCAAATTGTGCGATTCAAAGTGCAATTGAATCGTATGAAGATGTAGGAACTCCAATTTAACTTCAATTTCAACTATTAAACTTGTTTGATCGGTCAATTTGATGGAATCAAATTCGTCTGTGTTAGAAAGTTGAAATTGGGGAAATTTTGGGGATTTCGAAATCTCGAGGGACTAAAATGCAATTTTATAAAATTGAGGGCCAATTGAGCAAATTTTGGAAAATTTGGGGTAAACTTACCATTTTTGTAAAGGAGGGGTAAAATGGCAATTTTGGAAAAATTGAGAACCAAATTGGGAATTTGGGAAACTTGAACCTCTTTTTGTGAAATTGAATAAATTGAGTTCCCAAGGGGGATTTTAAAAGTTTTGGGACTCAATTTGGGGAAAACTGACATTTGGGGCCTAAAGTAAAAGAAAAGGAATTTTAAGGACCAAATTGTAAATATTTAAAAATTTAGATATTTTTAGTCATTTATAACGAATGAAGGCTGTCAAGCCAAATGATAATTAATAAAGATGTTCATACCGTGTAAAAACACAAGATATTGGGAATGCCAGCTAGACAAAGCTCGCAAAGGACGAAAGCTGATTTAGAGGAAATACACTACACGATCGGGTGAGTGGGATATTTAATATCATACCTGGTTGGGATGATAAGCACATCGAAAATGAAAGCCCACTGCTAAGTGGTATTTTAATCATCACATTTGATAGGAGTGATGTGGAAATCACACGGAAAAACTAACTACCGGTTGTAAGTAGAACATACCCAGTTGGTATGATGAAACTTCCTGGAAGGAAGTAGAAAACCTGCTTATCGGTTATAAGCGGAGACATCTTCATACCGGGTTGGTATGATAAACAAATGAAAAGTTTATTTTGTCAAAAGTACTCTCCCCTAACCATGTGCCACTGCTTAAAATTTTTGGTAGACCTTCTTGACAAGAGCTCGAATAGCTCATATAAGCCGGATGCCTTGATTTTGGAACTTGGGGGCTAATATGCCCGATTTTGAAAATTTCAAATAGAGGGCCCTATGCTAGTTGGCACGAGCAGTAGCTTGTAAATAAACATGATTTAAGCCATGAAAACTTAAGTGAATGAATTGTTTGGCCATGGTACCGAGACAGGAACGACATACTTGATGGACTAGTGGCGGTGGGATATGACAAGTCTTCGGACTAGTCAAGACGAACAACTTCAACTCGAGTTGAGGGCCGATGCCATTAGACCAGTGGCACCACAGATTATGGAAAAATTATTGATTTGTGCATGTAATGTGTTACGGGACCTTCAAGACACCCAAGAGGGGTAGTGATGCGTCCTACGGCTCTAAATGACATGGTGGAGATAAGGGTAGTTAGTCGTACCAAAAGTCTTGAGAAGCTCGATGTAGCTTTATGCGCATGAAACCGAAGTGTAGATGGGATGAGATCTCTGTCCTCATACGGACACGTAGTTTTGTTACAGGATTGAGGGTCGAATATTGCATACATCCACTCATTCTTAAGGCAGAAGTGCATGTGTTTCAATTTAAGTGGCCGGTAAAGTTGCTTCGATGCCACAAGTGGGTACAGTGGACGGGCTGGCCTACGGATGTATGTTTTTTCTTCATGATGAAGGACATGTGTTGGTTGATAAAGACATCATTGAGATGAGAAATGTCTATGAAAAACTGAGATTTTGAAAATGAGATTTTAAAGAAAATAATGAGTCTGACACACTCAAATTTAAAAACTACTTATTGAAATTACATTTTTGAAATACACATTCACTGAGTTGTAGAAACTCATCCACCCTTTTTTTTTATCCCTTTTCAGAAAATAGCGAAAATGACTAGGGATAACACCAAGCCTTACCCTCTATCCGGTATGCTTAATTTCTATTAAGCTTGCATTTTATTTGATATATGTCATTACAGTGAACAAAGTTGAAAGTATGCCTGGCTCCTCTTGAGTTAAAGAAGGAGTAAACCCCTTTTGAACTAAGATAGCAACGGGTTGTTCATGGGTATCTGACCAAACTGGATTGGGGCGTGACAACTTGAGTGGTATCAGAGCCTAGTTCCCTTGAAACATTATCAATATTATATCCTAACATTTATCCAACTTTAAACTATCATGTAGGAAGGAGAATTCCTAGGAAGTTCGCGGTGAAATCTAGCCCTCCACTCATAACTGGAAACTGGTAGGAGCCTTATTGGAACCAGAAGGCATCATATACCCTCCTCCCAAACAAGACGAACCGATATCACCTCCTAGAAGCCTAACCCCTCCTCCTCCAGTCCCACAACATTCAGAGAGCAATCCAACCAAGAAGGAGGCCTATGATAATTACTAGGATGCGTATGCCACCTTTATGAAGGTCCACCAAGTGCCTCCACCTACTCAACCTGGCTTTAATCCCTCCCAATGGGTGAAGTGGACCTATGAGTATGAGGTTGAGGTGCTAAGGCAGTACAAATTGGAGGCCACACATGAGATTCATCCTATAAGGGAATATGAGTGGACCCCAACTAGTTCGTCAGAACCTTCTGATAAGGAATCCCACAATCGCTCCAAGGTTAACTCTTGACCTATGACCCCAAGGGATTAAGGGGTAGAAAATTTCTGTAATAAGCCAAGTATGGCAAGAAAACATTTCTTAAGTTAATGATTCTTAAGTTAATGAAAGTGAAAATTTTGATCAAATTTTCGAGTTCCTTGATAAATTCAAAAATCTAATAATAAAGATTTAAGAGGTAGGAAATCACCTAAGGAAGATGGGTTAGCTACACCCTTAAAGTTTTTCCTCAGAAGTAAAATAAGAAAGAATTCATTCAAGGGAGATCTTAAGAAAAGGAAAAAGAAGTTGGAACAAAGGGAGGTAAACATCAAAGAGTACATATTCATGGATAGTTCAAGGAGTTAAGGATAGGCTCAAAGAATAAGAGCAAGGAAAAACAAGGAGTAGAATATTCCGAAAGGGAACCAAAAGAATGGAAGCTGATCAAGAAGAAGTAAGTATGGGGGAACACCATGGATGTCAAGACCACTAAGGAAAGATGGGAAGAAAGTAGAATAACAAGAAAGCCTAGGTATAACAACTAGGTGTAAAGAACTAAGATACAGTTTCTTAAGAACTCCATAAGATAGGGAGACTAATGGAAAGCGGAGGTATGGGACCAAAAGAGGAAGAAAAGCCGAAGTGGATGAACCATACAATATCCTTATGTTTAAGTGAAGATTAAAAAGAGAGAACTTCTAAAGAACGGTAGGGTGATCAAACGAAAGAATCCCAAAACGAGAGACATTAGAAGGAGGATGAGAAAAGGAAGTTGGATTGAGGAAGGAGGAAGATCCAGGTTAAGAAAAACAATTGAGGAAGTATAAAAAAAATATCGAGTCGAATAAGGACCTCAATAAGATGTACAAATAATTGAGTGTTTGGGAAGGTTAAGTACGACCTACTTACAGGAAGACATGGAAACCCAAGTAGGAATTTAGACAAATCCAATTGAAGGAAATAAACTCCTATTGACCAAATCGTTTGGAAGAGTAAATGAGGCTCTAATAAAAACTGGGGAGTAGTAAGGAATACACCCTAATCGAGACAAGGGAAAAATACTAAGGACACGAAGATACGAAAGATTTGATACAAGAGGGATGATAGGTTCACCTCAAAGGAATAAATAAGTTCTGAGAGCAAATGAGGATGAGGTAAGATAAATGAAAAGTACTTGTAGGATCTCAAGAGTAAGGTAAGCAGGTGAAGATGACGACTAGTAAGGACATTTAAGAATGAATATTCGCAATGGTAAAAGTTAGAAGTAAATTCCAGGAGAAAAGAATTGTAAAACTTACCAAGAAGGGAAACCGTGGAAGAACACATGAGTGTCAGTTAAGAGGAAATGTGACCAACAAAATTGAGAAGAAGATAAGATCCTCAAGGTAAAGCTACTAGAAATGAAAGGATCAAGTACAAAGGGAAATAGATCGTGAAGATCCAAGGGATAAGTCAAATCCAAGTAATGTATAAGTAGGAAGACGACATCAAAAGACTTCGTACGAGTAACAAAGGGACTGATCGGAATAAAGGATCATGAAATGATCACGATGTGATTAAAAATGGATTTAAAAGGAGAAGAGACATTAAAAAGGAAGGGCATAACTGGAAATGAGGAATGAAATAAGAAAGGAAGAGCTTTAATATATTAGTAAGTTATCAGAAGCTTAAGGACTTGAAGATTGAATGACCAAATATAGAACTCGGAAAAGACAAGTATAGAAATTGATACGGCTATAGTGATGTGAGGTCAAAGACAAGTTCCGAAGAATGTCATGCGTTAAGGGGCATATAAACCCAATTATCCTAGGGAAAATATGACTTAGGCAAGGAAGGATCTATGATTAAGGCACAACGAAGTCAAAGGTAAAGATGATAATCAAAGAATGAGGAAAGGATCCATGTAGGATGAAAAGGTGATAAACGCCAAAATCTGTGGAAGAAAATGACCGAAATTCATTGTCCTGAAATCTTAGGTAAGGGAGTTTGGAATGGAGAAATAGTGCCTTGGGAAAGGAAGGATGTAACTAAAGAAAATGATTCTAAGTCTTCTAGGGAGATATGCTTAGCTAAAGTAAGTTTTATGGAATGAGGAAAGGATGAGAATGAGATGATAATCTTAGGTATGTGATGTAAGGGATGAACGAAAACAACTGAGAAGGTTGTAAGACGATAAATTAGAAAATTTATATATCAATGAAAAGTTTATTTCAGTACGCAAAAACTGTGAAACAAGTTTTGGGGACAAAACTTCTAAAAGAAGGGGAGAGTTGTAAACCCTGCTCTTTGGAGTTAAGGAAAACCGAAAAAAAGAACTGGTCAAACTAAGTGAGAAAACTGAACCGATTCACAAATCCGATCATTGAGAAATAGGCAAATTGGGGAATTTACAACTCTCGAGTGACCCAAAAGGTTTCATAAACCTTGGAAAAGAACCTTAGGACAAATTGGGAAAGAAGAACTAGAACGATTCAGATGAACTAGACCCAAGCCAAATTTAACTGGTTTTGAACCGGAACCAATAGAGAAAGGGAAAACCGGGAAATTTATGGATCCCAAGTGACCTAAAGAGTCACAAAAGACATGAAAAAAGGACTTTAGGATGAATGGGGGATGAAAACCAAACTGGTTCAAGTGAATTGGATCTGAACCAGATTGAACCGGTTTGGACCAGTTTGAACCACTATTGAACCGATTGCTAAATTTATTTTTCTAGATGGCTTAGAAAATTCCAATTTGATAATTGAGGCCACCATTTGATAGAGAATGAATTTAGAAAATTTTAATTTTGAAAAACTCAGTTGAATTGGGCCTGAATTGGCCGGTTTAAGCTTTGAACTTGGTTCGTAATAGTGACGTCTTCTTCCTTCAGATGACTACACTGTTCACTTGCTAGAAAATTAAATCAATGCCGGTGAAGAGGAAATGTTTCCGTTTAGTATGTTTCAGGCCATCATTGACTCTAAAAAATATGCAAAATGGACGGCTGATGAGTCCCTGAGCTCTTTATATAAATAGCCACACCTGAAAACCTCACTCTCTCTCAACTACTTAGTTTTATGGTGAAGCTCAAAATAGAGCTTCGATATAGGGTCTTTTCTACGCCAAAGAAGGCGTGATCGGGTTCCTTGGAATCAAGGGAAAGTCAACTACACGGTGGTAGTCTCTAATCGCTCCGAGGGTCGTCGGAGAAGCGCCGTCGTGATCGGACAGTGAAGCAGCAATCTCGGACCGAAGCTGCCCTGTTTCTATTGAGCTAAAATCGGTCAATTCGAGCCTTACTCAAGCTAAACCAAGCTCTCCAAATTCCTCCTTAGCCTTCATATGGCTGAATTAGAACTGAAAGGTAAGCAAATTTGGCTCCCCTCTATAATTTATGACCGATGCTTGAGAGAGAATCGACAAAATTTCGATGATAAAATTCTCACTAAATTCGGCATCAATTGATGCAATTCTTGATCCTAGCAGGAACCTCAAGAAGAGAGCTATTTGCCCAAATTGAGAGCTCGGACCGCCGCGCCCCCAATGGTGAGGATTCGAAGCTTTCTCTCTCTACGTTATGTTTTTCGGCGAAGCTCCATTTAAGCTCGTTCCGGTGTCAAATCGTGCAATTCAATGTGTAATTGAATTGTATGATGATGTAGGAACTCTATTTTAACTTCAATTTCATCAATTAAACTTGTTTGATTGGTGAATTTAATGAAATCAAATTCGGTTGTGTTGAAAAGTTGAAATTGGGCATTTGAAAAATTTGAGGGACTAAAATGAAATTTTATAAAATTGAGGGCCAATTGGGCATGATAAGAGTGTTGGAGGACCAATTGAGCAAATTTTGGAATTTTTGGGGTAAAACTTACCATTTTTTTTTATAAAGGAGGGGTAAAATGGTAATTTTGGAAAAATTGAGGACAAAATTGAGAATTTGGGAAACTTGAACCCCTTTTTATGAAATTGAATAAATTGAGGTCACAAAGGGGGATTTTAAAAGTTTTAGAACTCAATTTGAGGAAAAGCCAGCATTTGGGGCCTAAAGTAAAAGAAAAAGAACTTTTAGGACCAAATTGAAAATATTTGAAAAGTTAAATATTTTTAGTCATTCATAACGAATGAAGGCTGTCTAGCCAAATGATAATTAACAAGGATGTTCATACCATGTAAGAACACGAGATATCGGGAACAAAAGTTGAGACAAAGCTCGCAAAGGACGAAAGCCAATTTAGAGGAAATACCTGCACGATTATGTGAGTGAGATATTTAATATCATACCCAGTTAGGATGATAAGCACCTCAAAAATAAAAACCCACTGCTAATTGGTATTTTAATCATCACATCTGAGAGGAGTGATGTGAAAGTCACGTGGAAAAACTACTTATCTGTTGTAAGAAGATCATACCCAGTATGTATGATGAAACTTACTAGAAGGAAGTAGAAAACTCACTTATTGGTTATAAGCGGAGATGTCTTCATACCCGGTTGGTACGATAGACAAATGAAAAGTTTATTTTGTTGGAAGTGCTCTCCCTTGACTGTGTGCCACTACTTAAAATTTTTGGGAGACATTCTTAACGGGAGCTCGAATAGCTCAGATAGGTCGGAGGCCTCGGTTTTGGAACTTGTGGGCTAATATGCCCAATTTTGAAAATCTCAAATAGTGGGCCCTATGCCAATTGGCACAAGCACGAGCTGGTAAACAAATATGATTTAAGCCATGAAAACTTAAGTGAATGAATTGTTTGGCCATGGTACCGAGAT
The DNA here is from genome assembly GCA_030064435.1 of Trapa incisa. NCBI lineage: Eukaryota > Viridiplantae > Streptophyta > Magnoliopsida > Myrtales > Lythraceae > Trapa > Trapa incisa. The sequence continues at coordinate 25,353,817 of CM057779.1, forward strand.
AGGACCGACATACTCAATGGACTAGTGGTAGTGTGATATGACAGGTTTTCGGACTAGTCAAGACAAACTACTACATGTCGAGTTGAGGGTCTGGGCCGTTGGACCAGTGACACTACAAATTATATGGATTATGTGGAAAAATTATTGATTTGTGTATGCACTATATTATGGAACCTTCAAGATGCCCTAGTGGGATAGTGATGCGTCTTAGGGTTTGGACGACCTGGTGGAGATAAGGGCAGTTGGTCGTACCATAAGTCTTGAGAAGCTCGACGTTACTTCATGAGCATGAGACCAGGGTGGGGATAAGATGAGGTCTTTGTCCTCATACGGACACGGAGTTTTGTTATGGGATTGAGGGTCGGATGTCATGTACATCCACTCATTCTCAGGGTAGAAGTTGACGTGCTTCTATCTAGGTGGCCGGTAAAGTCGCTCTGACACCACAATGGGTACAATGGATGGGCTGGCTTGCGAATGTGTGTTTTCCTTCATGATGAAGGGCGTGTGTTGGTTGATAAACACACCATTGAGATGGGAAATGACTATGAAAAATCGATATTTTGAAAATGAGTAATTTTAAAGAAAATAAGGTGTCTGGCACACTCCAGTTTAAAAACTACTTATTGAAATTACATTTTTGAAATACCCATTCACTGAGTTGTAGAAACTCACCCACCCTTTCTAATCCCTTTTCAGGTAATAGCGAAAATGACTAGGGATAACACCAAGCCTTACCCTCTGTCAAGTATGCTTAATTTCTCTTAAGGTGCATTTTATTTGATATATGTCATTACAGAGAACAAGGTTGAAAGTATGCATGACTCCTCTCTAGTTAAAGAAGGAGGAAACCCCTCTTGAACCAAGAGAGCGGCGAGTTGTTCACGAAGATCTGAGCAAACTGGATCGGGGTGTGACACCGCATGTGTGGGACATGTAGTGCGCACACACGCGCACATGTTGTCTTCTTCGCCCGACTTATGACTTGATTACCTTACCTAGACCTAGAAATAACTCAAATGTCAATGATATTTTATGCATTCCCACCCCAAGAAAATTAAATCCCATGTGAGGTATAAGGAGTCCCATCTGGTCGACTATGGACATGGACAAATGGAGCGTCGGTCCCCCTGAGTTCAATATATAAGTGTGAGTCCTCCTCTCGCTTGCGATGGGGCAAAATTCTCTTTGAAAGCTTGAGTGCTTAGTTTCCTGGTGATCTTCAAACCAGAGATTTCCATTTTCTACTCTGACCACCAAACTTGGCGAAATATGTATCATTAGAATTGGGAGAGAGTTAACTTTCGAACCCCACCTGTCACACCTCAACCCATATTGGTCGAAAACGTGTGAGCAACCTGCCACTCTCTTTGGCCTAGAGGAGTCACTTCTCCCAAGGCTGTGAAGAGTTAGACGTACTCTTTGCCATTGTTCCCTAAAATAACATTATGCAAAACTATGATACTAATATCGTTTAAGTAAAAGATAACTGATTTTAAAGACTCGATGGCTGAACTCTTAATGACCTTCCCTTCCTAAAAAATTTAAAAGGGTGGGGGTTAGTCTTTTAACTCAACGAGCGAGAAATCTTAAAGGTAGGTTCATTTTGACTTAGTTCATAGTATGCTTCATCATTTCCTCATTATCCTTATGCATTATTCATGAAATGGGGGTTGATACGCAATCATATGCCCTTTTATAATCAAAAGAGATCACACGTTCACATAATAATCCCCCACTGTTCCACTTGTGGACTATAGCGCCTTTACCGTACAACTTGATATGGTAGAAGCTTAGAGCTTCTACCCTAAGTTTGGATGGGTATTAATTACCTGACCCCGGGACCCGTATACTACTCCATCTCTGTAATGTGGGATGAGACATCTCCTCCTCCGACCTTGGTCTCAATGCGCATGAAGCTCCATGCGCTTCTTGACATACTGGACGATAGACTTCCCTTATACTCCCTAAGTCGTCCAACAGCCCTTGGAACCACCATTACCCCATACCGGGTGCCTCGATGGTTCCAAATTCATAGCATGCACAATCAATAGTTTTAATAATTATGTTCGTCATATTTGGTGCTACTGGCCCAACAATTCTAACAACTCGACTTCATTTCCATAATCGCTAGCCCAACGAGTTTGACGATCTGACTTCGGCTTAGCGTCTACTAACCTAACGAGTCTGATGGCCCGACTTCGGCACAGTAGCTGGTTCACACAATTAACCGTTTATGAGAATGTTTCTTAGCATATAAACTTATTTGTTTATGGGTTGAGGCTCGTGCCCATTGACCTTGGGTTCACTTGAGCATTTCTAGCTCTATTATTTCAAGGTTCGTGCTCTCGTTAGGAACATCTCCCAAAACGTTTAAACTTATTCAATCAATCAAGGGAGAATGTCTCCGGAAAATTATTTTCAATTCAAGAAAACTAGTACTTTTCAGTCCAACCAGATGTGATGCTAAACCCATTCATCAAGGGTGGTGTGATTTGCTTCTAGCAGTATCTTGACTGGCCACATGTTCTTGTGCACAATCTTTGGCACTATCCATCCTACATGGCCGAGCATTCATATTAGTACAGGGGGCATGAAGGACCTCGTATTTGCTTGTATTGGTAATTTGGTTCTTAATTATGCCTGAATTATGTTTGAGTCCCTAAAGTCCCGAGTTTTGCCCTTAGGTTCTTAATGTTCCATTTATAGTCAATTAGGTTCCTAAGGTTTCCATTTTTTCTTTTAGGTCCTAATTTTCCTTTATTTCCATTCAAGTCCTCAACTTTTCATTAATAGCAATTCAGCCCCCAAATTTTCAAAAATCCTCAATTTCGTCCAAATTCCCTCAATTTAATGTATTTTGACCCCAAAATCTTGGATTTATCAAATTGACCATCCAAACTTGGGCAATTGCCCCCTATCATGCTGCTAATCGCTTCTCCCATCTCCCCAAGATCAATTTAGCTTTTGAATCACTTTAATCAATGTCAATTTATTGTGTAAAAAAAATTGATGTCGATTTGAGCTCAAATGGAGCCTTATTGGAAAAAATTTATAGAGAGAGAAAGCTTAATTTCTTTACTGGTGAGAGGGCAACGATTGAAGCTCTCGATGTGGGCGGTTAATGTTCACCCAAGTTGTCATTCTAGGATCAGTTTGCTGGCTAATTGTCTGCTTGAGCACCGTGAATTCAATAAGAGAAGTTCATGGAAGTTAACTTCTGTAACTTCGAAATTTCAGTGACATAGGGTGGAATTGGTTAAACTCAAAGGTTGTAGAGGGCCTGGTGTGGGTTAGGGAAGGTCGGGAGGGATTGATTTAGCTGCCTGAGACTGGGGTGATGAGGGTGCAACTTGAAGAGTCGGGCTTTTTCTCGATCAAAGAAGCAGTGGTTCTATTTAAGCTGGCGAGAGCTCTCAAGGTGGTCCTTAGGTTGAGTTGAGGTTGTAATCGGGTAGAGCACTTATTTCCAGTTTTAATGGTATTGAGGTTGAGAAAAATCTTCATGCAAGAGCTCTAATTTAAGATTCGTTGAAAAATAATTAAGTTATTTTATTCGAGTCAAAAATGAAATTTGATTAACTTTTCAAAATAACTCAAAATTACATTGTGACCATTTATAAAATGTAAAAATCATATATAACCCTCTCCATATCCTATTAGTAAATTCAATTTATCAAAATAACGTTCTCAAATAGGTCGGCTAGAAAATTGAGAAGTGTGCTAAATGGATAAAGAAATAGAATCTAATTGTCGTGAATAGTGTCAATTGGAGTATGTAATAACACAAATGGAACAACATTTCTTTTCATTTCAAATAAAAGCTTTTACCGCTCAAATATTCATTTCAAAAAGTTGCTTTGTTTTATTACTATAATTATCACAATGAAAATTTTAATTTGGTGCAAAATGTGACACAGTCAAAATTTTAATAAATGGGTTGGGTAATCCAAATTATATTAAAATGAAGATTATGAACAATATTTGAAAATATTATCCTTAGTTAATGTGCAATTTTAATTAGTTATAAAACTTTAAAAGTACCCGTTCAAGCGGTAAAACTTTATTTGTAATATTTGTTGGTAAATAATTTTATTTAAAAAAATCGCCAATGCCCCTAATTATCTAAATGAAAATTTTAATATACTTCAAACTTTGATACAAAATCAAAATTTTAATAAATTCAATGTTTAATGGGAATTATATCAAAATAAAGAATATAAACAAATTTTGAAATAATATAATTAATTAATGTAATACCATAAGCATTAACAAGCTACTTTACAATTCAATAGGACAACCCATCTTAATACTACTTTTCATTTACTCATATTACTATATAATATACTATATAAGAATTGGTATAAACTAAATTAATTATGAGAAAATGAGAAAATTGGAACTCTTTGAAGCAATTAAACCCTAAAAATTGATTTTTGTTTTCATATGGGGTTGTTAACGCCCCTCCTCTCCTATTTCTTCTCTTCTTCCTCCTCTTTATCATATGCAGAGAATTCAGTTACTCATAAGGTCGATCTTCTCCGCGACACTCTTGCAAATGGAGGAGAAAGCGTATATCTGCAAGTACTGCAATAAGAGCTTTCGGAACGGGAGGGTGTTGGGGGGTCATATGAGGCACCATCTTCCCAGGAGGACTCTAAAGAAGGAAGAAGAGAGGCTTATCTCCGTCTCTTCGTCAGCCGGAGCCGGAGCATTCAGTTCTCGTGGCTATGGCTTAAGGGAGAACCCCAAGAAATCTGTGAAGGTTTCAGCGGGGAGGAAGCTCGACCGCCTTCTGTATCAGCCGGGGCTTAGATCATCAACGCCGGATTCCGAAGGCCCCTCAGCACCGGTCCGGCGAAAGAGGTCCCTTGGAGGGTGCTGCTGGCCTGAGCCTCATCCTCCTGCCCCCTTCTCACATCAGCCGCCGCCACTGACAACACATCCACCATCATCACTTCTGGGGGAAGACGGAGATGTAATTGAGCTGAGTATCAACCTGATGCTGCTCTCTCAGGGATTGAGGGAACCGGTTGACGGCTTCTGGGAGAAAATCCCGCGGATCGTTCAGTCGGATGGAAGGCTGATAAAAGGTTCATTTGGAGCCGAGAAAGCATCCGAGTGGGACAACGGTTTAGTGGGTAACTGTCCAAGAAAGAAATCAAAGCTCATCCAGGAGGAGGGGGAGGAGGGTACAGATCCAGGTGCTCAGGCCATCCTTATAGGAGAAGACAGAGTTTATCCTGCTCCGGCAGGAACCTTGTCGCCCAAGGAAAATGTGTCAGGGCCGAGGAAGTACACATGCCCGATCTGCTTTAAAGACTTCGAGTCCATTCGAGCTCTCTCAGGTCACAAGTGGGTGCATAGCACCAAGCAACATCCAGGCCGTCAGGAATGGCCGAAGAGGGGACGCAGGTGATGTGCACTGGCTCATGTTTTCTATCTTTCCATTAATTAAGTTGCTTTTATTTTATGCACCTCAGTATGTAACTAGCTCTGTACATTTGCACTTCTGTTGCATTGCATTATTAGTTCTTTTATAATGGATGAACATCATTCACTCAACTCACTGGTTTACATCCTTCAAATCACCTGGTCCTTGATATGTTATGGCCGTGCTGTTGCATGGTTAATACTACCTCTATCATTAGGTTAGTTGTCTCTATTGTAACAGTGATATTTTACGTTAAACGCACTTGCTTGTGGGAGAGTGGGATTACTGTTAGTTTGTTGAGATGATATTTTTGAGATTTTAGTGGACTTGTTAGTAGAAAATGACCAAAATCATCCACCATATAGATTCACAATATCATTTAATCTCACTTATTTTGTACATCAATTTACTATATATGTAAATCAATTAACTCATTTTTCACACCAATTCTCATAATGTATGAATGTGACAATGATATAACAATATTATCTTGAGTCAACCAAAAATGGTAAGTTTATATAAAATGAGTCCTAAATACAAAGCCAGGCAAAAAATGATTCCTAAATACATTGTTAGTATTGAGAAAAAATTAGATAAATAAAAAATTATGAATAAGGTTCGTGTATTTTAAGAATTTTGATTTAAAATAAACAAAAAAATGAAATACTAATCTAATTTCTAAAAATATTTTATAAAAAATTATGAGCAAATTCGAATTAACTAGTAATAATTATCTAAAATTTATTTTGATATTAACTTGATTGGAATATAGAATTTAAATTTTTTTATATGAATATTTATTAATTTAATTAAATAAATTATGTTATATATTAAAAATATAAAGATTATATTATAAAATTTTATTTTATATTAAATTTTAAAAAAAAATTCAAATTGAAATTTTAAATTTTCTATCCAAAAACTTAAAACTTATTAATATTAAAATATTTTTATTTTAAATAAATAAAAAAATTAATAATTTAGTAAATATTAAAACACTAGTACTATTATTAATTTAGTTATATTTTTAAATTCACTTATCAACATAATACATTTTTATTATCAAATTTAATAAAATCTGATTATACCCTATCTAACCGGTCGAGTTTAATAATATTAACAAGATAAATCAGATAAGTGAACTTGTATATAACAAACTACTTATAACTACTGTTGAAACTAATTTGTATATATTAAGCTTTTTACCAAATATGGTGATGATATATAAAAATCTGTCCATAATGATAGTTTTATGGATTGATAAATTCTCAAAATAAGCTAAAATTATATTACAAAATTAGTTATGGTAATGGACATCATCCTTCCTCCCCACATTACATTAACAATTAAAATGATTGAAATAATCAAATGAAAAATTGAGGCACCTGCCAACTCCAACTCTCGGTCAATCAAAAGTTGTACGTCTCAAAGAAAGTTTGCCATAAATAAAAAAAATGAGTAAATAAATTATATTTATGACGCTACTACTACAACATAAAATGAGGTATGAATAACATAACAATTCATACCTACACACTTCTTGATTACACATATAAAGTTATAATAATAATAATAATAATAATAAATATTTGTAAATTAATAAACGAAAATTAAGATTCAAGTTAAAGAGAAATATATTTATTATGTTAAACTATACTTATTGCAGTAATGGTTTCAAGTATCTTTATAAATTTCATTAATATACTTCGTGTGGTTAACATTATAACTCTAGTTGTTACAGTCAAATTTTATGTTATTCTAAAAAATATTGATTATCGGGTAAGGAACCATATTGCAAGGAGACTGAACTGAAATCGATATAAGTATAAATCAAAACCTGAATAGTTTTATAAACAATAAAATATTACAAATAATCATAAATACATACTTATTAGCTCATACAAAATAATTGATAAGTTCACACATATTATTATAAAACTTACACTACTGCAAACATTTCAATATACATTTCATTGCTTTTAAAACTATAAATAAATTTTCCTTTATTACCTGCAAAACTCATCTATTTTCATTCTTTTGTTAAGTATATGAATGGATCAATTAATATTTCTCACTATAACACGATGTTATTCCCACGTAATATTGAAAATATACATTCAATATTTTAGATATGCTTCCAACGATTTTTGGAGACGATTACTTTCCCCACATATAACAATTATAATTCATAATTATCTGTAGAACAACTAATAAAAATATGATTATTCATTGATTATGGTCATAATATTATATCGGTTCTAATGATTCTATCCGATTTTTGGATTCGTGATCTTATAATAACCAGATACTCATTCCATATTCTTGAATAGTGGAATTTTTAACTATTATAATAATTATATAACATAAAATTTAAAATATAAAATAAATCGATATTTTTTATAAAAAAATAAACTTTTCATAAATATAATATATACGTTTACAAAATATTTGAAGAACATTTAGAGGAAATATATAATACATGATGAAAAGTTTTAGTAAATCAAGTGCAAGACTGTTACCTCAATCTAATCTAGGAATAGGTGGGAGATGTGGTTCGACACTTGCAATCTTCTTTCACTCCCTATTTTTATTCTCTATTCATTTAAAAATATATTAAATAAATGATGAACAACCTCAAATAGCTATTATCAATCATCGTTTATTGATTTGATATAATATATGGTTAATACAAAGTTTATAATTTTTTAGGATTTTCCTTACCATTTTTTCAAGAATATTTTTAAAAGCCAATAACTTCCACTTTGACATATTTTTCAAAACTTGGTGGTTAATCCCTTGATTCCATTATATCATTACTCAAACTAATATCATATTTTAATTAAAATATTGTTGGTGAGAAGTTATTCTTTCATGCCAACTAAGAAGTGATGTTCTTCAAATAAACTCGTTATCATTTATATTTCCATCGGACATCATATCTGAATGATATTTTCAATATGAGATATGACTCACACAAAAGTTTATTAACTCATCCATAAATAATTTCTCTATACTCACTTATCACATGTATTATGACATAATACTTTTAAGTGGCAACGTTCATACATGCATTCATCCATACTTAGTAACTCAAATCAATTACTTGAGAATATATGAGACTTATATGAGATTTAACATCGAAATTTCTGAAATAGGGACTTAAACCCTATTGGATTAAAAACCCATGTTGAATAAGAAATTAAAATTCGAGAATCGAGATTTAGAATTAAATTGGAGTGGGAATCGATTCAACCATAAACTTGGACAATGTGTAATTTCTTGAAATTACCCTCAAATAACCTCTTTTGAGGGAAATTAAGGATAAAAAAAGTCCAAGTAAAACTGGTTCGAATCAGAATTAAACCGTTTTAAGGTAGGAATCCCTCAATTTTTTAAGATGAGTTAAATAAATTGAAAAATAGCAATTATTGAACCCAATCAATGTGAAATATGATGAAGATTTTTTAGAAAAAGAATTGGGTCAAGAACTAGTTAAATCGGAGGTGAATCAACCAAAATGCGACAAACATTGATCAAATTGGTTTAGAACAATAAAACCTTCAATTTTTAGAATGTGTTATAAAATCTTGAAAATTGATATTCTTGAGCTCAAATTATATGGAATCAGATGAATTTTTTTTAAAAATAAAGTAGGTAAAGAACTAGTCGAATTAGAGGTGAATTGACCAATGAAATATTGAAATTGGTCAAACGGACTGATTAATTTGTTGGAAACCAGTTCACTATAGTGTGAACCAATATGTGTGCTACACTGGGTGCATGCACACACCGCATGTGTGGGGCACGCAACGCACACACACGCGCACGTGTTGTCTTCTTCACTCGACTTATGACCCGGTTACCTCACCTAGACCTAGAAATAACTTGGATGTCAATGATATTTTCAGTATTCCTACCCCAAGAAAATTAAATTCCATGTGAGGTATAAGGAGACCCATCTGATCGACTATGTACATGGACAAATGGAGCGTTGGTCCCCCAAGCTCGATATATAAGTGTGAGTCCTCCTCTCGCCCGCGATGGGCCAAAATTCTATCTGAAAGCTTGAATGCTTTGTTTCCTGGTGATCTTTAAACCAGAGATTTCCATTTTCTACTTTTACCACCAAACTTGGCGAAATATGTATCATTATAATTGGGGGAGAGTAAACTTTCGAACCACACTTGTCATACCCTGACCCAAATTGGTCAGAAACTGGTGAGCAACCTGCCACTCTCTTTGTATAAACCTCGTCCTTTAGATATAAGAAAAATCGTAAAAAAAACTGGTCATTTCAAAAGAGAAAACCGAGCTAGTTCACAAACTATAACTGATAAGGAAAGGGTAAATTGGGGAATTGGCAAATCTACGATGACTCAAATAGTCATACAAACCATGGAAAATGACCTTGGGACAAATGGGAAAAGAAAACCAGACCGGTTCAGGGTGAACCGGACCTGAACCGAATTGAACTGGTTTAAACCATACTTGAATCGGTTTCTAAATTTATTTTTCTTGATGGCTTAAAATGATCAAATTGGAGAATTGAAGCCACCATTAGATAGAGAATGAATTTCGAAATTTTGAATTTTGAGAAAATCGGTCAAATCAGGCATGAACCAACCGATTTACGTATTGAACCCGGTCGGACTGGTCTGGTTCGGTTTGGAACACTATCTTCTTCTTCCACCAGATGACACCACTGTTCAGGAAAGTTGTCGGACAGAGGGTTCTCGAGCTCCTTATATAAAGAGCTCATCTCCATTAATCCTCCACACACCTGAAATCTCAATTCTCTCTCAATTACTCCATTTTCCGGTGAAGCTCAAGCTAGAGCTCCCTATAGGCCTTTTTCTCAACCTCAAAAGGCAAGGTCTAGTCCTATAAATTTAAGGGGAAGTCAGCTACCTGACAACAACCTTCTTTTGACCCGAGGACCGCCAGAGAAATGCCGGCGGAATCAAACAGTGAAGTAGCTCCGATGGATTGAAGCTGCCTTGTTATGACCGAGCTGAATTCAACCAAATTCAGCCCTCCCCCGGCCAAACCAAGCCTCTCCAACACCCTCACGACCCTCACACGACCTCAACAGAGTTGAAAGGTAAGCCAATTGGGCCCTCAGTCGTTGGAGGTCAGAGTCAGAGAGAGAAAGTGCTAAATTTTACTGATAAAATTCTTACTCGATTGGACATCAATTGTAGCAATTCTTGATCCTAAAAGAAACCTCAGGACAAGAGCTACCTCCCTAGATCAGAGCATGAACCATTGTACCTTCGATGGTAAGCTTTCGAATCTCTCTCTCTCTATGTACAATTTTTCGGTGAAGCTCTGTTTGTGCTCAATTCGGACGAAATGATGCAATTCAAAGCTCAATTGAATCGTATGGAAGTGTAGGAACTGATCCATACCTTCAATTTGAGCAAATAACCCCGATTGAATGGCCAATTTGAAGTAATCAAATTCAGTAAGTTTGAAGGGGAGAAATTGGGGGAAATATTTGGGGAAAATTGAGGATTTCAAAAACTTGAGGGACCTATTTTTAATTTCCCAAAATTGAAGGCCAATTAGCCACAAAAAAGATGTTGGAGGACCAATTGGTCAAATTTTGGAACACTTGGGGTCAAATTGTCATTTTTGAAAAGTTGGGGCAAAACCGTAATTTTTGGAAAATTAGGGACCAAATTGGAAATTTGGAATACTTGAGCCCCTTACACAGTTTTGAGTAAATTGAGGTTCCAAGGGAAATTTTGGAAGCCTTGGGACTCAAATTGGGGAAATGTTTGCATTATTGACCAAAAGTTAAGGAAAATGAACTTTGGGGACCTAAGTGCAATAAATCAACAATTTTGAGCCTAGTCGCTCATACATGAGAAAATGATGGATGGCATGACAAAACCATAATTGATAAGGATGCCCAAATTGTGTAGGGACATGATAGACTGGAACGCTAACAAGGAAAAGCTAGCGTGAACTTGGAAACCCACTAGGGTATACGTCATAGTTATCGGGTGAGTGGACTAATTTACACTTCATACCCAATTGGAATGATGAACATATTTTGAATACTAAAAACCCATGCACCGGTTGTGAGTAGGATTATCCAATATCATACACGGTTGGTATGATGAGATTCCTTGAGGAAAGGAAAAACCCGCATAACGGTTGTAAGTGGAGTTATCATCACACCCGGTTGATGTGATAAATTTAAAAGAGATTTTGTCAGAAGTGTTCTTCCCTTATTGTGTGACAACTAATTAAACAATTTGGGAGATTTTCTTGAAGAGAGCTATAGCAGCTCTAACAGGCCAGTGACCTCGATTTTGAACTCATAGGGCTCAAGGCATAGTTTTTGGAAAACACGTGCAGTGGGCCCAAGGCTAGTGGGCATGGAATGAAGCCTGGATAAGAAGAGTAATGCAAACTCTCATTAAAAGTAGAATTAACTGTGTGATTCACTATATAAAATTGAGAAGTGTGCTAAATGGATACAAAAATTGAATGTAATAATCGTGAATAGTGTCAATTGGAGTATGTAATAACACAAATGACACTACATTTCTTTTCATTTCAAATAAAGCTTTTACTGCTCAAATATTCATTTATAAAAGTTGCGTTGTTTTATTACTATTAATATAATTATCACAATGAAAATTTTAATTTGGTGCAAAATTTGACACAGTCAAAATTTTAATAAATGGATTGGTTAATCCAAATTATATTATAATGAAGATTATGAACAATATTTGAAAATATTATCCTTAATTAACGTGCAATTTTAATTAGTTATAAAACTTTAAAAATACATGTTAAAGTGGTAAAACTTTATTTGTAATATTTGTTGGCAAATAATTTTATTTTAAAAATATCACCAAGGCCGCTAATTATCTAAATGGAAATTTTAATTTATTTCAAAATTTGATACAAAATCAAAATTTTAATAAATTGAATGTTTAATGGGAATTATATCAAAATGAAGAATATAAACAAAATTTGAAATAATATATTAATTAATGTAATACCATAAGCATTAACAAGCTACTTTACAATTCAATAGGACAACCCATCTTAATACTACTTTTCATCTACCCATATTACTATATAATATACTAAAGATAGAAGAATTGGTATAAACTAAAATAAATTATGAGAAAATGAGAAAATTGGATGTATTTTATGAATTAAACCCTAAAAATTGATTTTTGTTTTCATATCGGGTTGTTAACGCCCCTCCTCTCCTATTTCTTCTCTTCTTCCTCCTCTTTATCATAAGCAGAGAATTCAGCTAAAGGACGATCTTCTCCACGACACTCTTACAAATGGAGGAGAAAGAGTATATCTGCAAGTACTGCAATAAGAGCTTTCGGAACGGGAGGGTGTTGGGGGGTCATATGAGGCATCATCTTCCCAGGAGGATTCCAAAGAAGGAAGAAGAGAGGCTTATCTCCGTCTCTTCGTCAGCCCAATCCGGAGCACCCAGCTCTCGTGGCTATGGCTTAAGGGAGAACCTCAAGAAATCTGTGAATGTTGCAGCGTGGAGGAAGCTCGACCGCCCTCTGTATCATCCGGGGCTCAGATCATCAACGCCAGATTCCGAAGGCCCCTCAGCACCGGTCCGGCGAAAGAGGTCCCTTGGAAGGTGCTGCTGGCCTGAGCCTCATCCTCCTGCCCCCTTCTCACATCAGCCGCCGCCATTGACAATACAACCACCATCATCACTTCTCGGGGAAGACGGAGATGTAATTGAGCTGAGTATCAACCTGATGCTGTTCTCTCAGGGATTGAGGGAACCGGTTGACGGCTTCTGGGAGAAAATCCCGCGGATCGTTCAGTCGGATGGAAGGCTGATAAAATGTTCATTTGGAGCCGAGAAAGCATCCGAGTGGGAGAACGGTTCAGTGGGTGACCGTCCAAGAAAGAAATCGAAGCTCATCCAGGAGGAGGGGGAGGAGGGTACAGATCCAGGTGCTCAGGCCATCCTTGTAGGAGAAGACAGAGTTTATCCTGCTCCGGCAGGAACCTTGCCGCCCAAGGAAAATGTGTCAGGGCCGAGGAAGTACACATGCCCGACCTGCTTTAAAGACTTCGAGTCCATCCGAGCCCTCTCGGGTCACAAGTGGGTGCATAGCACCAATAAGCATTCAGGCCGTAAGGAATGGCCGAAGAGGGGACGCAAGTGAGGTTTCAAATTTGTGCATCTCAATGCCCCAGTCCCACCTATAGGCACCAACCCATCTTTTCTTCCTTTCCATTAATTAAGTTGCTTTTATATTATGCGCCTGTGGATGTAACTAGCTCTGTACATTTGCACTTCCTGCTTCTTTTATAACAGATGAACATCATTCACTCAAGTCACTGGTTTACATCCTTTAAATTACCGGATCCTTGGTCGATGCCACCTCTGACGTTAAGGTTAGTTGTCTCTATTGTGACAATGGTATTTTACGATAAACACGCTTGCGGGATTACGGTTAGTTTGTTTAGATAATATTTTTGATATTTTTGAGATTTTTGTGGACTTGTTAGTAAAAAATTACTAAATTCACCCCAAATAGATTCACAACATATCATTTAATCTCATTTATTTTGTACATCAATTTACTATATATGTAAATCAATTAAGTTATTTTTCACACCAATTCTCATAATGTATGAACGTGTGAATAATACAAAGCAAGTATTACAAAAAAATGGTAAACCATAGATTATAAATAAGGTTGGTGCATTTTAAGAATTTTGATCTAAAATTAAATAAACAAAAATAAAAGCAAAATACTAATTTGATTACCAAAAAGATGGTATAAAAAATTATGATCAATCGGAATTCGTACACGATATGCTCCGGCGAATTTATCATTTTTAATTTTATAATGATTTAAAATTTATTTCGGGATTAATTTGAATAAAATATAGCGTCTAAAAAGAATGTAATTTTATTAAATAAAACAAAATAAAATATATTATATTATATATTAAAAATATAAATATTATATTATAAAACTTAGTTATACTTAAAATTAAAAATTTTGAACAAAAAAATTTTGCAAATAGAATTTTTAACTTTTTACTCTAAAACTTATTAATGTTAAAATATTTTTTTATTTTAAATAAATAATAAAATTAATAATATAATATATATTAGAGTATTGATATCATTTTTAATTTAATAATAAATTAAAATTTAATTATTAATATAATATATTTTAGTTACAATCAAATTTTATGTTATTCTAAAAAAATATTGATTATCGTAATGAACCATATTGCAAGAAGTCTGAACCGAAATCGATATAAGTATAAATTAAAACCTGAATAGTTTCATAAACAATAAAATATTACAAATAATCATAAATACATACTTATTAGCTCATACAAAATAATTGATAAGTTCACAAATATTATTATAAAACTTGCACAACTGCAATCATTTCAATATACATTTCATTGCTTTTAAAACTATAAATAATTTTTCCTTTATTACTTGTAAAACTCATCTATTTTCATTATTTTGTGAAGTATATGCATGGGTCAGTTGATTTCATTTAAGACATTTCATTGCTTTTAAAACTATAAATAAATTTTCCTTTGTTACTTGTAAAACCCAACTGATCCTTCTCAACGTAATATACATTCAATATTTTAGATATGCGTCCAATGATGTTTCAACACCATTACTTTCACCACATATAACAATTATAATCCACAATTATCGGTAGAACAACTAATAAAAATGTGATTATTCATTGATCATGCATCATAATAAGTGCATCAATTGTAATGCTCTTACCTGATATTTTCGGTTGTGATCTCATAATAACCAACCATCCCTTCCTATTCTAGAATAGTTGAATACTTCACTGACATTATAACGTAAAACTTAAAATATAAAATAAATCAAATTTTAAAGTAAAAAATTAAAACTTTCATAAATACAATGTAAACGTTTATAGAATATTTGAAAATCTAGAAAAATGTTTTGTATATAATAAAAAGCTTTCGTTAATCATCTCCAATGATGTTTGCCTCGTTTTAGATCTCCGTCAGAGATATGATCTGACACTTGTGATTCCCTTCCTATTTTTATTCTCTTTACTGAAAAATATATTATGGGAGTGGTGACAAATTATGTTAATACTTATTATCATATCGTTTATTTTAAAATGGTTAATATAAAGTTTATAATTTTTTATATTTTTTTAATATTATTTGTAAAAGTCAATAACTTTTACATTGAGATATTTTTCAAAAATTATTTCATTTATTTTAAAATAGTTAATACAAAGTTTATAATTTTTTTTTCATTTCTTCAATACTATTTTTAAAAGCCAATAACTTTCATAGAGATATTTTTCAAAACTGATTATATACGGTGGTTAATCTTTGATCCCATCGTGAGTATATTATTACTCAAGCTAATATTATATCATAATTAAAACATTGTTGGTTAGATATTCTCTTTCCACACCAACTAATCGAGTGACATTTTCGATGTAAACTCATTATCATTTTTATTTTTCTTGAATATTATATCCGAATGGAATTCTCCATACGATGCGTGATTCACACAATAATTTATTAACTTATTTATAAATGATTTCTCTATACTCACTTGTCACATGTATTATGACCGAATACTCTTAAGTGACTAGGTTCATACTAGCATTAATCAAGCTTAGTAACTCAAATCAATTAATTGAGAAGATATGAGACTCATATGGGATGTAAGATCGAAATTTTTGAAACCGGGTCTCAGACCTTATTGGATTGGAAACCCATGTTGAACTAGGAATTAAAACTTGAGAATTGAGATTTGGAATCAAAGTAGAGTGAAAACCTATTCAGACCCTAAACTTGGACAATGGATAAGTTCTTGAAATTACCCTCAAATAACCTCATTTGAGTGAAAATTAAGGATAAAAAAAATACAAGTAAAAATTAGTTCGAATAAGAATTAAACCATCTTAAGGCAATAATCCCTCTATTTTTTAAGATGAGTTAAATAAATTAAAAAATAGTAATTCTCGAGCCCAATAAATGTGAAATATGATAGATAGTTTTTAGAAAAAGAATTGGGTTAAGAATCGGTCGAATCGAAGGTGAATTAACCAAAATGCGACAAATATTGATCGAACTAGTTTAGAGTAGTAACACCTCCAATATTTAGAATGTTTTATAAATGTGGAAAATTGATGTTACTGAGCTCAAATTATATGGAACAAATAAATAATTTTTAGAAAAATAAATTAGGTTAAGAACTAGCCGAATTAGAGGTGAACCGACCAAGTAAATGTCAAAATTGGTCGAATTGACTGATTAATTCGTTGGAAACAAGTTCACTAAAATGTGAACCAATCAGTGTGCCACATTGGGTGCACGCACGTGCTGCACATGTAGGGCACGCAACGCGCACACACACGCATGTGTTATCTTCTTCGCCCGACTTATGGCCCGATTATCTGACCTAGACCTAGAAATAACCTGAATGTCAATGATATTTTCTGCATTCCCACCCCAAGAAAATTAAATGTCATGTGAGGTATAAGAAGTCCCATCTGGTAGACTATAGACATGGACAAATGGAGCGTCAGTTCTCCAAGTTCCCTATATAAGTGTGAGTCTTCCTCTCATCCGCAGTTGGCCAAAATTCTCTCTAAAAGCTTAAGTGCTCAGTTTCCTGGTGATCTTCAAACCAAAGATTTCCATTTTCTACTCCGACCACCAAATTTGGTGAAATAGATATCACTAGAATCGGGGGAGAGTCAACTTTCGAACCTAACACCTCTCAACCACCGATATGCCCTCTAGCGGTGGTGATACGATAAAATAGTAACATTGCTCCATCGGCCAAAAATAGAGTAGAGGTTTCCGGGGCTTGGCTTGACCTCCTCAATGACCAAACACAACCTAAATTATTGTTGGAAGCTCCTCACAGTCCACTCTAGAAAATCCAATAAAGGTAAGCCTTGTGGCCATGAAAAATCTAAAAAACTCCGGTAACCCACTATTTTGACACTACTCTATAAATCGGGTGTTACAGGTGACTCCGACCACCATAGAGCTAGGTATGTGTATCCATGAACTCATGGGATAGTCAGCTATATAATCTCATTGTTAGTGAACGTGCTGCTTCTTCTTTAATGAGTTTTCGACTAAAACCTAATTTATGTCTATTTTTTGGTGAGTGTTTGATTGGGGTCACATCGGCACTATTCTGGCCAAGGCTAATTGAAAAGTGACCATGGGGGCCTAGGGAAGATGAGGGACCTAAAAATTATTTTTGGGAGATTTAAGGAGTTGTTTTCAAGAAGATAAAAGTTTGAGGACTAAATCATAATTTTTGAAAAATATAGGTTAGACTGCGATTTAATAAAAATACAAATCTAAATGAGACTTAATAGTAGTTGGATATAAGAATGAGAAAACTTGGGGATATGAATAGATAGCTTGAGAGAGGCTAGGGATCCAAATGAAACTCTTAGAAAAGTTTAAGGGACCAAATGGTAATTTTAAAAAGTTAGAGGACTAAAATAGAATTTAGGAGAGGCTAGGGACCTCTTGTCACGCCCCGACCAACAATCCTGTGCAACTCGTCAATTTCCTCGATCTTACAATGGTGGGTACCTTCACCAAAGTAAAACTAAAAGGACTAAGGTTTGGAATAAAAAAAAGCTAACTCAATTTTTCAGCGAAATTTGAAATTTTCTTAGAAACATAATGTGTCGAAAGTAGTTTACATAAACAACTCGAGAATATAACAATTGATCAGTAGAAATTAAAAACCTTCGTATGTAAGCTTTGAGGTCTACATTAAGCCGCACTGTTTTTTAGATGCGATCCAACTTTTACCTGGTGGAACCTTGACATTCACCTGCAATTGTTGGTGGGAGGGGGTGAACTCACAATTCAGTGAATGAGATACTAACATCGGACAACTAAATGACTTACGACCTTAGATTTCATAGAAAAGCTCTAGCATGAATATTCAATTTAAGTTTTATAAAGTTATTCCATATTCATAATTTTATCTAACCTCTCAAGACTCTTATCTCGAGCAACATAGAAACCGTAATTCCATATTATGTTGTCCTTACCTCGACATGTGTCATGTCAACACCCCAAAGTTCTTACCGGTATATAATATACACACATGTGTATTCACAAACATGCACACATATAGAAATAATGTCTATTATAGTTTTCATTTAGTATGGTTCTCATATAACCCTCTATATTTAGGTGCATGTATGAAATCAACAAGTAGTATTCATGATCAATGTATCACAACTAGTTTGGTCTATATCTCGACCAACTACTCACGTAAATGCATGTACCAATTCCAATAGTCTAACATCATATTCACAAGCATATCACATGTAGTTTTGTCCATCACTCGGCCGACTCCCATAAAAAAAATGCTATCATAAGAATAAGCCCCCAATTCACATAGTCCTATCATATTATTATGGTTCTTTTACTTTGGTCTAGATGATTCTTCACCCATTTCTTAAGTTCTAAAAATGGTATTCTTTAGTGAACATGCATTCATGTCATTTTTTAATTCTTTAAATGATTTTCTAAATCATACATCATATTGTTTTAAGAGAATTATTAAAAGTAGTGAAGCGCATTCAACCGGTATAATCGAACTCACCGTAATTTTTCCCACTCACAGTTTTCACTGGAACTTATTCGTTCCGACGATTTTCCTTTTTAACTCTGCTCACAAGGTCCTTGACCAAGCTCTCGTGTATTCTCTCTACAAGAGACATCATAAGGCATATGAATCAGTTTAAGTATTGGTATTAACAAATATAAGTTGCATTGTAATTTTCCTAAGAAATTATGGTTTTGCCCCTCATGCTTAGTTTATTCGACTTACGTGTTGAAGAATTGTTTTTTAACTAACATTCTTCTAAGGTTAGTTATTACTTACTTAGGGTCATAACCTCCTGTGTTTATACTTGTCTATGTGCTTAGAAATCCTTAATCCCCTACTTAGGTTCCTTATTTTTCCAAAATTTGCATTTTTGGTCACTAAGTTGGCCAAAATCACAATTTTCTCTTCATGACTTAAAATCCTTTCTTTTTTGGACACTAAACTTTTCCAAGTCTTTCATTTGGGTCCTCAAGCTCCCTCCGTTCCCATTCTGGTCCAAAAAATACATTAGGATATTTTCTAATTCTTAATTCATACTATTTGCAAAATAGTCCTTAAGTTTGGGAAAATTACCATTTTACCCTTACCATTTAAAACTTATCTTTTCAGGACCTTAGATTCTCAAAATCTTCCATTTGGGTCCCTATACTTTCTTTAATCTTATTTAAGTATTTAAACATGCCAAAAATCACTTTTGGGCGCACAAATATCCTTATTTACACTTTAGTCCCTAAACTTTCTCTTCTGTCACTTTTAGGTCCTTTGACATTCAAAAGATGTCATCCTAGTTTCAAAACTTTACCAATCTTTCAAAATGGTCATATTTATTTAGACCCTTAAAAAGACCTCCAAGAACACATATTCTCAAATGGGTCATCCAACTTATCCATATTTACATTTTAGTCCCCAATCTTTGCTCCCTAATAAAATAATTCC
Organism: Trapa incisa; assembly: GCA_030064435.1. NCBI lineage: Eukaryota > Viridiplantae > Streptophyta > Magnoliopsida > Myrtales > Lythraceae > Trapa > Trapa incisa. Next base: position 25,373,841 of record CM057779.1, read on the forward strand.
CCAAAAATATCAAACTCAGATATGAGGTCCCTCTAGTGCTCCCCTAGGCTGTTTTAGTCTCTATTTGTCTATGATTGGTCGAAACTATGATGTTCAAGATTAATTCTATGATAATAATTTACTGAGCAAAAGTCAAGCTAAGACTGAAATCTCACTAGAGACGATAACTTAGTCAGTGAAGGCTCTGGAAGGAATTCCTGGGAGACCCTAAGTGCTATTCAAAAGTTGTATCTCAATGAAGTCCATGGCCACTTGAAGCATCTCAAACGGAGGTTTGAGCAATTTGTAAAGTCCATTTTACAAAACTTTGTTACGATTGAAGCTAACTAGCATTTCTTAGAATTAATTTGACCCTGATACTTACCCAAATCGTATGAGGTTAGTGGCGTTCGAAAGTTGCAGCCAAGAGAAGTCTATTGTAATTTTTGTAGCCCTTGTTGGCCATCGAGGCCATCATAAATGACAACACAAATATATGCTCTATTTCTAGCTAGAGAAGATATGGTATTGTTTGATTTTGAAGACAATGGTAGAACTAACGTTGGTGGCTGAAGGAGGTGGCATCGAATCTCGTAGCTTACCAAGGACATCTAAAACTCGAAGTTTTGTGGTTAGGAGAGGAAGTGGTGTTCTCTGAATATGCACTCACTAGAAAATTGAGGTCTGAGTATTTCAAAGAGAATTATGATCTTAAACTGATAGGGGGACATCCAAACTTAATATGGCTAGATTTTAAACTTAATTGACTATCTAATCAAAGCCCCCTTTCATCAATTCATAGCTTATGGCTCTCAAAATAAATTAATTTCCATGTGGTGGGTTTTGGAATTATGCTTGGGAAATCTGGGGTTTTAATCTCGGTTCAGGCATTGTGTCAGTCGGAGGGGACGAGATGTGTGTGTGTGCGCGCGGCACGTGTCCTGACCCCTTGCCCGATTCAACTGGTTTGGCACTGTTCCGAACTAGTTTCCAATGAATTGTTTTGTTGGTTCAATAGTTTTTTGGTTGATTCACCCTAAATTTGGATGGTTATTAGCCTAGTAAAAATTTCTAAGGAGGGGGTGAGGTTGTGACCTCATTCAGCTCAAACCCGGTCTAAGCCAATTCTTCCTCAAGTTTTTCCCGATCTTTGATTTCTAATTACAGTATGTTCTCCAAGGGTAGTTCATGACCTTTGTCATTGTCTTTTGTCCCAATTTGAGTCATACTCCAAATTTGGTTAATTTCAACTCTTAGTTCGAGTTCTCCTTCTTGGTTTTGCCTTAGTTTCAAGTTTGGTCTGGTTTGGTATTTGGTTGGGGATTCCTAGTGTTACAATGTCTCCCTTCCTTTGAGAAGTTTTGTCCTCAAAACTTAATCATTTGCTTAGGTGGATTCTCACATTTTATCTCACTCTGTATTATCTTATTCACACGATCGTAATACCATCAGGTGTTCTTATTGTCCTCTATTACATTCTTATGCCAACCTTCCTTTTTATCTAGAATCTTTATTCAACATAAACCTCATCATTTATCTCAAGTTTGGGGTACCGTTTTTTGATATGTCCCTCAGGAACTTCATTCCATTCCCTATAAGACTCTTTCTAGGGCCATTATTCTCGACAATTCCTTCTAATCATCCTAGATTGCATATCATCTCTCGATTATCCATATCCTCTCTTATTGATGATATTTGAGAGTTCATGAATATCCAGGCCAATTGCAAAACCTTGCAACATACCATCCTAAGTACTATTCCGTTCTTACCCATTATGGGTGCTTTCCATTTTCTTTGTCCCATTGTCACAAATGCACATCACAATACTTGTTCCTCAAGCATCTGTTTGATATATTGTGTTTGACGGTATAACTATTTCTAAGTATGTCTAGATGTACGAGTCTACAATTGTTACACCCGACTCGATTTGGACGGAACCCTACTAATTTTCATGAACTTTAGAAATGTCCACACAAATAGATACTATGTTTTTAGCCGGAGAAGATATGATAATATTTGATCTTGCTGACGACAGTAGAACTAACGTCGGTGGCTGAGAGAGGTGGCATTGGAAAGCCAACTCTCGTAGCTTTCCAAAGACATCTAAAACTGAATTGTTTGGTGGCTATGAGAGGAAGTGGTGTTCTCTGCATGTGCACTCACTAGAAAACTAAGGTCTGAGTGTTTTAGAGAGAAATCTGATCTTAAACTGACAAGGAGACATCCAAGCTTTATATAGCCGGATTCTAAACTTAATTGGCTATCTGGTCATAGCCCCCTTTCATCAATTCATATCCTATGACTCTCAAAATGAATTAATTTCCAAGTGGTGGGTTTTGGAATTATGATTGGGAAATTTGGGGTTTTAATATGGGTTCGGGCATTATATTGGTCGGAGGGGACGAGATGTGTGGACGTGTGTGCAGCGCTTGGTCTCACCCCTTTCCCAATTCAACCAGTTTGGCATTGTTCTGAACCAGTTTCTAATGAATTGTTTGGCCCGTTCGATAGATTTTTGGCCAATTCATCCCAAATTTGGAAGGTAGTTAGCATAGTAAAAATTTCTAAAAACTATTTTGTTCAATTTCCTAATGAATGAGATCAAGAATCATCAAATTCTGTTTTGTTTAGCCCTCTCTAAAAATTGGCAATGGGGAGGAGGGGGGTGGGGGGAGGTTGTGACCTCAATTAGCTCAAACCCGCTATGAATTGGTTCTTCCTTAGGTTTTTCCCGACCCTTGATTTCCAATTACAAGATGTTCTCCAAGGGTAGTTCATGACCTTTGTCATTGTCTTGTGTCTCAATTTGAGACATACTTCAAATTTTGTTGATTTTAACTCTTAGTTTGGGTTCTACTTCTCGGTTTTGCCTTAGTTTCTAGTTTGGTTTGGCTTGGTCTTCGGTTAGGGATTTCTAGTGTTACAACGTCTCCCCTCCTATGAAGAGTTTTGTCCTCAAAACTTAATTGTTTGCTTAGGTAGATTCTCACATTTATCTCACACGGTCTCTCCATCTTATCCGATTCACATGGTCATAATACTATCATGTGTTATTATTGTCTTCCATTACATTGTTATGCCAACCTTCCTTTTTATCTAACCTCTTTTTTTAACATAACCCTCATCATTTATCTCAAGCTTGGGGCACCGTTTTTTGATTCGTCCCTCGAGAACATCATTCCATTCCCTATAAGACTCTTTCTAGGGCAATTATCCTCGACAATTCCTTCTAATTGTACTAGATTGCATATCATCTCTCGGTTATCAATATCCTCTCTAATTAATGATATTTGAGAGTTCATGAATATCCTTGGATATTACAAATATCCAGGCCAATTGCATAACCTTGCAACTTACCCTCCTAAGTACTATTCCATTCTTGCCCATTCTGGGTGCTTTCCATTTTCTTTGTCCCATTGTCACAAATGCACATCACAATACTTGTTCCTCAAGCATCTGTTTGATATCTCTTGTTTGAGGGAATAACTCTTTCTAAGCATGTTTAGTTGTACAAGTCTACAATTGTTACACCCCGACCCGATTTGGACGGAATCATGCTAACTTTCATGAACTCTAAGAAATGACCACACAAATAGATGCTATATTTCTAGCTGGAGAAGATATGGTATTATTTTTTCTTTTCGATGATGGTAGAACTAATGTCAGTGGTTGAGAGAGGTGGCATTGGAAAGCCGACTCTCGTAGCTTTCCAATGACATCTAAAGCTCGAAGTTTGGTGGCTATGAGAGGAACTGGTGTTCTCTGGAGGTGCACTCACCGGAAAACTGAAGTTTGAGTGTTTCAAAGAGAATTCTCAGCTTAAACCGATTGGGAGACATCCAAGCTTTATATGGCCGAATTCTAAACTTAATTAGCTATATGGTCATAACTCCCTTTCATCAATTCATAACCTATGGCTCTAAAAATAAATTAATTTCCAAGTCATGGGTTTTATAATTATGCTTGGGAAATCAGGGGTTTTAATCTTGCTTCGGGCATTGTGTCGGTTGTAGGGGACGAGATGTGTGCCCGCGTGTCCTGACCCCTTGCTCGATTTAAATAGTTTGGCACCTTTTCGAATTAGTTTCCAACAAATTGTTTGGTCAGTTCTATAGTTTTTTGGCTGATTCACTCCAAATTTGGAATGTTGTTAGCCTAATAAAATTTTCTAAAAACTTTTTGTTCAATTTCCTATTGAATAGGATAAAAAATCATCAAATTCTATTTTGTTTATCCCTCTATAAAAATTGGGGGGGGGGGGGGGGGGGGGTGAGGCTGTGACTTCAGTGAGCTCAAACCTGGTTTGAACCGGTTCTTCCTGAGGTTTTCCCAATCCTTGATTTTCGATTACAAGATGTTCTCCAATGGTAGTTCATGACCTTTGTCATTGTCTTTTGTCTCAATTTGAGTCATACTCCAAATCTGGTTGATTTCAACTCTTAGTTCAGATTCTCCTTCTCGGTTTTGTCTTAGTTCCCAATTTGGTTTGGCTTGGTATCTGGTTGGGGATTCCTGGTGTTACAACGTCTCTCCTCTTTTGAGGAGTTATGTCCTCAAAACTTAATTGTTTGCTTAGGTGGATTCTCACATTTTATTTCACATTGTCTCTCCATCTTTTCCAATTCACACGGTCGTAATACAATCAGGTGTTCTTATTGTCATCCATTACATTCTTATGCCAACCTTCTTTTTATCTTATCTCTTTATTCAACGTAGCCCTCATCATTTATCTCAAGCTTGGGGTACCATTTTTCGATTCGTTCCTCGGAAACACCATTCCATTCCCTATAAGACTCTTTCAAGGGCCATTATCATTGACAGTTCCTTCTAATCGTCATGGATTGCATATCATCTCTGAGTTATCCGTATCCTCTCTTATTGATGATATTTGAGAGTTCATGAATATTCGAGCCAATTACATAACCTTGCAACTTACCCTCCTAAGCACTCTTTCATACTTACTCATTATGGGTGCTTTCCATTATCTTTGTCCCATTATCACAAATGCACATCACAATACTAGCTCCTTAAGCATCTGTTTGATATCTCGTGTTTGAGGGTATATGTAAATCCCGTTCCTTTAAGGATAAGAAAACTGGGAAAAGAACCAGTCGATTCAAAAGAGAAAACCGAGTCATTTAACGAACCGAAACCGATGAAGAAGGGTAGAATTGGAAATTTGAAAATCCCAAGTGACTAAAAGAGCCAAAAAAATTGTGGGGAAGAACCATGGAACCAATTGAAAGAGAAAATGGGACCAGTTCAGGGTGAACCGGACCTGAACTAGATTGAATCGGTTTGAACTATACATGAACTGATCTCTTAATTCATTTTTCTTGGTGGCTTAAATTGATTAAATTGGGAAATTGAGGCCACCATTGAATAGAAAATGAATTTAGAAATTTTTAGATTTGAGAAAACTGGTCGAATCGGGCCTGAACCGATTGATTTTTACCATTGAACCAGATCGGACAGGACTGTTCTGATCCGGAACAGTGTCATCTTTTTCCTTTGGATGACAACACTGTTCATTGGCTAAAAAACTTTCCATTTCTGATAAGAGGAATATTCCTCTGATTAGGGCATTTTCGGGCTAGGATAAGCTCGACGAGAATTGAAACTGGTCGGGCAGAGGGTCCCCGAGCTCCCTATATAAATAGCTCCCCTCTATCTATCCTCCACAAACCTCAAATCGCCCTCCTCTCCCAAGTGCTCCATTTTTTTGGTGAAACTCAAACCAAAGTTCTGAGTTGCGCACTTTTGTCAGCCTTAGAAGGCAAGGTCGGGTCCTACAGACTTTGGGGGAAGTCAGGTACGTGATAGCAACCTTCCTTTGACTTGAGGATCGTCAGAGTAGCGCCGACAGAATCAAACAGTGAAACAGCTCCCGTTAGTTCGAAGTAGCCCTATTTCGGCAGAGCTGAATTCGACCAAATTCAGACCCCCAGGCCAAACCAAGCCTTTCCATAGTCCCCACAACCCTCATACGACCTCTACAAAGGTGAAAGGTAAGCCAATTTGGCCCTCCTTCGTCGTTGCATATCGGTGCTAGAGAGAGAAAGTTCCAAATTTCACTAATGAAATTCCCCTTCATATGGACTTCAATTGTAGTGATTCTTGACCTAGGAGAACCCTATGGATGAGAGCTACCTCCCATGATAAAGAGGTCAGACCGCCACACCTCCGACGGTAAGCATTCGAAGCTTTCTCTCTCTACGAATAGTTTTCCGGCGAAGCTCTGTTTGAGCTCATTTAAGACCCAAATTCTACAATTTAAAGCTCCATTTAATCGTATGGAAGTTTAGAGACTGATCCATACCATCAATTGGAGCAATTAACCCTAATTGAATGGCTAATTTAAAGAAATCAAATTCAGTGAGTAAAGGGGTAGAAGTTGGGGATTTTGAAAAATTGACTGACCTCCATGCAATTTCTCATAATTGAAGGTCAATTGGAAATGAGAAAGATGTTGGGGGACCAATTGGTTAATTTTTGAAAGAATTGGAGTCAATTGGCTATTTTTGGAGAGTAGGGGTAAAATGGTAATTTTTGAAAAATTGGGGGGACCAAATTGGAAATTTGGAAAACTTGAGCACCTTACACAAATTTAAGTAAATTGAGAATCAAAAGAGGATTTTGGAAACCTTGGGATTCTATTTGGGGGAAATGTTAGCATTAGGGATCTAAAATCAATAAAAATGAACTTTAGGGACCTAAGTGCAATAAATTGAGAATTTGGGCCTAGTCGTTCATACGTGAGAAAACGAAGGCTGTTATGCCAAACCCTTAAAACTTACTCACTGATTGTGAGTGGGATTATCCAACATTATACCCGATTGGTATGATGAGAGTCCTTAAGAAAAAGAAAAACACGCATATTGGTTGTAAGCAAATTTATCATCACACCCAGTTGCTGTAATGAATTTAAAACAGATTTTGCCAGAAGTGTTCTCCTCTAATTGTGTGATAACTAATTAAACAATTTGGGAGACCTTCTTGACGGGAGCTAGAGCAGTTCTAATAGGCTAGAGGCCTCGGTTTTTGAACTCATAGGGCTCAAGGCCCAATTTTGGAAAAACACATGTAATGGGCCCAAGGCCAGTGGGCATGGGCTAGAGCCCTTAAACAAACATGATTAGGAAGAGCAATGAAAACTACTATTTAAAATGAAAAATTGATTGTGTGATTCGCCACGGTATCGAGTTAAGACCTACAATGTTAGATGGGTTGGCGGCAGTGCATTAGGGCTAGGTCGACGGACTAGTCTAGACAAACAGTTGCAGGTCGGGTTTAGTATCAAGGACGTTGGACCGTCAACACCAAAGAGAATGGCTTAATCATGAAAAATACTTATTTGTGCATTCACTCATGGTACGAGACCATCAAGATGCCCTAGTAGTGATGGGTTCCAAGGGCTACTAGACGACATGGTGGAGTTAAGGGTAGTTCGTTGTGCCAGTTAGTCATGAAGCTTTGGGAGTTTCTTGCGCATGAGACCGGGGGTGGAGTCTGGATGAGGTCTTCATTCTTATATGGACATGAAATGGAATTCGAGTCTGAGGGTCGGATGACTGGAACGTCCACTCAGACAGGGTAGAAGTTTGGGACTTCTATCAGGGTGGACAACAATGTTACGCTGATCCCCAAATGGGTGTAGACTAGGACTGCCTTGCAAATGTGTGTACTCTTCCTGATGAAAGGCGTGTGTTATGTGCTAAACACCTCTCAAGGCAAGGGGATAAGCTAAAGAACAAAACACTAAAAAAGAAACATAAAAAAAATCCAGAGGTTTGAATTTTGAGAAAATCCTTGAAAAGGAATGGTAAACCCTAGCATGATTTTGATAAACTAAGGATGTTTTTGAACTCGTTCCCAACACCTGCTCACTGAGTTATGGAAACTCACCATCTTCCTTTAAACCATTTTTAGGATAAAGGAAGACCAACTTTAAAGACCCCTCCAGAGTTGAGACCTAGGATAGGTATGTAAATTGTAAACCCCATCCCTTTATAGACAATAAAATTGGAAAAAGAATCAGTAGTTTCAAAAGAGAAACCAAACCGGTTTACGAACCATAATCGATAAGGAAAGGGTAAATTGGGAAATTTAAAAACATCAAGTGACTTAAAGAGTCATTAAAGTCATGAATAAAGACCTTGGGATGAATTGGAAAGAAAAACTAGACTGGTTCAAGTGAACTGGACCTAAATCGGATTGAACCAATTTGACCCATCTTTGAACTGGTTTCTAAATTTATTTTTCTAGGTGGCTTAAAATATTCAAATTGGGGAATTGAAGCCACCATTAGATGGAGAATGAATTAAGAAAATTTTAATTTTTGAGAAAATCGGTCGAATCGGGCCTGAACCAGCTGATTTACACATAGAACCGGTCTGACCGGTCCGATTCGATTTGGAACATTGTCGTCTTCTTCCTTCAGATGACATCATAGTTCATTCAATGAAGAAATAGATGACACATGCAAAGGAAAAACAACTTTGATCAGGCCATTTCACGGCGAGGATAAGCTTGACCAAAATGGGAATCAGTCGGGTAGAGGGTCCCTATGCTCCCTATATAAAGAGCTCATCTCTATTCATCCTTCACACACCTCAAATCTCCATTCTCTTTCAACCGCTCCATTTTTTGGTGAAGCTCAAACCAGAGCTCCGACTTGGATAATTTTCTTAGTCTCAGAAGGCAAGGTCGGGTTCTTTAGATTGCGGGGGAAGTCAACTACCAGATAGCATCTTCTTTTCAACTTGAGGACCACCAGAGAAGTGCGGGTGGAATCAAATAGTGAAGTAGTTCCGACGGACAAAGTTGCCCTATTTTGGTTGAGCTGAATTCAGCCAATTTCAACCCTCCTCCGGTCAAACCAAGCCTCACCAACACCCCAACAACCCTAATATGACCTCAATGGAGCTGAAAGGTAAGCTAATTCAACCTTTTTCAGTCGTTGCAGATCAGAGTTAGAGAGAGAAAGTGCTAAAGTTTACTGAAAGAATTCTCCTTTGTCTTGATATCAATTGTAGCAATTCTTGATCCTAGAAGGAACCTCGTCCCTTGAAGATAACGAAAACCAGGAAAAGAATTGGTCAACCCAGGTAAGAAAATCGAATTGGTCCACGAACCTCAACCGTTAGAGAAAGGAAAAATTGGGAAATTTACAAATTCCGAGTGACCCAAAGAGTCATAAAAACCATGAAAAGAGACTTTGGGACAAATGGAAAAAGAAAACCAGACCAGTTATGGTGAATTAGACCTAAACCGGATTGAATTGGTTTGAACCAATTGCTAAATTCATTTTTCTAGGTGGCTTAAAATATTCTAGTTGAGGAATGAAAGCCACTATTGGATAGAGAATGAATATAGAAATTTTTAATTTTGAAAAACTTGGTCGAATCAAGCTTGAACTGGCCGGTTTAAGCATTTAACTCGGTTTGGACTGGTCCAGTCCAGTTTGGAATAATGTCGTCTTCTTCCTTCAGATGACAACTTTGTTCCTACAGTTAAAGAAAAAGAACTTAAGGGACCTAATTGCAATTAATTGAAAAGTTGGGTATTTTATTCATTCGTGATGAGTGAAGGCTATCAGGCCAAAGGATAATGGACAAGGATGTTCATATCGTGTAGGAACACAAAGTACTAGGAACACTAGCCAATACAAGTTCGTGTGGAGCCAAAAAGCCAGTTAAGAAGAATTCATTGCATTCGCACGTGAGTGGAAATTTTTACATCATACCCGATTGGGATGATGAGTACCATGAAAATGAAAACCCGCTACTATGTGAGATTTTAACATAACACCTGGATGGGGGTGATGTGAGAAAACACACAGAAAAACTACTTATCTGTTGTAAGTAGATCATACCTAGTTGGTATGATGGATTTCGTAGAAGGAAGTGAAAAACCCGTTTACCGATTGTAAGCGGAGATGTCATCACACTCGGTTGATGTGATAGGCGAATGAAAAGATTATTTTTGTTGGAAGTGCTATCCCTTGACTGTTTGCCATTGTTTAAACTTTTTGGGAGACCTTTTTGACAAGAGCTCGAATAGCTCAGATAGGTCGGAGGCCTTGATTTTGGAACTTGGTGGTTAAAATGCTCGATTTTGAAAATCTCGTACATTTGGCCCAAAACTCCATTCTCTCTCAACTACTCACTTTTCTGGTGAAGCTCGAATTAAAGCTCCAACATTGAGGTTTTTTTGAGCCTTAGAAGGTGAGGTTGGGTTCTTTAGATTCCGGTGAAGTTAGCTACCTCACGGTAATCTCCATTTGATCTGAGGACAACTGGAGAAGTGCCATTAGAATCAAATAGTGAAGCAGCTCTGACGGACTAAAGCTTCCTTGTTTCGGCCAAGCTAAAATTGAACAAATTCAGCCTTACTCAGGCCAAATGGAGCTGTAAACCCCATACTTTGATAATAAGAAAATCGGGAAAAGAACCGGTCATTTTCAAAGAGAAAACCGAGTGGGTTTATAAATCGAAACCAATAGAGAAAGGGCAAACAAGGAAATTTATGGATGCCAAGTGACTTTAGGAGTCACAAAAGTCATGAGAAAGGACTTTAGGGTGAATTGGAGGTGAAAACCAAACCGGTTCAGGTGAACCGGACTTGAACTAGTTTCTAAATTCATTTTTTTTCTAGGTGGCTTAGAAAATTCAAATTGAAGAATTGAGGCCACCATTTGATAGAGAATAAATTTAGATTAATTTATAAATTTTTAATTTTGAAAAACTCGGTCAAATCTGGTCTGAACCGACCGATTTAAGCGTTGAACCCTGTTTGAACCGGTCCAGTCCAGTTTAGAAGAATGTCGTCTTCTTCCTTCAGATGACAACATTGTTCACTCGTCGAAAAATCGAGCAGCACCGACGAAGATGAATATTCTCTGGCCAAGGAGTTTCAGGCAATGAATGATGGCCAAGCTCGTGATGAGTGAAGGCTATCAGGCCAAAGGATAATGGATAAGGATGTTCATATCGTGTAGAAACACAAAGTACTGGGAACACCAGCCAATACAAGCTCACGTGGAGCCAAAAAGCCAGTTAAGAAGAATTCATTGCATTCGCACGTGAGTGGAAATTTTTACATCATACCCGATTGGGATGATGAGTACCATGAAAATGAAAACCCGCTACTATGTGGGATTTTAACATAACACCTAGATGGGGTGATGTGAGAAAACACACGAAAAAAATTACTTATCTGTTGTAAGTAGATCATACCTAGTTGGTATGATGGATTTTGTAGAAGGAAGTGAAAAACCTGTTTACCGATTGTAAGCGGAGATGTCATCACACTTGGTTGGTGTGATAGGTGAATGAAAAGATTATTTTTGTTGGAAGTGCTATCCCTTGACTGTTTGCCACTGCTTAAACTTTTTGGAAGATCTTCTTGAGAGGAGCTCGAATAGCTCGGAGGCCTCGATTTTGGAACTTGGTGGTTAAAATGCCTGATTTTGAAAATCTCGTACATTTGGCCCAAGGCCAGTTGGCACGAGCAGGAGCTCACAAACAAACATGAGATTAAGCCATGAATACTTTAATGAATGATGTGTTTGGCCATGGTACCAAGATTGGATCAACATACTCAATGGACTAGTGACAGTGTGACAAGACAGGTCGACAGGCCAGTCGAGACAAACAGCTATAGGTCAAGTTGAGTGTCGGGGCCGTTGGACCTGTGGTACCAAAGATTAAATGGCTTATGAGGAAAACTATTATTTTGTGCATGCACTAAGGTTTGAGACTATCAAGACGCCCAAGAGGGGTAGTCATGCATCCTAAGGGCTACTGTAAAACATAGTGGAGATGAGGGCAATTTGTCGTGCCAACAGTCAGGGAAGCTCAATGTAGCTTCATGCGCACGAGACCGGGGTGGGGTCGGGATGAGGTCTCTATCTTCATATGGACATGGATTTTCTTTTCAGGTTTGAGGGTCAGATGTCACATACATCCTAGGAAGGAGAGACAAATAGGATGTCTCGGGATAGCAAGGAGTAACCTGCTTTGGGGAAAAGCAGAGGAGCCAAGAAGAATCTAGTGAAAAGATGTAACTAGTAACTGGGGGAGGAGACACCCTAGGAAGGAACTGAAAGTAGTAAAGACCACATTAAAAAAGAGGTGATATGATATGCACCAAAGACAAGTGAACTCGAGGAGCAACTGACCCAAGACAAGTAAACAAGGAAAGTAGTAGGGATGAGGTAGTTAATGAACTAACCCTCGTAGGAATTATGAAATTAAACAAAGTGGTTTTAAAACAAATCGTGTCTAAACCCTTCTCAAAGAAGAAAACTTGTGCAAGATACAAGTAGAGTTAAGGAAAAGGTACAAGGATGTACCACCATATTTCTAAGGAAGGATACATGGGAAGGATGACATCAAAGGATGTCATTTAAGGTTAGATACTTCCAAGGACGAATGAAAAAGGAATTCCAAGAGAAAGGGGAAGAATACTACTAAGGAAGGAAGCCTAAAAAGGCATACATATCCCAACTAAGAGGTAATGGAACCAACCAAAGTGGAAAAGAAAGATAAGCTCACTAATGCAATGTTGGTTAAAATGGAAAGAGCAAGTACAAAGGAAAAGTACTCATGAGGGCCCAAGAAGTAAGTTAAACCCAATGAATGAGTAAATAGGATGGTAGCATCAAAGATATCGTAACAAGTAGGAATGGGTGGACTACCATAATAAGGGAATAAAGGAAAGAACATGTAAGAAACCTTGGAGAAGTAAGCCCTCAATGAAGAAGTGATTTGGGGAAACGACCATTGACATTAGGACTGGTCGTGGTCCACGCTCAGTTAATGAAGCCTAAAGAGTGGAGGGATGGGCATAGCGGGGAGTACATGAAATAAGACCCAACGATCAGAGCTACCTCGAATAGGAAGTAAAGGGTGAACTAGGAAATTATGGTCGGTGGATAATTAAAGGTGGGTGAAAGCTCTAATCCAAAAGGGCGTAAAAATGTGAAGGAAAAAAACCTTCAACGAATGAGTATGAAGTTCAAACGTATAGCACCTAAGGGGGGAGTCTGTACTTTGAAGGACATAGTAGAGATCGAAAACCGAAAAAAGGAGAACTCCCCAAACAAAGGAATTGTGAAACGGTCACAAGAAAGTAAGAGTGGATTAAGGAAAAAGGAAAAAAACCCTTGAGTAAAGGGCATAAAAAGGGAAAAATCCCAGCGTGTCGGTAAGTAATCGGGAAACCAAATGATTGGAACAGAAAAGATCCAATAAGGAAGTTCGGAAAGGACGAATAGGTAAGGAAAATCGATGCGATTATGTCAGACATGACGTTAAGGGCAAGAAGGATGACTGGATAATGATAAAGGTAGTCGAAGAATATTACCAGACGTAAGAGGGACAAAACTATACGATCCTCGAAAGGTTAGAAAGTTGAGCACAATCATCAAGGAAGTATTCTAGATTCCTAATGGACAAAGACAGGTTCTAGATCATGTCATGCTGTAAGGGACATGTAAGTCCAATAGTTATAGGGGAAAATGTGACTCAAGTAAGGAAGAGTCAATTAGTTAAGCATGACAAGGTCAAACATAAAAATTTGGACCGAAGTTGTAATAAACAACAGATTAAGGAAGGGTCAAAATAGGACTATAAGGTGATAACACCAAAACAAATATGTAACGCTCAAAAGAACACCGAGCTGAGTGTTTCAAACAATCAAGAGTATAACTAGATACTAGAACGATTGGGCATTTTGGAATTCCCACTCCTATGATCTTATGAAAACTCTCTCCCAACACCCATTCACTGAGTTGTTAAACTCACCCCCTTCCTTTACCCCTTTTCAAGTAACCAAGGAAAAACCCATTTTCTTGTAGCTGAACCTACAAGATAGGTATGTAAAGTTAAATATATTCAGTTTTTATTAATGTTATTCCAGGAAAGATATAGGTACAAATGATGCCTTACTCCTCGTAGTTTAGAGAAGGGGAAAACCCTTAATAAACCAGGAGAGTGGCGGGTTGCTCACGGGGATCTGACCAAACCAGGTCGGGGCATGACATAAGGGCTACTAGATGACATGGTGGAGATAAGGGCAATCCATCGTGCGAGTAGTTCGGAAGCTCAAAGTAGCTTCTTACGCATGAGATCAGGGAGTGGTCGGGATGAGGTCTCTGTCCTCATACGGACATGAAGTGGTATTTCGGGTCATATATCGAGAACATCCACTAAGACCCAAGGTAGAAGTGGATGGGCTTCTATCTTGGTGGCCAGTAAATACGCTCTGAGCCACAAGTGGGTGCAGTGGATGAGCTGCACCTGCAAATGTGTGTACCCTTCCTAATGACAACGTAGGTTGTCTGCTAAACACGCCTAATATCACGCCCCGACCCGGTTTGGTCAGATCCCCATGAACAACCTGCCACTCTCCCAGTTTATTAAAGGGTTTCCCCATATTATAGACCATCAAGAGTAAGGCATTCTTTAAACCTGCACCTTTTCCAAGAATAACATAAACAAAATTGCATAATAATTTAGATGTATCATACCTGTATCACAAGCATCTTATTCAATGGTCTTTAAGGGCAGGCTTTCCAAAATCTCCAGAAAGGGGTATAAGGGAGGGGGTGAGTACAACTACTCAGTGAATGGGATTCAAATCATTTGACTTTCAAGAAAAATATTTATATGGAGTGTGCCAGACTCCTTTCTTTTCAAAAATCCTTTCATTTAAAAATTCGGGTTTTTCCATTATTTCTTAATTACCGGTGTGTCATCACCCAACACACGTCCTTCATCATGAAGGTTACACACATTTACAAGTCAGTATCACTATTGAACTCACTAGTGTCTTCGGAGCAACTTTTCCTGCCACCCGGATAGAAGTACGACCATTTCTACCTTGAGATCGAGTGGATGTACACGACATCTGACCCTCAATCCCAAAATCGGTTCTTCGTGTCCGTATGAGGACAGAGACCTCATCCTGTCCCCACCCCACTCTCATGCGCTTGGTGCTACTCCAAATTTTGCATAGACACATGGAACGGCGATCTGCCCTTATACTCACCGGGTCGTCTAGGGCCCTTAAGACACATCACTACCCCTCATGGGTGTCTTGATGATCCCATACTCATGGTGCATGCACAAACAATGTTTTCTCATATTGCCATGTAATCTATGGTGCCATTGGTCCAATAACCCCGACTCTCAACTCAACTCGCAGTTGTTTGTCTTGACTGGTCCGTCAACCTGTTATGTCGCACTGCCGCTAGTTAATTTAGCATGATAGTCTTATCTTGGTACCATAGCCAAACAACTCACTTATTAAGTTTTATGGCACATATATCATGTTCGTTTACGAGCTCCTGCTCGTGCTAACTAGCCTTGGGCCCACTGTACGAGATTTACAAAATCGGGCATTTAACCCCCAAGTTCCAAAACCGAGGCCCCCGGCCTATAAGAGGTATTCGAGCTCCCGTCAAGAAGGTCTCCCAAATAGTTTAAGCATTGACACACAGTCAGGGGAGAACACTTCCGACAAAATAGGTTTTCATTGTCCATTATATCAACCAGTATAAGGACATCTCTGTTCATAACTGATGAACGGGTTTTCAACTTCCTTCGAGGAAGTCTTATCATACCAACTGGGTATGATCTACTTACAACCGGTAAGTAATTTTTCCGCATAATTTTCACATCACTTTCTCTAAGTGGGGATGATTAAAATACCACTAAACAATAGGTTTTTATACCAAGGCACTTATTATTCCCAACCGGGTATGATATATAATCCCCACTCACAACCGGTAAGTGGTTTAAAAATTTTAAGTTGTGCTCATCATCCCAACCGGGTATGATGCTAGTAAACCCACTCACCCGTTAATGTAGTGAATTCCACTAAACCGGTTCTTTGTATTCACACTAGCTTGTCCATGCTGGCGTTCCCAGTACTTCGTGTTCCTACATGATATGAACATCCTTATTCACTATTACTCGACTTAACAACCTTCATTCATTTCCAATTAATGAGAAAATCTAAACTTTTTAGTTATTTGTAATTAGGTCCCTAAAATTATTTCTCTTTAACTTTAAGTCTGCAAATTTTAGTTTTTCCTCAAATTAATTCCTGAAACTTTTAAAATTTATCATGGGACCTCAATTTGTTCAATTTCATTGAAATTCGGTCAATTCTCTATCTAACACCGATCGAAAATTGTAAAGGGGAGTCGAATTGGCTTACCTTTCGGTCCTAATTCTGTCGTGGAAGGGCTGAGGAAGTGGTCGGAGGGGCTTGATTTGGCCTGAGGAAGGCTCGAAATGGTCGATTTCAGCTTGGCCGAAATAGGGCAGCTTCGGTCCGCCAGAGGTGCTTCACTGTTCCATCATGTCGGCACTTCTCCAGCGATTCTCGAATTAACTGAAGTTTGCTATCAGATAGTTGTCTTCTCCCCGATTCTAAAGAGCCCGACCTTTGTTCAAGTCCAAGCTTTGGTTCGAGCTTCACCAGGAAATGGAGCTGTAAAGAGAGCGAGAGAAGTGTTCAGGTGTGAGGAGAATGAATGGGGATGACCTTTTTATATAGGTGTAAAAATAGTGTATTAAATAGGAGAGATTTATTACTAGTATTAATATTGTCATAAATTATTAGTATTAATTCCAATAATTTAATTTCGGTATCAAATTATTTGTATTAATTGGAATAATAAAATAAATATTAATTGTAAGCACGCTTAATTTTAAAGTTCTTATGAATTCTTGTTTACCTGAACCAATTTGGTTGTTCTCTTCTAATTTATCTTAAGTTTCTTTTCAAAGGTT
Organism: Trapa incisa; assembly: GCA_030064435.1. Taxonomy (NCBI): domain Eukaryota; kingdom Viridiplantae; phylum Streptophyta; class Magnoliopsida; order Myrtales; family Lythraceae; genus Trapa; species Trapa incisa. The sequence goes on from CM057779.1 coordinate 25,390,625, forward strand.
TAATGAACCCCTTGGATCACCCGAAAGTTGTAATTTCCAATTTGCTTGTTCCTAAATGATCGGGTTTATAAACCGGCTCGGTTTTCTTACTTGGTTTGACCAGTTCTTTTCTTAGTTTTCCTTAACTCAAAGTGCGGGGTTTACAACTCTCCCCTCCTTTTAGGAGTTTTGTCCCCAAAACTTAATTAGTAACCTTACATGAGGAACCATTTTCTTTGATGTCCATTTGTTATTTGCTTAACATGCAAACTCTTCTCTTGTTCTTTCAATTAGCCCTTTTTACCCCCTTCACTTAAGGGATTTCTTTTCCTTTATATTATTTACTCCCTCCATGGAGTTTATCATAACTAGACATACCATACTTTAGGGTATGTTCTTAGATTTTTTCACTTTCTTTGCTTTAGAGCAACATTCTTCCTCTTGAGGTTCTATACTCAAGATTGGAAATTCCAAGATAACTAACGATTTCCGTGTCTAGTTAGCCGCTTGGTCATTGAAACTCTTAGCTCGACATCCTTTGGAGCACTACGTACCTATTTTCATGGATTTCTTTATCATCACTTTTTTGTCCCATTTTGACTCTTCCTTCATTTGTTGCTCATTACAAATCAGTCCAAATTATGTTTGACTTTGTCCAAATCCTTATTTTGAGTCTTATTCTCCTCAGGTTGTTGGGCTTACATGCCCTTGCAGCATGGCTTTTTCTAGGACTTGTCTTTTGTCCATTTAATTTCTAGAACATCTCCTAGAGTGTCTCTCTTAGCTTTTAGGCCTTTCAAGGATCATATAACTTCATCTCTCTTTTCTTTTGATAGCATTCCTGAACTATCCTTTTTACCATTATCATCTCCTCCATCATGCCTTCTTTGGATAATAATCTCCTTACTTTATCCTTGTGTTTGGATACCTTGAGAGTTTCTTTTGGAGTCTTCTTTGTCAATTGATTACTCTAAGAGTCCTTCTAGGTTTCTCGATTCCCTAATTCAGTTTCCTTAACTTGGATGGGATTCTCCTTAGTTTTTATGGTAGTACTGGCTTATTTGGTCACTTTCTTTGGGGCCATCTTACTTGAAGATCACATCATTTTATGGACAAGGTTTTTAGGAATTTGGAGTACTTCATTAATAGAGGAGTACAGTATGTTGGGTGTTTTGGCCCTATTACAGAAAATGATCACCAAATAACAAGGGAGCTACGAGATTCTTGACAAGTGTCCTCCTATGTAAGGTTATATGCCACTTTGCTTGCGTTTATGGCTTCATGCTTGGCTTCCTTTATACTTAGAGTTGTGCCCTCAATAGGTCCTGACACCATTCTCTGTGATACTTCCCCATTTGGTCTTTTGAGATTCCTGCCATGCCTCAGGCATTTGGGAAGCTTCTAGGGCTGTCTTCCTATGAAGATAGGGTGTTGAGTAGAGTCATTCCTAGTTTTCTTGGTTTCTCTCATGGGAGTCATCTGAAAATTTTAGGATAAATCCTATTAGTTACTATATTTTCTAGTCTTGATTATGTATTCGAGGAAATAGGCTCTGATACCACTCTAATTGTCATGCCCCGACCCGGTTTGGTCGGATCCCCATGATCAACCCGTCACTCTCCTGGTTTATTAAAGGGTTTTCCCTTATTATAGACCATTAAGAGTAAGGCGTCCTTTAAATCTGCACCTTTTCCAAGAATAACATAAACATAACTGCATAATAATTTAGATTTATCATACCTGTATCACAGGCGTCTTAGTCGATGGTCTTTAAGGGTAAACTTTTCGAAATCTCCTAAAAGGGGTATAAGGGAGGGGGTGAGTACAACTACTCAGTGAATGGGATTCAAATTTTTTGACATTCAATAAAAATATTTATATGGAGTGTGCCAGACTCCTTTCTTTTAAAAAATCCTTTCATTTAAAAATTTAGGTTTTTCCATTATTTCTTAGTTACCGGTGTGTTATCACCCAACACACATCCTACATCATGAAGGTTACACATATTAGCAAGTCAGTATCACTACTGAACCCGCTAGTGGCTTCGGAGCAACTTTTCCTACCACCCGGATAGAAGTACGACCACTTTTACCCTGAGATCGAGTGGATGTACGTGACATCTGACCCTCAATCCCAAAATTAGTTCTTCGTGTCTGTATGAGGACCGAGACCTCATCCTGTCCCCACTCCGGTCTCATGCGCTTGGTGCTACTCCAAATTTCGCATAGACACTTGGAACGACGATCTGCCTTTATACTCACCGGGTCGTCTAGGGTCCTTAGGACACATCACTACCCCTCATGGACGTCTTGATGATCCCGTACTCATTGTGCATGCACAAACAATGTTTTCTCATATTGTCATTTAATATGCGGTGCCATTGGTCCAATGGCCCCAACTCTCAACTCAACTCGCAGTTGTTTGTCTTAACTGGTCTGTCAACCTGTCATGTCACACTACCACTAGTTGACTAAGCATGTCAGTCCTATCTTGGTACCATAGCCAAACAACACACTTATTAAGTTTTATGGCACATATATCATGTTCGTTTACGAGCTCTTGCTTGTGCCAACTGGCCTTGGGCCCACTGTACGAGATTTTCAAAATCGGACATTTAGCCCCCAAGTTCCAAAACCGAGGCCCCCGGCCTATAAGAGCTATTCGAGCTCCCATCAAGAAGGTCTCCAAAATAGTTTAAGCATTGGCAAACAGTTAGGGGAGAACACTTCCGACAAAATAGGTTTTCACTGTCAATTATACCAACTGGTATAAGGACATCTCCGTTCATAACCGATGAACGGGTTTTCAACTTCCTTTGAGGAAGTCTCATCATACCAACCGGGTATGATCTACTTACAACCGGTAAGTAGTTTTTCCCCATAATTTTTACATCACTTTCTCTAAGTGGTGATGATTAAAATACCACTAAACAATGGGTTTTTATACCGAGGCACTTATCATTCCCAACCGGGTATGATATATAATCCCCACTCACAACCAGTAAGTGGTTTTAAATTTTTTAGTTGTGCTCATCATCCCAACAGGGTATGATGTTAGTAAACCCACTCACCTATTAATTTAGTTAATTCCACTAAATAGGTTCTTTGTATTCACACGAGCTCGTCCATGCTGGCGTTCCCGGTACTTTGTGTTCCTACACGATATTATCATCCTTGATCACTATTACTCGACTTAACAACTTTCATTCATTTTCAATAAATAACAAAACCCAAACTTTTTAGTTATTTGTAATTAGGTCCCTAAAGTTATTTCTCTTTAACTTTCGGTCCCCAAATGTCGGTTTTTCCTCAAATTGAGTCCTGAAACTTTTAAATTTTATATTGGGACCTCAATTTGTTCAATTTCACAAAAAGGGGTTTAATTTCCCAAATTTCCAATTTGGTCCCCCAACTTTTCCAAAATTACCATTTTGCCCTTCCTTCACAAAAATGGTAAGTTTTGCCCTTCGTTTACAAAAATGATAAGTTTTGCCCCAAAAATTCCAAAATTCCTTAATTGGTCCTCCAACATTCTTTTCATGCCCAATTGACTCTCAATTTCATAAAATTGCATTTTGGTCCTTTGAATTTTGAAAATCCCCAATTTTCCCCCAATTCCAACTTCTTAACACAGCCGAATTTGATTTCATCAAATTGACCTATCAAATATTTCCAATTGTTGAAATTGAAGTTAAAATTGAGTTTTTACATGTTCATACGATTCTTTAGCAATGTAAATCGCAAGTTTTAACGCTGGGATGAGCTCAAACGGAGCTTCGCCGGAAAATGAACTATAGAGAGAGAAAGCTTTGATTACTCACCGGTGAAGGCACGGCGGTCCGAGCTTTCGATCTGGGCAGATAGCTCTTGTCCTAAGGTTCATCCTAGAATCAAGAATCGCATCAATTGATGCCGAATTGGATTAGAATTTTGTCATTGAAATTCGATCGATTCTCTCTCTAACATCGATCGAAAATTGTAAAGGGGAGTCAAATTGGTTTAACTTTTGGTCCTAATTCGGTCGTGGAAGGGCTGAGGAAGTGTTGGGAGGGCTTGGTTTGGCCTGAGGAAGGCTTGAAATGATCGATTTCAGTTTGGAGGAAATAGGGCAGCTTCGGTTCGCCAGAGCTGCTTCACTGTTCAATCATGCCAGCGCTTCTCCAACGATTCTCGAATTGACTGGAGTTTGCTATTAGATAGTTGTCTTCTCCCCAGTTCTAAAGAGCCCGACCTTCGTTCAAGTCGAAGCTCTGGTTTGAGCTTCACCAGGAAATGGAGTAGTAGAGAGAGCGAGAGTTGTGTTTAGGTGTGAGGAGAATGAATGGGGATGGCCTCTTTATATAGGTGTAAAAATCGTGTATTAAATAGGAGAGATTTATTAATAGTTTTAATATTGCCATAAATTATTAGTATTAATTACAATAATTTAATTTAGGTATTAAATTATTTCTATTAATTCTAATAATTTAATTTATGTATTAAATTATTAGTATTAATTAGAATAATAAAATATATATTAATTTATGGCAAGGCCTACATTCTCATAAAAAATTTTGACCGAAATTTTGGGTTACAAAAAAAATCATACTTCCTAAGAGGTCACCCATTCTCACATTACTTTCGAGCAAGCACATTTAACTTCAAAGTTTTTATGAATTCTCGTTCACCTGAACCAATTTGGTTGTTCTCTTCAAATTTGTCTTAAGTTTCTTTTCAAAGGTTTAATGAACCCTTTGGATCACCCTGAAGTTGTAATTTCCAATTTGCTTGTTCCCAAATGATCTAGTTTGTAAACCGGCTCGATTTTCTTACTCGGTTTGATCTGTTCTTTTCTCGGTTTTCCTTAACTCAAAAGTGCAGGTTTTACACTTAATATGGAAATGGGAAAAAAGATTTTGAGAACTGAAACCTGAGAAAAGATCTTTCTTAAAGGAAATGATAATATTGGCATACTTTGAACAAAGTTATTTCTGAAAACTCACTTCCAACACCCGCTCACGAAGTTGTATAACTAACCCCCTCCCTTTTTACCCCTTTTAGATAACCAATGAAGGATCCTCCCTAAATGACCATACTAATTCAGAGCAACACATGTATGTCTTATTTAAATTACTCAGTTTTGTATAATGTTATTCCAAGAAAGTTACTGGTAAAAGGATGCCTTACTCCTTGCAGTTTTGAAAAGGGGAAACCCTTGATAAACCATGTGAGTGACAAGTTGTTCACGAGGATCTAACTAAACTGGGTTGGGGTGTGACACAAATTCTAAATATAATAAGTTTTGGTATAATGCTATTCGAGGAAGACAAGGAAAAAGGACGCCTAAATCCTCTTGGGTTAGAAGGGGGTGAAACCCTCTTGAACTGAAGGGAGTGGCGGGTTGCTCACGAGGATCTCACCAAACCGGGTTGGGGCATGACAACTTTAGTGGTATTATAGCTTGCTTCCTCGAATACATTATCAAGACTATATAACATAGTAACTAAGAGAAAAAAAAGTTTTAAAATTTATAGATGGCTCCCAAGAGAGGAACCAAGAGAACTAGAGTCGCAGTCATCGATATTCCCTAACACACTATCCCAATAGAAACTCCCCAAGAAGTCGAGACAGTTCCACTTGGACTAAGCTTGGAGCATCAGAGGCTGTATGAAGAGTTCACTCGAGTGTTTGGAAGGCCCAACCTCACCCCCGAGGTGGACACCAACTCTTGAGCTGAGCTCGAGGAAGTATAGTCCCATCCCACTCCTACCAACATTTCTCCTCCAGTTGACATTCCCAAATACCATAAAACCCTCTGTCAACTAGGATGTAAGTCGTTCCTTGGAGATAAGGATGTGGGAGTCGCTATGGACTGGCTGGAGAGTTTTAAGAAACTCACGGGAATAACAAGGATTCCACTAGAGGAGATGGTGATCCTAACGGAGTTTTTCGTGGAAGCTAGTGCAAAAAGGTGGTGGGATAATGTTAGAGGCCTGCATACCATCACCCCCACGTGGGAGCAATTCGAGGAGAGGTATACGAAGAAATACCTAGATCGACATCTTATCAATGAGAAGAAGCAAGACTTCTTTTGACTCTAACAAGGGCTTAACTCTATCTCGATGTATGAAACTAAGTTCAATGAGCTAAGACCCTTTGCCCTCGATCTAGCCGGACCTACGGACATTTACCAACGATTGGTGGACGGTCTCAACATGAACATACGAGATCGGATAGGGGTATTAGGATGCCCCACGGATCTGATAGCCATAATTAGTATGGCTCATGAATGTGAAGGTTTGGTACAGACCTGACGCCACCAGATGGAGCAGGCCAACTAGAAGGAAGATAAAGGTCAAAATTGCCACAGAGGACGGAAGGAGCAAAGTGGTCCCAAGTGGGGAAACAAAATAGGTTTCCAAAGGAGGAAGGAAGCATACCCTGCGCGAAGGGAGGTGACCACCACAATACTATAGAGGAGCCCCCGCTGTCCTAGATGTCAGAAGTACCATGAGGGGGCGTGTTCAACCTGTTTTGGATGTGGGCAAGTGGGACACTTTGCAGGGGAGTGCCCCTCCGTCATGCTCCGACCCAGTTTGGTCGGATCCCCATGATCAACCCGCCACTCTTTCGGTTTATTAAAGGATTTCCCCTTACTGTAAATTGTAAAGAGTAAGGCTTCCTTTAACCTGCACTTTTCCTGGAATAGCAAAATCAAAACCGCATGAAATTTAAAATTTTACATACCTATCTTATAGGCATCTTAGTTGACGGTATTTAAGGGTAGGCTTTCTGAGATTTCCTGAAAGGGATATAAGGGAGGGGGTGAGTACGACTACTCAGTGAATGGGTTTTTAAAAGCTTTTAACTTTTTAGAAAAACATTTCTATGGAGTGTGCCATACTCCTTTTTTTAAAAAATCCCTTCGTTTAAAAAAATTCGGGTTTTTCCGCCATTTCTCAGTTACCAGTTCGGACAACTATTGAAACAGTTTCTAAATTTATTTTTCTAGGTGGCATTAAAAATTAAAATTGGAGAATTGAAATCACCATTTGATATATAATAAATTTAGATGAATTTAGAAATTTTGAATTTTGAAAAACTTGGTCGAATTGGTCCTGAACTGGCCAGTTTAATCATTGAACTCGGTTCGGACCGGTCCGGTCTGGTTTGGAATAGTATCATCTTCTTCATTCTGATGATGACATTGTTCACTCTCAGAAAAAGCTAACAGTATCGGTGAAGATGAAAAGTCCCTGCTCAGTGAGGAAGGACACAAAAAGGGAAGAATCCCAACATGTCGTTAGGTCATCGGGGAACCCGATGGTTAGAACAAGAGAAAAACCCAACACACATCCTTCATCATGAAGGCTACACATATTTGCAAGTCAGTATCACTACTGAACCCGCTAGTGGCTTCGGAGCAACTTTTCCTGCCACACGGATAGAAGTACGACCACTTCTACCATGGGAATGAGTGGATGTACGTGACATCCGACCCACAATCCCGAAATAACTTCTTCGTGTCTATATGAGGATAGAGACCCCATCCCGTCCCCACCCTGATCTCATGCGCTTGGTGCTACTCCAAATTTTGCACAAACACCTAGAATGACGAATTGCCCTTATAGCCACTAGGTGGTCCAATGCCCTTAGAACGCATCACTACCCCTCATGGGCGTCTTGATGATCCCGTACTCACAGTGCATGCGCAAACAATATTTTTTTCATATTGCCATGTAATCTGTGGTGCCACTGGTCCAATGGCCATGGCTCTCAACTCATCATGAAGGTTACACATATTCGCAAGTCAGTATCACTACTGAACCTGCTAGTGGCTTCGGAGCGACTTTTCCTGCCACCCGAATAGAAGTACGACCACTTCTACCTTGGGAATGAGTGGATGTATGTGACATCCGACACACAATCCTAAAATAAATTCTTCATGTCCATATGAGGACAGAGACCTCATCTTGTCCCACCCCGGTCTCATGCGCTTAGTGCTACTCCAAATTTTGGACAAACACCTGGAACGATGAACTACCCTTATAGCCACCAGGTCGTCCAGTGCCCTTAGGATGCATCACTACCCCTCATGGGCGTCTTGATGATCCCGTACTCACAGTGCATGCACAAACAATATTTTTTTTTCATATTGCCATGTAATTTTTGGTGCCACTGGTCCAACGGCCTCAACTCTCAACTCAACCCGCAGTTGTTTGTCTTGACTGGTCCATCGACCTGTCATGTCGCATTGCCGCTAGTTGACTGAGCATGTCGGTCGTATCTTGGTACCATGGCTAAATAATTCACTTATTAAGTTTTATGACACATATATCATGTTTGTTTACGAGCTTCTGCTCATGCCAACTAGCCTTGGGCCCATTGTATGAGATTTTCAAAATCGGGCATTTAGCCCCCAAGTTCAAAAATCGAGGCACTCGACCTATCAGAGCTATTCAAGCTCCCGTCGAGAAGGTCTCCCAAATTGTTTAAGCATTGGCACACAGTTAGGGGAGAACACTTCCGACAAAACATATGTTTTCTCTATCCATTATACCGTCCGTTATAAGGACACCTTTGTTCATAACCGATGGACAGGTTTTCAACTTTCTTCGAGAAAGTCTCATCATACCAATTGGGTATGATCTACTTACAACCGGTAAGTAGTTTTTTCGCATGATTTTCACATGACTTCCTCTAAGTAGTGATGTTTAAAATACCACTAAATAATGGGTTTTCATACCGAGATACTTATCATTCCCAACTGGGTATGATACTGTCACGCCCCAACCCGGTTTGGTCGGATCACCGTGATTAACCCGCCACTCTCCCGGTTTATTAAAGGGTTTCCCCTTATCGTAAACCGTAAAGAGTAAGGCGTCCTTTAACTTGCACCTTTTTCCTGGAATAGCATAATCAAAATTGTATGAAATTTAAAACTTTACATACCTGTCTTACATGCATCTTAGTTGACGGTCTTTAAGGGGAGGCTTTCCGGGATTTCCTGAGAGGGATATAAGGGAGGGGGTGAGTACGATTACTCAGTGAATGTGTTTTTAAAAGCTTTTGACATTTAAGAAAAACATTTATATGGAGTGTGCCAAACTCCTTTGTTTTAAAAAATCCCATCATTTAAAATTTTGGATTTTTCCATTATTTCTTAGTTACCACGGTGTGTCATCACCCAACACATATCCTTCATCATGAAGGTTACACACATTCGTAAGTCAATATCACTACTGAACCTGCTAGTGGCTTCAGAGTGACTTTTCCTGCCACCCAGATAGAAGTACGACCACTTCTACCTTGGGAATGAGTGGATGTACGTGACATCCTACCCACAATCCTGAAATCACTTCTTCATGTCCGTATGAGGACAGAGACCTCATCCTGTCCCCACCCGGATCTCATGCGCTTTGTGCTACTCTAGATTTCGCACAGACACTTGGAATGATGAACTGCCCTTATAGCCACCAGGTCGTCCAGTGCCCTTAGGACGCATCACTACCCCTTATGGGCGTCTTGATGATCTCGTACTCACAGTGCATGCAAAAATAATGTTTTCTTATATTGCCATGTAATCTGTGGTGCCACTAGTCCAACGGCCCTGACTCTCAACTCAACCCGCAGCTGTTTGTCTTGACTAGTCCGTCGACCTGTCATGTCGCAATGCCGCTAGTTGACTGAGCATGTCGGTCCTATCTTGGTACCATAGCCAAACAATTCACTTATTAAGTTTTATGGCACATATATCATGTTCATTTACGAGCTCCTGCTCGTGGCAACTGGCCTTGGGCCCACTGTACGAGATTTTCAAAATCGGGCATTTAGCCCCCAAGTTCCAAAATCGAGGCCCCTGACCTATTAGAGCTATTCGAGCTCCCGTCGAGAAGGTCTCCCAAATTGTTTAAGCATTGGCACATAGTCAGGGGAGAGCACTTCCGACAAAAATAGGTTTTTACTGTCCATCATACCGACTGGTATAAGGACATCTCCGTTCATAACCGATGAACGGGTTTTCAACTTCCTTCGAGGAAGTCTCATCATACCAACTGGGTATGATGTACTTACAATGCGTAAGTAGTTTTTTTCGCATAACTTTCACATCACTTTCTCTAAGTAGTGATGATTAAAATACCACTAAATAGTGGGTTTTTATATCGAGGCACTTATCATCCCCAACCGGGTATGATGTTAGTAAACCCACTCACAACAGGTGAGTGGTTTTTATCTTTAAGTTGTGCTCATCATCCCAACCAGGTATGATGTTAGTAAACCCACTCACCCGTTAATGCCGTGAATTCCACTAGACTGGTTCTTTGTATTCACGCGAGCTTGTCCTTGCTAGCGTTCCTAGTATTTAACGTTCCTACACGATATGAACAACCTTGTTCATTATTACACGGCATAACAGCCTTCATTCATTAATGAATGAGAAAACCCAAACTTTTCGTTATTTGCAATTAGGTCCCCAAAGTTATTTCTCTTTAACTTTAAGTCCTTAATGTCGGTTTTTCCTCAAATTGAGTCCCGTAACTTTTAAAATTTATCGTGGGACCTCAATTTATTCAATTTCACCAAAAAGGGGTTTAATTTTCCAAATTTCCAATTTGGTTCCCCAATTTTTCCAAAATTACCATTTTGTCCTTCTTTCATAAAAATGGTAAGTTTTTTCCCAAATTTTCCAAAATTCCTCAATTGGTCCTCCAACATTATTTTCATGCCCAATTGACCCTCAATTTCATAAAATTATATTTTGGCCTCTTTGAATTTTGAAAATCCCCGAATTTTCCCCCAATTTCAACTCTTCAACACTACCAAATTTGATTTCATCAAATTAACCGATCAAACACTTCTAATTATTTAAATTGGAGGTGAAATTGAGTTCCTGTATGTCCATACAATTCTAATAAACTTTAAATCGCAGATTTTAACGTCGGAATGAGCTCAAACGGAGCTTTGCCGGAAAACAGACTGTAGAGAGAGAAAGCTTCGATTACTCACCGGTGAAGGCACGACAGTCTGAGCTTTCGATCTGGGCAGATAGGTCTTGTCCTGAGGTTCATCCTAAAATCAAGTATTGTATCAATTGATGCGGAATTGGATTAGAATTTCGTTATTGAAATTCGGTCGACTCTCTCTCTAGCACCGATCGAAAATTATAAAGGGGAGCCGAATTGGCTTACCTTTCGGTCCTAATTCGGTCGTGGAAAGGCTAAGGAAGTGTTGGGAGGGCTTGGTTTGGCCTGAGGAGGGCTTGAAATGGCCGATTTCAGCTTGGCCGAAATAGGGCAGCTTCGGTCCGCCGGAGTTGCTTCACTATTCTATCATGTCGGTACTTCTCCAACGATTCTCGGATTGACTGGAGTTTGCTATTAGATAGCTGTCTTCTCCTCGGTTCTAAAGAGCTCAAGTTGAAGTTCTTATGGAATCTAGTTCACCTGAACCAATTTGGTTTTTATTTTCTAGTTTGTCTTAAGTTTCTTTTCCAATGTTTAATAAATCCTTTGGATCAACCGAAAGTTGTAAATTTTCATATTGCTTATTCCCAAATGTAAACCGGTTTGGTTTTTCTTATTCGGTTTGATTGGTTCTTTTCCCAGTTTTCCTTAACTCAAATGTGCGGGGTTTACAGATACAAAATTTCCACTCACAACCGGTAATTTTAAGTTGTGCTCATCATCCCAACCAGGTATGATGTTAGTAAACCCACTCACCCGTTCATGCCGTGAATTCCACTAGACTGGTTCTTTGTATTCACGCGAGCTTGTCCTTGCTGGCGTTCCTAGTACTTCGTGTTCCTACATGATATGAACATCTCGATTCATTATACTTTGGCCTAATCGCCTTCATTCATTCCAAATGAATGAGAAAGTCAAATTTTCATTTATTTGCAATTAGGTCCCTAAAGTTATTTCTCTTTAACTTTAAGTCCCTAATGTCGGTTTTTCCTCAAATTGAGTCCCGAAACTTTTAAAATTTATCATAGGACCTCAATTTATTCCATTTCACTAAAAGGGGAATAATTTCTCAAATTTCCAATTTGGTCCTCCAACTTTTCCAAAATTACCATTTTGCCCTTCCTTTACAAAAATGGTATGTTTTGCCCCAAAAATTCCAAAATTTCTCAATTGGTCCCCCAACATTATTTTCATGACCAATTGGCCCTCAATTTCATAAAATTTCATTTTGGTCCTTCGAATTTCAAAAATTCCCAAATTTCCCCCTATTTTTTCCCAATTTCAACTATTCAACACTGTGAAATTTGATTTCATCAAATTGACCAATCAAACACCACTAATTGTTGAAATTGGAGTTGAAATTGAGTTCCTACATGTTCATACGATTCTAAGGAACTTTGAATTGTAGATTTTAACACCGGAACGAGCTCAAATGGTGCTTCATCGGAAAATAGATTGTAGAGAGAGAAAGCTTCGATTTCTCACTGGTAAGGGCACGACGGTCTGAGATTTTGATCTAGGTAGATAGCTCTTATCTTGAGGATCATCCTAAAATCAAGAATCGCATCACTTGATGGTGAATTGAGTTAGAATTTCATCATTGAATTTTCACCGGTTCTCTCTCTAGCACCGGCCGAAAATTGCAAAGGGGAGTCGAATTAGCATACCTTTAAGTCCTAATTCGGCCGTGGGAGGGCTGAGGAAGTGTTGGGAGGGCTTGGTTTGGTCTGAGCATGGCTCAAAATGGCCAATTTCAGCTTCGCCAAAATAGGGTAGCTTCAGTCCGTCGGAGCTGTTTCACTGTTCCATCATGCTGGCGCTTCTCCAGCGATTCTCGGATTGACTGGAGTTTGCTATTAGATAGTTGTCTTCTCCTCGGTTCTAAAGAGCTCGACCTCTCCTTCCGAGGTTAAGAAAAATATTTAAGTTGAAACTCTGGTTCGAGCTTCACCGGGAAATGGAGCAATAGAGAGAGAGAGAGAGAGAGAGAGAGAGAGAAGTGTTCATATGTGAGGAGAATGAATGGGGATGATCTCTTTATATAGGTGTAAAATCGTGTATTAAATGGGAGGTCACCCATCCTCACACTACTCTCGAGCAAGCACGCTTAACTTCAAAATTCTTATGGAATCTTGTTCACATGATCCAATTTGGTTTTTGTCTTTTATTTTGTCTTAAGTTTCTTTTCCAAGGTTTAATGAACCCTTTGGATCACCCGGTAGTTGTAAATTTCCAAATTACTTGTTCCCATATTATCGGGTTTGTAAACTGGTTCAGTTTTCTTATCAGTTTGACCGGTTCTTTTCTCGGTTTTCCTTAACTCAAAAGTAAGGGGTTTACACCCGCTCTTAGGGTGAATAAGTAACGGAACACACTTAGACCACCCCAAGGGAACTCAAGGACTTCAAGGCAGGGCATAACCACCACAACAAGGGTACTAGCTAGGGTGTATAACCTCACCCAAGAGGAGGCCCAAAAAGACCCTAGTAATATAGCACGCACTTCCTAAACCCTCCCTAACCAAAATTAGACAAAACCTATAATTCGATCCTAAGTAATAAAGGGATGCAAATTTTTCTAAAAATGTGCATTTCTTTAATCAGGGTATATACAATTATGGGGGAGAAAAGCCTACGCTCTCTTTGACTCAAGAGCAGAGAGGTCCTTCATAAAGGAAGATTTAGTTCCAAGTCTTCTGCTAGAACTTACCTTCCTGGAACAAAGTCTCAACATCCTCACACCCTTAGGAGAAGGGTTAAATAGAGACAAATAGTTAAATGGATGTGAGATTAGGATTGAAGGATTAAAGTTAGAGGCAGATTTGATCCCATTACCTCTAAGAGAGGTGAAAATAATATTAGGAATGGATTTGCTAAGTACACACCAAACCAAGGTGAACTATGGGAAGAAAGTGATAACTTTCCATGCTCCCAAAACACATGGACTGTGTTTTCAAGGAGATAGGAGGAAGGGAGAAATGCACTTGGTGTCCCATATAAAAGCCCTAAAGATGATGCAGAAGGGCCGCAAGGCTTTTCTCGTGATGATCATCAAGGAGAAGTTAGAGGAGAAAGGACCAGAGGGCATCTCGATGGTTGAACACTACCCGGATGTATTCTCTGATGAACTACCTGGATTACCCCAAGCCGTCAATTAGAATTTACCATAGAGGTAATTCTCGGGACCCATCCCATATCCCAAGCCCCCTATCACATGGCTCTAGTGGATTTGAAGGAATTAAAAGAGCAATTGGATGAGTTACTGGAGAAGGGTTTCATACGCCCTAGCCAGTCTCCATGGGGTGCACCAGTGTTATTCATGAAGAAGAAGGATGGGAGTATGAGGCTTTGTACAGACTATCGGAAGTTGAACTAGGTCACTATAAAGAATAAGTATCAACTTCCACAAATTGACCACATGTTTGACCAATTAAAGGGAGCAACCTATTTCTCCAAGATAGACCTCCGGTCAAGATACCACCAACTCAGGATCCGAGAGGGAGGTATACCTAAGACTGCCTTTCGGTCCCAATATGAACACTATGAATTTAGAGTGATGCCTTTTGGCCTCACAAATGCCCCTACAGCCTTTATGGATCTAATGAACTGAGTGTTCTAACCTCACTTGGACAAGTTCATGATTGTGTTCATAAATGACATACTCATATACTCACGAACTAAGATGGAGCACGAGGAACATTTGGGCATCACCATGGAGATGCTACGGAGTAATCACTTATATGCCAAGTTTTTTAAGTGTGAGTTCTGGTTGTAAGAGGTAGGGTTCTTAGGGCACATAGTATCCAAAGATGAAGTCATGGTGGATCTGGCAAAGGTAGAGGCCATATCTGACTGGAAGGCACCCAAGAACCCCTCCGAGATACACATCTTCTTGGGATTAGCAAGGTACTATCGATAGTTTGTACATGCCTTCTCTAAGATAGCGGTCCCTTTGACCCACCTCACAAGGAAGGGAGTGGAGTACAATTGGGGTGAAACCTACGAAGAATCCTTCCTAGAGTAAAAGTCTCATTTAACAACGGCGCCCATACTCACTCTGCCTAATCCAAGTATAGGGGAGTATACAGTCTATATTGACACATTTGGACAAGGACTCGGGTGTGTATTAATGCGACAAGGGAAGGTCATTGCCTATGCCTCACGACAACTAAAGACACATGAAAGGAACTGCCCTACTCATGACTTAGAGTTAGCCGCAATAGTGTTCGCACTCAAGATTTGGCGACACTACCTATACAAGGTTAAGTGCAAAATATATATACAAATCACAACAGTCTTAAATACTTCCTAAAGCAAAGGGAGTTGAATCTCCGCTAGTGGAGACGGCTGGTATTGGTAAAGAACTATCACCTTATGGTAGAATACCACTCTGGGAAGGCGAATGCGGTGGCAAACACTCTAAGTCGCAAGTAACAAACCGAGGCAACATAGATAAAGATGAACTACCACCCTTACTACAATAGTTCGAAAGAATGAAAGTGGACCTTAAGGTAGATAAAGAAGAAAGATGTATAGTGGCTAACATAGTCATAAGGCCCAGCCTAATGTAACAAATAAAGGTTCACCGAAAAGGGCATAAGGAACTTTAACCCTACTTATACCCGGTCAACAAGGGGACAATTCCAGATTATAACCTTTGAAGTGATGGATTACTGACCTATAAAGGTAGGGTGTGTATGCCCTAGGACAAGGAATTGAAGAGGCTAGTACTAGAAGAGGCACACGACTCTATATATGCGATGCATCCAGGCAGTACCAAAATATACCACACCCACAAGTAAGGTTATTGGTGGAAAGGGATGAAGGGGGATATCGCGAAGTATGTAGCACGATGCTTGTCATGTCAACAGATCAAAGCTGAACATTAGAAACCCTTAAGATTGCTATAACCCCTAACAATTCCCGAATGGAAATGGGAACACATCATTATGGACTTCGTCACGGGACTATCAGTGACTAGAAAAGGGAAAGACGCAATTTGGGTCATTATGGATAAGTTGGCCAAATCCACCCACTTCTTACCAATAAGGGTGACCAATTCCATGGAACAATTGGCTGCTCTATACATTGGAGAAATTGTGAGACTCCATGGCGTCCCGATAAGCATATTGTCGGATAGAGACCCTAGGTTTACCTCAAGGTTCTGACCTAATCTGCAAAATGCCTCGGGAATACTTAGGTTAAAACAACAAAGGAAGTTGAAACCTAGGTACATCGATCCCTACACCATAATCCAAAGGGTAGGGTTAGTGGCCTATAAACTTGAACTGCCTCCCGACTTACAAAGAATACATGACGTATTCCACGTCTCGGTACTCCGAAAATACCGGCCTGACCCCAGTCAAGTGTTAGACCGACCACACCTGAATTGAAAGAGAGTCTAACCTATCAAGTGGAACTGATGCAAATCATTGACTAAAGAGACAAGAACTTGAGGAACAAGAAGATTCCCATGGTCAAGGTTCTTTGGCAGAATGGACCAGTACAAGAGGAGACCTGGGAAACTAAGGGATGGGTAACCCCAACTGCTTGGGATGTAAACATTTTGGCGACAAAACCCCTAAAAGGAGGGGAGAGTTGTAAACCTCATTTCTTTAAGGATAAGAAAACTGAGAAAAGAACTAGTCGATTCAAAAGAGAAAATTAAGTCATTTAACATGCTAAAACCGATAAAGAAGGGTGAACTAGACTAGTTCAGAGTGAACTAGACCTAAACCAGTTGGAACTATAAATGAACTAGTCTCTAAATTCATTTCTCTTAATGGCTTAAAATGATCAAATTGGGAAATTGAGGCCACCATTTGATAGAAAATGAATTTAGAAATTTTTAAATTTGTGAAAATCGATCGGATCAGGCTTGAACCAACCGATTTTAACCATTAAACCCAATCGGACCAGATTGGTCCGGTTCGAATTAGTGTTATCTTCTTCCCTTGGGTGATAGCACTATTCATCAGTTCAAAAACTTTCCATTTCTGGCGAGAGAAATATTCCTCTGATCAAGGTAGTTTTGGGCAAGGATAAGCTCGACTAGAATGGAAACTGTTCGGGCAGAGGGTCCTCGAGCTCCCTATATAAAGAGCTCCCCTCCATCCATCCACCACACACCTCAAATCGCCCTTCTCTCCCAAGTGCTCCATTTTTTGGTGAAGCTCAAACCAGAGCTCCGACTTTAGCACTTTTCTTAACCTCATAAGGCAAGATTGGGTCTTACAGACTCCAGGGGATGTCAGTTACCTGACAGCAACCTACCTTCAACCCGAGGATTGCTGGAGAAGCATTGGCGGAATCAAACAGTGAAGCACCTCCAATGGTTCGAAGCTGCCCTATTTTGGATGAGCTGAATTTAGGAAAATTTAGACCTCCCCGGGCCAAACTAAGTCCCCACGACCCTCACACGACATCCACAGAGGTGAAAGGTAAGCCAATTTGGCCCTACACCATCGTTGCAGATTGGTGCTAGAGAGAGAAAGTGTTGAATTTTACTAATGAAATTCCCCTTCATATGGACTTCAATTGTAGCGATTCTTGATCCTAGGAGAACCCTAAGGATGAGAGCTACCTCCCCAGATTAAGATATCGGACCATCTCACCTCCAACGATAAGCATTCAAAGCTTTCCCTCTCTACGAATAGTTTTTTGGTGAAGCTCCGTTTGAGCTCATTTTGGACCCAAATTCTGCAATTCAAAGCTCCATTTGATCATATGGAAGTGTAGAAACTACTCCATGCCATCAATTGGAGCAATTAACCCCTATTAAATGGCCAATTTGAAGAAATTAGATTCAGTTAGTAAAGGGGGCAGAAGTTGGGGGAAATTTGGGGAAAATTAGGGATTTCAAAAAATTGAGGGACCTCCATGCAATTTCTCAAAATTGAAGGTCAATTAGCAATGAGAAAGATCTTGGGGGACCAATTGGTCAATTTTTAAAAGAATTAGGGTGAATTGTCTATTTTTAGAAAGTAATGGCAAAATGGTAATTTTTAAAAAATTGGGGGACCAAATTGGAAATTTGGAAAACTTGAGCCCTTACACAAATTCAATAAAATTGAGGACCCAAAGAGAATATTGGAAACCTTGGGATTTAATTTGGGTGAAAAGTTAGCATTAGGGAATGCAAATCAAGAAAAATGAACTTTAGGGACCTAAGTGCAATAAACCGAGAATTTGGGCCTAGTCGCCCACACATAAGAAAACAAAGGCTATTATATTGAACCCTTATTGATAATGATACCCAAACTCTGTAAGGACATGTGAGATGGGAACACAAGCAAGAGAGAGCTAGTGTGGACTGAAAATTGACTAGGGACGAACATGTCACAATCGACGGGTGAGTGGGACTTTCTACACTTTATACTCGATTGGGATGATGAGCATGTTTTGAAAGTTAAAAACCTGCTCACTGGTTGTGAGTGGGATTATCCAACATCATACCCCGTTGGTATGGTGAGATTCCTTGATAAAAGGAAAAACCAACATACTGGTTGTTAGCTGATTTATCATAACACCCGGATGGTGTGATGAATTTAAAAGAGATTTTGTCATAAGTGTTCTCCCCTAATTATGTGACAACTGCTTAAACAATTTAGGAGACCTTCTTGATGGGAGCTAGAGCAGTTCTAATAGGCTAGGGGCTTCGGTTTTTGAACTCACAAGGCTCAAGGCCTATCATTGGAAAAACACGTGCAGTGGGCCCAACACTAGTGGGCATGGGCTGGAGCACGTAAACAAACATGATTATAAGGAGATATGAAAACTAATATTTAAAATGGAAAATTGATTGTGTGATCCACCACGGTATCGAGTTAGGACTGACAATGCTTGATGGGTTGGCGATAGTGTGTCAGGGCCATGTCGAGAGACCGGCCTAGACAAACAGCAGTAGGTCAAGTTGAGTGTCGGGGTCGTTGGACCATCGACACCAAAGAGAATGGCTTAATCATGAAAAATATTTGTTTGTGCATGCACTCATGGTACGGGACCATCAAGACGCCCTAGGGGGCAGTGATGGGTTCCAAGGGCTAATAAATGACATGGTGGAGATAAGGGCTGTTCGTCGTGCTAGTTAGTCATGAAGCTTTGGGAGCTTCTTGCGCATGAGATCGAGGTGGGGTCAGGATGAGGTATTCAGATCTGAGGGTTGAATGTCTAGGATGTCCACTCATACTCAGGGTAGAAGTCTAGGACTTCTATTAGGGTGGACAGCAAAGTTGTGCTAATCCCCAAGTGGGCGCAGTTTAGGTATGCGCTAGGAATGTGTGTACCCTTCCTGATGATGGGCATGTGTTGTGTGTTAAATGCCTCCCGAGGCAACGGGATGGGCTAAAAGAGCTAAACACACTAATATGGAAACGAAAAAAAAAATCTTGAGGTTTGTGTTTTGAGAAAATCCTTGAAAAGGAATGGTAAACCCTAGCATGGTTTTGATAAACTAAGCATATTTTTGAACTCGCTCCCAACACCCACTCATTGGGTTGTGGAAACTCACCCTCTCCCTTTAAGCCCTTTTTAGGAGAAAGGACGACCAACTTTATAGACCCCTCCACAGTTGAGACCTAAGAGAAGTATGCAAATTCTAAATATAGTAATTTTTGGTATAATGTTATTCCAGGAAGATAGGTAAAAAGGATGCATGACTCCTCTTGGGTTAGAAGGGGGGGGAGGGGGGTGAAACCCTCTTTAACCGAAGGGAGTAGCAGGTTTCTTACGGGAATCTTAGAAAACTGGGTCGGGGCCTGACAACATAACTCTTTCTAAGCATGTCTAGTTATACAAGTCTACAATTGTCACACTCGACCCAATTTGGACAGAACCCTACTAACTTTCATGAACTCTTAGAAATGACCACACAAATAGATGCTCTATTTCTAGCTCGAGAAGATATGGTACTATTTTATCTTACCGACGACAGTAGAACGAATGTCAGTGGATGAGAGAAGTGGCATTGGAAAGCTGACTCTCAATGCTTTCCAAGGACATCTAAAACTCGAAGTTTGGTGACTGGGAGAGGAATCAGCATTCTCTACATGTGCACTCACTAGAAAACTAAGGTCTGAGTCTTTCAAAGAGAATTATGATCTTAAACCGGTAGGGTGACATCCAATGTAAACCCCGCACTTTTGAGTTAAGGAAAATTGGGAAAAGAACCGGTCAAACCGTGTAAGAAAACTGAGCCAATTTACAAATCCAATCATTCGGGAACAAGCAATTTGGAAATTTACAACTTTCGAGTGATCCAAAGGGTTCATTAAACCATGGAAAAGAAACTTAAAACAAATTAGAAGAGAAAAACCAAATTGGTTCAGGTGAATGAGATCCCATAAGAACTCTAAAGTTAAGCACTCTTGCCCTAGAGTAGTGTGAGGATGGGTGACCTCTTGGGAAGTAAGATTTTTTTTTGTAACCTGAAATTTCGGTCAAAAATTTTTATGCGATCGTACATCTTATCATAAATAGCCATAAATTAATATATATTTAATTATTGTAATTAATACCTAAATTAAATTATTAGAATTAATACCAATAATTTATGGCAATATTAATACTAGTAATAAATCTCTCCCATTTAATACACAATTTTACGAGGTCATCCCCATTCATTCTTCTCACACCTGAACACTTGTCTCTCTCTCTACTGCTCTACTTCCTGGTGAAGCTCGAACCAGTGCTTCAACTTGAACATTTTTCTTAACCTCAGAAGTGGTCGGGCACTTTAGAATCGGGGAGAAGTCATCTATCTCGTAGCAAACTCCAGTCAATCCGAGAATCGTTGGAGAAGTGTCGGCATGATGGAACAGTGAAGCAGCTCCGGCGGACTGAAGCTGCCCTATTTTGGCCAAGCTGAAATCGACCATTTCAAGCCCTGCTCAGGCCAAACCAAGCCCCCCAACGGCTGAATTAGGACTGAAAGGTAAGCCAATCCGGTTCCCCTCTGCAATTTCCGGACGGTTCTAGAGAGAGAACCGATAGAAATTTGATGATGAAACTCTAACTCAATTCCACATCAATTGATACGATTCTTGAATCTAAGATGAACCTCAGGATGAGAGCTATCTGCTCAGATCAAAAGCTCAGACCGTCGTGCCCTTACCAGTGAGTAATCGAAGCTTTCTCTCTCTAAAGTCTATTTTCCAGCGAAGCTCCATTTGAGCTCGTCCCGACATTAACACTTGCGATTCACATTGCTAAAGAATCGTATGAACATTTAGAAACTCAATTTCAACAATTGGAAAAGTTTGATCGGTCAATTTGATAAAATCAAATTCGACTGTGTTAAGAAGTTGAAATTGTGGGAAAATTGGGGATTTTTTAAGTTCAAAGGACCAAAATGTAATTTTATGAATTTGAGGGTCAATTGGGCAAGAAAATAATGTAGGAAGACCAATTGAGGAATTTTGGAATTTTGGGGCAAAACTTACCATTTTTGTAAAGGAAGGGCAAAATGGTAATTTTGGAAAAATTGGGGGACCAAATTGGAAATTTGGGAAATTAACCCCTTTTTGGTGAAATTGAATAAATTGAAGTCCCAAGATAAATTTTAAAAGTTAAGGGACTCAATTTGAGAAAAAACTGATATTAGGGACTTAAAGTTAAAGAGAAATAACTTTAGGGACCTAATTACAAATAACTAAAAGTTTGGATTTTCTCATTCTTTTGAAATGAATGAAGGTTGTTATGCCGAGTAATAATGAATAAGGATGGTCATATCGTGTAGGAACGTGAAATACCGGGAACGCCAACATGGACGAGCTCGCGTGAATACAAAGAACCGGTATAGTGGAATTCACTATGCTAACGGGTGAATGGGTTTACTAACATCATACCCGGTTGGGAATGACAAGTGCATTAGTATAAAAACTCACTGTTTAATGGTATTTTAATCATCACCATGTAGAGAAAGTGATGTGAAAATTATATGGAAAAACTACTTACCAGTTGTAATTAGATCATACCCGGTTGGTATGATGAGACTTCCTCGAAGGAAGTTGAAAACCCATTCATCGGTTATGAACGAAGATGTCCTTATACCGGTTGGTATACTGGACCGAGAAAACCTATTTTTTCGGAAGTGTTATCCCCTAACTGTGTGCCAATGCTTAAACTATTTGGGAGACCTTCTTGACGGGAGCTCAAATATCTCTTATAGTTCGGGGGCCTCGATTTTGGAACTTGAGGGCTAGAATGCCCAGTTTTTGGAAAATCTCATACAGTGGGCCCAAGGCCAGTTGACACGAGCAGGAGATTCATAAACGAACATGATATATGTGCCATAAAACTTAATAAGTGAATTGTTTGGCCATGGTACCAAGATAGGACTGATATGCTCAGTTAACTAGCGGTAGTGCGACATGACAGGTCGACGGAATAGTCAAGACAAACAACTGCGGGTTGAGTTGAGAGACGAGGCCATTGGACTAGTGGCACCACATATTGCATGGCTTGATAATAAAACATTGTTTGTGCATGCACTATGAGTACGGGATCATCAATACGCCCATGAGGGGTAGCGATGTGTACTAAGGGCCCTAGACGACCCAGTGAGTATAAGGGCAAATTGTCGTTCTAGGTGTCTGTGCGAAATTTGGAGTAGCACCAAGTGCATGAGGCCGGGGTGGGAACAGGATGAGGTCTCTGTCCTCATACGGACAGAAGAAGCGATTTTGGGATTGGGGGTCGGATGTCGTATACATCCACTCATTCCCAATGTAGAAGTGGTCGTGCTTCTATCCGGGTGGCCGGTAAAGTCGCTCCGAAGCCACAAGTGGGTTCAGTAGTCGTACTGACTTGCAAATGTATGTAACCTTCATGATGAAGGATGTGTGTTGGGTGATGTCACACCGTGGTAAATAAGAAATGATGGAAAAACCCAAATTTTTAAATGAAGGGATTTTTGAAAAGAAAGGAGTCTGGCACACTTCATATAAATATTTTTCTTAAAAGTTAAAAGTAGACCTTTGAAACCCATTCATTGAGTAGTCGTACTCACCCCCTCCCTTATATCCCTTTTAGGAAATCCTGGAAAGCCTACCCTTAAAGACCATCAACTAAGATGCTTGTAATATAGATATGTAAAGTTTAAAATTTCATGCAATTTTGATTATGCTATTCTAGGAAATGGTGCAAGTTTAAAGGACGCCTTACTCTTTACGGTTTATAATAAGGGGAAACCCTTTAATAAACCGGGAGAGTGGTGGGTTGATCACGGCGATCCGACCAAACCGGGTCGGGGCATGACATCCAAGCTTTATATGGTTGAATTCTAAACTTAATTGGCTTCCTGGTCATAGCCCCCTTTCATCAATTCATAGCATATGGCTCTCAAAATGAATAAATTTCCAAGTGGTGGGTTTTGGATTTATGCTTGGGAAATCTAGGGTTTTAATCTAGCTTTGGGTGTTGTGTCAATAGGATGGGACAAGATGTGTGCGAGAGTGTCCTGACCCCTTGCCCGATTCAACCAATTTGTCACTGTTCCAAATTAGTTTCCAACGAATTGTTTGGTCAGTTCGATAGTTTTTTGGTCAATTCACCCCAAATTTAGAAGGTTGTGGACCTAATTATGATTTCTAAAAACTTTTTGTTCAATTTTCTATTGAATGGGATAAAAAATCATCAAATTCTGTTTTGTTTAACCCTCTCTAAAAATCAGAGGGGGAGGGGGGATTGTGAGCTAAGTTAGCTCAAACCCATTATGAACCGATTATTCCTCAAGTTTTTCCTGATCCTTGATTTCCGATTACAGGATGTTCTCCAAGGGTAGTTCATGACATTTGTCATTGTCTTTTGTCTCAATTTGAGTCATACTCCAAATCTGGTTGATTTCAACTCTTAGTTCGTATTCTCCTTCTCGGTTTTGCCTTAGTTCTTGGTTTGGTTTGGCTTGGTCTCTAGTTGGGGATTCCTGGTGCTACAACGTCTCCCTTCCTTTGAGGAGTTTTATCCTCAAAACTTAATTGTTTGCTTAGGTCTATTCTTACATTTTATCTCACAAGGTCTCTCCATCTTATATGATTCACATGGTTGTAATACAATCAGGTGTTCTTATTGTCCTATGTTAGATTCTTATGCCAACCTTCCTTTTATCCAATCTCTTTATTCATCATAGCCTCATCATTTATCTCAAGCTTGGGGTACCGTTTTTCAATCTGTCCCTCAGGAACATCATTTCATTCCCTATAAGACTCTTTCTAGTGCCATTATTCTTGATATTTCCTTCTAATCGTCCTGGATTGCATATCATCTCTCAGTTATTCGCGTCCTCTCTTAATGATGATATTTGAGAGTTCATGAATATACTTGGATATTATGAATATCATGGCCAATTGCATAACCTTGCAACTTACCCTCCTTAGTACTCTTTTGTACTTACCCATTATGGGTGCTTTCCATTTTCTTTGTCCCATTGTCACAAATGCAAAACACAATACTTGTTCCTTAAGAATCTATTTGATATCTCGTGTTTTACGGTATAAATATTATTAAGAATGTCTAGTTGTATGAGTCTAAAGTTGTCACACCCGACCTGATTTGGACAGAATCCTATTAACAATCTGCCACTTTTCCTAATACAATAATAGAGGCCACCTCATTTATTATAGTATTGACAGAAGCAATGCTCAAGACAACGAGTAAAACAACGTATCAGATATGTTTTCCAAAACTTTGTTGGAATAAATCAGGCAGTACATATAAATTATAAAGAAGATTTTTCATACCAGTTTGGTAGTTCATCCTCTAACATAACTCAGTGATGGTTTCTACAAAAATCGTGACTTAATGTCCACAATTCATCACATACTAAAAAATATATGAAATTTTCCTTTTCTTAAAGCAAAGGGTTTCATTGACTCAATAAAAAAGATACAACTTGTCTTATCATTTAGAAAAAAAATTATCCAATAAATCCACTGCTTATTTCTCACAAGCTCAAATTGAGTTCCTTCCTAGTTCTAAGAATTTTCATATTTCATATATGATGAATTTTTCATAGGTTTGTTTCACACAAACAAATAAACACACTTTCTCAATAAAGGTATCAAACTTTCGCAGAACATACCCTTAGAGGCTACAACCTCAGTATTTTTCACTAGTGGCCTCGAGCACCTTTACTATGCACCCTAGTGAGAGGCTACAGTCTCTACCACATCATCTGTGTTAGTACCATTTCCCAACCCCCACACATCATTGATATTTTTGTCCGCTATTGAGGGACAAGACCTCTCCCCATTTTTCCTCGGTCTCAATGCGCACGAAGCTTCGAGAGCTTCACGACATATTGGAACAACATAACTTCCCTTGTGTCGACCTTTTTATCCAACAGCCCTTAGAACCAATACTACCTCATACTAGGCGTCTCTTTTATTCCACACGATTGCAATCACAAATAATGTCTTTTGATTTAAGACCTTTTACTTTGCACTGCTAGCCCAAGGGCTCCGACCCCACTTCGACTTAGCAACTTAAGTAAAAAAATATCAATTTGTGATAATTTTTATCATGATCTTAAATCAAATTTTTATCCTTAGGGCTTGACTCATTTCCATTGGCTTTGGGCCTACTTGTACTAGTTTTCAAAATACAGCCTTGGTCTCACTTCACTTTTCAAAACCGTGGCCTTAGGCACACTTTCACAGAACTAGATCTAACCAACACTTTATCGACCATGGGCCTCACCCATATCTAGCATTGACAATCAGAATTAGATCACCCCCTTAAAGTGTATCCATATATTATTCAAGGTTAATCCTATTAACATGCTTTATGCTTTATTCAAAAATATATTCCAAAAAGTTTGAGCAGTTTCATAGAGTCAAGGGATCATATTTATAGGAAAAATTAGTTTTCTATGCAAGAATGCTTTTGCATTTGTGAGTAGTAACGCGTTTTCGATCCAATCAAACTTGATGCAAGAAATTCCACTCGCCCGAGATCCGTTACTTGTTTGTTCTAGATGGATTTCCGATGTTCCTAGATGGTCTCATGTTGTAGGTAAAAGACTTATTTTCACACCTAAATTATCACGGATAACGATTCCATTAGTTATCCAAATTTTCCACATATGTCCCTATGTTTCCTTTCATTTACATACATGTCCCTAAGTTTATTTCTTTGAAATATAAATTCCCAATTATTTGAAATAATTTTCCTAAATTTTGCTTTATTTTCAATTTCAACCCCATATAATTTTATTTAAAATAAAATTATCCAAAATTTCAAATAAAGCATTATATTTATTTTTTTCTCCAAAATTATCATTAATTGAAATTAAGTCTCTAAAATCATTTTATTTACAAATTAACCCTCAATTTATGCTAAGTGCATAAAAATCCCCAAATTTCCAAAAAAAAAACCCAATTCGTTCAATTTTATCAAAATTATACTTTTGCCTCGAATACAAAATTCATTAAATTGATCAATTAAACTCGATTAATTTCCTTCTATCATGTTGCTAATCATCTCCCCTACCTCTCCACGATCATTCCACGATTTGAATTGTTCAATTTGACCTAGAATTTAGCTCAAACAAAGTTTCACCATAAAACATTTCTAGAGACAGAAATGTTTGATTTATTACCGGCAATATCATGATTGCATGAGTTCTTGATATGGGGAGCTAGATCTCATCGAGAGGATCCTTTTAAGATCAATTTTCATCTCAATTGCTAGCCTGAGCAGGGATAATTCAATTAGTAAAATTTGCACATTTGTCTCTTTGTAAATTCATTATTTCGGCAAAGTGTGGTGACAATTGCTTACCTCAAAGGCTCATGGAGGATGAGAATTGGTCATGGAGAGTCATGGATGGGTGAGCCTAGTCTTAGAAGGTCTGAGGGTGGCCCATAATCACTTCGAAATGTTATGCTCAAACACGACCGTCCGAGTAGTGGTACTATGCGGACTAACCGACACTTCTCTTGTAATAATTAGGCTGAAAGGAGTATGCATGAAGGTAGAGGGCTTCCTCAGGATTCCAGAGAACTCGATTTTGCATTTGGAGTTGAAGAAATGGGTTGATGTTAGAGCTCTGGTTTAGAGATGATTGAAAATTGGAGTAGTTCATGTTTCTCGACCTGTGGATGTGTGGAGAAGACTCTTGGAGATGACCTATTTATATAGGGAGCTTGGGAACTAAAGGTTCTATCTGTTCTTAGATGGTCCACCATCAATTCCCTAGTTTAATGCCTTGTGAGAAGGAGTAAATGCTAGCTAAAGTTATGGTGACGTTCTCTCTCCCCTTCAATTCATAAGTATGAAGGATACTACACTGTGCGCACATGTGCAAGCTACCACATGGTGCACTGGGATTGGTTCGCATTGCTGATGCGAACTCCCACTCAGTGTCTAAGTCAACCTTTGACGAGACATGTGGTGACCTCTCATTGGTCGCTTAACCTGACATGATTGGTGACCGAATCTATTCCTCAGTTGACCATGACATGTTATGTCCTTTGATTGGCTAATTTAAATTTGTCAGTTTTCCCACCTGATGTATTATGCTATTTCCACGCATCCTCCCTTGATTGGTAGTGACCATATGACGTGGCCTTGCCATGTGTCGACTCTTGATTGGTCGACCCCTCTAGGACATCCTTCTAGGTTGTTGACCTGACATCTTTACCACGTGTCAGCTTTGCTAACGAGGATTTTCCTCAATTGACCACTGACCGAGGACACATGTCACATTCCTATTGGTCAATCTTTGGTGATGTGGATTATTCTTTGTCTAACCGTTGATCGAGTACACATGTCACGTTCTGATTGGTCAACGCTGTCATATGCTGACTGTGCACGCTTCGCCATGCATCGTACACTGATTAGATATGACTAGGCACTGACTTGGTAGGCAGTCTGTTGATCGGCTGGACCGTTGACCGGTTCGATGACCCAAAATTGAAAATCTTCTAGTTCAGACTCGATTCGACCGGTTTTCTAAAAATTAAAATTTTCTAAATTTATCTAAATTCATTTTGTAAATAGTGGCGACTTTAATTTCCCAAATGAATCTTTAAACTGGTTCTTCCTGGCTCTTTAAATCGATTCTTCTTGGTTCAGGTCTAGTTTACCCTAAACCGGTCTGGTTCCCTTATTCAATTTGCTCCATGATCAATTTCCTTGACTTTTAGTTTTTATTGGTCACTTGGTATTGTTCAAATTCTCGTTTTGGTTTCTTTTTACCAATTCTAGTTCACTTTTAACCATGATTTTCTCTCAAAATTTTCTGGTTTTCTGGCTTTCTTGTTTTGAGGAAATGTGGTTTACAACTACTCCACTCTTTTTATGGATTTTTGTCCCCAAAACTCATTATACATCATTTAAATGAGGAATACTTTTCCCATATCACCCCATTTGCATCTCCTTGTTTCTTCCTCAATCTGTCCACTATGCCCGAATACTTTTACTATTGGAATCTTTTCGTACTTAGAATTCTTTTCCGGTTGACCCATGATTTGAAGAGGGTCCTCTTTATAAGATGGATTTTCATCCCAATTCCATCTATTTGGCTCTTAGCTCTTCACCAACTCCTCATCTTTTCCTTGGGGATCATCATTATCCCCTTCACTTAGGAGTTACTCTAAGGCTTTATCAAGTGTAAGATCCCTTCCTAGGACCTTCTCATACCCTTTTTGTCTCATGGTCACATCAGGACCCTTCCTTAAGACTTGACCACTTTTTCCATATGAGATGTCATTTGCATATCAAGTCCATTTGTAGTTGCATTCTCTTATCTTATGTACTTATCCTAATAACATGATCCTTGATCAATGTTTAGGATCCTTCCCTTCCGTTTTTCACCTACCTGGTGTGAGTAGGATCTTTTTTACTCTTTAATTTCATGCCTCATCCAAACTTAAGGATTTGATTATCTAACTTGAATAAACCATACTTATAATCCTTTTATTCAAGTGCCCTTCATTTGGGGACTCTTAACTTATCACTTTGCCCATTTTTGGCATCCTAGCTCAATGCAGCTTATCACACTTATAGTTATTTGAGTCCTCCCATGACTTCTTTATAACTTTATTGTGGTCTACAAAATTACCCTTATTCTCATGGGTCGTAATATTTCATCTATTCAAATTTAAGTGTCCTAAACACAAGAGGGTGCTTTCGCATGATATTTTTCGTAAACTTTCTCCTGTCAAATTTCCTAATCCGTAGAAATCACGGAACTTCGTCCATTATTGACATTTGAAAAATAATTCCTTAGTTACCATGAGCATCACCCAAATGTTCAATGCGTATTGCTTAAGTTCTTAGTCATTTTGAACTTACTTTTAAGTTTCCATTTTGTTTTCTTCGGATTTCATTATTACTGAATTCTCACTGTTTCATTCATTACATGGTACTTCTACGGAATTTTATCCATTGCTTCACACCTTTCATTTCCAAGCTCCCTCCCTTGCTCTACTAGAGTGTTCCATCACTCATCTTTCATCAGAGCATTGCTTATGGAAATATTGATTTCCTTTTTTTTGTCACCCTTTTTATTTAAGCTTGCTCTTTTGTGAGGCAACTGTTTACGTCAAGTGAAAAAATTCCTTGATTACTTTTTCCCACTTCCTCATTTCTCTCATTACCTAACCACGTGTCCTAGGTAGTTATCAATGGTTTCTTAATAACCATTTTTTGTTGTAGAGATCAAACATTCTGTACCATTTTCAATTAGCCCCATTCTATTACTCTTCATATCTCTAATACCTCTTAAAGGAGTATAACTAGTGTCATTTCCCTTTTTGGGTTATCGATCCTTCGTTCTCCCATCTTGGGGTGTTTTTTCTCCACCAATTACTTTTCTTTCCATTTTTTAATGGAATGATTATGCATTCGAACTTGATGTGAAGATCTCAAGCAATTTGGCCACCCATTTGTTATCTATTGAGCGTTCCTTCGCTCATTTCCTACTTCGACGAGATATCACAATGGGAATTCTTCTCTTTCATTCTTTATTGATTTTCTCAAGAAATTTCACCTTCTCTTCAAGCATTCACTCATTATGAGAACTCATCATGATTAGTTCCTCTTACCCGCCTACTCGGAAAATTTATTTATTTTTATCCCGACCATATGTCCATTTATGGTTAGACTCTTCCTTTGTGATTTCCATCCTAAAACCAATTCTGACCACATTGTTGTGATCCTTATACGTTTAACTAATCCTTTGTTTGGTTGGCACCTTAGTCATTGAATTCCTTGGCAGTTTTCCTTTCAAACTTGTCATTCCTGTCTTATCTTGTTTTGGCATTATTAACTCTGTCCCTCTTGTCTTGTGTTGGTCCTTGAGTCAAACACAAAATCTTCTTTCTTTACTTATGATTTTGATTTTTCCATAGACCATTTCGTCCCTACCCTTTTTGTTAGAGTATTATGGCCTTTACGGTGATTAGTGGTTTCTAAGGTTTCCTTGATTAGGGCGAGTTTCCATTTCCCTAGCTATTGGTTCCTTCCAGTGAGTTGTACCAGTTCCTTTCTTTAGAACTTTATTTGACCCTCTCTCATCTGATGAGGGTCATCTATTATGTCTCAAGATTTCCCTTCAAGCACTTTAGGAATTTCTTGTTTTACTAATCCTTTACCAACCCCCTTTGGTCATACTCTATTACAACCATCTGGTTTCCAGATCATTTCTCAACTTGCCTTGTAGAATACTCATGGCTATCTTCCATCTAATTCACATCACATATATCCATTTGGTTAGATATATCTCTCCTTAGGGGTTTCTATTACCTTAGCCTTATTGTGCTTATTCATGATCATTCCACGATTATTCCCTATTTACTTACGAGTTATTCCTTATGGTAAGTAATCACATCCTTGGGCTTTTCTTTAAGAGTTATCTTTATTTGTCATATTCTCTAGTCTCCTCCTTCAAAGTAGAGATTTCAATCTTTGGAACTTTACGTTCAACCTTCTTGTCATTACTTGAGGGTTTCCTTTCTTCCTATCCTTACACCTTTTCATATTGGTGTATTTGTCCATATCCAACCTATGCATGATAGTATTCTATGTAATTAGTTTGAAATCATACATTTATGTTGTTGTCCTTCCAACTCTCTCATGGATTGCTCAGACTTAACTTTTACTACTATTAACTATATCATTTTCGTTGACAAATTCATTATTGCTTTGAATCTCCCTTTAATTGCATGATTTATTGAGAGTCTTATCCATTTGATGACTAATTAGCTTTGAATCTCCAATTGCTCAGTTTATATGCTCTCTTAGGATATGTATGTAAGGCCTCATAAAGTTTAGTTTATAAATTCATTTGGACCATAATTGTATAAATTATTTAGGGGGCTTGTTTAATTTGTAAAAAGTTGTGATCTAGGTGTATTTGGGTCCTTAATTATGATAACTCATCTTTATTAGGCTTTTATGAATATGTTTAATAGTGGGTCCAACCCATATTATTTAGGTTTAATGTCTTAGACCCCACTTATTATTTCTTTTATATTGAATTAAAAATTCAATATAGATTATTGACAATCCCTACATATAGGTATATACATATATACATTTATATTCTCAATTTCCCCTTTACAAAATATACATGTATGTATATTTATATAAATATATAATAAATAAATATTTATTTCAACTTAATTCAATGGATTTAACTGGTTTATTGGAGTCATATATCCGATTAACTAAGTATTATCAAGTAAATTAGATTCATTCTAATTTATATCGGATTTTAAATTAACTCCATTGGGTTTTAATCCCAAAAATAAAATTCTAAAAATTTTATGATTTAAAATTTTCGAGTCACTAAAATACAGTGTTACAATACCTATGTGCAATAAATACAAATTTAGGGATATAAGTGCAAAAATATGGTTTTGTATGGAAAAAGGGAAACATTTAGGAAACCTAACTACCCAAACGTGATTTAAAAGAGTTTAGGGATCTAAATAAGAAATTTGGGGATTGGAGAAACCTTGGAGCCTAAGTTTGAAGGATGAAGGGCAAAAGTGTAATTTTGCTAAAACTTATAGGTTTTTTGGTAATTTCAAGAAAGTATGGCTTGAAATATTTCAAATGGTTATCAAGGACCTAAATGGGACCCAAGAGAACTAGAGGGGCATAAATGAAAGATTTAGAAAAGTCTAAGGCTCAAATATGAAAAGTTTTAAAAGAAAATGGGCAAAATGGTGATTTTGCCTAAGTGGAGGACCAAACGGTAGTTTAGTGAATATAAAACCACTAGGTGGTAAGTGAAATAAAATGTGATTCTTAATGAAGTGCTCAATAGAATGAGCTTAAGTATGAGCCAAGTAGGTTCCATAGAGAAGGCTCAGCCAAGTGGTAGGTTACCGGTTATCGAGCTAGATAACCAAAACATCAGGAAGAAGCTAAATCGTAAGACCGTAAAGGGGAATATGGTAGGCTAAGTGTTTATGGTTAGAAGTGGATGTGACCTTATTGTGCTACCCCTTGAAAATAAAGCTAGAGTCATCAAGCGGGATCTAGCGTGAGATTTATGGGATATCCCACGGGACAAGCGTGTTCCGTGAATCGGGTGAGTGGATGTATTTCTAACGGCACATCCTATTGGACAGACCGAGTTCTGATTACTTCGTGCTTATGTGACCTTGTATGTTAAGGTAGCAAGCAGTATTTTGAATGCTCATATAAGAAGTGTGAATTGGTAATAGCATGCCTACTAAAGTTAAATATCATTTTAAAAATATTAGTAAGAACCAGGCATGAGAACCGAGGTATGAAACGAATATTGGTTCGAGGAATCTGGGAAAATAGTATTTTAGCTTAGAAACACTATGTGAATTAGGGATAGGGCCGATGAAGATAGAGTTCCAAGTATGTGTGCATTTGTGTGATAGGGACCGAGTCAAGGATTGTGTTGTGAGATCTGAGTCTGGGGCCGTTGGGCTATATAGTTGAAAAGGGAAGTCGGTTCCTATAGAGCTGAGCTCCCGATGTTAGTGCATACATTCTTTAAAGGGGAGATGACTTTTAAGGGCTCGAACTCCCATGTTTAAGCATGTTGATTGTGGTGTGCATTCTTGTGTGCAAAATAATGGAAAGTCAGTCATGTGTTGCGTCAAGCTCTCAGTGACATAGTGCATGTAGCATCATTATGAGAAATGGACATGAGTGCCACATTATGATCTGTAGTCATATGATTTGTTGTTTTAAATAGCGGTATAGGAGAATAGGGGTGACGAATGGATGCCTTCGTGGTTGTGTGATCGCTCACGGAGAAAATGGAAAGGAAATCTAGGAGTGCCCATTGTAATCTTCCATGTTTCCCAGGACACCCGAAACATGTATGAGTATTGTTTGAGTACACCTTTGCGACAGAGGAGATGGTGGGATGAGTCGTATGTGTAGGGGCTATAGGTCGGCGAGAGGTAGTTATACCGCTATGACCCAGGTGATGAGATGCCAGCTGTGAGACGACATGTGAGGGTGTTGGTTGCGATGAGGGCTCACGACCCCCACACTCTAGTTCCATGTCCGGTGCTGTCCCGAGAGGGTGCTGCTTTCTTTGGAGTTTTTATATTATAAGTGGGGCCCAAGGAGTGCAAATTATTGTATAGGCTTGAGTGCCACGTTGTGCGGGAGAGTGGTTGTAAGGCTACTAGGACCCCGAGGTATTGGAGCACTAAGTTGCGAGGCGGCACATGTGAGGTGTCGAATGTGGGAAGAGAGCCTTGGGGCCTCTCACACTCTAGCTTCTGGTCTGGGATTGCACGAGTGGCGATCCATTTCAGGCAGAAATGCGATTGTG
The DNA here is from genome assembly GCA_030064435.1 of Trapa incisa. Classification (NCBI taxonomy): domain Eukaryota; kingdom Viridiplantae; phylum Streptophyta; class Magnoliopsida; order Myrtales; family Lythraceae; genus Trapa; species Trapa incisa. The sequence continues at coordinate 25,424,319 of CM057779.1, forward strand.
TGTTTAGGTCCATGAGTTGCCCCTTGTGTTTTTGTATCGATGCATAAGTTATCGGGCTAGTGCACGGGTCATGCATAACTCGGAAGTGCCATCTGAGCATAGGCCGTGTTGTTGTGCGACACCATGTCCCATGTTTGCATTCATTGGAATTAAAGGCATAAATACCCTAAAAAGGGTGTAGATCGAGGATAACCCAATCTTAGAATAGTGATGAGTCGGAAGGCCCGAGACTCCATCTTAAGGGGCAAGAATAAACTATGGGGCTCCCATGGTGATGCGAGCATTAAGTGTAGACATTACTACTAGGTGGTTTATGGGAAATGTTCGAGTCTAAGTAATGTAGTGGCACAACATTAGCGTTGTACTCATTGAGCTGTAAGCTCATCCCCTCCCCAAAACCATGTTGCAGGTGTGCCTAAGTGACTTGAGGTAATGGTTCTAAGTACTACTAGACCATGAGGCGCCAAATATGGGCTAGTGATGGTTTTGAGTACTACTCGACAACAAGGTTGGTATAGGAGAAGTTATTGTCAGGCCAATACGTTGAGAACTACGAGAGTCGCGCATTAGAGATAGGGAAGGTGGAAGGTCTAAACCCTCTATAACGGACAACTCAAATCAATATGTTTGGGGGGTTGGGCGATGATACTAATATAGATAGTCTAATATGGAGATTATGATTTAATCAAACATATGGTCGAAGTCTTAGCCTCAGTGTGGTTGATAAAGTCGATTTTAACCACAAGTGGAAAAAAGTTAACTTCTCTTCTACGAACGTGTGCTATTTTTCATGATGGAAATGTGTAAGATGTGTTGTATGGTTGTCAAATACGAGATTTATAACTTAAAATCCTAATTTTTTTTTTTACGGATAAACCATGTAAAAGATTCTTCTATGATGGAATGGATCTATTGTATACTTGTCTAATATAAGCCTTGTATATTAAAACTTTAAATCTCATTTCAAGGTTCAATCTTGTGAAATAAAATATCTCTTATATTCATTTTTTAGTATGTGATAAATCGTGAATTTGACGTCACGATGTTAGTTAATACTATTCACTGAGTTGTGAAGTCACTACACTATAGTACCCCTTATTACTGAACTAATGTGTATAAAAGACACATCGAAGTTATAAAAAATGACAATAAACTAAATGTACGTATTAAATTCAACACTTGATCAAGATATTGTTTATTAAATTTGTTTTCTAATTTAAGTTATGTCAGGTTTACAATAATAAGATAACAATTCTTATAAAATCAGTATATGATCAATCATTAATAATTTCGACGAGTGAATTATGTCGGAGTATGATAATATTCATGCTTTTAGTACTAAGAATTTATTAAATTCATGTGATCATTCCAGAACTTAACAACTCTAAATGAAATAATACATTGATTTAGTATATGAAAAAAAATTACTTTGCATTTCTACTTCATACATAATTTTTCACTATCATTTGCCTTGTTTTATATGAGCTTTTACTACCATGGTGATGGCACCCATATGGAGCAAAATATTATTTTAGTTGTTTTGGAATATTAGCATACCTCATTACACCATACCATTGACTTGCTTATGGGTAAGTGTATCTAAATTTGTAAATAAATAGAATCATTGTTTTTTTAATTCTTCCCTTGGACCTACTTATTTGAAGTGATTGAATTCTTCTTATGAACACTAAGTCTCTTTTGGGTGGTTGATTGATAATTGCTATATTTAAGGGTGTGTTCATTAATGATAGTTATATTTTGTTCATTAGATATGGTAACTTATAACATCAACTATGTTTAACAAACCATGATGCTACTGTTTATCATGTCAGCATTTGTTTAAAATGATCTAGTAAGTCAATACAAAACATATTAATACGAAAAGCGCTACTAATAAATCACACAAGGGCAAAAAAAACACCATGTGCTAATTAGTTTTCTCATCCCACAAAAAATGGCATGCAAAATTGTTACATAATGGTTGTTTAACTAAATTTGATGTAACAAAAATAACATTTGATCTTCCATGTCACATTGCATAGCAAGATAAGAGATATGTCTATCTATCTTGTCTCATCTTATCAAATCCAAAATGATATTAACATTTAACATAATAAAACTCACCATTTTTAACCCATGATATATTAGTATGTCCTCCTACCCCAATAATTGTTATAACATTTGTTTTAAATTGAGATAATGTACATGTTCGTATGTCCATATTAGTATGTACTTCAGGATAATGACTATTAAAATTTTATTTTAAATGGAGACAACTTATTTTGTATTTTATTCATATCTTAGGTGCATGTTATCGTATGTCCTTACTTCAGTAGCTCATGACATCAATCCATTTTTTTACAAAATTAGTATTACCAAACTATCTGACTTTTAGAGATGTGAAGTTTAATGCAATTACCGTTTAAGTTTTGGATATAAATTAATTAAAATGTTTTATATATGTTATTTATGTCAAATCAAATTATACAAAAATAGGTAGAATTAATATTTTTTTTAAATTGATATATTACAAAAAATAAATTATAAATTATTACCCACACAAAATTTTCTTAAATTTTATAAAAATAATTAACAAGTCTATATGCATATCAAAATTTATAAATTTAAATAATCAAATGAAAAAAAAAATATTTTCATATGAATTTTTTTGCCCAAAATCATATGGGATTGTTAAATTATATTGTTTGGAATGCATACACATCAACCAAGTACGCATATGGCTTCTCCATCCTCAATAAGTGGGACGAGTCAAGTCCCTGGACTTCCGGAAGATCTAGGACAACATGGAGAAGCCTGTTTTGTCTACTTAATCCCTAAGCCATTCGATGCATGGCTCATGGACAAGCTTGCTAAAGCAACAAGCCCTTGTTACCTGCTAAGAAATTCTCTGTACTTAATTTTAAGCGTTCCTTGTATCTCTTCTTGTTTCCAGCCTTCGCACCCAGAAGCATAGGCAATGGTAATCTTTATCATCATGGAGGTGGAAGTACGGATATCATGTTTTTCCTTGCGTTTTAGCAACATGTCTTGTGGAAGCTTCTATTTCATGGTGTGATCATGTGCTCAATAGAGCAAGCACATTGATCCTTCATCTTCAGTACTTCAAAAACATATCTTAAGGAGGTAAAACAGTCACTCAAAGATGTACATCACACATTCAATAATGCCAGAACTTACAATGACGACACACCTATTCAGCTAATTAAACAATTGTTCAGAGCATTACCTATTCACTTAATTGATAACCCCCTTCTTCTCCAATCATGATCGCCTGACATGCACCCTCGTTCTTGATCTTCGCCTTGTACTTCTTGGATCCAACTGAACCATCCATGGGACGTTCTCGCAGAAGCCGTCCACTGGTTTCCTCAGTCCCCGAGAGAACAGCATTAGGTTGATAGCAACTTGAATTGTATCCCCATCTTCTTCAAGAACTGGTGATGGTGGAATTATTATATGCCGCAGCGGCTGATGGGAGGAGTGACCAGGGGGAGGATCAAGCGAGCAGCACCCCCGGAGGGACCTCTTTCGCCGGACCTAAGACGGGGTGCTCTCATAATCCGACGATGATGATCCGAGTACTGGCTGATAAAGAGAGCGGTCGAGCATCCTATTCTGGATAGCCTTCCAAGATTTCTTGGGGTTCTCTCTTAAGCCATAGCCACGAGAATTGGGTGTTCCGTCCAGGGCCGATGTAGATCCGGAGACGAGTCTCTCCGCCTCCCCCTCTGGGGACTTCCGGGGGAGATTTCGCCTCATGTGCCTACCTAGCATCCTCCCGCTCGGGAAAGTCTGATCGTAATACTTGCAGATATGCACCCTTGTCTCCATTACATGGATTTCAAGAAGATCGCCCTTGAAGATAGGGGAGGAAGAAGAACATAAGCAAGATAACCCTGATCTGCGACGACAATAACAACGAAAACCTTGCGGGATTAATGCTTCTTACTGATCGGCTACGAGTTGTATATGCAGGGAAGGTGATCTGGGGAGGAAGAGCCGGAGAGGATTGTGCCAAGAGTCACAGTGACAAAGAATAAGCTACTGAGTGAGCCTTGCATCATATAGGCAATTTAATATTTCCATAATGGTATATGTAATTTAATATTAAAGAAGATAAATCGGTGCAAGATAATGCTGATATTTGAATATAAGATGATGCTATGGTAGGATGTTGGGGGATGTTCATGTAAACGTACCTCAATTTTGAAATTAAAATTAAGACCAATATAATAAAATTAATAATATATTTAATTCTAATAATGTACAAGAGAATAAAAAATAAAAGTATTATTAATGTGATATTTTTATTAATTTATGATATATTATTTAGTTGAAATGTAATTGTACAATATAAAAATATTTTAAATAACAACAAATGTCAATCACCAGCTAAGACAACTGATGCAGTCAGGCTTTGAGAATCTTGGGGCCCCAAATAGGTGAGGTTGGGCCTGAAGCTTACATTCGACCGAGAGTGAGACTAATGGGTTCTACCCTTTAATGTAAAAGTATCACTCTTATAGTACAATAAAGGAGACAATAAAGGCTGCGAAAAAAACCTAAGCATTGATCCCTCCAGCATTCAAACTTGCAGAATCATCACATCACAACCTGGATAACTCATTTGTGATAAAGCAAATGAGTCAATTGATCCCTCCAACATTCTATCCCTAGAATTCATCAACAAATGTAGACTTCTTCTTTCGTTATCTTTTCCAATTTATTTTTTTACACTCGATTCAAGTTCATTGGTTAGAATTATTTGCTTATGGTAAGTTTTCCATAGGTTTGTATTAAACAAACAATAAATCAAACACTTTTCCTCATTAAAGGAATCAATCAATTGCAAAACAAATTATGTGAGACTACAACCTCCACTATTGTCTGTGTAAGTACTACCCAACCCTAGACATTTTTAATATTTCTGTCCGGTTTTGAGGGACAAGATATCATCCTGCTTCCACTCAATCTTAGTGCGCAAGAAGCTCCCAAAGATTCACGATATACTGGAATAGTGTAGCTTTCATGATATCAATCTTGCTGTCCAGTAGCCCTTAAAATCAACACTATCCCGTAGGCATCTCTTTAGTTTCGAACAATTGTAATTACAAACAAGTGTCTCTTGATTTAAGACCTTTCTTTTTGTGTTGCTAGCCCAACGGGCTCCAACTCAACTCTACCTGAGCAGCTTGAACAAAATATTATCAAGTTATGATAATTTTATCATAACTTATTTACTAGATTTAACTCGTTTCCATTGGCCTTTAGCCTACTTGTTCAAAATTTCAAAATATGGCATTGGACCCACTTTCCCAGAACTAGATCTAACCAACCATTGTCGACCACGAGCCTCACCCATATTGTACATTGACGGTCGAAATTAGATCGTCCCCTTAAAGTGCAACTACACACACCATTCAAGGGTAGTACTAAAATAATGATTAATGCTTTCTTCATAAATATCTCTCAAATAGTTTGAGAAGTGACACAAGGAGGAGATTATATTTCTGGAAAAGAGATTTTTCAAGCAATCATTTTAAATTGAGAGTAGTAATACGTCATTGGTCCAATCACACTCATGTCAGAAATACTACTCACCTAAAATCTGTAACTTGTTTATCCTAGATGAATTTTCAATGTTTTTGGATGGTCTCATAATTATAGGTAAGAAACTTTCTTTTTATAGATAAATTATCATGGATAACGACTTTATCAAATATTCAAAATATTCCCTTAGATCCCTATGTTTTATTTTATTCACATAAAAGTCCCTAAATTTATTTTATTGATAATTAATTTCCAATTATTTGCCATAAATTTTAAAATTTACTTTGTTAACATTTTCATTGCCATAATATTATATTTAAAATAAAATATTTTAAATTATCCAAAATTACAATTAAATCATAATATTTATTTTTAATTATATTTAAATTCCTAAAAATTATATTTAATTACAATTAAGTCCATAAAGTCATCTTATTCACAAATTAAACCTCAATTTATAATAATTCCACAAAAATCCCCAATTCGCCCAATTTCTTCACAATTGCATTTTTTCCCGAATCCTTTATTCATTAAATTGACTAATTAAAACTCCTATCATGCTGCTAATCATCTCTCCTACCTCTCCACGATCATTCCAATATTTGAATTGTCCGATTTGACCTAGAATTGAGCTAAAATGAGGCTTCATCGGAAAACTTTTATAGATAGAGAAAACTTTGATTTCTTACGGGCAAGGGCACGATGACAGGAACTCTTGATATTGGAAGTTAGCTCTCATCGAGAGTATACTCTCAAGATCAAATTTCACCTCAATTGATAGCATGAGCAAGAAGGATTTAATTAGAAATGTTTTCATAGTTTTTGTTCCGTAAATTCATTATTCCGGTGAAGGGCAACAACAATTGCTAATTGGTCATTTTTAGCTCGACCGAAATAGGATTGATTGTTTAATACAAACATATAATAAGTAAATCATGGAAAATTCTTCCGGGTGGAAATAAACCTATTTTGAGCTTGTGAGAACCAAGCAGTGGATTTAACTAAGAAAGATTTTCTAAATGATGGAATAAGTTGTAGCTTATTTATTGGGTAAATCAAACCCTTTTGCTTTAAGAAAAATAAAACCTTACATCTTTTGAGTGAGTATTGAATCGTGGATAGAAAGTTATAATGTCAATAGAACTTCTCACTGAGTTGTCAAATCACCCCCTTTACCTAAACCCCTTATAGAAGATTTCATTAATCCAAAGGAAAGGACATCAAGACTAATCAATCAAGAATCCAAGAGAAGGTATTGAATTACTAAGTTCATTTTCTTGTGAAATTTTGCTATGGAAAATGACATTGTTGGAAGCCTATAACCGATCTTGCCTATCATGGTAGGAAAAATCCGTCTTGGGTATAGAGAGGTGTGGAGGGTTGATCACAGGGTTCTGACCAAATTGGGTCGAGTGTTATAGATTTTGCCATATTTAGCTGTTTGGGAGGTTAGGTTGAGCCCTAAAAACCTCTACTCTATTTTTGGCCAACGGAGGGGAATTACTATTCCATCGGTTTGCCGCCGGTAGAGAGCATGTCGGTTGTCGAGAATGGTGAGGTTTGAATGTTAACTCTCTCTTAGTTGTAATGAGACCTATTCGGCCAATCTTGGTGGTTGAAAGAGGAAATTGGATTAACTAGATCAAAGGTCACCAAAAGTGGAGGTGTGTGATTTCCAGATAGAACTCTAATGATCCTCCAACAAGAGGAGGACCGACAATTATATACATGACTTAGGGGACAAGTACTCTATCAGACCATGTCCATAGCTGATTAGATGAAAATCTCTAGTGTGAAATTTGACCCTCACCCCAAGTAAACCGGGAAAGGAACTGGTGGTTTTGAGAAAACCGAGCCGAAAAAGGGACCAAAAATGACAAATAAGGGTTAAAATGGGAAATTGGAAAACCCCAAATGACAAAAAATTCATAAAAATTATGAGAAAGAACTGGGAAGTGGAATTTATGAGAGAACTGAACCGATTCGGGGTGAACCGGACCCGAACCAAACTGAACTAGGATTAACCATAGTGAATCTAATCAATAATTCATTTTTCTAGGTGGCTTAAAAATGTCAATATGGGAAATTGAGACCACCATTAAATAGAAAATGAATTTAGAAATTTTTTAAAATTTAAAAAACTAGTCCAATCAAGTTTGAACCGGCCGAATTTCAAATTCAGGTCACCAAACCTGGTTGGACCGGACTAGTCAACGGTTCGACCGATCAACGGTCAATGGTCAACGATGCCATGTCAGTAGCCATGCAAGTATGGGCAGCCAATGGGAGGCTGCCACATGTCCGGTCAATGGATGACCAGTCAGCATGCCACACAGACACGAGTAGCCAATGGAAGCCTACCAAGTGCTCGGTCAATGGGTCAACGTCTAACGTGGCGGCTGAGTTGAACCTCCACGTTAGAAAAATTAATCAATCACAACGCACCACGTGGCATGCTCGCCACATCATCATCTTCAATCTTAAGCCGCTTATAGAGAGAAGAGAGAAGAAAGAGTCGCCGAAAAAGCTAGAGTCTCTGGTGACTCGAAAAACTCTCCGGTCAGGTCACTGGCGGCCGAGTCAAAGGTCGAGTCTTACGCCGATGGGTAGACTGAGCAGTTGCCGAGCTCCCTATATAAAGAGTACCCCTTCATTCGATCTCAGCATCCCACAATTGATCGAATAAGATGAACCGCTTAGTTTTCCGGCGAGCAGCAAACCAAAGCTCCAACATTGGGGCTTTTCTCCACCTCTGAGACTGCATTCGATACCATTAGAATTGGGATGAAGTCCTCTACATAGCTCCACCCTCCATTCTGCCCGAGTGCCCGCATGGAAGAATGAGGAAACTCAAACAGTAACGCTGCTCCTCGGTTGTCAGCAGCCCGAGCTCAACTCGAGCCGTCCCAGGCCAATTCCGGCCAAACCAAGCCACCTAAACACCACCTATAGGTGCCCCAACCTTCCCTCGAGCTAGTACGGTAAGTCCCTCCGCCACCCCTTTGCTTAAAAATACTATTCACGGCCGATTTCTACAAAACATTTTAACACTGAAATTTGCACTACTCAGGTCACCAATTGAGGTGCGGTTTGATCCAAGGAGGGTCCACAGGAGAAAGGAAGCACACCACGAGTCAGGATCTCACCGGGATGACCACGTCACTATTATCGGGTGAGTGGGAACCACTATGACATCGATTCTTGTTGGAATGACGTTTCAGCTTTGAAAACTATTTTCTTAGAATTAGCCTCCCTTGATTGGGTGACACTGCTTAAAATATATGAGAGCTAATTCCGAGCTTAAGCTCGAGATGCTATTGGGCCCAAGGGCAATGGATACAGGTGTGGGTCTGTCCAGAATAAATATGTGATATATGATGCTAAAAGACCTAAATAATGGGAACCTTGTGTGATACCTATCGAGCCAAGCTGAGTTTTCGAGCTAGTTGGGCTGAACCGCTACTCTACCGAAGCCAGGTCGTCGAACTTGTTGGGCCAGTATGAGTGGGCCGAAGCCAAGCCAATAGACCGTTGTGCTAGAGGGCCAAAGATAAAGGTTATGATTTAAGTGATACTTATCGAGCCAAGCTGAGCTATTGAGTTTGTTGGGCCAAACCGCTGCTCTGTCGAAGCCAGGTCGTTGAACTTGTTGGGCCAATACACATGGGTCGAAGCCAAGCTGATAGACTGTTGTGCTAGAGGGCCAAAGATAAAGGTTACAATTTAAAAAGATTGTTGATTGTACATGCACTGTGACATTCAGGCTATCATGACGCCTAACATGAGGTAGTGATGGAGCCCAAGGACTACTGGACGACCAAGGGTGCATAAGGGTGGTTCTATCATTCATTAAGTCTTGAAGCCAAGTAGCTTCCTACGCATGGAGACTGAGGCAATAGGGGAAATGAGGTCTCATCCCACTAAGCAAACATGGTGAAATGATCAGTGTTTGAGGGTTAGACTATTGATGTCCACTCAAACTCTAGGTAGAGTGTAAACCCCGTCTTTTGATAATAAGAAAAGTCAAGGAAAGAACCAATCATTTCCAAAGAGAAAATTGAGTTAGGTTATAAACTAGAACCGATAGAGAAAGGGCAACTGGGAAATTTATGGATCCTGAGTGACCTAAAGAATTACAAAAGTCATGAAAAAGAACTTTAGGATGAATTTGAGATGAAAACTAAATCGGTTCAAGTAAACCGGATCCTAATTAGATTAAACCGGTTTGAACCACTATTGAACATGATGCTAAATTCATGTTTCTAGGTGGCTTAGAAATTTCAAATTGGAGAATTGGGGCCACCATCAGATAGAGGATGAATTTAGATAAATTTAGAAATTTTTAATTTTAAAAAACTTGGTCAAATCGATCATGAACTGGCCAGTTTAAGCTTTGAACCCAGTTTGGACCAGTATGGTTCGGTTCGAAATAGTGTTGTCTTCTTCCTTCAGATGACAAGACTATTCACTCACTGGAAAATTGAGCAGTGCTGGCGAAGATGAAAAGTCTCTGGCCATAAAGTTTCAGGTAATGAATGACTGCCATTAAGGCGCCAATTGGATAACCAAAAAGTCCCTGAACTTTCTATATAAAGAGACCTTCCTCATTCATCCTCATCACACCTGAAAACTCCACTCTCTCCCTACTGCTCCATTTTTCGGTGAAGCTCAAACCAGAGCTCCTACTTGGGCATTTTTTTGAGCCAAAGAAGGCATGGTCAAGTTATTTTTTATTCAAGGAGAAGTCAGATACAAGACTATAGTCTTCAATTACTCCGAGGGTCGTCGGAGAAACGCTGGTGTGATAGAATAGTGAAGCAGCTCCGACGGACCGAAGCTACCCTATTTTGGCCGAGTTGAAAATGGCCAATTTGAGCCCTCCTCAAGCTAAACCAAGTCCTACCAACACCTCCACAGCCTTCTACAGCTGAATTAGAGTGGAAAGCCAATTTGGCTCCCCTCTGTAATTTCCGATCGTTGCTAGAGAGAGAACTAATAGATCTTTACTAACCAAATTCTCCCTCAATATGACATGAATTGAGGTGATTCTTGATCCTAGGAAAAACCTCATGACAAGAGCTATCTGTCCAGATTGAAAGCTCGGAACGTCACGCCCTCGACGGTAAGCTTTCGAAGCTTTCTCTCTCTACATTCAGTTTTCCAGCGAAACTCCGTTTGAGCTCATTTAAGCATCAAATCGTGTGATTCAAAGTGTAATTGAATCGTATGAAGGTGTAGGAACTACAATCTAACTTCAATTTCAACAATTAAAATAATTTGACCAGTCAATTTGATAAAATCAAATTCGGTTGAGTTGGAAGGTTGAAATTGGGGGGGGGGGGGGGGGGGAATTGGGGATTTCAAAAATTAGAAGGACTAAAGTGCAATTTCATTAAATTGAGGGCCAATTGTGCATGATATAGATGTTAGAGGACCAATTGGCCAATTTTCCAAATTTTTGGGGTGAAACTTACCATTTTTGTAAAGTAAGGGCAAAATGGTAATTTTTGAAAAGTTAGGGACCAAATTGAAAATTTGGGAAACTTGAACCCCTTTTGTGATTTTGAATAAATTGAGGTCCTAAGGTGAATTTTAGAAGTTTAGGAACTCAATTTGGGGGAAAACCTGCTTATCGATTATAAGCGAAGATGTCCTCACACCCAGTTGGTGTGATAAATAGATTAAAAGAATATTTTGTCGAAAGTGCTCTCCCTTGACTGTTTGCCATTGCTTAAGCTTTTTGGGAGACATTCTTGACGGGAGCTTGAATAGCTCAGATAGTTCAGAGGCCTCGATTTTGGAACTTGGGGGCTAGTATGACTGATTTTGAAAATCTTGTACAAACCTAAGGCCAGTTGGCATGAGCAGAAGCTCGTAAACAAAAATGAGTTTAAACCATGAAAACTTTAAATGAATGATATGTTTGGACATGGTACTAAGACATGATTGGCATACTCGATGGATTGGCGGCAGTACGACATGACAAGTCAATGGACCAGTTGAGACAAACAGCTGTAGGTCGAGTTGAGGGTCGAGTGTAAACCCCATCCTTTGATAAAGAGAAAACTAGGGAAAAAATGGTCAATTTTAAATTTTAAATCGAATCGGTCTACAAGCTCAATTAATAGAAAATTGGAAATTGAGAATTTACATCCTCCATGTGACTCAAAATGGTTCATAAATCTTGGAAAAGAACCTTAGGGCGAAATGGGGAAGAAAAACTGGATCGGTTCATGAGAACTAGGCCTGGACTAGATAGAACCGGTTTATGAACCGAGTTGATTTGTAAATCGCAACCAATAGAGAATAGGTCAACCAAGAAATTTATGGACTCCTTCTAATCCAAAGAGGTTTATAAACCTTGGGAAGGAACATTAGAACAATGTAGGAGAGAAAAACCAGATTAGTTCGGTTGAACCGGACCCGAACCAGATTGAACCAGTTTAAAGACTGAGTTGGTTTATGAACCGGAATCGATAAAAAGATGGTAAACTAAAAATTTTATGAACCCTAAGTGACCCAATGAGTCACAAAAGACATGGAAATGGACTTGTGAAGGAATTGGGGATGAAAACCAAACCGGTTCAGGTGAACCGGATTCGAACCAGTTTGGATCAGTTTGAACCACTATTGAACCGAATCCTAAATTTATTTTCCTAGGTGGCTTAAATAACTCAAATGTGAGATTTGAGGCCACCATTGGATAAAATATGAATTTAAAAATTTTTAGATTTGAAAAACTCGATCGAATGAGGGGTGAACTAGCTGATTTAAGCTTCGAACCCCATTCGGACCGTTCAGGTCTGGTTTGGAACATTGTCATCTTCTTCCTTTTGATGACAACACTGTTCACTCGCCGAAAAATTGATGTAGCTCCAGTGAAGAAGAAACGTTTCCGTTCAATACATTTTCAACCATCAATGCCTGTCATAAAGATGCCAAACGAATGGCCGACGAGTCCCTAAGCCCCCTATATAAAGAGCCTCTCTTCATTCATTCTCTCCATACCTTAAAAGCTCACTCTCTCTTAGTTGCTTTGTTTTCTGGTGAAACTTGAACCAAAGCTCCGATATAGGGTCAGTTTTTAGCAAAAGAAGGCAAGGTCGGGTTCATTAGAACCAGAGAGAAGTCAGCTACATGGTGGTACAACCGTTCGATCCAAGAGTCGTCGAAGAAGCACCGGCATAATTGAAGAGTGAAGCAGCTCTAACGGACCGAAGCTGCCCTGTTTGAGCCCTCCTCAAGCCAAACCAAGCCCTTCCAACACTTCCTTAGCCCTCCCAGGGCCAAATTAGGATAGAAAGGTAAGCCAATTCGGCTCCCCTCTGCAATTTTCGATTGGTGTTAAAGAGAGAGTTGGTCAAATTTCAATGATGAAATACTAATCCAATTCAACATCAATTGATGTCATTCTTGATCATAGGAAGAACCTCATGAGGTGAACTACCTGCCCAGATAGAAAGCTCGGATCGTCGTGCCCTCACCGGTGAGTAATCGAAGCTTTCTCTCTCTACAATTTATTTTCCGGTGAAGCTCCGTTTGAGATCGTTTCAACATTAAAACTCATGATTAAAGTTCTATGGAATCGTATGAATATGGAAAAACTCAATTTCAACTTCAATTTCAAAAATTATAGATGTTTGATCCGTCAATTTGATGAAATCATATTCCGCTCTGTTAAATAGTTGAATTTGGGGCAAATTGGGGATTTTCGAAAAATTTTAGGGACCAAAATGAAATTTTCAAAAATTGAGGGTCAATTGGGCATGAAAAGAATATTAGAGGGTCAATTGAGAAATTTTAGAATTTTTGGTTGAAATTTAACATTTTTGTAAAGGAAGGGCAAAATGGTAATTTTGGAAAAGTTAAGGGACCTAATTGGAAATTTGGGAAATTAAACCCATTTTGTGAATTTTTGTAAAGGAAGGGCAAAATGGTAATTTTGGAAAAGTTAAGGGATCTAATTGCAAATATATAGGAAGTTGGGTTTTCTCATTCATTTGAAACAAATGAGTGCTAATAGGCCAAATAATAATAAACAACTATATTCATTTCGTGTAGGAGAACGAGACATCGGGAATGCTAGCCGAAGTCCAGCTTGCTAGGGACGCAAATCGACTAAGTGAAATTTCATTGCACGATCAGATAAGTGGGATTTTATATCATACCCGGTTGAGAATGATAAGTATATTGGAATGAAAATCCACTACCATGTGGTATTTTAAACATCACAACTTAGAATAGTGATGTGAAAACCATACGAAAAAAAACTACTTACCGGTCATAAGTAGATCATTCCCGGTTGGTATGATGAAACTTACTCGAAGGAAGTTGAAAACTCGTTCATTGGTTATGAGCGGAGACGTCCTTATACTCGGTCGGTATAATGGACAGTTGAAAATATATTTTGTCGAAAGTGCTTTCCTCTAACTGTGTGCTAATGCTTAAACTATTTGAGAGACCTTCTTAACGGGAGCTCGAATAGCTCTTATAGGTTGGGGGCCTCGGTTTTGAAACTTGGGGGCTATTATGGCTAGTTTTAAAAATCTCGAACAGTGGGCCATATGCCAGTGGGCATGAGCAGGAGCTCGTAAAAAAAGATGAGATATGTGCTGTAAAAATTTAATAAATGAATTATTTGGTCATGGTACCAAGACAAGACCAACATACTCAGTCAACTAGCAGTAGTGCGACATGACCGGTCTCTGGACCAGTCAAGATAAACAGCTGTAGGTTGAGCTAAAGGCCGGGGTCGTTGGACTAATGGCACCACATATTACAAGGCATGATAAAAAAATATTGTTTGTGCATGCACTATGAGTATGGGATCTTCAAGACGCCCATGAGGGGTAGTGATGCGTCCTAAGTGCCCTGGATGACCCAATGAGTATAAGGGCAGTTCGTCGTACTAGGTGACCGTGCGAAATTTGGAGTAGCACTAAGCGCATAAGACTGGGGTGGGGACAGGATGAGGTCTCTGTCCTCATACGGACACAAAGAATCAATTTTGAGATTGAGGGTTGGAGGTCGCATACATTTGCTCATTTTCAGGGTAGAAGTGGACGTGCTTCTATCTAGGTGGCCAGTAAAGTCACTCCGAAGCCACAAGTGGGTTCAGTGGTCATACCGACCTGCGAATGTGTGTTAAACCTTAATGATGAAGGATGTGTGTTGGGTGATGACACACCGTGGTAAATAAGGAAATGATTGAAAAACTCAAAATTTGAAATTGAAAGAATTTTTTAAATAAAGGAGTCTGACACACTCCAAATACATATATTTTTTTTAAGTTAAAAGCTTTGAAACCCATTCACTGAGTAGTCATATTCACCCCCTCCTTTCTATCTCTTTTTCAGGAAAATAAAAAATGACTAAGAATAATACCGAGCCTCACCCTCTGTCAGGTACGCTTAAATTTTCCTTAAGCTTGCATTTTATTGGATATATGTCTTCTAGGGAACAAGGTCGAAATTACGCCTGGCTCATCTAGAGTTAAATTTAGAGGAAACTCCTCTTGAACCGAGAGAGCGGCGGGTTGTTCATGGGGATCCAACCAAACTGGGTTAGGGTGTGACATCGGGGCTATTGGACCGGTGGCACCATATATTAAATGGCTTATGTGGAAAACTGTTGTTTTGTGCATGCACTAAGGTACGAGACCTTCAAGACCCCAAGAGGGTAGTGATGCATCCTAAAAGCTACTTGACGACATGGTGGAGATAAGGGTAGATTATTATGCTAGCAGTCAAGGAAGCTTGACGAAGCTTCATGCGCATGAGACCAGGGTGGGGTTGGGATGAGGTTTTTGTCCTCATACGGATAGAAAGTTTTCTTTACGGGATTGAGGATTGGATTTTGCGTACATTCACTCATTCTTAGGGTAGAAGTGGATGTGCTTCTATCTAGGTGGCCGTAAAGTCACTACGACGCTACAAGTGAGTGCAGTGGACGTGCTGCCCTACGAATGTGTGATCCCTTCATGATGAAAGGCATGTGTTGGTTGCTAAACATACTGTTTGTGGTTGATGATTGAGAAATGGCTTGAAAAACTAAGAAAAATAAGAAAGAAAGAATTTTAAAGAAAATAAGGAGTCTAGCACACTCCAATTCAAACTATTTTCTTAAAATGATACTTTAAAACACCCATTCATTGAGTCGTTGAACTCACCCCCTCCCTTATACCCCTTTCAGGTAACCTGAGGAAAGCCAACCCAAATACTACAAGTTAACCACACCTGTGAGATAGGTATGATAAAATTTAAATTTTTATGTAGTTTTGATTTATGTTATTACAGGAAAGGTGCAGGTTTAAAGGATATCTTATTCTTCACGGTTTAAAAGAAGGAAAAACCCTCAATAAACCGGGAAAGTGGTGGGTTGATCACGAGGATCTGACCAAATCGGGTCGGGGTGTGACATAAAAGCAATGCACCTCTATCAGGATGGACGGTAAAGGTGTTCTGTTCCACAAGTGGTACGGTCAAGGACCATTTTATGAATGTGTGATCCCTTTCTATGATAGAAAGGATGAGTGATTGTTTGCTGAGGCATCTTCCGAACAAGGGGAAATGTTCAAAAAAAGATGAACTCATATTACAATAAATTAAAAGCATAAAACTTTTTCAATAGACTAATTCTTTTGAAAGCTCACTTCCCAACCCCCACTCACTAAGTTGTAGAAACTCACCCCCTCCCATTAACCTTTTTCAAGAGAAACACCTTGCCACAATGAGTCTAGGCTAGAGAAGAGGCCAATAGTATCACCATCAGGTAAATTTTATATTTTGTAAATTTTGTTATGGAAAATAGGTACTCCAATGCCTTTACCTTCCTCGGACTATTAGTACAAGGAAGGATGCCAGGTTGATCACAGAACCCCGACCAAACCGGGTCCGGCTGTGACCTAGCCTCTAATTTTCATTTAATTTTCTTGGGGGATTAAATGCAAAAATCTCATTTGCTGTTGGGTTATTTACAAGCTTGGGTTGGGTATTCAAATTCTTAGTCAGTCAATGAAGATGACATGCATGCGAATGTGTACACATTTATGCACTCTACGCCCTGCATGTTCAGCACAAGCATGCACCTGATATGGTGCGTTGCTCGGTTCACACTATAGCAAACCAATTTTCGGTAAATTAATAATTCAGTACAGCCAATTTCAGCCTTTTCTTGGTTGGTTCACACATAATTTGCTCGGTTCTTGACCCAATTTATTTTTCTAAAAATTTTTCATCTAATTCCCTATCATTTGGGCATAAGAACTCTCATTTTCTGATTTATATTGCCCCTTCTAAAAATCAGGTGGATTTACTACTTCAAGCTAGTTGGATCGATTTTTACCCGAATTCTTTTGTTAAAAATCCTTCATCATATTTCAAGATGGTTGAGCTCAAGAATTCTCATTTTCCAATTTATTTAATCTCTTTTAAAATTTTGTGCTTGTTGCCTTAAATTGGTTTGGTCCTGATTCAAATAGATTTTCACCTAAACTTCTCCTAATCCTTGATTTCCAATCGGGGGGGATCAAGGGATACTATTATGATCTTTTACATTATTCGAGTTTAGTGTTTTAACTAAACCCCAATCTAGTTCAAGTTCAATTCTCGATTCTGGGGTCTTCATTCCTAGTTCTACATTGAATTCTTGCATCGAAATTTTCCAATATTACAGTTTTAGCTTAAGACCTTTGTCATTGTACCATTAGCCCCACGAGAAGAAACTTGTTTCCAGTTCGATAGTAATTATTTCACATAATCAATTGAATTTTAATTCATATGACATAATCAAATTGTTTACAGAACATGGTTCGTTCCTATCATTTCCAAAAATTTCAAGACATGGCCTTGGACCCACTCTTTTTTTAAAACGCTGGCCTTGGGCCCATTTAACGAATAATATGAATCTAACATTTCCCATGGACCATGGGTTTAGCCAATTTCTTGCATCGAAGTAAGAATCTAGATCCTATTTTTGAAAATAATTTGTTCACAAGAATATTGCATCAAGAAAATTCTATAAGTAGTATTCATCCTTCTGTCGAGATTATATTCCAAAAACTTTCAAATGTATATCAAGATATCAGTAGAATATATATCATGATAAATACTTTTAAGTTGGCAATGCTATTTTTTTTAAGTAACACTGCGTTACAAGTCCAAATGGACTTGATGCTAGAAATCCCACTCATCCGTGGTCTGTGACTTGTTAATCCAGGATTGATTTCTAAATCCTTGTGCCTTATCTTGCACTAAAAAATCCCACTCATCCGTCATGAGGGAAATTTGACACATTTAATACTGCCAAACAAATGACACCACGTGTCACAGTCAAACAGCTGACCAAATACGGTCAGCAGACACGTTGGAATGAGAG
The DNA here is from genome assembly GCA_030064435.1 of Trapa incisa. Lineage (NCBI taxonomy): Eukaryota > Viridiplantae > Streptophyta > Magnoliopsida > Myrtales > Lythraceae > Trapa > Trapa incisa. Next base: position 25,442,265 of record CM057779.1, read on the forward strand.
GCCAATGAGAGGCCGCCACATGTTTGATCAACGAGTTAAAGGCTGACTCGGATGCTAAGTAGAAAGTCGTGTCAGTAAAGCTAACCAATCACAACATGACATGTGGCAGCATGCACGTGCGAAACTTGCACACACATGCACAGTGTCATCTTCAACCTTTGACTTTCTAGCAGAGAGAAGGGCGGGCTGGCAGACTCTACGGTCTCCAATGACCCGAAAACCCCTTCGATCTAACTTCCTGCGGGTGAGGCTTAGGCCTAGTCCGACGCCGGCAGGTAGCCTTGTTAGTAATCGAGCTCCCTATATAAAGAGCTCCTCCCCACTCGTCTTCCTCATCCCACAAACTCTCGAAGAAGGTAGAGTGCTCCACTTTCCAGCAAGACACAAACCATAGCTCCAACATGGGGGTTTTCTTCAACCTCCGGCACTACATCTAAGCTCCCTAGAATCGAGAGGAAGTCCTCTACCAAGCTACACCCTCCATTCAGCTTGAGGATCACCGTAGGAGCACTAACAAGCTCAAATAGTATTGTTGCTCCAACGGTCGTGAAGAAGCCGAATTGCCCAAATTGAATTTTGGTTGCATCTAACCACCTACAGCTCGGCCGAACCTCCCCCATCCCTCCCCAACCAACCCTCGACTCCTTGGAACCTACAAGGTAAGCCAACTCTACCCAGTTTTGTTGGAACAATACTATTTCATAAATTGAAGTGCAAGAAATTCTCTCATCGAATTCTCTATGCCTAGGCAACCAATTGACTTGCTCTTTGATCCTAGGAGGATCCCTTGGATTAGCAATAGTCGCCCCTATCCAGAGCTCCAACCGCTGCCCCCTTGCTGGTAAGAAAACCAAGCTTTCTCTCTTTAGAAAGTTTTTTCGGCGAAACTCTATTTGAGTTCAAATTTGGGTCAATTGAGGTCGTTCAAAGGACAAAAATCTCAAAGGAAGATAAGGAAAATGATTAGCAGCATGATAGAGAGCAATTAACCAAATTTAAGTAGTCAATTTGATGAGATGAAGATTTTGGGATCAAAGTGTATTTTTTTGGGAAAAATTGAGCAAATTGGGGATTTTTGGAAAATTGGGGGCTGAATTGTAATTAAGGGAAATTGAGGTTTTGGATGGAAATAAGAGGACATTAGGAACCTAAGAGAGGTATTGGAAACCTTAGTGACCTAATTGAAGACAAAATGACTATTAGGGACCTAAATGTAAAGGTATAACTTTTAGGGACCTAATTGTAATTAAGGTATAATGCGAGGACCTATGTGCAAATACACAAAAGTATAAGGTATTTTATGCCAATTATTCTAATATGAATACTTGAACCATGTAGAAGTTGGTTGTCTAAGTACCTGTACAGAGGATGTCACGCCCCGATCCGATTTGGTCGGATCCCCGTGAACAACCCGCCACTCTCCCAATTTATTAAAGGGTTTCCCCTTATTATAATCCGTAAAGAGTAAGGTGTCCTTTAAACCTGCACCATTTCCTAGAATAGCATAATTAAAACTAAATGAAATTTAAAACTTTACATATCCATCTTACAGACATCTTAGTTGATTGTCTTTCAGGGTAGGCTTTCCGGAATTTCCTAAAAAGGATATAAGGGAGTGGGTGAGTACGACTACTCAGTGAATGGGTTTTTAAAGATCTAGGCACCAAGTTCAATATCGGGCATTTAGCCACCAAGTTCCAAAATAGAGGCCCTCGGCCTATCAGAGCTATTTGAGCTCCCGTCGAGAAGGTCTCCCAAATTGTTTAAGCATTGGCACACAGTCAAAGGAGAGCACTTCCAACAAAACATATGTTTTCTCTATCCATTATATTGCCCGGTATAAGGACATCTTCGTTCATAACCGATGAATGGGTTTTCAACTTCCTTCGAGAAAGTCTCATCATACCAACCAGGTATGATCTACTTACAACCGGTAAGTAGTTTTTCTGCATGATTTTCACATCACTTCCTCTAAGTAGTGATGTTTAAAATACCACTAAATAGTGGGCTTTCATACTGAGGTACTTATCATTCCCAACTGGGTATGATATAAAATTTTCACTCACAACGGGTAAGTGGTTTTAAAATTTTAAGTTATGCTCATCATCCCAACCGGGTATGATGTTAGTAAACCCACTCACAACCGGTAAGTGGTTTTTAACTTTAAGTTGTGCTAATCATCCCAACTGGGTATGACATTAGTAAACCCACTCACAAACGGTAAGTGGTTTTTATCTTTAAGTTGTGCTCATCATCCCAGCCAAGTATGATGTTAGTAAACCCATTCACCCGTTAATGTCGTGAATTCCACTAGACCGGTTCTTGGTATTCATGCGAGCTTGTCCTTGCTGGCGTTCCTGGTACTTTGTGTTCCTACACGATATGAACATCTTGGTTCATTATCCTTCGGCCTAATCGCCTTCATTCATTCCAAATGAATGAGAAAGTTAAACTTTTATTTAATTGCAATTAGGTCCCTAAAGTTATTTCTCTTTAACTTTATGTCCCAAATGATGGTTTTTCCTCAAATTGAGTCCCGAAACTTTTAAAATTTATCATAGGATCTCAATTTATTCCATTTCACAAAAGGGGTTTAATTTCCCAAATTTTCAATTTGGTCCCCCAACTTTTCCAAAATTACCATTTTGCCCTTCCCTTACAAAAATGGTAAATTTTTCCCCAAAAATTTCAAAATTCCTCAATTGGTCCTCCAACATTATTTTCATGCCCAATTGATCCTCAATTTCATAAAATTTCATTTTGGTCCTTTGAATTTCGAAAATCCTCAATTTTCCCCCAATTTCAACTTCTTAACATAACTGAATTTGATTTCATCAAATTGGCCCATCAAACATTTCCAATTGTTGAAATTGAGTTTCTACATGTTCAAATGATTCTTCAGAAATGTGAATCGCATGTTTTAATGCCAGGACTAGCTCAAACGGAGCTTCGTCGGAAAATGAACTATAGAGAGAGAAAGTTTTTATTACTCACCGGTGAAGGCATGGCGGTTCGAGCTTTCGATCTGGGCAGATAGCTCTTATCCTGAGGTTCATCCTAGAATCAAGAATCGTATCAATTAATACATAATTGGATTAGAATTTCGTCATTGGAATTCGGTCGACTCTCTCTCTAGCACCGATCAAAAATTGTAAAGGGGAGCCGAATTGGCTTAACTTTCGATCCTAATTCGACCATGGAAAGGCTGAGGAAGTGTTGAGAGGGCTTGGTTTGGACTGAGGAGGGCTTGAAATGGCTAATTTCAGCTTGGCTGAAATAAGGCAACTTCAATCCCTTGGAGCTGCTTAACTATTCTATCATGCCGATACTTCTCCAACAATTCTCGGATTGACTAGAGTTTGCTATCAGATAATTGTCTTCTCCTAAGTTCTAAAGAGCCTGACCTTTGTTCAAGTCGAAGCTCTAGTTCGAGCTTAACTTGGAAATTGAGCATTAGAGAGAGAGAAGTGTTCAGGTGTGAGGAGAACGAATGGGGATGACCTCTTTATATAGGTGTAAAATCGTGTATTAAAATGGGAGAAATTTATTACTACTATTAATATTTCCATAAATTATTGTAATTAATACTAATAATTTAATACCCAAATTAAATTATTGGAAGACCAAAATTTCAGTTTACAAAAAAATCATACTTCCGAGGAGGTCACTCATCCTCACACCACTCTCGGGCAAGCACACTTAACTTTAAAGTTCTTATAAAATCTAGTTCACTTGAACCAATTTGGTTTTTGTGTTTTAATTTTTCTTAAGTTTCTTTTTTCAAGGTTTAATAAACCCTTTGGATCACCCGAAAGTTGTAAATTTCCATATTGCTTGTTCCCAAATGTAAACCGACTCGGTTTTCTTATTCGGTTTGACTGGTTCTTTTCCCGGTTTTCCTTAACTCAAAAGTGCAGGGTTTACAACTCTGCCCTCCTTTTAGGAGTTTTGTCCCCAAAACTTAGTTAACCTCCTTGCATGAGCAATCGTTTCCTTTGATGCCCCTTTGGTGTTTGCTTAACATGCAAAGTCTTCTCTTGTTCTTTCAATTAGTCCTTTTTACATCCTTCACTTAAGGAATTTCTTTTCCTTTTTATTATTTACTCCCTCCATGGATTTTATCATAACGAGACATACCTTACTTTAGGGTATATTCTTAGATTTATATCTTTCTTTGCTTAGAGTACATTCTTCCCTTTGAGGTTTTGTACTCAAGATTGGAAATTCCAAGATACCTAACCATTATCGTGTCTAGTTAACCCCTTGGTCGTTGAAACCTTTAGCTCAATGTTCTTTCAGGCATTACGTACTTGTTTCCATGGTTTTCTTTATTATCACTTTTTCGTCCTATTTTGACCCTTCCTCCATTCGTTGTCTATTATAACTTCAGTTCAAATTTTTATTTTCAACCTCGTCATGCTTATTAGCCGACTCTTCCTTACTTTGAGTTATATTCTCCTTGGGATTGTTGGGCTTACATACCTCTTATAGCATGGCATTTTCAAGAACCTATCTTTGTCCATTAGATTTCTAGAACATCTCCTTGAGGGTCTCTCTTAGCTTTTTTTTTTTTTTGACCTTTCAGGGATCATATAACTTCATCACTCTTTTCTTTTGATAGAATTCCTCAACTATCCTTTTTACCGTTATCCTCTCATCCATCATGCCTTTGAAGTTATGTCTCATATAACCGCATGAAATTCTCTTACCTACTCATCCTTTCCAAATGTTTTTATTGGGTTCTTTCAATTCCAATCGTTGGATTTCCTGATGATTATTGACATACAAGGATTTTTTTCCCTTCTTATGTCCTTTCTCTTCTTTAGTGACATCCCTTATTCAATGACTTCCTTTTTCCTTAATCCACTTTTACTTGCTCATAAATCACTTCATGATTCTTCATTCTATAGTAATTGCTTTTGACCTATGTGTCGATTACTTTGCTTGGGAAGGTTCACTCCTTCTAGTTTTGTTCATTATCTTTGGCTGTCCGCCGTTACTAGTTTTCCTCTTTCTACATGGTTCTCCTATTCTCTCCAAACAGGTCATACTGGACCATTACAATACATCCTTCCTTAGAAAACATTTCCTAAATAAGGGTTGGTTCCATTTCCTCTTAATTGGGATACACATGTCTTTTTGGGGCTTCCTTCCTTGGTAAGATTCTTTGCCTTTCCCCTGACATTCTTTTCTTACATTTGCTCTAGGGGATTTCTACCCTTAAATGATATCCATTGATGTCGTCTTCTCCTATTTACCTTTACTCCTCAAATCTTGTAGGCACATCTTTTATGCTCTATTTACATCTTTATTCATACCCAATACCTGTCTATTTCTTTAGAGAGCGTACAAATCTTCCTTGTTTTAGGATCATTGTGGGAGAGGCTTGCCTATTCCTTTCTTGGCTTGAGTTTAGTCGTTAATTGGCCTTTGGTCCTTTTAAGGATTTCTTGTATCCTTCTTTTCCCGAGTATTTGACCTTTTCGCCTCTCTCTACTTTATCGGAACTTACATTATGGCTTTCCCAAGTATTTGTTCATTAACTGCTTTGCCTCCACCATTTGTTTGGTTTAAGTTCCTTAGCAGCTGTTTCTCGAATCCTCCTGTCCTTAACATCCATCTCACTAACCTTTTTAGGGTGTAGTCCTTTCTACTTCCCAATCTTTCTTAGGGTGTCATTTATTCTCCTTGACCCTATTTGGCTTCATTACTTTTTCCAAGGTGATTCATTCCAATACATCCCATTATTTGGCTCTATTACTCTTCCAAGGCAGGTCATAATTAGCCTCCAATACATCCTTCCCTCAAGAAGTTTCTAACGGTGGGTTGGTGCCTTGCACTTCACGTTATGTCCATATGCCAATCCAATGATTCCTTCAAGGTACTTAGTTGTATGCATCCCTCCAGAGTTTCCTTTCCTAGCATATTCCTTCTCTTCTTCACTCTCATTGTGCCATTCTCTAGAGTTTCCAGAGGACGTTTCTCTGTGTTTGCCCCTTATGAGAGGGTTCTAGATATACTTCCCATGTACCTTATCCCTACTCTTGAGGTATCTTTCTCAGGTTGACCTTCTTAAGAAGAAATTTAAATTTTGCATTTACCTCATCATTTCTTGACCTCTTGGTGAATCGCTTACTTAGCCAGCTCCATGGTTTCAGCCTCTAGTCCTTCGTGGCCTTTGAGGAGTTATTGCCTTGAATTTATGAGGTGTGAAACACCCCTTCTTTCCTTACACCTATAATAGTTTATCTTGGTACTTGTCCTTAGTAGGGTTGGGCACTTCCTCAGGTAATGTCTCAATCATTCATACTTGTAATAGGTTATTCCTTTACATGGATTGTTGTGGTTCCTTCTTTCCTTCGAGTAGGGCATTTCCAAGGTTACTATTGGTTTGGTGCTCTACCGTTCTTTGAGTCTAATCACTTTGATAGTTTTCTTATTGAATCTCCTTTGCTAAAGGGTCATAGTAAGAGTCTTCTTAGGTTTCTTAATTCCCTGATTCATCTTCCATAACTGGGATGTAACTTTTCCTTAGCTTCCAGGATAGTGTGGGTTTGCTTTATTTTCCTTAGGCCATATTCCCAACAAGATTGCATCATCAGGAGATAAAGTTTTGAGAATTTGAGTATTTTATTAACAGGGGGATACAAAAGATTAGGCTTTCAGCCCTATCACAGGAAATGGTTGCAAAATAACTAAGGAGCTATGGAATTCTTGATAAACATCTTCCTCCATACTTAGAGTTGTGCCACCAATAGGTCCTAGCACCATTCTCTAGGATGCTTCCCCATTTGGTCTTTTAACATTTTACCCCGGTCTCAAGCATTTGGGAAGCTTCTAGGGTTGTCTCCCTATGGAGGTAGGGTGTTGAGTAGAGCCATTCCAAGTTTTCTTGGTTCCTCTCTTGGGAGCCATCTAAAAATTTTAGGATAAATCCTATTAGTTACTATATTTTTTTTCTTGATTATGTATTCGAGGAAATAAGCTCTGATACCACTCTAGTTGTCACGCCCCGACCCGGTTTGGTCAGATCCCCGTGAACGGCCTGCCACTCTCCCAATTTATTAAAGGGTTTCCCCTTATTATAATCCGTAAAGAGTAAGGTGTCCTTTAAACCTGCACCATTTCCTGGAATAGCAAAATCAAAACTACATGAAATTTAAAACTTTACATACCTGTTTTATAGACATCTTAGTTGATTGTCTTTCAAGGTAGGATTTCTAGGATTTCCTGAAAGGGATATAAGGAGGGGGTGAGTACGACTACTCAGTGAATGGGTTTTTAAAGGTCTACTTTTAACTTTTAAGAAAAACATTTAAATGGAGTGTGCCAGACTCCTTTCTTTTCAAAAATCCCTTCATTTAAAAATTTGGGTTTTTCCATTATTTCTTAGTTACAACAGTGTGTCATCACCCAACACACATCCTTCATCATGAAGGTTACACACATTCGCAAGTCAGTATCACTACTGAACCCGCTAGTGACTTTGGAGTGACTTTTCCTGCCACCCGGATAGAAATACGACCACTTCTACCCTGGGAATAAGTGGATGTACGTGACATCCGACCCACAATCCCAAAATCACTTCTTCGTGTCCGTATGAGGATAGAGACCTCATCCCGTCCCCACTCCAGTCTCATGCGCTTGGTGCTACTCCAAATTTCGCACAGACAGCTGGAACCATGAACTGCCCTTATAGCCACTAGGTCGTCCAGTGCCCTTAGGATGATGCATCACTACCCCTCATGGGCGTCTTGATGATCTCGTACTCACAGTGCATGCACAAACAATATTTTCTCATATTGCCATGTAATCTGTGGTGCCACTAGCCCAATGGCCCCGACTCTTAACCCAATCTGCAGTTGTTTGTCTTGACAGGTCCGTCGACCTATCATGTTGCACTGCTGCTAGTTGACTAAGCATGTCGGTCCTATCTTGGTTCCATGGCCAAACAATTCATTTATTAAGTTTTATGGCACATATATCATGTTCTTTTACGAGCTCCTGCTCGTGCCAACTGGCCTTGGGCCCATTGTACGAGATTTTCAAAATCGGGCATTTAGCCCCTATGTTCCAAAACCGAGGCCCCCGACCTACAGAGCTATTCGAGCTCCCGTTGAGAAGGTCTCCCAAATTGTTTAAGCATTGGCACACAGTTAGAGGAGAGCACTTCTGACAAAACATATGTTTTCTCTATCCATTATACTACCCGTTATAAGGACACCTCCGTTCATAACCGATGAACGGGTTTTTAACTTCCTTCGAGGAAGTCTTATCATACCAGCCAGGTATGATCTACTTACAACCGATAAGTAGTTTTTCCGCATGATTTTCACATCACTTCCTCTAAGTAGTGATGTTTAAAATACCACTAAATAGTGGGTTTTCATATCGAGGTACTTATAATTCCCAACCGGGTATGATATAAAATTTTCACTCACAACAGGTAAGTGGTTTTAAAATTTTAAGTTGTGCTCATCATCCCAACCAGGTATGATGTTAATAAACCCACTCACAACCGGTAAGTGGTTTTTAACTTTAAGTTGTACTCATCATCCCAACTGGGTATGACGTTAGTAAACCCACTCACAACCAGTAAGTGGTTTTTATCTTTAAGTTGTGCTTATCATCCCAAACGGGTATGATGTTAGTAAACCCACTAGACCAGTTCTTGGTATTCACGCGAACTTGTCCTTGTTGGCATTCCCGGTACTTCGTGTTCCGACACGATATGAACATCTTTGTTCATTATCCTTCGGCCTAATTGCTTTCATTCATTCCAAATGAATGAGAAAGTCAAACTTTCATTTAATTGCAATTAGGTCCCTAAAGTTATTTCTCTTTAACTTTAAGTCCTAAATGCTGGTTTTTCCTCAAATTGAGTCCCGAAACTTTTTAAATTTATCATAGGACCTCAATTTATTCCATTTCAAAAAAAGGGGTTTAATTTCTCAAATTTCCAAAATTACCATTTTGCCCTTCCTTTACAAAAATGGTAAATTTTACCCCAAAAATTTTAAAAGTCCTCAATTGGTCCTCCAACATTATTTTCATGCCAAATTGACCCTCAATTTCATAAAATTTCATTTTGGTCCTTTGAATTTTGAAAATCCCCAATTTTCCCCCAATTCCAACTTCTTAACACAACCGAATTTGATTCCATCAAATTGACCCATCAAACATATCCAATTGTTGAAATTGAAGTTGAAATTGAGTTTCTACATTTCATATGGTTCTTCAGAAATGTGAATTGCAAGTTTTAATGTCGGGACGAACTCAAACGGAGCTTCGCCAAAAAATGAACTATAGAGAGAGAAAGCTTCGATTACTCACCAGTGAATGCACGACAATTCGAGCTTTTGATCTGGGCAGATAGCTCTTGTCCTGAGGTTCATCCTAGAATCAAGAATCGTATCAATTGATACGAAATTGGATTAGAATTTTGTCATTGGAATTCGGTCGAGTCTCTCTCTAGCACCGATCAAAAATTGTAAAGGGGAGCCGAATTGGCTTACCTTTTGGTCCTAATTCGGCCGTGGAAAGGCTGAGGAAGTATTGGGAGGGCTTGGTTTGGCCTGAGGAGGGTTTGAAATGGTCGATTTCAGCTTGGATAAAATAGGGCAGCTTCGGTCCGCTGGAGCTGCTTCACTATTCTATCATGCCGGTGCTTCTCCAATGATTCTCGGATTGACTGAAGTTTGCTATCAGATAACTATCTTCTCCCCGGTTCTAAAGAGCCTGACCTTTGTTCAAGTAGAAGTTCTAGTTCAAGTTTCACTGGGAAATGGAGGTCACCCATCCTCACACTACTCTCGGGCAAGCACGCTTAACTTTAAAGTTTTTATGAAATCTAGTTCACTTAAACCAATTTGGTTTTTATTTTTTAATTTGTCTTAAGTTTCTTTTTTCAAGGTTTAATAAACCCTTTGGATCACCCGAAAGTTGTAAATTTCCATATTGTTTGTTCCCAAATGTAAACCGACTCGGTTTTCTTATTCGGTTTGACCGGTTCTTTTCTCGGTTTTCCTTAACTCAAAAGTGCGAGGTTTATAGAGGAGCACATCACAGATCGAGATCTCACTAGGACGATCATGTCACTATTACCGGGTGTGTGGGATTTCGGACATCGGGACTGATTGGAACTTTTGAAAGACATACTTCATTTTGAAAACCTCTTTTTCCAAGAATATAATACCCTGATTGTGTGAATCCGTTTAAATGATTTGGGGTTATATTTCTGATGATAAGCATGAATCGTGATATTATGATAACCCATGAGCGGTGTATGGATATACCCCAAGGGTTATGGTTTAGTCCGACCGTCGATGCGGATATGGGTGTGGCCCATGATCGAAAAAGTTGGGTTAGATCTAGTATGGTGCAAGTGGGCCCAAGGCCACATTTATTTTAGAAAAAAATAAAGTGGGCCCAAGTCTATATTTTGAAAATCTCGCACTAGTGGGCCAAGGCTAATTGACATAGGTCCAACCCCGTACATAAACTTGATCTAAGAGGCTTTAAAAATTACCAAAAATCGGGTAATGATTGTGAAGCTACTGTGTCAAAGCCAGGTTGTAGCTTGAGTGGGGCATAGCATAAAGATAAAGGCTTTAAATCAAAACTCCTTGTTTGTGATTGCAATCGTATGAGACCAAAGAGACATCCAATTTGGGGTAGTATTGATCTTAAGGGATATTGGACAACAAGGGTGTTATAAGGGCAGTAATCACTATTTTAGTATGTCTCGAAGCTTAGGGAGCTTCATGCACACTAACATTGAGGGGTGGAGGGATGAGATCTCACCCCTAAAGTATCTGGGGATCGAAGTATCGATAAGCATGTGGAATGAGCTCTGAAGTTCATGCAGACTTGCGGTAGAGGGTGCGGCCTTTCACCAAGATGGACGGTAAATACGCTCTAGGCCACAAGTAGAATAGACCGAAGTCATTTAGCCTCTGACGTTCTGTTCTACAAGCATTTGTTCCCTTTATGGATAAATGGCATGTGTTTGTTTGAGGTACGAAACAAACAGTTGTAGGTTCGCTAATTAAATCCCTCCAAGATAAGCCAATAAATAACGAGAATCCTTTTACTAAAGATAAGATAAGTAGTGGCTTACTTATCAATTAATTTTCCATGAACAAGAGAAATGCGACTTAACTAATCACTAAACCTTGAAGTCATATTGTCCTACGACCCTGCTCAGTAAGTTGTAGAACTCACCCCCTCTTTTATCCCCTTTTAGGGAAGCTCACACACTAAGGAGAGGGAAGTCGGAGAAGCAGACTAGGAATTAACTCAAAGAGATAACTTTACTTAACTGTTTTGTTTACTTTGTTATAGAAAATATAAATGTTTGTACACCTTTATATTTCTCGGCCTAGCATGGTAGGAATACCATTCTAGTAAGAGAAGGGGTAACGGGTTGTTCATAGGGATCTGACCAAATCAGATCGATGTATGACATGGCCCCTCCCTAATTAACCTTTGGAATTGTCTAAAGTTCTAATCGAACTACACCCATTAAAATTGAGTAGAGTATTCTAAAGAAAAATAAAGTATTAGGGTCAAAGTAGCTTATATGAGATCCTACGTATCCATGGGAAAGGAAGAATGAGACGCGAGAGACCTAGGAACACCTTCCCCGATTGATTTGGCCGCCATAAGAGGCTGAAATCTTCAATAGAGTGGGTGATCTATTTTCTAAACCAATGACACCTCAGTCAGTAGTGGACTCTAGTATGGGCTATTTCATGTAAGGAAGGCACCCAGGAAATTTTAGCACTATGGTTAGACTTTACTCATGCTCTTGTTAGCTCAAGCTTAATCTCCAAAGTCGGGTCATCAGAAAATTGAGTAGGTTACTTTTCATTAGGCAATTCCTATGATCAAAGAAGGAGACAAAGACTAGTTTTATATATATGAAGTTTCGTATGTTTATCATAAATTCACTGGTGTAGTAATTGTGTCATTTAGCGGTGATTTGCCATGGTCTCGGAGCTAATAGGTGTCATAAAAAATTCCATAAATTTCCTACCTAATTGCTCTATTTTTAGCATGTATTCATTAGAAAATATGACACTATGTGTGTGCACGTGCGATGCGTTAACATTTAGTGCACAACAATTGGCTATAATCTATTAACGTGTGCAATTGATTCGATAAAAATAATATGATTGTACTCCTTACCATGTTGAGCTCGATGATTGGTCACACTCGGTTAATTGGATTCGATAATCATGACGCTTTGTGATTAGTTATTATTGTCCAATGTATTTTAACTATTGTCTACCATATGTGTTTAACATATATCTCAACATGATTAGTCAGGCTCAACATTTACTTACCAAGTTGATTCAGCATGTGGTGCATAGTGATTGGCCGCCTAGTCAAGGCGTAGTTCAATCCCATCCGTTGGTCGACACTGTTTATATCGATTTTCGACAAATATTTCTACCGATTAAGTTAATTTCAATCATTTATTACCCCGTGCACCCACAATTTGGTCAATTATTAGTCTTATTTATTTTTTCTAAAATTTTTTTAATTAGTTTTCTTCATTATAGAACAAAAACTCATATTTTTATTACTTTGCTGTTCAGTTATGCCAAGTGAGGTACTGATGTTACATAGTAAAATTGTCAATCTTGTCGGACAAAAAAAAGTATTGCACTTAGCTCTTTTAAATTTCTCACTCACCATTGCAGGTGAGGGAAGCATTAATTCAACCACTTGTCTTGAAGGAAAATTTAATAGGAAGGTGGTCACTGGTCACTACTACCATGGTCACATTAACACACATTACCTAACACCGGCCCCCTTTAATTTAATAGATGGGAGTGCTGCACCAGCTTCAGCTTCCTGTATCATCTTCCCTTGAGTAAAAAATAAATAAATAAAACCAGCAATCACCATATCCCAAGAAAGAAAGGAAGAAGCAAAGCTTCATAGACTGATTGTCACAGCCAAACGCCGACTGTTTCACACAAAGGTCAAAGCCCATGACTACATCCCATGATTATGGAGCAGAGTCATTCACAGCCCCCCACATAGCCCTCTTCCCCAATGCCGGAATGGGCCACCTGATGCCGTACCTCCGCCTCGCCACTACCCTCCTGGGCCGCCGCTGCCGCGTCACCCTCATAACGCCCTCGCCCACCCTCACGGCGGCCGAATCGGCCGTCACCGCTTCCTTTCTCTTGTCCTACCCCGAGGTCAGCCACCACGAGCTCCGCCTCATCCCTGACGACGACAACACAACCTCCGGCAACCCATACTTCCTCCGGTTCGGCCGCATCGCCCGCTCCATCTACCTCATCCGCCCCTTGCTGTCCTCTGTGTCTCCTCCCCTCTCCGCCGTCGTTTCCGACCTCTTGGCCGCCTCGCAGGCGGGCCCCATTCTAGCAGACCTCGGCCTCCCTCTATACATCCTATGGACGAGCTCAGCGAAGCTCACCGCTCTTGTCGACAACCTCTCGTCGGACCCCTCGAGATTCAACTCATCCCTCTCGCAGGTTGATTTCCCGGCAAACCTAGGCATACCTCCGCTGCCCATCGAGAGCGTTCCGCCGCCGTTCTTCAGTCCTGACCACATCTTAACGCGTATGCTGGTCACCAACGCAAGGGCGTTACATCTAGCCAAAGGGATCTTGATCAACACGTTCGAGGGTCTCGAGCACGAGACGCTCAAGGCCCTGAACCACAGCAGGATCGAGAACGGCATGCCCCCCCTTCTGGCCATCGGACCGCTTGAGCTGTGCCGTATGGAGCCGCCGAAGACGACAACACCAGCGCAGGCGGGTGATTATAAACGGTGGTTGGATTGTCAACCTGTTGACTCGGTGGTGTACGTTTGCTTCGGCAGCAAAGACCCCATAGAAGTAGCTCAGATTCAGGAGCTGGGAAAAGGGCTGATGATGAGCGGCGTTAGGTTCCTGTGGGCCGTCAAATCCCGAGAGCTCTCGGACAAAGCAGATGGCGTCAGAGAGCTGTTGGGAGATTCCATCGGTGAGGATCTTGTCGGAAGGGGGAGGGGTATGGTGGTCAGTGAGTGGGTGGACCAGGACGAGATCCTGGGGAGCCCAGCGGTGGGAGGATTTGTGTCGCACTGCGGGTGGAACTCAGTGGCTGAGGCGGCGGCGGCCGGAGTTCCGGTGCTGGCTTGGCCGCAGAATGGAGACCAGGGGGTGAACGCGCATGTAGTGGAGGAGTCAGGGCTCGGGATCTTTCCCAAGAACTGGGGGATAGGAAACGGCCATCGGAATGGTCCTGTAAAAGGCGAGGAAATTGGGGAGAAGATCAGAGATTTCATGAAGAACGAAGGTCTGAGGGCGAGAGCCCGGAGGATCGGGGAAGCTGCTGAGGTAGCCGTTGGGGTCGGAGGAAGCTCTCATGCAACGCTCACCGGGGTTCTCCGAGAAATGGCTCGTCGTCCGCCGGATGCAGTTACAGTTACTTAGTAGAATCCTGCGATATTCGATTCCTGTGTCGGCATGAATTACCTCCTTTAGTTATTGAATGTTTGTTATATTTACTGAAATAACAGTTGGTGGAGATATGTCTCCAAGTAACTTGGCTGATAGCCGACGTAGACTTGACTATGTAACCCGGTGCGGTGGGTTTTGTTCAATTAATAATATCAGTGTTATGCACTCACTAATAGCATAGTTGTGCCAAAACTACAGAAGTCTCTGTGTCATCCTCCGTGCTTATCACATATGACTCATGCATACCACACATCACGGGGCGGTGATTCCCGGCTGGTGCCAACTAAGTCCTGTCCTGTCCTGTCCTGTCCTGTTGTACGAATGCCACCGTGTTCCTATTTCTACTCTACCACGTTTAGTGTTTTGTATACCATCTACATCAACGCTATGGTAATGGGTGGAACTTTCTCCATTCATCCCATTTGTAAGTATATTATATATTTGGTAATTTGTCCTATAAAACGTATTTATATTGGATAATCATTTTAATGTATTTTGTATGAGAATAAAATAGGGGATTATAGTTGGATATACCATGTTTAAAACTTGTAGAGTAAAAATTTAATTTAGATAATTTTAGTTGTGTGATTGCCCAAATCTTTATATTTTGTATTTATATTAGATCTATTGTTGTACACTATTTATTTGAATTATCGATTATCTATTTTAGCGGTTAGTCGACACTTAAGTAGTAATGCATATTAATATTACTTTATTTTCTTAATTATTGGGCTCTCTTTTTAAAAATATGATTTTATTACCTTTTATAAACATGACTCTTAACCTATTTTACTAATTTGTGTACTTTCATTCTTTTTTATAAATATTATGTTAAAATTCTCTTTGTAAACATCTAACCTTACTTCTTTTTATAAAATAATAATAATTAACTCATTTCATAAAAATTGAGTTTATCGGCCATATAAGTATCAAACCATAACATATTTTCTAAAATAATATACCTTAGTATGTTTAATAAACTTTTGGTGTAATACTACAATTTCAGAAAAATCTATTTAACTAAATTAGATTGGAAATCAGAATCAAGGGAATGAAAAAATGAATAAGGTTTAGAAAATTAAACTAAATTAGTGATCGGTTTAAAATAGAAGCTTGTACGTGTGTTAGAGTGATATAATTTGTTATTGAATGACCTTTTTTTAATTAGAAATCAAATATTAAGAAAAAATTGATTGAGAACAAGCTCAAATCCGAATCAAACCAACTTATACCGTAAATTCCACAATTTTTGCAAGAAGTTTCAAAAATTGAAAAATAGAAATTGTTGGAACCAAATAATATGTAATTAGCCAATTTATTTTTATAAAAATAAATTAGTGGTAAAAACTAGTCGAATTAAGGGTGAAGTGACCAAAAAAATAATAAGATCTTATTAATAATTTCTAAAACTTTAATAGAAAACTCTCTTTTATAGTGATGAGAATATCATTAATTAGGGCATGAGATAATCATATAATAATTATATTATCAAAATATATTAATATGTACATGATATAGTGAATTATTTAGTAGATGAAAAGCGAAGGGTTCAATACTCGAAATCCTATTTGTAAACGAAACAATGTTGGTTGAGCTTGTTTTAAATCGTAGAGAGAATTACACAACATACAAATATGGTTTAGAATACACTATTGGTAAAACCTCATAATTGTTTCATGTATACTTAATTATCTAGATATAAATATAAGAATACATTATTGTGATGTATATATCACCCATAATTGTAGACAAATATATAATTAGTAATGTAGACAACTATTTGTACTTTAAGTCTTTCAATGGACTTGTTGAACTCTTATTTGATCTTATAAATTCATTTGCATCATAAGATCCTAAGTGTGATTTTGTGTTAGTACCGAATATTTATAATTTATTATGGACCACCCGTATATGAGAGATCTTACTTAAAAAATAATCTTTATAAAAAGAGAGTTTTTTTATTAATTTTGTAATGATCCAATATGATTTTCGGATCAGTTGTATATCACAACCACCACACACTCATGATATTATAATGATAAGGATCATACAACACAAAAGTATAAAATTTTACAAGATATTTAAACATTTATACATATAAAACCATTATTAACAAAAAAAATTATGCATAATCTTAAATATTTGTTGCTAAACTCCTTATAATATAATCGAGAGAATTTACCTGGAGAACTTTAGGTAACACCTCTCCTTGGTCAAATACCTGAAAGGATGATAGGGAGAGGGGTGATTGTAAAGCTGAGTGAATGTGATACTAGCATTATGACATCAATTACACAATTCCAACCCCTACTAAAATCTCTAACATACATATAAATTTAAAAAAAGTTTTTCTTTTGTACTTTATTCAATACAAAGTATTTGTGCATATCATTCTTATTACAATGATAAAACTTAAAAGTGTGTTTTCATATAACCACATGTATATCAAATAAACATAGCACACATATGTATTAGGTAACAACTTAACAATAATGACACACCCTCTCTATTAGTACCTAGCAACAAATACACACCCCTTTGTGCAAGTATTCACTAAATGCGAGACACATCCACTTTTCACGAATAGTGACATATAGCATTTATATGCATGCAAAACACACCCACTCTTGAGGGATAGTGACCTATAACATTTATATGCATGCAAAGCACACCTACTCTTAAGGGATAGTGACCTATAACATTTATATGCATGCAAAACACACCCACTCTTCACGAATAGTGATCATATTCAACCAACTCTCGGTTAAAAAGTGGACATTACCTTATATCTCCTTGGTAATAGATACTGACACCAATAATTTCCCATTATTCATTCTCATTATAGATATCTCTCGGCATCCATCACAACTTCTATATGTAGACATCTACATGACCGTATCTCAATGACTTCAATTACAAACAATGCATATAAAAGTATAAAACAATAGAGTTTGACTTACTATTTTGCCAACTCCTCTAAGAGAATCACAAGCAATTTTAGTTACACCTTAAAGTTCTTAAATTTCATGGATGTCATTACTTCATTTTTTCAATTATTGGACTTATGCCCCTTTTTAGAAACATGGTCTTATTACCCTTTATAGACATTGAGCCTTAACCCATTTTATTAATTTGTGGGCTTTTGCCCTTTTTCATAAACATTAGGTAAAATTCTCTTTGTAAACATCTAGGCTTACCTCGTTTTATAAAATCATGGGAATTAACCCATTTCATAAACATTGAGGCTATGCTAGTATATAAGCATCAAGCCATAACATATTTTCTAAAATAGTGGGCCTTAGCATGTCTCATAAACTTTTGGTGTAACACCGTGATTTTAGAAAATTCAATTCAACTCAATTGGATTGGAAACCGGAGTCAAATTGGGAATGAAAAAAATGAACCGGATTTGGAAGATCAAACCAGATCCGTGATCGGTTCAAAATAGAAGCTTGGACATGTGTTAGAGTGATGTGATTTATTTCTGAAGGACCTTTTTTTATTAGAAATCAAAGATCGATAAAGAATTGATTGAGAACAAGTTCAAATCGGGATCAAACCGAATTGTACCATAAACTCCACGAGTTTTGCAAGAAGTTTCAAAAATTGAAAAATAGAAATTGTTCGATCCAAATAATATGCAATTGGCCAATTTATTTTTATAAAAATAAATTGGGACAAGAACTAGTCGAATTGAAGGTGATCCGACAAAATAAACAAAAATTGACCAAAATGAATGAAAAGTTCACTAGAAATAGATTCAGAATAGTATTAACCCGAACAAATCGATCAAAATCGACCGAAGGACAAGCCACACGCTCAAGCGCAACACCCCAACACACATGCACATACTATCCCCTCCATTCGACAAAAAATCTGCAAATCGATCTTATCTTCCCCTGAAAGCAACATCCCGACCTCTGATTATAGGGTTGTAAGAGCTATGATTGGATAAGGGGAAGCTATTGTCATGTTGCTCTTTAGGCCTGAAAGATGACCATATAAGGTTTGGCCCCATCTCGCCGACGACTCATCCGAATTCTCTTTAGAAGTGAGCTTGCTCTATTTTTCTAGTGACTTGACTTTCATAGAGCATAACTTTCTTTTTTAACCATCAAATTAAGTGCTATGGGAACCCCACTTAAGTTAGGTTTTTAGTGCCACCTCGACAAAATATAATTGACCACCCTACCGACGCTAGTGTGATATAATAATAACTTTACTTTGACGACTAGAAACAAAACATTCTCTTCTTGAGACATTTTTTATTCCTTCGATAGCCAAGCATGCCCAAGCAAAAATACACAGATACCTCTTGGTCCCAACTAGCCAACCTCATTAGCCTCTTGAGCTTAGTAAAGTATTGATTCCAAATAAATTCCTGAAAGTCCTAACTAGGCTCCAATTATAACATAGTACAGTAAATGGACTTTGTAGACCAACTTGACCTCTGTTTGAGGTGATTCAAGAGTCCACAAACTCGTTTGGGAGTTAGCTTTCCAACCATATTAGTAACCCCGGTCGAGTCACTATTTTTGGTGAGATCCCCACCTCAATCCAATTTATGTTATATTCTGACAGACTTTAGAAAAATGACCCTAAAAGGTATTGTTTCAACCAACTCCATCCAAACATGGACCATGACAACCTAGGGGGAGTCCTTAGGGTCCTCATATAAGTCGTTCATATTTTTTTAGATATATTTTGTTAAGTAATAATGATTATGGATTAAAATATAATTTCTGTAAAGTTAGAGGATCCATTCCGAAATGAGATATTTAGGGATCTCCAAGAGGGTCAGGATAAGGGCTAGGGAGTCATGGGAAAGAACGAAACAGATTTGAGACTTAAATAATGTATTTTGGAAACTTAAGATCCTAAATAGAACCATAACAAAAGTTGTGTAAAAGTTTAAATAGTGAAAGTAGGGGTCCCAAAAGTGATTTTTGGAAACTTGGGGACCCGAATGAGATAAGGGAAGTTTGAGAACCTAAAACAAATAATTGAGAAGTCTAAGTGCCCAAAAGGAAGAGTATGTGACCATAAGGGAAAAATGGTAATTTTGTCAATATTATGGACTAAAATATAAAATTTGTAAAAGTTAAGTATCTAAGTGGAGAACTAAGAAATATTTGGGCATTATGGTAAATACGACCAAATATGGGAATAACATTAGATTTTTGAAAAATCATAGAAGGGGTAAGTTTAAACGGGTTCGTCGACACACAAGTCGAGCGAACTGATAAGGGGCAAAACTTTAATTTTTGTAAAATTACGGGACGATACAAAAGTACGAAGGAAAACTAAATCTGACATTGAGTTATGTGATTTGATTCATGTAGTGTAACCCGACATGCTATCATACGAGGTTCACACATCCCGAGACAAGTGGAATCCACCAGGATGAATAAGTCTCGATTAAAATTATGAGTGAGTTTATTGATGCAAGATTGATTGAACCGACCATTGCACTTTACGTTTTTCTATGAAATCCATGAATATATTTATCACCATTTATATAAGAATTTTATGAAAGATTTAAGTAAAACTACATGGAAATCGACTTAAGAAATGATGAAGTTTTATGCCATCTTTATAGAAGAGGAAGGCTTAAGCTCATGATTATTAAAAATGAATGTGAAATGCAACCAAGAGACTTTTGGGTGGGAATTCCCTAAAGAACATGAGTAGCGAGTCGGCTAGTGGAGAGTGGAACCATGATGGAAACCATAATCTTGTTATGCATGCATTTTATGGTTTTGTGCTTTATGATAATGGGTGTGTTGTGTGATGAGATGTCGAAAGACACCTATTCAGAGGTTGTATTAATATCTAGGTTAGATTGGAAGTAGTGGATAAGGTGAATGATGTAATAGCTTTCAGATCACCCGATACTCGAATCAGGATCCAAGTATAATAGCGTGAATGGATGGTGGGTAATGTCAAGGCATACCCATGCTTATGGCATGGATGATGAAGAATGTCAAAGTTTATGGATGAGCAAGGGTACTGTTGTGATATCCTTATGAGTGTATGAACTTTTTTAAGTACAGAGTGAGTGTCGAAACGCTATTCACATACCCTCATATACCCAATTTTGCGTGTGTGTGATATTCGAGGAGATGGCAGGAACATGTTTGGTTTGTTTGGAACATATACTTTGTCATTGTATGTGTGGTGAGCTGGAGTTTCACTTTAAGAAACTGAAATATAAAATTCTAAGACAATGACTTAAAGGCTAAGAACTTAGAAAATCAATGTGATATAACATTTTTAAAAGAATTCTTCATGTATAGATATTTTGAGTGAATTCTAGGGTCAAGGTCATTTAGTGTCTCGACATTAGTAACCTCATACACTAAGCTATGAGATCACTTTCCTGCCCTAAATAATTTTAGATGAAATCCGAAGTTTGTGGATGCTTACAAAACTGAACATCACCTAAATGATTTACACATTTTTTAGTATACATCTCGAATCACGCATACAAAGGTTTACTTTTATATTCTTATTAGTTGTTATGTTATCAGAAATTTTTGTAAGAATATTTCAGGCACACTACTTATGGAAGAAATTTTAAAATTTCACTATAAATTTTGAAGAATTTTTATTATGATCCTTGGTTCTCTCAGTACTACCTTTGTGAAAGTACCCACCATTATAATATTAATTGGATGTAGCATGTTGTTATTGGATCTCGACCCTAAGATTGGGTCAGGGTATCACAACTTTAGTGGTATCATAGCCCACATTTTAAAAACATGTCATTTTTGGAAATGAAAGAATTTGGGAAAGTTGGGAAAACTGTAATAACATCAATAATGTCTTCCTTTATAACATAAAAATCTTCATAGTGGGGAGGAAGTAGGAAAGTTATTAATGAGAAATAAAACTTTTGTAGACATGAAAACTAGCAGGTTGAGTATTGCCTCAACTGAGCATACTCGGAAAACTCAGTGGAGCATACTAATAAGTCAACATCATGCATTGGATTGATGAATAGGTGACTTGGAGTTCTTACGACTTGGCCTAAGGTTCCTCCAAAGTATACAACCTAACACAGGATAAAGCTAAAGTTGACTCGAGTGTTGTGACATGACTTATAAAGATATGTTTCATAGAGGCCTTTACTCTTATTAAATTTATGATTCAATCTATTGTATCTGTGAGAGGCGTTGGTACACTAGATGCCACAAACTATATCCCCATTACGCTCTGATTTTTAATACACATTTCATTGGGTAAAGAAGTGGTGATAAATACTATACTACATATTTGCAAGGTGAAAATAGGGAATTGAACGCAAAAAGTGAATCTCATACCCCGATACCTAAGGAACGTGGACCGAATTCTCAAAATGGATTGAATGTTAAAACACCATGCCAAAGTGGATTGTTAAGAAAATGTGGCGACTTTCCACATTGGTGACGCCAATGGTCCGTATTTCGAGGAGAAAGGAACAAAAGTCAGCCTCACATAATCTCAAACCTAAAAGCGCAAGAATTGATCTTGAAAGGGTGTATGATATTATTAGCTCATGTTACAAGCAAAACAATGACATAATTGACACCAAGGGATATATGAGTAGTGTGTGAATACCCGAATGTGTTTCTGGGGGAACTACTTGGGCTTCCAACGGATCATCAGTTTGACATTGTAATTGACATTGTCTTAGGAACACACCCGATATCATAGACTTCATACCAAATGGCCCCAACTAAATTAAGAGAACTTAATGAACAACTAGATGAGTTGCTGCATAAAGGATTGATACATCCTAGTCACTCCCCTTAGGGTGCCATAGTTCATTTTGTGAAGAAAAATGACATAAGTATTAGGTTTTGTGTGGATTACAGATGTTTTAAATGAGTAAATGTGAAGAACCAGTATCCTCTTCCTAGGATTAAAGATTTATTCGATTAATTACGGGGAATCTCATAATTCTTTAAGATTGACTTACAATCAAGGTACCATCAATTAAGGATAAAAGATGAAGATATACAAAAGATGACCATAAAAATGAGATATGATTACTACAAATTTCGGGTAATGTCATTTGAGTTGACCAATGAACCAGCTATTTTTAGGGATTTAATGAATAGGGTATTCCAATCAAACTTGGATCAATTCATCATTGTGTTCACTTACAACATACTAGTATACTCCCGAATAAACTCAGACCATGAAGCACATCTTTAGGTAGTGTTGAAAGTACTAAGAGAAAATTTGTATTATTCATGTTCTCCACATGTGAGTTCTAGTTACAACATATGAGATTTCTCAGATATGTTGTGTAAATCCCATCCCTTAAAGATAAGAAAATCGAAGGAAGAACCGGTCAACTCAAGAGAGAAAATCGACCTGGTGCATGAACCACAACCGTTAGAGAAATGGAAAATTAGGAAATTTACAAATTCTTAGTGACCTAAAAGTCTTAAAAACCATGGAAAGGAACTTTGGGTCAAATTGAAAAAGAAAACAAGGCCGGTTCAGGTGAACCAAGCCTGAATTGGTTTGAACCATCATTGAACCAATTTCTAAATTCATTTTTCTAGTTAGCTTAAAATACTCAAATTGGGGAATCATTGGATAGAGAATGAATTTAGAAATTTTTAATTTTGAAAAACTTGGTCGAATCAGGCCTAAACTAACCCATTTAAGCATTGAACCTAGTTCGAACCGGTAAAGTATGGTTCGAAACAATGTCATCTTCTTCCATCAGATGATGACACTCTTCATTAACCAAAAGAATGGACAGCAATGGCGAAGATGAATCACCTCCATTCAAGGCATTTCATGTCATGAATGAGCACGATCAAGATGCCAAATGGTCAGGAAGAGAGTCCTCGAGCTCCCTATATAAAGAGCTCCTCCCCATTCATCCTCCTTACACTTGAAAACTCCATTATCTCTCAACAGCTCCATTTTTCGATGAAGCTCGAACCAGAGCTCTGACTTGGGCAGTTTTCTCAACCTCGGAAGGTGAGGTCAAGTTCTTTAGACTCTAGGGAAGTCAACTCTCTGATATGATCTCTGTTCGATCCGAGGACCGCCGAAGAAGCGTCAGTGGAATCAAATAGTGAAGCAGCTCTGACGGACCAAAGGTCCCCTATTTCGGTCGAGCTGAATTCAGCCAAATTCAGCCCTCCTTTGCCCAAGCCAAGCCTCCAACACTCCCATGACCCTCACATGACCGTAACAGAGCTGAAAGTTAAGCTAATTTGCCCCCTTGTCATTTTCGGTTGACTTTAGAGAGAGAAACTATAAAACTTCGTTGACAAAATTCTCCCTCAATTTAGGGTGAATTATATCGATTCTTGATCCTAGGAGAAACCTTGGGACGAGAGCTACATAAACAAATAGAGAGCTCGGTCCGCCGCCCCTCCGACGGTAAACTTTCAGAGCTTTCTCTCTCTACACTCAACTTTTTGGAAAAGCTCCATTTGAGCTCAATTCGAACCCAAATGACACGATTGTTTTAGTAAGTCTAATTGTTGACTTTCGTCATGTGTCACTCACTGATTGGTCAGCACCCCAGACATTGATGGAGCGTGCTTGCCAAGCATAGCTCATTAATTGTTTGTGTTGACTAACTTGGCATTCGCGTGGCATCTGGTTCGTTGACCTGATCTGGCTGTTGATCGGTCCAATTAAACCAATTTTCTATAATCTGAGACTTAAATTTGCCAGTTTAAGCCCAATTCAACCAGTTTTCTAGAAATTAGAAATTTTTTAATTAATTTAAATTTATTTTCTACATAGTGGTGACCTTAATTTACCAAATTGCCCTTTTTTAGTCACCCCAAAATATAAATTTTTGAATCGGATACTCTTGATTCAATACGGTTCTATTCGTTTTGAGTCTGGTTCACCTTGTTTTGGTCCAATTCTCACCTCCAATGGTTGATTTCTTTACTAATTAAGGTGTTTGGATTGATTTTCAACCCACATTGCCCACTTTGTGTAATCACAATTCCTTCGAGACCCCAATTTTCCTCTGAAATTTTTCAATTTTCATTCCCGATTCACTTATTTATGGAGGATGAGACTTACAAGGATGGTAAAGTAGAAATGTACAAAGATAGATTGGTAGCTAAAGGATACAATCAAAAAATGTGATAAGTTATATCGAAGTCTTTGCACTTGCTGCAAAAATGGATACCATACAATTGTTACTAGCATTAGTTGAATCAAAAAATTGGGAAATACATTAATTTGATGTTAAAAGTGCCTTCTTATATTAAACTTTTGAAGAAATAGTGTATATTGAATAACATGAATGATACATAAAGGCTGGTAAAAAATAAATTTTATAAACTAAAAAAAGCATTGTATGGACTAAAGTAAACTCCTAATATTGAAATTTTCTTTTAAAAGAAAAATTTTACAAAATGATGGTATGAACCAAATTTGTTTATTAATAAGTATTAAGGAGGACAATTATTAATAATAAGTTTGTATGTAGATGATTTAGTAGTTATTAGTAATAATGTTGATATAATACATAAGTTTAAAAACTTTATGAAAAGAGAATTTGAGATGTTAAATATGGGTAAAATGCCTTATTTCCTAGGAATTGAGATAATACATAATGAACCAGGGTTATTCTTAAATCAATTGAAGTACATAAACGAAATCTTACAAATATTTTTAATATGATAGATTTTAAACCATTAGGAACTCCTACATCAACATGAACAAAACTTACCAAATAAAATCATGATAAACAAATATATACCACTTATTTTAAGCAAATTATTGGTAGTTTGTTATATGTCAGTCTGACACAATAAATTTATGAAAAATCCAAACTAACAAGACATATAAGCAATAAAAAAAAAAACTTCATATACCTAAAGAGAACACATGACATGTGATTATTTTACCTAAAAAATACATCATTAACATTTCATGGATATACTTATAATGATTTTGCTCGTGATACATAAGAAAGAAAAGGTACATCAGGTTACATTTTCTTACCCGGCAACATCTTATTATTATCATCTAAAAATCACCTATAGTTGTTCTATCTAAAGCAGAATACATAGCATTGTATGTCTAAGATAACTACTAGAATAATTATATCATAAACATGATATTGCAGTAAGTATATATTGTAATAATATGTTATTCATTAAATTGTCAAAGAGTATATTATTACATGGTAGATCAAAACAAATAAATGTTAAGTATAATTACATAAGGAAGTTAGTTTAAAACTGTACTATAGATGTTATACATATGACCAAATTGGAGATATGATAAAATTGTTAACTAAAGATAGTTTTATAAGAACAAAAGGGAATATAATGAACTAATTTTTAGAAATGAAATAGTTCACGGGAGGGTATATTAGCATATATTTTACAATTAAATATTATATAAGAACAAAGGGAAACAAGAGATTAATGGCTAAAACATGATAAGAACAACTAGTTAATTCAAACAACTATATTTTATGAAATAAAATGTAATATCTAAGAAAGGTGTGATATAAAAGGAAGCAAAGTAAATATAAGATTAGGTGGTTAAAAATACAAAGATCAAGAATATTGACAGACTTAAAAGCTCCTGAAAAGAAACAAAGGCATTGAGGCTCAATGTAAACCCCGCCCTTTTGAAGTGAAGGAAACCGGGAAAAGAACCGGTCAAATCGAATGAGAAAACCGAATCGGTTCACAAACCCGATCATTAGAGAATGGGCAATTTGGGAAATTTACAACTCTTGAGTGACCCAAAAGGTTAATAAAATCTTAGAAAATAACCTTAGGACAAATTGGAAGAGAAAAACTAGAGCGGATCAGATGAACCAGACCCAACTGGATTGAACTGGTTTATGAACCGAGTCAGTTCATGAACTGGAACCGATAGAGAAAGGGCAAACCGGGAAATTTATGAATCCTAAGTGACCTAAAGAGTTACAAAAGTGAAAAAAAAGGACTTTAGGATGAATTGGAGATGGAAACCAAACCGATTCAGGAGAATCGGATCTGAACCAGATTGAACCGGTTTTGACCGATTTGAACAACTATTGAACTGGATGCTAAATTTATTTTTCTAGGTGGCTTAGAAAATTCAAATTTGAGATTTAAGGCCATTATTGTATAGAAAATAAAGCTAGATGAATTTAGAAATTTTTAATTTTGAAAAATTTGCTCAAATCGGGCCTAAACCGGCCATTTTAAGATTTGAACTCGGTTCAGACCGGTCCGGTCCGGTTCGGAACAGTGTCGTCTTCTTCCTTCAGATGACAGCATTGTTCACTTGTCGAAAAATCGCACAGCACCGACAAAGCTAAAAAGTTTCCAGCCAGAGAATTTTAGGCAATGAATGACCACCATTAAGGCAACAATCAAACGACCAAGAAGTCCCCAAGCTTCCTATATAAAGAGTCCCTCCTCATTCATCTTCTCCATAACTGAAAACTTCATTCTCTCTAAACTACTCTAATTTCCAGCGAAGCTCAAATCAAAGCTCCGACTTGGGCATTTTTCTAAGCCAAACAAGGTGAGGTAGGGTCATTAGATTTGGGGGGAAGTCAGCTACACGCTTGTAGTCTTCATTTACTCTAAGGGTCGCCTGAGAAGCGCCGGCGTGATCGAACAGTGAAACAACTCCGGCGGACCGAAGCTGCCCTATTTCGGTCGAGCTGAAATTGGCCAATTTGAGCCCTTCTCAGGCCAAACCAAGCCCTCCCAACACCTCCACAACCCTCCTACAGCTGAATTAGAGCGAGAAGTTAAGCAAATTTGGCTCTCCTCTATAAATTCTGATCGGTGCTAGAGAGAGAACCGGCAGAACTTCGATGACTAAAATCTCATTCAATTTGGCATCAATTGATGCAATTCTTAATCCTAGGAGGAACCTCAGGACGATATCTATCTACCCATATTAAAAGTTTGGACCGTCGTGCCCTCGATGGTAAGCTTTCAAAACTTTCTCTATTTAAGTTCAGTTTTCCGATGAAACTTCGTTTGAGCTCGTTCCAGCATCAAATCATGCGATTCAAAGTGCAATTGAATTGTATGAAGGTGTAGGAACTCCAATCTAACTTCAATTTTAACAATTAAACTCATTTTATTGATCAATTTGATGAAATCAAATTTGGATGAGTTAGAAGGTTGAAGTTGGGCAGAAAATTGGGGGAAATTTAGGAATTTCAAAAATTCAAGGGACTAAAGTGCAATTTCATAAAATTGAGGACCAATTGGGCATGATAAATATATTGGAGGACCAATTGGGCAATTTTGGAATTTTTGGGGCAAAACTTACCATTTTTGTAAAGTAGGGGCAAATTGTTAATTTTGGAAAAGTTTGGGGACCAAATTAGAAATTTGGAAAATTGAACCCCTTTTTGTGAAATTGAATAAATTGAGGTCCTATGGTTAATTTTAAAAGTTTTGGGACTCAATTTAAGATAAACCAACATTAGAGACTTAAAGTTAAAGAAAAATAACTTTAGGGACCTAATTGCAAATAAATGAAAAGTTTAGTTTTCTCATTCATTTGGAATGAATGAAGGCTATTAGGCCGAGGGATAATGAACAAAGATGTTCATATCATGTAGGAACACGAAGTACCGGGAATGCTAGCAAGGATAAGCTCGCGTGAATACAAAGAACTGGTCGAGAGGAATTCACTATATTAACGGGTGAGTGGGAATTCAATATCATACCCGGTTGGGATGATAGCACCTCAAAAATGAAAACTCACTGCTAAGTGGTATTTTAACCATCACATTTGATAGGAGTGATGTGGAAATCACATGGAAAAACTAATTAACGGTTGTAAGTAGATCATACCTAGTTGGTATGATGAAACTTCCTAAAAGTAAGTGAAAACTCACTTATCGATTATAAGCGGAGATGTACTCATGCTCGGTTGGTATGATGGACAGTTGAAAAAGTTTATTTTGTCGGAAATACTCTCCCCTAACTATCTACCACTGCTTAAAATTTTTAGAAGACTTTTTTCACGGGAGCTCGAATAGCTCATATAGGTCGGGTGCCTCGATTTTGGAACTTGGGGGCTAATATGCCTGATTTTAAAAATCTCAAACAGTGGGTCCTAGGCCAGTTGACACGAGCAGGAGCTCGTAAACAAACATGATTAATATGCCATAAAGTCTTAAGTAAATGAGTTGTTTGACCATGGTACCAAGACAGTACCGACATACTTAATCAACTAGCGGCAGTGCAACATGGCAAGTCTCCGGACAAGTCAAGACAAACAGCTGCAGGTTGAGTTGAGGGTCGAGGTCGTTGGGTCAGTGGCACCACAAATTATATGGTATTATGTTAAAAACTGTTAATTGTGCATGAATTGTGTTACAGGACCTTAAAGACGTCCAAGAGGGGTAGTGATGCGTCAGAGGGCTCTAGACGACCTAGTGGGTATAAGGGCAGTTAGTCGTACCAGAAGTCTTGTGAAGCTCGACGTAGCTTCAAGCACATGAGACTAGGGTGGGGATAGGATGAGGTCTCTGTCCTTATACAGACACGGAGATTTGTTATGGGATTGAAGGTCGAATGTCGCGAACATCCACTCATTCTCAGGGTAGAAGTGGACGTACTTCTATTTAGGTGGCTGGTAAAGTCGCTCCGACGCCACAAGTGGGTATAGTGGATGGGTTGGCTTGCGATTGTGTGTTTTATCTTTATGATAAATGTGTTGGGTGATGATATACCGTGGTAATAAAAAATGGTTATAAATATCGAAATTGAGAATGAAATATTTTTAAAAGAAAATAAGGAGTCTGACACACTCCAATTCAAACATTTTTTCTAAAAGTTAAATTTTGAAAACCCATTCACTGAGTCGTTATACTCACCCACTCCCTTATATCCCTTTCAAGTAATAAGAAATGATTATAAATACCGAAATTGAGAATAAAATATTTTTAAAAGAAAATAAGAAGTCTGACACACTCCGATTCAAACATTTTCCATAAAAGTTAAATTTTGAAAACTCATTCACTGAATCATTATACTCACACCCTTCCTTATATCCCTTTCAGGTAATCCTAGAAAGTTTACCTAAATACCAACAGCTAACACACTTGTAAGGTAGGTAAGAAATATTTAAATTTTTTGAAGTTTTGATTTATGTTATTCCAGAAAAGGTGTAGGTTTAAAGGATGTCTTACTCATATTGGTTTAAAAAAAATGGACAAACATTAGTAAGACAGGAAAGTGGCGGGTTGATCACGAGAATCCGACCAAATCGAGTTAGAACGTGATATTCAACCTCTCTAAAAACTCAAAGAATAAGAAAAACCTGAAATTAATGAGTGGTAAATAAAAAAGTACCTCAAAAGAGGGGAGAATTTATATATAGGAGAGAGTATGCAATTGAAGAGCATGCAGGGTTGCAGTAAAAA
Organism: Trapa incisa; assembly: GCA_030064435.1. Lineage (NCBI taxonomy): Eukaryota > Viridiplantae > Streptophyta > Magnoliopsida > Myrtales > Lythraceae > Trapa > Trapa incisa. The sequence goes on from CM057779.1 coordinate 25,472,133, forward strand.
ATCTACAGTACTTTGCCTATTTTCAAAGGAAAATTGTCTCAACGACATTCTCCAATAAAACACGTGCAAGAAAAGATAGCTCACTGAAAAGAAACTAACTCATTTGAATACAAAGTAGACATGTCAACTAAATAGTCACTCGAACGAGAGATATTGTAAATAAAAAAAATATTGATGTTTGAATGGCAATAATAAGAATAAAAATATTATCGTTTCAATTATAATGTGTTCGTTTACGTGATGCATTCTTGATTTGTTGTGATATATTTGCAAGAATGGTAAGAAGTATGCAAGTACAGTGGATTGCATTTTTATCTTCAATTCATTAATTTAACCATTGGTGGAGGATGGAAATACATAAATAGATACGGTGAAGGAGTTGGCCGAACCGAGACATTATATGGTATATATAATCATCATTGTATTATTTATCATTACATTTAAAATAAATTTTAAAGACATTTGATTTTTTATCATTCAAATAAGGTATCTTTCCTCACAAAGGAAATTCTTCCTTTGTACTTCCTTTGAATATTTATAGTACTATATGGTTGTGATTAATTTAAATTTAAGATGATCAAAGTTGAGATATTATAATGGAATGTCTCCAATTAAGTTATGATTTGATCATTTATCAACTCTTCTACACATGTCAAATGCCTCCTGATGTGGATGCAATGAATGAATTATTGAATGAAAAAAAAAAAAGAAGCTTTTTCTCCTTCGTACTTGTCTTTTTCATCTCCCTAGGAAAAGTTAATTTGGCCATCCTTTAGTAAAAGCTAATTTGGCCATCTTTTTTCCCAAAAATTTAATAAAAAGTAGTACGAAAAGATGTTGAAGAAAAAAAAGATGGAAAAGGGGTCGGAAAGAAGACGTCACAAAAATAAAAGCTAAATGCTTGGAAGGTCACAGAAAGTTGTACGATTGGTGAATAATGTTAAGAAACATTCTTTTTCATTTGCTAGTAGACTGAAAACTAATTACAATGACATGTTTTACCATTTTAATTAATATATATTATGATGTATTAATTATCCATCCAAATATAAAAATTATTATATTTTAATCCCTTCACATGTTTTTATCTTAAAAAATAATATTAACAAAAATGAATAAAAGTATATTTACATATTCAATTACTTAAAAAAGAGGTCAAGAGGTATAACAGTGTGTTGAATTATTATCCATCCATAGATATTTTACTAATATTAGTTGTGGGGGGTGTGGAGGGAAGTTTACAACAATTATAAAATGATTAATTCTATTTTATAATTAGGTTCAAAATGACCCCCATTTACTAACTTTAACTGGAATACATTATAATCTCACTAACTTTGTTATCATTTGAAAATCCTTTTTAAGTATATAAATTATAAAAAAAAATATATTCACTTTAAAATATAAATTAATAAAAAGTAATAACATATATTATTTATAAATATACAATATTTATTTATTTCACTTAATATATGAATATTTTATCGGGATTATCAATTTTAATGTACCTAAGTTGGGAAGAAAAAAATGCATCCATTTTGTTTTCTCATTCAATTTGAAAAAAGAACCATATACATGTTGACACCAATCAGAAGGTTGGTATAATATGTTCTTAATTTAGCAATTTGTGTAAAATATAATTCAAATTCCATGTGAGTAGGCTCATGTTTTGCAGTAATCTATTAATGATATTCCAAATTAATTTGTCATTCCCTTAATTTTAGCAAGATTTGATTTTGAATCTTATAATGTCAGTTTTGATTCTTAAATGACCAATTTAAATTGAATATAAATTATATATAAAAATATTAATTTTAATATAAATTAGTCTATATTCAATAAACTTTTAATTACTATATATTTATACAAAAATAATTATGGAATCCGAATTAGTCGATAATCAATAAAATTTTAAATACCATATTATTTATATAAAAATAATAATATTAACAATAATGAATTACATGATCGAAATTAAATCATCTATTATTATATATAAAATCGTAATATAATTTTGATAAAATTTCAACTTCCAAAATTGTTGATATAATTTATTTAATTATTAAAGCATACACATCTTACCCCCATTTCTCTCCGCCATCTTCTCGCACCCGACTTTTCTTTCACATTCCTTTCTCAAGTTCCATCAATAATATTAATTCCTTTCAATGTAATATCCATCCATTCTAAAATTTATTACTATATATATTTAATAATATATTAAACTATTTATTTATTAAATATATTCTTAACTTTCCCTTATAATATTAATTTATTTTCATGTAATATTTATCAATTTAAAATATATCATATTATACTTTATTAATATATATACAATGTAGAGAGGGAGAACAGACTTGTTTTCTTGTTCATGAGGGCTCCATTAGTTGTTCATGATAAGAACAAAATAAAACGTTGGCCAAACAAAAAAAAAAAGAGAACAAAAGAAACAATGTAGCTGACAATCGGTCACCCACCCTCCTACCGATTCTTATCAATTCTCCGAACTTTTTTCTATAATTGTCATAAATTAAAACTGCCAATTAGTTAATTAATTGATTTTTTCTCTGCGAATAAATACATTGGAAATGGGTTTAGTAGTGGTGAAAAGAGGAGGGAATAAGTACACGAAAATCTCTCTCTCTCTCTCTATATATATATATATATCTCGCTCTGTATCACAATTTTCTGCTTAGGATTCTCAAGCAGACAGATGGGTTGCGGCAGAGAAGAGGTCTACCAAAAGCAGTTGCGTCCATGGTCTTAGAAGCAGAGCCTGGAAATATTAAATCTTCCTCCTTCATCAGTTTTACCATTGGGATTCTCATGTTGACCATATCATCCCACTGAAGGTGGATTCTCAAACCTATAGGCGGGGCTCGCGATCGGCATCCGTTGGCCCCTTCGCTCGCACTTCCGGTAATTGATGTTTGCATTAAAATTCGATTTTCCCCTGTAGGTTCTACGTGGGTTCTCGTTGTTTGCATGATCCCACGCACCTTCGGGTCTGATTGAAGTTTTCATCTTTCGAGGGATTCTCCATTTTTTTATTGGTTTCTGCAGTGGCTTCTGTTTTTTTTTTTAATAATTCTCGGTAGTCATTCCATTGAGAAGACATCTTGTTATTTTTACGTCAGAACTGAATATGGAAGCATCTTTGTGGCATGAGAATTTGAAAGGTTTTGCTTGCAGTGATTATTGTTGTTTTGTAGCTGTAAATCCGAGATAGAGAGAGCTTCTTGGTTTCTCTTTTCCCTGTGTTTATATCTTTATAGATCATTCAAATATTTGAAGCGAAACTTTTACTTCTGTTTGCAGCATTCATTCTACATCTGTGTGTCATGGCCAAGGAGAATATTAAGGCACCTATCATGTTGGAGGGGATAAGGGGAGTAGTGCTCAACCCCGGAAGGAAATTACCTGGCCTATTAAATTCTTCAACTTTGGCACCAAACAATCTCAGAGCTGCAACTGGTTCCTGCCATGATATCTGTAAGCTTGGCAAGGTGTACTCCTCTGAACCAATGGCTAGAAATCCCCTGGGAATGAAGCTCACGGTGAGACCACGGGAGGATGAAATTCTTGTGAAGAGTGCAGTTTCCCCCAGAAAGAAGAATCCCCCCATAAATCGTCTCAAGTTACCACCTGGATCTAAGATTCCAGTTCTTGGAGCTCCTGATGTTTCAAAACAGAAGGCACTGAAATCCAATACGCCAAACTTGGTGAGAGGTGGTCTTGTATCAGAGAAGAAGATGAGCCCTGCAGCCACCATTAAGCCCTCGGTCAATTCGAGTCCCCTTCCATCGAATTCCAAGAAACTCGTGAAGAAGAATTTGATCTCCTCGGGTGAGAGGTCTAAACGACCCCAGCCAACTAATTTGATCTTGAAGCAAGTCCTTCCAATAAATGAGACCTTCAAACCTGACCTTCCAATAATCAAAGGGAGGAGATTGTCAGGCAGCCCCCGCAGCCTTATGAGTTCAACCTCCTCATCATTCAGGAGGTTATCCTCTTTTGGCACCTCTTCCCTTTTAAGGTTACAAAAGAGGGCTGAGACAAAACCACAAGAGAGAACATGCCACCATGGAAAATCAGTGACCAATGGCTTATCTTTCCCCTCAAGTGCATCCCCGACCTCAAAAACACCCATCAGCAAAGGAGCTGCTACAATCAGGAGTGTCCAGCGAACGACTGTGGGCAAGCGAGTAACCTCCAATGGACCATTCCCTAGGAAGAACAAAGGTGTAGTAAAGGAGCTTGAGACGGCAAGAGTGAGCAATGAAGGAGAACCCACTCTGGAAACTTTGTATGTTGTGAAAGTGGAAGAAATTGAAACCAAAACCTCTGAGCCAGTAACCGATGGGAATATCGATGAGAGTACTGTCGTGGATATAAAAGAAGCTGACGCCATATCTTTGGAAGAAGTCTCTAGTGAGGGGACGATGGAGAGTAAAGTTTCAGAAGGGGTTTCCATGGTGCCTGTTAAAGACACTGTTGAGAGTATTGCTGAGACTATTTCCCTTCTATTACCTTTTTCCCTATCCGAATCCTTCTCCTTGTCTCCCTCAGATTCTTTTACTCTATCCATGATAGAGGAAAATCTGTCAGAGTCCGAGTACACACTGAATGATTCTGAGGATTCCTCTGCCTCAGAGATTGAAAAATCTAACTCAATGTATGGAGGAGAGGTTTCAGAAGGATGCAATGGAAAGACTCGGCTTAGAGAGGAGGGTGGAAATCATCTGCTTGCATCAAAAGTCCCGATGCTTAGCAATGTGCAGTTTATGAGGGAAAGAACAGTGGATGATGAGGCCCAGAATTTGAATCATGTACTTCATAAAACTAGTTTGAAGAGGGAGCAGATTGAGGGCGAGAATGATGGTAGTGGAATCAAGGAGGGTTCAGAAAAAGTTCTCCTGAGGCACAATCATGTCCATGAGAAGAAAGACATCAAGGTTCTTTTCAATAATATGATTGAAGAAACTGCCAGCAAGCTTGTGGAGACAAGGAAGAGTAAGGTCAAGGCCTTGGTTGGCGCTTTTGAGACAATCATCTCTCTGCAGGACGCCAAGCCTTCTGTGCAAATACATAACCTATAGATAGAGGAACAAGAGATTTGTTTAGTTCTCATGGTAATGAGAGATAAAAGCTGGATACTCTAGAAAAGGAAGATCCTGCTATCATTATATTTTCATGGCACTCTAGATTTTTTATTTCTGAGGATTATTGTAGTTTGAGTATTTTCTACAAAGAGCAAGTAGAATATGCTGCTTTTGCTCATGTACATTATTGTGGAAATAAAACATGAATTCTAGTTCTTACTTTTAGGATCTTCTGAACCTTCTCTCAATGATCTGGTGTGAACTTTGAAGTTATTGTCATCTGCATATGACATTTGTGCAAAAAAAAAAATCTGCATGACTTTTATCATATCATTTATTCATTCATATTAGATTTTTATTCTCAATCTTAAATTTATGTTATTCATTTTTTTTTCTAAGTTCTTCTTAAACTCTCATTTAGATATCATTAAATCAATATTTATACTATTGGAGTGATTTTGATTAGATAAAACCCATATAATAAATTAAATAAACTAAATTATGACTTAGACATACATATAATTAAAAATTAAATTTTTTATGAGTAAACCTTTGACATTATTCTTCTAATATAACAATTACTAGGTACTAAAATAGTAAATGTCAAATGTAATATAAAATTGAATAATAAAATCTTTTCAAAATCTACAATAAATTTAAAATTCACAATTTAAATTATATTATTTATAAAAATTTAATTGTCTCATAAAGGAAGCATGAAAATTAGATTTTTTAAGTTTTACAGTATTTTATATCCATTCTCTTTATAGAAAAATTTTCTAGTCTTTAACCTAATTATCTTGGTTAGTTGGGGTTGGTCTATAACCAGAGATTTCTGATTTATATACTTTATTTGAAAATTTACTCAAAATTTTGAAATAAATTATTGTCTAATATTTAAAAAATAAATCGATGCTTACTTTATCTTACCCAAGTAGCATAAACAATGTTAGTCAAATACACAATATCAATTAAGTGTGTGAATTAAGTCATGCTATCAATTGTCGCATAATTGACCAATCTCTCAATAACCGAACTCGATTGAGAAAAAGTGGATCAACTCGATAGATATAACTTAAACCGGCAAGTAAAATCAAATTGAAATGGGAAAATAGATTAATGGGGAGGACTTGAGTAGTGAAAAAGTGTAATGAAAAACCAAGTGTCTCAGGGGGTTAATGATTGGGAGAAAACTAGTAGAGAACTTGGTTGAATTGGATTTTGGGGAGTTACAAAACCCCTTTAATTTTAAGGGTACAAAACAAATCCAAATTGAGTGGTTATTGGGTTTATTTAATAGGAAATTAAATTTTAAATTTTGAGTTATTTTATTTTCTCAAGAACTTGACATAAAATGGGGGAAACTAACCAAAAACCACCGAACTAACCAAAAAATTCATCAGAAACCGATTCGCTACAGTGCAAACCAGTCGGGCACGGCCATGCGCACATGGCACGTGCCGTCTTCCTTGCTCAACAATCAGACTTGAATCCCTTGTTTTTACTCGATTACTCATCTAACCAAATAGAATCCACTACTTAGTGAAATTAATTCATTGCCATAGCCACATGATATGGAATGAACAAAAAAGACTATGGATAGATAGACACACAAGTTTAGAACACATCCATATAAAACTTGGATATTCTCTCATCCGAATTTGCTTAAAATTTTGTCAGAACCTCAAATTGCTCCCAACTCTAGTGACTCGACTACTAGAGAGTATAGCTCCTCCGTCCAACCACCTTCGATGACCGACTTGGTACCCCTTGAAAGATGAGGACCTCAACTTTCCATTTCCACCTCTATTGACCCTCAACTCCGCATTTACAGTTTTTAGTGAGATCCTATAGTACACGATCTCCAACGACTAAAAATAAAACAGTTATTTCAAGGGCCAATTCCAACCGTTCACGTGAGCTGGAAAAAATTTAACAAGTCACTTGTACCACCAGCTTTCCATAACCTCTAACCTTGCCTGATTTGAGTAAGATTTGGGTAATAATTAAATTATTTACGTCTTAGGTCACAGGTTAAGTAGCCGAATTGACTAAAATGCAAATTCCAAGAGCTACAAACCACCAATAGAGGTGATTCAAGTGGCCATGGACTCTAGAGTAGTCAGCTTTTGAACCACACTGGCCTCAATAATCGACGAGCCACCTCCGGTGTGTTCCCGACTTTGACCAGACTCTTACTCGTATAAATGTAAAGATTTGAAAGTTAGGGGACCCAAATGTGATTGGGCTTTCTATGGGGTCTTCCTAAGTGGTAAAATAAAGTTTTGGGACTAATTGAAAAGTTTGGTGATGGTTAGGGACCGAGTTTGCCATTTATGGAAGGTCTAGGGAACTATTTACAATAAATGTAAAGTTAAGGACTAAAGTGAAAATATGAGTATTTGTGTGACTAAAAGGCAACTTTTGGACAATTCAAGAACCTAAACTTAATCAAAGAAAGTTTAGGGACCTAAATAAGAAATATGAGGGTCAAATGAATTCTAAAAACTAATTTCTCAAGAAGATGAGCCAAAATGATAATTTTGCCAAAAACTTAGGGGTCATTCAACAATTAATAAATAATGGAGTTTAGAATTGTTCCAATGCCTATTTGGCGAACAGAATGGGAATCAAGGAGACTTGAGTGACCCAATTGAAAGACTTAGAAAAGTCTAATTCCTAAAAGAGTAAGTTGTAAAGTGTAAGGGAAAATGATAATTTTTCCCAAGTTAAGAACCAAATGGTAATTTGGGGAAAGTTGGACCCCTAGGGGTTAAATAAAGAAAATATTGGCACTTCCATAAGTACTAAGTGAAAAGAGAGTGAGTTTAAGCTGAGAGGTTAACCTTAGAGAAGGTTAGACCAAGTGTCATATTACCAATTAATCAGTCGGATAACTGGGACCCAAAATGGCCAAACTGTAAAACCGTAGGAAGAATATGATAGGTTGATTTTCTAATGGTCATAAGCGAAACTGACCTTATTATTGCTTAACATTACAGAGAACGCAAAAAATAAAATGCTACCAAAACCAGAACGGATTCCGAGAATCTCACGAAATGAACAAGTTTCATGAAGAGATGTGAGTGGGTGTTAACGACGATTTCAATTAGACCGATCGAGTCATAAATTAATATGCTTGTTTGATTGTGTAAAAAATGAGTAGAAAGTTGGACTTAAAACTCATATAAGAACTGCAAAATGTATAAGTACATGTCCACTAAAAAATGTGATTTTAAGGGTTAAAGTAAGAACCGGTCATGAGACCGGAGCATGTGACATAAATACTGTTATGAGGAACTAGGAATTTATATGGCCTTGAGCCATTTTGTGATTTGGGCAGATGGCCGAGTAATAGGCTAGGCTCCCAGTAAGTATTATTGATATGTTCATATGCTAATTTAGTGACCGAGCACGGAGTAGACCATGAGACTCGATTGTGGGGCATGATGCCCAACTATGTGATATGAGGAGACGACCAAGTGATGAGCTAGACTCCTAATTTGTGTGATTGTTATGTGTACATGCTGATTTGATCAACCAGGGCACATGGTATGCCATGAGACCCAAGTTTAGGGCATCATGCCATTAGGTGATAAGAGGAGGGGGGGAGTCGGTCTAGTGATGGACCAGACTCATGAGTATATCTATGTTATAAGCATGTTGATTTTGATGCATGACTATATTGTGTGATTTGAGGGAAGTTGGTCTAGTGAAGGACCAAACTCTTGAGTATATCTATGTTATAAGCATGTTGATTTTGATGCATGACTGTATTGTGTAATTTGAGGGAATTAGGTGAGTGACACACTGAACTCCCGATAATGAGATGTGGTATGCACCATTATGTGATCTGGCCATGAGCGCCACAAGTATGACCAATGAGGGGGCGATGGATGGATGCCTAATGAGGCTGTACCGTTTCCTAAGGGAAAATGGAAAGGAGATCAGGGGAGTTGTTGTGCAATCTTCCATGTTTCTCGGGACACCCCGATGATGTACGGGTACTGTCCCAGTACACCACTACGATGAGACGATGGTGGAATTGAGTTGCATGTGTAGGGGCTATGTGCTGGCAAGCGACGATAATGTGGCCATGACCCCGGGTGCTGAGACACCCGACAGTGATATATTGTTTTGGGTCCAAGTAGCCTATTGTATGCAGCCCTGAGTGGCCCATTGTTGTGTGGGAGAGTGGTGGCGATGCTGCTATGACCCCGGGTGCTCAGGTGCCCAACTGCAAGACGACACTCAAGAAGTGTCGGTTGTGGTAAGAGTGCTCAATTGACTCCCACACTCTAATTTTCCCGGACTGGTATTGCCCAAGTGGCGATACACTCTAGGGTGTGTTGTTATGTTTAGGGCATAAGTAGCCCACTATTTAGGGCCTAAGTAGTCCAGGATGAGGTACGAGCCATGAGCAACTCGTAAGTGTCGACCATGTGTAGGCCATCCCTTGTGTGTGGGACATGAGTTTCTCTGTGTATGCATGTTGTTGTGATAATATTGTTAGTTATGTAAAACCAGTTGGGGAGACCGAGGATAACTCGACCGTAGTGGAGACTACGAGTCAGATGGCTCGAGACTAGTGTCTCCAAGGCTAGAGTAAACCACGGGACTCAGATGGTTAAGTATGAGTAATGAGATAGAAGATAATACTTGATGGTTTAAGGGAAATAACTGGGTCGTGAGCCATGTAATGACACGATGTGTCACGCCCCGGCATGATTTCCCTCGGTCGAGGACCAGTGAAACCCCTCGTCGATTCCCTTGATGTTACAAAGGTGAGATCCTTTGCCAAGGTAAAATCGATGGAACCTAGGCTTAGATCCATAAACTTCTTTTAGAAATAAGCGAAAATTTCAAACTTTTATATATGAAATACAACATGAGTTCATTTGTTCTTTTACCTTTTCAAACCCTAATAACATTAACAAAATGATAAGCAAGTACTTCGTGTGTAGTTTATGAGATTACCTGGGGCAGTAGGGTGCCTTAGGAGCAAGCTACTCCGTCCTTGCCTTGGGTCACTTAGACTTACCTATAACATGGTTTGGGGAGGGGATGAGCTCACAACTCAGTGAGTCATACCATGATAAAAGCTTATGATAATTGGTTGTGTGAAATGGATTTTGCCCGAAAACTTCTACTAAGCCAGGGCGGACCTTAACCCGAATGGTTGGTAGAACAAATACAATGTATTAAAGGCCAAAATACATCAATGTGCTTATTAAGCGGGATAGCTAGACACTTGATATAGGGTAATGGTGACTTCAAGGGTTGTTGGACAACAAGATTGGTACAAAGGAAGGAAGTAACGTTGGTCCAGTATGTCAAGGGCTCCTAGAGTCCTATACACACCAAACCTTGGTGAAGGGAAAAAGGTCTCGTCCCTCACAGTAGACAAATTCGATAATATTTGCAGGCTGGACAATGGTGCTCACGCAAGCAATAGTCTGTCCTTACAGATAGGTGGCTAGTAAATGCGCTTCAGGCCACAAGTGAAATAGAAAGGGAGTTCTATTCTACGAACATGTGATCCCTCCTTGATAAAATGAATTTGTTATATTGGATGCTAGTTATAATAAATAATTGTCCTAATATTTTAACCATAATGTCTTATTGCTAGATAAATCATACTCACTGAGTTGTGAATTCATCCTTCCCTTAACCCCTTTCAAGTAATAGATATGCTGAGAATGAAACACTTTGCTAGTGTGCCGGCCCAGTACGCTCCTATCCCTAAACTTGCTTTTATTTGGGTATAATTTTTGTATTGTACTAAAATTACTTTGTATTATGAGCATTATCACCTTGAGTCTATGATGGTGGATGCACTCACCGTCATAGGATTATGACAAGTGGTTGTTTGTTTGCAGGTACAATAAGGGAAACCGAGACGAGGTATGACAATCCTAATTTAGTTTTGTTTTATAAATCTACTTTACTCCTGTTGGTTTAATTTATTGTGGTAAGTCTATTAATTCTCATGTATCATTTTTATTTATAACTATAATTTTTGTGTTCATTAACTCTCTCCAATATTTCTCAAAATTTTCATGTTATAATCTATAGGATCATAATTTTCATTGTGCATGATATAGTCTTGAGTCCATATTAATATTCTTTTGATTTTTTTTAATGATGAATTTGTGTGTATACATTATCTGTTAGTTAGTCCTTGCATAGTTTCAGTATTCTCATTTTGATTGTCTATATTTTCTTTGGTTGGTTGATCTTCTATTTGCTTAGTGTTTGTTAATTTGAAATTATCATATGGAAATTTCATTATATTACCTTTTTTTTATTTTTTGTCCAATTCTATTCTTCATCTTTAATGAATACTACATCTCAACTTATAATTATATTATATTTTATTAGATCATACAATATGTATCATTTACACTCTTCACTATAGAATATAAATATGCACATTTTACTTCTATGTGTAAGTTTATTTTTGTGAGTATTATTAATGTGCACATATGCAATACATCCAAAAATACTAAAATATTCAACTGAAGGTTTCAAGCCACTTCATGCTTTATGTGCCATTTTACGGCTTATACTCACAACTCTTTAGGTAATTCTTTCTCATTTAAAATTGTGTACTATGTTTATCAATTTTATATTTTTTTCTCAGCCACTCCATTTGGTTGGGGTTTATAAGATGATATCAGTTTCCTTTTAATTTCATGTTGTTTATAAAATTCATTAAACATATTTGATGTAAACTCCCCACCTTACCTATTCTTAAGATAAGTATGTTAAGGCATGATTCATTTTTCGCTCTAATTTTAAATTGTTTGAACATTTTAAATGCTTTTTATTTTTCGGCTAACAAACTTATCCATGTTTTCCTACTATAATCATATATGAAAGTTAGAATGTATCTCTTTCCTCCTCTTGATTTAGGTGTAATTGGATCATAGATATCTGAATAAATCAAATGAAGAAGTTGAGACGCTCTCCATTGGGCTTGTCATGACAGTTATTGATTGTTTACCTATGAAACTACTTGAACATGTCTCATAAGACAATTGTATATATGGTAATCCCTTAACCATATTTTTTTTATTTCAATAGATATATACCTTTATGCTCAAATGACCATATATTTTGTGTCACAATATAGCTTGCTGATTTGAACTTATATTGAAACATTTTACTATTATGGGTGATTTTATCATTACTTCAACTATAAACATCCTATTAGGTAACATATTACTTTTTTGTAATAATTTCTTTCTCTATATGATATAATTTTAATTCATTATCTTATATTTGTGTGCTTAGATTTTGTTCTTGTAATTGTCATATACTAAGAAAGTTATTTTTAAGTTTTGGCACATAGTATACATCTGTGATTAGTATATTATATCTTCTTGATTGTATTTAATACCCCATTTCCATCATCATCTAATTGTTATCTTAGACTCTTGTATAAGAGTATTATCTGTCATTTTCATACTATTGATGTAATTTACATTGAGTTATCCAATTAGGGCATTTATACCGGCAATGTTCGAGTTTGTGACACTTGAAGTATAGTACTTATCCTCTAAAGGAAAAAATTTTTATTCTTCCACGACCTTGTTCTCAGCATTGAATTCACAGTATGAACTTGATACACTTGAAAGATTTCCTCTATTTTGTCTCATGTTTTGGTAATTATTTCTCTCTTTTATTATACTTAGAACTTGATGATCCATATGTTGTGAAGTTAATCGCTTCTCTTGAATTGTCAAGGTACTTTGCAAAGCTTATATAGTTATCTCCTCTATATTGTGAGTCTTCTTTATGGTACACATGACGTAATTATAAGTTGATGATAGTGATTTCAAAATATTTTCAACCAAAATACCTTAATTTAGTGTTTCTCCATATATCTTCATTTTAGTACTACTTTAAGAACTATGAAGAAATAATCTTCAATTTTCCTTGAAACTTCTCTTTCAATGCTTCCCAAATTTGCTTTGAAGTATTACTGTTCATAATAGTTGTCATGATACTCTTGTCATTTTCGATAGAGGTAGTGTTTTTCTCTCATATCTTTAAGATTTAATTCTCTTAGTGTTTTCTTATCCACCTCTTCTATGTTCTCAGGTATTTCTAGTGCGATAACCTCCCAATATTCTTTAGCTCGTAACTAACTTTTCATCATCTTGCTCTAGTGATCAAAGTGACCATCAAACTTTGGAATTAACCGTGAAATTGGTTTTTTTGGCTCCACACTTATATTATGTTTTATAATCTTGAAAAAGTTAGCTTGCAATAAATAGTTGCAAGAAATTAGGCTATAATACTACTAATAGAAAATTTCCTTGGGCATGCTTTTGATGTTTTTTGCAACTATATCTCAACAAATCAAGAATGCCAATGATGAATTATAATTTCCTGATTTTATTTTTTAAAACCACAAAGCTCAACTCTATTTTCTTTACCGTTTCATCATGTAAATGACAACACTATGATTGATATGGTGATGTTTATATTCTACTTCCTAAAACTATGATTTTTTTTTATCTCTCATGTGTCTCATTCTAGTGTGACTATTTGGTTAACATGTCTGGTTTGGTTCAAGCGAATCAGTCAGTGTGCTATCTTTTCTTGCACATAATTTTCCTAGATAATATCATTTGCAGATGATTTTTCCTTATAAAATCTACGTAATATTTGTTGTAGTCGTTTATGCTCTTCAATAATATTATTTCACCAATCATTCATTTTTGTTGCTGTACTTGTTCTTAATATTTTGTAATGGTCTACAACTACAAGTTTTTCCTTCAGAAATTTTCATTCTCTTCTTATTCTGTGCAAAATCTTACTCAACAATTTCTTCAACTTTGACTTGACCCTCATCCTCACCATTCCTTTATTTTTCGACCATTCAGGAGATATTTTTTGGCTTAACTAATGGCACCATGCTTAACCGTATTTGTTGTTACTTCCTACTCATTGAATGTAACTATGTAGACATTCGATAAAGTGCACTTTAGTGCATATATTTTTAGTCCATGTGTCGTGAGTTAATTTCTTCCTTTCTATCTCATTCTACATTTTTTATTAAAGTTATTTTTGAAGTCGTGGGGTTATAGGCACTCTAACCCGTGAACCATAGATATCCACCTTAGTTGATTTTTCTTGAAATTGTATAGTTCGGTGTAAGTTTGTCATATCTGAAATAAAAGGCTAGAATGCAATTATACATTAATTGGAGTCATATATTCTCTTATTCACACTACACAATATTTTTCAATATTAATGTTTAGTATAATCAATAAATAATTACTACTATTTTCACCTTATTGGAGTTCATCAACCCTAAAAACATTAGTAACACATTGTCCAATTTTCTACTGATTACACTCTACAATCCAATTTATAGAGAGTACATGTAATTGAAATTACAAATACATATATGTAAGTTACGATTGAGTGATACTTTTCTCGGTATTACTCAATTGACGGTGAACTCCCCTACAAAACTCTTGTCCTACCATACTGCATGTTCGAACTCAAATAGTAAGTATTTACATCATTTATCAACATATGAATAAGAGCATTTTAATACTCTAATTCACATACCCAACTAATTTTTCTTTTTGCATCAATTATACACACTAGCATATATTTTACTAAGAGTGGAGAGAGTAGAATTCAAACAATTACCTCGGATAATTTTGTCGAATCACTAAAACGCGAAGAGAAGGGCTATCAATAATGGATAGGGTAATTGCAGTGCTCAGACACGGCTAGGTCCTACAAGGTAAAAAGAAGGATTACAGTACCAAAATTATTCTTTGAGCGAAAATTAGTAAAGAAAAGTGAATTATGATTTTGCTGCTACTTGTACTACCAGTAACATGTCCTCCACAACTAGGGTGGGAATGCTATCTCCCGCCAATTTGGTTAGTAATAGCGGGGACTGAAATGGATGGGCATGGACAGCTTGCAAGTGTCCCAGTCCCAGGGTAGAGGGTAAAGGTAAAAGGTGGTTGCGAGAAATTGGGGAAGAATCATCCTGCCAATAAGTAAATCAAGTAGGCTTTCGCAACTCGATTTGTGACATATTAGAGTGATTTGTAAAACTCGGATCATTTATGATTTCCTGGAACAGTGCTAGGGCAATGGCATTTCCATCCCTTATCCGTGGGACTGTGTAATGGAGGGCAAATGAATGGGAGAATCAAGAGAGCAAGGAAGACGATCGACCGACTGTTGGAAGCGATCAATGAGTCGTTCGTGCAAACGGGGTTCTTTAGGTTTTTATAAAGAATCATGGATTGAATCAATTGGGTTGTATGGTGTTGGGAAAAAATAAGTTTTGGTATGTAGGGCAGTTGGTGCAGACTTGTAAAACCCTATTGTTAGTTTTGTGATGGGGCAGTAGAAATGCAAGAGCAATGGATTTCCATGGAAATTTATCGAATGAACAGGTACTGTAGTCGAAATAAGGATCATATTTTTCATCATAATCATAATTCACACAAAAATCAAACCAGATATGATTTATACTTGATAATTATCATCATCAGCTGAAATAATAGTCCATACAAGCCGAATGAGAATGCTGAATTTCACTATCTAGCTGGGGAAGCTCTGAAAAGTCTGAACATCAAAGCATATGCAAGCAATGAAAATAGCAAAAAGTAACAGTCCACTGACAACAAATTAGATTCAGATTTCATCATGGTAACGTTAGAGAAGAAAATTGACGAAGAGAGCATGGGAATACTTACAAGTGGCAGGAGAGATGGCAAGATTAAAGGCCGAAACTGAAGCTCCACTGAAAGGGTGCCCGAGAAGATTTGGACCCGGTCAGAGAAGAATTAATATCTATCCAGTTCTTCATGCACCAAACCGGTTCGTATTGTACCAGTCTTTCTCGGATTCTCCCGTGTGTTTTTTCGGATTAATATACGATAACTTTCTTTTTTTTTTATTTACTCAACCTTTTTTTTGCACTTAATAGGACACGACAACCTTTTGCCAACGGAATTTAGCGTGAATTTAAAACCGGCAATTAATTAGCTATTAGTAGGGTAAGGCAATTAAATCCGGTTCAATATTGTGTTTTTTTTTTGTAATTTATGTAATATTATTTTACAAACATAATTTATTAAAATTTATCAGAATAAAAATTATAAATAAAAAATATTTTTTTCATTCGAATGATGTAAAATCTTACTAAACATTATCTCAAATTACAATTATTTTTTTTTCAATTTTATCATTTATTCTCACCTTTTTCCATAATGCCTATCCCACTACTAATATCATTTATAATTATTTTATACATAAATTAAATATTAATAAATTATAATATAATATTAAAACATAAAATTATAGCTCAAAATTAATACTTTCAACTCGCAATACTTTTAACATTATATTCTGACTCATATAAAAAGTGAAATGTATCCTCTAAGGAATACTCGTTTGCTTCTCTATTATTTTAGAAAGTGTATTATCTTATAAGAATAAATCATTAATTTTATTTATAAGCGTAAAATTAATAGAAATGATGCATATTCAAATTATTTGTGCGAATAAAAATATTATAATAAATTATATATATATATATTAAATAATAGTATACTATATACAAAAATAGTGTCAAATACAGACAGATTTCCTTCCCATCTTTTGGGCAACTTTTCATATCGAGTGTTGTGCTGTTCCGTGAGTAGGCTTCTTTGGGGCCATGAAAATTATGTTGGTAGGTTAGCTTAACTAAAAAAGAAAAGACGAAGACAGACAAAAAGAGAAGCACAAGATGGTTCGGTCAGGTTGGTAGACCATGCGCATCTCCTCCCCTTCCCACTTCCCATCTTCTTCACTATCCTTACAAAAATCACACTGCAACAAGGTGTCATCATAACATACATGAAAGAACTTGGAGGGCAGAGGCCACTGTAGTGTAGTGGCTTGGTTTCCTCATTAAGATCAACACGCAGTCCTGTCCTGTCCAGTCCAGAGACCTTCACCGGAATTTGTATTGGAGCTCAGCCATGGCGAGATCTCAGTGCCAGGACCTTCCTCCGGCCTTTGACATGGTGATACTAGGAGCGTCCGGTTTCACAGGAAAGTACGTGGTCAGGGAGGCCCTCAAGTTCCTCAACGCCCCTTCCTCCCCGCTCAGTTCCCTCGCGTTGGCCGGTCGGAGACCTGCGAAGCTGACCAGAGCCCTCCAGTGGGCGGCCCATCCCGGACCTCCGCCGTCCGGGATCGCCATCCTAACCGCCGACATCACCGACCCGGAATCCCTCCGCCGGCTCTGCTCCCAGACAAAGCTCATCCTTGACTGCGTTGGCCCGTTCCGGCTCTACGGGGAGCCTGTCGTTGCTGCCTGTGTCGAGACCGGGTATAAAGATTGAATTTGCTTTATTCTTTTTAGTTGAAATCTGAAATTGTCTGCACTTGTAACAGTCTTATTCTCTGTCCATATCAATCAATTAAGTCGAAATTTATCCTGCTTTTTTTTTTCTAATGTCTTTTCCATCTATATACATTTGTTTCTATTTCAGCTGTGACTACCTGGATATATGTGGGGAGCCCGAGTTCATGGAGAGAATGGAGGCAAAATACCATGAAAAGGCAGTTGAGACCGGCTCTCTGGTTATTTCAGCATGTGGTTTTGACTCAATTCCAGCTGAATTGGGCTTCACCTTCAACTCAAGGCAGTGGGCAGAACCTGCAGTTGTGAACAGGGTGGAAGCCTATCTGAGCTTGGAGTCCAACAAGCGGATAGTCGGAAACTTTGGGACATTCGAGTCTGCTGTACTTGGTGTGGCAAATGTGGATAAATTACAAGAGTTGAGGAGATCCCGCCCCAGAAGATCCCGACCAACTGTATGAACAAGAAAGTCTTCCTATTCTTTGGTTTACTTGGAATTTACCAGTTATGATAATGGTGTAGCCCCTTGATTGCAGATTCCAGGCCCACCTCCTCCCAAAGGCCCCACAATAGAGAATCAGAAAAAGGTCGGTCTCTGGGCAGTCAAGCTCCCATCAGCAGATTCTGTTATTGTTAGAAGAACACTCTCTATCTTGACTGACAACCCCCATGGTCTTCCTGGAGGAGAGGAGAGCCCCCAACAGTGCGAGAAAAGACGAGCCTTCTGGTCGACCGTGAAGGCAGCACACTTCGGGATGAAGATAGGCTCCAAGTCCCTGCTGGGTTTTCTTCGTGTAATCACAGTTGGCATTTTCATTGATGTGCTAGGAAGAACAGCAACCGGTAGACGGCTTCTGCTGAAATTCCCCTCATTTTTCAGCCTTGGGTGGTTCAAGAAGCAGGGCCCCTCTGAAGAAGAGGTGAGGAGTGCATCCTTCCAGATGTTGTTCATTGCACAAGGATACAGCAATGCAGAGGTTGCCATGGCTAGAAACGCAAAACCTGACACTGAAATAGTGACGAGAGTTACGGGACCCGAGATCGGGTATCTGAGCACACCGATAATTCTGGTCCAGTGCGGCCTTATTCTTCTGAGACAGCGTGGCTACTTGCCTAAGGGAGGAACTTTTCCACCCGGGATCGTCTTCGGACCAACTGACCTCCAGGAGCAGCTCCAGAAGAACGGGATATTGTTCGATGTCATTTCCAGGAGTTCACTTCCAGTCGAATAGTTTGCTTACCTGTAATCCTCAGATGTTTCCTAGAACTCAGGATCGGTCTGCTGGAGAAAATTCCATTAGTTAGAACTATTATCAACTCCATGTATATGTTTCTTTAGGCTGCATTAACGTTCATTATACCGAGTTTATGATCAATCTACCAATAATAAGATGTCATATATTCAGTTAAATTTCAATAAGATCGTATAAGATAAAAAAATTTCAAAAAAAAAGTATCCCAAGGCCATAAAAAATGGCCATAGACATTGTCAATTTTTTGGGTGCAAAAGGTTGATATTATTAATTGAACAAAAGGAACCACACCTAGGTTGCATAGTCAAGTCTACATGGACTGATCATAGCTTGAGTGATTACCTACATGTAAGTCACTTGGACATGTTAATAGGAGTGTTAAAAGTAGTGTGGAGTGGATTAGGTGAA
Organism: Trapa incisa; assembly: GCA_030064435.1. Classification (NCBI taxonomy): domain Eukaryota; kingdom Viridiplantae; phylum Streptophyta; class Magnoliopsida; order Myrtales; family Lythraceae; genus Trapa; species Trapa incisa. Next base: position 25,491,296 of record CM057779.1, read on the forward strand.
TTTAACATTAGGGCGAATAATACCTTTTCATATAAATTTGATTTTGGTTGTTTCATTTCATATTCTTATAAAATAAATTAATTTATTTATGTGAGAATGATAGTAGATATGAGTTTAGCCTTTCATATCCTAACCTGATATTGATCTAACGATATAACCATTATTACACATTTTTTATATTAAAATAGTGAATTAATGTCATTTTATAACTAATAAGATGTTATATAAATCCAAAATAAATTAACTACTTAAATATTCTTGCATTATGAGTGAATTCACCTCATCTTACATTTAAGTAAAATCTCTATCACTTGAAGTTCTATGGATTATGAAGTGAGGTGAGAATAACACTCAATTAATAGGATATTAAATTAAGACATAAGTACTCGATATAGGTTTCTAGTAAAATATATAACATACATCTTTATTATATGGTTTCTTATACATTTTATATACAAAATCTATTTCACAAATTTGTCAAAAGTATAAGTCTATGACCATACTCAATGTGATATCTTAGGTTATTTAAAATTTATTATGTAAGTAACATATTAGGTAAGAGTGCTAAGCTACTCATTTGATTGCCTAACAACAATTCTTTAGGAAATTATCTCAACGTGGGACACACGTATATTTTTCAATGATCATGTCCATATTCATTCAATACTTGGTCAAATCCAGCCCTATATCTCTATGGGTTGGATTATTGGAAATACAACTAACCACTTATTAATTCATTTTCAATATCCCTGAGTAAATAGTATAATCTCTAGTAGTCGTCCACTTACTTTTGAACTCATAGAACTCAATCACAACTAATTCACACGATCTGAACATAATCATTAAAGTGTTAAATAAAAGTAGTCATCAACATTTATATAACTAATTCTTTATTCATAAAAAAACATCAAATCATTTCTCGTTTTTAAAAATGTTTAAGTTATGATACATCTTTTTTAATCATGGTCAACAACTATATTTTGTAAAACATCCTCCTATTTTATAAATGTGTGACACTTGTCATTTTTCATAAGTATGAGACCTTTACTCGTTTTTATATAGAGTGGACATTTGCTCAATTTTACAAGAATGGATCTTCTCCCATTTTGTAAATATTAGGTATTATATGTATTGTCATCTCTCATATTTTATAAATATTAAAATTTACCTAATTTACATAAATACTAGAACCCTTCCCTCTTTTTATAGAATTGGATCGTAGTCCTTTTTTTTTATAAATATTGAATATTCACCCATTTAATAAACTTGGGCTCTAATCCTATTTTAATAAACGTTGTACTTGTACTCATTTTTTAAACATTAGTCTATATTCCGTTTCATAAATATTTATGACATGCATGTGGTTTTATATATTTCAAACGCACATTTGGAATACGCACAAATATTATAGTTTTAAAAAGCTATAATAAGTTATGGTCAATACAATAGAATTCAAATACCACTAAACCCACTTATCTCGGTTTGTGATGTTGCTATCCCCATGAGTAGTAGTATCAGAGCTTATTTATATATATATATATGGGGTTTCTCGTTTGTCTATATTAGTACTAGCTGATATCGTTTCGTTTTCACGTCAGAACTATACAAGAAATTCCCAAGGGAAATCCAAATGCTAAAGCGATCTAAGTCACTTACATTAAAATCCCAAGTCCAATACTTGGAAGTCAAAACCCATCTTTTTAGAAGATCTAAGCTCACTTCTTATGGCACAAGTTGATGTTTTTGAAATGTACAAGCCCAAATCTATTTATATTTTAGGTACAAACCTCTTAAAACTCCTAATCCAAATTTGATAAGTATTTGAGTTTGTATATAAACTCAATCTCTTTAAATAGGACACATATCCAATACAAGTCCATATACATATAAGTTCTTAGGCTTAAATACATACGCACCACTCCTTTAAAGTCAAGCCTTTAAAAAGGCATAATCTCTATTTTTCTTTTAATAGACCCAAATTTAAATTCAATCCATTTTACAATTCAACCTAAAATAAAGACCATAACCATATTGGGCCCATCATCCATTTGAAGCCTAATCTTTTGCAAGGCACTCGGGCTTTGGAGGGTACTTCGGCCTATTTGGATGGGCTGCCGCTATCTCAGTCGAGGGAACCACCACCGCATGTCGGTGTTATGTTGTAATATCTCATTTTCCCGAAAGGGGAAAAACTGATCAAATAAAGTGGGAATCGAAGTTTAATCGATAAATGGGATTGTATTGGGATATAAAATCAAATTAGATCGGAAACCTATTTGAGTCAAGAATTAGAGAATGGTGGAAATAACGTGAGACAAACCCTAAAAAACCTCTAAGGTTGAGAATTAAGGATTTTTTCAATATTAGGATGAGAATAAGAATAAAGTTAGAATGAATAAGTTTAAACCGAGAATAAAATGATTTTTTTTGAGGGGTTTGAGAAATGGTAAAAAAATAATTATTAGCTCTAAACTTAAGAAAATAAGTTAAAATTTTTTTAGAAAAATAATATAAGTTAGAAACCAGTCCAATTGGTTATGAACTAATTAAGGAAATGAAAAAATATGGTCAAATCAATCGAGACTTTTGTTGGTAATTAGTTAACACAGTTCCAAAATAGTCAAACAAGGGAAGACACGTATCATATATGCAGGCGCATGACACGCTCATGTGCCACACATGCACATGCATCATCTCCATCAAACTTACATGACCTAGATCAAGCCTTGAGCTGAATTAGTAGAAATATTCAGCATAAATCCTGGCTTCTTACCCGATAAAAATAAATACCAAGTCAACCTATAAAGCTCTATTTTAACTAAACTAAACCATGAATTGATGGTCCATCAATTCACAAGGCTCTTTGTATTAGCCATACATACTCCCTAATCGATAATTCACCAAAATTTCCTTTGAAAACCAAATTACTTAATTTTTTTTGGTAACCTCACTACTGGATAGAATAAATCTCAATTTTTACCACCAAACTTGGTGATTCAAGTGGTATTGGAATGATTGTTGAATCAACTATCCTTCTCCAACCTTGCTTGAAAGCTACGACCTTTCTACTATTATTGACAAGGTAGAACAATACACATGCTAAAACACCACAAAATAATACCCAACCTTCTAAGGCTAATTTTGGCATCCTCAATGACCAAAATAGGCTCAAAAAAATTTCACAAGCTCTTCATTACTCGCTCTAGAAAACCCCACTGGCCACTTAAGCCAAATGTAAGCATTGTGGTCGTACGATGCCGTGAAAGCTCTAACTCCCCTTATTTTTACTAGGCTTAGTAAAAATTGAATTGGAGGTGACTCAAACCTCCATTTGAAGGGAAACTAATAAAAAAAGACATGCAATGGAGTTATCTTTCGAACCCTACACATGTTACTATTCAACATTGTTGTCTCCGATGAGTTACTACCATTTTATTGATCCGTGTTAGTTTTCCAATGAGCCCTAAAATCGGGCTAAAATGACATAGTCCTTACCGAAATAAGCTGGAAAGTGACCATGCAGATATGGAATGTGTTTAGGAGCATGGTATTATTTATTCATGAATTTGGGAATGAGTTTTGGAAGGGTTTGGGGACCAAATGAAATTTTGGTAAAGTTGAATGACCTATCCATAAATAAGAAATATTAGGGGACCCAAATGAAATCTAAGGAAGGTTTAGGGACCCAATAGAAAGGTTTGAAAAATCCAGGGTCTCAAATGGAGAAGTTTGGAAATACAAGTAACTAAGTAAAACTTTAGGAAGTACTTAAGGAAAAATGGTAAATATTTAAAAGTTAGAGCCCTAAATTTACTAGTTATGAGAGTTTTCATGGCTCTTATAATCATGTTTATCTATGGGTTCTAGCCCGTGCCCACTGGCCTTGGGCCCATTCACGAGCTTTTCAAAATTGGGCCTTGAGCCCTATAAGTTCAAAATTGAGGCATTTGACCTGTTGGAGTTGTCTCAGCTCTAATTAGAACTCTCCCAAATAGTTTAAGTATTGGCACACAGTCAGGGGAGAAAATTTCTGGAAAATAGTTTTTGAACTTAAAAACGTATTCATCATCCAACTGGGCATGATGATAGAAAAATCCTACTCTTGGTGGATTTTCAGTTCAAAGGTGCTCACCATGCCAATTGACATGATATTTAAGATGTCCTATTCACAACCGACAAGTAGGTTTTTAGGTTAAAATGGCTCATCACCCCAACTAGGTATGATGTTAAATAACCCACACACCCGATGACTGTGACGTGTTCGTCCCTAGTCGGTTTTCCAAGTCCAAGTCGTGCTCCCCTTGCTCACATTCTGATCCCAAGTGTCCCTACATGGTTGAGTATCCTGATTAAGAAGGGTTCGGCATGAAAGCCTCCTTGTTCTCAAGTAATTGCACTTAGGTCCCTAAAGTTCATATTCTTTGACTTTAGGTCCCTAGTGCTCAATTATCTTCAATTTAAGTCCCAAGGTTTTCTAACATCCTCCTTGGGTCCTTAATTTTCTCAAAATTGTAAATGGGGTTTAATTTTTCCAAAATTTTTAATTAGTCCCCAACTTTTTAAAAATTATCGATTGGCCCCAAACTTTCCAAAATTACCGATTGGCCCTAAACTTTCCAAAAATGGCCAATTGGTCTCATTTCTTTAAAAAATGACAAATTGGTCCTCCAATATCTTCCTCTTTGCCAATTGACCTTCAATTTTGAAAAATTGCACTAAGGTCCTTAATATTTTGAAATCCCCAATTTTCCACAAAATCTTCTACCAATCTCACCCATTTTCTACTGACCAAATTTGATTTCTTCAAATTGGCCTTTCAAATGGAGTTAATTGTTCCAATTCGTGGTGTCAATCGGTTCCTCAATTGCATACGATCCGATTGAGCTTTGAATTATGGATTTTGGGCTCAAAACGAACTCAAATGGTGCTTCGTTGGAAATCTAAAGATAGAGAGAGCTTCAAGAACTTACTGTCGGAGGTGCAATGTTCGAGCTCTTAATTTGGGAAGGTAGCTCTCATCCCTAGGGTCCTTATAGGATCAAGAATTTCTATAATTAATGTAAGGATCAGTGGGAATTTAGTTAGTGAAATTCGACATTTTATCTCTAGAATCGAACTACTCTGATGATGAAGAGACGAAATGACTTACCTTTTCGCTTTGGGCTGTGAGGGCTAAGGGAGGGCTCGGTTTGGTCGCATGAGGTCTCAATTTGCTGAATTTTGATCGGGCAAAACAAGGTAGCTTCTGGACCGACGGAGCTGCGTCACTATTTGGGCTCGTTAGTGCTTCTTCGGTGATCCTTGAGTTGAGTGGAGGTTGCTGTCAAGTAGCCAACTTCCTCCGAAGTCTATAGGACCCGAATTCACCTTGTAAGGTTAAGAGAAGTGCCCAAGTTAAAGCTCTAGTTTGAGCTTGGCCGAAAAACTAAGCACTTCTTCTTCGGAGGAGGTTTGAGGTGTGTGGAGTATGAATGGAGGGGAGCTCTTTATATAGGGATTTCGGGGACCCTCTGCTCTACCAATTTCAATACTGGTCAAGCTTATCCTCATCGGAAATTGCCCAAATCGGAGGGAATATTCCCTCACTATAAAAGGAAAGAAAAATATTGTCTCGATGAATAGTGTCAACGGACGAAGGAGGAAGACGACACTGTTCTGCATGTGCGGATGTCCCACATGGCTACACATGATTGGTCAGTTCAGCTGACATGTCACTCCTACTTAGCCGTTGTATCAGTCGTTGATCAGTTGACTGGACACGTGGTAGCCTCCCATTGCTTGCTCATGTCTACGTGGCTACTGACCGGGCATCCGCTCACCGTTGATCGTTGATCGACCACGTGTCTCTCCCTGATTGGTCAGCACTTTCAAGCGCTGATCGAGTGGCTGACGGGGCACTCTTTACCACGCGTCACACACTGATTGGTCACACGTGCTAACTGGGCGCTCACCTGTCAGCGGTCTATTGACCGGCTGGATTGTTGACTGGTCTGGTCTGACCAGGTTCGGTAACGTGAAAATGAAAATCAGTCGGTTCATGCCTAGTTCAACTAGTTTTCTAAAAATTAAAAATTTCTAAATTAATCTAAATTCATTTTCTATCAAATGGTGGTCTCAATTTCCCAAATTTATCTTTTTAAGCTAAATAGAAAAATAAATTATTGAATCGGTTCACTTTGGTTCAACCTGGTTCAGGTCCACTTCACCTCGAATCAATATGATTTTCTCATCCAATTTCCTTGATTGTTCTTCCCCATGATTTTTATGACTTATTGGTAACTTTGGATTTTTAATTTTCCCATTTTTAATGCTTCTTTACCATTTTTGGCTTGCTAAATAGCTCGATTTTCTCATAGAAATTGCATAGTTCTTGTCCCGGTGTCATTGGCCCGAGAGGATGGGTTTCACAACTCTCCACTCCATTTAGGAGTTTTGTCCCCAAAACTTATTCATGCATCCTTTGCATAGGGAACAATTCCCTTCGATTTCCACTTGGGATTTTCTTCAATACGACACCGGGACATGTCTCCATTTTTGTTTCATCTGCTTTAGACATCTTTCGTGCCTTTCCGCCCTTTGTGCATCTTTTTTCTCCATGTCTTGGGCTATCTTTTATTACTTATTTTCCCTCACCCTAAATGACATGATTTATATTCATGCTCTGAGGTGAAGAGTTTCCGTGTTGATCCAACCTCCAACTTCGTCTTCTTTGAACATTTCCTTGCTCGTTTGCTTTTTCCCTAGGCAAAAAATCACAAAATTTAGCCTTTCATTTCGTCCTTTGGATAACTTACTTAAGGGCTTCTTTTTCCTTCGATTATTCGCTTACTTCATGGAGCTTATCACAATCAGGCATGTTTTACTCACTAGTCCAAAGGTACACCCTTAGGTCCAATTTTGACTCTGCTTAAAGGTAAGACCTTATTCTCTTGTGGATTTTTATCGGATCACTAGGTTGGGAGTTGTATAAATGTTTTACTGTTCATGTTTCTATTTACTTCTTTGATCCTTGAGGAACCTTAGCTCAACGTCCTTTCAAGCTCTTCATCCTTGACCTTACAAGTTTTAGTATTATCCCCCTTTTTGTCTTATATTAATCCTTCCTCCATCCTTTCTTTATCACAATTCTGGTCCACCCAAATATTTTGGGTGCGACTGCATCATACTGACTCTTTCCTTCTGGGTCACATTTCCTCGAGACTGTTGGGCCTATAGGTCCCTTGTAGCATGTCTCTTCGCATTAGGCTCAAACTCCTTTACTTAAGGTACAAACCTCCCAATACCGAATTTTTCCACTTCCATCCTTAGGATGTGTTCCCTTACTCTTCTATTTGCGTATTTAGAGTGCTTCTCTACATGATTTCCAGTTCGTGCTTCTCTTCCATGCACCTCACGTCTCTTCACCTTGATGTCATACTTTTCATGAGCGTTTGGGTTTCCCTTATTTATTCGTCCTTCACGAACTTCCTTATTAGGCCTTCCCAGGTTCCAACCATTGGGTTTCCCATCTACTTCTTGATTTACCGTCATACTCTTATCCTTCCTCACGTTCCATGGCGTCCTTACTTAAGGATTTCTTATCTCTAGTCCATCCTTACTCGCTTGTAAATATTTCACGATTCTCTATTCTGAGTCGAATCCTTTCAACTTATGTGTTGATCCCAGTGCATGGAGTTCCTTTTTTTTTTTTATGGTCTCATTCTCCACTGTGTCCTTCAAAGTAGAGACTTCCACCTTGGAAGTTATACGATCAACCTTCTCACCATTTCTTGAAGGTTTCCTTCCTTTATCTTCTTACACTTTTTTTATATTGGTGCATTTGCTCGCCTTTAATCTTTTATGGTCTTCAAATTCTCATTTTGTCCCTTATTCCCTATTCGAGGAACTTCTAATTATCAGTTTTATTTCGTGTATTTTACACTATGCCTAGCCATCCAATCATAGGTTCTCTCAAGTGGCCTTGAATCGTATACATCTTTCTAGGACTCCCTTCCTTAATATATTTCTCCCCTTCACTTTTACAGATACCGACTCTATAGCAACTTGATGTCATTTCCCATGTTTACCCTTTATTTGAAAATCTTGTGGGTACGTCCTATGAACCTTATTCTTGTTTCTAATTGCACTTCATTCAAGTTGACCTTCTTAGGGAGAGAATTCAGATCTTCTTTGCTACGGAATTTCTTGACCCCTTCACGAGAGGCTCACTTAATCCTTTTCGTGGTTTGGGTTTGGTTGCCAATCCTTTTGATCATTGAATTCCTTATTATGGGTATTCCTCCCGTTCCCACTTGTTGCGACATCACTTGATGCTATCTTCTTATTTACATGTTCCTTGGATTTATCTTACCTCTTGGACCCTGGAGAGTATACTTCCCTTGTACTTGGCCTTTTTACCTCAACCTGCATTTCATTTGTGAGCTTATCTTCTTTTTCCCAATTCAGTTGGGTCCATAGCCTCATTGTTGGGATATGTACTTCCCTACGTCTCCCTTCCTTGGTAGACTCCTTTTCTTCCCGAAATTCATTCTTAAGGTTATCTAATCTTTAACCAAACTTTATCATCTTCACCCACTTACTTATCTGTGGACATCTTTGTAGACCATCCTGGTACCCTTTCCTTCATTTTATTCATATCCTTTACGAGTTTTTCCTACTAAGGGAAACGTTTGGGTCCCGTTGTTCTGAAGTTTCTTGGCCTAATCTGAGACTACTCGAGGCTCGAGTTAGGTTGTCCTAGAATTTATCATTTAACACCAACTCCTTCCCTTGATTTTCTTTCTATTTTCCTTGGAACTTTTGCTCCGAGTGAGACTTTACCTGTAGTCAATCTCCTTTCCTTGGACGGTTTTTATTATTTCTAGCTCTACATACTACTTCAACCTTGTCATTTGCGTTATCTTCCTTATGGAAATTCTAATCCTGTTATGTTCGTGTGATAACTTATCTTCAATAAGAAAGACTTATCGTATTTTGAAAAATTTATAGAATTTTATTTATCACGAAGTAGTTCTTGCCGTTCTTGGCTTATTGCAAGCATTTATTGCTACTCTCTTCGTAATCCCTTAGGGTTATCGGACGGGAGTCTGCCTCAGACTTATTTCGGGACTCCTTATCTGATGTCTCTAAGGACGTTGAGCTCATGGATGTCCATCCATACTCCTCATAGGCATTCATGTTAGGGTGGGCTCTGACCCCATGGAACATTTCAAGTTCGTACCTTCCGAGTATCTTAGCCTCATACTCGTATGGCCACATTATCCAGTTTGTGGGTTCTAGGTTGATTTGGGTGGGTGGGGGCTCCTAAAATACCTTGATATAATTCGCATGAGCCTCCTAGTAGTTGTTCCATGCTTCCCTTTGTGTCGGGGTCCTCTTCGGCTGTTGTGGTGTTGGGAAGGTATTGGGTCTCTACGGGGAGGCATAGGTTCTTCTCATCTAGGGGGAGGATTTGACAATTGCTATGTCACGCCCTGACCTAGTTTGGTCAGATCCCCGTGAACAACTCGCCACTCTCCCAGTTTATTGAAGGGTTTCCCCTCATTATAAACCATAAAGAGTAATGTGTCCTTTAAACCTGTACCTTTTCCTAGAATAATATAAATTAAATCTGCATAATATTTTAAATTAAACGTACTTGTCTAACAGACGTCTTAGTTTATAGTCTTTAAGAGTAGGCTTTTCCGGAATTTCCTGAAAAGGAATATAAGGGAGGGGTGAGTACGACTACTCTGTGAATGGGTTTTTCAAAGATTTTAACTTGTAGAAAAATATTTGTATTAGAGGCCTTACTCTTTACGGTTTATAACAAGGGGAAACCCTTTAATAAACCGGGAGAGTGGTGGGTTGATCATGGGGATTCGACCAAACCGGGTCGGGGCGTGACACTACTTATCCCTCAAACGACTGAATAAGAAGAAGTGTTCCATTTCTTGATAAAGCACGAACCAGAGCTCTGACATGGGTCTTTTCCTCCACCTCTAAAGAAGAATTCGGATTCCCTTGAGTCCTGAGAGAGTCCTTTACATAATTGTTTACTCCACCCAGCTTGAGGATAGTCGGAGAAGCACCGATAAGCTCGCACAATAACCTCTTACCCTCGACAGTCTACAATTAGATTTGGTCGATCTCAATTCAAGCTACACTTAGATCAATCACAACCAAACCAAGCCCTTCAAACCTTATTTGAATTGTAGTGGTAAGTCTCCTCCGCCGCCATTCGCCAAAATTTACTGTTCACATTACACTTTTGACAAATACTAAATTATGAATTTTGCATTGCTCAGGCCAACAATTAAGGCGCGATTGGATATATGAAGGAACCCCATGAAGAGAGCAATCCATTGGAATCAAAGCTCCGATCGTTGGATACTCACCGGTGAGTAATCGAACATTTCTCTCTCTAGGACGATATTCCGACAAAGTTTCGTTTGGGCTCATTTCTAAGCCAAATCTAGTGTTTTACAACTTTAAATGAATAAGAAGACATATGGAAGATGATTAGTATCATGTTAGGACTCAATTGGGAAGAAACAGGGTCAAATAAATGAAATTCAAGTTGAAGGACTAAATTGTAATTTTTGAAAAGTTGGGGACTTAATTGTAATTTTTGGAAAATTGAGAATTTATGTACCCAATTGAAAATTTGAGGATATTAGTAACTCAAATGGAATATTTGAAAATATTTGTGACCTAATTGAGATTAAGGTATAAATTAAATACTAAAATATAATTATGCAAAGTTACGTGTGATAAGTATAATTACCTTATTAATTGGGACTAAATTGCCCAATTTGTCCTACGAATTCACTACAAGATCATGCAAAGTAAAGACATGCCAAGCTCAGAAACCTCTAGGGGACGATTAAGCCCATTTAGGGTGATGAACTTAATTTCAAAGTTAGAAAATCATTTTCTAGGAATAGTGTCATTTATCTGCATGAATCTGCTCAAAATTTTTGGGACATATTCTGATGAGAGCATGAAACACGTATTACTTAAATCTAGAATTACTCTATTTGGCCCAAAACCTCCGTTTTTGAAACTAATATAATCCAATGATAAGTTTTGGAAAAACTCGAGAAGTGTGCACAAGGCCAATGTGAACGAACTTAAACCCATATATAAATTAATAATTATGAGCTTATACAAAAATTTCATTAATGATTAATTTGTGTGATATAGCTAATAAGTGAGTCGGAGTTATTGAACTAATTGGGTTGATAGATACCGAGCTGAAACTGAGCTGTTAAACTTATTGTGATGGTAATTAGTGAGATAAAGTCGAGCTGAAGAAATTTCCAATTAACCATTCCTTTTTCGCTTATGGCTCCTTGCCTTGCCGGGCGGTAAGCATAGGTATTGGTAATATTTATCATCATGGTAATAGAAGTACGGATATCATGTATTGCCCTGCCTTTTTGTTTTACATCTCTTATCTGGCCTTTTTGTTTTACATCTCTCATCTGGGGTCTCCCATCGGAATCTATATGGTCTATATATAACTTGTCTTAAGACAAACATATGCTAGAAATAAATTCTTATGGTTTACACAATAATTTGATGCAAGCTAATTACTCTTTAAGCAATATGCCCCGCGGAGGCTACTACATAGTGTGATCCTGTGCTCAATAGAGCACATTGGCCTTTAACTTCAATACATCAAAAACAGGCCTTAAGGATGTAGATCAGTCACTCAAAGGTGTATGTACATCACATTCAACAAGGACGACACACCTACAGCAAATTCTGCTAGTTAACCAAACGTTCAAAGCATGACCATTCAGCTAATTGATGACCTCCGTATTCTCCGAAAATGATCGCCTTACATGCACCCTCGTTCTTGATCTTCCCCTTGTACTTCTTGTCCTATTCGTCATTAGTAATCTTCAGTTTCTTTAATGGAGCACCACCAACTGAACTATTGTCAGCCTCCGACGCTTTCTTGTCGCCCAAGGAAACGCCTTTCTCCCTTCTATCCACCGGAACCATCCATGGGACGTCCTCCCAGAAGCCGTCCACTGGGTTCCTCAGTCCCCGAGAGAGCAGCATCAGGTTGATAGCCGCTTGAGTCGTGTCTCCATCTTCTTCAAGAACTGGTGATGGTGGAATTATTATAAGCCGCAGCGATTGACGGGAGGAGGGACCAGGGGGAGGATCAAGCGAGCAGCACCCCCGGAGGGACCTCTTTCGCCGGACCTGACACGGGGTGCTCTCATAATCCGACGATGATGATCCGAGTCCCGGCTGATAAAGAGAGCAGTCGAGCATCCTATTCTGGATAGCTCCCACTGTAGCCTTCCAAGATTTCTTGGGGTTCTCTCTTAAGCCATAGCCACTAGAATTGGGTGTTCCGTCCTGGGCCGATGAAGATCCGGAGATGAGTCTCTCCGCCTCCCCCTCTGGGGACTTCCGGGGGAGATGGCGCCTCATGTGCCCACCCAGCATCCTCCCGCTCGGGAAAGTCTGACCGCAATACTTGCAGCTATACACCCTCGTCCCCATTATATGGATTTCAAGAAGATCGCCCTTGAAGTTACTGATCGCCTACGTGTTGTATCTCCAGAGAAGGGTGATCCGAGGAGCAAGAGCCTAGAGGAAGAAAGCGCTGAGAAATTTGATGCGAAGAGTCAGATTGATAATGAGGAAGAAGCTAGCTTAATATAACTACCATGATTATATTTCCATAATTAAACAAGGTAAAGCGGTGCTGCTGATATTTGGATACAACTATATTGCTATCCTAGGATGATATTAGATGTTCATTTAAACGTACATAAATTTTGAAATTCAAATTAAGTATAAGATCAATATAATAAAATTTATAATATATTTAATTGTAATAAATTATAAATTATACGAGAGATTATAAAAGAAAATAGAAACATCTTAGTACAAAGGATGGTGTTGAAATTAAAAGTATTATTAATTTATTATATATTAATTAATTGAGATGTAATTATAGAATACCAAAATATTTTATATTCACAAGCAATTTCGTAAAATAAAAAGATGCAGTAGCGCTTGAGAAAGTTTGGCACTAAGTGGATTAGTACGGGTCTGAATACTACTAATTGACTTGTCTCTAACAATTGATAAAATGAGACTTAAACACCACCACGGATGGGATGCAAATTAGTGACCTACTAATGTTCATCACATTTTTGTGGCACACTCACCATACTCTGTTTGATTTGAGCATAAGGACAACCTCAACTTTGCCGGCTCTTGCCCTAAAAAACCAGCCCGATACTTTATAGTTTGTGATAAAAATTCTCTTACTAGACCCCAAACTTATTAATGGAATTATTTGATTTGTGTTAGTTTTACTATTTTAAATTTAGTACGGGTAAAAATTAAAATTATTTTATTAAAATATTTTAAAAAATTTTTAAATTTACGTGAAACTCGATCAATTATATTTAATTCTAAGTAATTATATACTGATTTATTTCACAGCCCATATTAGAACTTACATTCATATGACTTACCCTATTTCCATATCAATCTACGTTAAATAATTTCGTTCCATCCCGATTCACTCGACCCATCCTATTCCAATCTTAATTAATTTGACCCGATCCATTTTAGATCTCGATCTATATGAGCTTGTCTTGCATTGGAACTCAATCAATATTATAACATTAAAAAATTTTAAATTATAAAATTAAGATAATTGTATTGGAAATTGAGATCGAATTAAAAATTAAACTTAAGTCGAAATTATAAATTAATTTGAATTTAAATATTAATATAAAAAATAATTTTTTAAATTTTATAAAATTACTTAGATCAATTCCGAATAACCTCATAAAAAAAGATATAAAAATACTGATTTAGAATAGAATTAAATTGGATCACACCGTACCAAATAAAAAACAAAATAGTTTTTTTGGATAGAAATTATGTTGACGGTTGTATTCCCTTTGCCATACTTACCTTACAAGATAAAGAATTAATAATTTATTATTAGTATTTTCCTTACTTAATTATAAAAATTATGAATTTAATAGATTAAACTTTTTGGGTAAAAGTATAATTATTGAAAAATTATAGTATAATATGATACGACCTAATCTCAAGATAAGAGTTCAATTACAACTCATGGAATGTAATTTTGCTTTTGTAGTAACTATATGACCGATCCTTAAAATAAAGTATATATCAAATTTTAAGTAAAACTTAAATATTATTTCATAAATAGTGCCTAAAAAATTGTACAAAATTTCCGCGAATACTACCTATGATAATTATATAATTAATCTCCATACATGTACTTTAAAATTTATATCTCAAAGTTATAAAAGTTAGGGTGGTGATTTCTCATTATACTGGGTGAATTTTATAAGCCTGTACCTTTACAAATTTTGTGATCTTACAACTTATTGAATTAGGTTACTTTTGAATCACTACCTATCCTTGATCCAAAACTTTATTCAAAATGTCTATACATAGGAAATATTTTCATAATTCTTATATTATATTATTTTTATAATTCACTATCTTTTCTTTGTATTCTACCTTTAGATATATCCTGTAGAGCCCGCTCACAAATACAAAACAATCAATCAAGTATATATTCTTATAGTAACAAACATAGCTCTATCATGCTCTAAATAAACAGATATAACTTATATGAAAGTTGAAAATGTGTCATTGATTATATCTATAACCAACACTCATATATACAATATATATAATTTGATTGTCCCTTACTAGCACACATTCAAATATACTAGGATCCCCTTACTCAAGTCACTGGATGATCTAAAAGTATAATTTAGTCACTCATTATTTGCTGCTTCCAATCTACCATGTGCATTGATACTATTGTTCTAGGTCTCTTAATGATGCTCCCATTAATCTTAACCGATATATATACCAAACAAAACATACATTTATACATCAAACACATCAAACATAAATTCTTTGGAGTTCAGTTCTCTAAACACTCATATGATATAAGTATCATTATTATGAGTCCTTTTAACCCTTATTTTTGAAAAATAATATTAATTATTCATTTATCTATGTGCGCATGCATACATATAGTTTTGCTCTATTTTTCATAACATTTTTCAAAACACTCATGTATATATTCATGGTTTGATAAAGTGCACTGATCAGTCCAATCGGACTCACTACGAGTAATCTCACTCACAGTTTTAATCGTTATTTGTTCGTCTTGATATATTTTTTACTTGTCTCGGGTTGTGCTGTCACACCCTTCCCCAATTTTTCGGTCTTAACCTGCGTACAACCCGCCACGTCATCTCAATAATATGCTTTTACTATTGTAGAAAAGTATTGATCAAGGCTTATAATATATATACACACATTAACTTTATAAAATATAATTATAAAAAATTGAACAAATAACGGTAAGAAATCTTCATGGGTAGTAGGTGCCTTTTATCTTTATAGTTAGATGGATCTCATAATCTGTTGGTGTGTTCCTCTAGAGTATATTGGAGGGGTGAGCTTTGATCTCACTTTTGTAGGATTGATTGAAATTGAAATATTTTGTTTATGATTTTAACACATAATCAAAATAACTACAAGACACTAATGTTAGCACATATATTTTAAAACTTAAATCCTTTAAACATTATCAACATTTTATAACAAGGTTATACATACTAGTTAACTATCACAATCACATCCATTCTATAATTGAAGGATCATACGGTCGTAAAAATGAGGTATTCTCCATTCCTCTTGTGTTTCAAAGTAACTTTACCAATTATCTTGATATGAGAACGAATCTCCAACTAAAGTGTGAATGGATCATGGTATCCATACTAGACGGTCTATGTAGACCAAGTATGTTAATCCAATTCTCTCGAAATAGGAAATTAGAAAATTTCGAGAGAAAATCGAGTATCGAAGTGAACCAGAATTGGTGAAGAAGAGTAAAAATGAGAATTTGGAAAGTTCCAAGTGGTCAATAAAGATTCAAAAGTCATGGAAAAGAACTACAAACTCATCCATTATATTTACTTCCAATAATATCATAATTAATTATAGTCGTCATTAATTACATATGAATTTATTTTACCTGTTCATATTTGAACTTCTACTCTTATTCGATCCATCCTATACTAATTTTGATTAATTTGACCTTTACTCATTTCATATCTCGATTTATATTCTAGCTTGTCTTCTATTGGAAGTCAATTAATGTTATAATATTACAAATTTTTAAATTATGAAATTAAGACAGTTATATCAAAAATTAAAATTAAATCGAAAAAATAAACTTAAATCGAAATTATAAATCGATTTGAATGTGAAAATAAATATAAACAAAGATTTTTTTAATTAATAAATTATTTAATCAAAAAAATAAAGGTTAAAAATACTTAATTTAGAATAGAATAAAATTGGGATCCCACCGTATCAAATAAGAAACAAAAATAGTTTTTCAATAGGATTGGAAGATGGTTTGGATATCCATTCCTTTGACATACTTAATTTATAAAAAAATTAGTAATTTATTATTAGTATTAGATTTTCCTAACTTAATTATAAAAATTATTAATTTTATTTTAAAAATTAACTATTTTAGACAAAATTGTATTAATTGAAAAATTACGGTATAATATATTATATGTCACACAACCTATTTTCGAGGTTCGATAACAACTTATGGTATATATTTTTACGTTTATAGTAATTACATGACCAATACTTATAATAAAGTATATATTAAATTTTAAATAAAATATTTAAATATTATTTTATAAGTAGTGTGCTTAAAAAATTGTACAAAATCTTCACGAATATAAATAATGATAATAATGTAATTAAAACTACACGTACTTCAAAATTTATTTCTCAAGTAATAAAAGTTATATAGGTGATGTCTCATTCGATAAGGTGGATTCCTTGTTTAGAGAGAGTATTATCTCACAATTTATGGAGTTAGGTTACTTTTGAGTTACTGTATATTCTTGACCCGAAACTTTACTCAAAATGTATATATATGGGAAATATTTTTATAATTCTTATATTATATTATTTTCATAATTTCCTATCCCTTATCACTTGACTTTTGGATTCCACCTTTAGGTATATAATAGTAGAGCGCGCTCACAAATTCAAAACAATCAATCAAGTATATATTACCATTGGAACAAACATAGCTATGCCATGTTCAAAACAAATAGAAATAACTCATATGAACGTCAAAAATGTGTAATCGATTATTTGTATACTCTATTAGTCACCTATAATCAACACTCATATATACATATAATTTAATTGTCCCTTGTTACCACACACTCAAATATACTAAGATCCCCTTATTTAGGTCACTGGATGATGAATTATAATTTAATCACTCCTTATTTGCCACTTCCAATTTATCATAGGTGTTGATACTATTGTTCTAGGTGTCTTAATGATGCCCCCTTTCAAATTAACCTATATATATACCAAACAAAACACACATTTATGCATCAAACACATCAATCATAAATTCTTTGGAGTTCAGTTATCTAAACCATCATTTCACATTGTGTTATAAGTATCATTATTGAGCTTTGAAATGTTTTGTTTATGATTTCAACCCATAATCAAAATAACTATAATACATTAATGTTGGCACATATATTTTAAAACTTAAATATTTTAAACATTATCAACAATTTATAACAAGCTTATACGTACTAGTTAATCATCACAATCACATCAATTCCATAATTGAAAGATCACACAGTCGTAGAAATGAGTTATTCTCCATTCCACTTGTGGTTCAAAGTGACTTTACCAATTACTTTGGTACGAGAAAGAATCCCTAGCCAAAAGTCCGAATGGATCATGGTATTCATACCAGACGGTCTATGTGGACCAAGTATGTTAACCCCATTCTCTCAAAAAAGGAAATCGAAAATAGAAATAAAAAAATTTCGAGAAAAATCGAGTATCGAATTGAAC
The DNA here is from genome assembly GCA_030064435.1 of Trapa incisa. NCBI lineage: Eukaryota > Viridiplantae > Streptophyta > Magnoliopsida > Myrtales > Lythraceae > Trapa > Trapa incisa. Next base: position 25,509,233 of record CM057779.1, read on the forward strand.
CAGAATTGGTGGAGAAGAGTCAAAGCAGGAACTTGGAAAGCCCTAAGTAGTCAATAAGGATCCAAAAGTCATGAAAAAGAATCATAAAGTGAATTGGATGTGAAAACTAGACCGGTTTACGGTGAATAGGAGCTCTGTAAACCCCGCGCTTTTGAGTTTTAGGAAAACAAGGAAAAGAACCGAGTAAGAAAACCAAACCGGTTCACAATCCCGATCATTTGGGAACAGGCAATTTGGAAATTTACAACTCCCGAGGTGATCCAAAGGGTTCATAAAACCTTAGAAAAGAACCTTATAAAAAATTGAAAGAGAAAAACTAGACCAATTTAGATGAAGCAGATCCAACTGGATTGAACCAATTTATGAATCGGAACCAATAGAGAAAGGGCAAACCAAGAAATTTATGGATCTCGAGTGGCCCAAAGAGTTCCAAAAGTCATGGAAATGGACTTGAGAAGGAATTGGAGATGAAAACTAATCCAGTTCAAGTGAACCGATTTGGACCGGTTTGAACCATTATTGAACCGAATTTTAAATTTATTTTTCTAGGTGGATTAAAAAATTCAAATTTGAGATTTGAGGCCATCATTAGATAGAAAATGAATTTAGATGAATTTATAAATTTTTAGATTTAAAAAATTCGGTCGAATGGGGGGTGAACCAGCCGGTTTAATCTTTGAACCCAGTTCGGACCGGTTCGGAACAGTGTCATCTTCTTCCTTCAGATGACAGCACCGCTTACTCGCTGAAAAATCGCATAGCGCCAGCGAAGCAGAAAAGTCTCTGGCTAGGGAGTTTCAAGCAATGAATGATCACCATTAAGGCATCAATCGGACGACCAAGAAGTCCTCGAGCTTCCTTTATAAAGACCTCCTCCTCATTCACCCTCTCCACACCTAAAAAGTTCTCTCTCTCACTCAGCTACTTAGTTTTCTAGTGAAGCTTGAACCAAAGCTTTGATATAGGGTCATTTTTTAGCCAAAGAATGTGAGGTTGGGTTCCTTAAAACAGGGGAGAAGTCACACGCTTGTAGTCTTTGTTTGCTCCGAGAGTTGTCGGAGAAATGTCGGCGTGATAGAATAGTGAAGCATCTCTGGCGGACCGAAGCTGCCCTGTTTTGGCCGAACTGAAATTGGCCAATTTGAGCCCCCTCAGGCCTTACCAAGCTCTATTAACACTTCCTCAGCCCTGCCACGGCCGAATTAGGGCCGAAAGGTAAGCCAATTTGGCTCCACTCTACAATTTCTGATCGGTGTTAAGAGAGAGTCGGCCAAATTTTAATGACAGAATTCTAATCCAATTCGACATCAATTGATGTCATTCTTGATCCTAGGAGGAAACTCAGAAGGAGAGCTACCTGCCCAGATAGAAAGCTTAGACCGCCATGCCCTCACTGGTGAGCAATTAAAGCTTTCTCTCTCTAAATTCTGTTTTTCGGCGAAGTTGATGAAATCAAATTCGGCTGTGTTAGAGAGTTGAAATTGGGGTAAATTTTGGGGAAATTGGGGATTTTCAAAAATTTGAAGGACTAAAATGTAATTTTATAAAATTAAAGGTCAATTGGGCATGATAAGAATATTAGAGGGCCAATTGAGTAATTTTAGAATTTTTGGGGCAAAACTTACCATTTTTGTAAATGAAGGGTAAAAATGGTAATTTTGGAAAATTTGGGGGCCAAATCGGGAATTTGGGAAACTTGAGCCCCATTTTATGAAATAGAGTAAATTGAGATCCCAAGATGAATTTTAAAAGTTTCGAGTCTCAATTTGAGGTAAAACCATCATTAGAGACTTAAAAGAAAAATAACTTTAGGGACCTAAATGCAAATAAAGAAAAAGTTAATTTTTCTCATTCATTTGGAACGAATGAGGGCTATTAGGCCAAAAAATAATGAACAACCATGTTCATTTCATGTAGGAAAATAAGACATCGGGAATGCCAGCTGAGGTTAAGCTTGCTAGGGAAGGAAACCGACTAGGTGAAATTTTAGTGCACGATCGGGTGAGTGGGATTTTATATCGTATTCGGTTGGAGATGATAAGTACTTCGAAATGAAAACCCACTACTTAGTGATATTTTAAATATCACAACTTAGAGCAGTGATGTGAAAAATCACACGAAAAACTACTTACTAGTTGTAAGTAGATCATACACGGTTGGTAAGATGAAACTTCCTCGAAGGAGGTGAAAAACTCGTTCATCACTTATGAGCGGAGATGTCCTTATACCCGGTTGGTATGATGGATAGTTGAAAACATATTTTGTCAGAAGTGCTCTCCCCTGACTGTATGCCACTGCTTAAACGATTTGGGAGACCTTCTTGATAGGAGCTCGAAAAGCTCTTATAGGTCGGAGGCATCGATTTTGGAACTTGGTGGCCAATATGCCCGGTTTTAAAAATCTTGAACAGTTAGCACGAGCAGGAGCTCATAAAAAAATAAGAGTTATATGCCATAAAACCTTAAATAAAGGAATTGTTTGACCATGGTACCAAGATAGGACCGACATATTCAATCAACTAGTGGTAGTGCGACATGACATGTCGATGGATTAGTCAAGACAAACAGCTACATGTTTAGTTGAGGGTCGAGGCCGTTGGACCAGTGGCACCACAGATTATATGATATGATGTGAAAATACTGATTGTGCATGCATTGTGTTTACAGGACCTTCAAGACGCCCAAGAGGGGTAGTGATGTGTCTTAGGGTCCTCGATGACTTGGTAGGTATAAGGGTAGTTTGTCAGACCAGGTGAACTAGCGACACTCGACGTAGCTTTAAGCCCACGAGACTGAGGTGGGGTCGGGATGAGGTGTCTGTCCTCATACGGACACGGAGAATTGATTTTGGGATTGAGGGTCGGATGTCGCGTACATCCACTCATTCTCAAGGTAGAAGTGGACGTTCTTCTATCTAGGTGGCCGGTAAAGTCACTCCGACACCACATGTGGGTTCGGTGGACGTGTTGGCCTGCAATTGTGTGATTGACCTTCATGATGAAGGATGTGTGTTGGGTGATGACACACCGTGATTAATCAGAAATGGTGATAAAACAAGAAATTGGAAATGAAAATATTTTTGAAAGGAAATAAGGAGTCTCATTCACTCCAAACAAATCTTTTTCCTAAAAGTCAAATTTTTTAAAACCCATTCACCGAGTCATCGTACTCACCCCTTCCTTATATCGCTTTCAAGAAATTTCGAAAAGCCTACCATAAAAAATCATCAACTAATAAGAAGAGAGGGATACTACGTGAAGAAGTATGTCACTCCCCAACTCAGTTTGGTCGGATCCCCGTGAACAACCCGCCACTCTCCTGATTTATTAAAGGGTTCCCCCTTATTATAATCCGTAAAGAGTAAGACGTTCTTTAAACCACACCATTTCCTGGAATAGCATAATCAAAATTGCATGAAATTTAAAACTTTACATACCTGTCTTACAAACATCTTAGTTGATTGTCTTTTAGGGTAGGCTTTTCGGGATTTCTTGAAAGGGATATAAGGGAGGGGGTGAGTACGACTACTCAGTGAATGGGTTTTTAAAGGTCTACTTTTAACTTTTAAGAAAAACATTTATATGGAGTGTGCCAAACTCCTTTCTTTTCAAAAATCCCTTCATTTAAAAATTTGGGGTTTTCCATTATTTCTTAGTTACCGGTGTGTCATTACCCAACACACATCCTTCATCATGAAGATTACACACATTCGCAAGTCAGTATCACTACTGAACCCGCTAGTGGCTTCGAAGCGACTTTTCCTGCCACCCGGATAGAAGTATAACTACATCTACCCTGAGAATGAGTGGATGTACACGACATCCGACCCACAATCCTGAAATCACTTCTTCATGTCCGTATGAGGACAGAGGCATCATCCTGTCCCCACCCCGGTCTTATGCGCTTGGTGCTACTCCAGATTTCTCACAGACACCTGGAATGACGAACTGCCCTTATAACCACCAGGTCGTCCAGTGCCCTTAGGATGCATCACTAACCCTCATGGGCATCTTGATGATCCCGTACTCACAGTGCATGCACAAACAATATTTTCTCATATTGCCATATAATCTGTGGTGCCACTGGTCCAACGGCCCCGACTCTCAACTCAACCCGCAGTTGTTTGTCTTGATTGGTCCGTCGAGCTGTCATGTCGCATTGCCGTTAGTTGACTGAGCATGTCGGTCCTATCGTGGTACCATGCCAAACAATTCACTTATTAAGTTTTATGGCACATATATCATGTTTGTTTACGAGCTCCTGCTCGTGCCAACTGGCCTTGGGCCCACTGTATGAGATTTTTAAAATCGGGCATTTAGCCCCCAAGTTCCAAAATCGAGGCCCCCGGCCTATCAGAGCTATTCGAGCTCCCTTCGAGAAGGTCTCTCAAATTGTTTAAGCATTGGCACACAGTCAGGGGAGAGCACTTCCGACAAAACATATGTTTTTTTTATACATTATACCGCTCGGTTATAAGGACATTTCCATTCATAACCGATGAATGGGTTTTCAACTTCCTTCGGGGAAGTCTCATCATACCAACCAGGTATGATCTACTTACAATCGGTAAAAAGTTTTTCCGCATGATTTTCACATCACTTCCTCTTAGTAGTGATGTTTAAAATACCACTTAATAGTGGATTTTCATACCGAGGTACTTATCATTCCCAACCGGGTATGATATAAAATTTCCACTCACAACCGGTAAGTGGTTTTTAATTTTAAGTTTTGCTCATCATCCCAACCGGGTATGATGTTAGTAAACCCACTCACCTGCTAATCTTGTGAATTCCACTAAACTGGTTCCTGGTATTCACGCGAGCTTGTCCTTGCTGGCGTTCCTGGTACTTCGTGTTCCTACACGATATGAACATCTTGGTTCATTATCCTTCGGCCTAATCACTTCCATTCATTCCAAATGAATGAGAAAGTCAAACTTTCATTTATTTGCAATTAGGTCCCTAAAGTTATTTCTCTTTAACTTTAAGTCTCAAATGTCGATTTTTCCTCAAATTGAGTCTCGAAAGTTTTAAAATTTATCATAGGATCTCAATTTATTCCATTTCACAAAAGGGGTTTAATTTCCCAAATTTCCAATTTGGTCCCCCAACTTTTCCAAAATTACCATTTTGCCCTTCCTTTACAAAAATGGTATATTTTGCCCCAAAAATTTCAAAATTCCTCAATTGGTCCTCCAACATTATTTTCATGCCCAATTAACCCTCAATTTCATAAAATTTCATTTTGTTCTTTGAATTTCGAAAATCTCAAATTTTCTCCCAATTCCAACTTCTTAACACAACCGAATTTGATTTCATCAAATTGACCCATCAAACATTTCCAATTGTTGAAATTGAAGTTGAAATTGAGTTTCTACATGTTCATACGATTCTTCATAAATGTGAATTGCAAGTTTTAATGTCGGGACGAGCTCAAACGGAGCTCCACCGGAAAATGAACTATAGAGAGAAAGCTTCGATTACTCATTGGTGAAGGCACGGCGGTTCGAGCTTTCAATCTGGGCAGATAGCTCTCATCCTGAGGTTCATCCTAGAATCAAGAATCACATCAGTTGATGTGGAATTGGATTAGATTTTTGTCATTGAAATTCGATCGACTCTCTCTCTAGCACCAATCGAAAATTGTAAAGGGGAGCTGAATTGGCTTACCTTTCGGTCCTAATTCGGCCGTGGAAAGGCTGAGGAAGTGTTGGGAGGGCTTGGTTTGGCCTGAGGAGGGCTTGAAATGGTTGATTTCAGCTTGGTCAAAATAGGGCAGCTTCGATCCACCGAAGCTGCTTCACTATTCTATCATGTCGGCGCTTCTCCAACGATTCTCGTATTAACTGGAGTTTGCTATCAGATAACTGTCTTCTCCCTGGTTCTAAAGAGCCCGACCTTTGTTCAAGTCAAAGCTCATGACATTTTTATATAGGTGTAAAACGTGTATTAAATGTGAGAGATTTATTACTAGTATTAATATTTCCATAAATTATTGGTATTAATTCCAATAATTTAATTTGGGTATTAAATTATTGGTATTAATTTCAATAATTAAATATATATTAATTTATGGCTATATATGATAAGCCGCATAAAAAAATTTTACCAAAATTTCGGGTTACAGAAAAAATCATACTTTCCAGGAGGTCACCCATCTTCACATTACTCTCGGGCAAGAATGCTTAACTTTAAAGTTATTATGGATTCTTGTTCACCTAAACCAATTTAGTTTTCCTCTTTTAATTTGTCTTAAGTTTATTTTTTCAAGGTTTAATAAACCCTTTGGATCACCCGGAAGTTGTAAATTTCCATATTACTTGTTCCCAAATGTAAACCAGCTCGGTTTTCTTATTCGGTTTGACCGGTTCTTTTCCCGATTTTCCTTAAATCAAAAGTGCGGGGTTTACAATGTACCCAACCTTACTAAAGAAAAGTTCCAAGATAACCTGTTATAGGTATAAGGGAATAGGACATGTAAAGAAGGACTGTTCCACACCTCATGGATATAGAGCAATACCTTTTTAAAGGTCATGAAAGACATGAAGGACTGGTGACCAAAACCATGGAGCAGGTTAAGCAAGCAGTTCACAAAGAGGTCAAAAAATAGTGAGGTAAAAGCCAATTAAACATTTTCTTAAGAAGGTCAAACTAAGAAGGATACTACATGAATAGAGGTAAGGTACATGAACCCCTCAAAAGGGGCAAATGCAGAAAAACATTCTTCAAAAACTTTAAGGTATGACACAGTAAGAGTGAAGAAGAGAAGAAATACGCTATGAAGGGAACTCTGGAGAGATGCATATGACTAAGTACCCCTTGAAGGGATCATTGATGGGCGGACGATCATGATGTAGAGTGCATGGGACCCACCCTTAATTAAGAAAATTATTTTTTCAAGGAAGGATGTATCAGGATGACCTAGCGTGACCTGCTTTGGAAGACAAAAGAGCCAAATAACGATTCTAGAAGAAACTAGTAGAAAGAAGTAACTAATAATAATAGGATGGGCATAAAAGGCAAGTGAAACAACTATCCAGATATTTGAACAAGAAAAATAGTGGGAACGAGGCAGTTAACGAACTGGCCTTAGAGAGAATAATGTATTTAAACCACGACAAATAAAGGAGAAGTGAAAAGGCCAAAATATTGGAAAAGAAGGACGAAGGAAAATCCTTAAAGAAAGCAATGGCCAAAAATCGGATTTACAATTAAAAGTCTTGAGACAGTTAAGTGAGCCTCACAAAGGATGATCAAGAGATTTTGAAACCAGGAGGATGTGAGCCCTCCTTAAAAAAAATAAGTTAATGGGTAAATAGGAGGTTAGCATCAAAAGATGTTGTGACAAGTATGAATGAGTGGACTATCCATACTAAGGTAATAAAGGAAAGAACGTATGAGAAACATGGGGAAAGTAAGCCCTCTAAATAAGATGTGGCTAAGAAGGAATAACCACAATTGGTAAGACGGGTCACAGTCCACACATGCATGTGAAGCCTAAAGAGTGGATGGTTGAGCATAATGTGGAATGCACGGAATAAAAACCGATAATTGGAAGTATCTTAAGTAAAGGATAAGGGATGAAACAGAAATTGTGGATAAAGAAAGATCCAAAACAGGCAAAGGCCCTAACATATATAGGGTTATGAAGAAAGGAAGAAAGAACCCTATAAGGAATGATAAGAAGGTTGAACATGTAACTCCTAAGATGGAAATCTCTTTGTGAGGGACATAGTAGAGAACGTAACCGAAAGAAGGGAACCTTCCCAAGCAAAGGAATCGACACATAGATTGAAAGTGATTATTGTAGAATGAAGAATCATGAAATGATTACGAGTAAGTAAAAGTGGATTAAGGAATAAGGAAAAATCTTTAGATAAAGAAGGCCAAGGACTTAAGAAGGAAGGAATCCCAACTTGTCGGTAAATTATTGGAAAACCCAATCATTGGAACCGAAAATACTCAGTAAGGAAGTTGAGAAAGGACGAATGGGTAAGAAAAACCGACACAGTTGTGTAAGTTGATTTGATAACGGTGAAGGTAGTCGAGGAATACTACCAGAAGAAAAGATGGATGAAGTTATACAATCCCTGAGAGGTTAGAAAATTGGGAATACCTTAAAGGAGGTGTTTTGGAAATCTAATGGGCATAGAGACATGGTCTAGAAAATGTCATGCTGTAAGGGGGCATGTAAACCCAACAGTCCCGAGGAAAACATGCCTCAAAATAAGGAAGAGTCAGTTAGTAAGGATGACAAGGTCAAACATATCACGCCCCGACCCGGTTTGGTTGGATCCTTGTGAACAACCTGCCACTCTCCTGGTTTATTAAAAGGTTTCCCCTTATTATAAATCGTAAAGAGTAAGACGTCCTTTAAACCTGCACCATTTCCTAGAATAGCATAATCAAAACTATATGAAATTTAAAATATTAAGTACCTGTCTTACATGCATCTTAGTTGACGGTCTTTAAGGGTAGGCTTTCCGGGATTTCCTGAAAGGGATATAAGGGAGGGGTGAGTACGACTACTTAGTTAATGGGTTTTTAATAGCTTTTGACTTTTAAGAAAATAATTATTATTGGAGTGTGGCAGACTTCTTTCTTTTCAAAAATCCCTTCATTTAAAAATTCGGGTTTTTTCACCATTTCTTAGTTACTGGTGTATCATCACCCAATACACATCCTTTATCATGAAGGTTACACATATTCGCAAGTCAGTATCACTACTAAACCCGCTAGTGGCTTCGGAGCGACTTTTCCTACCACTCAAATAGAAGTACGACCACTTCTACCCTGGGAATAAGTGGATGTACGTGACATCTGACCCACAATCCCGAAATCACTTCTTCGTGTCCGTATGAGGACAGAGACCTCATCCTATCCCCACCCCGGTCTCATGCGCTTGGTGCTACTCCAAATTTCGCATAGACACCTAGAACGACAATCTGCCCTTATACTCACTGGGTCATGCAGGGTCCTTAGGACACATCACTACCCCTCATCGGCGTCTTGATGATTCCGTCCTCATAGTGCATGCACAAACAATGTTTTCTCATATTGCCATGTAATATTTGGTGCCACTGGTCCAACGGCCCTAACTCTCTCAACTCAACCTGCAGTTGTTTGGCTTGACTAGTCCGTCGACTTGTCATGTCGCACTGCCGCTAGTTAACTGAGCATATCGGTCCTATCTTGGTACCATGGCCAAACAATTCACTTATTAAGTTTTATGGCACATATATCATGTGCGTTTACGAGCTCCTGCTCATGCCAACTAGCCTTGCGCCCATTGTACGAGATTTTCAAAATCGAGCGTTTAGCCCTTAAATTCCAAAACCAAGGCTCCCAACCTATAAGAGCTATTCGAGCTCCCATCAATAAGGTCTTCCAAATTGTTTAAGCATTGGCACATAGTCAGGGGAGAGCACTTCCAACAAAATAGGTTTCCACTATCCATTATACCGACTAGTATAAGGACATCTTCGTTCATAACCAATGAACGGGTTTTCAACTTCCTTCGAGGAAGTCTCATCATACCAACTAGGTATGGTTTACTTACAACCGGTAAGTATTTTTGCCACATAATTTTCACATCACTTTCTCTAAGTTGTAATGATTAAAATAACACTAAATAGTGGGTTTTTATACCGACGCACTTATCATTCCCAACCGGATATGATATATAATTTCACTTACAACTGGTAAGTAATTTTTAAATTTTAAGTTGTGCTCATCATCCCAACCGGGTATGATGTTAGTAAACCCATTCACCCATTCCACTAGACCAGTTCTTTGTATTCACTCGAGCTTATCCTTGCTGGTGCTCTTGGTACTTCGTGTTCCTACACGATATGAACATCTCAGTTCATTATCCTTCAACCTAATCACCTTCATTCATTCCAAATGAATGAGAAAGTCAAACTTTCATTTATTTGCAATTAGGTCCCTAAAGTTATTTCTCTTTAACTTTAAGTCCCTAATGCCGGTTTTTCCTCAAATTAAGTCCCGAAACTTCTAAAATTTATCATAGGACCTCAATTTATTCCATTTCACAAAAAAGGGATTAATGTCCCAAATTTCCAATTTGGTCCTCCAACTTTTTCAAAATTACCATTTTGCCCTTCCTTTACAAAAATGGTAAGTTTTACCCCAAAAATTCCAAAATTCCTCAATTAGTCCTCCAACAATATTTTCATGCCCAATTGACCCTCAATTTTATAAAATTGCATTTTGGTCCTTTGAATTTCGAAAATCCCTAATTTTCCCCCAATTTCAACTATTTAACAATGCCGAATTTGATTTCATCAAATTGACCGATCAAACACCTCTAATTGTTGAAATTGAGTTCCTACATGTTCATACAATTCTAAGAAACTTTGAATCGCATATTTTAACGCTAGAACGAGCTCAAACGGAGCTTCGCCGGAAAATAAACTATAGAGAGAGAAAGCTTCGATTTCTCAATGGTGAGGGCACGGCGGTCCGAGCTTTCGATCTGGGCAGATCGCTCTCATCTTGAGGTTCATCCTAGAATAGAGAATCACATCAATTGATGCCGAATTGAGTTAGAATTTCATCATTGAAATTCTGTCGGTTCTCTCTCTAGCACCGGCCAGAAATTGTTGAGAGGAGCCGATTTGTCTTACCTTTTAGTCCTAATTTGGTCGTGGGAGGGCTGAGGAAGTGTTGGGATGGCTTGGTTTGGCCTGAGGAGGGCTAAAAATGGCCGATTTCAAATCGGCCGAAACAGGGCAGCTTCGGTCTGCTAGAGCTACTTCACTGTTTCATCACGCCAGCGTCTTGGCAGTGACCCTCAAAGTGAACGAAGACTACAAACGTGTAGCTGACTTCTCCCCGGTTCTAAAGAACCCGACCTCACCTTGTTTGGCTTAGAAATGACCCCATGTCGGAGCTTTGGTTCGAGCTTCACCGGAAAATGGAGCAACTGAGAGAGAATGGAGTTTTTTAGGTGTGGAGAGGATGAATGGAAAAGGGCTCTTTATATAGGGAGCTTGGAGACCCGTTGGCTATCCGTTTGGCACCATTATTGTTGACATTGAAGATTTGAAACGCCCCGAACATAAGCATTTCTTCTTTGCCGGTGTTTTTTCAATTTCCCGGCGAGTGAACAGTGTTGTCATCCTGAGAAAGAAGATGACACTATTTCAAACTGGATCGGACCGGTCCGAACTGGGTTCAAAGCTTAAACCGGTGGTTCACCCCCCATTCGATCGAGTTTTTCAAATCTAAAAATTTCTAAATTCATCTAAATTCATTCTCTATCCAATGGTGGCCTCAAATCTCCAATTTGAATTATTTAAGCCACCTAGAAAAATAAATTTATTATTCGGTTCAATAGTGGTTCAAATCGGTCCGAACCAGTTCGGCTCCGATTCACCTGAACCGGTTTGGTTTTCATCCCCAATTCCTTCACAAGTCCATTTCCATGTCTTTTGTGACTCCTTGGACTTAGGGTCCATAAAATTTCTGGTTTATCATCTTTTTATCAATTCCAGTTCATAAACCGACTTGGTCCTTAAACCGGTTCGATCTGGTTCAGGTCCGGTTCACCCGAACCGACCTGGTTTTTTTCTCCCACTTTGTTCTAAGGTTCCTTCCCAAGGTTTATAAATTTTATTTGGGGCACAAGGAGTTGAACTTCTCTGATTTTCCCATTCTCTATTGGTTCTAGTTCATGAACTGACTCGGTTCATAAACCGGTTCAATTCAGTTGGATTCGGTTCATCTAAACTAGTCTGGTATTTCTCTTCCAATTCATCCTAAGGTTCTTTTTCATGGTATTATGAACTCTTTGGATCACCTGAGAGTTGTAAATTCCCAAACTGCCCATTCACAAATGATTGAATTTATGAACTGGTTATGTATCCTCACTTGGTTTGACCGATTCTTTTTCCGGTTTTCCTTAGCTCGAAAGGGTGGGTTTTACAAAACAGGTATGTAATGTTCTAAAGGACATCGAGCTAAGGGTTTCAATGACCAAGAGATTAACTAGACACGAGAATGGTTAGGTATCTTGGAATTCCCAATCCATACAGGACCACAAAGGAAAAAATGTTGCTCTAAGCAAAGAAAGATGCGAATCTAAGGATATACCCTTAAGTAAGATATGTCTAGGTTTCATAAATTCCATGGAGAGAGAAAATAAATTAAAGGAAAATAAATTCCTTCAATGAAGGATGTAAAATGGGTTAATTGAAAGAACAAGATAAGAATTTGCATATTAAGCAAATACCAAATGGATATCAAAGGAATTGGTTCCTCATGCAAGGTTGCTCATTAAGTTTTGGGGACAAAACTCCTAAAAGAAGGGGAGAGTGGTAAACCCCGCCCTTTTGAGTTAAGGAAAATAAGGAAAAAAAACCTGTCAAACCGAGTAAGAAAATCGAACCAGTTCACAAACCCAATCATTTGGGAATGAGCAATTTAAAAATTTACAACTTCCGGGTGATCCAAAGGGTTCATAAAACCTTGGAAAAGAACCTTAGGACAAATTGGAAGAGAAAAACTAGACCAATTTAGATGAACTAGATCCAATTGGATTGAACCGGTTTATGAACCAAGTTGGTTCATGAACTAGAACCTATAGAGAAAGGAAAAACCAAGAAATTTATGGATCCTGAGTAACCCAAAGAGTTCCAAAAGTCACGGAAATGGACTTGAGAAAGAATGGAGATGAAAACAAAATCGGTTCAGATGAACCGAATCTGAACCAAATTAAACTTGTTTGGACCGGTTTGAACAATTATTGAACTGGATTCTAAATTTATTTTTCTAGGGGGCTTAAAAAATTCAAATTTGGAATTTGAGGCCACCTTTGGATAGAAAATGAATTTAAAAATTTTTAGATTTGAATTTGATCAAATGGGGAGAGAATCGGCCAGTTTAAGCTTTCAACCCGGTTTGCATCGGTTCGGTCCGGTTTGGAATAGTGTCGTCTTCTTCCTTCGGATGATAGCACTGTACACTCGTTGGAAAATCATGCAGCACCGACGAAGCTGAAAAGTCTCTGGCCACGCCCTCACCGGGGAGCAATTGAAGCTTTCTCTCTCTATAGTCTGTTTTCTAAGGAAGCTCCATTTGAGCTTGTTCCTGCATTAAAGGTTGCGATTCAAAGTGCTATGGAATCGTATGATCTTGTATAAACTCAATTTCAACCTCAATTTCAATAATTAGAAGTGTTTGATCGGTCAATTCGATGAAATCAACTTCGACTATGTTAGAGAGTTAAAATTGGGGTAAATTTTGGGGAAATTGGGGATTTTCAAAAATTTGAATAACAAAATACAATTTTATAAAATTGAGGATCAATTGGGCATGATAAGAATATTAGAGGGCCAATTGAGTAATTTTAGAAGTTTTGGGGCAAAACTTACCATTTTGTAAAGGAAGGGCAAAATGGTAATTTTGGAAAATTTGGGGGCCAAATCGGGAATTTGGGAAACTTGAGCTCCATTTTATGAAATAGAGTAAATTGAGATCCCAAGATGAATTTTAAAAGTTTCGAGTCTCAATTTGAGGTAAAACCGTCATTAGAGACTTAAAAGAAAAATAACTTTAGGGACCTAAATGCAAATGAAGGAAAAATTAATTTTTCTCATTCATTTGGAACGAATGAGGGCTATTAGGCCAAAAAATAATGAACAACCATGTTCATTTCATGTAGGAAAATAAGACATCGGGAATGCCAGCTGAGGTTAAGCTTGCTAGGGAAGGAAATCGACTAAGTGAAATTTTAGTGCACGATCGGGTGAGTAGGATTTTATATCGTATCCGGTTGGAGATGATAAGTACTTCGAAATGAAAACCCACTACTTAGTGATATTTTAAATATCACAACTTAGAGCAGTCATGTGAAAAATCACGCGAAAAACTACTTACTGGTTGTAAGTAGATCCTACACGGTTGGTAAGATGAAACTTCCTCGAAGGAAGTGAAAAACCCGTTCATCACTTATGAGCGGAGATGTCCTTATACCCGGTTGGTATGATGGACTGTTGAAAACATATTTTGTCGGAAGTGCTCTCCCCTAACTATATGCCACTGCTTAAACAATTTGGGAGACCTTCTTGGCGGGAGCTCAAATAACCCTTATAGGCTGGAGGCCTCGGTTTTGGAACTTGGAGGCTAATTTGCCCGGTTTTGAAAATCTCGAATAGTGGACCATAGGCCAGTTGGCACGAGCAGGAGCTCATAAACAAATAAGAGTTATATGCCATAAAACCTTAAATAAATGAATTTTTTGGCCATGGTACCAAGACAGGACCAACATATTCAATCAACTACTGGTAGTGCGACATGACTTGTCGAAGGACTAGTCAAGACAAATAGTTATAGGTTGAGTTGAGGGTCGGGGCCGTTGGACCAGTGACACCACAGATTATATGGTATTATGTGAAAATACTGATTGTGCATGCACTGTATTTACGGGACCTTCAAGATGCCCAAGAGGGGTAGTGATGTGTCCTAGGGCCCTCGACGACCTGGTGGGTATAAGGGCAGTTCGTCGGACCAGGTGACCTTGTGAAGCTTGACGTAGCTTTAAGCGCACAAGACTGGGGTGGGGTTAGGATGAGGTCTTTGTCCTCATATAGACACGAAGAATTGATTTCGGGATTGAGGGTTGGATGTCGCATATATCCACTCATTCTCAGGGTAGAAGTGGACACACAAATATCAATTTGAGAAGTTGAAGTCATAATTGGATGGAAAATTAATTTAAACAAATTTAGAAATTTTTTAAATTTAGAAAAATGATCGAATCGTGGTTGAATCAGCTATTTTTTTTATTTCGGGTCACCGAATCCGATCTGACCAAACTGGTTAATGGTCCATCCGGTCAACAGACCATTTGCCATGTCAGCGCGTGACGCGGGGCGAAGCACACCTAATCAATCGCTCGGTCAGCTACTCGAAGCGCTTACCAATCAAAGCGTGATGTGTGTCCTTGGTCAATGGTCAAAGAAAAAATCCACGTCACCGACAACCGACCAATAGGAGAGCGACACGTGTACTTAGTCAGCAGAGGAGAAGCCCTTCCAGCCGGACTTGCCAATGAAGAGCTGACACATGACAAAAATATCACATTAGCAGCCAACTAGGATATTGAAGAAACGGTCGACCAATTAGAGGTCAATACAGGTAGAGCCACGTCGGATGATCCCAACCAATTAGAGGGTGACACTTGGTAGTGGCACAATGCGTCACGACGGAAACCTAACTTATTTAAAGAAGCCAATTAGAGTACGCCACGTGTCACGATCAACGACTGATCGAATATGGTCAGCAACCATGTTGGAATGAGTGACTAATGGGAGGATGCCACGTGGCCAGTCAACGAGTCAAAGGATGACTCACACGTTGATTGGGAAGTCACGTCAGCGAAGCCAACCAATCACAATATGCCATGTGGTAGCTCTCACGTGTGAAGCTGTCAGCCACACACAATGTCATCTTTAACCTCTAAACTAGTCAGATAAGGGTGACGGGCTAACTGCATATGACAGTAAATGAGAGAGATTGAGGCCGAGTGATGTACGAATGGAAATCCCTATTAGTTACCAAGCTCCCTATATAAAGTTACTTCCCATTCACACTCCTCATCCCTCAAACGACTTAATAAGAAGAAGTGCTCCATTTCTCGATAAAGCATAAACCAGAGCTCCAACTTGGGCATTTTCCTCCACCTCTAAAGGCAAATTCAAGTTCCCTAGAGTCTGAAGAGAGTCCTCTACATAACTGTTTACTCCACCCAACTCGAGGATCGTCGGAGAAACACCAACTAGCTCGCACAATAACCTTCCTAAGAGAGTCCTCTACATAACTGTTTACTCCACCCAACTCGAGGATCATCAGAGAAACACCAACGAGCTCGCACAATAACCTTTTACCCTCGACCGTCTACAACCAAAGTTGGTCGAGCTCCATTTGAGCTACCCTCGGGCCAATCACGACCAAACCAAGCCCTCCAGACCTTTCTTAGAGTAGTCCAGACCTTATCTGAACCGTAGTGGTAAGTCTCCTTCGCCACCCTTCACTAAAAATTACTGTTCACATTGCACTTTTGCCGAAAACTAAATTATGAATTTCGCACTGCTTAGGCCACCAATTGAGGTGTGATTTGATATATGAAGGAACCCGATGAAGAGAGCAATCCATTGGAATCAAAGCTCCGATCGTTGGATACTCACCGGTGAGTAATCTAACATTTCTCTCTCTAGGACGATTTTACAACAAATCTTCGTTTAAGCTCATTTTTAAGCCAAATCTAGTGTTTTACAACTTTAAATAAATAAGGGAACATATGAAAAATGATTAGTATCATGTTAGGACTCAATTGGGAATAAATAAGGTTGAATTGATAAAATTCAAGTTGGAGGACTAAATTACAATTTTTAAGAAGTTAGGGACTTAATTGCAATTTTTAAAAAATTGGTGATTTTTTTACAATTAATGAGAATTTATATATCCAATTGGAAGTTTGAGGAAATTAGTAACCAAATGAAATATTTGAAAATCTTAGTGACCTAATTAGGATTAAGGTATAACTTAAGGACTAAAATATAATTATGGAAAGTTATGCGTATTAAGTATAATTATCTTATTAATTGGGACTAAATTACCCAATTTATCCTAAGAACGAATTCACTACAAGTTTCTGCAAATGAAAGACATGCCAAACTCGAAAAGCTCTCAGGGACTACTAGTCTTAAAATACATGTGAGTGAGATTTTTAATATAAATCCTGTTTACTTTAAAAGTTAGAAAACCGTTTTCCAGAAATAATATCTATTATTTGCGAAAAGCTGTTCAAAATTTTTGGGAGATATTTTAATAAAAACATAAAATATGTATTACTTATATCTATAATTACTCTAGTAGGCCTAAAAACTTGAGTTTTTGAAATTAATATAATCAAAGTACAAGTTTTAGAAAAACTTGTGAAATACATATAATGCTAATGAAAACGAGTTTAAACTCGTATATAAATTAATAATTATGAGAATATAGAAAATTTTTATTAATAGTTAATTTGTTTGATATAGCTATCGAAACTAGTTGGGGTTGCTGAAATTATTGCGTTGGTAACTAACGAGTTGAAACTGGGCTGGTTGAACAAATTGCATTATTAGTTACATAGCTGAATTCGGACCGAAAAAATTTCCTATTAACCTATTAACCATTCCTTTTTCGCTGATGACTTCTTGCGTTGCGAGCAGTAAGCATAGGTAATGGTAATCATTATCATCATGTAATAGAAGTGCGAATATCTTGTATTGCCCTCCGTTTTTGTTTTACGTCTCTCATTTGGGTCTCCCCATCGGAATCTATTTGGTCTATATATAACTTGCTTTAAGAGAAACATATGCTAGAAATAAATTCTTATTGTTTACACAATAATTTGATGCAAGCTAATTCCTCTTTAAGCAATATGCCCCGTGGAGGCTACTACATAGTGTGATCCTGTGCTCAATAGAGCACAGTAACCTTCAATTTCAATACATCAAAAACAGACCTTAAGGATGTAAATCAGTCACTGAAAGATGTATGTACATCACATTCAACAAGGATGGCACACCTACAAACGTTCAGAGCATGGCCATTCAGCTAATTGATGACCTCAGTATTCTCCGAAAATGATCGCCTTGCATGCACCCTCGTTCTTGATCTTCCCCTTGTACTTCTTGTCCTATTCCTCATTAGTGATCTTCAGTTTCTTTAATGGAGCACCACCAACTGAACTATCGTCAGCCTCCGACGCTTTCTTGTCGCCCAAGGAAACGCCTTTCTCCCTTCGATCCACCTGAACCATCCGTGGGACGTCCTCCCAGAAGCCGTCCACTGGGTTCCTCAGTCCCCGAGAGAGCAGCATCAGGTTGATAGCCACTTGGGTCGTGTCTCCATCTTCTTCAAGAACTGGTGATGGTGGAATTATTATAAGCCGCAGCGGTTGACGGGAGGAGGGACCAGGGGGAGGATCAAGCGAGCAGAACCCCCGGAGGGACCTCGTTCGCCGGACCTGAGACGGGGTGCTCTCATAATCTGACGAAGATGACCCGAGTCCCGGCTGATAAAGAGAGCGGTCAAGCATCCTATTCTGGATAGCCTTCCAAGATTTCTTGGGGTTCTCTCTTAAGCCATAGCCACGAGAATAGGGTGTTCCCTCCTGGGCCGATGAAGATCCGGAGATAAGTCTCTCCGCCTCCCCCTCTCGGGACTTCCGGGGGAGATGGCGCCTCATGTACCCACTCAGCATCCTCCCGCCCGGGAAAGTCTGACCGCAATACTTGCAGCTATACACCCTCGTCCCCATTATATGGATTTCAAGAAGATCGCCCTTGAAGATACGGAAGGTGGATGAAGAAGAAGATAAGCAAGATAACCAAAATCTCCGACCACAGTAACAACGGAAACCCTTTCCGAATTAATGCTTCTTACTGATAGCCTACGTGTTGTATCTCCAGAGAAGGGTGATCCGAGGAGGAAGAAAGCGCTGGGAAATTTTATGTGAAGGGTCAGATTGATAATGAGGAAGAAGCTAGCTTAATATAACTACCATGATTATATTTCCATAATTAAATAAGGTAAATCGGTGCTGCTGATATTTGGATATACGATATTGCTATCTTATGATGATATTAGATGTTCATGTAAACATAGCTGAATTTTAAATTTCAAATTAAGTATAAGATCAATATAATAAAATTTATAATATATTTAATTCAAATTAAGTATAACATCAATATAAAAAAAATTATAATATATTTAATTGTAATAAATTATACGAGATAATAAAAAAGAAAATAGAAACGTCATAGTACAAAGGAGGGTGTTGAAATTAAAAGTATTATTAATTTATTATATATTAATTAATTGAGATGTAATTATAGAATAACAAAATATTTTAAATTCACAAGCAATTTCAAGTAAGGATTAATCTTTGTAAAAACATTCATGCAAATGGATTTGAGAATATTTGTCCCTAAGTAGATAAGTACGGCTGAATACTAATGATTGACTTGTCTCTAACAATTGATCAATTGAGACTTCAACACCACCACTGATGGGATGCAAATCAGTGCCCTACTAATGTTCATCACATTTTTGTAGCACACTCATCATACTCGGTTTGATTTGATAAGGACAACCTCAGCTTTCCCTGCTCTTGGGCAATCCGGAGGAACCGTGTATGGTTTGTGGTAAAAATTTCCAAATTTATGAATATATTATTATTTGGTTGGTGTTTAGTTTTATTATTTTAAATTTAGCACGGGTAAAAAGTTATTAAAATATTTTAAAAATTCTTAGTTTACTTGAAACTTGATCCAATATATTTCCTTTCAATAGTTTTACAATCAATTATATTCATCATTAATTATATATAAATTTATTTCACTTATTCACTCGACCAATCCCATTGGAATCTTTTAATTTGACTTGATCCATTTGAGATCTCCATCTATATTAGCTTGTCTTGCATTGTAATTCAAACAATGTTATAAATTATAAATTTAAGACTGTTGTATCGAAAATTGAGATCTAATTGGAAAAATAAACGTAAGTTAAAATTGTAAATCAATTTGAATTTAAAAATTAATATCAACAAAGATTTTTTTAATTTAGTAAAATCACTTAAATCAATTACTAACCTATTTGATAAAAAAAATGATGGTGGAAAATACTTTATTTAGAATATAATTAAATTGGTATCCCATCATACCAAACAAAAAACAAAATAATTTTTAAAAGTTTTTAAAGATTTTTTAGAATTGAAAAATGGTTTGATACCCATTATAGGATTGCATTCTCTTTGCCATACTTAACTTATAAGAAAAAAATTAGTAATTTATTATTAATATTAGATTTTTCTTACTTAATTATAAATATTATGAATTTTATTTTAAAAATTAGACTTTTGGGACAAAATTGTAATTATTGAAAAATTACAGTATAATATGATATATAACACCCACGACATAATCTCAGGATTCCATAACAATTCGTCACATCTTATCGATTTTACAATGGTGTGTACTTTTACGTTTGTAGTATATGTGACCAATACTTATAATAAAATATATATCAAATTTTAAGCGAAAACTTAAACATTATTTCATAAGTAATGTGCCTATAAAATTGTACAAAATCTCGGCGAATACGACAAACAATAATAATATAATTAAACCTATGTACATGTACTTCAAGATTTATATCTCAAGTCCTAAAAGTTAGGTAGGTAATGTCTTGTTCGACAGGCTTCCATGAGCATATGCCTTCACTTGAAATTTGTTGAGAAAGGGTATAATCTCGGAACTTATTGAATTAGGTTACTACTGAGTTACTCTATATTCTTGACCCTAAACTTTACCTAAAATGTCTTAGAATTTTTTCATAATTTTTATATTATGTTATTTTCATAATTCACTATCCCTTATCACTTGGCCTTAGGATTCCACCTCTAGGTATATCGTGGTAGAGCCTACACTCACAATTTCAAAACAATCAATCAAGTATATATTCCTATCGGAACAAACATAGCTCTACCATGTTCCAAACAAACAGACATAACTCATATGAACGTCGAAAATGTGTTATCGATTATTTGTATACTAGATAGTGTATGTGGTTCAAGTATGTTAATATCGTTCTCTCGAAATAGGAAATAAAAAATAGGAATCATAAAATTTTGAGAGAAAACCAAGTATTAAAGTGAACCAGAATTGATGGAGAATAGTTAAAACGGAAATTTGGAAAGCCACGAGTGATCAATAAAGAACTAAAAGCCATGAAAAAGAACGATGAAATGAATTGGATGTAAAAATGAGACTAGTTCATAGTGAACCTGACATCAATCAGATTAAACTAAATTGAACCGTGAATAACCGATTCAAAGATTTATTTTTTGAGGTGACTTAAAAAATCAATTTGGGAAATTGAAGTCATAATTGGATAGAAAATTAATTTAGACGAATTAAAAAAATTTTAAATTTTAGAAAAATGATCGAATCAGGCTTGAATCAGCTAATTTTTTATTTTGTGTCACCGAATCCGATTTGACCGAACTAGTTAATAGTCCAGCCAGTTAACAGACCGATTGCCAGGTCAGTGCGTGACGCGTGGCGAAGCGTACCCAGTCAGCCGCTTGGTCAGCTCCTTGAAGCCCTGGCCAATCAGAGCGTGACAGGTCAACGATCAAAGAAAAAAATCAACGTCACCAACGACCGACCAATAGGTGAGTGACACATATCCTGAGTCAACAGAGGAGAAGCCCTGTCAGTCGAAATGGCCAATGAGAAGCTCACATGTGGCAAAGATGCAACGTTAGCGGCCGACTAGGATATCGGAGAAATGATCAACCAATTAGAGGTTGACATGTGGTAGAGCCACATCGAATGGTCCCAACCAAATCAGAGGCTGAAACATGATAGTAGCTGTCATGCCCCGACCCGGTTTGGTCGGATCCCCGTGATCAACCTGCCACTCTCCCAGTTTATTAAAGGGTTTCCCCTTATTGTAAACCGTAAAGAGTAAGGCGTCCTTTAACCTGCACCTTTTTCCTAGAATAGCATAATCAAAACTGCATGAAATTTAAAATTGTACATACCTGTCTTATAGGCATCTTAGTTGATGGTCTTTAAGGGGAGGCTTTCTAGGATTTCCTGAAAGGGATATAAGGGAGGGGGTGAGTACGACTACTCAGTGAATGGGTTTTTAAAAGCTTTTGACTTTTAAGAAAAATATTTTTATGGAGTGTGCTAGACTCCTTTGTTTTCAAAAATCCCTTCATTTAAAAATTTGAGTCTTTCCATTATTTCTTAGTTACCACAGTGTGTCATCACCCAACACACATCCTTCATCATGAAGGTTACACACATTCGCAAGTCAGTATCACTACTGAACCCGCTAGTGGCTTCGGAGCGACTTTTCCTGCCACCCGTATAGAAGTACGACCACTTCTACCCTGGGAATGAGTGGATGTACGTGACATCCGATCCACAATCCCGAAATCACTTCTTCGTGTCCATATGAGGACAGAGACCTCATCCTGTCCCCACCCCGGTCTCATGCGCTTGGTGCTACTCTAGATTTCACACAGACACCTGGAACGACAAACTGCCCTTATAGCCACTAGGTCGTCCAGTGCCCTTAGGACGCATCACTACCCCTCATGGGCGTCTTGATGATCCCGTACTCATAGTGCATGCACAAACAATGTTTTCTTATATTGCCATGTAATCTGTGGTGCCACTAGTCCAACGACCCCGACTCTCAACTCAACCCACAGCTGTTTGTCATGACTAGTCCGTCGACCTGTCATGTTGCACTGCCGCTAGTTGATTGAGCATGTCAGTCCTATCTTGGTACCATGGCCAAACAATTCACTTATTAAGTTTTATGGCACATATATCATGTTCATTTACGAGCTCCTGCTCGTGCCAACTGGCCTTGGGCCCACTGTACGAGATTTTCAAAATCGGGCATTTAGCTCCCAAGTTCTAAAATCGAGGCCCCCGGCCTATTAGAGCTATTTGAGCTCCCGTCGAGAAGGTCTCCCAAATTGTTTAAGCATTGGCACACAGTCAGGGGAGAGCACTTCCGACAAAAATAGGTTTTTACTATCCATCATACCGACCGGTATAAGGACATCTCCGTTCATAACCGATGAACGGGTTTTCAACTTCCTTCGAGGAAGTCTCATCATACCAACCGGGTATGATCTACTTACAACCCGTAAGTAGTTTTTTCGCATAACTTTCATATCACTTTCTCTAAGTAGTGATGATTAAAATACCACTAAATAGTGGATTTTTATATCGAGGCACTTATCATCCCCAATCGGGTATGATGTTAGTAAACCCACTCACCCGTTAATGCCGTGAATTCCACTAGACTGGTTCTTTGTATTCACGCGAGCTTGTCCTTGCTGGCGTTCCCGGTATTTAACGTTCCGGTGAAGGCACGACAGTCCGAGCTTTCGATCTGGGCAGATAGGTCTCGTCCTGAGGTTCATCCTTTCGGTTCTAATTCGGCCGTGGAAAGGTTGAGGAAGTGTTGGGAGGGCTTGGTTTGGCCTGAGGAGGGCCTGAAATGGCCGATTTCAGCTTGGCCGAAATAGGACAGCTTCGGTCCGCCGGAGTTGCTTCACTATTCCATCACGTCGGCGCTTCTCCAACGATTCTCGGATTGACTGGAGTTTGCTATCAGATAGCTGTCTTCTCTCTGTTTCTAAAGAGCCCGACTTTTGTTCAAGTCGAAGCTCTGGTTCGAGCTTGACCGGTTCTTTTCCCGGTTTTTCCTTAACTCAAATGTGCGGGGTTTACAGTGGCACAATACATCATGAGGGAAACCTAACTTATTTAAATAAGCCAAGTAGAGGATACCATGTGTCACGGTCAACGATTGATCGAATATGGTTAGCGGCCACGTTGGAATGAGTGACCAATGGGTGGTCGCCACGTGGCCGATCAACAAATTAAAGAATAACTCGGACGCCGATTGGGAAGTCGCGTCAGTGAAGCCAGCCAATCACAGTGCACCACGTGTGAAGCTATCACGCACGTATAGTGTCATCTTCAACCTCTGAACTGGTCGAATAAGGGTGACAGGCTAACTTAATATTCTCCGATGACTGAAAAATCCTCCTAATATGACCGTAAATGGGAGAGATTGAGGCTGAGTGATGGACGAATGGAAAGCCATGTCAATTACTGAGCTCCCTATATAAAGTTCCTCCCCATTCACCCTACTCATCCCTCAAATGACTGAAGAAGAAAAAGTGCTCAATTTCTCAATGAAGCATGAACTAGAGCTCCGACTTGGGCCTTTTCCTCCACATCTGAAGGCGAATTTGGGTTCCATGGAGTCTTGAGAGAGTCCTCTACATAACTGTCTACTCCACCCAACTCGAGGATCGTCGGAGAAGCATCAATGAGTTCACACAATAACCTCTTACTCGTCGTAGTCTACAACCAGAGTTGGTCGAGCTCAATTTGAGCTACCCTCAAGCCAATCATGACCAAACCAAGCCCTCCAGACCTTACCTGAACCGTAGTGCTAAGTCTCCTCCGCCGCCCTTCGTCGAAAATTATTGTTCACATTGCACTTTTGCTAAAAAAAAATAAATTATGAATTTCGCACTACTCATACCACCAATTGAGGCGCGGTTTGAACTAGGAAGGATCTCCAAAAAGAGAGCAATCCATTGGAATCAAAGCTCCGATCATCAGATCATCACTGATGAGTAATCGAAGCTTTCTCTCTCTAGAATGATTTTTCGGTGAAGCTTCGTTTGAGCTCATTTCTAAGTCAAATATAGTGTTTTATAACTTTAAATGAATAAGGGGACATATAGAAGATGATTAGTATTATGTTAGGACTCAATTGGGAAGAAATAAGGTCAATTTGATGAAATTCAAGTTGGAGGACTAAATTATAATTTTTTAAAAGTTGGGGACATAATTGCAATTTTTAGAAAATTGGGGATTTTTTGTAATTAACGAGAATTTTTGTACCCAATTGGAAATTTGAGGAAATTAATAACTCAAATGGAAGATTTGAAAATCTTAGGGACCTAATTGGGATTAAGGTATAACTTGAGGACTAAAACATAATTATGGAAAGTTACGTGTGTTAAGTATAATTACCTTATTAATTCCCTACAATATTGTGCAAAGGAAAGGCATGCCAAGCTTGAAAACCTCTCGGGGATGACGAAGTCTCGGAACATGGGTCAGTGGGATTTCCAACATTAAGCCTGTTTAGGGTGATGAATGCACTTTCAAAATTAGAAAATTGTTTTATAGAAATAGTCTCCCTTGTTTGTGTGAACTTGCTCAAATCTTTTGGGAGATATTCTGATGAGAGCGCGAGCATGTATTACTTAGATCTAGAATTACTCTAGTGGGCCCAATGCCTCGATTTTTTAAACTAATATGATCCATGGACAGGTTTCGGAAAAACTCGTGAAGTGTATCCAAGGCCAATGAGAACAAGCTTAAACCCATCAACAAATTAATAATTATGAGCATGTAGAAAACTTTCATCAATGGTTAATTTGTGTGATAAAGCTATCGAGCCGAGGTCATGTTGTCGAACTCATTAGGTTGGTAACTACTGAGGTGAAGTCAGGTTGTCAAACTCGTTGGGATAGTAGTTATCGGGTCAAAGCCGAATCATCAAACTCATTGGGCTGGTAGCACCAAAGATAAAGGTATAAATAAAAAAAAAAAACTTTTGATTGTGCACATTGAGATGCGAAACCATCGATGCGCCCGATATGGGGTAGTGTTGGTTCTAAGGGCTGTTGGACGGCTTAGAGAACATAAGGGAGGTTTTGTTTTGCCAGTATGTTAAGAAACTTTGTGAGCTTCATGCGCATTGAGACCTAGTATGAAGGGGGAGAGGTCTCATCCTACAATAGCATACATAAAGTTTCGAATTAAGTCTGGGGATTGAGCAATGGTGCTCACACGGACTTGTGGTGAAGGTTGCAGCCTCTTAACAAGGGTGGACAGCAAAGTCGCTCCAGTCCATGAGTGGAAAACTCAGAAATTGTTTTGCAAAAATATGATCCCTTTGATAATAAAGGGTGTGTGTGATTGTTTGCTAAACCAAACCCAAAAAGGTAAATAATAAAATAACCCTTACCTGATAAAGGATGTGGAGTTAAACCCATAAAACCCTTAAACAAGAATGGTGTTATATATTAACAAATGAATAACCCTTTTTCATCCTTGTAAAATCACCTTATTATCCACTTACTAAGTTGTGGAACTCACCCCTCTCTTATCTCTTTTTAGGGAATCTTTTACATTAAGGAGAGTAAAAGCCTAAGAAGTAAGTCAGGATTACCATGAAGAGGTAATTTTATTATGTCATTTTGTTTACTTTGTTATGAGAAACATACACGTTTGTAAGCTTACCTTTTCTTGTCTATCTTGGTAGAAATACCATTTTAGTACAAGAAAAGGTTGTGGGTTGATCATGGGGATCCAACCCAAACTGAGTTGGGGCGTTGATGTGAATAAAATTAGGCATGTTGTGATTCACATGTTAAGGGCTAAAAGATTTGAAGAAGTATCGAATGGGCTGATTGGAGCAATTGAAGAAACCATCACAATCCATGCAAGTGAATAACCTATTACAAGTATGAACGATGGAGACATTACCTGAAGAAGTGTCCAACCCTACTAAGGACAAGTACCAAGATAAACTATTATAGGTGTAAGGAAAGAAGGGGTGTTTCGCACCTCATAAATTTAGGGCAATACCTCCTCAAAGGTCACAAAAGACATGAAAGACTGGAAACCGAAACCATGGAGTAGATTAAGTAAGTGGTTCACCAAGTGGTCAAGAAATGATGAGGTGAATGAAAATTTTAAACTTCTTCTCAAGAAGGTCAAACCGAGAAAGATACCTTAAGAGTAGGGATAAGGTACATGGGAAGTATATCTAGAACCCTCTCATAATGGGCAAACATAGAAAAACATCCTCCAAAACTCTAGGGAATGACACAGTGAGAGTGAAAAAGAGAAGGAATACGTTGTGAAAGGGAACTCTGGAGGGATGCATACAACTAAGTACCTTAAAGGAATCATTGGTTGGCAGATGGAAATAATGTGGAGTGCAAGGAACCAACCCATCATTAGAAATTACTTGAAGGAAGGATGTATCGAAGGCCAAGACTGACTTGCTTTGGCAAAGTGATAAAATTTTAGGTAAAACTTCCTTTGGAAAATGTAGAGAAGTCAAATTGGAGATTCGGAGCAACATAATAGAAGTAAGCAAACCGTGACAACAAGATGGTCAAAAAGAATGAACGATACCCTAAGGAGGACCGGGAAGTAGTATGAAATACACCCTAAAAAGGGCACTAGAAGGATCATTAAGGACAAGAAAATTCGAGAGACAACTGCCTCAAGAGAATTAGACAAGGTGAATAGTAAGGGTGCGACAGGTAACGAACTACCCTCGTAAGGGTCATAGAGTAAACTCCAGCAAAGAAGGAAGAGGTGGAAAGGCCAAATATTGGAAAAAGGAATGATGAAAGAAATCCTTAAAAGAACCAATGACCAAATTAACGACAAAATTCAAGTCAAGAAAGGAGTAGTTAAGCCTTTCACATAATGGTCAGGAAATCTTGAAACAAGGAAAAAATTTTAAACTCTCCCTAAAAGAAATAGACGTGTATTGTGGTATGAATAGGGATGAGGATAGAGAACCAAAGATATACCGGCAAAAATTTCAGGAGAAAGGGAAAGAATCCTAACAAGGAAGGAAACCCCCGCAAAGACATATGTATCCCAATTAAGAAGAAATGGAACCAACCAAAATGGAAAGAATGATAAGTTCACAAATGAAATACTGGTTGAGTTGGAAAGATCGAGTACCAAGAAAAGTACTCATGAGGTCCTAAGAAGTAAATTAAACCAAAAGAAAGAATATATGAGAAATCTTGCAGAAGTAAATGAAATTAGACTAATAAGTTCGCCAAATGAAGAATAAGGGACGAAATGGAATTTTAAGATGGGGAAGGATTCTAAGCAGGCAAATGCCACAGTATAAAAGGAAAAGTAAGGAAACTAAGGAAGAAACCATCAAGGAATGGTAAGAAGGTTGAGCATGTAGCTCCTTGGATAAAAGTCTCTACCTTGAGGAAAATAGTGGAGAATGAAACCGTAAAAAGAGAACTACTCGAACAAAACAATGGAAAAAAATACCAAAAGGGGTCAAATGGGAATAATGAGCTAAGAAATGATTACGATCAAGTAAGAGTGGATTAAGGCTAAGGAAAATCCTTTAGTAAAGGATGTCATTGGGAATGAGGATGGACCTAAGAATGGATGAACCCTAGCTTGTCAGTAAATTATTGGAAAATCCAATCAATTGGAACCGGAAAGACTTAATATGGAAGTTGAGAAAGGACGAGTGAGTAAGGAAAAACCGACACAATTGTGTAAGTTGAGTTAATAATAGTGAAGGTAGTCGAGGAATACTACCAGAAGAAAAGAGGGATGAAGTTATACAATTCCTGAGAGGTTGAAAAATTAGGAATAACCCTGAAGGAGGTGTTTTGGAGTAAGGGACAGGAAAACCCAACAATCATGAGGAAAACATGACTCAAAATAAGGAAGAGTCAATTTGTAAGCATGACAAAGTCAAACATAAAATTATTTGTAAGGAGCAATAGATGAAGGAAGAGTCGAAATGGGACAAAAAGGTGTGGACAAGGAAATCCGCAAAAATAGGTACGTAATGCTCTAAAGGACGTCGAGCTAAGGGTTTCAACGACCAAGAGGTTAACTAGACACGGGAATGGTTAGGTACCTTGGAACTCCCAAATACTGAGTATAGGAACTCAAAGGTAAAAATATTGCTCTAAGTAAAGAAAGATGTGAAGCTAAGAATATACCCTGAAGTAAGGTATGTCTAGTTATGATAAACTCCATGGAGGGAGTAAATAATATAAAGGAAAAGAAATCCCTTAAGTGGAGGAGGTAAAAAGGGCTAACTGAAAGAATAAGACAAGAGTTTGGATGTTAAGCAAACAACAAATGGATATCGAAGAAAATGGTTCCTCATGCAAGGTTGCTAATTAAATTTTGGGGACAAAACAATTAAAAGGAGGGGAGAGTTGTAAACCCCGTCCTTTTGAGCTAAGGAAAACCAGGAAAAGAACCGGTCAAGTCGAATGAGAAAATCGAACCGACTCACAAACCTGATCATTTGTGAACGGGCAATTTGGAAATTTACAACTCCCGAATGATCCCAAGGGTTCATAAAACCATGGAAAAGAACCTTAGGATAATTGGAAGAGAAAAACCAGACCAATTTAGATGAATCGGATCCAACCAGATTGAACCGATTTATGAACTAAGTCGATTCATGAACCGGAACTGATAGGGAATGGGCAAAACAGAGAAATTTCAACTCACTTGTGCCCCAAAGAAATTTATAAACCTTGGGAATGAACCTTAGAACAAATTGGGAGAAAAAAACTAGATCGGTTCGGGTTAACCAGACCTGAACGAGACTAAACCGGTGTAAGAACTAAGTTGGTTTATGAACCGGAACCAATAGAGAGGTGGTAAACCGGGAATTTTTAGGGATGTCAATAGCTTGGGTCGGGGCAAGTTTTAGCGAACCCGCGCCCGACCCAAGCTCAGGTCCACTTGGTGAGTCCAAACCTGACCCGATTTTGGGTCTGCTAGACCCGAGACCCACTGCTCGGGTCTATCTTATTTTTTTAATATATATTTTTTACCAAATATAAAAAATTCAAAATTATTGTAATATATAAATTTGCTAATATTTGTTTGGTAATTTAATTTTTTAAATATTTATTATCTTTAATTTACCTAATAATTTACTGGTATAATTTTTCATTAACTTTAACTTGTAAATAATAAGAAACGATCAATTAGTAAAACTGTGAATTTGAGATAATTAATTGACAAATAATACAGTGTGATATTAATATAATTTTGTATCAAATAATAAAGTGTGATATTAATTTAATTTAATATAAAATTTATACTGTAATTCTTACAAGTATTTATAAATTTATTTTGGTATAAGAAACAAAAATAATATATTAGGTTATAAGAAAGGAAACAAATTAATATAGCACGTCGAGAATATATTTATAAATCTATTAGAGTATAAAAAAGGAAAAAATAATATAATATAACATAATATATTTATAAATCTATTAGGGTATAAGGAAGGAAAAAATAATATAATATAATGACCTAATAGAAAAAGATATAGCAATTTTTAAATCACTTTTTTATTAAAAATTTTAATATTTTTTTACTACATTTAATGAAACTATGTGATTGCATTAAAAAAGGAAAAAAAATTAAAAACCAATGTGGGCCCACATTTGGGTCCATTTGGACCCGAGGCTTAGGTCCACTTTTCTATACCCGAGGCTCGGGTCCAGCTAGCAGGACCCAAGCCCGCAAGAATCAAACCAGCGGGACCCTAGGCGCGGGTCTCAGGTCCAATCTATGGACCCAAACCCAAGCACGGACTTGAGCAGACCAAGTAGTCTTGGGCCTGCTCGGGTCGGGTGGGGACCCAAAACTCGGGTCTTGGGTCCCATTGACATGCCTAGGAATTTAGTGGACCCTAAGTGACCTAAGGAGTCATAAAAGTCACAAAAATGGACTTAAGGGTGAATTGGAGATGAAAACCAAACCGATTCAGGTGAACAGAATCTGAATCGGATTGAATAGGTTTGGACCTATTTTAACCACTATTGAACTGGATTCTAAATTTATTTTTCTAGGTGGCTTAAAAAAATTCAAATTTGAGATTTGAGACCGCCATTGGATAGAAAATGAATTTAGATAAAATTAGAAATTTTTAGATTTGAAAAACTCAGTCGAATGGGGGGGGGGGGGGGGGGGGGGGGGGGGTGAACAAGCAAATTTAAACTTTGAACCTGATTCGGACCGGTCTGGTCCGGTTCGAACAGTGTCGTCTTCTTCCTTCAGATGACACCACTGTTCACCGATGAAGAGGAAAATTCTCCATTCAATACATTTTCGGCCATCAATGTCTGTTATAAAGGTGCCAAATAGACGGTCAAGGAGTCCCCGAGCTCCCTATATAAAGAGCCCCTCCCCATTCATCCTCTCCACATCTAAAAACTCCACTCTCTCTCAATAGCTCCACTTTTTGATGAAGCTCAAACCAGAGCTTCGATATAGGGTCATTTATGAGCCAAAGAAGGCAAGGTCAAGTTTCTTAGAACTGAGGAGAAGTCAGCTACATGGTGGTGGCATCCATTCGTTCCGAGAGTCGCCGAAGAAGCGCTGGCGTGGTGGAATAGTGAAGAAGCTCCGGCGGACCGAAGTTGCCCTATTTCAATCGAGCTGAAATTGGCCATTTTGAGCCCTCCTCAGGCCAAACCAAGTCCTCCCAACACTTCGTCAGCCCTCCCACGGCCGAATTAGAAGTGAAAGAGAAGTCAATTCGGCTCCACTCTACAATTTTCGACCGATGCTAGAGAGAGAACTAACAAAATTTTGATGATGAAAGTCTAACTCAATTCAGCATCAATTGATGCAATTCTTGAATCTAGGATGAACATCAGGATAAGAGCTATTCGCTCAGATCAAAAGCTTGGACCGCCGCTCCCCCGATGGTAAGCTTTCGAAGCTTTCTCTCTCTATAGTCTATTTTCCGGCGAAGCTCTGTTTGAGCTTGTTCTGGCATCAAAACTTGCGATTCAAAGTCCTATTGAATCATATGAACATGTAGAAACTCAATTTCAACTTCAATTTCAACAATGGGAAGCGTTTGATCAGTTAATTTGATTAAATCAAATTCGGTTATGTTAAGGAGTTAAAATATGGGAAAAATTGGGAAATTTTGAAATTCGATGGACCAAGATGCAATTTTATAAAATTGAGGGTCAATTGGGCATGATAATAATGTTAGAGGACCAATTGAGGAATTTTGGAATTTTTGGGGCAAAACTTACCATTTTTGTAAAGGAAGGGAAAAATTGTAATTTTGGAAAAGTTAGGGGACCAAATTGGAAATTTGGGAAAATTAAACCCCTTTTTGTGAAATTGAGTAAATTGAGGTCCTAAGATAAATTTTGAAAGTTTCGAGACTCAATTTAAGGAAAAACCTGTATTAGGTATTTAAAGTTAAAGATGAATAACTTTAAGGACCAAATTGTAAATAAATAAAAGTTTGGTTTTCTCATTCATTTAAAATGAATGGAGGCTATTAAGCTGAGGGATAATGAACAAGGATGTTCATATTGTGTAGGAACATGAAGTACCGGGAATGCCAAGATGGACAAGCTCACGTGAATACAAAGAACCAGTCTAGTGGAATTTACTGCATTATCGGGTGAGTGGGATTTTAAGACGCCCAAAAGCGGTAGTGATGCATCCTAAGGGCAGTGCACGACCTGGTGGGTACAAGGGCAGTTCGTCGTACCAGGTGACCGTGCAAAATTTGGAGTAGCACCAAGCGCATGATACCGGGGTGGGGACGGGATGAGGTCTCTGTCCTCATACAGACACGGAGAATTGATTTCGGGATTGAGGGTCGGATGTTGCGTACATCCACTCATTCTCAGGGTAGAAGTGGATGTACTTCTATCTAGGTGGCTGGTAAAGTCACTCTAAAGCCATAAGTGGGTTCAGTGGACGGGCTGGCCTGCGAAGGTGTGTTTGACCTTCATGATGAAGGATGTGTGTTGGGTGATGACACACTGTGATTAATAAGGAAATGGTGGCAAAAATCGAGAATTGAAATGAAAGAATTTTTTTGGGTTAATGGTTTTTAAGGGTAGGCTTTTCGAAATTTCTTGAAAGGGATATAAGGGGTGAGTACCACTACTCAGTGAATGAGTTTTCAAAAATTAACTTTGAGAAAAAGAATTGTATTGGAGTATGTCAGTCTCTTTTCTTTCAAAAATCCTTTAATTTTACAATCTCAGGTTTTATCACCATTTCCTTATTTAATCACGGTGTGTCATCACCTAACACACATCCTTCATCATGAAGGTCAAACACAGATTCGTAGGCCAACACATCCTCTGGACCCACTTGTGGCGTCGGAGCAACTTTACTGGCCACCTAGATATAAGTAAGTCCACTTTTACCCTGAGAATGAGTGGATCTACATGACATCCAACCGTCAATCCCGAAATCAATTCTCTGTATCCGTATGAGGACATAGACCTCATCCCATCTCCACCCCGGTCTCATGCGTTTGGTGCTACTCCAAATTTCGCACGGTCACCTGGTATGACAAATTGCCCTTATACTCACCAGGTTGTCCAGAGCCCTTAGGACGCATCACTACCCCCTCTTAGGCATCTTGATGGTCCCGTAATCATAGTGCATGCACAAACATTATTTTCTTATCATGCCATATAATCTGTGATGCCACTAGTCCAATGGCCCCGACCCTCAACTCAACCTGTGGCTATTTGTCTTGACTAGTCCAAAGATTGGTTATGTCGCACTGCCACTAGTTGACTGAATATGTTAGTCATATCTTGGTACCATAGCCAAACAATTTATTTATTTAAATTTTTATAGCATATATCTCATGTTTATTTACGAGCTTCTGCTCGTGCCAATTGGCCTATGGCCCACTATTCGAGATTTTCAAAAATCGGGCATATTAGCCCCCAAGTTCCAAAACCCAGGCCCCCGACCAATAGGAGCTATTCGAGCACCCAAAGAAGGTCTACCAAATTGTTTAAGCATTGGCACACAATCAGGGGAGAGCACTTCCAACAAAAATATGTTTTCAACTGTCCATTATACCGATCGGGGTATAATAGACCGATGAACATGTTTTCAACTTCCTTCGAGGAATATTTATCATACCAACTGGGTATGATCTACTTACAACCGGTAGGTAGTGATT
Organism: Trapa incisa; assembly: GCA_030064435.1. Lineage (NCBI taxonomy): Eukaryota > Viridiplantae > Streptophyta > Magnoliopsida > Myrtales > Lythraceae > Trapa > Trapa incisa. The sequence goes on from CM057779.1 coordinate 25,542,657, forward strand.
TTCACATCACACCTCTAAGTTGTGATGTTTAAAATACCACTTAGTAGTGGGTTTTCATTTTGAGGTACTTATCATCCCCAACCAGGTATGATATAAAATCCCACTCACCCGTTAATGGAGTGAATTCCACTAAACCGATTCCTTGTATTCACGCGAGCTTGTCCTTGTTAGCATTCCCGGTACTTCGTGTTCCTACACAATATAAATATCCCGGTTTGTTATCTTTTAGCCTAATAGCCTTCATTCATTACAAATAAATGAGAAAACTAAACTTTTTTTATTTGCAATTAGGTCCCAAAAGTTACTTTTCTTCAAGTCCCTAATGCCGGTTTTTCCTCAAATTGAGTCCCAAAACTTTTAAAACCTCCCTTGGGACCTCAATTTATTCAATTTCACAAAAAGGGATGTAATTTCTCAAATTTCCAATCTGGTCCCCCAACTTTTACAAAATTACCATTTTGCCCTTCCTTTACAAAAATGGTAAATTTTACCCCAAAAATTCTAAAATTCCTCAATTGGCCCTCTAACATTTTTATTATGCCTAATTGACCCTCAATTTTAGGAAATTACATTTTGGTCCTTCGAATTTTCGAAAAGCCCCAATTTTTCCCCAATTCCAACTTCTTAACACAACCGAATTTGATTTCATCAAATTGACTGATCAAACACTTCCAATTGTTGAAATTGAAGTTGAAATTGAGTTTGTACATGTTCATACAATTCTCTAGTAATTTGAATTGCAAGTTTTAATGCTGCAACGAGCTCAAACGGAGCTTCGCCGAAAAATGGACTGTAGAGAAAGAAAGCTTTTATTACTCACCGGTGAGGGTGCAATGGTCTGAGCTTTCTATTTGGGCAGGTAGTTCTCCTCCTGAGGTTCTTCCTAGGATCAAGAATGACATCAATTGATATTGAATTGGATTAGAATTCTATCATTGAAATTCAGTCGACTCTTTCTCTAACACTGATTAGAATTTGCAAAGGGGAGCCGAATTGGCTTACCTTTCTATCCTAATTTGGCCGTGGGAGGGTTGAGGAAGTGTTGGGAAGGCTTGGTTTGGCCTAAGGAGGGCTCAAATTGGCCAATTTCAACTCGGCTGAAATAGGGCAGCTTCGGTTTGTCGGAGCTGCTTCATTATTCGATCACGTCGGTGCTTCTCCGATGACTCTCGGAACGAATGGATGTTACCACTGTGTAGCTGACTTCTCCTTAATTCTAATGAACTCGACCTCGACTTCTTTGGCTCAGAAATGACCCTATATTGGAGCTCTAGTTTGAGCTTCACCGAAAAACTAAGCAGCTAAGAGAGAGTGAGCTTTTTAGGTGTAGAGAGGATGAATGGCGAGAGACTCTTTAAATAGGAAGCTCGAGGACTCGTCGACCGTCCGTTTGGAACCTTTATGATAGAAATTGATGGCCTTAAATATATTAAATAGATACGTTCTTTGCCAGCGCTGCTTCGATTTTCTGGTGAGTGAAGAATACTGTCATCTGAAGGAAGAAGAAGACACTATTTAGAACTGGAGCGGTCCGATCCGAGTTCAAAGCTTAAACCGATCAGTTCACCCCCAATTTGACCGAATTTTTGAAATCTAAAAATTTCTAAATTCTCTAAATTCATTTTCTATCCAATGGTGGCCTCAAATCTCAAATTTGAATTATTTAAGCCACCTAGAAAAATAAATTTAGAATTTGGTTCAATAGCAGTTTAAATCGGTCCAAACCGGTTCAATCTGGTTCACTTGAATCGGTTTGGTTTTTCTCTCCAATTCCTTCTCAAGTCCATTTTCATGACTTTTGGGACTCTTTGGGTCACCTGGGATCCATAAATTTCTCGGTTTACCTTTTCTCTATCGATTCCGGTTCATGAGTCAACTTGGTTCATAAACCGGTTCTATCTGGTTTGGACCCAGTTCACTTGAACCGGTCCAGTTTTTCTTCCCCAATTCGATTTTCTGGTGAGTGAAGAATGCTGTCATCTGAAGGAAGAAGATGACACTATTTAGAACTGGACCGGTCTGAACCGGGTTCAAAGCTTAAACCGATCGGTTCACCACCAATTTGACCGAATTTTTCAAATCTAAAAATTTCTAAATTCTCTAAATTCATTTTCTATCCAATGGTGGCCTCAAATCTCAAATTTGAATTATTTAAGCCACCTAGAAAAATAAATTTAGAATTTGGTTCAATAGCAGTTCAAATCGGTCCAAACCGGTTCAATCCGGTTCACTTGAACCGGTTTGGTTTTTCTCTCCAATTCCTTCTCAAGTCCATTTTCATGACTTTTGGGACTCTTTGGGTCACCTGGGATCCATAAATTTCTCGGTTTACCCTTTCTCTATCGATTCCGGTTCATGAGTCGACTCGGTTCATAAATCGGTTCTATCTGGTTTGGACCCAGTTCACTTGAACCGGTCCAGTTTTTCTTCCCCAATTCGATTTTCTGGTGAGTGAAGAATGCTATCATCTGAAGGAAGAAGATGACACTATTTAGAACCGGACCGGTCCGAACCGGGTTCAAAGCTTAAACCGATCGGTTCACCACCAATTTGACCGAATTTTTCAAATCTAAAAATTTCTAAATTCTCTAAATTCATTTTCTATCCAATGGTGGCCTCAAATCTCAAATTTGAATTATTTAAGCCACCTAGAAAAATAAATTTAGAATTTGGTTCAATAGCAGTTCAAATCGATCAAAACCGGTTCAATCCGGTTCACTTGAACCGGTTTGGTTTTTCTCTCCAATTCCTTCTCAAGTCCATTTTCATGACTTTTGGGACTCTTTGGGTCACCTGGGATCCATAAATTTCTCAATTTACCCTTTCTCTATCGATTTCGGTTCATGAGTCGACTCAGTTCATAAATCGGTTCTATCTGGTTTGGACCCAGTTCACTTGAACCGGTCCAATTTTTCTTCCCCAATTCATCCTAAGGTTCTTTTCCAAGATTTATGAACTATTTTGAGTCACATGGGAGTTGTAAATTCTCAATTTGCCCATTTCCTAAAAATCAAGCTTGTAGACTGATTCGGTTTTAAAATTCAAAACTGACCGGTTCTTTCCTCGATTTTCTCATTATCAAAGGATGGGGTTTACAACTCTCCCCTCCTTTTAGGGGTTTCATCCCCAAAACAATTACACGTTAAATATTTGTGGGTAACTATCCCTCATCATACACTCGGTTTCCCATGTCTCTTCCTACACGAGTCAGTTCTGCCACAACACCTTGACCATAGAAATTTTCTTGTTCCTCAAGTTCTTTTCTCTCCGGTCGATGATTCGTACTGGCTTTGTCTGATAGGTCAGGCTCTCTTTTAGTTCCATTGGAGGTTGGTCCAATACATGACTAGAATCAGGCTAATATTTCCAAAGCACTAAGATGTGGAATACATCATGTATTCTCTGCAGGTCAGGAGGTAGTTCCAATTTATAAGCTACCTGTTCTATCCTTTGAATGATGGGATATGTACCGATATATCTTGGTTTTAACTTTTCTCTTTGCTGGAACCTAAATATTCCCTTCTAGGGGGACACTTTGAGGAACACTTGATCTCATACCTCAAACTCAAAATCTTTCCTTCGATTGTCTACATAACTCTTTTGCATGTCTTGAGCGGTCTTAAGACGACTCCTTATTAATTTTATCTTCTCGGTGGCATACTCAATTAGTTCTGCCCTTTCTATTTTCCTTTCTCCCACTTCTTCCCAAAATAGAGGGGTATGACATGGTCGTCCATAAAGGCCTTCATAGGGAACCATCTGAATACTGGTCTGATAACTATTGTTGTAAGTGAATTCCATCAGACACAAGTATTCCTCCCAGTTTTTATTCATGGTAAGTATGCATGCTCTCAGCATGTCTTCTAAGGTTTGGATGGTTCACTCCGACTGACCATCTGTCTGTGGGTGAAATGTCGTGCTCATATGAAGCTTAGTCCCCATGGCATTTTGTAAACTTGGCCAAAACCTAGAGGTAAATCTTGGATCTCTATCTAATACTATACTCACCGGGACATCATGGAGTCTTATGATTTCCTTCATATATAGTACAACCAGCTGTTCTATCGTGTTCGTCACTTTTATAGGAAGGAAATGTGCTGATTTGGTCAATCTATCGACTACGACCCAAATCACATCTCGACCCCTTTTGGTCACCAGTAGGCCCATGACGAAATCCATGGTGATTTGCTCCCATTTCCACTCTGGAATTGGTAAAGGTTGTAGCAGTCCTGATGGTTTCTGATGTTCTGCTTTTATCTGTTGACAAGACAAACATCGGGCTACATATTCTGCAATGTCCCTCTTCATACCCTTCCACCAGTATCCTTGTTTGAGGGTGCGATACATCTTAGTATTGCCCAGATGCATATCATACACCAAATCGTGTGCCTCTTCTTGAATTAATCTTTTCAACTCCTTATCTTGAGGCACACATACCCTACCCATATAGGTTAGTAATTTGTCACCTCACACGTCGTAGTCTGGTTTCCTTTCTCTGTTTACCATATCCAAATAAGATTGGAGTTCTTTATCGGTCCTTTGTTGAGTCTTAATATGCTCTGTTAGATTGGGTCTTACTACCACATTTGCCACCAAGCATTTTTCCTGCTTGTCTATCCTCAGATCCACCTCCATCCTTCCCAATTGTTGTAACAAGGGTAGGTAACTTGTCTTTACTTGTGTCACCTCAGTTTGATACTTGCGACTTAAGGCATCTACTACCACATTAGTTTTTCTGGGGTGATATTCTATCGCAAGATCATAATCCTTCACCAATTCCAGCCATCTCTTCTAACGGAGATTTAACTCCTTCTGAGTTAAAAAGTACTTAAGGCTCTTGTGATCTGTGTATATCCTACACTTAACCCCATAAAGGTAGTGTCACCATATCTTTAGGGCAAACACTATTGCAGCTAATTCCAAGTCGTGAGTCAGGCAATTTCTCTCATTTACCTTCAATTGTCGCGAGGCATATGCGATAACCTTCCCTTGTTGCATTAGGACACAACCAAGCCCTTGTCTAGAGGCATCACTATAGATTGTGTATTGTCCTGTATTAGGATCAGGTAAGAAGAGTACGTGTGCAGTTGTTAGTCGAGTCTTTAACTCTTGAAAAGACTTCTCACAGCACTCATCCCATTTATATTCAACTCCCTTCATGGTGAGTCGAGTTAGCGGAGCTGCTATTTTAGAAAAGTCTTGCACAAATCGTCTATAGTATCCTACTAATCCTAAGAAACTTCCTATTTTTGTAGGATTCCTTGGAGCTTTCCAATCTGATATGGCTTCCACCTTAGCCGGATCCACTTTAACTCTGTCCTTAGATACGATGTGCCTTAAGAATCCTACCTCCTGCAGCCAGAACTCACACTTGCATATAATTGGTTTTCCTTCAATATTTCCAATGTAGTTGCCAAATGCTTTTCATGTTCATGAGTATATAAGGATGTCATCTATGAATACTATCACGAACTTGTCCAAATGAGGTTGGAACATGTGGTTCATTAAGTCCATGAAGGTTGCAGGGGCATTTGTCAATCCAAACGGCTTCACTCTGAACTCATAGTGTCCATATCTAGATCTAAATGTCGTCTTAGGGATGTCCTCTTCTTTAATCTTGAGTTGGTGATAGCCCGACTGAAGGTCTATTTTAGAGAAATAAGTTGCTCCCTTTAATTGGTAAAAAAAATCGTATATCCTTGGGAGTGGGTATCGATTCTTGATGGTGATCTGGTTCAACTTTCTATAGTCGATGCACAATCTCGTGCTTCCATCCTTTTTCTTTACAAATAGAATAGAAGCACCCCATGGAGACTAACTTGGACGTATGAAATTCTTTTCCAATAATTCATCCAACTATTCCTTTAATTCCTTCAGCTCTGCTGGAGCCATGCGATATGGGGTTTGTTCCTAGGTTATTTCTATAGTGAACTCCACTTGTCGACTTGGAGGTAGTCTGGGTAGCTCTTCTGGAAAAACCTCTGGATAATGTCTGACTACCGAAATGTCTTCCAGTTCCTTTTCTTCGGACTTCTCGCCTACAACCATGGTCAGAAAGGTTGTACATCCTTTCTGTATCATCTTTTGAGCTTTCAGGTGGGACACCAATTGTACTTCACCTTTCCTTCTATCTCCGTGAAACTTTAGTCCTTTCATTTTGGAAGTGTGGAAAGTTACCGTATTCCTTCTATAGCCCATCCTTGCTTGATGATTACTCAGTCACTCTGTAAACCCCGCCCTTTTGAGCTAAGGAAAACCGGGAAGGGAACCGGTCAAACCGAGTGAGAAAATCGAATCGGTTCACAAACCCGATCATATGGGAACAAGCAATTTGGAAATTTACAACTTTCGGGTGATCCAAAGGGTTCATTAAACCTTGGAAAAGAAACTTAAGACAAAATAAAAGACAAAAACCAAATTGGTTTAGGTGAACGAGATTCTATAAAAACTTTAAAGTTAAGCGTGCTTATTTGAGAGTAGTGTGAGGATGGGTGACCTCCTAGGAAAAAATTTTATACGTACGCCTTATCATAAATGGCCATAATATATATTTAATTATTGGAATTAATACAAATAATTTAATACCGAAATTAAATTATTAAAATTTATACCAATAATTTATGCAATATTAATACTAGTAATAAATCTCTCCCATTTATTACTAGGTCATCCCCATTCATTCTCCTCATACCTAAACACTTCTCTCTCTCTCTCTCTCTCTCTCTCTCTCTCTACTGCTCCATTTCTTGGTGAAGCTCGAACCAGAGCTTCGACTTGAACATTTTCTTAATCTCGGAAGGAGAGGTCAGGCTCTTTAGAACCGGGGAGAAGCGTCGGCATGATCGAACAGTGAAGTAGCTCCGACGGACTGAGGCTGCCCTATTTCGTTTAAGCTAAAATCGGCCATTTCGAGCCTTCTTGAAACCAAACCAAGCCCTCCCAATACCTTCTCAGTCCTTCCTCGGCTGAATTACGACCGAAAGGAAGAACCTCTGGAGGAGAGCTACCTGCCCAAATTGAAAAGCTCCACTGCCACGCCCTCATAGGAGAACGAGACATCGAGAACACCAATCAAGGTCTAGCTTGCTAAGGACGGAACCCGACTAAGTGGAATTTCACTGCACTATCGGGTCAATGGGATTATATATCATACCCGGTTGGGGATGATAAGTGCCTCGGCATAAAAACCCACTATTTAGTGGTATTTTAATCATCACCACTTAGAGAAAGTGATGTGAAAATTTTGCGAAAAAAACTACTTACCAATTGTAAGTAGATCATACCCGGTTGGTATGATAAGACTTTCTCGAAGGAAGTTGAAAACTCGTTCATCAGTTATGAACGGAGATGTTCTTATACCAGTTGGTATAATGTACAGTGAAAACCTATTTTATCGAAAGTGTTCTCCCCTAACTGTGTGCAATTGCTTAAACTATTTGGGAGACCTTCTTGACGGGAGCTCGAATAGCTCTTATAAGCCGGAGGCCTCGATGTTGGAACTTGAGGACTAAAATGCCCAGTTTTTAAAAAATTCGAACAGTGGGCTATAGGCCAATGGACACGGGCAGGAGCTCGTAAAAGAACATGATATATATATATATATATGTGTGTGTGTGTGTGTGTGTGTGTGTGTGTGTGTGTGTGTGTGTGTGTGTGTGTGTGTGTGTGTGTGTGTGTGTGTGTGTGCCATTAAAACTTAATAAGTGAATTGTTTGGTCATGGTACCAAGGCAGGTCTGACATACTCAATCAACTAGTAGCAGTGCGACATGACCGGTCTTCAGACTAGTCAAGACAAACAGCTACAGATTGAGTTGAAGGTCGGGACCATTGTGACAAATGGAACCACATATTACATGGTAATTTAAGAAAACTTTGTTTGTGCATGCACCATGAGTACGGGATCATCAAGATGCTCATGAGGGGTAGTGATGTGTCCTAAAGGCCCTGGACGACCCGGTGAGTATAAGGGCAGATCGTTGTTCTAGGTGTCTATGCAAAATTTGGAGTAGCACAAAGTACATGAGACCGGGCTGGGGACAGAATGAGGTCTCTGTCCTCATATGGACACGAAGAAGCGATTTCAAGATTGTGGATCAGATGCCACGTACATCCACTTATTCCCAAGGTAGAAGTGGTCGTACTTCTATCCGGGTGGTAGGAAAAGTCGCTCCGAAGCCACTAGCGGGTTCAGTAGTGATACTGACTTGCGAATGTGTGTAACTTTCATGATGAAGGATGTGTGTTGGGTGATGACACACCGATAACTAAGAAATAATGGAAAAACCCGAATTTTTAAATGAAGGGATTTTTGAAAAGAAAGGAGTCTAGCACACTCCATATAAATATTTTTCTTGAAAGTCAAAAGATTTGAATCCCATTCACTGAGTAGTTGTACTCACCCCCTCCCTTATACCCCTTTTAGAAAGTCCCGGAAAGCTGAACCTTAAAGGACTTGCGCAATTAAACGCCTGCAAGACAGGTACAATTAATTTAAATTACTATGCAGTTTTGATTTATGATATTCCTGGAAAAAGGTGCAGGTCTAAAGAACGCCTTACTCTTTACGATTTATAATATAAGGGGAAATTCTTTAGCAAATCGGGAGAGTGGCGGGTTGATCACGGGGATCCGACCAAACCGGCTCGGGGCGTGACGCAGTCCATTCCCAGAATTACTTTAACCTCCCTTAGGGGTAATGGGATCAAGTTAGCTTCAAGTTTGATTCCTCCAATTCATATCTCACATCCCTTTAATTGTTTATTCTTGTTTAAACCTTCTCCTAAATGGTAAAGGATGTTAAGGCTTTGTACTAGTGGAGTGAGCATGTAAACCCCACCCTTTTGAGCTAAGAAAAACAAGAAAAAGAATCGGTCAAACTGAGTGAGAAACCGAACCGCTTCACAAACCCGATCATTTGTGAACAGACAATTTGTGAATTTACAACTCCCAGGTGATCCAAAGGGTTCATAATACCATGGAAAAGAACCTTAGGATGAATTGGAAGAGAAATATCAGATCGGTTTAGATGAACCAGATCCAACTAGATTGAACCGATTTATGAACTGAGTCGGTTCATTAACCGGAACTGATAGAGAACAAGCAAATTAGAGAAATTCAACTCCCTTGTGCCCCAAAGAAATTTATAAACCTTGGGAAGGAACCTTAGAACAAAGTGGAAGAGAAAAACCAGATCAGTTTAGGTGAACTGGACCCAAACCGGATTGAACCGGTTTAAGGACCAAGCCGGTTTATGAACCGAAATCGATAAAGAGATGGTAGACTAGGAATTTTATGGACCCTAAGTGACCCAAGGAGTCACCAAAGACATGGAAATGGACTTGTGAAGGAATTGGGGATGAAAACCAAACCGGTTCAGGTGAATCGGATCCGAACTGGTTTGGACCGGTTTGAACCACTATTGAACTGGATCCTAAATTTATTTTTCTAGGTGGCTTAAATAATTCAAATTTGAGATTTGAGGCCATCATTGGATAGAAAATGAATTTAGAAATTTTTAGATTTGAAAAACTCGGTCAAATGAGGGGTGAACCGACTGGTTTAAGCTTTGAACCCGGTTTGGATTAGTCCAGTCCAGTTCGAAACAATGTCATCTTCTTCCTCAAGATGATAGCATTGTTCACTTGCCGAAAAATTGAAGCAGCATCAACAAAGAAGAAACACTTTCGTTCGGTACATTTCAGGTCTTCAATGCCTGTCATAACGGTGCCAAACGGACGGCCAACGGGTCCCCGAGCTACCTATATAAAGAGCCACTCTCCATTCATCCTCTCCACACCTAAAAACTTCATTCTCTCTCAACTGCTCCCTTTTCCGGTGAAGCTCGAAACAGAGCTCCAACATGGGTACTTTTCAGAGCCAAACAAGGCGAGGTCGGGTTCTTTAGAACTAGGGAGAAGTTCTCTACATGCCTGTAGTCTCTGTTTGCTCCAAGGGTCATCGGAGAAACGCCGGCGTGATAAAACAGTGAAGCAACTCCGGCGGAACGAAGCTGCCCTGTTTCGGCTTAGTTAAAATCAGCCATTTCGAGCCCTCCTCAGGCCAAACCAAGCCCTTCCAACACTTCCTTAGCCCTTCCACAACCAAATTAGGATCGAAAGGTAAGTCAATTCGACTCCCCTTTACAATTTCCAATCAGTGTTAGAGAGAGAGTCAGTCAAATTTCAATGACGAAATTCTAATCCAATTCGGCATTAATTGATGCGATTCATGATTCTAGGATAAACCTTAAGACGAGATCTATTTGTCCAGATCAAAAGCTCGGACCGTCATGCCCTCACCGGTTAGTAATCGAAGCTTTCTCTCTCTACAGTCTATTTTTTGGTGAAGCTTCGTTTGAGCTCGTTCCAGCATTAAAGCTCACAATTCAAAGTTCTATGTAATCATATGAACATGGAGAAATTCAATTTCAACAATTAGAGGTGTTTGAACGGTCAGTTTGATGAAATCAAATTCGATTGTGTTAAAGAGTTAGAATTGGGGGAAATTGGGGATTTTTGAAAATTCGAGGGACCAAAATACAATTTCCTAAAATTGAGGGTCAATTGGGCTTGATAAAAATGTTAGAGGCCCAATTGAGGAATTTTAGAATTTTCGGGTGAAACTTACCATTTTTGTAAAGGAAGGGCAAAATGGTAATTTTTTGAAAAGTTAGGGGACCAAATTGGAAATTTGGGAAATTAATCCCCTTTTTGTGAAATGGAATAAATTGAGGTCCCTTGATAAATTTTAAAAGTTTCGGGACTTAATTGGAGGAAAATTGGCATTAGGGACATAAAGTTTAAGAGAAATAACTTTAGGGACCTAATTGTAAATAAATGAAAGTTCAACTTTCTCATTCATTTGGAATGAATGAAGGCTATTAAGTCGAAGGATAATGAACCAGATGTTCATATCGTGTAGGACAAGCTCGCATGAATACAAAGAATCGGTCTAGTGGAATTCACGACATTAATGGGTGAGTGGGTTTACTAACGTCATACCCGGTTGAGATGATGAACACAACTTAAAGTTAAAAACCACTTATCAATTGTGAGTGTGATTTTATATCATACCCGGTTAGGGATGATAAGCACATCGAAATAAAAACCCACTACAATGTGGTATTTTAAACATCACGACTTAGAGTAGTGATGTGAAAATCATACGGAAAAACTACTTATCGGTGGTAAGTAGATCATACCCGGTTGGTATGATGAAACTTCCTCGAAGGAAGATGAAAACCCGTTCATCGGTTATGAACGGAGATGTCCTTATATCGGGTCGGTATAATGGATAGTGAAAACATATTTTTGTCGGAAGTGTTCTCCCTTGATTGTATGCCAATGCTTAAACAATTTGGGATACCTTCTTGACGAGAGCTCAAATAGCTCTTATAGATCGGGGGCCTCAGTTTTGGAACTTGGGGGCTAATATGCCTGATTTTTAAAAATCTCGAACAGTGGGCCATAGACCAATGGGCATGAGCAGGAGCTCGTAAACGAACATAATATATGTGCCATAAAACTTTAATAAGAGAATTGTATGGTCATGGTACCAAGGCTAGTCCGACACTTTCAGTCAACTAGCAGCAGTGCGACATGACTAGCCTCCGGACCAGTCAAGACAAACAACTGCAGGTTGAGTTGAAAGTCGAGACCGTTGGACTAATGACACCACATATTACATGGCATAATAAGAAAACATTGTTTGTGCATGCACTATGAGTATGGGATCATCAAGACGCCCATGAGGGGTAGTGATGCATCCTAAGGGCCCTGGATGACTCGATGAGTATAAAGGCAATTTGTCATTCCAAGTGACCATGCGAAATTTGGAGTAGCACCAAGCACATGAGACCGGGGTGGGGACAGGATGAGGTCTCTGTCCTCATATGGACATGAAGAATTGATTTCAGGATTGAGGGTCGAATGTCACGTACATCCACTCATTCTTAGGATGGAAGTGGTCATACTTCTATCTAGGTGGTCGGTAAAGTCGCTCCGAAGCCACAAGTGGGTTCAGCAATCATACTGACCTACGAATGTGTGTTTAACCTTCATGATGAAGGACGTGTGTTGGGTGATGACACACCGTAATTAAATAAGGAAATGGTGATAAAACCCAAGATTTTGAATGAAGGGATTTTTGAAAGAAATGAGTCTGGCACACTCCAATAATAAATGTTTTCTTAAAAGTTCAAACTTTTGAAAACTCATTCACTAAGTAGTCATACTCACCCCCTACCGTATATCCCTTTCAGGAAATCCCGGAAAGCCTTCCCTTAAAGACTACCAACTAAGAAGCATGTGAGACAAGTATGATGTATTTAAAATGTTATACAGTTTTGATTATGTTATTCCAGGAAAAAGGTGCAGGTTTAAAGGACGCCTTACTCTTTACGGTTTATAATAAGGGAAACCCTTTAATAAACCGGGAGAGTGATAGGTTGATCACAGTGATCCGACCAAACCGGGTTGGGGTGTGACAGAGCTCTAGGGGTACTTTCAAAACCAACGCTTCCTTGATAAATGATCTCTTTGCTCCGGAGTTAAAGAGGGCATAGACTTGTTGTCCCCATAGCTGTATATACCCTGATTTAACAAATGTATGATTTAAAAGGAATTCTCTTTTGTTAAATCAAAAGATATTTAGTTTACATGACTTCTTTGGACTAATTTGTAGGGTTTTTGGATGTACCCGCTATAGTGCTAGGGTCTCCTCTAGCCTCCTCCAGAGTGAGGTTGTATACTCTAGCTAGTACTCTTGCTATAACTTCTGGTCTAAGGTTTCTGGGATTCCCTTGAGGTGGTCCAAGAGTATTCCTCTATCTGTTTTCCGTAAGGGTGGGACAATCCTTTACAAAGTGACCCACTTGTCCGCATGCAAAACAGGTATGGCATGCTCCCTCATGGTTCCTTTGGCACTTCGGGTAGTGAGGGTTTCCTTGGGGTAAGGTAGGGACTATTCTGGGAGGAGGTGGTGGCATGCCTCTTCTCCATTGGAATACCATTTTGTTTCCTCCTCTTGGGCTGGTATATTCTTTATGTCCTCCTTGATAGTTTGGATCCTTATCCCCCTTTCTAGTTGTCTGCTCCACTCGACGGCATTGGGTTTGTACCAGTTGCTCACATTCGTAAGCCATACTAATTATAGTTGTCATGTCTGTAGGGCATCCTAGTACTCCCATACGGTCTCTAATGTCCATGTTGAGACCATCCACAAATCTCTAGCATATGTCAGCTACGTCGGGAGCAAAAGGTCTTAACTTATTGAATTTTATTTCATACTCTAATATGGAGTTAAGCCCTTGCCAAAGCTGGATTAACTCTTGCTTCTTCTCATTTATTAAGTGGGGTGCCAGGTACTTCTTCGAATACCTCACCTCAAATTGTACCCAAGTGGGGGTAGTGGTATGTAGGTTTCAGACATTGTCCCACCATCGTCTAGAGCGTCCTTCCAGGAAGAATTCCATCAGGATCACCCTATCCTCTGGTGGTATCTGGACAATTCCCATCAACTTCTTGGTATTGGCCAACCAATCCATGGTGGTTCCAACATCCTTTTCTCCGAGGAAAGGTTTACATCCTAGTTGTCGGAGGGTTTGGAGATTTGTAGGAATGTCTGTTGGAGCAGTTGGATTAACAGGGAGAGGATGGGATTGCACTTCCTTTGGTTCAACCCGCGAGTTGGTGCCCGCCTCAGGATCGAGGTTAGGTTAGCCAAATACATAAGTGAATTCCTCATACAATCTTTGATGCTCCCTGCTGAGTCTAGGAGGAGTTGTTTGGGCTACTCTAGGAGTTTCTACAGGTAAGGGTGGTTAGGCGGTGTTGGAGATGACAACCCAAGTTCTCTTGGTTCCCTTCTTTGGAGCCATTTCTAAAAAAAATTTAAATAATTTCTATTAGTTACTATATTTTCTAGTCTTGATTATGTATTCAAGGAAACATGCTCTGATACCACTAAAGTTGTCACGCCCCGACCCGGTTTGGTTGGATCCTAGTGATCAACCTGCCACTCTCCAGGTTTATTAAAGGGTTTAATAAACCGTAAAAAGTAAGGCGTCCTTTAAATATGCATTTTTTCCTAAAATAACATAAATCAAAACTATATAATATTTTTAAATTTATCATACCTATCTCACGGGCGTCTGGGTTAATGGTCTTTAAGGGTAGCATTTTTGGAATTTCCTGAAAGGAATATAATGGACGGGGTGAGTACGACTAATGAGTGAATGGATTTTCAAAAATTAACTTTGAGGAAAAGAATTATATTGGAGTGTGTCAGACTCCTTTCTTTCAAAAATCTTTTCATTTTAAAATCTTGGGTTTTACCACTATTTCCTTATTTAAACACGGTGTGTCATCACCCAACACACATTCTTCACCATGAAGTTCAATTACATATTCGCAGGCCAGCATGTCCACTAAACCCACTTGTGGCGTCGGAGCGACTTTACCGGCCACCTAGATAGAAGTACGTCCACTTCTACCCTCAGAATGAGTGGATGTATGTGATATCTGACCCTCAATCCTGAAATCAATTCTCCATGTTTGTATGAGTATAGAGACCTCATCTCGTCCCCACTCTGGTCTCATGCGCTTAGTGCTACTCCAAATTTCGCACGGTTACCTGGTACGACGAACTGCCCTTATACTCACCAGGTTGTCTAGGGTCCTTAGGATGCATCACTACCCCTCTTGAGAATCTTGATGGTCACGAAATCACAGTGCATACACAAATAGTATTTTCTTATCACGCCATATAATCAATGGTGTCACTGGTCCAACGACCTTGACTCTCAACTCAACCTATAGCTATGTCTTGACTAGTCTAGAGACCGATCATGTGGCACTACTACTAGTTGACTGAATATGTCAGTCATATCTTGGTACAATAGATAAACAATTCATTTATTTAAAGATTTATGGCATATATCTCATATTTGTTTACGAGCTTCTTCTCGTGCCAATTGGCCTATGCCCAATGTTCGAGATTTTCAAAAATCAATCATATTAGCCCCCATGTTCCAAAATCGAGGCCCCCGACCTATAAGAGCTATTTTAGCACCCATCAAGAAGGTCTCCCAAATCATTTAAGCATTGGCACATAGTCAGGGGAGAGCACTTCTAACAAAATATGTTTTCAACTATCCATCATACAAACCGGGTATGAGGACATCTCCGCTCATAACCGATGAACGGGTTTTCAACTTCCTTCGATAAAGTTTCATCATACCAACAGGGTATATCTACTTACAACTGGTAAGTAGTTTTTCCACATGATTTTCACATCACTCCTCTAAGTTGTGATGTTTAAAATACCACTTAGTCGTGCGTTTTCATTTCGAGGTACTAATCATCCCCAACCGGGTATGATATAAAATCCCACTCACTCGTTAATGCACTGAATTCCACTAGACCATTTCCTTGTATTCACGCGAGCTTGTCCTTGCTGGTATTCTCGGTACTTCGTGTTCCTACACGATATGAATATCTTGGTACATTATCTCTCGGCCTAATAGCCTTCATTCATTCCAAATAAATAAGAAAACCAAACTTTTATTTATTTGCAATTAGGTCTCTAAAATTATTTTTCTTTAACTTTAAGTCCCTAATGCCGATTTTTCCTCAAATTGAGTCCCAAAAATTTTAAAATTCCCCTTGGGACCTCAATTTATTCAATTTAACAAAAAGGAGTCTAATTTTCTAAATTTTCAATTTGGTCCCCAACTTTTCCAAAATTACCATTTTACCCTTCCTTTAGAGAATGAATGGGGGTAACCTCTTTATATAGGTGTAAAACCCGTGTATTAAATGGGAGAGATTTATTACTAGTATTAATATTGCCATAAATTATTGGTATTAATTCCAATAATTTAATTTAGCTATTAAATTATTTTTATTAATTACAATAATTTAATATATATTAATTTATGGTTATATATGATAAGCCGTACATTCGCATAAAAAATTCAAAGTTCAAAGTTCTTATGGAATCTTGTTCACCTAAACCAATTTGGTTTTTGTCTTCTAATTTTTCTTAAATTTCTTTTTCAAGGTTTAATGAACCCTTTGGATCACCCGAAAGTTGTAAATTTCCATATTGCTTGTTCCCAAATGTAAACTGGCTCGAATTTCTTACTCGGTTTGACTAGTTCTTTTCCTGTTTTTCCTTAACTTAAAAGTGTGGGGTTTACAACTCTCCCCTCCTTTTAGGAGTTTTGTCCCCAAAAATTAGTTAACATCCTTGCATGAGCAATCATTTCCTTTGATGCCCCTTTGGTGTTTGCTTAAGATACAAACTTTTCTCTCGTCCTTGAAATTAGTCCCTTTTTCAACCTTCGCTTAAGAAATTCCTTTTCCTTAATATTATTTACTCCCTCCATGGAGTTTGTCATAACTACACATACCTTACCTCAGGGTATGTTCTTAGATTTTATCTCTCTCTTTGCTTAGAGTAATATTCTTCCCCTTGAGGTCCTGTACTCAAGATTGGGAATTCCAAGATAACTAACCATTTTTGTGTCTAGTTAACCGCTTGATCAATTAAACCCTTAGCTCGTCGTCCTATAGAGCATTTCGTACTTATTTCTATGGATTTCTTTATCACCACCTTTTCATCCCATTTCGACTCTTCCTCCATTCATTGTCTATTATAACTTTGGTCCAAATTGTTATATTTGACCTCGTCATGCTTATTTGTTGACTCTTCCTTACTTTGAGTCATATTCTCCTTGGGTTGTTGCGCTTACATGCCCTTACAGCATGGCATTTTCTAGGACTCGTCTATGTCCATTTGATTTCTAAAACATCTCCTGAAGTGTCTCTCTTAGCTTTTAGTCCTTTCAGGGATCTTATAACTTCTTTACTCTTTTCTTTTGATAGTATTCCTCAACTATCCTTTTTTTTTACCATTATTAACTCCACTTACTCAATTGTATTGGTTCTCCTCACCCACTCGTTCCTTTTCGACTTCCTTATTGAGTTTTTCTGGTTCCAATTAATTAAATTCCCAGCTATTTTACCGACATGCTGGGTTTCATCGTTTCTTAGATCCATCATCATTCCCAATGATATCCTCTACTCAAGGGTTTTCCTTTGGCCTTAATCCCCTCTGATTTGTTCGCAACCATTTCACAATTCTTTATTTTTCTATTCTAATTGTCTTGGTAGATGTATCACTCATTCTTCATGCCCATCCTATTGTCCATCATAGAATGTAGTCTTTACTACATCTCACTCCTTCTTAGGGTTTTGTTTATTCGATTTGGTTGTCTGTCGTTATTAGTTTTCCTGTTTCTACTTGGATCTCCTGTTTCCTCCAAACAGGTCAGCCTAGGCCATTACAATACTTCATTCCTTGGAAACATTTCCTAAATAAGGGTTGGTTCCATTTCCTCTTAATTGGGATACGCATGTCTTTATGGGGCTTCCTTCCTTAGTAGGATTCTTTGTCTTTCCCCTGACATTCTTTTCTTACATTTGCTCTAGGGGATTTCTACCCTTAAATGACATCCCTTGATGTCGTCTTCTCCTATTTACCTTTACTCCTCAAATCTTGTAGGCACATCTTTTATGCTCTATCTGCATCCTTTTTCGTACCCAGTACCTGTCTATTTCTTGAAGGAGCGTATAAATCTTCCTTGTTTTAGGATCATTGTGGGAGAGGCTTGCCTATTCCTATCTTGGCTTGAGTTTAGTCGTTAATTGGCCTTTGGTCCTTTTAAGGATTTCTTGCATCCTTCTTTTACCAAGTATTTGACCTTTCCGCCTCTCTCTTCTTTGTCGGAACTTACATTATGGCTTTCCTGAGTATTTGATCGTTAACTGCTTTGCCTCCACCATTTGTTTGGTCTAAGTTTTTTAGGGCATCTGTTTCTCGAGTCCTCCTATCCTTAACATCCATCTCACTGACCTTTTTAGGGTGTAGTCCTTCTTAGGGTGTCATTTATTCTCCTTGACCTTATTTGCCTTCATTACTTCTTCCAAGGTGATTCATTCCAATACATCCTTCCATCAAGAAGTTTCTAACGGTGGGTTGGTGCCTTGCACTTCACGTTATGTCCATCTGCCAATCCAATGATTCCTTCAAGGTACTTAGTTGTATGCATCCCTCCAGAGTTCCCTTTCCCAACGTATTCCTTCTCTTCTTCACTCTCATTGTGCCCTTCTCTAGAGTTTGCAGAGGATGTTTCTTTGTGTTTGCCCCTTATGAGAGGGTTCTAGATATACTTCCCATGTACCTTATCCCTACTCTTGAGGTATCTTTCTCGGGTTGACCTTCTTAAGAAGAAATTTAAATTTTGCATTTACCTCATCATTTCTTGACCTCTTGCTGAACCGCTTACTTAGCCAGCTCCATGGTTTCGGTCTCCAGTCCTTTGTGGCCTTTGAGGAGTTATTGCCCTGAATTTATGAGGTGTGAAACACCCCTTCTTTCCTTACACCTATGATAGTTTATCTTGGTACTTGCCCTTAGTAGGGTTGGGCACTTCTTCAGGTAATGTGTCACGCCCCGACCCGGTTTGGTCGGATCCCCGTGATCAACCCGCCACTCTCCCGGTTTATTAAAGGGTTTCCCCTTATCGTAAACCGTAAAGAGTAAGACATCCTATAACTTGCACCTTTTTCCTGGAATAGCATAATCAAAACTGTATGAAATTTAAAACTTTACATACATGTCTTACAGGCATCTTAGTTGACGGTCTTTAAGGGGAGGCTTTCCAGGACTTCCTGAAAGGGATATAAAGGAGGGGGTGAGTACGACTACTCAGTGAATGGGTTTTTAAAAGCTTTTGACTTTTAAGAAAAATATTTATATGGAGTGTGCCAGACTCCTTTGTTTTCAAAAATCCCATCATTTAAAAATTTGGATTTTTCCATTATTTCTTAGTTACCACGGTGTGTCATCACCCAACACACATCCTTCATCATGAAGGTTACACACATTCACAAGTCAGTATCACAACTGAACCCGCTAGTGGCTTCGTAGCGACTTTTCCTGCCACCCGTATATAAGTACGACCACTTCTACCCTAGGAATGAGTGGATGTACGTGACATCCTACCCACAATCCTGAAATCACTTCTTCATGTCCGTAGGAGGATAGAGACCTCATCCTGTCCCCACCCCGGTCTCATTCGCTTCGTGCTACTCCAGATTTTGCACAGACACCTGGAATGACGAACTGCCCTTATAGCCACCAGGTCGTCTAGTGCCCTTAGGACGCATCACTACCCCTCATGAGCATCTTGATGATCTCGTACTCACAGTGCATGCACAAACAATGTTTTTTTATATTGCCATGTAATTTGTGGTGCCACTAGTCCAACGGCCCCAACTCTCAACTCAACCCGCAGCTGTTTGTCTTTACTAATCCGTCGACCTGTCATGTCGCACTGCCACTAGTTGACTGAGCATGTCGGTCCTATCTTGGTACCATGGCCAAACAATTCACTTATTAAGTTTTATGGCACATATATCATGTTCATTTATGAGCTCTTGCTCGTGCCAACTGGCCTTGGGTCCACTGTACGAGATTTTCAAAATCAGGCATTTAGCCCCCAAATTCCAAAATCGAGGCCCCTAGCCTATTAGAGCTATTCGAGCTCCAGTCGAGAAGGTCTCCCAAATTGTTTAAGCATTGGCACACAGTCAGGGGAAAGCACTTCCGACAAAAATAGGTTTTTACTGTCCATCATACCGACCGGTATAAGGACATCTCTGTTCATAACCGATGAACGGGTTTACAACTTCCTTCGAGAAAGTCTCATCATACCAACCGGGTATGACCTACTTACAACCCGTAAGTAGTTTTTTCGCATAAATTTCACATCACTTTCTCTAAGTAGTGATGATTAAAATACCACTAAACAATGGGTTTTTATATCAAGGCACTTATCATCCCCAACCGGGTATGATGTTAGTAAACCCACTCACTCGTTAATGTCGTGAATTACACTAGACTGGTTCTTTGTATTCACGCGAGCTTGTCCTTGCTGGCGTTCCTAGTATTTAACGTTCCTACACGATATGAACCACGTTATTCATTATTACTCGGCATAACAGCCTTCATTCATTAATGAATGAGAAAACCCAGACTTTTAGTTATTTGCAATTAGGTCCCTAAAGTTATTTTCCTTTAACTTTAAGTCCCTAATGTTGGTTTTTCCTAAAATTGAGTCTCGTAACTTTTAAAATTTATCATGGGGCCTCAATTTATTCAATTTCACCAAAAAGGGGTTTAATTTTCCAAATTTCCAATTTGGTTCCCCAATTTTTCCAAAATTACCATTTTGCCCTTCTTTCACAAAAATGGTAAGTTTTTCCCCAAAATTCCTCAATTGGTCCTCCAACATTATTTTCATGCCCAATTGACCCTCAATTTCATAAAATTGTATTTTGGCCCCCTTGAATTTCGAAAATCCCCAAATTTTCCCCCAATTTCAACTCTTCAACACTACCGAATTTGATTTCATCAAATTAACCGATCAAACACTTCGAATTATTGAAATTGGAGTTGAAATTGAGTTCCTGTATGTTCATTCGATTCTAAGAAACTTTGAATTGTAGATTTTAACGTCAGAACGAGCTCAAACGGAGCTTTGCCGGAAAACAGACTGTAGAGAGAGAAAGCTTCGATTACTCAGTGGTGAAGGCACGACAGTCCGAGCTTTCGATCTAGGCAGATAGGTCTCGTCCTGAGGTTCATCCTAAAATCAAGTATTGTATCAATTGATGCGGAATTGGATTAGAATTTCGTCATTGAAATTCGGTCGACTCTCTCTCTAGCACCGATCGAAAATTATAAAGGGGAGCCGAATTGTCTTACCTTTCCATCCTAATTTGGCTGTGGAAAGGCTGAGGAAGTGTTGGGAGGGCTTGGTTTAGCCTGAGGAGGGCTTGAAATGGCCGATTTCAGCTTGGCCGAAATAGGGCAGCTTCGGTCCGCCGGAGTTGCTTCACTATTCCATCATGTCGGCGCTTCTCCAACAATTTTCGGATTGACTGGAGTTTGCTATCAGATAGTTGTTTTCTCTCCGGTTCTAAAGAGCCCGACCTTTGTTCAACTCGAAGCTCTGGTTCGAGCTTTACCGGGAAATGGAGCAGTAGTGAGAGAGAGAAGTGCTCAGGTGTGAGGAGAATGAAATAGGGATGACCTCTTTATATAGTCGTAAAACCCATCCTCACACTACTCTCAAGTAACCACGTTTAACTTTAAAGTTCTTATGGAATCTAGTTCACCTGAACCAATTTAGTTTTTGTTTTCTAGTTTGTCTTAAGTTTCTTTTCCAATGTTTAATAAATTCTTTGGATCAACCGAAAGTTGTAAATTCTCATATTGCTTATTCCCAAATGTAAACCGGTTTGGTTTTCTTATTCGGTTTGACCGATTCTTTTCCCGGTTTTCCTTAATTCAAATGTGCGGGGTTTACATAATGTCTCAATCATTCATACTTGTAATAGGTTATTCCTTTACATGGATTGTTGTAGTCCCTTCTTTCTTTCGAGTAGGGCATTTCCAGGGTTACTATTAGTTTGGTGCTCTACCATTCTTTGAGTCTGATCACTTTGACAGTCTTCTTACTAAATCTCCTTTGCTAAAGGGTCATGGTAAGAGTCTTCCTAGGTTTCTTAATTCCCTGATTTATCTTCCATAACTGGGATGTAACTTTTCCTTAGCTTCCAAGATAGTGTAGGTTTGCTTTATTTTCCTTAGGCCATATTCCCAACATGATTGCATCATCAAGAGAGAGAGGTTTGAGAATTTGAGTATTTTATTAACAGGGGGATACAAAAGATTAAGCTTTCAGCCCTATCACAGGAAATGGTTGCAAAATCACTAAGGAGCTATGGAATTCTTGATAAATGTCTTCCTCCATACTTAGAGTTGTGCCACCAATAGGTCCTAGCACCATTCTCCAGTATACTTCCCCATTTGGTCTTTTGACATTTCAGCCCGGTCTCAAGCATTTGGGAAGCTTCTAAGGTTGTCTCCCTACGAAGGTAGGGTGTCAAGTAGAGCCATTCCAAGTTTTGTTGGTCCCTCTCCTGGGAGCCATCTAAAAATTTTAGGATAAATCCTATTAGTTACTATATTTTCTAGTCTTGATTATGTATTCAAGGAAACAAGCTCTAATACCACTCTAGTTGTCACGCCCCGACCCGGTTTGGCCGGATCCCCGTGCCCGCCACTCTCCCGATTTATTAAAAGGTTTCCCCTTATTATAATCCGTAAAGATTAAGGCGTCCTTTAAACCTATACCATTTCCTGGAATAGCATAATCAAAACTGCATGAAATTTTAAACTTTATATACTTGTCTTACAAGAATCTTAGTTGAATGTCTTTCAAGGTAGACTTTTCGGGATTTCCTAAAAGGGATATAAGGGAGGGGGTGAGTACGACTACTAAGTGAATGGGTTTTCAAAGGTCTACTTTTAACTTTTAAGAAAAATATTTATATGGAGTGTGCCAGACTCCTTTCTTTTCAAAAATCCCTTCATTTAAAAATTTGGGTTTTTCCATTATTTCTTAGTTACCAGTGTGTCATCACCTAACACACATCCTTCATCATGAAGGTTACACACATTCGCAAGTCAGTATTACTATTAAACCCGCTAGTGGCTTCAGAGCGACTTTTCCTACCACCCGGATAGAAGTACGACCACTTCTACCTTGGGAATGAGTGGATGTACGCGACATCCGACCCACAATCCCGAAATAACTTCTTCGTGTCCGTATGAGGACAGAGACCTCATCTCGTCCCCACCCCGGTCTTATGCGCTTGGTGCTACTCTAAATTTCGCACAGATACGTGGAACGACGAACTGCTATTATAGCCACCAAGTCATCTAGTGCCCTTAGGACGCATCACTACCCCTCATGGGCATCTTGATGATCCCATACTCACAGTGTGGTGCCACTGGTCCAACGGCCTCAACTCTCAACTCAACCCGTAGTTGTTTGTCTTGAATGGTCCGTCGACCTATCATGTCACACTGCCGCTAGTTAACTGAGCATGTCAGTCCTACCTTGGTACCATGGCCAAACAATTCACTTATTAAGTTTTATGGCACATATATCATGTTCATTTACGAGCTCCTGCTCGTACCAACTAGCCTTAGGCCCACTATATAAGATTTTCAAAATATGGGCATTCTAGCCCTCAAGTTCCAAAATCGAGGCCCCCGGCCTATAAGAGCTATTCGAGCTCCCATCAAGAAGGTCTCCCAAATAGTTTAAGCATTGGCACACAGTCAGAGGAGAACACTTCCGACAAAATAGGTTTTTACTGTCCATTAGACTGACCGGTATAAAGACATCTCCGTTCATAACCGATGCACGGGTTTTCAACTCCCTTCGAGGAAGTTTCATCATACCAACCGGGTATGATCTACTTACAACCGGTAAATAGTTTTTTTCACATAATTTTCACATCACTTTCTCTAAGTGGTGATGATTAAAATACCACTAAATAGTGGGTTTTTATACTGAGGTACTTTTCATCCCCTACCGGGTATGATATAAAATTTCCACCCACAACCGATAAGTGGTTTTTATATTTAAGTTGTGCTCATCATCCCAACCGGGTATGATGTTAGTAAACCCACTCACCCGTTAACGCAGTGAATTCCACTTGACCGGTTCTTTATATTCACGCGAGCTCGTCCATGCTGGTGTTCCCGGTATTTTGTGTCCCTACACAATATTAATATCCTTGTACATTATTACTCAACATAACAACCTTCATTCATTTCCAATTAATGAGAAAACCCAAACTTTTAGTTATTTGCAATTAGGTCCCTAAATTTATTTCTCTTTAACTTTAAGTCCCAAATGTCGATTTTTCCTCAAATTGAGTCCCGTAACCTTTAAAATTTATATTGGGACCTCAATTTATTCAATTTCACCAAAAAGGGGTTTAATTTCCTAAGTTTCCAATTTGGTCCCCCAATTTTTCCAAAATTACCATTTTGCCCTTCCTTTACAAAAATGGTAAGTTTTGCTCCAAAATTTCTCAATTCGTCCTCCAACATTATTTTCATGCCCAATTGATCCTCAATTTCAAAAATTACATTTTGGCCCGTTGAATTTTGAAAATCCCCAATTTTTCCCCCAATTTCAACTCTTAAACACCACCGAATTTGATTTCATCAAATTGACCAATCAAACACTTCTAATTGTTGAAATTGGAGTTAAAATTGAGTTCCTGCATGTTCACACGATTCTAAAAAACTTTGAATCATAGATTTTAACGCCGGAACGAGCTCAAACGGAGCTTCGCCGGAAAACAAACTATAGAGAGAGAAAGCTTCGATTTCTCATCGGTGATGGTGCGACTGTCCGAGCTTTCGATCTAGGCGAATAGCTCTCATCTTAAGGTTTATCCTAGAATCAAGAATCGCATCAATTGAGTTAGAATTTCATTATTAAAATTCTATCGGTCTCTCTCTATCACCGATCGAAAATTGCAGAGGGGAGCCGAATTGGCTTACCTTTCAGTCATAATTCAGCCGAATTGACTGGAGATTGCTATCAGATAGCTGACTTCTCCCTGATTCTAAAGAGCCCGCTCTCTCCTTTTGAAGTTAAGAAAAATGTTGAAATCAAAGCTCTAGTTTAAGCTTCACCGGGAAATGGAGCAGTAGAGAGAGAGATTAAGTGTTCGGGTGTGAGGAGAATGAATGGGGATGACCTCTTTATATATATATAGGTGTAAAACTCGTGTATTAAATGGGAGAGATTTATTACTAGTATTAATATTGCCATAAATTATTGGTATTAATTCCAATAATTTAATTTCAGTATTAATTCCAATAATTTAATTTTGATATTAAATTATTTGTATTAATTCTAATAATTTAATTTAGGTATTAAATTATTAGTATTAATTACAATAATTAAATATATATTAATTTATGGTTATATATGATAAGCCTACGTTCACATAAAAATTTTTAACCAAAATTTCGAGTTACAAAAAAATTTATACTTCCCAGTATGAGGGCACCCATCCTCACACTACTCTTGGGCAAGCACGCTTAACTTCAAAGTTCTTATGAAATCTTGTTCACCTAAACCAATTTGGTTTTTATCTTCTAATTTTTCTTAAATTTCTTTTCCAAGGTTTAATGAACCCTTTGAATCACCCGAAAGTTGTAAATTTTCATATTGTTTGTTCCCAAATGTAAACCGGCTCGGTTTTCTTACTCGGTTTGACCGGTTCTTTTCCCAGTTTTCCTTAACTCAAAAGTGTGGGGTTTACAAGTTTAGAGGTTCAAGATGACATTGTGCGTTGACTGTAACAATAGTATCAACGCCTATAGTAGATTGGAAGCGGCAAATAAAGAGTGATTAAATTATGCTTTCATATCATCCAGTGACCTGAGTAAGGGGATCCTAGTATATTTGAGTGTGTAGTAGAAAGGGACAATCAAATTATGTGTATATATAAGTGTCAGTTACAGTAGACAACCAAAGTATACAAATAATCGATGACACATTCTCGACGTTCATATGAGTTATGTCTATTTGTTAGGAACATGGTAGAGCTATGTTTGTTTCGATGGGAATATATACTAATTGATTATTTTAAATTTATGAGCGGCTCTACGAGGATATATCTAAAGGTGGAATCCAAAATCCAAGTGATAATTGATAGAAAATTGTGAAAATAATATAATATAAGAATTATGAAAACATTCCTCGAGTTTATATTATTATCATTATTTGTATTCGTGAAAATTTTGTACAATTTTTTAAGCACACTATTTATGAAATAATATTTAAATTTTTATTTAAAATTTGATATATAATTTAATATAATTATTGGTTATGTAGTTACTACAAAAGGAAAAGCACATACCATGAGTTGTTATCGAACCCTTCATTCTTAGATTAGGTCGTGCGTGACATATATCATATTATAACATAATTTTTTAATAATTATAATTTTGCTAGTCTAATTTTTAAAATAAAATTCATAATTTTTATAATTAAAGAAAATCTAATACTATTAATAAATTATTAATTTTTTTCTTGTAAGTTAAGTATAGCAAAGGGAATGCAACTGAAGCCTAATGGGTATCCAAACTATCTTCCAATCCTATTGAAAAACTATTTTGTTTCTTATTTGGTATGGTGGGATCCCAATTTAATTCTATTCTAAATCAAGTATTTTCTACCCTCATTTTTTTATCAGGTTATTCCAAATTAATCGAAGTGATTTTACTAAGTTTAAAAAAAATCTTTGTTTATATTAATTTTTAAATTTAAATCGATTTACAATTTCAACTTAAATTTATTTTCCCATTCTATCTCAATTTTCCGATATAATTATCTTAATTTTATAATTTAAAAAATTTTAATATAATAAAATTGGTTGAGTTCCAATGAAAGACAAGCTCATATAGATAGAGATTTGAAATGGGTCGGTCAAACTAATCAAGATTCGAATGGGATGGGTGGAGTGAATTGGGATTGAATAAAAGTCGAAGTTCAATTATGAACCGATGACATAAATACGTATATTATTGGAAGTAAATATAATGGGTCGAGTTTCAAGTAATTTTAGAATCTTTTTAAATATTTTAATAATTTTTTACCCATACTAAACTTAAAATAGTAAAACTAAACACCAACCAAATAATAATATTTTCGTAAGTTTGGAGAATTTTTACCACAACCATACAGCATTCGGTTCCTCCGGATTGCCTAAGAGCCGGGAAAGTTGAAGTTGTCCTTATCAAATCAAACCGAGTATGATGAGTGTGCTACAAAAATGTGATGAACATTAGTAGAGCACTAATTTGCATCCCATCGTGGTGGTGTTTAAGTCTCATTTGAACAATTGTTAGAGACAAATCAATCATTAGTATTCAGGCCCGTACTTATCCACTTAGTGCCAAACTTTATCAAGCCCTAATGCATCTTTTTATTTTACAAAGATTAATACTTAGTTGAAATTGCTCTTGAATTTAAAATATTTTGGTATTCTATAATTACATCTCAATTAATTAATATATAATAAATTGATAATACTTTTAATTTCATAACCCTCCTTTGTCCTATGACGTTTCTATTTTCTTTTTTATTCTCTTTTATAATTTATTACGATTAAATATATTATAAATTTTATTATATTGATCTTATACTTAATTTGAATTTCAAAATTCATGTACGTTTACATGAACATCTAATATCATCCTAGGATAGCAACATAGTATATCCAAATATCAGCAGCACGGCTTTACCTTGTTTAATTATGGAAATATAATCATGGTAGTTATATTAAGCTAGCTTCTTCCTCATTATCAATCTGACTCTTCACATAAAATTTCTCATCGCTTTCTTCCTTTGAGGCTCTTCCTCCTCGGATCACCCTTCTCTGGAGATACAAGACGTAGGCGATCAGTAAGAAGCATTAATTTGGCAAGGGTTTCCGTTGTTACTGTGGTCAAAGATTTTGGTTATCTTCTTCTTCATCCACCTTCCGTATCTTCAAGGACGAGTTTCTTGAAATCCATATAATGGGGACGAGGGTGTATAGCTGCAAGTATTGCGGTCAGACTTTCCCGAGCGGGAGGATGCTTAGTGGGCACATGAGGCGCCATCTCCCCCGGAAGTCCCTAGAGGGGGAGGCGGAGAGACCTATCTCCGGATCTTCATCGGCCCAGGACGGAACACCCAATTTTCGTGGCTATGGCTTAAGAGAGAACCCCAAGAAATCTTGGAAGGCTATCCAGAATAGGATGCTCGACCGCTCTCATTATCAGCCGGGACTCGGATCATCATCGTCGGATTATGAGACCACCCCGTGTCAGGTCCAGCGAAAGAGGTCCCTCCGGGGGTGCTGCTCGCTTGATCCTCCCCCTGGTCCCTCCTCCCGTCAACCGCTGCGGCTTATAATAATTCCACCATCACCAGTTCTTGAAGAAGATGGAGACACGACCCAAGTGGCTATCAACCTGATGCTGCTCTCTCGGGGACTGAGGAACCCAGTGGACGGCTTCTGGGAGGACGTCCCACGGATGGTTCAGGTGGATAGAAGGGAGAAAGGGGTTTCCTTGGGCGACAAGAAAGCGTCGGAGGCTGACAATAGTTCAGTTGGTGGTGCTCCATTAAAGAAACTGAAGATTACTAATGAGGAATAGGACAAGAAGTAGAAGGGCAAGATCAAGAACGAGGGTGCATGTAAGGCGATCATTTTCGGAGAATACGGAGGTGATCAATTAGCTGAATGGTCATGCTCTGAACTTTTGGTTAATTAGCAGAAATTGCTGTAGGTGTGTCGTCCTTGTTGAATGTGATGTACATACATCTTTGAGTGACTGATTTACATCCTTAAGGTCTGTTTTTGATGTATTGAAGTTGAAGGCCAATGTGCTCTATTGAGCACAGGATCACACTATGTAGTAGCCTCCACGGGGCATATTGCTTAAAGAGTAATTAGCTTGCATCAAATTATTGTGTAAACAATAAGAATTTATTTCTAGAAGGCAGGTTATATATAGACCAGATAGATTCCGATGGGAGACCCCAAATGAGAGACGTAAAACAAAAACACACAGGGCAATACAAGATATTCGTACTCTATTACCATTACCTATACTTACTGCCCTCCATGACAGGAGGCAAAAGGAATGGTTAATAGGAAATTTCTTCCCGGCGGCTTATACTTGGTAACGAGTAGCACAACGAGTTCGACTGTTTAGTTTTATCTCGATAGCTACTAATATAACAAGTTCGTCAACTCGGGCTCGACTCGTAGTTATATTACACAAATTAGCTATTAATTAAATTTTTCTATACACTCGTAATTATTAATTTGTATATATATTTATACTCATTTTCATTGACCTTATACCTACTTTATGAGTTTTTGAACTTCGTTGTCCTCAAGAGGTTTCCGAGCTTGGCATCTCTTGATCTTGAGTGAATTGGTTCCTATGATAAATTGGGTAATTTAGTCAGGTAATTATACTTAGCATGTAACTTTCCATAATTATATTTTAGTTCTTAATTTATATCTTAATCCCAATTAAATTTGTAAGATTTTTAAATCTTCCATTTGGTTTACTAATTTCCTCAAATTTTTATCTGGGTACATAAATTCTCATTAATTGTAAAAAGCCTCATTTTTTAAAAATTACAATTTAGTCCTCCAACTTGTATTTTATCAATTCGACCTTATTTATTCCTAATTAAATACTAACATGATATTAATCATCTTCTTCATGTCCTCTTATTCATTTAAAGTTGTAAAACACTATATTTGACTTAGAAATGAGCTCAAATAAAGATTTGTCGTAAAATCGTCCTACAGAGAGAAAAGTTCGATTATTCACCGGTGAGGATCTGACAATGAGAGCTTTGATTCCAATAGATTCTTCTCTTCCTCGGGTTCCTTCATAGAACAAATCACACCTTAATTGGTGGCCTGAGTAGTGCGAAATTCATAATTTAGTTTTCGGCAAAAGTGCAATGTGAACAGTAAATTTTGGCGAATGGCAGCGGAGAAGACTTACCACTACGGTTCAGATAAGGTTTGAAGGGCTTGGTTTGGTCGTGATTGGTCTGAGTGTAGCTTGAATTGAGCTCGACCAACTCTGGTTGTAGACTATCAAGGGTAAGAGGTTATTATGCGATCTTGTTAGTGCTTCTCCGACTATCCTCAAGCTGGATGGAGTAAACAGTTATGTAGAGTAATCTCTCAGGACTCCAGGGAACCCAAATTCGTCTTTAGAGGTGGTGGAAAAGGACCATGTCAGAGCTTGGTCCGTGCTTTATCGAGAAATGGAACACTTCTTCTTATTTAGTCGTTTGAGGGATGAGTATGGTGAATGGAAAGTAACTTTATATAGGGAGCTTGGTAACTGACAAGGATTTTCATTCATACATCACTAGGCCTCAATCTCTCCCATTTACGGTCATATTAGGAGGGTTTTTTTGTCATCGAAGAATATACAGTTAGCGGTGTCACTAGTCTAACAGCCCCGACTCTCAACTCAACCCGCGGCTGTTTGTTTTGACTAGTCCGTCAACCTGCCATGTCGCACTGCTGCTAGTTGACTCAGCATGTCGGTCCTATCTTGGTACCATGGCCAAACAATTCACTTATTAAGTTTTATGGCACATATATCATGTTCGTTTACGAGCTCCTGCTCGTGCCAACTATCCTTGGGCCCACTGTACGAGATTTTCAAAATCAGGCATTTAGCCCCCAAGTTCCAAAACCGAGGCCCTGGCCTATCAGAGCTATTCAAGCTCCCGTCGAGAAGGTCTCCCAAATTGTTTAAGCATTGGCACATAATCAGGGGAGAGCACTTCCAACAAAACATATATTTTTTCTATCCATTATACCACCCGAGTATAAGGATACCTCCATTCATAACCGATGAACGGGTTTTCAATTTCCTTTGAGAAAGCCTCATCATACCAACCGAGTATGATCTACTTACAAACGGTAAGTAGTTTTTCCGCATGATTTTCACATCACTTCCTCTAAGTAGTGATGTTTAAAATACCACTTAATAGTGAGTTTTCATACCGAGGTACTTATCATTCACAATCGGGAATGATATAAAATTTTCACTCACAACTGGTAAGTGGTTTTTAAATTTTAAGTGGTGCTCATCATCCCAACCGTGTATGATGTTAGTAAACCCACTCACCCGTTAATGTCGTGAATTCCACTAGACGGGTTCTTTGTATTCACGCGAGCTTGTCCTTGCTGGCATTCCTGGTACTTCGTGTTCCTACACAATATGAACATCTCGGTTCATTATGCTTCAGCCTAATCGCCTTCATTCATTCCGAAAGAATGAGAAAGTCAAACTTTCATTTATTTGCAATTAGGTCCCTAAAGTTATTTCTCTTTAAGTCCCTAATGCCAGTTTTTCCTCAAATTGAGTCCTGAAACTTCAAAAATTTACGATAGGACCTCAATTTATTCCATTTCACTAAAAGGGGATTAATTTCTCAAATTTCCAATTTGGTCCTCCAACTTTTACAAAATTACCATTTTGCCCTTCCTTTACAAAAATGGTAAGTTTTGCCCCAAAAATTCTAAAATTTCTCAATTGGTCCTCCAACATTATTTTCATTCCCAATTGGCCCTCAATTTCATAAAATTTTATTTTGGTCCTTCGTATTTTGAAAATCCCCAAATTTCCCCCAATTTCAACTCTTCAACACTACTAAATTTGATTTCATCAAATATACTGATCAAATACCTCTAATTGTTGAAATTGGAGTTGAAATTGAGTTTGTACATGTTAATACGATTCTAAGAAACTTTGAATCGTAGATTTTAACTCCGGAAAATAGATTGTAGAGAGAGAATGCTTCGATTTCTCACCGGTGAGGGCACGACGGTCCGAGCTTTCGATCTGGGCAGATAGCACTCATCTTAAGGATTATCCTAGAATCAAGAATCGCATCATGATGCTAAATTGTGTTAGAATTTCATCATTGAAATTCTGCCGGTTCTCTCTCTAGCACCGGTCAAAAATTGCACAAGGGAGCCGAATTGGCTTTCCTTTCAGTCCTAATTCGACCATGGGAGGGCTGAGGAAGTGTTGGAAGGGCTTGGTTTGGTCTGAGTAGGGCTTGAAATGGATGATTTCAGCTTTGTCGAAATAGGACAGTTTCGGTCCGTCGTAACTGCTTCACTTTTCCATCATGCCGGCACTTCTCCAACGATTCTCGGATTTACTGGAGTTTGCTATCAGATAGCTGTCTTCTCTCCGGTTCTAAAGAGCTCGACCTTTGTTCAAGTCGAAGCTCTGGTTCGAGCTTCACCAGGAAATAGAGCAGTAGAGAGAGAGAAGTGTTTAGGTGCGAGGAGAATGAATGGGGATTGGCTCTTTATATAAGAGTAAAATCGTGTATTAAATGGAAGAGATTTATTACTAATATTAATATTGACATAAATTATTAATATTAATTCCAATAATTAAATTTTGATATTAA
Organism: Trapa incisa; assembly: GCA_030064435.1. NCBI lineage: Eukaryota > Viridiplantae > Streptophyta > Magnoliopsida > Myrtales > Lythraceae > Trapa > Trapa incisa. The sequence goes on from CM057779.1 coordinate 25,574,634, forward strand.
ATTATTTGTATTAATTCCAATAATTTAATTTAGGTATTAAATTATTGGTATTAATTACAATAATTAAATATATATTAATGTATGGCCATTTATGATAAGGCCTACGTGTATAAAAAAATTTTACCGAAATTTCGGGTTACAAAAAAAATCATACTTACCAATAGGTCACCCATCCTCACACTACTCTCGAGCAAGCACACTTAACTTTAAAGTTCTTATGGGATCTTATTCACCTGAACCAATTTGTTTTTTCTCTTTTATTTTGTCTTAAATTTCTTTTCCAAGATTTAATGAACCCTTTGGATCACTCGGAAATTGTAAATTTTCAAATTGCTTGTTCCCAAATGATCGAGTTTATAAACCAGCCCGGTTTTCTTACTCGGGTTGATCGATTCTTTCCCGGTTTTTCTTAACTCAAAAGTGCAGGATTTACAGACCATTTCTTCGATATCCTAGTCGGTCGCTGACGTGGCATCTTTGCCACGTGTTAGCTTCTCATTGGCAAGTCCGGCAAATGGGGCTTCTGCTCTGTTGACCATTAACTGAGTACATGTGTCGCTCTCCTATTGGTTGGTTATGGGTGACGTGAATTTTTTTTACCCTTTGACTATGGACACACGTCACGTTTTGATTGGCTAGTGCTTCGAGGAGCTGACCGAACGATTGACTAGGTGCGATTCGCCACGCGCCGTGTGCTAGCCTAGCAAGCAGTCTGTTGACCGACTGGACCATTAACTGGTTTGGTCGAATCGGGTTCAATGACCCGAGATAAAAAATTAGTCGGTTTAGCCCCGTTTCAACCGTTTTTCTAAAATTTTAAAATTTTTCTAAATTAATTTTCCATCCAATTGTAATTTCAATTTCCCAAATTGTTATTTTTAAATCACCTAAAAAAATAAATGTTTGAATATGTTCTTTACGGTTCAATTCGGTTTAATCTGGTTGAGGTCCTGTTCACCATAAACCAATCTGGTTTTCACATCCAATTCACTTTATTATTCTTTTACATGACTTTTGGATCTTTATTGTCTACTTGGGACTTTCCAAATTCCTGTTTTAACTCTTCTCCACCAATTCTGGTTCAATTCAATATTCCATTTTCTCTCAAAATTTTCCGATTCCTATTTTGAGATAACGGGGTTAACATACTTGATCCACATAGATCGTCTAGTATGGATACCATGATCCATTCGAATTTTTGGTCAGGGATTACTTCTCGTACTAAAGTAATTAGTAAAATCGCTTTAAACCACAAGTGGAATAGAGAATAACTCATCTCTGTGACCATGTGATCCTTTAATCATGGAATGGATGTGATTGTGATGGTTAAATAATACGTATAAGCTTGTTATAAAATATTGATAATGTTTAAAATATTTAAGTTTTAAAATATATTTTCTAACATTAATGTATTATAGTTATTTTGATTATGTGTTGAAATCGTTGACAAAACATTTTAATTTCAGTCAATCGGGGAGCTCAAAATCTCACCCCTCCAATATATTATACAGAACACACCAACAGATTAGGAAACCACCCAACTATATAAATAAAAGGCACCTACTATCCATGAAGATTCCTTGTCGTTATTTGTTCAGGTTTTTATAATTATGTTTTATAAAGCTAATGTGTGTATATATTTTTTAAGCCTTGATTATTAATGTTCTACAATAGTGAAAGTATACATTATTGTAGTATTGAGATAACATGACAGGTTGTACACATGTTACGACCGGAAAATTGGGGAGGGGTGTGACAGTGCAACCCGAGACAAGAAGAAAATATATCAGCATAAACAAGTAACGATTAAAACTGTAAGTAAGATTACTTGTAGTGAGTCCAATTGGACCAAGTACTACACTTTATGAAACCATGAATATATACATAAGTTTTTTGAAAAATATTATGAAAAATAGAGGAAAACAATGTGTATGCATGCTCACGTAGTTAAATGAATAATTGATATTATTTACCGAAAATAAGGATTAAAATGACTTATAATAATGATACTTATAACACAATATGAAATGAGAGTTTAGAGAACTGAACTTCAAATAATTTATTTTTGATGTGTTTGATGCATAAATGTGTGTTTTGTTTGGTATATATATATCAGTTAATTTGAATGGGACATTATTAAGATACATAGAATAATAGTATCAACACCTATGGTAGATTAGAAGGGTAAATAAGGAGTGATGAAATTATGGTTCCAGTGTTATTTATAATTTTAATTTAAATTTATTTTTTCTATTTGATCTCAATTTTCAATACATCTGTCTTAATTTTATAATGTAATAAGATTGATTGAGTTCCAATGCAAGAAAAAATTATATAGATTGAAATGGGGTAAGATAAATCAAAATTGGAATGTAATGGGTCGAGTGAATGGGGATCGAATCACAGTAGAAGTTCAAATATGAACAAATGAAATAAATACCTATATAATTAATAATCAATCTAATTAATTGTGATATTATTGGTAGTAAATATGATTGGTAAGTATCAAGTAAATTTAAAATTTTTTAAATATTTTAATAATATTTTACCCATACTAAATTTAAAATAGTAAAACTAAACATAAACCAAATAATAATATATTCGTAAGTTTAGGAAATTTTTACCACAACTATACAGCATTCGGTTCCTCCGGATTTCCCAAGAGCAGGGAAAGTTGAGGTTGTCCTTATCAAATCAAACCGAGTATGATGAGTGTGCTACAAAAATATGATGAACATTAGTAGGGCACTAATTTGCATCCCATCCGTGGTGGTGTTAAAGTCTCAATTCATCAATTGTTAGAGACAAGTCAATCTTAAGTATTTAGGCCAAACTTTCTCAAGCCCTACTGCATCATTTTTTTTACAAAGATTAATCCTTGGTTGAAATTACTCGTGAATTTAAAATATTTTGGTATTCTATAATTACATCTCAATTAATTAATATATAATAAATTAATAATACTTTTAATTTCAACATCCTCCTTTGTACTATGAAGTATAATTTATTACAATTAAATATATTATAAATTTTATTATATTGATCTTATACTTAATTTGAATTTCAAAATTTATGTACGTTTAAATGAACATCTAATATCATCCTAGGATAGCAACATAGTATATCCAAATATCAGAAGCACCGCTTTACCCTTGTTTAATTATGGAAATATAATCATGGTAGTTATATTAAGCTAGCTTCTTCCTCATTATCAATCTGACTCTTCACATCAAATTTCTCAGCGCTTTCTTCATCTAGGCTCTTCCTCCTCGGATCACCCTTCTCTGGAGATACAACATGTAGGCGATCAGTAAGAAGCATTAATTCGGGAAGGGTTTCCGTTGTTAATGTGGTCGAAGATTTTGGTTATCTTGCTTGTATTCTTCTTCTTCATCCACCTTCCGTATCTTCAAGGGCGATCTTCTTGAAATCCATATAATGGGGACGAGGGTGTATAGCTGCAAGTATTGCGGTCAGACTTTCCCGAGCGGGAGGATGCTGGGTGGGCACATGAGGCGCCATCTCCCCCGGAAGTCCCCAGAGGGGGAGGCGGAGAGACTCATCTCCGGATCTTCATCGGCCCAGGACGGAACACCCAATTCTAGTGGCTATGGCTTAAGAGAGAACCCCAAGAAATCTTGGAAGGCTACAGTGGGAGCTATCCAGAATAGGATGCTCGACTGCTCTCTTTATCAGCCGGGACTCGGATCATCATCGTCGGATTATGAGAGCACCCCGTGTCAGGTCCGGCGAAAGAGGTCCCTCCGGGGGTGCTGCTCGCTTGATCCTCCCCCTGGTCCCTCCTCCCGTCAACCGCTGCGGCTTATAATAATTCCACCATCACCAGTTCTTGAAGAAGATGGAGACACGACCCAAGCGGCTATCAACCTGATGCTGCTCTCTCGGGGACTGAGGAACCCAGTGGACGGCTTCTGGGAGGACGTCCCACGGATGGTTCCGGTGGATAGAAGGGAGAAAGGCGTTTCATTTGGGCGACAAGAAAGTGTCGGAGGCTGACAATAGTTCATCTGGTGGTGCTCCATTAAAGAAACTGAAGATTCTTAATGAGGAATAGGACAAGAAGTACAAGGGGAAGATCAAGAACGAGGGTGCATGTAAGGCGATCATTTTCGGAGAATACGGAGGTGATCAATTAGCTGAATGGTCATGCTCTGAACTTTTGGTTAATTAGCAGAAATTGCTGTAGGTGTGTCGTCCTTGTTGAATGTGATGTACATACATCTTTGAGTGACTGATTTACATCCTTAAGGTCTGTTTTTGATGTATTGAAGTTGAAGGCCAATGTGCTCTATTGAGCACAGGATCACACTATGTAGTAGCCTCCACGGGGCATATTGCTTAAAGAGTAATTAGCTTGCATCAAATTATTGTGTAAACAATAAGAATTTATTTCTAGAAGGCAGGTTATATATAGACCAGATAGATTCCGATGGGAGACCCCAAATGAGAGACGTAAAACAAAAACACACAGGGCAATACAAGATATTCGTACTCTATTACCATTACCTATACTTACTGCCCTCCATGACAGGAGGCAAAAGGAATGGTTAATAGGAAATTTCTTCCCGGCGGCTTATACTTGGTAACGAGTAGCACAACGAGTTCGACTGTTTAGTTTTATCTCGATAGCTACTAATATAACAAGTTCGTCAACTCGGGCTCGACTCGTAGTTATATTACACAAATTAGCTATTAATTAAATTTTTCTATACACTCGTAATTATTAATTTGTATATATATTTATACTCATTTTCATTGACCTTATACCTACTTTATGAGTTTTTGAACTTCGTTGTCCTCAAGAGGTTTCCGAGCTTGGCATCTCTTGATCTTGAGTGAATTGGTTCCTATGATAAATTGGGTAATTTAGTCAGGTAATTATACTTAGCATGTAACTTTCCATAATTATATTTTAGTTCTTAATTTATATCTTAATCCCAATTAAATTTGTAAGATTTTTAAATCTTCCATTTGGTTTACTAATTTCCTCAAATTTTTATCTGGGTACATAAATTCTCATTAATTGTAAAAAGCCTCATTTTTTAAAAATTACAATTTAGTCCTCCAACTTGTATTTTATCAATTCGACCTTATTTATTCCTAATTAAATACTAACATGATATTAATCATCTTCTTCATGTCCTCTTATTCATTTAAAGTTGTAAAACACTATATTTGACTTAGAAATGAGCTCAAATAAAGATTTGTCGTAAAATCGTCCTACAGAGAGAAAAGTTCGATTATTCACCGGTGAGGATCTGACAATGAGAGCTTTGATTCCAATAGATTCTTCTCTTCCTCGGGTTCCTTCATAGAACAAATCACACCTTAATTGGTGGCCTGAGTAGTGCGAAATTCATAATTTAGTTTTCGGCAAAAGTGCAATGTGAACAGTAAATTTTGGCGAATGGCAGCGGAGAAGACTTACCACTACGGTTCAGATAAGGTTTGAAGGGCTTGGTTTGGTCGTGATTGGTCTGAGTGTAGCTTGAATTGAGCTCGACCAACTCTGGTTGTAGACTATCAAGGGTAAGAGGTTATTATGCGATCTTGTTAGTGCTTCTCCGACTATCCTCAAGCTGGATGGAGTAAACAGTTATGTAGAGTAATCTCTCAGGACTCCAGGGAACCCAAATTCGTCTTTAGAGGTGGTGGAAAAGGACCATGTCAGAGCTTGGTCCGTGCTTTATCGAGAAATGGAACACTTCTTCTTATTTAGTCGTTTGAGGGATGAGTATGGTGAATGGAAAGTAACTTTATATAGGGAGCTTGGTAACTGACAAGGATTTTCATTCATACATCACTAGGCCTCAATCTCTCCCATTTACGGTCATATTAGGAGGGTTTTTTTGTCATCGAAGAATATACAGTTAGCGGTGTCACTAGTCTAACAGCCCCGACTCTCAACTCAACCCGCGGCTGTTTGTTTTGACTAGTCCGTCAACCTGCCATGTCGCACTGCTGCTAGTTGACTCAGCATGTCGGTCCTATCTTGGTACCATGGCCAAACAATTCACTTATTAAGTTTTATGGCACATATATCATGTTCGTTTACGAGCTCCTGCTCGTGCCAACTATCCTTGGGCCCACTGTACGAGATTTTCAAAATCAGGCATTTAGCCCCCAAGTTCCAAAACCGAGGCCCTGGCCTATCAGAGCTATTCAAGCTCCCGTCGAGAAGGTCTCCCAAATTGTTTAAGCATTGGCACATAATCAGGGGAGAGCACTTCCAACAAAACATATATTTTTTCTATCCATTATACCACCCGAGTATAAGGATACCTCCATTCATAACCGATGAACGGGTTTTCAATTTCCTTTGAGAAAGCCTCATCATACCAACCGAGTATGATCTACTTACAAACGGTAAGTAGTTTTTCCGCATGATTTTCACATCACTTCCTCTAAGTAGTGATGTTTAAAATACCACTTAATAGTGAGTTTTCATACCGAGGTACTTATCATTCACAATCGGGAATGATATAAAATTTTCACTCACAACTGGTAAGTGGTTTTTAAATTTTAAGTGGTGCTCATCATCCCAACCGTGTATGATGTTAGTAAACCCACTCACCCGTTAATGTCGTGAATTCCACTAGACGGGTTCTTTGTATTCACGCGAGCTTGTCCTTGCTGGCATTCCTGGTACTTCGTGTTCCTACACAATATGAACATCTCGGTTCATTATGCTTCAGCCTAATCGCCTTCATTCATTCCGAAAGAATGAGAAAGTCAAACTTTCATTTATTTGCAATTAGGTCCCTAAAGTTATTTCTCTTTAAGTCCCTAATGCCAGTTTTTCCTCAAATTGAGTCCTGAAACTTCAAAAATTTACGATAGGACCTCAATTTATTCCATTTCACTAAAAGGGGATTAATTTCTCAAATTTCCAATTTGGTCCTCCAACTTTTACAAAATTACCATTTTGCCCTTCCTTTACAAAAATGGTAAGTTTTGCCCCAAAAATTCTAAAATTTCTCAATTGGTCCTCCAACATTATTTTCATTCCCAATTGGCCCTCAATTTCATAAAATTTTATTTTGGTCCTTCGTATTTTGAAAATCCCCAAATTTCCCCCAATTTCAACTCTTCAACACTACTAAATTTGATTTCATCAAATATACTGATCAAATACCTCTAATTGTTGAAATTGGAGTTGAAATTGAGTTTGTACATGTTAATACGATTCTAAGAAACTTTGAATCGTAGATTTTAACTCCGGAAAATAGATTGTAGAGAGAGAATGCTTCGATTTCTCACCGGTGAGGGCACGACGGTCCGAGCTTTCGATCTGGGCAGATAGCACTCATCTTAAGGATTATCCTAGAATCAAGAATCGCATCATGATGCTAAATTGTGTTAGAATTTCATCATTGAAATTCTGCCGGTTCTCTCTCTAGCACCGGTCAAAAATTGCACAAGGGAGCCGAATTGGCTTTCCTTTCAGTCCTAATTCGACCATGGGAGGGCTGAGGAAGTGTTGGAAGGGCTTGGTTTGGTCTGAGTAGGGCTTGAAATGGATGATTTCAGCTTTGTCGAAATAGGACAGTTTCGGTCCGTCGTAACTGCTTCACTTTTCCATCATGCCGGCACTTCTCCAACGATTCTCGGATTTACTGGAGTTTGCTATCAGATAGCTGTCTTCTCTCCGGTTCTAAAGAGCTCGACCTTTGTTCAAGTCGAAGCTCTGGTTCGAGCTTCACCAGGAAATAGAGCAGTAGAGAGAGAGAAGTGTTTAGGTGCGAGGAGAATGAATGGGGATTGGCTCTTTATATAAGAGTAAAATCGTGTATTAAATGGAAGAGATTTATTACTAATATTAATATTGACATAAATTATTAATATTAATTCCAATAATTAAATTTTGATATTAAATTATTTGTATTAATTCCAATAATTTAATTTAGGTATTAAATTATTGGTATTAATTACAATAATTAAATATATATTAATGTATGGCCATTTATGATAAGGCCTACGTGTATAAAAAAATTTTACCGAAATTTCGGGTTACAAAAAAAATCATACTTACCAATAGGTCACCCATCCTCACACTACTCTCGAGCAAGCACACTTAACTTTAAAGTTCTTATGGGATCTTATTCACCTGAACCAATTTGTTTTTTCTCTTTTATTTTGTCTTAAATTTCTTTTCCAAGATTTAATGAACCCTTTGGATCACTCGGAAATTGTAAATTTTCAAATTGCTTGTTCCCAAATGATCGAGTTTATAAACCAGCCCGGTTTTCTTACTCGGGTTGATCGATTCTTTCCCGGTTTTTCTTAACTCAAAAGTGCAGGATTTACAGACCATTTCTTCGATATCCTAGTCGGTCGCTGACGTGGCATCTTTGCCACGTGTTAGCTTCTCATTGGCAAGTCCGGCAAATGGGGCTTCTGCTCTGTTGACCATTAACTGAGTACATGTGTCGCTCTCCTATTGGTTGGTTATGGGTGACGTGAATTTTTTTTACCCTTTGACTATGGACACACGTCACGTTTTGATTGGCTAGTGCTTCGAGGAGCTGACCGAACGATTGACTAGGTGCGATTCGCCACGCGCCGTGTGCTAGCCTAGCAAGCAGTCTGTTGACCGACTGGACCATTAACTGGTTTGGTCGAATCGGGTTCAATGACCCGAGATAAAAAATTAGTCGGTTTAGCCCCGTTTCAACCGTTTTTCTAAAATTTTAAAATTTTTCTAAATTAATTTTCCATCCAATTGTAATTTCAATTTCCCAAATTGTTATTTTTAAATCACCTAAAAAAATAAATGTTTGAATATGTTCTTTACGGTTCAATTCGGTTTAATCTGGTTGAGGTCCTGTTCACCATAAACCAATCTGGTTTTCACATCCAATTCACTTTATTATTCTTTTACATGACTTTTGGATCTTTATTGTCTACTTGGGACTTTCCAAATTCCTGTTTTAACTCTTCTCCACCAATTCTGGTTCAATTCAATATTCCATTTTCTCTCAAAATTTTCCGATTCCTATTTTGAGATAACGGGGTTAACATACTTGATCCACATAGATCGTCTAGTATGGATACCATGATCCATTCGAATTTTTGGTCAGGGATTACTTCTCGTACTAAAGTAATTAGTAAAATCGCTTTAAACCACAAGTGGAATAGAGAATAACTCATCTCTGTGACCATGTGATCCTTTAATCATGGAATGGATGTGATTGTGATGGTTAAATAATACGTATAAGCTTGTTATAAAATATTGATAATGTTTAAAATATTTAAGTTTTAAAATATATTTTCTAACATTAATGTATTATAGTTATTTTGATTATGTGTTGAAATCGTTGACAAAACATTTTAATTTCAGTCAATCGGGGAGCTCAAAATCTCACCCCTCCAATATATTATACAGAACACACCAACAGATTAGGAAACCACCCAACTATATAAATAAAAGGCACCTACTATCCATGAAGATTCCTTGTTGTTATTTGTTCAGGTTTTTATAATTATGTTTTATAAAGCTAATGTGTGTATATATTTTTTAAGCCTTGATTATTAATGTTCTACAATAGTGAAAGTATACATTATTGTAGTATTGAGATAACATGACAGGTTGTACACATGTTACGACCGGAAAATTGGGGAGGGGTGTGACAGTGCAACCCGAGACAAGAAGAAAATATATCAGCATAAACAAGTAACGATTAAAACTGTAAGTAAGATTACTTGTAGTGAGTCCAATTGGACCAAGTACTACACTTTATGAAACCATGAATATATACATAAGTTTTTTGAAAAATATTATGAAAAATAGAGGAAAACAATGTGTATGCATGCTCACGTAGTTAAATGAATAATTGATATTATTTACCGAAAATAAGGATTAAAATGACTTATAATAATGATACTTATAACACAATATGAAATGAGAGTTTAGAGAACTGAACTTCAAATAATTTATTTTTGATGTGTTTGATGCATAAATGTGTGTTTTGTTTGGTATATATATATCAGTTAATTTGAATGGGACATTATTAAGATACATAGAATAATAGTATCAACACCTATGGTAGATTAGAAGGGTAAATAAGGAGTGATGAAATTATGGTTCCAGTGTTATTTATAATTTTAATTTAAATTTATTTTTTCTATTTGATCTCAATTTTCAATACATCTGTCTTAATTTTATAATGTAATAAGATTGATTGAGTTCCAATGCAAGAAAAAATTATATAGATTGAAATGGGGTAAGATAAATCAAAATTGGAATGTAATGGGTCGAGTGAATGGGGATCGAATCACAGTAGAAGTTCAAATATGAACAAATGAAATAAATACCTATATAATTAATAATCAATCTAATTAATTGTGATATTATTGGTAGTAAATATGATTGGTAAGTATCAAGTAAATTTAAAATTTTTTAAATATTTTAATAATATTTTACCCATACTAAATTTAAAATAGTAAAACTAAACATAAACCAAATAATAATATATTCGTAAGTTTAGGAAATTTTTACCACAACTATACAGCATTCGGTTCCTCCGGATTTCCCAAGAGCAGGGAAAGTTGAGGTTGTCCTTATCAAATCAAACCGAGTATGATGAGTGTGCTACAAAAATATGATGAACATTAGTAGGGCACTAATTTGCATCCCATCCGTGGTGGTGTTAAAGTCTCAATTCATCAATTGTTAGAGACAAGTCAATCTTAAGTATTTAGGCCAAACTTTCTCAAGCCCTACTGCATCATTTTTTTTACAAAGATTAATCCTTGGTTGAAATTACTCGTGAATTTAAAATATTTTGGTATTCTATAATTACATCTCAATTAATTAATATATAATAAATTAATAATACTTTTAATTTCAACATCCTCCTTTGTACTATGAAGTATAATTTATTACAATTAAATATATTATAAATTTTATTATATTGATCTTATACTTAATTTGAATTTCAAAATTTATGTACGTTTAAATGAACATCTAATATCATCCTAGGATAGCAACATAGTATATCCAAATATCAGAAGCACCGCTTTACCCTTGTTTAATTATGGAAATATAATCATGGTAGTTATATTAAGCTAGCTTCTTCCTCATTATCAATCTGACTCTTCACATCAAATTTCTCAGCGCTTTCTTCATCTAGGCTCTTCCTCCTCGGATCACCCTTCTCTGGAGATACAACATGTAGGCGATCAGTAAGAAGCATTAATTCGGGAAGGGTTTCCGTTGTTAATGTGGTCGAAGATTTTGGTTATCTTGCTTGTATTCTTCTTCTTCATCCACCTTCCGTATCTTCAAGGGCGATCTTCTTGAAATCCATATAATGGGGACGAGGGTGTATAGCTGCAAGTATTGCGGTCAGACTTTCCCGAGCGGGAGGATGCTGGGTGGGCACATGAGGCGCCATCTCCCCCGGAAGTCCCCAGAGGGGGAGGCGGAGAGACTCATCTCCGGATCTTCATCGGCCCAGGACGGAACACCCAATTCTAGTGGCTATGGCTTAAGAGAGAACCCCAAGAAATCTTGGAAGGCTACAGTGGGAGCTATCCAGAATAGGATGCTCGACTGCTCTCTTTATCAGCCGGGACTCGGATCATCATCGTCGGATTATGAGAGCACCCCGTGTCAGGTCCGGCGAAAGAGGTCCCTCCGGGGGTGCTGCTCGCTTGATCCTCCCCCTGGTCCCTCCTCCCGTCAACCGCTGCGGCTTATAATAATTCCACCATCACCAGTTCTTGAAGAAGATGGAGACACGACCCAAGCGGCTATCAACCTGATGCTGCTCTCTCGGGGACTGAGGAACCCAGTGGACGGCTTCTGGGAGGACGTCCCACGGATGGTTCCGGTGGATAGAAGGGAGAAAGGCGTTTCATTTGGGCGACAAGAAAGTGTCGGAGGCTGACAATAGTTCATCTGGTGGTGCTCCATTAAAGAAACTGAAGATTCTTAATGAGGAATAGGACAAGAAGTACAAGGGGAAGATCAAGAACGAGGGTGCATGTAAGGCGATCATTTTCGGAGAATACGGAGGTGATCAATTAGCTGAATGGTCATGCTCTGAACTTTTGGTTAATTAGCAGAAATTGCTGTAGGTGTGTCGTCCTTGTTGAATGTGATGTACATACATCTTTGAGTGACTGATTTACATCCTTAAGGTCTGTTTTTGATGTATTGAAGTTGAAGGCCAATGTGCTCTATTGAGCACAGGATCACACTATGTAGTAGCCTCCACGGGGCATATTGCTTAAAGAGTAATTAGCTTGCATCAAATTATTGTGTAAACAATAAGAATTTATTTCTAGAAGGCAGGTTATATATAGACCAGATAGATTCCGATGGGAGACCCCAAATGAGAGACGTAAAACAAAAACACACAGGGCAATACAAGATATTCGTACTCTATTACCATTACCTATACTTACTGCCCTCCATGACAGGAGGCAAAAGGAATGGTTAATAGGAAATTTCTTCCCGGCGGCTTATACTTGGTAACGAGTAGCACAACGAGTTCGACTGTTTAGTTTTATCTCGATAGCTACTAATATAACAAGTTCGTCAACTCGGGCTCGACTCGTAGTTATATTACACAAATTAGCTATTAATTAAATTTTTCTATACACTCGTAATTATTAATTTGTATATATATTTATACTCATTTTCATTGACCTTATACCTACTTTATGAGTTTTTGAACTTCGTTGTCCTCAAGAGGTTTCCGAGCTTGGCATCTCTTGATCTTGAGTGAATTGGTTCCTATGATAAATTGGGTAATTTAGTCAGGTAATTATACTTAGCATGTAACTTTCCATAATTATATTTTAGTTCTTAATTTATATCTTAATCCCAATTAAATTTGTAAGATTTTTAAATCTTCCATTTGGTTTACTAATTTCCTCAAATTTTTATCTGGGTACATAAATTCTCATTAATTGTAAAAAGCCTCATTTTTTAAAAATTACAATTTAGTCCTCCAACTTGTATTTTATCAATTCGACCTTATTTATTCCTAATTAAATACTAACATGATATTAATCATCTTCTTCATGTCCTCTTATTCATTTAAAGTTGTAAAACACTATATTTGACTTAGAAATGAGCTCAAATAAAGATTTGTCGTAAAATCGTCCTACAGAGAGAAAAGTTCGATTATTCACCGGTGAGGATCTGACAATGAGAGCTTTGATTCCAATAGATTCTTCTCTTCCTCGGGTTCCTTCATAGAACAAATCACACCTTAATTGGTGGCCTGAGTAGTGCGAAATTCATAATTTAGTTTTCGGCAAAAGTGCAATGTGAACAGTAAATTTTGGCGAATGGCAGCGGAGAAGACTTACCACTACGGTTCAGATAAGGTTTGAAGGGCTTGGTTTGGTCGTGATTGGTCTGAGTGTAGCTTGAATTGAGCTCGACCAACTCTGGTTGTAGACTATCAAGGGTAAGAGGTTATTATGCGATCTTGTTAGTGCTTCTCCGACTATCCTCAAGCTGGATGGAGTAAACAGTTATGTAGAGTAATCTCTCAGGACTCCAGGGAACCCAAATTCGTCTTTAGAGGTGGTGGAAAAGGACCATGTCAGAGCTTGGTCCGTGCTTTATCGAGAAATGGAACACTTCTTCTTATTTAGTCGTTTGAGGGATGAGTATGGTGAATGGAAAGTAACTTTATATAGGGAGCTTGGTAACTGACAAGGATTTTCATTCATACATCACTAGGCCTCAATCTCTCCCATTTACGGTCATATTAGGAGGGTTTTTTTGTCATCGAAGAATATACAGTTAGCGGTGTCACTAGTCTAACAGCCCCGACTCTCAACTCAACCCGCGGCTGTTTGTTTTGACTAGTCCGTCAACCTGCCATGTCGCACTGCTGCTAGTTGACTCAGCATGTCGGTCCTATCTTGGTACCATGGCCAAACAATTCACTTATTAAGTTTTATGGCACATATATCATGTTCGTTTACGAGCTCCTGCTCGTGCCAACTATCCTTGGGCCCACTGTACGAGATTTTCAAAATCAGGCATTTAGCCCCCAAGTTCCAAAACCGAGGCCCTGGCCTATCAGAGCTATTCAAGCTCCCGTCGAGAAGGTCTCCCAAATTGTTTAAGCATTGGCACATAATCAGGGGAGAGCACTTCCAACAAAACATATATTTTTTCTATCCATTATACCACCCGAGTATAAGGATACCTCCATTCATAACCGATGAACGGGTTTTCAATTTCCTTTGAGAAAGCCTCATCATACCAACCGAGTATGATCTACTTACAAACGGTAAGTAGTTTTTCCGCATGATTTTCACATCACTTCCTCTAAGTAGTGATGTTTAAAATACCACTTAATAGTGAGTTTTCATACCGAGGTACTTATCATTCACAATCGGGAATGATATAAAATTTTCACTCACAACTGGTAAGTGGTTTTTAAATTTTAAGTGGTGCTCATCATCCCAACCGTGTATGATGTTAGTAAACCCACTCACCCGTTAATGTCGTGAATTCCACTAGACGGGTTCTTTGTATTCACGCGAGCTTGTCCTTGCTGGCATTCCTGGTACTTCGTGTTCCTACACAATATGAACATCTCGGTTCATTATGCTTCAGCCTAATCGCCTTCATTCATTCCGAAAGAATGAGAAAGTCAAACTTTCATTTATTTGCAATTAGGTCCCTAAAGTTATTTCTCTTTAAGTCCCTAATGCCAGTTTTTCCTCAAATTGAGTCCTGAAACTTCAAAAATTTACGATAGGACCTCAATTTATTCCATTTCACTAAAAGGGGATTAATTTCTCAAATTTCCAATTTGGTCCTCCAACTTTTACAAAATTACCATTTTGCCCTTCCTTTACAAAAATGGTAAGTTTTGCCCCAAAAATTCTAAAATTTCTCAATTGGTCCTCCAACATTATTTTCATTCCCAATTGGCCCTCAATTTCATAAAATTTTATTTTGGTCCTTCGTATTTTGAAAATCCCCAAATTTCCCCCAATTTCAACTCTTCAACACTACTAAATTTGATTTCATCAAATATACTGATCAAATACCTCTAATTGTTGAAATTGGAGTTGAAATTGAGTTTGTACATGTTAATACGATTCTAAGAAACTTTGAATCGTAGATTTTAACTCCGGAAAATAGATTGTAGAGAGAGAATGCTTCGATTTCTCACCGGTGAGGGCACGACGGTCCGAGCTTTCGATCTGGGCAGATAGCACTCATCTTAAGGATTATCCTAGAATCAAGAATCGCATCATGATGCTAAATTGTGTTAGAATTTCATCATTGAAATTCTGCCGGTTCTCTCTCTAGCACCGGTCAAAAATTGCACAAGGGAGCCGAATTGGCTTTCCTTTCAGTCCTAATTCGACCATGGGAGGGCTGAGGAAGTGTTGGAAGGGCTTGGTTTGGTCTGAGTAGGGCTTGAAATGGATGATTTCAGCTTTGTCGAAATAGGACAGTTTCGGTCCGTCGTAACTGCTTCACTTTTCCATCATGCCGGCACTTCTCCAACGATTCTCGGATTTACTGGAGTTTGCTATCAGATAGCTGTCTTCTCTCCGGTTCTAAAGAGCTCGACCTTTGTTCAAGTCGAAGCTCTGGTTCGAGCTTCACCAGGAAATAGAGCAGTAGAGAGAGAGAAGTGTTTAGGTGCGAGGAGAATGAATGGGGATTGGCTCTTTATATAAGAGTAAAATCGTGTATTAAATGGAAGAGATTTATTACTAATATTAATATTGACATAAATTATTAATATTAATTCCAATAATTAAATTTTGATATTAAATTATTTGTATTAATTCCAATAATTTAATTTAGGTATTAAATTATTGGTATTAATTACAATAATTAAATATATATTAATGTATGGCCATTTATGATAAGGCCTACGTGTATAAAAAAATTTTACCGAAATTTCGGGTTACAAAAAAAATCATACTTACCAATAGGTCACCCATCCTCACACTACTCTCGAGCAAGCACACTTAACTTTAAAGTTCTTATGGGATCTTATTCACCTGAACCAATTTGTTTTTTCTCTTTTATTTTGTCTTAAATTTCTTTTCCAAGATTTAATGAACCCTTTGGATCACTCGGAAATTGTAAATTTTCAAATTGCTTGTTCCCAAATGATCGAGTTTATAAACCAGCCCGGTTTTCTTACTCGGGTTGATCGATTCTTTCCCGGTTTTTCTTAACTCAAAAGTGCAGGATTTACAGACCATTTCTTCGATATCCTAGTCGGTCGCTGACGTGGCATCTTTGCCACGTGTTAGCTTCTCATTGGCAAGTCCGGCAAATGGGGCTTCTGCTCTGTTGACCATTAACTGAGTACATGTGTCGCTCTCCTATTGGTTGGTTATGGGTGACGTGAATTTTTTTTACCCTTTGACTATGGACACACGTCACGTTTTGATTGGCTAGTGCTTCGAGGAGCTGACCGAACGATTGACTAGGTGCGATTCGCCACGCGCCGTGTGCTAGCCTAGCAAGCAGTCTGTTGACCGACTGGACCATTAACTGGTTTGGTCGAATCGGGTTCAATGACCCGAGATAAAAAATTAGTCGGTTTAGCCCCGTTTCAACCGTTTTTCTAAAATTTTAAAATTTTTCTAAATTAATTTTCCATCCAATTGTAATTTCAATTTCCCAAATTGTTATTTTTAAATCACCTAAAAAAATAAATGTTTGAATATGTTCTTTACGGTTCAATTCGGTTTAATCTGGTTGAGGTCCTGTTCACCATAAACCAATCTGGTTTTCACATCCAATTCACTTTATTATTCTTTTACATGACTTTTGGATCTTTATTGTCTACTTGGGACTTTCCAAATTCCTGTTTTAACTCTTCTCCACCAATTCTGGTTCAATTCAATATTCCATTTTCTCTCAAAATTTTCCGATTCCTATTTTGAGATAACGGGGTTAACATACTTGATCCACATAGATCGTCTAGTATGGATACCATGATCCATTCGAATTTTTGGTCAGGGATTACTTCTCGTACTAAAGTAATTAGTAAAATCGCTTTAAACCACAAGTGGAATAGAGAATAACTCATCTCTGTGACCATGTGATCCTTTAATCATGGAATGGATGTGATTGTGATGGTTAAATAATACGTATAAGCTTGTTATAAAATATTGATAATGTTTAAAATATTTAAGTTTTAAAATATATTTTCTAACATTAATGTATTATAGTTATTTTGATTATGTGTTGAAATCGTTGACAAAACATTTTAATTTCAGTCAATCGGGGAGCTCAAAATCTCACCCCTCCAATATATTATACAGAACACACCAACAGATTAGGAAACCACCCAACTATATAAATAAAAGGCACCTACTATCCATGAAGATTCCTTGTCGTTATTTGTTCAGGTTTTTATAATTATGTTTTATAAAGCTAATGTGTGTATATATTTTTTAAGCCTTGATTATTAATGTTCTACAATAGTGAAAGTATACATTATTGTAGTATTGAGATAACATGACAGGTTGTACACATGTTACGACCGGAAAATTGGGGAGGGGTGTGACAGTGCAACCCGAGACAAGAAGAAAATATATCAGCATAAACAAGTAACGATTAAAACTGTAAGTAAGATTACTTGTAGTGAGTCCAATTGGACCAAGTACTACACTTTATGAAACCATGAATATATACATAAGTTTTTTGAAAAATATTATGAAAAATAGAGGAAAACAATGTGTATGCATGCTCACGTAGTTAAATGAATAATTGATATTATTTACCGAAAATAAGGATTAAAATGACTTATAATAATGATACTTATAACACAATATGAAATGAGAGTTTAGAGAACTGAACTTCAAATAATTTATTTTTGATGTGTTTGATGCATAAATGTGTGTTTTGTTTGGTATATATATATCAGTTAATTTGAATGGGACATTATTAAGATACATAGAATAATAGTATCAACACCTATGGTAGATTAGAAGGGTAAATAAGGAGTGATGAAATTATGGTTCCAGTGTTATTTATAATTTTAATTTAAATTTATTTTTTCTATTTGATCTCAATTTTCAATACATCTGTCTTAATTTTATAATGTAATAAGATTGATTGAGTTCCAATGCAAGAAAAAATTATATAGATTGAAATGGGGTAAGATAAATCAAAATTGGAATGTAATGGGTCGAGTGAATGGGGATCGAATCACAGTAGAAGTTCAAATATGAACAAATGAAATAAATACCTATATAATTAATAATCAATCTAATTAATTGTGATATTATTGGTAGTAAATATGATTGGTAAGTATCAAGTAAATTTAAAATTTTTTAAATATTTTAATAATATTTTACCCATACTAAATTTAAAATAGTAAAACTAAACATAAACCAAATAATAATATATTCGTAAGTTTAGGAAATTTTTACCACAACTATACAGCATTCGGTTCCTCCGGATTTCCCAAGAGCAGGGAAAGTTGAGGTTGTCCTTATCAAATCAAACCGAGTATGATGAGTGTGCTACAAAAATATGATGAACATTAGTAGGGCACTAATTTGCATCCCATCCGTGGTGGTGTTAAAGTCTCAATTCATCAATTGTTAGAGACAAGTCAATCTTAAGTATTTAGGCCAAACTTTCTCAAGCCCTACTGCATCATTTTTTTTACAAAGATTAATCCTTGGTTGAAATTACTCGTGAATTTAAAATATTTTGGTATTCTATAATTACATCTCAATTAATTAATATATAATAAATTAATAATACTTTTAATTTCAACATCCTCCTTTGTACTATGAAGTATAATTTATTACAATTAAATATATTATAAATTTTATTATATTGATCTTATACTTAATTTGAATTTCAAAATTTATGTACGTTTAAATGAACATCTAATATCATCCTAGGATAGCAACATAGTATATCCAAATATCAGAAGCACCGCTTTACCCTTGTTTAATTATGGAAATATAATCATGGTAGTTATATTAAGCTAGCTTCTTCCTCATTATCAATCTGACTCTTCACATCAAATTTCTCAGCGCTTTCTTCATCTAGGCTCTTCCTCCTCGGATCACCCTTCTCTGGAGATACAACATGTAGGCGATCAGTAAGAAGCATTAATTCGGGAAGGGTTTCCGTTGTTAATGTGGTCGAAGATTTTGGTTATCTTGCTTGTATTCTTCTTCTTCATCCACCTTCCGTATCTTCAAGGGCGATCTTCTTGAAATCCATATAATGGGGACGAGGGTGTATAGCTGCAAGTATTGCGGTCAGACTTTCCCGAGCGGGAGGATGCTGGGTGGGCACATGAGGCGCCATCTCCCCCGGAAGTCCCCAGAGGGGGAGGCGGAGAGACTCATCTCCGGATCTTCATCGGCCCAGGACGGAACACCCAATTCTAGTGGCTATGGCTTAAGAGAGAACCCCAAGAAATCTTGGAAGGCTACAGTGGGAGCTATCCAGAATAGGATGCTCGACTGCTCTCTTTATCAGCCGGGACTCGGATCATCATCGTCGGATTATGAGAGCACCCCGTGTCAGGTCCGGCGAAAGAGGTCCCTCCGGGGGTGCTGCTCGCTTGATCCTCCCCCTGGTCCCTCCTCCCGTCAACCGCTGCGGCTTATAATAATTCCACCATCACCAGTTCTTGAAGAAGATGGAGACACGACCCAAGCGGCTATCAACCTGATGCTGCTCTCTCGGGGACTGAGGAACCCAGTGGACGGCTTCTGGGAGGACGTCCCACGGATGGTTCCGGTGGATAGAAGGGAGAAAGGCGTTTCATTTGGGCGACAAGAAAGTGTCGGAGGCTGACAATAGTTCATCTGGTGGTGCTCCATTAAAGAAACTGAAGATTCTTAATGAGGAATAGGACAAGAAGTACAAGGGGAAGATCAAGAACGAGGGTGCATGTAAGGCGATCATTTTCGGAGAATACGGAGGTGATCAATTAGCTGAATGGTCATGCTCTGAACTTTTGGTTAATTAGCAGAAATTGCTGTAGGTGTGTCGTCCTTGTTGAATGTGATGTACATACATCTTTGAGTGACTGATTTACATCCTTAAGGTCTGTTTTTGATGTATTGAAGTTGAAGGCCAATGTGCTCTATTGAGCACAGGATCACACTATGTAGTAGCCTCCACGGGGCATATTGCTTAAAGAGTAATTAGCTTGCATCAAATTATTGTGTAAACAATAAGAATTTATTTCTAGAAGGCAGGTTATATATAGACCAGATAGATTCCGATGGGAGACCCCAAATGAGAGACGTAAAACAAAAACACACAGGGCAATACAAGATATTCGTACTCTATTACCATTACCTATACTTACTGCCCTCCATGACAGGAGGCAAAAGGAATGGTTAATAGGAAATTTCTTCCCGGCGGCTTATACTTGGTAACGAGTAGCACAACGAGTTCGACTGTTTAGTTTTATCTCGATAGCTACTAATATAACAAGTTCGTCAACTCGGGCTCGACTCGTAGTTATATTACACAAATTAGCTATTAATTAAATTTTTCTATACACTCGTAATTATTAATTTGTATATATATTTATACTCATTTTCATTGACCTTATACCTACTTTATGAGTTTTTGAACTTCGTTGTCCTCAAGAGGTTTCCGAGCTTGGCATCTCTTGATCTTGAGTGAATTGGTTCCTATGATAAATTGGGTAATTTAGTCAGGTAATTATACTTAGCATGTAACTTTCCATAATTATATTTTAGTTCTTAATTTATATCTTAATCCCAATTAAATTTGTAAGATTTTTAAATCTTCCATTTGGTTTACTAATTTCCTCAAATTTTTATCTGGGTACATAAATTCTCATTAATTGTAAAAAGCCTCATTTTTTAAAAATTACAATTTAGTCCTCCAACTTGTATTTTATCAATTCGACCTTATTTATTCCTAATTAAATACTAACATGATATTAATCATCTTCTTCATGTCCTCTTATTCATTTAAAGTTGTAAAACACTATATTTGACTTAGAAATGAGCTCAAATAAAGATTTGTCGTAAAATCGTCCTACAGAGAGAAAAGTTCGATTATTCACCGGTGAGGATCTGACAATGAGAGCTTTGATTCCAATAGATTCTTCTCTTCCTCGGGTTCCTTCATAGAACAAATCACACCTTAATTGGTGGCCTGAGTAGTGCGAAATTCATAATTTAGTTTTCGGCAAAAGTGCAATGTGAACAGTAAATTTTGGCGAATGGCAGCGGAGAAGACTTACCACTACGGTTCAGATAAGGTTTGAAGGGCTTGGTTTGGTCGTGATTGGTCTGAGTGTAGCTTGAATTGAGCTCGACCAACTCTGGTTGTAGACTATCAAGGGTAAGAGGTTATTATGCGATCTTGTTAGTGCTTCTCCGACTATCCTCAAGCTGGATGGAGTAAACAGTTATGTAGAGTAATCTCTCAGGACTCCAGGGAACCCAAATTCGTCTTTAGAGGTGGTGGAAAAGGACCATGTCAGAGCTTGGTCCGTGCTTTATCGAGAAATGGAACACTTCTTCTTATTTAGTCGTTTGAGGGATGAGTATGGTGAATGGAAAGTAACTTTATATAGGGAGCTTGGTAACTGACAAGGATTTTCATTCATACATCACTAGGCCTCAATCTCTCCCATTTACGGTCATATTAGGAGGGTTTTTTTGTCATCGAAGAATATACAGTTAGCGGTGTCACTAGTCTAACAGCCCCGACTCTCAACTCAACCCGCGGCTGTTTGTTTTGACTAGTCCGTCAACCTGCCATGTCGCACTGCTGCTAGTTGACTCAGCATGTCGGTCCTATCTTGGTACCATGGCCAAACAATTCACTTATTAAGTTTTATGGCACATATATCATGTTCGTTTACGAGCTCCTGCTCGTGCCAACTATCCTTGGGCCCACTGTACGAGATTTTCAAAATCAGGCATTTAGCCCCCAAGTTCCAAAACCGAGGCCCTGGCCTATCAGAGCTATTCAAGCTCCCGTCGAGAAGGTCTCCCAAATTGTTTAAGCATTGGCACATAATCAGGGGAGAGCACTTCCAACAAAACATATATTTTTTCTATCCATTATACCACCCGAGTATAAGGATACCTCCATTCATAACCGATGAACGGGTTTTCAATTTCCTTTGAGAAAGCCTCATCATACCAACCGAGTATGATCTACTTACAAACGGTAAGTAGTTTTTCCGCATGATTTTCACATCACTTCCTCTAAGTAGTGATGTTTAAAATACCACTTAATAGTGAGTTTTCATACCGAGGTACTTATCATTCACAATCGGGAATGATATAAAATTTTCACTCACAACTGGTAAGTGGTTTTTAAATTTTAAGTGGTGCTCATCATCCCAACCGTGTATGATGTTAGTAAACCCACTCACCCGTTAATGTCGTGAATTCCACTAGACGGGTTCTTTGTATTCACGCGAGCTTGTCCTTGCTGGCATTCCTGGTACTTCGTGTTCCTACACAATATGAACATCTCGGTTCATTATGCTTCAGCCTAATCGCCTTCATTCATTCCGAAAGAATGAGAAAGTCAAACTTTCATTTATTTGCAATTAGGTCCCTAAAGTTATTTCTCTTTAAGTCCCTAATGCCAGTTTTTCCTCAAATTGAGTCCTGAAACTTCAAAAATTTACGATAGGACCTCAATTTATTCCATTTCACTAAAAGGGGATTAATTTCTCAAATTTCCAATTTGGTCCTCCAACTTTTACAAAATTACCATTTTGCCCTTCCTTTACAAAAATGGTAAGTTTTGCCCCAAAAATTCTAAAATTTCTCAATTGGTCCTCCAACATTATTTTCATTCCCAATTGGCCCTCAATTTCATAAAATTTTATTTTGGTCCTTCGTATTTTGAAAATCCCCAAATTTCCCCCAATTTCAACTCTTCAACACTACTAAATTTGATTTCATCAAATATACTGATCAAATACCTCTAATTGTTGAAATTGGAGTTGAAATTGAGTTTGTACATGTTAATACGATTCTAAGAAACTTTGAATCGTAGATTTTAACTCCGGAAAATAGATTGTAGAGAGAGAATGCTTCGATTTCTCACCGGTGAGGGCACGACGGTCCGAGCTTTCGATCTGGGCAGATAGCACTCATCTTAAGGATTATCCTAGAATCAAGAATCGCATCATGATGCTAAATTGTGTTAGAATTTCATCATTGAAATTCTGCCGGTTCTCTCTCTAGCACCGGTCAAAAATTGCACAAGGGAGCCGAATTGGCTTTCCTTTCAGTCCTAATTCGACCATGGGAGGGCTGAGGAAGTGTTGGAAGGGCTTGGTTTGGTCTGAGTAGGGCTTGAAATGGATGATTTCAGCTTTGTCGAAATAGGACAGTTTCGGTCCGTCGTAACTGCTTCACTTTTCCATCATGCCGGCACTTCTCCAACGATTCTCGGATTTACTGGAGTTTGCTATCAGATAGCTGTCTTCTCTCCGGTTCTAAAGAGCTCGACCTTTGTTCAAGTCGAAGCTCTGGTTCGAGCTTCACCAGGAAATAGAGCAGTAGAGAGAGAGAAGTGTTTAGGTGCGAGGAGAATGAATGGGGATTGGCTCTTTATATAAGAGTAAAATCGTGTATTAAATGGAAGAGATTTATTACTAATATTAATATTGACATAAATTATTAATATTAATTCCAATAATTAAATTTTGATATTAAATTATTTGTATTAATTCCAATAATTTAATTTAGGTATTAAATTATTGGTATTAATTACAATAATTAAATATATATTAATGTATGGCCATTTATGATAAGGCCTACGTGTATAAAAAAATTTTACCGAAATTTCGGGTTACAAAAAAAATCATACTTACCAATAGGTCACCCATCCTCACACTACTCTCGAGCAAGCACACTTAACTTTAAAGTTCTTATGGGATCTTATTCACCTGAACCAATTTGTTTTTTCTCTTTTATTTTGTCTTAAATTTCTTTTCCAAGATTTAATGAACCCTTTGGATCACTCGGAAATTGTAAATTTTCAAATTGCTTGTTCCCAAATGATCGAGTTTATAAACCAGCCCGGTTTTCTTACTCGGGTTGATCGATTCTTTCCCGGTTTTTCTTAACTCAAAAGTGCAGGATTTACAGACCATTTCTTCGATATCCTAGTCGGTCGCTGACGTGGCATCTTTGCCACGTGTTAGCTTCTCATTGGCAAGTCCGGCAAATGGGGCTTCTGCTCTGTTGACCATTAACTGAGTACATGTGTCGCTCTCCTATTGGTTGGTTATGGGTGACGTGAATTTTTTTTACCCTTTGACTATGGACACACGTCACGTTTTGATTGGCTAGTGCTTCGAGGAGCTGACCGAACGATTGACTAGGTGCGATTCGCCACGCGCCGTGTGCTAGCCTAGCAAGCAGTCTGTTGACCGACTGGACCATTAACTGGTTTGGTCGAATCGGATTCAATGACCCGAGATAAAAAATTAGTCGGTTTAGCCCCGTTTCAACCGTTTTTCTAAAATTTTAAAATTTTTCTAAATTAATTTTCCATCCAATTGTAATTTCAATTTCCCAAATTGTTATTTTTAAATCACCTAAAAAAATAAATGTTTGAATATGTTCTTTACGGTTCAATTCGGTTTAATCTGGTTGAGGTCCTGTTCACCATAAACCAATCTGGTTTTCACATCCAATTCACTTTATTATTCTTTTACATGACTTTTGGATCTTTATTGTCTACTTGGGACTTTCCAAATTCCTGTTTTAACTCTTCTCCACCAATTCTGGTTCAATTCAATATTCCATTTTCTCTCAAAATTTTCCGATTCCTATTTTGAGATAACGGGGTTAACATACTTGATCCACATAGATCGTCTAGTATGGATACCATGATCCATTCGAATTTTTGGTCAGGGATTACTTCTCGTACTAAAGTAATTAGTAAAATCGCTTTAAACCACAAGTGGAATAGAGAATAACTCATCTCTGTGACCATGTGATCCTTTAATCATGGAATGGATGTGATTGTGATGGTTAAATAATACGTATAAGCTTGTTATAAAATATTGATAATGTTTAAAATATTTAAGTTTTAAAATATATTTTCTAACATTAATGTATTATAGTTATTTTGATTATGTGTTGAAATCGTTGACAAAACATTTTAATTTCAGTCAATCGGGGAGCTCAAAATCTCACCCCTCCAATATATTATACAGAACACACCAACAGATTAGGAAACCACCCAACTATATAAATAAAAGGCACCTACTATCCATGAAGATTCCTTGTCGTTATTTGTTCAGGTTTTTATAATTATGTTTTATAAAGCTAATGTGTGTATATATTTTTTAAGCCTTGATTATTAATGTTCTACAATAGTGAAAGTATACATTATTGTAGTATTGAGATAACATGACAGGTTGTACACATGTTACGACCGGAAAATTGGGGAGGGGTGTGACAGTGCAACCCGAGACAAGAAGAAAATATATCAGCATAAACAAGTAACGATTAAAACTGTAAGTAAGATTACTTGTAGTGAGTCCAATTGGACCAAGTACTACACTTTATGAAACCATGAATATATACATAAGTTTTTTGAAAAATATTATGAAAAATAGAGGAAAACAATGTGTATGCATGCTCACGTAGTTAAATGAATAATTGATATTATTTACCGAAAATAAGGATTAAAATGACTTATAATAATGATACTTATAACACAATATGAAATGAGAGTTTAGAGAACTGAACTTCAAATAATTTATTTTTGATGTGTTTGATGCATAAATGTGTGTTTTGTTTGGTATATATATATCAGTTAATTTGAATGGGACATTATTAAGATACATAGAATAATAGTATCAACACCTATGGTAGATTAGAAGGGTAAATAAGGAGTGATGAAATTATGGTTCCAGTGTTATTTATAATTTTAATTTAAATTTATTTTTTCTATTTGATCTCAATTTTCAATACATCTGTCTTAATTTTATAATGTAATAAGATTGATTGAGTTCCAATGCAAGAAAAAATTATATAGATTGAAATGGGGTAAGATAAATCAAAATTGGAATGTAATGGGTCGAGTGAATGGGGATCGAATCACAGTAGAAGTTCAAATATGAACAAATGAAATAAATACCTATATAATTAATAATCAATCTAATTAATTGTGATATTATTGGTAGTAAATATGATTGGTAAGTATCAAGTAAATTTAAAATTTTTTAAATATTTTAATAATATTTTACCCATACTAAATTTAAAATAGTAAAACTAAACATAAACCAAATAATAATATATTCGTAAGTTTAGGAAATTTTTACCACAACTATACAGCATTCGGTTCCTCCGGATTTCCCAAGAGCAGGGAAAGTTGAGGTTGTCCTTATCAAATCAAACCGAGTATGATGAGTGTGCTACAAAAATATGATGAACATTAGTAGGGCACTAATTTGCATCCCATCCGTGGTGGTGTTAAAGTCTCAATTCATCAATTGTTAGAGACAAGTCAATCTTAAGTATTTAGGCCAAACTTTCTCAAGCCCTACTGCATCATTTTTTTTACAAAGATTAATCCTTGGTTGAAATTACTCGTGAATTTAAAATATTTTGGTATTCTATAATTACATCTCAATTAATTAATATATAATAAATTAATAATACTTTTAATTTCAACATCCTCCTTTGTACTATGAAGTATAATTTATTACAATTAAATATATTATAAATTTTATTATATTGATCTTATACTTAATTTGAATTTCAAAATTTATGTACGTTTAAATGAACATCTAATATCATCCTAGGATAGCAACATAGTATATCCAAATATCAGAAGCACCGCTTTACCCTTGTTTAATTATGGAAATATAATCATGGTAGTTATATTAAGCTAGCTTCTTCCTCATTATCAATCTGACTCTTCACATCAAATTTCTCAGCGCTTTCTTCATCTAGGCTCTTCCTCCTCGGATCACCCTTCTCTGGAGATACAACATGTAGGCGATCAGTAAGAAGCATTAATTCGGGAAGGGTTTCCGTTGTTAATGTGGTCGAAGATTTTGGTTATCTTGCTTGTATTCTTCTTCTTCATCCACCTTCCGTATCTTCAAGGGCGATCTTCTTGAAATCCATATAATGGGGACGAGGGTGTATAGCTGCAAGTATTGCGGTCAGACTTTCCCGAGCGGGAGGATGCTGGGTGGGCACATGAGGCGCCATCTCCCCCGGAAGTCCCCAGAGGGGGAGGCGGAGAGACTCATCTCCGGATCTTCATCGGCCCAGGACGGAACACCCAATTCTAGTGGCTATGGCTTAAGAGAGAACCCCAAGAAATCTTGGAAGGCTACAGTGGGAGCTATCCAGAATAGGATGCTCGACTGCTCTCTTTATCAGCCGGGACTCGGATCATCATCGTCGGATTATGAGAGCACCCCGTGTCAGGTCCGGCGAAAGAGGTCCCTCCGGGGGTGCTGCTCGCTTGATCCTCCCCCTGGTCCCTCCTCCCGTCAACCGCTGCGGCTTATAATAATTCCACCATCACCAGTTCTTGAAGAAGATGGAGACACGACCCAAGCGGCTATCAACCTGATGCTGCTCTCTCGGGGACTGAGGAACCCAGTGGACGGCTTCTGGGAGGACGTCCCACGGATGGTTCCGGTGGATAGAAGGGAGAAAGGCGTTTCATTTGGGCGACAAGAAAGTGTCGGAGGCTGACAATAGTTCATCTGGTGGTGCTCCATTAAAGAAACTGAAGATTCTTAATGAGGAATAGGACAAGAAGTACAAGGGGAAGATCAAGAACGAGGGTGCATGTAAGGCGATCATTTTCGGAGAATACGGAGGTGATCAATTAGCTGAATGGTCATGCTCTGAACTTTTGGTTAATTAGCAGAAATTGCTGTAGGTGTGTCGTCCTTGTTGAATGTGATGTACATACATCTTTGAGTGACTGATTTACATCCTTAAGGTCTGTTTTTGATGTATTGAAGTTGAAGGCCAATGTGCTCTATTGAGCACAGGATCACACTATGTAGTAGCCTCCACGGGGCATATTGCTTAAAGAGTAATTAGCTTGCATCAAATTATTGTGTAAACAATAAGAATTTATTTCTAGAAGGCAGGTTATATATAGACCAGATAGATTCCGATGGGAGACCCCAAATGAGAGACGTAAAACAAAAACACACAGGGCAATACAAGATATTCGTACTCTATTACCATTACCTATACTTACTGCCCTCCATGACAGGAGGCAAAAGGAATGGTTAATAGGAAATTTCTTCCCGGCGGCTTATACTTGGTAACGAGTAGCACAACGAGTTCGACTGTTTAGTTTTATCTCGATAGCTACTAATATAACAAGTTCGTCAACTCGGGCTCGACTCGTAGTTATATTACACAAA
Source organism: Trapa incisa (assembly GCA_030064435.1). NCBI lineage: Eukaryota > Viridiplantae > Streptophyta > Magnoliopsida > Myrtales > Lythraceae > Trapa > Trapa incisa. The sequence continues at coordinate 25,603,025 of CM057779.1, forward strand.
TTAGCTATTAATTAAATTTTTCTATACACTCGTAATTATTAATTTGTATATATATTTATACTCATTTTCATTGACCTTATACCTACTTTATGAGTTTTTGAACTTCGTTGTCCTCAAGAGGTTTCCGAGCTTGGCATCTCTTGATCTTGAGTGAATTGGTTCCTATGATAAATTGGGTAATTTAGTCAGGTAATTATACTTAGCATGTAACTTTCCATAATTATATTTTAGTTCTTAATTTATATCTTAATCCCAATTAAATTTGTAAGATTTTTAAATCTTCCATTTGGTTTACTAATTTCCTCAAATTTTTATCTGGGTACATAAATTCTCATTAATTGTAAAAAGCCTCATTTTTTAAAAATTACAATTTAGTCCTCCAACTTGTATTTTATCAATTCGACCTTATTTATTCCTAATTAAATACTAACATGATATTAATCATCTTCTTCATGTCCTCTTATTCATTTAAAGTTGTAAAACACTATATTTGACTTAGAAATGAGCTCAAATAAAGATTTGTCGTAAAATCGTCCTACAGAGAGAAAAGTTCGATTATTCACCGGTGAGGATCTGACAATGAGAGCTTTGATTCCAATAGATTCTTCTCTTCCTCGGGTTCCTTCATAGAACAAATCACACCTTAATTGGTGGCCTGAGTAGTGCGAAATTCATAATTTAGTTTTCGGCAAAAGTGCAATGTGAACAGTAAATTTTGGCGAATGGCAGCGGAGAAGACTTACCACTACGGTTCAGATAAGGTTTGAAGGGCTTGGTTTGGTCGTGATTGGTCTGAGTGTAGCTTGAATTGAGCTCGACCAACTCTGGTTGTAGACTATCAAGGGTAAGAGGTTATTATGCGATCTTGTTAGTGCTTCTCCGACTATCCTCAAGCTGGATGGAGTAAACAGTTATGTAGAGTAATCTCTCAGGACTCCAGGGAACCCAAATTCGTCTTTAGAGGTGGTGGAAAAGGACCATGTCAGAGCTTGGTCCGTGCTTTATCGAGAAATGGAACACTTCTTCTTATTTAGTCGTTTGAGGGATGAGTATGGTGAATGGAAAGTAACTTTATATAGGGAGCTTGGTAACTGACAAGGATTTTCATTCATACATCACTAGGCCTCAATCTCTCCCATTTACGGTCATATTAGGAGGGTTTTTTTGTCATCGAAGAATATACAGTTAGCGGTGTCACTAGTCTAACAGCCCCGACTCTCAACTCAACCCGCGGCTGTTTGTTTTGACTAGTCCGTCAACCTGCCATGTCGCACTGCTGCTAGTTGACTCAGCATGTCGGTCCTATCTTGGTACCATGGCCAAACAATTCACTTATTAAGTTTTATGGCACATATATCATGTTCGTTTACGAGCTCCTGCTCGTGCCAACTATCCTTGGGCCCACTGTACGAGATTTTCAAAATCAGGCATTTAGCCCCCAAGTTCCAAAACCGAGGCCCTGGCCTATCAGAGCTATTCAAGCTCCCGTCGAGAAGGTCTCCCAAATTGTTTAAGCATTGGCACATAATCAGGGGAGAGCACTTCCAACAAAACATATATTTTTTCTATCCATTATACCACCCGAGTATAAGGATACCTCCATTCATAACCGATGAACGGGTTTTCAATTTCCTTTGAGAAAGCCTCATCATACCAACCGAGTATGATCTACTTACAAACGGTAAGTAGTTTTTCCGCATGATTTTCACATCACTTCCTCTAAGTAGTGATGTTTAAAATACCACTTAATAGTGAGTTTTCATACCGAGGTACTTATCATTCACAATCGGGAATGATATAAAATTTTCACTCACAACTGGTAAGTGGTTTTTAAATTTTAAGTGGTGCTCATCATCCCAACCGTGTATGATGTTAGTAAACCCACTCACCCGTTAATGTCGTGAATTCCACTAGACGGGTTCTTTGTATTCACGCGAGCTTGTCCTTGCTGGCATTCCTGGTACTTCGTGTTCCTACACAATATGAACATCTCGGTTCATTATGCTTCAGCCTAATCGCCTTCATTCATTCCGAAAGAATGAGAAAGTCAAACTTTCATTTATTTGCAATTAGGTCCCTAAAGTTATTTCTCTTTAAGTCCCTAATGCCAGTTTTTCCTCAAATTGAGTCCTGAAACTTCAAAAATTTACGATAGGACCTCAATTTATTCCATTTCACTAAAAGGGGATTAATTTCTCAAATTTCCAATTTGGTCCTCCAACTTTTACAAAATTACCATTTTGCCCTTCCTTTACAAAAATGGTAAGTTTTGCCCCAAAAATTCTAAAATTTCTCAATTGGTCCTCCAACATTATTTTCATTCCCAATTGGCCCTCAATTTCATAAAATTTTATTTTGGTCCTTCGTATTTTGAAAATCCCCAAATTTCCCCCAATTTCAACTCTTCAACACTACTAAATTTGATTTCATCAAATATACTGATCAAATACCTCTAATTGTTGAAATTGGAGTTGAAATTGAGTTTGTACATGTTAATACGATTCTAAGAAACTTTGAATCGTAGATTTTAACTCCGGAAAATAGATTGTAGAGAGAGAATGCTTCGATTTCTCACCGGTGAGGGCACGACGGTCCGAGCTTTCGATCTGGGCAGATAGCACTCATCTTAAGGATTATCCTAGAATCAAGAATCGCATCATGATGCTAAATTGTGTTAGAATTTCATCATTGAAATTCTGCCGGTTCTCTCTCTAGCACCGGTCAAAAATTGCACAAGGGAGCCGAATTGGCTTTCCTTTCAGTCCTAATTCGACCATGGGAGGGCTGAGGAAGTGTTGGAAGGGCTTGGTTTGGTCTGAGTAGGGCTTGAAATGGATGATTTCAGCTTTGTCGAAATAGGACAGTTTCGGTCCGTCGTAACTGCTTCACTTTTCCATCATGCCGGCACTTCTCCAACGATTCTCGGATTTACTGGAGTTTGCTATCAGATAGCTGTCTTCTCTCCGGTTCTAAAGAGCTCGACCTTTGTTCAAGTCGAAGCTCTGGTTCGAGCTTCACCAGGAAATAGAGCAGTAGAGAGAGAGAAGTGTTTAGGTGCGAGGAGAATGAATGGGGATTGGCTCTTTATATAAGAGTAAAATCGTGTATTAAATGGAAGAGATTTATTACTAATATTAATATTGACATAAATTATTAATATTAATTCCAATAATTAAATTTTGATATTAAATTATTTGTATTAATTCCAATAATTTAATTTAGGTATTAAATTATTGGTATTAATTACAATAATTAAATATATATTAATGTATGGCCATTTATGATAAGGCCTACGTGTATAAAAAAATTTTACCGAAATTTCGGGTTACAAAAAAAATCATACTTACCAATAGGTCACCCATCCTCACACTACTCTCGAGCAAGCACACTTAACTTTAAAGTTCTTATGGGATCTTATTCACCTGAACCAATTTGTTTTTTCTCTTTTATTTTGTCTTAAATTTCTTTTCCAAGATTTAATGAACCCTTTGGATCACTCGGAAATTGTAAATTTTCAAATTGCTTGTTCCCAAATGATCGAGTTTATAAACCAGCCCGGTTTTCTTACTCGGGTTGATCGATTCTTTCCCGGTTTTTCTTAACTCAAAAGTGCAGGATTTACAGACCATTTCTTCGATATCCTAGTCGGTCGCTGACGTGGCATCTTTGCCACGTGTTAGCTTCTCATTGGCAAGTCCGGCAAATGGGGCTTCTGCTCTGTTGACCATTAACTGAGTACATGTGTCGCTCTCCTATTGGTTGGTTATGGGTGACGTGAATTTTTTTTACCCTTTGACTATGGACACACGTCACGTTTTGATTGGCTAGTGCTTCGAGGAGCTGACCGAACGATTGACTAGGTGCGATTCGCCACGCGCCGTGTGCTAGCCTAGCAAGCAGTCTGTTGACCGACTGGACCATTAACTGGTTTGGTCGAATCGGGTTCAATGACCCGAGATAAAAAATTAGTCGGTTTAGCCCCGTTTCAACCGTTTTTCTAAAATTTTAAAATTTTTCTAAATTAATTTTCCATCCAATTGTAATTTCAATTTCCCAAATTGTTATTTTTAAATCACCTAAAAAAATAAATGTTTGAATATGTTCTTTACGGTTCAATTCGGTTTAATCTGGTTGAGGTCCTGTTCACCATAAACCAATCTGGTTTTCACATCCAATTCACTTTATTATTCTTTTACATGACTTTTGGATCTTTATTGTCTACTTGGGACTTTCCAAATTCCTGTTTTAACTCTTCTCCACCAATTCTGGTTCAATTCAATATTCCATTTTCTCTCAAAATTTTCCGATTCCTATTTTGAGATAACGGGGTTAACATACTTGATCCACATAGATCGTCTAGTATGGATACCATGATCCATTCGAATTTTTGGTCAGGGATTACTTCTCGTACTAAAGTAATTAGTAAAATCGCTTTAAACCACAAGTGGAATAGAGAATAACTCATCTCTGTGACCATGTGATCCTTTAATCATGGAATGGATGTGATTGTGATGGTTAAATAATACGTATAAGCTTGTTATAAAATATTGATAATGTTTAAAATATTTAAGTTTTAAAATATATTTTCTAACATTAATGTATTATAGTTATTTTGATTATGTGTTGAAATCGTTGACAAAACATTTTAATTTCAGTCAATCGGGGAGCTCAAAATCTCACCCCTCCAATATATTATACAGAACACACCAACAGATTAGGAAACCACCCAACTATATAAATAAAAGGCACCTACTATCCATGAAGATTCCTTGTCGTTATTTGTTCAGGTTTTTATAATTATGTTTTATAAAGCTAATGTGTGTATATATTTTTTAAGCCTTGATTATTAATGTTCTACAATAGTGAAAGTATACATTATTGTAGTATTGAGATAACATGACAGGTTGTACACATGTTACGACCGGAAAATTGGGGAGGGGTGTGACAGTGCAACCCGAGACAAGAAGAAAATATATCAGCATAAACAAGTAACGATTAAAACTGTAAGTAAGATTACTTGTAGTGAGTCCAATTGGACCAAGTACTACACTTTATGAAACCATGAATATATACATAAGTTTTTTGAAAAATATTATGAAAAATAGAGGAAAACAATGTGTATGCATGCTCACGTAGTTAAATGAATAATTGATATTATTTACCGAAAATAAGGATTAAAATGACTTATAATAATGATACTTATAACACAATATGAAATGAGAGTTTAGAGAACTGAACTTCAAATAATTTATTTTTGATGTGTTTGATGCATAAATGTGTGTTTTGTTTGGTATATATATATCAGTTAATTTGAATGGGACATTATTAAGATACATAGAATAATAGTATCAACACCTATGGTAGATTAGAAGGGTAAATAAGGAGTGATGAAATTATGGTTCCAGTGTTATTTATAATTTTAATTTAAATTTATTTTTTCTATTTGATCTCAATTTTCAATACATCTGTCTTAATTTTATAATGTAATAAGATTGATTGAGTTCCAATGCAAGAAAAAATTATATAGATTGAAATGGGGTAAGATAAATCAAAATTGGAATGTAATGGGTCGAGTGAATGGGGATCGAATCACAGTAGAAGTTCAAATATGAACAAATGAAATAAATACCTATATAATTAATAATCAATCTAATTAATTGTGATATTATTGGTAGTAAATATGATTGGTAAGTATCAAGTAAATTTAAAATTTTTTAAATATTTTAATAATATTTTACCCATACTAAATTTAAAATAGTAAAACTAAACATAAACCAAATAATAATATATTCGTAAGTTTAGGAAATTTTTACCACAACTATACAGCATTCGGTTCCTCCGGATTTCCCAAGAGCAGGGAAAGTTGAGGTTGTCCTTATCAAATCAAACCGAGTATGATGAGTGTGCTACAAAAATATGATGAACATTAGTAGGGCACTAATTTGCATCCCATCCGTGGTGGTGTTAAAGTCTCAATTCATCAATTGTTAGAGACAAGTCAATCTTAAGTATTTAGGCCAAACTTTCTCAAGCCCTACTGCATCATTTTTTTTACAAAGATTAATCCTTGGTTGAAATTACTCGTGAATTTAAAATATTTTGGTATTCTATAATTACATCTCAATTAATTAATATATAATAAATTAATAATACTTTTAATTTCAACATCCTCCTTTGTACTATGAAGTATAATTTATTACAATTAAATATATTATAAATTTTATTATATTGATCTTATACTTAATTTGAATTTCAAAATTTATGTACGTTTAAATGAACATCTAATATCATCCTAGGATAGCAACATAGTATATCCAAATATCAGAAGCACCGCTTTACCCTTGTTTAATTATGGAAATATAATCATGGTAGTTATATTAAGCTAGCTTCTTCCTCATTATCAATCTGACTCTTCACATCAAATTTCTCAGCGCTTTCTTCATCTAGGCTCTTCCTCCTCGGATCACCCTTCTCTGGAGATACAACATGTAGGCGATCAGTAAGAAGCATTAATTCGGGAAGGGTTTCCGTTGTTAATGTGGTCGAAGATTTTGGTTATCTTGCTTGTATTCTTCTTCTTCATCCACCTTCCGTATCTTCAAGGGCGATCTTCTTGAAATCCATATAATGGGGACGAGGGTGTATAGCTGCAAGTATTGCGGTCAGACTTTCCCGAGCGGGAGGATGCTGGGTGGGCACATGAGGCGCCATCTCCCCCGGAAGTCCCCAGAGGGGGAGGCGGAGAGACTCATCTCCGGATCTTCATCGGCCCAGGACGGAACACCCAATTCTAGTGGCTATGGCTTAAGAGAGAACCCCAAGAAATCTTGGAAGGCTACAGTGGGAGCTATCCAGAATAGGATGCTCGACTGCTCTCTTTATCAGCCGGGACTCGGATCATCATCGTCGGATTATGAGAGCACCCCGTGTCAGGTCCGGCGAAAGAGGTCCCTCCGGGGGTGCTGCTCGCTTGATCCTCCCCCTGGTCCCTCCTCCCGTCAACCGCTGCGGCTTATAATAATTCCACCATCACCAGTTCTTGAAGAAGATGGAGACACGACCCAAGCGGCTATCAACCTGATGCTGCTCTCTCGGGGACTGAGGAACCCAGTGGACGGCTTCTGGGAGGACGTCCCACGGATGGTTCCGGTGGATAGAAGGGAGAAAGGCGTTTCATTTGGGCGACAAGAAAGTGTCGGAGGCTGACAATAGTTCATCTGGTGGTGCTCCATTAAAGAAACTGAAGATTCTTAATGAGGAATAGGACAAGAAGTACAAGGGGAAGATCAAGAACGAGGGTGCATGTAAGGCGATCATTTTCGGAGAATACGGAGGTGATCAATTAGCTGAATGGTCATGCTCTGAACTTTTGGTTAATTAGCAGAAATTGCTGTAGGTGTGTCGTCCTTGTTGAATGTGATGTACATACATCTTTGAGTGACTGATTTACATCCTTAAGGTCTGTTTTTGATGTATTGAAGTTGAAGGCCAATGTGCTCTATTGAGCACAGGATCACACTATGTAGTAGCCTCCACGGGGCATATTGCTTAAAGAGTAATTAGCTTGCATCAAATTATTGTGTAAACAATAAGAATTTATTTCTAGAAGGCAGGTTATATATAGACCAGATAGATTCCGATGGGAGACCCCAAATGAGAGACATAAAACAAAAAGGCAAGGAAATACATGATATCCGTACTTCTATTACCACGATGATAAAGATTACCATTACCTATGCTTATTGCCCGGCAAGGCAGGAAGCCATAAGCCAAAAAGGAATGGTTAATAGGAAATTTCTTCAGCTAGACTTTGGCTCCGTAATTATTTTAAGTTTTATCGGTTTAGTTTCAGCTTGATAGCTATCAATACAATAAGTTCTACAAATCTGACTCGACTTGTTAGTTATATAACACAAAGTGTTAATAATGAAATTTTTGTATACGCTTACGGTTATTAATTTATCTACAAATTTAAGTTCGTTCTCATTAGCCTTTTACCCACTTTACTGAGTTTTTTCAAAAGTTATCCTCACATCATATTAGTTTCAAAAATCGAGAATTTGGGCCAAATAGAGTAATTATATATCTAAGTAATACATGTTTTATGCTATCATCATAATATCTCCCAAAAATTTTGAGCATATTCATGTAAATAAGTGAGAATATTTTTGGAAAACGGTTTTCTAACTTTGAAAGTACGTTTATTACCCCAACCAGGCTTGATACCGAAAATCTCACTAGCTCGTATTTCGAGACTTGGTCGTCCTCGAGAGCTTTTCGAGCATGACATGTCTTTCTTTTGCATAATCTTGTAGTGAATTTGTTCATATGACAAATTGGGTAATTTAGTCCCAATTAATAAGGTAATTATACTTAACATACTTAACTTTTTATAATTATATTTTAATTCTTAAGTTATACCTTAATCCCAATTAGATCTCTAAGATTTTTAAATCTTTCATTTAATTTACTAATTTCCTCAAATTTTCAATTGGGTACATAAATTCTCATTAATTGTAAAAAACCTCAATTTTTCAAAAAATGCAATTAAGTCCCTAACTTTTCAAAAATTACAATTTAGTCCTTCAACTTGAATTTCATCAATTCGACCTTATTTATTCCCAATTGAGTACTAACATGATACTAATCATCTTCTCTATGTTCTCTTATTCATTTAAAGTTGTAAAACACTAGATTTAGCTTAAAAATGAGCTCAAACGAAGATTTGCCGTAAAATTATCCTAGAAAGAGAAAAGTTCGATTACTCACCGGTGAGGATCTGACGATGGGAGCTTTGATTCCAATGGAATGCTCTCTTTCTTAGGTTACTTCATAGATCAAATCGTATCTTAATTGGTGGTCTGAGCAATGCGAAATTCATAATTTATTTTTTGGCAAAAGTGTAATGTGAACAGTAAATTTTGGCGAAGGACGGCGAAGGAGACTTACCACTACGATTCATATGAGGTCTAGACTACTCTAAGAAAGGTCTGGAAGGTTTGGTTTGGTCGTGATTGGCCCGAGGGTAGCGCGAATTGAGCTCGACCAACTCTAGTTGTAGACTGTCGAGGGTAAGAGGTTATTGTGCGAGCTCGTTGGTGCTTCTCCGACGATCCTCGAGCTGGGTGGAGTAAACAGTTATGTAGACGACTCTCTCAGGACTCCAGGAAACCTAAATTCGCCTTCAGGGATGGAGGAAAATGCCCAAGTTAGAGCTATGGTTTGTGATTTATCGAGAAATGGAGCAATTCTTCTTATTTAGTCGTTTGAGGGATAAGGAGGGTGAATGAGAAGTAACTTTATATAGGAAGCTCGGTAACTAATAGGGATTTCTTTTCGTACATCACTCAGCCTCAATCTCACCCATTTACGGTCATATCATGAGGGTTTTTTGGTCATTGGAGAATATGCAGTTAGCCCGTTACCTTTATCCGACCAATTTAGAGGTTGAAGATGACACTTTGCGTGCGTGACAACTTCACACATGCGAGCTACCATGTGGCATACTGTGATTGGCTGAATTCACTGACGCGACTTTTTAATCAGCGTCCGAGACATCTTTTGACTTGTTGACTAGCCACACGACGACCTCCCATTAGTCACTCATTCTAACGTGATCGCTAACCATATTCGATCAGTCATTGATCGTGACACGTGGCGTTTTCTAATTAGTTTCTTTAAATAAGTTAGGTTTCACTCGTGACGCATTGTGCCACTGCCACATGTCAACCACTAATTGGTTGGGACCATTTGACGTGACTCTACCACGTATCGACCTCTAATTGGTTGACCGTTTCTTCGATATCCTAGTCAGCCGTTGACGTGGCATCATTGCCACATGTCAGCTCCTCATTGGCAAGTCCGGCTGATGGGGCTTCTACTCGGTTGACCGTTGACTGAGTACATGTGTCGCTCTCCTATTGGTCGATTGTGGGTGACGTGAATTTTTTTTTTCACCATTGACCAAGGACATACATCACGCTTTGATTGGCTAGCGCTTCGAGGAGCTGACCGAGCAGTTGACTAGGTGCGATTCGTCACACGTCATGCACTAACCTGGCAAGCGGTCTGTTGACCGACTATACCATTAACCGGTTCGGTTGGATCGAGTTCGGTGACCCGAGATAAAAAAATTAGTCGATTCAACCCTGATTCGATCGTTTTTCTAAATTTTAAAATTTTTTAAATTTGTCTAAATTAATTTTCCATCTAATTGTGAATTCAATTTCTCAAATTGATATTTTTAAGTCACCTAAAAAATAAATTTTTGAATCTCTTCTTCACTGTTCAATTCAGTTTAATCTGGTTGTGGTCTTGTTCATCGTAAACCGGTCTAGTTTTCACATCCAATTCACTTTATAGTTCTTTTTCATGACTTTTGGATCTTTATTAACCACTTGAGCCTTTTCAAATTCTTGTTTTGACTCTTCTCCACCAATTCTAATTTACTTTGATACTCCCTTTTCTCTCAAAATTTTCCGATTCCTATTTCTGATTTCTTATTTCGAGAGAACGGGGTTAACATACTTGGTCCACATAGATCGTCTAGTATGGATACCATGATCCATTCGAACTTTTAGTCAGGGATTCCTTCTCGTACCAAGGTAATTGATAAAGTCACTTTGAACCACAATTGGAATGGAGAATAACTTATTTCTACGATCGTGTGATCCTTCAATTATGGAATGGATGTGATTCTGATGGTTAAATAGTACATATATAAGCTTGTTATAAAATGTTGATAATGTATAAAATATATGTGCTAACATTAATGTCTTATAGTTATTTTGGTTATGTGTTGAAATCGGTGATAAAACATTTCAATTTCAGTCAATCCTAGTGAGCTCAAAGCTCACCCCTCCAATATACTATACAGGAACACACCATAAGATTAGGAGATCCATCCAACTATAAAGATAAAATGCACTTACTACCCATGAAGATTACTTACCGTTATTTGTTCAAATTTTTATAATTATATTTTATAAAGTTAATGTGTATATATATATTCTAGCCTTGATTATTACTGTTTTACAATAGTGAATGTACACATTATTGTAGTATTGAGATAACGTGGCGAGTTGTACGCGGGTTACGACCGAAAAATCAGGGAGGGGTATGACAGCACAAGACAAGTAGAAAATATATTGGCACGAACAAGTATCGATTAAAACTGTGAGTGAGATTACTCATATTGAGTCTAATTGGACCGAGCACTACACTTTATGAAACCATGAATATATACTTGAGTGTTTTGAAAAATGTTATGAAAAATAGGAAAATTACATGTATGCATGTCCACATAAATAAATGAATAATTAATATTATTTACCAAAAATAAGGGTTAAAATGACTCATAATAATGATACTTATAACACAATGTGAAATGAGGGTTTAGAGAACTGAACTCCAAAGAATTTATTTTTGATGTGTTTGATGCATAAATGTGTGTTTTGTTTGGTATATATATCGGTTAATTTGAATGGGGCATCATTAAAACACAGAACGATTGTATAAACGACTATGGTATATTGAAAGCGGCAAATAAGGAGTGATTAAATTATGTTTCTAAATTATCTAGTGACGTGAATAAAGAGATCCTAGTATATTTGAGTATGTGGTAGCAAGAAACAATCAAATTATACGTATATATGAGTATTGATTACAGTAGAAAATCACAATATACATATAATCGATTCCACATTCTCGACATTTATATGAGTTATGTCTATTTATTTGGAACATGTTAGAGCTATGTTTGTTCTAATAGGAATATAAATATATATTAGATTGATTGTTTTAAATTTGTGAACAGCTCTACCAAGATATATGTAAAGGTGGAATTCAAGAGTTAAAGTGATAATTGATAGGGAATTATAAAAATAATATAATATAAAAATTATAAAAATATTCCCATTTATAAACATTTTGAGTAACACTTCGGTTCAAGTATATTTAATGACTCAAAAGTAACCTAATTTAATGAGGTGTGACATCACACCATTTCTAAACAAATTTCACATGAATGCATAGCTCCAAAGAAGGGGACATCACTTTTATAACTTTTATGACTTAAGATATATATCTTGAAGTAAATGTATAAAAGTTTTATTATATTATTATTATTTTTTATTTACGAAAATTTTGTACTACTTATAAAATAATGTTTAAGTTTTTGCTTAACATTTGATATATAATTTATTATAAGTATTAGTTATGTAGTTACTACAAAGACAAAAGTACATACATGAGTTGTTATGGAACCTTTTATTCTGAGATTAGGTCGTGCCTAACATATATCATATTATAACGTAATTTTTTTAATAATTACAATTTTGTCATAAAAGTTCAATTTTTAAAATAAAATTCATAATTTTTATATTTAAGGAAAATCTAATACTATTAATAAATTACTAACATTTATTTTTGTAAGTTAAGTATAGCAAAGGGAATGCAACCATGGCCTAATAGGAATCCAAACCATCTTCCAATCCTATTGAAAAATCATTTTGTTTATTATTTGGGATGGTGGGATCCTAATTTAATTCTATTCTAAATCAAGTAGTTTCGACCCTTATTTTTACAAAGATTAATCATTAGTTGAAATTGCTCGTGAATTTAAAATATTTTGGTATTATATAATTATATCTCAATTAATTAATATATTATAAATTAATAATACTTTTAATTTCAACACCCTCCGGTAGACAATTTCTATTTTCTTTTTTATTATCTCGTATAATTTATTACAATTAAATATATTATAAATTTTATTATATTGATCTTATCCTTAATTTGAATTTAAAAATTCAGGTACGTTTACATGAACATCTAATATCATCATAAGATAGCAACATAGTATATCCAAATATCAGCAGCACCGATTTACCTTGTTTAGTTATGGAAATATAATCATGGTAGTTATATTAAGCTAGCTTCTTCCTCATTATCAATCTGACCCTTCACATAAAATTTCCCAGCGCTTTCTTCCTCCTCGGATCACCCTTCTCTGGAGATACAACACGTAGGCTATCAGTAAGAAGCATTAATTCGGAAAGGGTTTCCGTTGTTACTGTGGTCGGAGATTTTGGTTATCTTGCTTATCTTCTTCTTCATCCACCTTCCGTATCTTCAAGGGCGATCTTCTTGAAATCCATATAATGGGGACGAGGGTGTATAGCTGCAAGTATTGCGGTCAGACTTTCCCGGGCGGGAGGATGCTGAGTGGGCACATGAGGCGCCATCTCCCCCGGAAGTCCCGAGAGGGGGAGGCGGAGAGACTTATCTCCGGATCTTCATCGGCCCAGGAGGGAACACCCTATTCTCGTGGCTATGGCTTAAGAGAGAACCCCAAGAAATCTTGGAAGGCTATCCAGAATAGGATGCTCGACCGCTCTCTTTATCAGCCGGGACTCGGGTCATCATCGTCAGATTATGAGAGCACCCCGTCTCAGGTCCGGCGAACGAGGTCCCTCCGGGGGTTCTGCTCGCTTGATCCTCCCCCTGGTCCCTCCTCCCGTCAACCGCTGCGGCTTATAATAATTCCACCATCACCAGTTCTTGAAGAAGATGGAGACACGACCCAAGTGGCTATCAACCTGATGCTGCTCTCTCGGGGACTGAGGAACCCAGTGGACGGCTTCTGGGAGGACGTCCCACGGATGGTTCAGGTGGATCGAAGGGAGAAAGGGGTTTCCTTGGGCGACAAGAAAGCGTCGGAGGCTGACGATAGTTCAGTTGGTGGTGCTCCATTAAAGAAACTGAAGATCACTGATGAGGAATAGGACAAGAAGTACAAGGGGAAGATCAAGAACGAGGGTGCATGCAAGGCGATCATTTTCGGAGAATACGGAGGTCATCAATTAGCTGAATGGCCATGCTCTGAACGTTTGTAGGTGTGCCATCCTTGTTAAATGTGATGTACATACATCTTTGAGTGACTGATTTACATCCTTAAGGTCTGTTTTTGATGTATTGAAGTTGAAGGTTAATGTGCTCTATTGAGCACAGGATCACACTATTTAGTAGCCTCCACGGGGCATATTGCTTAAAGAGGAATTAGCTTGCATCAAATTATTGCGTAAACAATAAGAATTTATTTCTAGAAGGCAAGTTATATATAGACCAGATAGATTCCGATGTGAGACCCCAAATGACAGACGTAAAACAAAAACGGAGGGCAATACAAGATATTCGTACTTATATTACCATGATGATAATGATGACCATTACCTATACTTACTACCCGGCAACGCAAAAAGTCATAAGCGAAAAAGGAATGGTAAAAATGAAGTATAGGAAATTTCTTCATCGTAATAACGGCTTGGTGCTTCAGCAGTCTGTGTCCCTTAAGGCTTCTTAGGCAACAGCAGGCATGTCCTTGATCCATGCATCGAGCGGCTTACCAATCGAGTAGACAACGAACCCGATCTCACGAAGCTTCTCGACATTGACGATGTTGCGGCCGTCGAAGATGAAAGCAGGCTTCTGCATGTTGTCGTAGATCTTCTGGAAGTCGAGGGACTTGAACTCGTCCCACTCGGTGAGGATGCAGATTCCATGAGCATCTTTCGTTGCCGTGTATGCATCCCAAACAACAGAAACCTGCTTCACCGTGGTGGGGGATGTGGGCTGGAGGTGGATTGGATGATCCCAGTCAAACTTCTTCATGGTCAGGTCCCTCTGGATCTGGTCCTCTGTGACCTGTGGATCGTAAATGCTCAGCATCGCCTTGTCTCCCAGAAGGCCCTGGCACACATCGATGGCAGGTGTCTCTCGGGTGTCACCAGTGTCCTTCTTGAAGGCAAATCCAAGGATGGCAATTTTCTTGTTTGAGACCGTGTTGAACATGGAGGAGACCAGACGGTTCACAAACCGGCTCTTCTGGTAGTCATTGATCTTAATGACTTGTTTCCAGTATTCAGCCACTTCAGGTAGGCCATTGCACTCACATATGTAGACTAGGTTCAAGATATCCTTCTGAAAGCAGGATCCCCCAAAGCCAACACTGGCATTCAGGAATTTGGATCCGATCCTGGTGTCCTTGCCAACAGCATATGAGACCTGAGTGACATCTGCACCAGTGGCCTCACAGAGAGCAGACATTGCATTCACAGAGGAGATCCTCTGAGCCAAGAAGGCATTGGCAGCCAACTTGGAGAGCTCTGCAGACCAGAGATTGGTGGTCAGGATGCGGTCTTCTGGCACCCAATGTGCATAGACATCCTTCAATGCTTGAACTGCCTTCTGGCCTTCAGGGGTTTCCCTTCCTCCAATGAGGACTCTGTCCGGGTTGAAGAGATCTTGGATTGCTGTCCCCTCAGCAAGAAACTCCGGGTTGGAGAGAATCTGGTACTTGATTCCCTTGCTGTTGTGGGTGAGGATCTTCTCAATAGCCTCGGCTGTTTTCACAGGAACCGTTGACTTCTCAACAACAATTTTATCAGCTTTTGAGACATCAGCAATCATGCGAGCAGCACTCTCCCAATATGTCAGATCAGCAGCTTTGCCTGCTCCAAGACCACGGGTCTTTGTTGGAGTGTTGACTGATACAAAGACAATATCTGCTTCTTGAACATGTTTCTCCACATCAGTGCTGAAGAAGAGGTTCTTTCCTCGGCACTGCTTTACAACATCATCGAGGCCTGGCTCATAGATAGGGAGTGTGTCGCTGTTCCAGGCATTGATTCTGGATGTAGATATATCAACAACAGCAACTTCAATGGATGGGCACTTGAGTGCAATCACAGCCATTGTTGGCCCACCAACATATCCAGCTCCGATGCAACAGATCTTCACCATCTTTCTTAAATAGTCAATGATCTGAAACAAGAAAATATAGTTTCAGTCTTGTATCTCATCTGTATATCATTCAAATATTAGATTGGATAATGAATCCTCAAGGGGCAATTAGGATTATTAATAAAGTAATCCACCATTTCATCTTTTGGCGCTTTCAAAAAAAGTACCATGTTTCTGATCTAAAACTGCATAATGAAATATTAATAATTAAAAAAGCATCAGAATTCCATTCACGTACAAAAGATCATAAAATAGCTCACAGAGATGACATATAGGCTAACAGTACATTGAAAAATATAACTTATGGACTCTTATTCGTATGCTACCAATATCAGTCAAAATTTCATTGGGGCAGATGGCAAAACTCAAATGGATGAACGCATAAAATGCTATAAAAAGATTGAGAAGAGATAATACGAACGGCAGGGACCATAGAAAACGTACAATTGTTTATTGCATGCTGCAGATCTATAGAAATTCGTGACAAAAGTTGATAGATCATGAATTGAACCAGATCCGTTCACAACAATGAATCACAATTTCTTAGCTAACACCAGCACAAGCAGAAAATATAACTGACGAAACCATTATTGTCAAAGAGAACGCTTACAAGAGCTTAAAAAGAAACTGATAAACCAATCATCAAACTTTTACGAGCTCAAACATAACGTACACCGACATAAAAGTGGAAAAAGGGATCCAGTGAAATCAATGAAAGCTACTCAAAATTCAAAACCGGTATCCACCGTCAGGTAGATACCTGGAACATAGAACTAAATTGAGCTCAAAGATGATTCACAAAGCATAGATCGATCAAATATGCAACTAATAGCCATCAGATTCAGATCTCATTGATCCTCGAGCTCAAGGACCGGGAATTCAACCAGGTAGGGAAAAAAGAGAAGGAACCAGTGCAAAAGTCACGGAAACCGAGGAATCAATCAACGCAAACGCAATGCACCGATCCACACTGGCATCTATTGGAATTTGAGCACACGAAATGAACAGGAACCACTTACAAGGCAACGGTGATTCGATCTGAGACAAGAGAATGAGCTCAGAATGGATTACCTCCACAGATCGGCGAGTGAGGAAAGGAGAAGGGAGCAGAGGGGTGAGATTTAGGAGTGTAGAACGAGGAGAACGTGGGAATGGGCTTTTTATATGCAGCGACTGTTCAAGATCTATATTCTCCCCCAACTCTTTTACTGTCGGAGTTTTGTTAAGAAGATGTAAAAATTATAGTTAAAATTATAATATTTTATTTATATATATAAATAATTATAAAAATATGAATATAAAAAATTAATTCATGTAAGTTAATAATTATCATGTAGAGAATAACTATTGCGACACTAAAAAATATATCAAAATATTTTGATATAAGTTTTTTTATAAATTCAATAAGTTTAGGTGTGTGAGCTAGTTTTATCCATGTGGGATATGAATCTGATATCTTATTTTTAGGTGTAATTTTAACTCTAATGAAAATATATGAATTTTAATAAATTTCAACTGAACAAGCTAAATAAAATTATGTAATATTTTTTTTATAAGCGTCTATATGCAAAAAAAATACTAGCAAAGATATGAAAAAAATGCATAAATTTTATAGTTTTTAGAGAATAAACTCAAAGTGAAAATATTATTTCCACTTTTAGTTATGGATTAGCCCATGCTGTAGTTGGGCTTTTATATTCTTTCTAGCTCTCCTCGCGCCGTTTTTTTTTTGCACAATCTCCGGGTAGGTCGCAGCAAATGAGCATATAATAAGCAAAGGTACCGTTGGTAAAGCTGGCGCCAAGTCTGTTGTTAGTACTACGATGGAATGTATGTTTATATGAAAAGATATTCTCCAACTATATTTTCAATGACACCAACTTCTTACTTACACTAGATTGTTGATGTAATTATTGATTAGCTGTATTTGCAATTGAATATTAAAGGGAGAAGCACAATAGTGTTAACACTAGAAAGCCAGCCGCTTGATCATCAAGGTCAACTTTTGACCTTTTGCGACATTATAGGGATGATCTGTACAGTACATCTAGTCCAAACCAAACATTAATTATACGTCCCTAGTATTATGGGGGGTCATCACATTATATTATAATCCTCTATATAAAAAAATGAATTTTAATAATTATGTAACTTGTTTTTCAAGAGACTTACTCATTTAGTACTGTAAAAATTCTTGTGTAACTGATAGGGGAAACTTCTAATCCAAGTGATAATGAACATCCCTTTCAAATTCAGGAAAGGCTTAGCGTGAGGTCTAAGACACTAATTGCCTGTAAACCCTTTTACTCTGTCAAAGCTAGTGAGCTAGATGATGACCCAAATTATAAAGGCTAATGATTGGTGTTAAGTTTGTTTGTGAACGACACTTTAAGCTTCACTCTAGGAAAAATAGAAAGGGCTGCAAAGAAGCAGAAAAGACTGATAACTTCTCACTCACTAAAATGAAAAGGCTTAAACCTATAACCTGGAATAATCTAAAAGGAGCTGCCCTGTAAAACTCTGCTCTAGGCTTCAATCTTCCCGAGAAAAGGCTTCCATCATTGTATTGAAACGCATTACTTTCACTGGAAAAAGTAGAAACTGGATTATGTGAACACTTGCATGGACTTCCTGCAATAAATTACAAAGAGCTCATAAGAGACTAGTGCACATCCCGTGCATCATTCTTTGTTTGTCCTTGAGAAAACACCTGCAACTTCTCCTCCTATCCTTGTAAAGAGAAGAGCTTCCAAATGTGAATCATCCTAAAGGCATTAATTTCTGCATCCAAACAGTTCTTTCTCAGGGGGAGAGATAAGTCTAACTCAAGTTCAATCTCACTGAGATTGAAACTGTGGTGACAGGGCATGAGTTCCCATGTACAGTTATCTTATAGTACAACCTGCATAGCCAAAATGGATGGTTTGAGCTCTCAGGCTGTGGTAAACTCATCAGTCTCAACAAGGTAATCTCTTTTTCATACATCAAAGAACGCATAACAAACTCAAGAACCCACAAGAATAGATCTTTGCATACTCATGAAGACATATATCAGATAGGTCATGATTTTGCATTCATTGTCTTTGAGCCAAGACTGCCTTAACCAGATAAGTTGCTGCTCTATGGACCCTGTGACAATGTCCACCAATTCAATGGCATTTTCACAATAACATCCTCTAGGAATAGTAAGCTTTATTCAGCACTTGCCATTTGCATGAAAATATGGACCACCACCATGTGGTAACATATGTTGACTATGAGGACTGTGATATAGAGTTCATCCAAATCTAACTTCATGTTATTTCTGGAATGTATCTTTCTCAAATATTTCAAGTAATACTCAGGGCAGTTCGCAGACAATCAAAAGATCATTAACTACCAAAAGTTATCCTCCCGCTCAACATATAGAGTAATGAAGATTATCATTTGGCTGGGAAATCAAAACCCATGCTATTGCTATTTTAAAAAATCAATATAAGGTTACAAAAATATGGGATATAAAAAAATTCTGCACATGCAACAAGTGCCATGGAAGATTAGAAAACACCTTACTACACTGGAATCCCAGATGATATGCGGAGTTTAGAATCTGCCCCACCGCTTATAACAGAGTCACCTCTCCACCAATCTGCGCTTAGAACCTAACACCCCAAAAGATAGTTAAATTGAGAAACTAAACATCTCTGCATTGATTTTGAAAGGGTTATGAAGGCAATATAGAGTCAAGATATGTAACCTTATCTTCATGTGAATCCATAACAGCAAGAGGCCACTACAACAGGAAGAGTTTGAAATTTAGAAGAAGAGGTTAAAGGCCAACCAATGATACAAACAATAAGCTGCCACAACTTGAAAAGAACATACTGCTGTCCTTAGATCCCACAACATTACTTTCCCATCATAAGATGCAGAAAGCAGATGGAACCAAGATTTATCATGCCACTTGCAAGATGATATCCAAGAAGTGTGAGACGAGAACTGAAAGATGGGAGCCAAGCTTCCTGTAAAGTGAAGAGGATTATAGGACATGTGAGAAATTGAGAGTTCTTAATTGAAATCATGGTTACACAAAATTTGGAAGAGAGATGCAATTGCAAGTGAAAATCCATCTATTGGACCTGGTTTACGAGGATCCCATATCCTTAGGATGGTATCAGAACCGCCAGCTGCAACAAGGGCAGAAGCCTCACCTCCAACATCAATGCAGTTCAGAACTTTGCCAGAGAACTACAGGAAACAGGAATATTAATCATATATTAACTGTTAAAGAAAGCGGAATATTTTGGGAAAGGTTATGTGCTTTTAATACACACACAGGGATAAGGGAGTACATACTATATTCATCGAGTCTTTTCCTGTCTCAACATCCCATCTTCTAACAGATTGATCCCATGATGAGGAATATATTGTCTCATATTGAGGCCAGACTACTGAAGACACGGATTGTGTATGCCCCAGCAGAGTAGACATTGCCTCCTCCTGATTTCATATAGATCCATCCAGATTTAGTTTTAACAAAATCAGATGGGAGAAAATTTCAGATTTTAAAATCTGGGGTGTGGGGCGGGGGTCTGCTGCTGGGCTTAGAGGTAGGAAAAATAAATGCCAAATACCTCTGTCTGATTTTCTTCATCTGTAATATTCACTTTCCTCTTCTTTACTGACACCTGTTCACCATCCATGTTCACTACACTTGTTCTCCATAACTTAATAGAAGAATCCCAGGAACCAGAACAAATCTGAGAAATTTGCAGGGAAAGACACAAAAATGCAGTGGGCCAAAATTAAAGATCAATACTATAGATAATATACAAAAATATAAGTTAAAAAACGCTAAAAAATAAAAGACCATGTTGCCGCTAGCCTCCGCAGCAACACTTTGCACTGATGCATTATGCCCCTGCAGAATCTTAAAAGCCCTGATCTTCCTAGGATGATTGCCATGACATTCGCCATCTACCTATGACCTCAAACAGAATAAGTCTGGAGTGATCATATCAAATAAAATTGAAAGCTTAAATTAAGAAAATATTTACCTTCCAGAGCCTCAGTGTCCTATCTTTCGATGCAGTGGCTACAGCAATGTTTTCTTCACCTGAACATGCAAAATTAAGAGTATCACCAAGATAAAACATGAAACAACCTAGAGAAGCTGATATAGGGGCACATTAAATAGCTACTAGATGAAATAACCACTAATATAAATTTTCTTTAGACACGAAACACAGCAAGTAGATCTTCAAAATATCCAACAGAGGCAAAGAAGAGAATGACATGAAGGCACATGCCCCAAAATATTTCAGAACACTATCATTAAAATATTTCAGAACCTTTAAAATTTTGAAAGAAACCAGGTAAAACAGAAAAATAAAACTTTAGTGCATCTCCAAAGAAAAACTACCTAACAATTACAAAGTTGATATCACTATTATTATTTCTCAAACCAAAGGATATCAACCTATGGACAACAACAATAATTTCTTTGCACCTTTTTGATTGATGACACTGACAGATGTAATTGCATCACTATGACCATCTAAAATATATGTGCACAATCCAGGAGCCTTCCAGATCCTGAGAAGGACATAATGGTAATATCAAGTCCTAGATATGAAAAATTAAGGGTTATCCAAGATTGAGTCCAGAAAAAAAAATAACTTACCTTCCAAAACCATCATAGGAACCTGTCAAAATAAACCTGCAAAATAGATAAAGTTTACGTCGAAAACTCATTCATCAATTTTATCAATCAATCCAGCCTCATTCTTACCCAGGAAAGGAGCCATCAACTGCACTAACCCAATCATCATGTGGAGAAGGCTCTTCCTCCTTCCTTGCAACTACAGCCCGTATATATTCTATCACCAAAATTTTCTCCTGCATTGAGAAATGCAAGTTAATTAGGAATATAAAATATCTATGTGCCAATATGGACAGATTTTTTAAATGAATTCTCACAAGTCACAGTGTTTAATAGTGAATATCTATGTCACTATTTAAGCTATCAATAGAGCAAAAAATTCCACTATGTAAATCAATAGTTCCCTTCTTCCATCCAATCCAAAACTAAAACAGTAGTCAGAAGAATCCCCTTTGTAACTTATCAGGAAACAACTCTTTAGTGCTTCAAATTTTGTCCAACTCTCCAAGAAAAGATAAAAATTTGGGAAAAAAATTCAACAAGCTCAAATTAAATAAACAGAATAAATACCACAGAGATGCCTTTCCCAAGGAGGAATTGTTCCAGCGACATCCGAACAAGTTCTCCATCAATAAGAAAATCAAATGGTTCAGCTTCCCAATCTGCGTTCTCTGGTCATATTCACAGCCAAATGTTGAGAATTAAAGGAAATATATATTCTTTATGATATAAAAGTTCAGCTAGTATTTGGAAAGGCAAAAGATAGTGATCCTAGGAACAAAATAAAATAAGAGATCGATCTCTGTTTCTAGTTTCACTTAACCGGTATGCACATCGATTATCGCAGACTCATCAGCAACTTATCATCAAGATGAAAAATATCCAGTGATGCTTTTGAGGCTTGAGGAGACAAGTATTAAGTCATTTTTTTATTATGGATGTCTCCAATCATTCACCCGCAAAGTAAGAATCCTTAGGAAGGCGCTAATCTTGGCACTAAAATTTGAGAACTATTTTACTTAAATAAAAAAATGAAGAGCATTCAACAGGTATGAGATAAATAGAGAAATGCGGAGATCGTACTGGATTTCAGAAGACTGTTGACGATACTGGAGAGCCCTAGCCGAGTGAGATCCGCAGGGACAGCAATTGAAGCAGAAGGAACTTTCAACGGGGCCTCCAGCTTCGTGAAGAACCGGACCTGGACCCTCCTCGACATCTCCTCATTGATATCATCGATATCCATCTCCGTAGCTTTGTGGAGCGCAATAAGACGGAGGAAGGAAGTAGAGAGAGAGAGAGGACGAGCGCCAGGGTTTAAGCTGAGCTGAGGGTTTAAGACTTGGAGATAATACGTATGGCTGAGTGGTAGGGCCGGTGGAAATGGGCCAATCATAGGCCATCCCAGCCCAGCTCGATAGGAGAGACTGGGTTGATACTTTTGTTTTTTGCTCAATTGGGTTGATCAATGAGATTTATTATATTATAGGAGGCTTAACAACGGAGCTGCCTCATCCAGACTTCCTTATTCTACATGTATTTTATATGACAAGATGTATAACATAAAAGCTAGCAAGTGAGGTTGTCGCCCGGCTCGACCCCCAGCTGCTGACAGTACTGGGTATAGTACCGGACCCGGCTCTGGACCGTTTCAGGGTTCTTTCCATCACACTCAAGGGCGCCGTTGATGGCTCGGATGGTGGCACCGAACCCTTGGCCTAGAACCGAGTGGACGTACTTCATCCAGTACCACAGAGCCGTCCTGAACGATATGACCGGGTTGTTGGCCACGGTCTCGGGGGCATTGAGGCCGTCGAAGCCGATGCTCTGGCCGGCAGGGCCGTAGTTGAAGTTCCAAGACAGCTGGATGGGTCCGCGGCCGTAGTAGCCCTTGTTGGGGTTGCAGGGGTACTGGGTGTTGCTCTCGTCGCAGTAGTCCTTGGACGCCCCGTCTATCTCCTCTATGTAGCAGAAATCTGCATTTTTAATATCTATTAGTATGCATGATCAGTGGTAGAGATATATTGGTCAAGAGCTGAGAGGATCGCTTACGGCCGGTCTCGTGCGTGACGTGAGCGAAGAAGGCGGCGATCTCGCGCTTCGACTCGTCCTCCGTCCCCGTCCGGCCGAATCCAGGGTAGTTCTCTGCTGCGTCGAGGAACGCCTGCCTCGAGTAGAAGCCCTTCCCGGCGCAGCTGTCCGCCGCCTGTCCGATTATCCCGTTGAAGAATTCGTCCGTCACGATTCCGGCGACCAAGACGTCGTTGGTCGGTGGGGAACCGTAGCATGGTCCGGACTGGCAGCCACTGCCGCAGTAGTCGTCACCGCTGCCGCAATAGCCCCAGCGGCTGCAGCACTGGTCGGACGAGCAGCCACAGTTCTGGGCCGCGGTCCTCCCCGGGAGTGCTCCGGAGAGGATTCCTGCCAGGGCGACGGAGAGGAGGACGCTTCTCAGTGCGATCAAACGAGCCATTTGGGATAGTTTTTATTCACGTGGATCTTCTGATGGAGGGATTTGCTTCTTATAGGACCGGGAGTCAAAGTCAACGACTAAAGCGCACGATAGCACATCTTACTATTAAAAAAGAGGTTCCGAAAATTCACTCCAAATAATAGCATTAATATTTAGCTCACGTCAACTCTAACCTAATTCATCAATTTCTACCTTTTATCTGGGTTTCCTTATCAAAGTCAAGGAAGAGGGCAACAGTGGTCAATATCTCTTACTATATATAGTAAGAGACTATAGTACACAATATAGAACCTAATAGTAATATCTAACCTATGGATTATCATTGCACCCTTTGGCATAAATATATCCACTGCACTACAACAGAAATTGCAGAATTCATCAATCTCTCACCTGGTAGGATGGTTTGCCTGGCTCCTACTCAAAGTCAACCACTAGAGTGCAATGGTGGTCAACACCTCTTACCATTCAAAGAACTCTCGAAGTTGACATTGGTGTCAGGTGCCCCTCCAGGTCAGTGCCGTAAATTAGAGGACAGTTCTCTAGTCTCTGTGTTAACCCATCCTTCCAACTTGCTAGGATTTGAGCAAAAAAAACTTGCTAGAATTTCCTCCTTTCCCTTCCTTCCATTGACCGACATGAGATGGAGCGGGAAAATTGGACCCGGCATTGCCAACCATCAATCTGTAGGGTCCCTTGCATTTTATTCATACTGCTCCTTTTAAATTCTTAAAAAACTTTAAAAATTATAAATTAATAACTCAATTAGCTTAATAAATTGTCATAGTTGTGAACAATTGAAGTTTGTTAGTTGGTTGGTTAGTTTCCACTATAGTTGTTATGCTATTAATTTTCCCTAATTTAATATGCATTATCAAAATTGTTAATATGAACATTGTCTCACGCATTTTAAAAATTGTACACTTAATTATTATAAATTTGAAATATTTTTAAAAAAAATACAAGAATGTAATTTACCTATATATACATATTAAATTACAATTTTACATCAAACATCAATTTCATTTTTTTCACTAGAATTTTCAAATATTACACTTTAATATTAAAACTTTTATAAAATTATCATTTTAACAATAATTTTAAATTTCCTTATATTAGGTAGACATTGAAGAGTGTACCATATAATAAATACATCACATTTTTGCTAATGCGTGTTGACATAATAATTTAAAAATAAAATAAAACACATAATGCTATTGGAAAGACTAATATCATAATAATTGTATCATAATAAATGCCCTTAACTTTTTAGTTAATTTTCACTAATAATCTACCAATTATAGCTATCAATATAAATTATATTAAAATTAAATTAGTAAAAATTGTAATATTTTATTGAATTTAAATAATGTATATATTTAAAATAAATATATTTTTATTTAATAAAAGTATAGGAAAAATTATATATAATTAATATTGTGTTTAATTAATTTAAAATTATAAATTAAATATATTATATAAACACATCTCTAATTATCTATATTAATATAATTATGTAGTAAATTATATAATTTTATTATCTTTAAAAATATCAAATTTAAATTATTTATTTAAATAATATCATAATTTATATATAAATATTTTATTTAATAACTCAATATACCTATTTATATTTCATTTATACAAATTATATATAATTAAAATTTTATATAATCTCACTTAATATTACTATAAGTAAATTCTTAATTATATATCAATTTTACTTAATAAAATAATAAAAAAATATTTATTTTAAGTTAATAAATATCTTTATATTTATTAAACTAAGTTAAATTTGATATTTTAGTGGTACTAAAATTATATAATTTAGCGAAAAAATTATAATTATAAAGAATTTTAGATGTATTTATGTAAAAGTTTTTATTTATTATTTAAATTAATTATATATAATTTAGTGGTATAAAATTATATAACTATATAATATATATTAGTGTGAGATTATATAAAAATTTACATTTAATAAAATAATTAAAAATTATATATATTAAGTTATTAGTAATACAAATATTTAATTTAATTTAAATAAAATACTTATATATAAATTATAATATTTTATAAATAAATAATTTAAATTTTACAATTTAAAAATATTATAATTATATAATTTACTATTAAAATTTTATTATTATTACATATAATAAGAGATTTATTTGTTTAATAGGTTCAATTTATTATTCAAAATTATTTATATATAATTTTTACTTATAATTTTATCAAATAAAAATATATTTATTTTAAATATATTCCTTATTTAAATTAAATAAAATATTATAAATTAAAAAAAATGGACTGATCGAGGTAAACTTAGATCATTAGTGAAAGTTAATTACAAATTTAAATATATAAATGTTAGTATTTTGTTCGAAATTATCTGAAACATTTTTTGCTCTCTTGGTAATGTTTACCTAAATGTGAGAATATCTTTTCTTTTGCCTGGCCACCCCTTCCAACTCCGTTCCCAACAACTTTTTCGACAGCTTGGATACTACTTCGTCCATTTCCAAAAGCTACATTTACGCCTTATTTGTATCCGTTCCTTAGATTTTATATTATTCTTATTTGTAATTTCGTTTTCACCATCAATTGTAGGTTTTGAACTTCTCATTTGGAATTGATTGATTATCAAACCCTTCTTGCAATCTATTGCCAGCCTTGTGCAAGTGTCCTTCATTGTCTGCAAATAGCTTAAGCATTTGCTCCTTGTTAAAATCTGGATATAAAATGGATACCTTGTACACTATGATCTTCGTTCTTGACCAAGAGCTACACCTTGGAGTCTGCTGGTGTAGCAAGTCGCTCTTTTGTAGCTAACACGCCCCCTCATTGGTATTCGAGGGTTGAGCCCCCTCATCCCATAGTTGATCCTGAGGTGTCTGTTTTCACGATAGTGTAGAGCCTCAAAGGGACTAACGTAGCGTCACTTTGATTTCAATGGCTCACTCGGATTAGCTAACTGGTATAATTATTTTTGCAGGTAGTCAAGGGTAGTCCACTAATAAGTATTGCATACAAATGGAATCAACAGAACCGAGTCATTGCCCAGTGGGACAACGAATCTCCGACCAGATAATCACTTTAGACATTGTTGTACCATACCCCACTGGAAGTGTTCGCTTGATTGATCGAGTGATTTTATTGAGAAAGATCAGTTGGAGAACGATCAAAGGCATCCTTAAATGGGCATGGAAAGATATTGGCACAGTGAAAATAGATTATGTGACAACCAATACATTATCATTTGAAATTTAGAGTAAACAAAAAACTCAGATATTAGTGGAAGGCGGTCCTTGGTCAATTGAAGTGCAAAACATTTTCCTAAAGGAATGGGATGAAGACAAGGATTTGTACCAACTTGATATTAAACGTTTCCATATATGGATGCAAGTTCATGGTTTAGCTCGACTATATCTTACGGAGAGCAATGGGTGGAAACTTGGAAGGAAGGTTGAAGATGTGATACATGTAGATGATCCTCGATCACCTATGAGGCGGGGGAACTTCCTAAGACTATAAGTACTATTGGCAGTGGATGAATAACTTATGCTTGGCACCTGAAGCTTAAACACAAAGGGAGAGAAATTTTGGCTTACTTTTAAATATGAAAGATTAGCTAATTCCTGCTACCATTGCAGGAATCTAGCTCACACCTTTCATAATTGCAGCGAGCCACACTCCCAACTAAACAAATATTTGGACTATGGAGAAGAGCATATGCTTGGAAGTGCCACAATGTAGTGATAAACTCTACCCAAACCTCTCAGCCAAATGTCTCTAATATTCAACATGATAAGTGCAACCTCAACAACCAAGGAAACACTCATGCCCTCTAGATAAATCTCAGGTCAACCACCATTAGGGATACCACTCAAAAAAAGCCACCAGTTTCGATTCAATCAGTAGCGGATAATCTCAAACTTGGGCCAGAGGTATTATCAAATGATACCCTCACATAGGACTGGAAAGGACGGGATAAAGTTAAGGGAAAGGACATCATATCCTGTAATATTCAGCAAGTCTACGTTTGTAGGAAGGTTGGACTCGTAAAATAGTGGCAATATTTACCCCACACAAATTCCCAACATATCACCCAAAGGGAAGGATGTAGTAAGAATCCAGAATCATTGGTAAATGTTGAACTTCACAAAGTTAGAGCACATCCATAGCCACCAGGGATCTTAGCATGTAAGGATAACTCTGACAATATACATTCAGGTTACTCACAAGGATATAAAGGGGAGGAAAATCCCGCGAAGGATCATACCCCAAAAAAGGGATATAACCTACGCAATAATACTTTATCGCGTTATTATAGGAAGCTCTCGAGGGATCCGAAAGACTCTCAGGTGAACAAAATAGTGATCTCAGAAGAACTATCAAAATTAGCTCTTGCAGTTGGCGAGGTGATTAGTGCAATTCGATACTTACATGGATCTCCGGGCGGTGGTGATTGGCCTACAATAGCTGCACGGACCTCATGAAACTAATCTCCTGGAATTGTCAAGGTATAGACTCCCCCTTGACAATTCACCACTTAAAGGATCTCATCAGGAAGTATTAGACGAAGATGATTTTTTTGATGGAAACAAAAAACTAGAGAAGTAAGGTAACAAGAGTGCGACAATAATGTAGATCTTTGAATGAAGTTACAGTGGATCCAGGAGGTATCAATGGAGGTTTAACTTTATGGTGAAATTATCAGCAGGTTAAGATAATTGAGACACTCAAACACAGGATTGAATCCAGGATATGATCCATACGTCACAAATGTTGGGTCCATGTAACTTAGCTATACGGTCATTGTGATGAGCATGAACACAACCGACAATGAGAAGAACTACAATGGGCGGGCTCAGAATTATAGGACCCTTGGATGGTCATAGGGGACTGTAATTCAATTCTTTTACAAAGCGAAAAGCAAGGCAACCCCTAAGGAACATAGTAATATACAGAGCTTTCAAAGGTTTCTAAATAGAACTCATTTGCAGGATGTTGGTTATAGTGGACAAATGGGTACTTGGATGAATAAACGGGAAAGCCCATATAATGTCATTGAACGCTTAGACTGAGCACTATGCTCGAGCAGCTAGCGAAGGTTGTTCTCTGCTATGAGAGTTCATCATGGGGATTGGCTTGGTTCAGACCATGTCCCCTTAGTAGTGGACTGCACAAGGAGCATACAACACAAGTTGAAAGACTTCCATTTTGAAGATAAATGGTTAATGAACCCTGACTATCAAATTGTTATTGAGTAAGCTCAGGGATCTATGCCTTTGAATACCCTCAATTCAGTATGTTTTCAACTTGGTCACACTGCCAAACACCTCTGGAATTGGATTCGAGATAATTGTAATCATGCAAGAAATGAGATCAACCAACTACAGAAAGAACTAGCCAAAGTGAATCATGCATCACCTGGGGGCATTGACATAAGACTCAAGCCAAAGGTCGAGGATTAAATGGCTATGTGAGAGAGACAAAAACACAAAGTTCTTCCATCAAATCACCATGATCTGACAAAACCATAATGTCATTCTTGTAGTGATGGGCACATACGGTAGTTGGCTCACAGAACAAAACCAAATTATAAAGGGCTTCCACGACTACTATAAGAATATGTTTACAGATGGACAATGTGTGATAGAATTGAACATAACTTAAGTGTTGTGGAGGGAGCTAACTCTGAAAATGAAAATAACATGTTGATCAGCCTAGTCACAAAAGAGGAAGTGGAAAGATCAACCTTCTAGTTAGGAGGAATAAAGCAGCAGGTACAGATAGGTTTAATGGTCGGTTTTTTCAATCTTGCTGGGGGATTATCGGGATTGACATTTTTTCAGTTGTGTGCGATTTCTTCTTAATAGGACATCTCCCTCGGCTACTCAATGAGACATATATTATTCTTATACTAAAGGTAGCTAATCTAGAGGAAATGTCCCACTTTCGACCTATCGCCCTTTGCAATTTCATATATAAGATAATTTCAAAAATTCTGGTTAACAGACGAAAGCCTCTTATAGATAGAATAGTTTCTAGTGAGCAAAGGGCATTTATCCCAGGACGTGTAATACATGACAATATAGGTGTAGCCCATGAGTGCTTCCATTTTTTAAATAGCAAAAAGAGAGGAAAGAAAGAATGGTGCAAAGTGAAACTTGATATACTAAAAGCCTATTACCGAGTGGAGTGGCCCTTCTTGGAGAGACTTTTAATTAAATTGGGTTTTCATATTACATTTGTTTCATCGATTATGCATTGTGTATATTCAATCCCGTACATGATCATTTTGAATAGGCAGGATGGGGTATCAGACAGAGAGATCCTCTCTCTCCATATCTCTTTATTTTAATAGCAGATGTTCTTTCTAGAAATATTACTAAAGCTGTTTCTAAGAAAGAGTTAAGAGGTATCAAGATTGGCAGGCATTGTCCAATTGTATCACATTTATTTTTTGCTGACGATGCACTATTTTTCCTTGAGGCATCTGAGGATAGTGCATCATGTCTAATGCGATTATTGAGTAAATATTGTATGGCTTCAGGTCAAAACATCAGTTTAACCAAATCTTCTTTATATTTCAATGCAAACACAGAGCCATCAACTCGAACAACAATTAGCAACAACTTGGGCATATGCAATGGTGAAGTCAATGATACATACCTTGGTCTGCCTATCTTCTGGGGACACAGTAAATGGAAAACCCTCTATTTCTTGAAGGAAAAAATAACACGTAAACTCAAAGGGTGGATATTAGCATACTTGTTTCCAAGTGGTCGAGAGGTTCTTATAAAATCTATCTTTTGTGCTATACCCACATATGTTATGAATCTTTTTTTCTACAACAGGTTTGGTGTTTAGAGGTGAACTCACTCCTATTACAGTTTTGGTGGAGTAACTCAAGTGACCACAAGAAGATCTCATGGGTTAAGTGGGCCAAACTTACTGATATCAAGGAAATGGTAGGGTTGGGCATTAAAGATCTCCATACATTCAATTTAGCATTGCTAATTAAGAACGTATGGAGGATCCATAATTAGCCTGATATTCTTCTCTCTCAGCTACTCAAAGGTAAGTATTACATGCATAATGACATTTTCTTAGCTGGTCTAGGTAACCGTCCTTCTTGGTTGTGGAGGAGTTTATATGCAGGTAAAGAACAACTGCGTGAATGGCTGCATTGACAAATAGGTAATGGGAACCAAGCCCATGTTTGGAAGGACAACTGGATTCCTACCCTCCCTAAGGGACATTTGCAGAATCAAACAAATGATGAGGAAGCCAACAAAATCCCAATAAGTACCCTCATTAATAGAAGTACAGGTACATGGCGGTTACACAATATCGAAAGATACTTTGTCCCAGGGGAAAAGGAAGCCATCATGACTATCCCTCTCATTTCTCTTATCCGGGAAGACATGTTGATATGGCATTGGGAACAGACTGGTAAGGTTATCGTAAGGTTTGCCTATACTTTCATGTTAGATCAAAATTATGGTGAGTCCATATCAGTTCTTTCCTCCTCCTTAGTTATAAACAAAAAAAATGTGGACAACACTTTGGCATATTGATTGCATTCCAAAGATTAGAAACTTTATCTGGAGAGTAATGTCAGATGCTTTGCCTGTTCATGACAACTTATTTTTGAGAAAATCCATATCTTATAATGCATGTCTCATATGTGGTGAAGTCGAAATCATACATCATTTACTAGTTAAATGCACATGGACTAGATTAGTGTGGTTTGCAATGTGTGGGGTAAGAATTGAAAAGTTTGCTGATTTATCCCTATTTGAATGGATTGAATCTTGGTTATGTAATTTAAAATAGTGAAAACAAGAGAGTGAAGTAATGAAGTGCAAATTTGCCACAACGTGTTAGGCAATATGAAAGGAACTAACTCTATTCCTAGGACGTCTGCCACAAGTTGAGGAAGTGATCGGTAATATCATGGGTTCGATTGGAGAATATGCGGACGTTAATAAGGATTAAAGTCGCACTAAAAATGAGCCAAAAATTGAAGGAGTATGGAAGCAGCCACCAAGTTACACTGTGAAAATTAATTCAGTGACATTAATCATAGTCAGAAATGAACAAGGCTCTATTATGAGCTAGTGGCTCCCACTTTTATTGCACACATGCATTGGAAATCGAGACACTCTCGTATACTATGTGCTATACTTCATAAGCAGCAACTATAATTTTTATTGATTGTCCGCCCTTATATTGATGAATTGCTGCATTACACGAGGTTTTTGGAGTGTAAAGTGATACTAATTAAACGATTAATCAACTAATGTGCAGATGCATTATTATGTTTTTACCGGAAGAATCGGGAGTAAAGTGGTTTAAATACTATTTTACTCGATAATATTAGATATATTATTGAAAATGAGAGAATTATCTCATTTTTATTGTCCGGATATTGTATATAATTTGATAAATTAATTAAATAATATCTTATTGAAAAAAAATATTAGTATTTTAAGGAAAAAAGTCAACTTCAATTTGTTAGTAATATTAAAAAAATAATTTAAAAATAATATTGAGTTAAAAAAAATGATGAAAAAAATGTAATTAACCTATATATAATACTAAAGTGTGAAAAAATTATCCAATAATAAGAAGTTAATATGTACGGTAGATCTTTACAGGGAGGAATCTCAATCTCCGATTTTGAACAAGATCTAATTACACCGGAGGAATCTCAATCTCCGATTTTGAACATGATCTAATTACAATCAATACACTGATTTGATACCACAGTCAAGGTGTGATGAGTAGCCATAAATCAGAAATAGCCCTCCATTTGATATGACACTGCCATGGTTGGTCTTAGCAAGATCGGATGATTGAAGCATGCTGCGACTTATTAAATAGCATGGCAAGCAAATGCATTCATTCAAGCCTCTTCACCTATAACACAGTGATTTATGGAGTGTGTTGAGAATTGTATTGCTCAGGACATTGGAAATAAGCTATTGCCATCATCTTTAAGATGTGCAGGGTATTGTCATATTACTTCTGAACAAAATTCCTTGATTAAAAATAGTAATAATATTTGAATGTGGCCATGAATCCTTGGAAGAGTTTTTTTTCTTGTTGCAGAAGCTTGTTTGATCACCAAATGGAAATCATGATGTCCAGATTCTGAAAGTTATTGTCTAATTCCATGTAAAACAAAAGAATTCCCTCTGTATGCTAATACACTGTCCTCTGCTTCCACACACCATAAATGTCCCTGCAGCTCCAAGTTTCCCTTCATGCCTGCAATTTCCCAAACAAACTTGAAGAGCCCAAGAACTTTATCCAACTGTTTGATTCCATTCCAGAGGGAATGTTCCTGTGCTGATGTCAAAATTCTTCCCATGTATATGCTCATATTACTTCCATCAGCAGCCCCACAAACACCTCCTTGAAGATCAACTGAGATAGTGCCAATACGGCCATATAGATAGTAATATAGAAGGGTAAAAAAGCAAGGAGAAGAGTGCCCAAAACTATTTGAGAGTTTCTTCTGAAGTAAGATATCTTGGTGGCGAGAGTCATTGTATCCAATATTCTTATCTACCAAGACATCCCTGATCTGTATCAATCCTTCCTTCATTTCCTCCAGCTTTCTGACGTGAGGCATGAGTCCTTCCTCCCTGCTCAAGCAATTGATCAAGTGATTGAACATCTCAAGGACATCTCCCCACTTCCGCAGATCAGGGGCTTCAAGACTTTTGGTGGGTCTGAGTCTCATCCACTCAGAGTTTGTACCAGTCTCCTCCAAGAACTTTAGGCAAGCAGAAACAATTTGCTGGCCCCAGCTAATAGATTTGCTTGGGCACTTCTGGATAAAATAATCCAAATCCATCTTTAAGTAGTTCAATATCTCCGTAATGGCACCCATCCATATCTTTTGCTGTGTGACCTGAGCGCATATTGTTTGCCGCACCAACTTCCTTTGCTGAGGAGAAACATTGAGAAGGTCATTAACTTGAGTAAGGGAGTGTATAATAATAGGCTGCCTGTCACATGATTGACTGAAATAACCAGAAGGAGCGGAACTTGATCCCAAACTAGAGGCCATGGAGGATCTTTTCAAATTGAGCTGGACTGCTGGAGAACCAATGAAGGCCCTAACAAGAGACTTGAATTTATGCATCTTGTGCTCAAGGAGACTATCGAAAACAGTTGAATCATCATTAATATTCACTAGTCTTCCGTCAACTTCGTCCAAGTCCTTCAACAAATGGCTCAATTTTGACATCTTTGCATATGCATTCTTGTGACATGCAGCAGGCAGAAGTACTTCATGGGGTTCTTCAACAACAGAGTGATAGAGCAACGTATTTAACAATCCATTCTTCTTACCTTTGACATGCTCTTTGCCATAGAGCTTACTTACTACATGCCGATATGCCATTAATTATGGGCACACACGACCTCCATATGAACTTATCTAGAGTGATTTTCCACTGGGAAAACAATTAATAAGTGACTATCCTTTCAGCTGTTTCATGCATCAGATCCTTGAACTTGTGAACTGTTAGCTCTTCTCGTATCATTTAATATTCATCACAAACACTGAAAATCATAACATGAAGTCAATTAGTAATTTCACAGTTATAAAACTACTCCTTTATAGTACAAGAAATCCTTAATGATTTTCGGGGTGCCAATGACATGAAAAGCCGAGCTTAGGAAATTATACCCGCCTGGTATCGGTGTTGAGAGGTCGGATCTGCTGTTGGATGCGACGAGGATCGGCCAGGGGCGGTGGAGGAGCGCCGTGAAGAGGACTGCCCGGGGCTGGTCGACTCAGATCTGAGACTGGCTGCTGGATGTTGGCTGGGATGCTGAAGGCCAGCAAATATTGCTGGATAGGCTGATCTCTGTGGGAAGTGGTGCTGGTCAGAAGGTGAGGCCGCCTAGCGATCAGGGTGGGCCGACTCGTCTAGAAGTTGGCTGGTTAGAAGGTTGAGGGTGAGGCTGTCTGGCAGTGGTTATGTACGGAGATGATTGTCGCTGCGGGCCGGCTGGGACGCTGAAGGCCAGCAGAAGTTGCCAGAGATAATGGTCGCTGCGGGCAGTGGTTCTGGACAGAAGGTGAGGCTGCCTGGCGGTCAGGGTGGGGTGAACTCGGCTAGTTCTAGCCGCTGGGAGGACGTCGGTCTGATGTCGGGGAATTGTTGGCATGGATCAAGAGCCGGAAATGACGTATGTCCCATTTTGGTAACCCTAGAAGAAATGGAATGAAAGTGCAGAGCCGGTCGGGTCGGTTCAAGTCGGTCAGGTTGATCTACTCGATCCGATCTCTCTCTTCTTTTCCTTTTAATTGCCGAGTCAATGATTTCACTAAGTCCCATTTAAATACGAATTACCCCAAACCTTTATTATTTTTACATTTACGTCCATCAAATCTTCCCGTTTACATTTAAGTCATTAAACTCCATTCTTTTACAATTTAACTTCTTGAACTTCACCTTCTTTCCATTTCAGTCCCTCAATTCAGCTTCTTGGACCTTATAATTCATATTTTCTCTTTCGAATCCTTAAACTTTCTCTCATCTTCATTTAAGTTCTAAAAGGTTACAAGTAAATATATAGAACGATTTTAGGTGTATTACTAAACTTCGACTAGGTTTATGGAATTTGTCTCATAATATATTATAATCGCATAAAAAGAACAATCAACTTCAATAATTCATATATTTTTCATTTATATATTATAATTCATATATATATTTTTTTATTATTTGTACTTATAATTCTATATATAAATAATTTATATTCTTAAGTAGTATAAAATGACATAAATATTTTTGTTTATATGACAAAAATAAAATATATTCAAACCAAAATTTAAACAAAAGAATATATGGAAATAGGTTCTAATGAACCCTATGAGGCAACACCTCCTCTTATTGTTCATAAGGTTGTCGTCATGGGGGATCGCCGCAAGACCCCCCTTCCCAGCCCAAATGGGTTTCGGACGAGGAGAGACTCGAAGGCCCCTTCCTTCTGGCCACCCATATTTCAAGTAGGGTCGATTTTTATATGCATAGTAAGATAAGATCCGGTTCTAATACATAAGAACTGATCCGAGTATCACAAAGATTACACCCCCTCCTTATCTTCCCTTCTATATCTTTCAAAATCTCACCCCATCCAAATATAGTAACAAGACGTGAGATATTATTTTTCTTGTAATAAAATTCTATACAGTTGTGCTATCATCTTAATCAACCAAAAAGCATCAAACAGACACAGACCATCACAATTCATAGCAGACCGCAAAACCCTTCCTTTTTTCCCCAATTAACCATGATCTATTGCTGCTATTTCTTCTAATCATGTACATAGTTTAAACCAGGACATCATATATGCATATATAAACTACGTGCTACATTACCTCCCTCTCTGTATCCTCTCCATCTTCATAGATTTTCTAGCTTTGAAGTCTGAAACTATTCCTCTTCTTCTAGGATTTCACCATTTGCTAGAGCATCTAGCCCAGACAGTGTATATAAACTTTTCTTTACACTGAACTTGTGACAACAATTCATAAAGCCGTTGAATGGGTCAATGGCTGTATGTGGCATCCAGATTCAAAAGAATGAGCTTCTAGAGTACCGAGGCCCAGTAAGAATGAGGAAAAAGTGGGATACTTTCCGCCGTTGACTATCTCATCTCATCATGATTCATGAACTACCTAGGAGGTAGCAATTATTGCTGCTTCCTGAGCTACCACCTGTAGCAGCTGGGAAGTCCTGAACAAGAAACTTGACGCATTGGCTACCTGAATACTCAAAAATCTCAATACACTCCTGGAGATCAGATTCATTGCTTAACATAACCCATTCATCCTCATCGTCCAAGTATTTTAGGTGGAATGACCCATTTGGGAGCTTAAACCTCTTAGATACCTCCTCATAAAGTTGAAAACAACCTGTGTCAGGCTCAAACTTGAACCGAACTGTATCGTCCTTATAAGTGGCTTTTATAGTGATTCTTGTCCCACGGACAGATGAATTTGCTTCAGGTTTAGAAGAACCCTGTCTCCATCCCTCAAAACTCTGAGAACTAGATGAAGCCCCATGCATAACCGAGCCTGACTCGTTTGAAGAGTCTGTCATGCTTGAGGAAGTGGGCCTTGTATGGACAACCATCACATTGTCGATGTCGGGCTTGGTTTCCATCTCATCACCAACAGCTGCAATAAAAGAGTCTGAGATCTGAAAATTATCTTGGAGGTAGTGGGGCTCCTCAACCTTCCCGGGAGAGCACTCTTTGTGAGGGAAGGAGGCGAGTGAAGGATTCTCATTTGCAACTATTCCGACCCATGGGGTGGTACAGCTTGTGTCATGCATTATGGCTTCCTTGCCTTCTCCTCGATGACTTCCAGTGACAGAAAACTCATTCTCTTCCAATTTGACCATGGAACTCTCTCCCTTGATGCTGGGAATCAAACTTCTTTCTCCAATAGATGCCCCTTGATTTACTTTTAGATTCAAGCACTTGTCAGGGAAGAGGAAGTTTTTCTGGGAATTAGCTTCTTGGGGGATGGAAACCACTGCCACAATCTCACCGGTTGACGGGTTGAATTTCAATCCACCCTCAACGCCTTGGACTGAATCAAGGACTGTCTGGATTTTTTGAAGTGACCTGTTCACCTTATTTATCTTGCGAGATGGCCATCTTGAGATTCCATGCTGCCTGCAAATCCTTTTGAGTGTGGTTGGGCAAACTGCAGGAAGTGAAAAAATAATCCTATCAGTCCTATAGTCTACCAGATAAGATTTTGAACAGGCCGTACATATTCCTCCGTAGACAGATACACAGAATCAAAGGGTCTAGACATTAAAAATAAATTCAAATTGCATGTCTAATAGGGTTAAGGAAAATGTAAGTCACAGAATACGTCAGACAGATCACCTCATTGGGAAGAACTATATTATATGGCAATGATTTTACCTTTAATAATATTCCCATTAAAATTAAAAGTGTGAGTACACAAGTATACAGAGATTCTCATAATTTAGGGCATGGAACTGGTTGGATTGATACCTCCAATGCTTTTAGCAGCATCTTTAAGGCTCCCTGAGAAGTATTGCTTAAGTACACTCAGGCTTACAGTTTTCTCAGCCATACTCCTCTTTTTCTCTTGCTGCATCTTTGAACCACTAATAACCTGAAAGTTTGAAGAGAGTTTCAGAGAAAGATCACAACCAATTGTGCCACCAGATGTTTATTTGGCCACAGCATACTAAAATCAATCCAAATATAAGAGCAAAGAGTTTTTTTCTGGGCAGGGGTCATTAAAAAAATTGCAGCGGAGGAATTAGATCTGGAATTACATATGACTATGTAACTTCTGAGATGACCAGACTTACTTTTATACAAAACCAATTAATTCTAACACAATACACATTGAATTGAAAGTACATGCAATTAGTATTTCAGACACAAAATATGGAGAATTCCAATTAGCTGATGAAGCAAGATGTAGACTAGTCTTTAGCATCAGATCTTATTTTTCCAATATCAAGAATAATACCTGTGCACAAGGCACCTCAGGTTCCACCAATCCATCCATTCTACAAACAGGCTCTGCTGTTGCCTTTGATAAATCTGCAAATGGGTCCTGCCTAGTAACAGCTTCTACAGGTGTCACAGAGCCTCCAACATTCCCACTGTCTGCCTGACCAACTAATTCTGCTTCCGAGACCGTCCTTAGGGACTTGCAAATCCTTTGCATTGTTCGTGAGAGATTATCCAATAAAAGTTGTTGCTCCGTGCCCCCCTTTATGTTAATAGGAAGAAAGAACTCAAGCACGTAATCATCATCTTCTGTAAAAGTACTCCTTAACCGAATTGCCACTGCAGCATTAAGACCAAATCTACGGGCATGGTGAACAAGTGGGTAGTCACTTATACTATAGCTCTTAACATCAGAATAGAAAAAGGGGTGGTTTGACAAAAGGGCTTTTCCAGCTAACCCTTGCCTTTCTTCGAGATAATGTTCTGCACAGGCATGGACAAACCCCTTCATCGACTTATCCTTAACATAGCAAGCTGAGTCCTCAATACAGAGGACACTCTTTTGGTTAGGGTTTTTGTTTTGTCCCCGAACTTTGACTTGTGCAACCTCTTTGGCATTTCCATCAATATAGATGCAAGGGATCCATGTTAATGCTAGTGGGAATCTATGCGCATGGCATACCGCACGCAGGACATTGCTTATTTCGGCTAGAGCAGCCCTTTGGTTCTGAGAGAAACACTGGAAACAATAACTTGGATTAAGGGAAAGCGTTACCAATGTACACAATAATTGCCAAAATTTTCAACTCATTTACTCTAGCAGACCAATTTTCCTGAAGCTTAGCTGGGTAGGAAATCCGAAAAGCCAAACATGGTTTAACACCAACATATCAACAAAAGTCAGATACCAGCAAAAGAGAAAATGACTGAAGTGATAGGAAGACTTTCATTTGGAGTTGAAACTAGAACATCATCAATACACTGGTCATATAATCAACTTTTCCAGCTAGCAAGAAGGTTTCATCAATAATGCATGTAGATGTTATTAAACAATTCATTGTTCTTTCATTCTCATCCTCGCTTGCATTTTACAAGTTTTAAATTAACTGAAATGTATGCCGTTATGAATTAATACCATAAGTACCTGTGGAAGCAATCGTGGTGGTGGAGTTGTCCGCAGGTTCACTGCCTGCAAAAAGTATATGCAATTAATAAAGGAGTGACAACAGTAACTTCAGTTCTACCAACTGAGCAATTCTATCAGGTGAAGTAACATAAACTCATCTAATTGCAATGAAGGAAAATTGAAACTTTCACAAATGACAAAAGGTAACAAGAATATATTAAATTCTTGCAACAATTATATGGTTTTTTACGACAGACTTCTTCTTGTGGTTAATAGACCTGTGAAATAGCAGGATAAAGAGCTATGATATTGATGACCAGAATGTAAGATGATTGATTTGTCACATGCGCCAATTAAAATAAAGTATTGTGTAAGAGACTTTCACAAATGACAAAAGGTAACAAGAATACATTAAATTCTTGCAACAATTAAAGGTTTTTTAAGACAGACTTCTTCTTGTAGTAATAGACCCATGAAATAGCAGGCTAAAGAGCTAAGATATTGATGACCAGAATGTAAGATGATTGATTTGTCACATGCGCCAATTAAAATAAAGTATTGTGTATGAGACAACTACCTTTGTCAACTGGGGAAAATAACAAAGAAAAGGATACACTCTTCAAACAGCAAAGATAAAATTACATAAATACATGGCCTATAAACTGAATAGCAATAAAAATAGATATACGAGCATAAAAGGAATGAAGATAAATACAATTAATCTGCCTACCATATTTCTAAGAAACTCGATGTCAGAGTGCATTCTTCAAATAATGCCTTATGCGGGGAAAGAAAAAGAGACTCGGAGACCTTTCAGTCTAATAACAAAAAAAAGGGTACACTCTTCAAACAATAGGAAGCCCAGGAATATGAACACCAATATTGAAACTTTAGTTATAGGGTGATGGAAAAATAGACAAGGATGCAGAAGATTTTTACTGCTTGTATTGTAATACTCAGGTGCCTCAATGAAAGGTAACTATTTGCATACAAAAAGAATAAGGAAAAAGGAAACCTGAAGTGCAACGCAAACTTTCTCCATCTCCATATCAAAGTTAGGCTTTTCCTTCATTGTGACCAGTTCCAGGACAGCACAGCATGAGCTCTTGTCAGATGCATACACCGGTAAAGCAATAGAACCACGGATATTATGATCCATGGCATGTTCAACCCGTAAATATTCACTGTGATTGTAATAAATCACATTTGAAGTCCACTCAGGAATCCCTGAGATAAAGACACGCCCCGGAAGCCCAGGATAAGAACCAGGTTTCTCCTCTGCAGAGAAGGTGAATGCCCTCGAGACTTCTCGGTAACCCTCCAGCATATTGTCAAGCAGGTAGGGCTGCTCGTAAGTGCTGAGAAAGAACTGGTCTCCACACTTTATTGGGACCCATACTTGCGCCAAAATTCCACCTCCAGATGATTCCTTAAACAATGATAGGACCTTCAACATCTTTTCATCCAACGACCAAACAAGTGGCTGAGGAATCAGGGGGTTCACCATATCAGGAACACTGATCTGTTTGTCCCGAGAAGAATCATCCTCTTTGGTGGTGTCTACCTGATAATCCTCAACTTGAGCATAGTCTCCATATCCAAAAGAACCTCCCCCTCCACCACCTCGATCAGAGATGCTGAATGGTGTTTGTTCAGTCAAGGGCAGTGGATCAATGGGACAATAAGGCACAGATTGAAAACTGGGTGGTATGTATGACCCAAGGAACTGATCTGTCCCCAGGGGACTGCTGTGAAGTTCAGGATAGAAATCAAAGTTCATGATGTCGGTGAAGGTGACAAGCGGATCATCAGAGATCAGATTTCTTGATCCATTATCAAAGAAACCAGAGGTATCCACCGGAGTTCCTTGAGCAGCCCAATAACCAATTCCCTTCCCTTTGGAGGAGTTGGGGTACTCCATCATAGAAACGAGGATGAGGCCAACTTCACCAACACAGAGAGTACAAAATGCTAGAGCCTTCGTGAATAGTAGTTCAGTTCAGCCATACTGCAGAAAACCAAATTCGCAGCACTGTCACAGCTCAATCCTTCAAGAAAATTATGAGTCAAAATTCCATACTTTCCTACTGAAGATTTCTTAATTTTGACCATAAGAGCAATAGAATGAGTAAAGAAAAATCCTTCAAGCTAATAGACATAGTAGTCTAGTAAAAAAAGAATTAGAAAGTCACGAAAGCGAGATAGAGAGAGAGAGAGAAGCTATAAAGGAAATCACTGAGAAGCTCCTCTGGAGCTGATCTCAAAGAGATGAATATTGAATCTTGCCCTCAAAAAGCACCGCTCACTGCAGAACAAAAAGGCCGCCAATTTGAAATAATCAGAAAAACCAGAGAACCCGCCTAATACCCTTCCTCTAATAGGCTACCAACTCATAAGTTTCTGCATCTGACACCTTCCCCCAGTCTGAACCCACCAGAATTACCAAAATGAGCACACCAATTCAACCTCAAACCATTCGGTTCCACAAAGAATTGGAAGAAATCTATCCATAACCGCAAGCACAAAGCCACTGCGATTGAGGAGGAGTTTATTTCACTCTTTCAGTGTAAATCC
The DNA here is from genome assembly GCA_030064435.1 of Trapa incisa. Taxonomy (NCBI): domain Eukaryota; kingdom Viridiplantae; phylum Streptophyta; class Magnoliopsida; order Myrtales; family Lythraceae; genus Trapa; species Trapa incisa. The sequence continues at coordinate 25,645,181 of CM057779.1, forward strand.
ATCACTTAAAAAACCGCAATTGCCAAAAGAGAAGGAAAAATGCGAGCGTTGGTCCAGGAATAAGGCTGTGACCAAGTACAGAGAACGAAACCCTTGCAACGAAGAAACAAGGACCTGGCCTAGATTAACAAACCAACATGCGCAATTCCCAATCGAAGGCGAAACTCACAGATTCGGGGCATTAACACCGCCAACTCCCGCGTCCCGCTGGTGAGTCCTCGGAACTCAGCGCCTAGTATCCATCACTTTCCGTGCTACTGTTTGGAATCTAGCCAAACGGCAGACTGCCATCATACAGAGATTACTGGAAGCGCAGTATCTCAATAAGAATGAATTACCTAAAATGGAAAGTTTGTTATTTTGTGTGGCGACCGGCTCTCCCGTCTCCCTCTACCCTCCGCCTCCTGGTCGTCCAATTGAATGGAAGAGAGAGCGCTGCTCAAAAGGGGGAAACCACGGCGACCGCCTCGTTCCTCTGATCCGACATATCCCAAAGGATGCTCGATACCTCCCTTCCCTCAGCAAGATTCTTACCTACCTTCAATCAATTTTGACTTATCATACAATTGAAGTATTCTCCGTATTTCCTCTGTCTAATAATCCGTACAAAAATGAGAGTATGATAAATCTAATTATATTAATTAATTATCTAAATTATGAAATAATTAGTTATTTTCCGTTAAGGATAAAACAGTAAATTTAGTGAAATATTTTAGTATAATTTACCCCAATTTCCATTTACCTTGTCCTGATGTAGACCTGTAGTCTCGGAAAAGGTAAGGGCAAATGAGTAAAAAAATACTTGGCCCACATGAACTACCAAAAATACCCCGTATGTCAAATTGACCACCTGCTTGGCATAATCACAGGACAAGAAAACAAAAGAATTTTGACTTGCAACGGCACTAAATTAATGTCAGATTAAAATTGATATAAATATTAATTAATTAATTTTTATATAAAATAAAAATTATAACACGATTATTGATAGTCTAACAAGCATTTAATTTAATTTAATTTAATTTAATTTAAATAAATATGGATTATATTCATTGATCGAGCACTAGAATATGAAAATTAGTTTATTGGTGGATAGTAGAACCAGTCCATGAAAATCAAATTCAAAGGTGGTAAAATAATTAGCCTCTGCCATCTTGATTGGGCAAAGGATAGTAGAATCAGTCCCTTGTTCCACTAAAAATTTGGGAAGGGGTTTGATATGAGCAGGTATTCATATTCAAACAGAGGATGTTAGTCAGCACTAGCCGGGGGAGCAGCAGCAGCATTACAAGGCCGACTATTCTCTGTTCTTTTTTCTACCATCTTTATACATATAATAAGATTTCATCAGAATGGTTGATTTCATCCACCGTAGGCAAGTTGGGCTTCTTCGTGTGTGTGTGGGCATGGTGGGCAAGTAATCCATGTATCTCTCATTTTTTATGGGCTTCGTATTCCACAATGGAGAAGAACTTTCTCTATCAACTGAATTCAGCATTTGATAGAGTTGATACAATTAGGTTTGGAGTTTGCAGGCTGAAATTTCAGACTCTTCTCAATATATCCATAATGGCAATGCACCATTACGCATTTGACAGCTGATCTTGTAAGAAATGAGGGATGCATTGATTATGTTCCTGCAAACGGTTTCTCTTTTAAGCTGTGCCGACTACAGCAACCTGAAGTTCACCGATTATGATAATCGGTCGAGCCGACATCAGTGGAAAAGGAAAGTTCAGCGGACGTGTTCGATCTATACCGTGACTTTAGGAGCCTGTAGGGTCCAGTGTGTTCTTGATTTCTACCTAAAGGGCGAAGAAGGGGGGACCATATCATCGAACTCAGGATCTGCGCTGGTGCTCGGTGCTGTGGATAAAGTTCATATCGCAGACCAAAAGCAATTTGCAGGTGCAGCTCCCTGACAATGGTACTTACCTCACAGTAGCACCAAATGGGCAGTGACCACTCCAAAAGATGTATACATTGGCTGGCTGTTCCCACAACTATATATGCTACTTGTAGCTTTAGCTATACACAGTTGTTCTTTGACGACCCCACCCAGCTCGAAGATTCATCATCATCAACAGAGACCCAGATCAAGGCTCGAAAGAATGTGTCATCATCATGCTTTCCCCCCTCCCTCTCATAACCCATGTTCATAGAGGGGAGGTATTCATGTATTAAGTGGGGGTATACAAGGATTCATAAAAAGCGACTTTATGTGATATTGGAGGTAGGGTTGACATGACAGTGGTGCAGTTCCCTTGTGCCCCATTTGTGATGTTACTGTCCATGGCCGAAGCCCCACTACTAAAAAACTGACTGATTCCTGCAGAAAAAATAGACACAGGAGAATAATTTTAAGAGAATTTCATCCAAAAACCCACAATCAAAATCAAAACTATTATGTACTGAACAAGATTTAAAAGAAAATTTCTTACACTATATTAGATCATCAATAGCAATATGTTCATATAGTATTTCAACACTAGTTGTAGTTTATTTAATGGGTCGGGTCAAAGGATTTAAAAAAGTGAAATGTGTATATAGATATTGAATTCTGATTTAGACACGTACAAATGTGAACAGACCAATGAGTACAAGAAGAAGCAGCCCAATAATATTACGAAGCATACTCCCTCAATTTTTACTTTTTCTCCTTTCATTTGTCCCAATCAAATCAGTCCATTCGTCCGACTAGTGGCTGCAGTAGTAACACATGCATCATCACCATCGACCATCCCCTCATCTCTCCAACCACACACACTTTGTAACATGCCATGTGCATAAACACACAATTTCCGTTCCTGAAAACTCGACGCCGTTAATGAACTTGGAACCCTCCGGTGCAATAAGATACCATTTCTCTACCTCGAGCTTGCGGGTACGGTGTGGGAAAGTAGCCGTTTTCCGGCTGATTGAATTGCAGCTGCATCTTCTGCAGCAGTAAGAGGAGTGGCTAGATTTATTGTAGGTTTCTTCTTTGTCTGCCAAACAAGACAATAAGTTTTGTGCAAAAAAAGGACACTAAGAAGATCTCATAAATATGAAAATTATAAAGCTAATATTCTAAATAAATCGTAATTGTTATCCCAAACTAAATTAATTATCTTCATTTTTTGATTCATACCCGTTTCCATTGTTCTTGTACCCACTTGCATATCATGACTATCATTGGTTCCCAACTATTTTAATAATAGTCACAATCAATAGGCTAATTTCGAAAAAATTATTTATTTTTCAAATCGAATCGTCATTACAACTATAATGAACGTTATAGCAATTTGCCACTCACTCAGTGATCTCGGCGGTGTTGTGCTGGTGGAGTATGGCTCCTCGGCATACTTCCGGGGGCTGTCACTCGAGTAGTTCGTTCCTGCATGGCACGAGTGTTCATATTAGGATATGTTAACTGAGATATTGCATATTTTCTCGTATTTGCAAATAGGGCCCCATACTTTACCTTAAATGCACTTAGGTCCCTAATTCCCCATAGTCTCTATTAAGTCCCTGGGATTCCAATTATCCTTTTTGGGTCCTTAACTCTTTTAATTTCACACATTTACCCTTAATTTATCAAAATTGCTCTTTAATCCTTAATTTTCCAAAAATTGTAATTTGGTCCCCAACTTTTCAAAATTTCCAATTTGTCCACTATTTTGCCCAAACTACCTAATTGACCCTCAATTGGGAGTGAATTTCATGAAAACGCCTTTAATTTTATAAAATTGCCATTTGGTCCTTAAAATTTTTAAAAATTGCACAAAAGCCCAAAAAATCCCTAAATTGGCCTTCATTTTCTTCTCCAATTTAAGCATATGGACATTTGGATTTTATCTCGTCCAATTGACGACCTGTAAGTCCTTAATTTCCTCGTTTCTTACATCAATTCGTCTCCTCCAGCTCTCATCGAACGCCCTAAACTTCAAATTTTTAAATTTGGTTGAGTTTTGAGCCTCGTCTGAGCTTTATTGGAAAACTTATAATAGAGAGAGAGAAAGCTTGTTTATCTTACCAATGGAGGGGTGGTGGTCAGAGCTTGAGGTGGGGGCAACTAGTGCTCGTCAAGGGGAACCTATTAGGATTAAATCCCGTTAAAATTCACAAGAGGGTCAACTCTGAAACTTAGAAATTTCGACGAGTAGAGGCGAAATTGAGCTTACCAGGGGTCTGAAAGGGGATGTGGAGGGTCTTAGGCTGTCAGAGGTGGCCAATGCTGTCGGTGGAAGGGCTAAGAGAGTCGGGGTTGGGTTGGTCAGGAGCTCGCTATTTTGAGCTCCGGAGCAACTTCACTATGCTATAGTCTCTACTCTTCTCTAGTCGCTTTGAGAATGGCTCAAGCTAGAGCACTCTTCCCTAGTTCGAATGCCACCCTTTGGAGCTTCTCTGGTTGAGAAATTGCCTGTCGTCGGAGCCTTGATCGGAGAGTAGTTGAAAAGGAGTTGTTTGTATTCAAAGAGTGCTTGAGAGGTGAGGAGGACAAATGAGAGGGTGCTCTTTATATAGGGAGCTTGATAACTGTTCAAGCTATCGACCAACATGAGACTCAGCCTCCGACTCGGCCGCCGGCGACTTGATCGGAGAGTTTTTCGAGTCGCCGAAAACTCCAACTTTTTCGGCCTCTTTCTCTCCTCCGTTCTCTCTATGAGTGGCTAAAAGGTTGAAGACGATGGTGTGGCATACGTGTCACGTGACACGCTATGATTGGCCAGTTTTTCTAACGTGGAGGTTCAGCTCAGCCGCCGTGTCAGCCGTTGACCCATTGACTGGACACGTGGCATCCTCTCATTGGTTGCTCATGTCTGCTTGGCATGCTGATGGTCGCCTGCTGACCGTTGACCATACATGTGGCAGCCTCCCATTGACTGCCCGTGTTTGCATGGCTGCTAATAGGCTCCGTTGACTGTTGATCGGTTCGGACCCGATTCGACCAATTTTCTAAAATTTAAAATTTTTTAAAGTCATCTAAATTCATTTTCTATCTAATGGTAGCCTCAATTTTCCAAATTAACATTTTTAAGCCACCTAAAAATGAATTATTGAATTGGTTCACTATGGTTCATCTTGGTTCAGTCTGGTTAGAGTTTGGTTCACCCCGAACCGGTCCGGTTCTTTTCTCAATTCCACTTTCCGATTCTTTCTCACAATTTTTATGAATTTTTTATCACTTGATATCTCCCAATTTCCCACATTAACCTTTATTTACTATTTTTTATTGATTATCTGATAACTATCTGATAGCAAACTACAGTCCATCCGAGAATTACTAGAGAAGTGCCGGCATGATGGAACAATGAAATAGCTCCGGCGGAACGAAGCTGCCCTATTTCGGCCAAGCTGAAATCGGCCATTTTGAGCCCTCCTCAAACCAAACCAAGCCCTCCCAACACTTCCTCAGCCCTCCCACGGACGAATTAGGACTGAAAGGTAAGCCAATTCGGCTCCTCTCTACAATTTTCGGTCGGTGCTAGTGAGAGAACCGATAGAATTTCAATGATGAAATTCTAACTCAATTCGACATCAATTGATGCGATTCTTGATTCTATGATGAACTTCAGGATGAGAGCTATCTGCCCAGATTGAAAGCTCGGACCGCCGTGCCTTCACAGGTGAGTAATCGAAGCTTTCTCTCTCTATCATTCATTTTCTGATGAAGCTCCGTTTGAGCTCGTCTCGGTGTTAAAACTTGTGATTAACATTGCTAAATAATCGTATGAACATGTAGAAACTCAATTTCAATAATTAGAAACGTTTGATTGATCAAATTGATTAAATCAAATTCGACTGTGTTAAAAAGTTAGAATTGGGGATTTTCAAAGATTCAAAGGACCGAAATACAATTTCCTAAAATTGAGGGTCAATTGGAAATAATAAAAATGTTAGAGGGCCAATCAAGAAATTTTAGAATTTTTGGGGTAAAAATTTACCATTTTTGTAAAGGAAGGGTAAAATAGTAATTTTGGAAAAGTTGGGGGACCAAATTGGAAATTTGGAAATTTAAACCCCTTTTTTGAAATGGAATAAATTGAGGTCCTATGATAAATTTTAAAAGTTTTAGGACTCAATTTGAGGAAAAATCGGCATTAGGGACTTAAAGTTTAAGAGAAATAAATTTAGGGACCTAATTGCAAATAAATGAAAGTTGACTTTCTCATTCATTTGGAATGAATGAAGGCTATTAGGTCGAAGGACAATGAACCAAGATGTTCATATTGTGTAGGAACACGAAGTACCAGGAACGATAGCAGGGACAAGCTCGCGTGAATACAAAGAACCGATCTAGTGGAATTCACGGCATTAATGGGTGAGTGGGTTTAATAACATCATACCCGGTTGGGATGATGAGCACAACTTAAAGTCAAAAACCACTTACCGGTTGTGAGTGGGTTTACTAACGTTATACCTAGTTGGGATGATGAGCACAACTTAAAGTTAAAAACCACTTACTGGTTGTGAGTGGGTTTACTAACGTTATACCCAGTTGGGATGATGAGTACAACTTAAAGTTAAAAACCACTTACCGGTTTTGAGTGGAAGTTTTATATCGTACCCGGTTGGGGATGATAAGTACCTCGGTATGAAAACCCACTATTTAGTGGTATTTTAAACATCACAACTTAAAGGAAGTGATATGAAAATCATACGAAAAAACTAATTACCGGTTTTAAGTAGATCATACCCAGTTGGTATGATTAGACTTGCTCGAAGGAAGTTGAAAACCCGTTTATCGGTTATGAATGGAGGTGTCCTTATACCCGGACGATATAATGGATAGAGAAAATATACGTTTTGTCAAAAGTGCTCTCCCCCGACCGTGTGCCAATGCTTAAACAATTTGGGAGACTTTCTCGACAAGAGCTTGAATAGCTCTGATAGGCCAGGGGCCTCGGTTTTGGAACTTAGGGGCTAAATGCCTGATTTTGAAAATCTCTTACAGTGGGCCCAAGGCCAGTTGGCATGAGCGGGAGCTCGTAAACGAACATGATATATGTGCCATAAAACTTAATAAGTGAATTGTTTGGTCCTGGTACCAAGATAGGACCGACATGCTCAGTCAACTAGCGGAAGTGCGACATGATAGGTCGACGGACCAGTCGAGAGAAACAACTGCAGGTTGAGTTGAGAATCGGGGCTGTCGGGACAAATGGAACCACATATTACCTAGCAATTTAAGAAAACTCTATTTGTGCATGCAATATGAGTACAGGATCATCAAGACCCCCATGAGGTGTAGCGATGCGTCCCAAGGACCCTGAACGACCCGGTGAGTATAAGGGCAGACCATCGTTCCAGGTGTCTGTGTGAAATTTGGAGTAGGACTAAGCACATTAGATTGGGGGTGGGAATGGGATGAGGTCTTTGTACTCATATGGACACGAAGAAACAATTTTGGGATTGAGGGTCGGATGTCACGTACATCCACTCATTCCCAGGGTAGAAGTGGTCGTGCTTCTATCCGGGTGGCCGGTAAAGTTGCTCCGAAGCCACTAGTGGGTTCAGTGATCGTGCTGACCTATGAATGTGTGTAACCTTCATGATGAAGGATGTGTGTTGGGTGATGACACACTGTGGTTAAATATGAAATGGTGGAAAAACCAAAAATTTTGAATCAATGGATTTTTGAAAGAAAGGAGTCTGGCACACTCCAATGGTAAATATTTTTCTTAAAAGTCAAAACTTTTGAAAAACCCATTCATTGAGTAGTTGTACTCACCCCTCCCCTATATCCCTTTTTAGGAAAAACTAGAAATGCCTACCCTTAAGGACCATCAACTAAGACGACTGTGATACAAGTGTGATAAATCTAAATTCTTATGAAGTTTTATTTATGTTATTCCTGGAAAAGTTGCAGATTTAAGGGATGCCTTGCTCTTTACGATCTATAATAAGGGGAAACCCTTTAATAAACTGGGAGAGTGGTGGGTTGATCACGGGGATCCAACCAAACTGGGTTGGGGCGTGACATTAATACCTATAATGTAGTCATAAATCTTCTACATTTAACAAACAATTTTACACTTATATAAAGAGCTCCTTCCCATTCATCCTCCTCACACCTGAAAACTTCTCTCTCTCTCTCTACTGCTCCATTTTCCGGTGAAACTCGAACCAGAGCTCCGACTTGGGCATTTTTCCCAACCTTAGAAGGTGAGGTCGGGCTCTTTAGACTCTGGAGGAAGTCAACTATCTGATAGCAATCTCCATTCAATCCGAGGATCGTCGGAGAAGTATCAGCGTAATCAAACAGTGAAGCAGCTCCGGTAGACTGAAGCTACCTTGTTTAGGTCGAGCTGAAATTGGCCGAATTCAGCTCTTCTCTAGCCAAACCAAGCTCTCCCAACATCCCCACAACCCTCATACGACCTCAACAAAGCTGGAAGGTCAATTATGGGAATCCTTGGTCCTAGAAGGTACTTTAGGAAGAAAGTTACCTTTCCCGATAGAAAGCTCGGATCGTCGCACCTCCAATGGGACAAGTGTGATCGGAACGCCAACAAGAGAAAGCTCGCGTCAACTTAGAAAACCAATCGAGGATGAACACGTCACAGTTAACGAGTGAGTGGGCTAATTTACACTTCATACTCGGTTGGGATGATGAGCACCTTTTCTAAATTGGAAGCCATCGTGAGTGGGTTTATTCACATCATACTCGGTTGAGATGATGAGCACCTCGGAAATGAAAATCCACTACTATGTGGAATTTTAACATCATGCCTAATTGGGGTGATGTGAGAACTACGTGAAAAAAACTACTTACCAGTTGTAAATAGATTATATCCGGTTGATATGATGAACTTCCTAGAAGGAAGTAGAAAATTCGCTTACCGATTGTAAGCGGAGATGTCGTCACACCCGGTTGGTGTGATGGATGAGTTGAAAAGTGATTTTTGTTAGAAGTGTTCTTCCTTGACTGTGTGCCAATGCTTAAAAATTTTGGGAGACCTTCTTGACAAGAGCTCGAATAGCTCAGATAGGCTAGAGGCCTCAATTTTGGAACTTGAGGGCTAAAACGTTGGATTTTGGAAATCACGTACTATCACGCCCCAACCCGGTTTGGTCGAATCCCCATGATCAACCCGCCACTCTCCCGGTTTATTAAAGGATTTCCCCTTATTGTAAATCGTAAAGAGTAAGGCGTCCTTTAACCTGCACCTTTTTCTGGAATAGCATAATCAAAACTGCATAAAATTTAAAACTTTACATACTTGTCTTACAGGCATCTTAGTTGACGGTCTTTAAGGGGAGGCTTTCCGGGATTTCCTGAAAGGGATATAAGGGAGGGGGTGAGTATGATTACTCAGTGAATGGGTTTTTAAAAGCTTTTGATTTTTAATAAAAATATTTATATATAGTGTGCCAGACTCCTTTGTTTTAAAAAATCCCTTCATTTAAAAAAATTTGAGTTTTTCCCCCATTTCTTATTTACCACGGTGTGTCATTATACAACACACATCCTTTATCATGAAGGTTATACACATTCGCAAGTTAGTATCACTACTGAACCCGCTAGTGGCTTCGGAGAGACTTTTCCTGACATCCGGATAGAAGTTCGACCACTCCTACCATGGGAATGAGTGGATGTACATGACATCCGACCCACAATCTCGAAATCACTTCTTCGTGTCCGTATGAGGACAGAGACCTCATCTTATCCCCACCTCGGTCTCATGCGCTTGGTGCTACTCCAGATTTCGCCCAGACACCTGGAACGACGAACTGCCCTTATAGCCACCAGGTCGTCCAGTGCCCTTAGGATGCATCTGTCACGCCCCGACCCGGTTTGGTCGGATCCCCGTGATCAACCCGCCACTCTCCCAGTTTATTAAATGATTTCCCCTTATTGTAAATCGTAAAGAGCAATGCGTCCTTTAAACTACACATTTTCCTGGAATAGCATAATCAAAACTGAATGAAATTTAAAACTTTACATACCTGTCTTACAGGCATCTTAGTTGACTGTCTTTAAGGAGAGGCTTTCCGGGATTTCCTGAAAGGGATATAAGGGAGGGGGTGAGTACGACTACTCAGTGAATGGGTTTTTAAAAGTTTACTTTTAACTTTTAAGAAAAACATTTATATGGAGTGTGCCAGACTCCTTTATTTTCAAAAATCCATTCATTTAAAAATTCAGGTTTTTCCACCATTTCTTATTTACCACGGTGTGTCATCACCCAATACACATCATTCATCATGAAGGTTACACACATTCGCAAGTCAGTATCACTACTGAACTCGCTAGTGGCTTCGGAGCGACTTTTCCTGCCACTTGGATAGAAGTACGACCACTTCTACCCTGGGAATGAGTGGATGTACGTGACATCTGACCCACAATCCGGAAATCACTTCTTTGTGTCTGTATGAGGACAGAGACCTCATCCTGTCCCCACCCCGGTCTCATGCGCCTGGTGCTACTCCAGATTTCTCACAAACAGCTGGAACGGCGAACTGCCCTTATAGCCACCAGGTCATCTAGTGCCCTTAGGACGCATCACTACCCCTCATGGGCGTCTTGATGATCCCGTACTCATAGTGCATACACAAACAATGTTTTCTCATATTGCCATGTAATCTATGGTGCCACTAGTCTAACGGCCCCGACTCTCAACTCAACCCGCAACTGTTTGTCTTGACTAGTTCGTCGACCTGTCATGTCGCACTGCCCTTAGGACGCATCACTACCCCTCATGGGCGTCTTGATGCTCCCGTACTCATAGTGCATACACAAACAATGTTTTCTCATATTGCCATGTAATCTATGGTGCCACTAGTCTAACGGCCCCGACTCTCAACTCAACCCGCAACTGTTTGTCTTGACTAGTTCGTCGACCTGTCATGTCGCACTGCCCTTAGGACGCATCACTACCCCTCATGGGCGTCTTGATGCTCCCGTACTCATAGTGCATACACAAACAATGTTTTCTCATATTGCCATGTAATCTATGGTGCCACTAGTCTAACGGCCCCGACTCTCAACTCAACCCACGACTGTTTGTCTTGACTAGTTCGTCGACCTGTCATGTCGCACTGCCGCTAGTTGACTGATCATGTCGGTCCTATCTTGGTACCATGGCAAAAAAATTCACTTATTAAGTTTTATGGCACATATATCATGTTCGTTTATGAGCTCCTGCTTGTGCCAACTCCTTGGGCCCACTGTATGAGATTTTCAAAATTGGGCATTTAGCCCCCAAGTTCCAAAACCGAGACACCCGGCCTATCAGTGCTATTCGAGCTCCCGTCGAGAAGGTTTCCCAAATTGGTTAAGCATTGGCACATAGTCAGGGGAGAGCACTTCCGACAAAACATATGTTTTCTCTATCCATTATACCGCCCAGGAATAAGGATACCTCCGTTCATAACCGATGAATGGGTTTTCAACTTTCTTTGAGAAAGTCTCATCATACCAAACGGGTATGATCTACTTACAATCGGTAAGTAGTTTTTCCGCATGATTTTCACATCACTTCTTCTAAGTAGTGATGTTTAAAATACCACTTAATAGTGGGTTTTCATACCGAGGTACTTATCATTCCCAATCGGGTATGATATAAAATTTCCACTAACAATCGGTAAGTGGTTTTTAATTTTATGTTGTGCTCATCATCCCAACCGGGTATGATGTTAGTAAACCCACTCACCCGTTAATGCATTGAATTCTACTAGACCGGTTTTTTGTATTCACGCGAGCTCCTCCATGCTGGCGTTCCCGGTATTTCATGTTCCTACATGATATGAACATCCTTGTTCATTATTACTCTGCATAACAACTCACTTATTTCCAATGAATGAGAAAATCCAAACGTTTAATTATTTGGAATTAGGTCCCTAAAGTTATTTCTCTTTTACTTTAAGTCCCTAATGTCAGTTTTTCCTCAAATTGAGTCCCGTAATTTTTAAAATTTATCTTGGTACCTCAATTTATTCAATTTCACCAAAAGGGGGTTTAATTTCCCAAATTTCCAATTTGGTCCCCTAGTTTTTCCAAAATTACCATTTTGCCCTTCCTTTACAAAAATGGTAAGTTTTGCCCCAAAAATTCCAAAATTTCTCAATAGGTCCTCCAACATTATTTGCATGCCCAATTGACCCTCAATTTCATAAAATTGCATTTTGGTCCTTTGAGTTTTGAAAATCCCCAAATTTTCCCCCAATTTCAACTCTTCAACACTACCGAATTTGATTTCATCAAATTGACCGATCAAACACTTCTAATTGTTGAAATTGGAGTTGAAATTGAGTTACTGCATGTTCATACGATTCTAAGAAACTTTGAATCATAGATTTTAACGCCGGAACGAGCTCAAACGAAGCTTCATCGGAAAATATACTGTAGAGAGAGAAAGTTTCGATTTCTCACCGGTGAGGGCACGGCAGTCCGAGCTTTCGATCTAGGCAGATAGCTCTCATCTTGAGGTTCATCCTAGAATCAAGAATTGCATAAATTGATGTCGAATTGAGTTAGAATTTTATTATTGAAATTCTGTCGGTTCTCTCTTTAGCACCGACCGAAAATTGCAGAGGCGAGTCGAATTGGCTTACCTTTCAGTCGTAATTTAGCCGTGGGAGGGCTGAGGAAGTGTTGAGAAGGCTTGGTTTGGCCTGAGGAGGGCTCGAAATGGCCAATTTTAACTCGATCGAAATAGGGCAGCTTCGGTCCACCGGAGTTGCTTTACTATTCCATCAGGTCGGCGCTTCTCTAGTGATTCTCGGATTGATTGTAGTTTTCTATCAGACAACTGACTTCTCCCCTGTTCTAAAGAGCTCGACCTCTCCTTTCGAGGTTAAGAAAAATGTTCAAGTCGAAACTCTAGTTTGAGCTTCACCAGGAAATGGAGCAGTAGAGAGAGAGAGAGAAGTGTTCGCACACTTAACTTCCCAAGAGGTCACCCATCCTCGCACTACTCTCGGGCAAGCACACTTAACTTCAAAGTTCTTATGGGATCTCGTTCACCTAAACCCATTTGATTTTTCTCTTTTATTTTGTCTTAAGTTTCTTTTCCAAGTTTTAATGAACCCTTTGGATCACCTGGAAGTTGTAAATTTCCAAATTGTTTGTTCCTATATGATCCGGCTCAGTTTTCTTACTCGGTTTGATCGGTTCTTTTCCCGATTTTCCTTAACTCATAAGTGCAGGGTTTACAAGGATGAATGGAGATAAGCTCTTTATATAGGGAGCTCGGGACTCTCTGCACGACCGTTTCACACCTTGGTCAAGCTTATCCTTGACCAAGAATGCTTGAACGAAGGCGTTTTCTCTTCGTTGGTGCTATCCATTCATGCATTGAATGAACAGTGTCATCATATGAAGGATGAAGACGACACTGTTTCGAACCGGACTAGATCGGTTTGATTGGGTTCATTGCTTAAACTAGCTGGTTCAAGCTCGATTCGACCGATTTTTTCAAAATTAAAAGTTTCTAAATTCATCTAAATCTATTATCTATATAATGGTGGTTTTAATTCTCCAATTTGAATATTTTAAGCTACATAGAAAAATGAATTTAGCAACCGATTCAAGGATGGTTCAAACTAGCTTAAACTGATTCAATCATGTTTAGGTTTGGTTCACTTGAACTGGTCTGGTTTTCTCTTCCAACTTGTCCGAAAGTTCTTTTCCATCACTTTTATGCTCTTTGGGTCACTTGGGGTTTGTCAATTTCCCATTTTGCTCTTTATCTATGGTTTACGGTTCATGAACCGGTTTGGTTTTCTCTATTGGATTTACCGGTTCTTTCCTCGGTTTTCTTATTTTTAAGGGATGGTGTAAACCACATACCTTTATAGATAATAAAACTGGGAAAAGAACCGGTCGTTTCAAAAGAGAAAATCGGGCCGGTTCACGAACCACAACCAATAGAGAAATGGCAAATTGGGAAATTTACAAATCCTAAGTGACCCAAAGAATCTTAAAAACATGAAAAAGGACTTTGGGACAAATTGGGAGAGAAAATCATATCGGTTCAGGTGATAGCATCAAAAGATGCCGTACGAGTAAGAATGGGGTGGACTGCCCATAAAAAGGAAACATAGGGAAGCACATATTAGAAACCTAGGAGAAGTAAGCTTCCAGTTAAGAAGTGATAAAGGTAAATGACCACTAAAATCAAGACTAGTTGTAATCCACGCTCACTTGATGGAGCCTAAAGAGTGGACGACTGGGCATGGTGTGGAGTACACAAAATAAGACCTGTTAATAAGTTCTCAAGTAAGGAATAAGGGATGAAACAAAAATTTTTAGACGAAAAAGAATTCAAAGCGAGCACATTCCCCAATATAGAAAGAGGTGTGAAGAAATGAAGAAAGAAACCTTCAAGGAAGGGTATGAAGGTTGAGCATTTAGCTCCTAAGATGGAAGTCTCTACTGTGAGGGACATAGTAGAGAGCAAAACTGTAAGAATGGAACTCCCCAAACAAAGTAATCGACACATAGACCAAACGAGATTAACCCGGAATAAAGAATCGTGAAATGGTCACGAGCGAGTAAGAGTGGATTAAGAAAAAGGAAAGTACTTGAGGAAAGGACGCCATTGGAAATGAGAAAGGATATAAAAAAGGAAGAATCTCAGTGTGTCAGTAAGTCATCGGGAAACCCAATGATTGGAACTAGAAAGACCCAATAAAGAAATTGGGAAAAGACGAGTAGGTAAGGAAAACTCACACGGTTATGTAAGATATGATGTCAAAGGCAAGATGGATGATTAGATAACAGTAAAGGTAGTCGAGAAATACTACCAGACGAAAAGATGGATGGAGTTATACTATCCCTGAAAGGTTGGAAGGTTGAGAACAACCATTATGGTAGTGTTCTAAAATTTTAGATGGTCAGAGACAAGTTCTAGAGTATGTCGTGTTGTAAAGGACATATAAGCCCAATAGCCCTAGGGAAAAATATGACTCAAGTAAGGAAGAGTTAGTTATTTAAGCATGATAAGGTCAAACATTAAATTTGAACCAAAGTTGTAACAAACAACCAATGAGGGAAGGGTAAAAATAGGACAAAAATGTGATAACACCGAAACCTATAAAAGCAAGTACGTAGCGCTCGAAAGGACATCGAGCTAAGGGTTTTAACGATAAAGAGAATAACTAGACACAAGAATGATTGGGCATCTTGGAACTCCTAATTCTAAAATCTTGAGTAAGAAACCTTAAGGGGAACTCACTCCCCAACCCAATTTGGTTGGATCCCCGTGAACAACCCGCCGCTCTTCTGGTTCAAGAGGAGTTTCCCCCTTCTTTGACTCGAGATGAGCCAGACGTATTTTCAACCTTTTTCCTTGGAAAGACATATATCAACTAAAATGCAAGCTTAAGAGAAATTAAGCATACCTGATAGAGGGTAAGGCTTTGTGTTATTCCTGGTCATTTTCCCTTTTCCTGAAAAGTGATAGAAAAGAGGGGTGAGTTTCTATAATGCAGTTAATGGGTATTTTAAAAAAATGGAGTAAAAATTTGTTTTCAAGTTTGGAGTGTGCTATACTTCTTAATTTCCTTTAAATTTTCTCTACTTTAAAAAGAATCTCAGTTTTCAAAGAACATCCTTCATCATAAAGGTCAATCACACAGTCGCAAGCTAGTACATCCACTGAACCCACTTATGGCGTCAGAGCAACTTTACCGACCACCTAGATAGAAGTACATCCACTTCTACCCTGAGAATGAGTGGATGTTCACGACATCCGACCCTCAATCTCGTAACAATTCTCCATGTCCGTATGAGGACAGAGACCTCATCCCGTCCCTAACTCGGTCTTGTGCACTTGAAACTTCTCCAAGCTTCGCAAGGTCACCTGGTCCGACGAACTGTCCTTATACCCACTATGTCGTCTAGGGCCCTAGGACACATCACTACCTCTTGGTCATCTTGAAGGTCCCGTAAACACAGTGCATGCACAATCAGTATTATCACACCATACCATATAATTTGTGCTGCCATTGGTCCAACGACCCTGACCCTCAACTCAACCTACAGTTGTTTGTCTTGACTAGTCCAGAGACCTGTTATGTCTCACTGCCACTAATTGATTGAATATGTCGGTCTTGTCTTGTTACCATGGCCAAACAATTATTTTATTTAAAGTTTTATGGCATATAACTTATGTTTGTTTACGAGCTCTCGCTCGTGCCAACTAGCCTTGACCCACTGTTCGAGATTTTCAAAACTGGGCATATTAGCCCATAAGTTTCAAAACCGATGCCTCCAGCCTATCAGAGCTATTTGAGCTCCCATGGAGAAGGTCTCCCGAATCGTTTAAGCAGTGACACAGAGTCAGGGGAGGGTACTTCCAACAAAATTATATTTTCTACTATCCATCATACCAATAGAGTATGAGGATATCTCCGCTCATAATCGATGAACGAGTTTTTAACTTCCTCCGAGGAAGTTTCATCATACCAATCGGGTATGATCTACTTACAATCATTAATTAGTTTTTCCGTGTCATTTTCACATCACTCCTCTAAGTTGGGATGTTTAAAATACCATTAAGTAGTGGGTTTTCATTTCCAAGGTACTTATCATCCTAACCGGGTATGATATATAAAACCCACTCACCCGTTTGTGCAGTGAATTTCCACTTAGTCGATTTTTGTCCCTTGCTAGTTTAACCTCAGTTGGTGTTCCCGATGCCTCATGTTCCTACACGAAATGAACCTCATTGTTCATTATCATCTAACTTGATCACTTCATTTAGTATAAATGACTCAATTTACAACTTTTTCAATATTTACAAATTGGCCCCTAAAGTTATTTTTCCTTTTTTACTTTAGGCCCAATAGTCGGTTTTTCCCCAAATTGAGTCCCAAAATTTTTTAAAATTCCTCTCGGGATCTCAATTTACTCAATTTCATAAAAAGGGGTTCAAGTTTCATAAATTCTCAATTTGGCCCCCAAATTTTCCAAAATTACCATTTTGCCCTTCCATCACAAAAATGGTAAGTTTTACCCCAAAAATTTTAAAATTGCTCAATTGGCCCTCTAACATTCTTATCATGCCCAATTGACCCTCAATTTTATAAAATTGCATTTTGGTCCCTTCAAATTTTTGAAAATCCCCAGTTTCCCCTAAATTTCCCCTAATTTCAACTCCCTAACACGGTCGAATTTGATTTCATCAAATTGACTGATCAAACACTTCTAATTTTTGAAATTGAAGTTGAAATTGGGTTTCTACATCTTCATATGATTCCATAGCACTTTGAATCGTAAGTTTTAATGCCACAATGAGCTCAAATGAAGCTTCGTTGGAAAATAGATTGTAGAGAGAGAGAGCTTCAATTGCTCATCGGTGAGGGCGCGACGGTCTAAGCTTTCTTTCGGGATAGGTAGCTCTCCTCTTGAGATTCTACCTAGGATGAAGAATGGCCTCAATTGATGCCAGATTGTGTTAGAATTTTGTCATTGAAATTTTGTGGGCTCTCTCTCTAACATCGATCGAAAATTGTAGAGAGCAGTCGAATTGACTTACCTTTCAGTCCTAATTCGGCCATGGGAGGATGGGAGAGTTGCAAACCCCGTTCCTTAAAAATAAGAAAACTGGGGAAAGAACTGGTCAGCCCAAGGGAGAAAATCGAACCGGTTCACGAACCGCAACAGTTAGAGAGAGGAAAAATTGGGAAATTTACAAATCTAGAGTGACCCAAAGAGTAATAAAAACCATGGAAAGGGACTTTGGGATAAATTGGAAGAGAAAACCAGACCGGTTCAGGTAAACCAAACCTAAACCGGATTGAACCGGTTAATAAATTCATTTTTCTAGATGGCTTAAAATATTCAAATTGGGGAATTGAAGCCACCATTGGATAGAGAATGAATTTAGAAAATTTTAATTTTGAAAAACTCGGTTGAATCAGGCCTGAACCGATCGGTTTATGCATTGAACCCGATCAGACTGGTCCGGTGTGGTTCAAAACAATGTCATCTTCTTCCTTCAAATGACGACATTGTTCATTCAACAGATGAATAGATAGTGTCGATGAAGTTGAAACGCCTCTGTTTAGGGTGTTTCAGGTCATGAATGAGCTTGTCCAATATGCCAAGCAGTCAGGTGGAGAGTCCCCGAGCTCTCTATATAAAGAGCTGCTCCCCATTTATTCTCCTCACATCTGAAATCTCCACTCTCTCTCAACTGCTCCATTTTCCGGCGAAGCTCAAACCAGAGCTCCGACATAGGGGTTTTTTTTGGCCTTAGAAGGCGAGGTCAGTTCTTTAGATTCAGGGAGATGTGAGCTACTTGACGACAATCTCCATTCAATCCGAGGACCGCCGGAGAAGCATCGGCATAATCAGCCCTCCTCCAGCCAAACCAAGCCCTTCCGACACTCCCACGGCCCTCGTACAACCATATTAGAGTTGAAAGGTAAGCCAATTCGGTCCACTCTATCATTTCCGATCGACGTTAGAGAGAGAAACTATGAAAACTTCACTGACTAAATTCTCACTTGATTCGATATGAATTGTATCGATTTTTTATCCTCGGAGGAACCACATGATGAGAGCTACCTACCCAGATTGAAAGCTCGGATTGTCGCACCTCTGACGGTAAGCTTTCGAAGCTTTCGAAGCTCTGTTTGAGCTCGTTTCAGCCTTAATTCATGCGATTCCAAGCTCATTTGAATCATATGTAAGTGTAGGAACTGATTTACACCTCTAATTAAAGCAATTAACCTCGATTGAATGGTCAATTCAATGAAATCAAATTTAGCCAGTTTCAAAGGGGGGAATTAGGGAAAAACTTTTAGGGAAATTTGGGGATTTCATAAAATTGAGGGACCATTTTGCAATTTCCTAAAATTAAGGGCCAATTGGCCATGGAAAAGATGTTGGAGGACCAATTGGTTGATTTTTGAAAGATTTGGGGTCAAATTATCATTTTTGGTAAGTAGGGGCAAAATGGTAAAATTTGAAAAGTTAGGGATCAAATCGTGTAGGAACACAAGAGACCAGAATGCCAACAAGGATAAGCTAGCATGGAAGCAAAAACCAAGAAGAGAAGGATACAGTTTAGTTAACGAGTGAGTGGACTTATGTTCATCATACCCAATTGGGATGATGAGCGCTTTAGAAAAGAGAAACCACTTGTAAGTGGAAGTTTGACATCACACTTGATTGGAGTGATGTGCGAATTGAGCTAAAACCTACTTATTGGTTGTAAGTAGAGATTTTACCCGGTAGGTATGTTGGACTTCCTGGAAGGAAGGAGAAACCTGCTTATCGGTTGTAAGCGGAGATATCATCACACACGGTTGGTGTGATGAAGTAAAAATATGTTTTGTCAGAAGTGCTCTCCCTTGACTTGTGTGCCAATGCTTAAACTTTTTGGGAGACCTTCTTGATGGGAGCTAGAAAAGCTTAGAAAGGCTAGAGGCCTCGGTTTTGAATTGGTGGGGCTAAAATGCCCGATTTTGGAAAATCATGTACAGTGGGCCCAAGGCCAGTGGGCACAAGTAGGAGCTTGTAAATAAACATGACATTATGAATGCCATGAAAACTATTAATGAAATGGTTATGTGATTTCGCCATGTACAAAGATAGGACCGACACACTTGATGGACAAGCTACAGTGCCTTAGGGCTAGGTCGACGGATTGGCCTAGACAAACAGCTGTAGGTCGAGTTGAGGGTTGGAGCTGTTGGACTAGTGGCACCAAAGAAAAGGGCTACTAGACGACATGGTGGAGAAAAGGGCAGTTTGTCGTGCCAACAGTTAGGGAAGCTTGACGTAGCTTCATGCACATGAGACCTGGGTGGGGTTGGGATGAGGTCTCTGTCCTCATATGGACACAGAGTTGTTTTTGGGTTTGAGGGTCGGATGTTGTGAACATCCACTCAGACCTAGGGTAGAAGTGGACGGGTTTCTATCTTAGTTGACGGTATAGTCGCTCCGAGCCATAAGTGGGTGCAATGGATGGGCTGCCCTACGAATGTGTGATCCCTTCTTGATGAAGGGCATGTGTTGATTGTTAAACACACCTAATGTGGAAAATGTGGAAAAAAAGATTTTGAAAACTGGAATTTAAGGAAAGAATATTTTTAAAGGAAATAAGGAATTTGGAACACTCCGATTAAAACTGTTTTAATTATGAAAACTCACTCCCAACACCTATACCCATACACTCACCTCTTTTATATCCCTTTTTAATAGTAGAGAAAATGACAATGGAAAACACCTAAATCTACCCTTTGTCAGGTATGCTTAAAGGTTATTTTAAGCTCACATTTTTATTGATTTATGTTATTCTATGGAACAAGATTTAAATTATGCCTGGGTCCTCTTGAATAAAGAATGGGGGAAACCCCTCTTAAACTAAGGGAGAGTAGGTTGAACACAGGGATCCAACCAAACTGGGTCGAAGCATGACAGGAATCATCTCTGTTCATGCTGTTTCAGGTTATGAATGAGCTTGACCAAGATGCCAAACGGTTGGCCAGAGAGTTCTTGAGCGCCCTATATAAAGTGCTCCTCTCCATTCATTCTCCTTACACCTGAAATCTCCATTCTCTCTCAGCTGCTCCATTTTTCGATGAAGCTCGAACCAGATCTCCGACTTGGGCAATTTTCTTAACCTTAGAAGGTGAGGTCGGGTTCAATAGACTCCGGGGGAAGTCAGCTATATGATAGCAACCTCCGTTCAATCTGAGAACCGTCGGAGAAGCACCGCCGAAATCAAACAGTAAAGTAGCTTCGAAGGATTGAAGCTGCCCTTTTTTGGCCGAGCTAAAATCAACCAAATTCAGCCTTCCTGCAATCAATTTGAAGAGATCAAATTCATCCAGTTTGAAAGGGGAGAATTGGGGCAATTTTGGGGGAAATTTGGGGATTTGGTAAAAATTGAGGAACCATTTTGCAATTTCCCAAAATTGAAGATCAATTAGCCATAAAAAGTTGATGGAGGACCAATTGGTTGATTTTTGGAACAATTAGGGTCAAATTGCCATTTTTGGAAAGTAGGGGCAAAATGGAAATTTTTGAAAAGTTGGGGGACCAAATTGGAAATTTGGAAAACTTGAACCCCTTATACAATTTTGAGTAAAATGAAGACTCAAAAGGAAATCTTGGGGCTCAAATTGGGCAAACATGGGCATTAGGGACCTAAAGTGAAAAAGAAATAAACTTTAGGGACCAAAGTGCAATTAATAAAAAATTGTGAGCCCAGGCTTTTATGCCAAACCGTGAATGATAAGGCTGCCCAATTTGTGTAGGAACACGTGTGACGAGAACACAAACAAGAGAAAGCTTGCATAGAATTGGAAAACCGACTAAGGACGAACATCTCACGGTTATTGGGTGAGTGAGCTTATTCACATCATACCCGACTGGGATGATGAGTACTTTAGAAACGAAAAAACTATTTTTTGAAAGTCAAATTTTAAAACACCAATTCACTAAGTCGTTGAACTCACCCCCTCCATTATACCCATTTTCAGGTAACCAAGGGAAAGCCTACCCAAGGACCTCAAGTTAACCAAACTTGTAAGACATGTATGTTAAGTTTAAATTTCTTGGAGTTTTGATTAATGTTATTCCATGAAAGAAATAGGTTTAAAGGACGTCTTACTCCTCACGGTTTAAAAGAAGAGGAAAACCCTTAATAAATCGGGAGAGTGGCGAGTTGATCACAGTGATCTGACCAAATCGGGTCGGGGCGTGACAACTTGAGTGGTATTAGAGCATATTTCCTCAAATACATTATCAAAACTAAATAACATAGTAGCCGATAGGAATAATTTTAAAATTTTTAGATGGCCCCAAGAAAAGTAGCCAAACAAACCTGTGCTACCTTAGCCATCTTGGAAGCCAGGGAGAACCCCATCCCAAGGGAGGAAATGAACTAGGAGTATAGAAGGACCCTTGGAGTAATCTCAGGTCAAAGAGGACTCGATAAGAAAGCCTCCAAGGTGCTCAAGCTCAAGGACAGCAAGGCATCAAACCATCATCAATCCCTTATAAAGGCCCCACAATGCTCAAAGTACAGGAGGAACCACAAAAGTCTACGCAAGGAAATGACATGTTATAGATGTGGGCAATGGGGACACTACATTAGAAGATGCCTGACATTTCAGAGGATAAGACCCGAGAGGATCTATTATAAGTGTAGGAGGGTGGGACAAATAGCAAAGAATTGTCCCACACTACAAGAAATCCAAGTGATACCTTCTAATAAGGACACCTCCACCCCTACAGAAGCCCGAATGGATAACATTACAAGTACCACAATTGCGGCTAGGGAACGCAATCTCACCAAGGAAGAAGTCTTGCTAGACCATAGTTTAGTACTGAGAATTCCCCAAACCGTCATTGTAACAATCTTCCTCAAGAGATGTTAAAACCCCAAAACTGTATTCTTACTTCAATGAATAAGATTCTAAGTTCCTGAAAATTTCTCTGTCCCTTGATAATACGATTGTATGCCTCAATTAACTGAGTAAGGATCACAGAAAGAAGATCATGGGTAAGACCTTATGAAAACCTAGAAATAGCATAATATAGATAAAGGGGAATTTTCCTTTAAGGAGCACTACAAGCCACAGGAGCAAAAGAGGAAACACCTCCTCCATAGAAGACAAGCCGAACGATGAAATGCAACTAGGATGTCTCAAGACAACAAGGTATGATCTACTTTGGAAAAACAAAGGAGCCAAGTAGGGTTGTTGACTAACCTAGCAAGGAAGGGAGAGGTGGAAAGGTCATAACAGTGGAAAGGAAGGATGAAGGAAAACCTTGAAGAAATAAATGGTCGAAAATGAAATGATAAGGAGGATTTAGTAAGTCCCGCACAAAGAGGTCTTGGAGAAAATAGAACATGAACCCTTCCCAAGGAAGGAGACCTTGGGAAGGCATACACATTCCAACTAAGAAGTAATGGAACAAGTGATGAAGGATGAAGAGATGAAGTGCACGCCGAGGTGAAGTATACTAAGAGGACCCAAGGAGAAAGTTAAATCCAAGGAGCATGTAAGTAGGAAATAGCATCAAAGGATGCAGTGACAAGTAAAAATGGGTTGGCTGCCCATCATAAGGAAATAGAGGAAAGAACATCCGAAAAACCTTGGAAAAGTAAGCTCTCCAATTTGGAAGTGGGTAAGGAGAAAACAACCAATGACATCAAGACTGGTCGTGGCCCACACTCACTTAATAGAGCCCAAGTAGTGGATGACTGTAAACCCCGCTCTTTGGAGTTAAGAAAAATCGGGAACAAAACCGGTCAAACCAAATGAGAAAACTAAACCGGTTCATAAACTCGATCATCATAGAAATGGGCAATTTGGAAAATTTACAACTCCTGGGTGACCGAAAGGGTTCATAAAACCTTGGAATAGAACCTTATAACAAATTGGAAGAGAAAAACCAGACCAATTTAGATGAACCAGATCCAAGCCAAATTGAACCGGTTTATGAACCGGAACCGAGGAGAGAGGGCAAACCATGAAATTTATGGTTCCTGAGTGACCTAAATAGTTACAAAAGTCATGAAAAGGGACTTTAGGATGAATGGGGGATGAAAACCAAATTGGTTCAGGTGAACTGGTTTGGACCGATTTGAACCACTATTGAACCGGATGCTAAATTCATTTTTCTAGATGGCTTAGAAAATTCAAATTGTAGAATTAAGGCCACCATTTGATAGAGAATGAATTTAGAAATTTTTAATTTTGAAAAACTCGGTCGAATTGGGCCTGAACCAGCCAGTTTAAGCTTTGAACCTAGTTCAGACTGGTTCGGTCTAGTTTAGAACATTGTCGTCTTCTTCCTTGAGATAACAACACTGTTCACTCACCGAAAAATTGAATCAGCACCGGTGAAGAGGAAAAATTTTCATTCAGTATGTTTCAAGCCATCAATGATGGTCATAAAGGTGCCAAACAAATGGCCGATGAGTCCCTGAGCTCCCTAAATAAAGAGACCCTCTCCATTCATCCTCTCCACACCTGAAAACCTCACTCTCTCTCAGCTACTCAGTTTTCTGGTGAAGCTCAAATCAAAGCTCTGATACAGGGTCTTTTCTAAGCCAAAGAAACCATGGTCGAGTTCCTAAGACTTGGGGAGAACTCAACTACACGGTGGTAGTCTCCAACTACTCCAAGGGTCGCTGGAGAAGTGCCGATGTGATCGAACAGTAAAGCAACTCCGGCGGACCGAAGCTGCCCTATTTCTGTCGGGCTAAAATCAGCCAATTTGAGCCCTCCTTAGGCCAAACCAAGCTCTCCCAGCACCTCCTCAGCCCTCCTAGGGCCGAATTAGAATGGAAAGGTAAGCTAATTTGGCTCCCCTCTATAAATTTCAATCAATGTTAGAGAGAGAACCAACAGATTTTAAATGACTAAATTCTCACTCAATTTGGCATCAATTGATGTAATTCTTGATCATAGGAGGAACCTCAGGATGACAACTATCTACCAAATCAAAAGCTCAGACCGTCGTGCCCCTTATGGTAAGCATTTGAAGCTTTCTCTCTCTATGTTCACTTTTCTAGCGAAACTCTATTTGATTTCATTACAACATCAAATCGTACGATTCAAAGTGCAATTAAATCGTATGAAGATGTAGGAACTCCAATTTAATTTCAATTTCAACAATTTAACTCGTTTGATCAGTTAATTTGATGAAATCATACTCGATTTTGTTGGAAAGTTCAAATTGGGGGAAAAATTGGGGATTTTGAAAATTTGAGGGACTAAAATGTAATTTCATAAAATTGAGGGCCAATTGGGCATGATAAGGGTGTTGCAGGACCAATTGAGTAATTCTAGAAAATTTTGGCGTAAAACTTACCATTTTTGTAAAGTGGGGGCAAAATGGTAATTTTGGAAAAATTTAGGACCAAATTAGGAATTTGGGAAACTTGAACTTCTTTTTGTGAAATTGAATAAATTGGGTCCCAAGGTGAATTTTAAAAGTTTTGAGACCCAATTTATGGAAAAACGGGCATTTTGGGGCCTAAAGTAAAAGAAAAGGAACTTTAGGGACCAAATTGTAAATATTTTAAAAGTTGGATATTTTTAGTCATTTATGATGAATGAAGGCTATCAAGCCAAATGATAATGAACAAGGATTTTCATACTGTGTAGGAACATGAGATATTGGGAACATCGACTAAGACAAAGCTCGCAAGGAGACAAAAAATAATTAAGAAGAGATCACTGCATAATCGGGTGAGTGTGATTTAATATCATATCTGGTTGGGGATGAAAAGCACCTCGGAAATGAAAACGTATTACTAAGTGGTATTTTAACCATAACACCTGTGAGGAGTGATGTGGAAATTACGCGGAAAAACTACTTATTGGTTGTAAGTAGATCATACCTAGCTGGTATGATGAACTTCCTATAAGGAAGTAGAAAACTCGTTTATCGGTTATAAGTGGAGATGTTCTCATACCCGGTTGGTGTGATGGACAGAGGAAAAGTTTATTTTGTCAAAAGTGCTCATCCCTGACTATATGCCACTACTTAAATATTTTGGGAGACCTTTACGGGAGCTCAAATAGCTCAGATAGGATAGAGGCCTCAGTTTTGGAACTTGGGGGCTAATATATCAAATTTTGAAATTCTTGTACAATGGGCCCTAGGCCAGTTGGCATGAGCAGGAGCTCGTAAAAAAACATGAGTTTAAGCCATAAAAAATTTAAATGAATAAATTGTTTGGCCATGGTACCAAGACAGGACCGACATAGTCGATGGATTGGTGGTAGTGCGACGTGACAAGTCTATGGACCAGTTGAGACAAACAGCTGCAGGTTGAGTTGAGGGTCATGGCCGTTGGACCAGTGGCACCACAGATTATATGGCTTATGAGGAAAATTATTGATTTGTATATGCACTGATGTTACGAGACCTTCAAGATGCATAAGAGGGGTAGTGATGCGTACTAGGGCTCTGGACGACATGGTGGAGATAAGGGTAGTTAGTCGTACTAGCAGTCTTAGAAGCACAACGTAGCTTCATGCGCATGAGACTGGGGTGGGGTCGGGATGAGGTCACTATCCTCATATGGACATGGAGTTTTGTTACGGGATTGAGGGTCGGATGTCACGTACATTGACTCATTCTCAAGGTAGAAGTGGACGTGATTCTATCTAGGTGGCTGGTAAAGTCACTCTAACACCACAAGTGGGTACAGTAGACATGCTAGCCTACGAATGTGTGTTCCCTTCATGTTGAAGGGCATGTGTCGGTTGATAAACACACCGTGGTAATGTGAAATGGCTATGAAAATTGAGATTTCAAGAATGAGATATTCAAAAGAAATTAAGGAGTCTAGCACCCTCCAATCTAAAAATTATTTTATTGAAACTTCATTTTTTGAAAATACCACTGAGTTGTAGAAACTCGCCCACCCTTTTTTTAATCCCTTTTTAGGAAGTCGAAAGATGACTAGGGATAACACCAAGTCTTACCCTCTGTCAGGTATGATTAATTTTCTTAAGCTTGCATTTTATTTGATATATGATATTCCAGGGAACATGGTTGAGATTACGCCCGACTTCTCTTGAATTAAAGAAGGGGGAAACCCCTCTTGAACCAAGAAAGTGGTGGGTTGTTCACGGGGATCCGACCAAACTGGGTCGGGGCATGACACCAATGATCAGAGATACCTTGGGTAGGAAAGTAAAAGGTGAACTGGGAAATTATAGGGGGCAAATGATTAAGGTGGGCAAAAAGCCCTAATTCAAAAGGGTGTAAGAATGCAAAGAAAGGAAACCTTTAAGGAGTAGTAAGAAATACGAGCATATAACATCTAAGGGGGAAATCTCTACTTTTAAGGACATAGTAGAGAATGAAAATCGTTAAAAGGAGAACTCCCCAAACAACAGAATCGTGAAATGATCACAAGTAAATAAGAGTGAGTTTAGGGAAAAGGAAAATCCTTGAGTAAAGGATGTCAACAGAAATGAAGAAGGACATAAGAAGAGAAGAATCCCAGTGTGTCGGTAAGTCATAAAAAATCCAATGATTTGCACAAGGAAGCTGGGAAAGGACGAATGGGTAAGGAAAGTCGACACAGTTGGTAGGACATTTTGTCAAGGCATGAAGGATGATTGAATAACGGTAGGGGTAGTCAAGGGATATTACCCGATGAAAACAGGGATGAAGTTATACAATCCTTGAAAGGGTGAAAAGTTGGAAACAACCCTATAGGAGGTGACATAGAAGTCTAATGGACAGATACATGTCCTGAAAAATGTCATGTTGTAAGGGACATGTAAGCACTAACAATGTAGAGTAAAATGTGACTCAAGTATGAAAGAGTCGGTTAGTAAGCATGATAAGGTCAAACATAATTTTTACCGAAGTTGTAATCAATGATGGATGAAGGAAGTGTTAAATTAGGACGAAGGGGTAATAAAATCGAAAACTGTGAAAAGGAACGATTGGGCATCTTGGAACTCCTAAAGGGAAGAATCTTGCCCTAAGTAAAAAGAGATGTGAACCTAGGGATATACCTTTAGACTCACGTGCAAGACATACTACTTGTGATAAACTCCATGGAAGGAGTAAACAATGTAAAAAAAAATCTTTAAGCATGTGATTTAAAATGGGCTAAGTGAAATAACAAACAAGGTATTAACATGTCCAAGTTGATAATAAGAGAAGTTTATCCCAGAGTGAAAAATGCTGATTAAGTTTTCGGGATAAAACTCCTAAAAGGAGGGGAGAGTTGTAAACCCCGCTCCTTTTGGATAAGAAAATCGGGGAAAGAACCGGTCAACCCAGGTGAGAAAATCAAACCGGTCAACCCAGGTGAGAAAATTGAACCGGTCAACCCAGGTGAGAAAATCGAACCAGTTCACGAACCCCAACTATTAGAGAAAGGGTAAATCAAGAAATTTATAAATCTCGAGTGACCAAAAGAGTCACAAAAGTCATGAGAAAGAACTTTAGGATGAATTGGAAGTGAAAACCAAACCGGTTCAGGTGAACCAGACCTAAATCGGATTGAACTGGTTTGAACCACTATTGAACCGATTTCTAAATTAATTGTTCTAGGTGACTTAGAAAATTCAAATTTGAGAATTGAGGCCACCATTGGATAGAGAATGAATTTAGATGAATTTAGAAAATTTTAATTTTGAAAAACTTGGTCGAATCAGGTCTGAACCGGCTAATTTAAGCTTTAAACCCGGTTTGGACCAGTCTGGTCCGGTTTATAACAATGTCGTCTTCTTCCTTTAGATGATAGCACTGTTCACTTGTCAGAAAATCGAGCAGCACAAGCAAAGATGAAAAGTCTCTGGCCAGGGAGTTTCAGACAATGAATGACCGCTATTAAGGTGCCAATCGGATGGCCAAGAAAATCCCCGAGCTTCCTATATAAAGAGCCCCTCCTCATTCATCCTCCTCACACTTGAAAACTCCACTCTCTCCCTACTGCTCCATTTTTTGGTGAAGCTCGAACCAGAGCTTCGACTTGGACATTTTTTTTAGCCAAAGAATGTGTGGTTGGGTTCTTTGGATTCAGGGAGAAGTCAGCTACACACTTGTAGTCTCTATTTGCTCTGAGGGTCGTCGGAGAAACGCTAGCATGATAGAACATTGAAGCAGCTCCGACAGATTGAAGCTACCTTATTTTGGCTGAGCTGAAAATGGCCAATTCGAGCTCTCCTCATGCCAAACCAAGCCCTCCCAACACCTCCACAACCCTCCTACAACTGAATTAGAGTGGAAAGGTAAAGCAATTTGCCTCCCTTCTATAAACAAATTCTCCCTCAATTTGACACGAATTGAGGTGATTCTTGATCCTAGGAAGCATCTGCCCAAATTGGAAGCTCGGACCATCGCGCCCTCGATGGTAAGCTTTTGAAGCTTTCACTCTCTATGTTCAATTTTCCAGCGAAGCTCTATTTGAGCTTGTTCCGGCATCAAATCTTGCGATTCAGAGTGCAATTGAATTGTATGGAGGAGTAGGAACTCTAATCTAACTTCAATTTCAACAATTAAACTCATTTGATTAGTCAATTTGATGAAATCAAATTTAGCTAAGTTGGAAGGTTGAAAGTGGGGAAAAAAATTGGAAAATTTTGGAGATTTCAAAAATTCGAGGGGACTAAAGTGCAATTTCATAAATTTGTGGGCCAATTGGACATGATGAAGATGTTGGAAGACCAATTGGGCAAATTTTGGAATTTTTGGGTAAACTTACCATTTTTGTAAAGTAGGGGCAAAATGGAGACCATGTAAAAATTGGGGACCAAATTGGAAATTTGGGAAACTTGAACCCCTTTTGTGATTTTAAATAATTGGAGGTCCTAATGTGAATTTTAGAAGTTCGGGACTCAATTTGGAAAAGAAATTGGCATTAGGGACCCAAAGTTAAAGAAAAATGACTTTAGGGACCTAATTGCAATAAATCGAAAAGTTTTGAGTATTTCATCCATTCATGATGAATGAAGGCTACTAGGACAAGGGATATTGAACAAGAATGTTAATATCATGTAGGAACATGAAGTACTGGGAACGCTAGCAAGGACAAGCTCGCGTGAAGATGAAGAACTCGTTGAGAGGAAATCACTGCATTATCGGGTGAGTGGAATTTTTATATCATACTCAATTGGGATGATAAGTACCTCGGAAATGAAAACCACTACTAAGTGGAATTTTAACCATTACACTTGAATGGAGTGATGTGGAAATTACTCAAAAAAACTACTTACCGATTGTAAGTAGATCATACTCTGTTGGTATGATGAACTTCCTGGAAGGAAGTAGAAAACTCGCTTATCGGTTATAGCGGAGTTGTCCTCACACTTGGTTGGTGTGATGGACAGATGAAAAGATCATTTTGTCAGAAGTGCTCTCCCCTAACTGTGTGCTAATGCTTAAACCTTTTGGGAGACCATCTTGATGGGAGCTCTAATAGCTTAGATAGGCCGTATGCCTCAATTTTGGAACTTGGGAGCTTAAATGCCCGATTTTGAAAATCTCGTATAGTGGGCCTAAGGCCAATTGGCATAAGTAGGAGTTCGTAAACAAACATGAGTTTAAGCCATGAAAATTTTAAAATGAATGATATGTTTGGCCATGGTACCAAGACAGGATCGGCATACTTGATGTGAATCAAATTAGGGACGCTGTGATTCACAAGTTAAGGGCCAAAAGATTTGAAGAAGCATTGAATGGACTAATTGGAGCAATTGAAGAAACCCAAGTGGAAGCCCAAAGGAAGAGTCCAATAAGATCTCAAGCCTAAAGAAAGAGCCCAATAAGATCTTAAGCCCAAAAGAAAATCCCAATAAGATCTCCAGAAGATAATTCAAATTTGAATTTCAAATTTGAATTTAAAGTGAAAGATTTATCATAAATCTTCTAGAAGATTAAATTAGGAAACAATATATTTTCTAGATATGATCAAGAAATAATATTTTATTTCCTTATTTAGATAATTGCTAATATTCTCAAGTGCCAATAAAAGGCTAATTTTAGACCATTGTAAAGACAGATCTTTGATTTCAATTTTATTGTGAGCCTTATGTCTTTTTTCTCTTTTGAGAGAACTTTTGAACTTATCAAGTTTTTTACTTGTGGCGTTCAAGCAATCAGACTTATCACCAGGATTTTCTAGGAGCTCTTCTTAGAGGTGTTTGGTGTGGCGTCTACTTCTATTCATACCTTGTTTTCTCAACCAAACAAGGTATATTCCATTCTTTATACTTGCGTCGTGAAAGTCTTGGAGTCTGTGCCATTAGTATATTGGCAGGGTTCATATCAGTTGGTATCAGAGCACAAGGTTGCACGACAAGTTCCATACTATCCTTTTAATTTTCGTTCTATTTTCTTATCTTCTACCTATTACTATCCAGTATAAAAAAATCACAAAAAAATCTCATTTTTTTCCTATCAAGTTATGTTTTCATTATCTTCTATCTATTTCTAGTTAGTATAAAAAATCACAAAAAAAAAAATTCTTTTTTCTCCTATCTAGTTATACTTCTTTCTACTTCTATTCTCTATAAAAAAAAATCTCGTATTTTTTTATCTACTTTCTATATAATAGAAAAGGCCGAGAAAAAAAGCCAAAAAAATTTGTAAAAAAAGTTAAAAGATTATAAAAAATGGCATAAAAAGACAGAAAAAAAGGCACAAAGTATATATTCAGTATCTTATTCATTCTACTCTTTTAGATTTTATTCTTTTTCCTATATTTTTTTTAATATTCTCATACATTCTTTTTAGAATTGCTTTTTGAAACTTTGTTGATTTGTCTTGATTGTTCCTCAAGTTGAACGTCTTTATGAAAACGAGTTGTTCTTTAGTTCAATTAAAATTGAAAGAAGACATATGAGTGGAAAAAGGCAAGAGTGTTTTAAATCTTTAAGAAAAAGCCATGTAAGTGTTAAACAGGAGTGTTTGAGAGAAACATGTGAGGGAGAGTTACGAGGTTCTTTTGTTTCTAACAATTGGCAGGATTACAATTTCTAACAAAGGGGAAACACATGGAAAGAAGCCAGTTTCCCTCAGCCCGTTCAAAATCTAGATTGGAAAGCTATGATGAAAAAAGTTGTAAAGTCTGGATTTGAGCCACTTCACACGCGAATGGATCACTTGGAAGAAGGTGTGAGACGTCGTTGACATCAACAAACTTCCATTGAACAACAATCTTGGGGCTTTCAATCTAGGCGTTTTGATACTCAAGAACTCGAGGAATTTGAAGATCTTCAAGTTAATTGTGATAGCGCCGGACACGATTCCATCAATCAATGTACTCCAAGTGAAAGGCCATCGATTGATGACATCATGGACAACCAACGTGAGAATCTATTTCATACTCGTTGTTCTATGAAAAATAGAGTTTGTTCTTTTATCATAGATGGAGGAAGCTGCACTAATATGGCTAGCACCGAGCTTGTGGAGAAGTTGGCATTACCTACACTGAAGCATTCGAAGCCTTATCAAATTCAAAGATTGAACGATCAACACAAACTCGAGATAACCAAGCAAGTGTTGGTTTCATTCTTTATTGGAAGATATAAGGATGAGATATTATGTGATGTGGTGCCAATTCAAGCATGACATATTCTATTGGGATAACCTTGGAAGTTTGATCGTCAAGTTACACATTATTGATTAATAAATAGGTACTCATTTGTGATGCATAATAGATCAATATCTCTTATACATTTAACTCTACAGCAAATACATGAGTATTAATTGAAAAGGAAAAAGGCAAATAAAAAGAAAATAGCAGAAAAACAAGAAGAGATAAAAGCCATAATTGAAAAGAAAGATATAAAAGGCAAAGTTGAAAAGGAAGAAAGAGAAATAAAAGAGAGAAAAGCCAAAATTGAAAAAGAAAAGAAAAAATTCATAATTGAAAAGAAAGAGAGTGAAAATAATTTTATAAGTTTACATATCCTTACAGTACCTATGTACATGGATATATTTTTAAATACTAATCCCTTTGTCGAATATTTGCCGAGCAATATTTTATCTTTTTTGCAGGAATTCAAGCATGTTCCAATGTAGATATCTCGTGGTTTAGCAATAACTCAAGTAATCAAGCATCAAACTCAACACCAAGTCATAAAGTTGATGGAACAGAGAATTATACCCAGGAGAATTAATCCACCAGTTCTGCAACTATCCAAACGAGGTAAGACTTGTCAAGCATACATTAATTGTCGAGTTATTGACAATACCCAGGTATATTTTCGATACTATATTCCTTATTTAGATCATATGTTAGATGATTTGTATGGATCTTATTTGATTGCAAAAATAAATTTTAAAAGTGAATATAATAAATTTTGAATTAAAGATAAATATGGATTGAAAAATCTATTAATGACAAAACCTGGTTTATATGAATGGTTAATTATGATTTATTGTTTAACTAATGCAACCAATATTTCTATGAGATTATTGAATTATTTCTTAAATACTTTTATTGAAAAGTTAGTTGATATATATTTTGATTATATAATATTATATAATATGTCCTCATATGAATATGAAAAATATTTAAAAATTTCCTTAAATATTTTTATGAAATATATGTTATTTTCTAATTTTAGTAGATATATATATTGTTGGAATAATCTTATATTTTCTAAATATGTTGCTATTTCTAAATGAATTGTAATTAAAAAGGAAATTAAGTTAACTCAAGATTGGCCAACACCTTATTAGGTAAGTGAGATGAGAATTTTCCTTAGATTAACTTACTCTTATATAGATTATGTTTCTAAATTTAATAGTTGTCATATACCTCTCACTTTATTTTTAGAAAAGAATATTTTATTTAAATTATGTGATGTGCAAAAAAAATATATTCAAATATTTAGGGGATAAATTAACTAATTTTCATTTGATTGCATTACCTAACTTTCGTAAATTATTCAAACTTAATTGTGAAGTATCAAAAATAGGCAATTTAGATATATTGATAATATATTTTAGTGAAAAGTTGAGTAAAGTAGCATTAAACTATCATACCTATGAAAATGAGATATTTATGTTTCCTCAACCTCTACAAATATGGCAACTAAGGCAAAAAGAATCTATTATTCACATGAATCATGTATTTGATTTGCATATTAAGAGGAAGTATAGGTTGAAGAAGCGTCATGCAAGATTGGTGGATTTCATCAAGACTTTTCCATATGTTATCAAGTATAGTCAAGGTATGAAATATATCGTTGTCAATTCACTATCACGAAGTTACGCTATGTTTATAATCCTTCATAGTAAATTTCTTGGTTTTGATTATATAAAAAAATTATATGCAAATATTCTTTATTTCTATGAAGTGATTAAGAGTTGTAAAAATAATATGTTTGAAAAGTTTTACTTGGAAAATTGGTTTCTTTTTCAGGAAAATAAATTATGCATCTCTCTATTTTCTTTGTGTAAGTTATTTGTTAAGAAATCATATATCTTAGAACTTATTGGACAATTTATGGTAGCTAATATTATTGCAATATTGCATAAGTATTATCCATATATGAAAAGGAATGTGATGAAATTTTGTGTTAAATGTATTACATATAGAAAAGATAAGTTTAGCCAACAATTTCATATTTTGTATATTACTATTTCAATTCTTAGAGTATTTGCTTTGATTGATATTCTTATGCAATTTATTTATGGATTACTGAGGAGTAAGAAGAGAAGATACTTTATATTTATCATAGTTAGACAATTCTTAAAAATAACATATTTATTTCAATATTATAAAACTAAGAGTGTATCAAATGTTATTTATTTATTACTTAGAGACGTTGTTATATTGCATTATATTCCTAGAATTATTAAAGTTAATTATGATTATAAATTCTTGAGTTACTTTTGAAATATTTTGTTTAGTAAATTGGAAAGAAAACTTTTATTTTCAACTGAATATTTATATGATATTTACTTTACATATAATAGTTATATTTCTTATATTATTAGATTTTCATTATTAAAAGTTGTTTATTGTTTTAATTCATTGCCTCATTTAGATTTAATATTATTTAATAATGTTGAGTTAGTAAATTTAGATTTGAAGAGAAAAAAATAAGTTTCTAAAACAAATTCAGAAAATAGCATATGAAAATCAAGTTAATCAAGGTTTCAAGAAAATTGTTTTTGATCTAGGAATTTGTGTTAAACTTATTCCTATAGTAGATTTATCTATTGGAGTATTGAAGCTAATTAATTACATTTTTTTTAATATTCCTAATTTAATATTTTTTTATGTAGTTGACAAGGAGATCTATGATTTGAGGACAAATCATTTTCAAGAGCGGGAGAATGATGTTAATCAAATTAGGGATGCTGTGATTCACAAGTTAAGGGCCAAAAAATTTGAAAAAGCATTGAATGGACTAATTGGAGCAATTGAAGAAACCCAAGTGGAAGCCCAAAGGAAGAGTCCAATAAGATCTCAAGCCTAAAGAAAGAGCCCAATAAGATCTCAAGCCCAAAAGAAAATCCCCATAAGATCTCAAAAAGATAATTCAAATTTGAATTGCCTAAAGAAATAGCCCAATAAGATCTCAAGAAGATAATTCAAATTTGAATTGCCTAAAGAAAGAGCCCAATAAGATCTCAAGCCCAAAAGAAAATCCCCATAAGATAACAAGAAGATAATTTAAATTTGAATTTAAAGTGGAAGATTTATCATAAATCTTCTAGAAGATTAAATTAGGAAACAATATATTTTCTAGATATGATCAAGAAATATATTAGCAATATTTTCTATATGGTTGGCATGTCAACCCCAATATTTTATTTCCTTATTTAGATAATTGCTAATATTCTCAACTGCCAATAAAAGGCTAATTTTAGACCATTGTAAAGACAGATCTTTGATTTCAATTTTATTGTGAGGCTTATGTATTTTTTCTCTTTTGAGAGAACTTTTGAACTTATCAGGTTTTTTATTTGTGGCGTTCAAGCAATCAGACTTATCACCAGGGTTTTCTAGGAGCTCTTCTTAGAGGTGTTTGGTTTGGCATCTACTTCTATCCATACCTTGTTTTCTCAACCAAACAAGGTATATTCCATTCTATTTACTTGCGTCGTGAAAGCCTTGGGGTCTATTCCATATTTGGTGTAGGGTGTCGTTAGTATATTGGCGGGGTTCACATCAATACTCAATGGACTGGTGACAGTTCATCATGAGAGGTCGATGGACCAGTCGAGACAAACAGCTGTTGGTCGAGTTTAGGGTCGGGGCCGTTGGACCAGTCACACCACATATTAAATGGCTTATGTGAAAAATTGTTG
The DNA here is from genome assembly GCA_030064435.1 of Trapa incisa. Lineage (NCBI taxonomy): Eukaryota > Viridiplantae > Streptophyta > Magnoliopsida > Myrtales > Lythraceae > Trapa > Trapa incisa. Next base: position 25,680,888 of record CM057779.1, read on the forward strand.
TTTTGTGCATGCACTAAGGTACGGGGCCATCAAGATGCCTAAGAGGAGTAGTGATGCGTCCAAGGGGCTACTGGACGACATGGTGGAGATAAAGGCAGTTTGTCATGCCAGCAGTAAGGGAAGCTCGACACGTAGCTTCATGCGCATGGGACTGGGGTGGAGTCGGGATGAGGTGTCTGTCCTCATACGAACATGGAGGTTTCTTTATGGGATTGAGGGTAGGATGTCACGTACATCCAATCATTCTCAGGGTAGAAGTGGACGTGCTTCTATCTAGGTAGCCGATAAAGTCGCTCCGACACCACAAGTGGGTGTAGTGGCGTGCTGCCCTTCAAATGTGTTCCCTTCATGATTAAGGGCGTGTGTTGGTTGATAAACACACCATTTGTGGTTAATGATGAGATATGGCTATGAAAACCGAGATTTTGAGGATGAAATGTTTTAAAGAAACTAAGGAGTCTAGCACACTCCAATTTAAACTATTTTCCGAAAGTCAAATTTTAAAACACCCATTCACTAAGTCGTTGAACTCATCCCCTCCCTTATACCCCTTTTTAGGTAACCAAGGGAAAGCCTACCCAAAGACTTCAAGTTAGCCATACATGTAAGACAGGTATGTTAAGTTTAAATTTCTTTCAGTTTTAATTAATGTTATTCCAAGAAATAAACAAGTTTAAAGAATGCCTTACTCCTCACAATTAAAAATAAGGGGAAAACCCTTAATAAACTAGGAGAGAGGCAGGTTGATCACGGGGATCTGAATAAACTGGCTCCTCATCTGATTAATGAGGAGAAGTACGTTTTCCTCTGACTTCGACAAGGGTTAACACTATATCGGAGTACAAAACTAAATTGAATGAGTTAAGACCATTTGCCCCTGACCTAGCCAAACCGGTAGACATATGTTAGCGATTCGTGGACGGTCTCAACATGGATATACGAGACCAGATGGAAGTACTAGGATGCTCCACGGATCTGGCGGCAGTGATCAGTATGGCTCACAAATGTGAGTGATTGGTACAAACCCGACACCGCCAAATGGAGCAGGCAAACCGAAAGGAGGATAAGGGCAAAGGCCGTCATAGAGGACGGAATGTGCAAAATGGTCCAAGATGGGGAAATAGAGTGGGATTTCAAAAGAGGAAGGATGGGCCACCACCTCCCCAAAGAGCAACCCCACCCTACCACAAGGAAACCCTCACTATCCTAAGTGCCAAAGGTACCACGAGGGAGCATGCTTGTCCTATTTCGCATATGGGCAAGTGGAGCACTTTGCAAAGGAATGCACCACTCTTAGGGAGAACAAGCAACGGAACACTCTTGAACCACCCCAAGGAAACCCAAGGATTCCTCGTCAGGACGCCACAACTAGAGTACCAGATAGGGTAGACATATGCTAGCGATTCGTGGACGGCCTCAACATGGATATACGAGACCAGATGGAAGTATTAGGATGCTTCACGGATCTGGCGGCAGTGATCAGTATGGCTCACAAATGTGAGTGACTGGTACAAACCCGACACCGCCGAATGGAGCAAGCAAACCGAAAGGAGGATAAGGGCAAAGGTCATCATAGAGGACGGAATGTGCAAAATGGTCCAAGATGGGGAAATAGAGTGGGATTTCAAAAGAGAAAGGATGGGCCACCACCTCCCCAAAGAGCAACCCCACCCTACCACAAGGAAACCCTCGCTATCCTAGGTGCCAAAGGTACCACGAGGGAGCATGCTTGTCCTATTTCGCATATGGGCAAGTGGAGCACTTTGCAAAGGAATGCACCACTCTTAGGGAGAACAAGCAACGGAACACTCTTGGACCACCCCAAGGAAACCCAAGGATTCCTCGTCAGGACGCCACAACCAGAGTACCAGATAGGGTATTCAACCTCACCCAGGAAGAGGCTAGGAAAGACCCTAGTACCATATTTGGTACTTCCCAAAACCCTCCCAACTAAGATTGAGATACACTTGTAATTTGAATTTCATTCAATAAAGGAATCTTTTCTTCTAAAATATGTGTTTCTTCAATCAGGGTACGTACACTTGTGGGGAAGAAAGGTCTATGCCCTCTTCGACTCGGGAGTAGAGAGATCGTTTGTAAAGGAAGATCTAATCTCAAGTCTTCCCTTAGAACTTACCTCTCTAAAACAAAGTCTCTTCATCCTCACACCCATAGGAGAAGGATTAAATAGGGACAAGCAGTTAAAGGGATGTGAGATCAAGATTGGAGGAATCAAACTAGAAGCATATTTGATTCCATTACCTCTAAAGGAGGTAGAAGTAATATTAGGGATGGATTGGCTAAGTACCCATTAATCTAAGATGGATTGTGGGAAGAAGATAATAACTTTTCACACTCCCAAAACACTCAGATTACAATTACAAGGAGACAAAAGGAAGGGAGAAGTGCAAATGGTGTCCCACATAAGAGCCCAAAAGATGATACAAAAAGGTTGTAAAGCTTTTCTAGCAATGATCACCAACGAGAGGTCTAAGGAGAAGGGACCTGAAGGCATTCCGGTAGTTAAACACTATCCAGATGTATTCCTGAAAGAATTACCTAGATTACCCCCAAGCCGACAATTGGAGTTCACCATAGAGGTTATCCCAGGAACACATCCCATATCCCAAGCTCCTTACCACATGGCTCCAGCATAACTAAAGGAATTGAAGGAGCAGCTAGATGAGCTATTGGAGGACTTCATACACCCTAGCCAATCTCCATGGGGTGCACCAATCTTTTTCATAAAGAAAAAGGATGGGAGCATGTGGTTGTGCATAGACAATCGGAAGTTGAACCAGGTCACCATAAAGAACAAGTATCCACTTCCACGGATTGATGACTTGTTCGACCAACTAAAATGAGCAACCTACTTCTCCAAGATAGACCTTCAGTCAGGACACCACCGACTCAGGATCTGATAAGAAGATATTCCTAAGACTGCATTCTGGTCTCGATACAGACATTATGAGTTTAGGGTGATGCCTTTTGACTTGACAACTGCTCCTACAACCTTCATGGATTTAATGAACCGAGTGTTCTAGACACACTTGGACAAGTTCATGATAGTATTTATAGACAACATTCTCATATACACACGAACTAGGCTAGAGCATGAAGAGAATTTGGCTATCACCTTGGAGATACTAAGGGATAACAACTTATATGCAAAATTCTCCAAGTGTGAGTTTTGGCTGCAGGAGGTAGGGTTCTTAGGGTACATAGTGTCCAAGGATGGAGTCAAAGTAGACCTAGCAAAGGTCGAAGCCATATCCGCAATTAAGAGCCAATTGGCCATGGAAAAGATGTCGGAGAACCAATTGGTCGATTTTTGGAACAACTGAGGTGAAATTGCCATTTTTGGAAAGTAGGAGCAAAATGATAATTTTTGAAAAGTTGGGGGACCAAATTGGAAATTTGGAAAACTTTAACCCCTTATACAATTTTGAGTAAAATGAAGACTCAAAAAGAAATTTTGGAAATCTTAGGGCTCAAATTGGGCAAACATGGGCATTAGGGACCTAAAGTGAAAATAAATAAACTTTAGGGACCTAAGTGCAATTAATCAAAAATTGTGAGCCTAGGCTTTCATGCCAAACCATGAATGATAAGGCTACCCAAATTGTGTAGTAACATGTGTGACGAGAATGCAAGTAAGAGAAACCACGCGTAGAATTGGAAAACCGACTGAGGACGAACACATCACGGTTATCAGGTGAGTCGGCTTATTTACATCATACTCGGTTGGGATGATAAGTACTTCAGAAATAAAAAACCACATATATATATATATATATGGGATTTCAACATCACACTTGAGTGGAGTGATGTGTGAACTAAGCTAAAAACTACTTACTAGTTGTAAGTAGAGGAAATAATAACCGGTTGGTATGATGGACTTCCTTGAAGGAAGGAGAAACCCGCTTACCGGTTGTAAGCAGAGATGTCATCACACCTGGTTGGTGTGATAAAGTGAAAATCATGTTTTTTCAGACGTGTTCTCCCCTGACTGTGTGCCAATGCTTAAAATTTTTGGGAGACCTTCTTGACGGGAGCTAGATTAGCTTAAATAGGTCGGAGGCCTCGGTTTAGAACTTGTGGCGCTAAATGCCCAGTTTTGGAAAATTACAAACACTAGGCCCAAGGCTAGTGGGTATGAGCAGGAGCTCGTAAACAAACATGAGATTATGAAAGCCATGAAAACTCTTAATGAAATGGTTATGTGATTTCTCCATGGTACCAAGATAGGACCGACATACTCGATGGACTGGTGGTAGTGCGTCAGGGTAAGTTTGACGGACTAACCTTGTCACGCCCTGACCCGATTTAGTCGGATCCCTCTGAGCAACTTGCCACTCTCCCGGTTTACTAAGGGTTTCCCCTTGTTTAACTTGGAAGGAGTAAGGCGTCCTTTAAACCTGTACCTTTCCTATAATAATATAAATCAAAACTGCATAAAACTTTTAACTTACATACCTGTCTTGCACGTGAAACTATAGGAAACTTTGGGTAGGTTTCCCTTGGTTACCTAAAAAGGGGTATAAGAGAGGGAGTGAGTTCAACAACTCAGTGAATGGATTTTTAAAGTTTGACTTTTAGGAAGAGTGTTTGAATTGGAGTGTGTTAGACTCCTATTTTCTTTTAAAACAATTCATCCTTAAAATCTCGTTTTCTTAGCCATTACTCAATCATCAATTATAACAGGTGTGTTTATCAAATAACACACACTTTTCATCATGAATGGAACACACATTTGTAGGCCAGCCCATCCACTATACCCACTTGTGGTGTCGAAGTTACTTTACCGGCCACCTAAATAGAAGCATGTCCACTTCTACCCTGAGATTGAATGGATGTATGCAACATCCGACACTCAATCCCGTAAATAAAACTATCTGTCCGTATGAGGATAGAGACCATATCCCGGTCTCATACGCATGAAACTCAAACATAGAAGCTTCAGGAAGCCCAAAATACATTAGCCTTGTGGAGTTCAAACATAGTAAGTCCGTGAAGTCGAAACACAGTAACTGCATGATCAACCGGTACGACGAGAAACTCAAACACAATAGTTTCTCTTTCCCTCATCACCACCATGTTGTCCAACAGTCCTTAGGATGCATCACTACCCCTCTTGGGCATCTTAATGGTCCTGAACCTCAAGTGCATGCACAAACAAATTTTTCCTCAAAAGCCATTTAATCTTTGGTTCCACTGGTCCAATGGCCCAAACCCTCAACTTGACAAGTAGCTGCTTGTCTCGACTAGTCCGTCGACCTATCATGTCGCACTGCTATCAATTCATTGAATATGTCGGTCATACCTTGGTATCATCGCCAAACATATCATTTATTTAAAGTTTTCATTGCTTCAAATCATGTTTGTTTACAAGCTTCTGCTCGTGCCAACTTCCCTTGGGCCCACTGTACGAGATTTTCAAAATCGGGCATATTAGCCCCCAAGTTCCAAAACTGAGGCCTCCGGCCTATCTAATCTATTCGAGCTCCCATCAAAAAGGTCTCCCAAAAAGTTTAAGTAGTGGCACATAGTCAAGGGAGAGTACTTTTGTAAACCCCGCACATTTGAGTTAAGGAAAATCGGGAAAAGAACCGGTCAAACCGAATAAAAAAACCAAATCGGTTTACATTTGGGAATAATCAATATGAAAATTTACAAATTTCGGTTGATCCAAACGATTTATTAAGCATTGGAAAAGAAACTTAAGACAAACTAGAAAACAAAAACCAAATTGGTTCAGGTGAACTAGATTCCATAAGAACTTCAAAGTTAAGCGTGAAGTATGATTATTTTGTAACTCAAAATTTCGGTCAAAAATTTTTATACGAACGTACGGCTTATCATAAATAGCCATCAATTAATATATATTTAATTATTAAAATTAATACCAATAATTTAATACCTAAATTAAATTATTGGAATTAATACAAATAATTTAATACTGAAATTGAATTATTGGAATTAATACCAATAATTTATGGCAATATTAATACTAGTAATAAATCTCACCCATTTAATACACGGGTTTTACGACTATATAAATAGGTCATCCCCATTTCATTCTCCTCACACCTGAACACTTCTCTTTCTCTCTACTGCTCCATTTCACGATAAAGCTCAAACCAGAGCTTCGACTTGAACAAAGGTCGAACTCTTTAGAACCGGGGAGAAGACAGCTATCTGATAGCAAACTCCAGTCAATCCGAGAATCGTTGGAGAAGCGTCGACATGATGGAAGAGTGAAGCAACTCCGGCGGACTGAAGCTGCCCTATTTTGGCCAAGCTAAAATCGGCCATTTCAAGCCCTCCTCAGGCCAAACCAAGCCCTCCCAACACTTTCTCAGCCTTTCCATGGCCAAATTAGGACCGAAAGGTAAGCCAATTCGGCTCCCCTTTATAATTTTCAATCGGTGCTAGAGATAGAGTCGACCGAATTTCAATGACGAAATTCTAATCCAATTCCGCATCAATTGATACAATACTTGATTTTAGGATGAACCTCAGGACGAGACCTATCTGCCCAGATCGAAAGCTCGGACTGTCGTGCCTTAACCGGTGAGTAATCGAAGCTTTCTCTCTCTATAGTCTATTTTCCGGCAAAGCTCCGTTTGAGCTCGTTCCGACGTTAAAATCTGCAATTCAAAGTTTATTAGAATCGTATGAACATACAGGAACTCAATTTCAACTCTAATTTCAATAATTAGAAGTATTTGATCGGTTAATTTGCTGAAATCAAATTCGGTAGTGTTGAAGAGTTGAAATTGGGGGAAAATTCGGGGATTTTCGAAATTCAAAGGAGCCAAAATACAATTTTATGAAACTGAGGGTCAATTGGGCATGAAAATAATGTTGGAGGACCAATTGAGGAATTTTGGAAAAATTGGGGAACCAAATTGGAAATTTGGAAAATCAAACCCCTTTTTTGGTGAAATTGAATAAATTGAGGTCCCATGATAAATTTTAAAAGTTACGAGACTCAATTTGAAGAAAAACCAACATTAGTAACTTAAAGTTAAAGAGAAATAACTTTAGGGACCTAATTGCAAATAACTAAAAGTTTGGGTTTTCTCATTCATTAATGAATGAAGATTGTTATGCCGAGTAATAATGAACAAGGTTGTTCATATCGTGTAGGAACGTTAAATACCGGGAACGCCAGCAAGGACAAGCTCGCGTGAATACAAAGAACCAGTCTAGTGGAATTCACGGCATTAACGGGTGAGTGGGTTTACTAACATCATACCCGGTTTGGATGATAAGTACAACTTAGAGATAAAAACCACTTACCGGTTGTGAGTGGAAATTTTATATCATACCCGATAGGGGATGATAAGTAGCTCGGTATAAAAACCCACTATTTAGTGGTATTTTAATCATCACCACTTAGAGAAAGTGATGTGAAAATTATGCGAAAAAAAACTATTTACCGGTTGTAAGTAGATCATACCCGGTTGGTATGATGAGACTTACTCGAATGAAGTTGAAAACCCGTTCATCGGTTATGAACAGAGATGTCCTTATATTGGTTGGTATAATGGACAGTGAAAACCTATTTTGTCAGAAGTGTTCTCCCCTGACTGTGTGCCAATGCTTAAACTATTTGGGATACCTTCTCGACGGGAGCTCGAATAGCTCTAATAGGCCAGGGGCCTCGGTTTTGGAACTTGGGGGCTAAATGCCCGATTTTGAAAATCTCGTACAGTAGGCCCAAGGCCAGTTGGCATGAGCAGGAGCTCGTAAATGAAATGATATATGTGGGATAAAACTTAATAAGTGAATTGTTGGGCCATGGTACCAAGATAGGACCGACATGCTCAGTCAACTAGCAGCAGTGCGATATGACAAGTCGACGGACTAGTCAAGACAAACAGCTGCTGGTTGAGTTGAGAGTCGGGGCCGTTGGACCAGTGGCACCACAAATTACATGGCAATATAAGAAAACATTGTTTGTGCATGCACTGTGAGTACGGGATCATCAAGATGCCCATGAGGGGTAGTGATGTGTACTAAGGGCACTCGACGACCTGGTGGCTATAAGGGCAGTTCGTCGTTCTAGGTGTCTATGCGAAATCTGGAGTAGCACGAAGCGCATGAGACCAGGGTAGGGACAGGATGAGGTCTCTGTCCTCATACGGACATGAAGAAGTGATTTCGGGATTTGTGGGTAGGATGTCACGTACATCCACTCATTCCCAGGGTAGAAGTGGTCGTACTTCTATCCGGGTGGTAGGAAAAGTCGCTCCGAAGCCACTAGCGGGTTCAGTAGTGATACTGACTTGCAAATGTGTGTAACCTTCATGATGAAGGATGTGTGTTGGGTGATGACACACCGTGATAACTAAGAAATAATGGAAAAATCCAAATTTTTAAATGATGGGATTTTTTAAAACAAAGGAGTCTTTCACACTCCATATAAATATTTTTCTTAAAAGTCAAAAGTTTTTAAAAACCCATTCACTGAGTCTTAAAAGTCAAAAGTTTCACCCCCTCCCTTATATCCCTTTCAGGAAATCCCAGAAAGCCTCCCCTTAAAGACCGTCAACAAAGATGCCTATAAGATAGGTATGTAAAGTTTTAAATTTCATACAGTTTTGATTATGCTATTCCAAGAAAAAGGTGCAAGTTAAAGGACGCCTTACTCTTTACGGTTTACGATAAGGGGAAACCATTTAATAAACTGGAAAAGTGACAGGTTGATCACGGGGATCCGACCAAACCGAGTCGGGGCGTGACAACTTTTGATAAAAATAACCTTTTAGTTGTCCATCATACCAATCGTGTTTAAGGACATCTCCGCTTATAATCGATAAGCGGGTTTTTTACTTCCTTATAGGAAGTTCATCATACCAAGCAGGTATGATCCACTTATAAACGATAATTAGTTTTTCCATGTAATTTCACATCACTCCATTCGGGTGTGATGTTTAAAATTCCACATAGTAGTGGATTTTCATTTACGATATACTTATCATCCCAATTGGGTATGATATCAAAATTTTCACTCACACGATAGTACAGTCAATTTCCTTTTAATCGGCTTGTTGCCTTCATGTGAACTTGTCTTAGCTGATCTTTCTGGTACTTCATGTTCCTACACGATATGAACAATCCTTGTTAATTATCTTTTGGCATAATAGCCTTCATTCATCACAAATGAATAAAATAACCAAACTTTTAATTAATTTGCAATTAGGTCCCTAAAGTTATTTTTCTTTAACTTTAGGCCTCTAACGTAGGTTTCCCCCCAAATTGAGTCACGAAACTCTAGAATTCACCTTAAGACCTCTTTCTCCTCAAAATCAAGTAAAAGGGATTCAAGTTTCCCAAATTTCTAATTTGGTCCCCCATTTTTTCAAAAATTACCATTTTCCCACTGCTTTACAAAAATGGTAAGTTTTCCCCAAAAATTCCAAAAATTGCCCAATTGTTCCTTAAACATCTTTATCATGCCCAATTGGCCCTCAATATTATGAAATTGTACTTTAGTTCCTTGAATTTTTGAAATTCCCAAATTTTCCCCAATTTCAACTTTCCAACACAGCCAAATTTGATTTAATCAAATTGACTGATCAAATGAGTTTAATTATTGAAATTGAAGTTAGATTGGAGTTCCTACATCTTCATATGATTCAATTACACTTTGAATTGCATGATTTGACGCCGGAACGAGCTCAAATAGAGCTTCGCCGAAAAACTGAACATATAGAGAGAAAGTTTCGAATGCTTATCGTCGAGAGCGCGGCAGATGGCTTTTGTCTTGAGGTTCCTCCTAGGATCAAGAATTTTATCAATTGATTTTGAATTGAGTGAGAATTTAGTCATTGAAAATCTGTCGGTTCTCTCTATTACCAATCGGAATTTATAGAGGAGGGACAAATTGTGTTACCTTTCACACTAATTCAGCTGTAGGAGGACTGTGGAGGTGTTGGAAGGGCTTGGTTTGGCCTGAGAAGGGCTCAAATTGGATGATTTCAACTCAGCCAAAACAGGGCAACTTCGGTCCGTTGAAGCTGCTTCACTGTTCTATCACGTCGGCATTTCTCCGACGATCCTCAGAGAAAATGGAGACTAAATGCGTGTAGTTGACTTCTCCTCGAATCCAAAGAACATGACCATGCCTTCTTTGGCTTAGAAAAATGCCCAAGTCAGAGCTCTGGTTTGAGCTTCACCGAAAAATGGAGCAGTAGGGAGAGAGTGGAGTTTTTAGGTGTGAGGAGGATGAATGATGAGGGGCTCTTTATATAAGAAGCTCGGGGACTTCTTAGCCATCCGATTTATGCCTTAATGGCGGTCATTCATTGCCTGAAACTCCCTGGTCGAAGACTTTTCCTCTTCGCAGGCGCTGCTCAATTTTTCGGCCAGTGAACAGTGCTGTCATCTGAAGTAAGAAGATGACACTGTTATGAATCGGACCTGTCCGAACCAGGTTCAAAGCTTAAACCAGTCCGTTTAGGCCTAATTCAACTGAGTTTTTCAAAATTAAAAATTTATAAATTCATTCTCTATCTAATGGTGGCCTCCATTATCCCATTTGAATTTTCTAAGCCACCTAAAAAAATGAATTTATCATCCAGTTCAATAGTGGTTCAAACCGGTTCAATCCAGTTCAGATCCAGTTCACCTGAACTAGTTTGGTTTTCTTCCCCAAATTGTCCTAAAGTCCCTTTCCAAGGATTTTATGACCCTTTGGGTCACTCGGGGGTTACAAATTTCCCAATTTGCTCGTTCTCTGATGATTGGGTTCGTGAACCGGTTTGGTTTTCTCACTTGGGTTAACTGGTTCTTTCCCTAGTTTTCCTTAGCTCCAAAGAGCGAGGTTTACAACTCTACCCTCCTTTTTGGAGTTTTGTCCCCAAAACTTAATTAGCAACCTTTGCATCAGGAATAAATTCCTTTGGTGTCAACTTGGGGTTTACTTGACATGCTAACTCTTCGGTTGTTCTTTCAGTTAGCCTTTTCTTTCATTCACTTAAGGAATTTCTTTTTTCTTTCCATTGTTCAATCATTCCATGGAGTTTATCATAATTAGGCATGTCTTACCCACTATTCCAAGATACATCCTTAAGTTCACTTCCTCCTCTACTTAGGGCAGGATTCTTCCTCTTGAAGGTTCTTGCTCAGAAATTTAGGATTGAGAGTTCCAAGCTGTCCAATCGTTCCCTTGTCTTATTATTCACGGGTTTTGGTGTTATCACCTTTTTGTCTTATTTTAACCCTTCCCTAGTCCAATGTTTATTACAATTTCGATCCAGATTTTTATATTTGACCTTATCATTTTTACTCACTAACTCTTCCATACTCGAGTCACATTTTTCCTCGGGACTATTGGGCTTACATGCCCCTTACCACATGACATGTTCTAGAAGCTACCTTTTGTCCTTGGTGTCATGTCCTTCATAATGGTGTCAATTTTCCTTATTTATTCTTCCTCTACCGACTTCCCAATTGGTTTCAACCATCGGGTTTACCGATGACTTACCAACATGTTGGGATTCCTCCCTTCTTATGTCCTTCCTCATTTAAAAATTTTGTTATATCCTTTATTCCTTAACTGAGGAACTTCTGATTATTGGTTTCATGTACTCCACCCTATGCAGAGTCGTCCACTACTTAGGCTACATCAAGGTAGTGTGGACCACAACCAGCTTTGATATTAGTAGTTGTTCCCCTTAACTACTTTTTAATTGGTGGGTATAATCCTCCAAGGTTTCTTAGACGTTCCTTCCTTTATTTTCTTATTATGGGTAGTCCATCCATTCTTACTTGTCACGGCATCCTTTGATCTTATCTACCTACTCATATGTCCCTTGGGTTTAACTTACTTCTTTGGGACATCCTAGCATGCCTTCCTTAATTCTTTCACCTCAACATGCACTTCCTTTGCAAACTCATCTCCTTATTCCTAGTCACTTGGTTCCACTACCTCTTAGTTGAGATATGTATGATTCCCCAGGGTTTCCTTTCTTGGTAGTATTCTTCCCCTTTTCTTCCGAAATTCTATGCGTCCTTGAGTCTATCTATCCTTAAAGTGACAAACTTAGATGTCATGCTTTCTCGTTTCCTCCTTCAAATTTAGTGGGTAAGTCCTTTGTATTTTCTCCTACTTGTATCACAATTTTATCTTCGTATGAAATATAACTTTCATTTATTATGATGATAACAAATTACAGTCTTTAGCTATATTTATTTAAGGGAATTTTGGTAAATATTTACTACGGTACTAGGGTCCTTCTATGTTTCCTCTTGGGTGAGGTTGTATACTCTGGTTGGGACCCTCGATGCAGTGACAATGTCTTGCCTTATGTCTAGTGCCCTTGGATTTCCTTGAAGTGGTAGGTGGGTACTTCGTTGTGTATTGCCCTGAAGGGCTGGGTAGTTCTTCGCAAAGTGGCCACGCTGTCTACATTCGAAGCATATTCGGCATGGTCCTTCATGGTTTTTCAGGCACTTGGAACAATAGGGGCTTCTCCTTGGCAGGGTTGTATTTGTCTCCCTTTGGGAATGATAACCTTCCTTTGTCCTAGGGAACCCCATTCCTGTTCCCCATTTCTATCCATCTGGCTCCTTTTGTCTTCCTCGGCTGTCCTAGCCTCCTTCCTCTTTCCTACCGGTCTGTTCTACCCAGTGGCATCTCGTCTGTACCAGATGCTCACATTCATGGGCCATGCTGATGACAATAGCCAAATTCGTGGGGTGTCCAAGTACTCTAATTCAGTTTCGTATGTCCATATTAAGTTCGTCCACAAATCGTTGGCAAACATTCGTGGGTCCAGCTAGGTTAGGGGCAAAGGGTCTTAACTCGTTAAACTTGGTTTCATACTCCAAGATAGAGTTAAGCCCTTGTCAGAGTCGGAGGAAGTCTTGTTTCTTCTCATTGATTAGATGTGGAGCTAGGTATTCCTCTGTATTTCTTTCCTTGAATTGTTCCCATGTAGTGGTGGTGGCATGCAAGCTTCTAACATTATCCCACCACCTCTTCGCACTAGCTTCCAGGAAAAATTCTGCCAGGATCACCATATCCTCTGGTGAAATTCTAATTATCCCCATGAGTTTCTTGATGCTAGCTAGCCAGTCCATAGTAGCCCCTGCATCCTTTTCTTCTAAAAATAGTTTATATCCTAATTATCGGAGGGTTTTGAAGTATTTGGGTATGTACATTAGAGGAGGGACGGTAGCAGGAGGGGGATGAGATTGTACTGCCTCAGGCTCAGCTCGAGGGTTGGTGTCCACCTCAGGAGTGAGGTTAGGCTATCCAAACACTCAGGTGAACTCTTCATACAATCTATGATGTTCCGAGCTTAATCCAGGTGGGGTTGTCTAGGCTCCTTGAGAAGTTTCCATAGGGAGGATTGGTTGGGCAGTGTCAGAGACTGCGTCTCTAGTTCACTTGCTTCCTCACTTGGGAGCCATCTGGAAATTTTAAAATTGTTCCTATTAGTTACTATATTCTCTAGTCTTGATAATATATTTGTGGAAACATGCTCTAATACCATTCAAGTTGTCATGCCCCGACCCAGTTTGGTCAAATCCCCGTGAGCAACCCGTCACTCTCCCTATTTACTAGGGGTTGCCCTTTTCTTTAACCCGGGAGGAGTAAGGTGTCCTTTAAACCTATACCTTTCCTGAAATAACATAAATTAAAACTGCATAAAAATTTTAACTTACATACATGTCTTGTAGGTGTGACTACAGGAAGTCTTTGGGTAGGTTTCCCTTGGTTACCTGAAAAGGGATATAAGGGAGAGGATGAGTACAACAACTCAGTGAATGTGTTTTTAAAATTTGACTTTTATGAAGAGTGTTTGAATTGGATTCTGCCAGACTCCTATATTCCTTTAAAAAAATTCACCCTTAAAATCTCATTCTCTTAGCCATTACTCAATCCTCAATAATAACTGGTGTGTTTATCAACTAACACGGGCCCTTCATCATGAAGGGAACACACATTCGTGGGCCAGCTCATCCATTGTACCCACTTGTGGCGTCGGAGCGAATTTACCAGCCACCTAGATAGAAACATGTCCACTTCTACCGTAAGAATAAGTGGATGTACGCGATATCCGACCCTCAATCCTGTAAATAAAACTCAATGTTCGTATGAGGACAGAGACAATATCTCGGACTCGTGTGCATGAAACTCAAACATAGTAGCTTCAAGAAGCCTCAAACATAGTAGCCTCGTGGAGTTCAAACACAGTAACTCTGTGAAGTCCAAACACAGTAACTCTGTGATTAACATGTACGACGAGAAACTCAAACATAGTAGTTTCTCTTTCACTTATCGCCACCATGTCATCCAGCAGTCCTTAATACGCATCACTACCCCTATTAGGCATGAACAGTCCCAAATCTCATGTGCATGCACAAACAAAGTTTTCCTCAAAAGTCATTTAATCTTTGGTGCCACTAGTCCAACGGCCCCGACCCTCAACTCGACCTAGAGTTGTTTGTCTCGACTGGTCTGTCGACCTGTCATGTCGCATTGTCGCGTATGTCGATCTTGTCTTGGTACCATGGCCAAACATATCATTTATTTAAAATTTTTATTGCTTAAAATCATGTTTGTTTATGAGCTCCCAAGTGGCCTTAGGACCATTGTACGAGATTTTCAAAATCGGGTATATTAGCCCCCAAGTTCCAAAATTGAGGCCTCCGGCCTATCTAAGCTATTCGAGCTCCCGTCAAGAAGGTCTTCCAAAAAGTTTAAGTAGTGGCACATAGTCTAGGGAGAGCACCTCCAACGAAAATAACCTTTTATGTAAACCCCGTCCCTTAAAGACAAGGAAACTGAGGAAAGAACCAGTCAAATCGAGTGAGAAAACCGAATCGATTCACAAAATTGATCATCAAGAGAATGGGCAATATGAGAAATTCACAAAATTGATCATCTCTGTTCTTACCATTCCTTGAAGATTTCTTCCTTCATTTCCTTACACCTTCTTTTATGTTGAGGCATTTGCCCACTTTAAATCCTTACTCGTCTTAAAATTCCATTTCATCCCTTATTCTTTATCTGAGAAATATCTAATTATTAGTCTTGTTGCGTGTATTTCACACTATGCCCATCCGTCCATTCTTTAGGCTCCTTTAACTGAGCGTGGACCACGACCCATCTTGATGTCAATGGTTGTTTCCCTAATTCACTTCTTAATTGAGGGCTTACTTTTCCAAGATTTCTCATACGTTCTTTCCTTTATTCCATTATTATTGTACTCCATCCATTCCTACCTATTACGGCATCTTTTGACGCTACCATCCTATTTACCCGTTCCTTGGGTTTAATTTACTTATTGGGCCCTCATGAGTATTTTTCCTTTGTACTTGATCTTTCCATCTCAACCAACATTTCATTTGTGAGCTTATCTTTCTTTCCACTTCGATTGGTTCGATTACCTCTTAGTTGGGATACGTATGCCTTTCCGGGGCTTCCTTCCTTGGTAGGATTCTTTCCCTTTCTCCTAGAATTCCTTTTTCATTCGTCCTTTGGAAGTATCTAATAATTAAATGACATCCTTTGATGTCGTCCTTCCTGTGTACCCTTCTTGAGAAATCTGGCGGTACGTCCTTGTACCATTTCCTTAATTCTACTTGTATCTCGCACAAGTTTTCTTCCTTGAGAAGGTTCAAACATGGCTTGAGTATGGTCTCCATTCTGTTTTTGGCCATAATTTCCTTCATCCTTCTTTTCCAACATTTATCCTTTCCACTTTTCTCTTTTTTGCCTAGGTTTAAATCCATAATTACTACGAGGGTCTGTTCGTTAACTGTCTGGTTCCTACTACTGTCCTTGTTTACTTGTCTTGGTTTAGTTGCCCCTCGAGTTCACTTGTCCTTGGCGCCTATCCTATCGCCCCTTTTTGAGTGTAGTCTTTACTACTTTCTGGTCCTTCCTAGGGCGTCTCCTCCCACAGTTACTAGTTATATCTGTTCGCTATATTTTTCTTGGCTCCTCTACTTTTCCATAGTAGATTACTCCTTGCTATCCCGAGACATCCTATTTGTCTCTCAGCATTCGGGGCTTATCTTCTCTGGTGGAGGTGCTTCCTTCTTTGCTCCTAAATGGCCTATAGCTCTCTTGTAAGAAAAGATTCCCTTCATTTATTTTTTATTCTTGTCTGTGATTTCTCAAGGTCCTACCTTTGGTCCTTCCCGCCTTCTATGGCTTTGCATTTTTGGTAGTCGACGTGTTTCTCGGGAGGTATTGCCCTAAATCCATGGAGGTTGGTATAGTCCTCCATTATATGTCCTATCCCATACAAGTTAACTTGATTCCTATCCTTAGTAGGGTTGGGCACTTCTCTACGTAGTGTCCCTATTGTTCATACTTGTAATTACTTGGACCTAAGTGGTTCCTCCTAGCATCTTTCTAGGGAATTGTTGGTTTTGGTGCTTCTTCGTCCTTGAGTTTTTTAGGGTTTTCTTATGGAGTCTTCTTTTCCAAAGGATCACTCTAAGAGTCCTTCTAGATTTCTTGATTCCCTAATTCAGTTTCTTAACTGGGATGAGATTCTCCTTAGTTTCTATGGTTACTTTCCTTGTGGCCATCTTACTAGCAAGATCACATCCTTTGAGAGATAGGGCTTTTTTAGGAATTTGGAGTACTTCATTAATAGAGTAGTATAATATGTTGGGGATTTTAGACCTATTACAAAAAGTGGTCACATAATAAATAGGGAGCTACGAGATTTTTGATAAGCATCCTCCTAGGTAAGGTTTTACACCCTTTGCTGGCGTTTCTAGCTTCAGACTTGTATTCCTTCATACTTAGAGTTGTGACCTCAATAGGTCCTAGCATCATCCTCTTGGATACTTCCCCATTTGGTCTTTTGAGGCTTCTACTATGCCTCGAGCATTGGAAAACTTCTAGGATTGTCTTCCTAAAGTTAGTCCTAGTTTTCTTAGTTCCTCTCCTGGGAGCCAACTGAAAATTTTGAAACTTTCTCTTTGTGACTATGTTATATAGTCTTGATAATGTATTCAAGGAAATAGGATACCACTAAAGTTGTCACACCCCAACCCAGTTTGGTCGGATCCCTGTGAGAAACTCGCCACTCTCTCGGTCTATTAAGGGTTTTCCCTTTTTTTAAACCGTGAGGAGTAAGGCGTCCTTTAAACCTGTACCTTTCCTAGAATAACATTAATCAAAACTGCATAAAATTTAAACTTTCATACCTGCCTTGCAGGTTTAGATACCTGAATGTCTCTAGGTAGGTTTTTCCCTTGGTTACTTGAAAAGAGGTAAAGGACGAGGGTGAGTTCGACAACTCAGTGAATGAGTGTTTGAAACATGTGTTTTTGAAAAATAGTTTGAATTGGAGTGTGCCAGACTCCTTATTATATTTAAAATTTCTCATTTTCAAAATCTCAATTTTTCATAACCATTTCTTATCTCAACGGTGTGTTTATAAACCAACACACACTCTTCATCATAAAGGAAATCACACATTCATAGGCCAACCCGTCCACTGTACCCACTTGTGGCGTCGAAGCGACTTTACTAGCCATCCAGATAGAAGCATGTCCACTTCTATCCTAAGAATGAGTGGATGTACGTGGCTTCTGACCCTCAATCCCATAACAAAACTTTGTGTCCGTATGAGGACAGTGGCCTCATCCCATCTCCACCTTAGTCTCATATGCATGAAGCTACATCGAGCTTCTCAAGACTTTTGGTATGACTAACTGCCATTATCTCCACCAGGTCGTCAAGAGACCCAGGATGCATCACTACCCCTCTTGGGCGTCTTGAAAGGCCCGTGACACAGTGCATGCACAAATCAATAATTTTTCCATGTAAGCCATATAATTGGTGGTGCCACTGGTCCAACGGCCCTAATCCTCAACTCGACCTGCAGTTGTTTGTCTTGACTAGTCTGAAGACTTGTCATGTCGTATTGCTGCTAGTCCATCGAGTATGTCAATCCTGTCTCGGTACCATGGCCAAACAATTCATTCACTTAATTTTTCATGGCTTAAAATCTTGTTTGTTTACGAGCTCCTACTCATGCCAACTGGCCTAGGGCCCATTGTTTGAGATTTTCAAAATCGGGCATATTAGCCTCCAAGTTCCAAAACCGAGGCCTCCAGCCTAACTGAGCTATTCGAGGTCCCATCAATAAGGTCTCCCAAAACTTTTAAGTAGTGTCAAATAGTCAGGAAAGAGCACTTCCGACAAAATATACTTTTCAGTAGTCCATCACGCCAATCGAGTATGAGGAAATCTCCGTATATAACCGATAAGCAGGTTTTCCACTACTTTTTAGGAAGTTTCATCATACCAACTAGGTATGATCTATTTTCAACTGATAAATAGTTTTTCCGCATAATTTTCACATCACTCCTCTCAGGTGTAATAGTTAAAATACCACTTAATAGTGGGTTTTTATTTTTGAGATACTTATTATCCCAACTTGGTATGATATTAAATATCCCACTCACCCGATCATGGGACACCAAACGGACCATGGGAAAGATGATAGTAATTTATCGTTAAGACTTTTATCAAATAATGATAAAGTTGTAATATAAGAAATACACATTCTCCCCCATTTAGACGGACAACGTTCCTAATTTAATTTGTCACTCAATGAACTAAAATAATGGGGCTAAAATATTATTAAAAGTTGAACAAATTTTTATATTATAATATTTATATTTTAAATAAATAATAAAATTAATGGGTTAATTACTTCATGAATTTTATAAATAGTGAATATCCTTGTGTATCCTTACTTCGTAGATTCAAATCTGGTCACAAAAAATCAATTAGGTGGATGGAGTGGTAAGGGTCTGATTCCTTACCAGGTCCGTGTCCATGTTCTCTCCCATTTGAGAGGACTTAAAACTCTAAAACTTCATAATTTTCTTATTAATGTAAATTAACTTTTCTTTTTTTTAATTACATATTAATAAATGATTCTCAATTATGTGCGTGCATATATTAGACAAGGAAATTTAAGCACTTTTTTCTTGTTTGTGATGGTATGACTCTCAAACTCATGAATTAGATCATGTTGTGGCATTATAAATGTATACATATATTTAATTGTGAATAAATAAAAAATATTTAAATGATTGAGAATAAATCGTCTTTATACATATAAATAATATATATATTATTTGAAATATAATGGATTATTTTAATGGTAACTTTTGATTATTTATATTATTGAGTATAAATATATAAAAAAATAAAAATAAATCGTCGATATACATATAAATAATATATATTATTTGAAATATAACAGATTTATAATTATTCTAATAGGATACCTATATACTTAAAACCCAAGAAATGAATTTTAAGGATAAGTAAATTTATAAAAGTATTATAATACAAGACTTTACAAAATAATATTGATATATATATATTGAATGAAATATAAAAATAAATTTTAAGAATAAGTAAATTTATAAAAGTATTATAATACATGACTTTACAAAATAATATTAATATATATGGAATGAAATATGAAATCGATTTAATTTTGGTAAATTTATCTACTTAACTTATCCCACCCAAAATAATTATAAGTAGAAGTGGAAGTTCTCAAATATCTGGACATTACATTTCTAGTGTGGTTAGAGTATGGATCTTGAAATAAGTATATAAATATTTAATTTTATTTATATTAGTTAATGTATTTTCATGAATTTTTATAAAAATTTTGGACAAAAAGTTGAAATTTTTACTTAAAATTTGTATATGTTTTATTTTGAGTCATTATTATATCGGTACTACTTTAATTAAATTATCTATTATTTTAGTATAGAGTAGATTCGAAACATTATTATTTATTATAACTTAGATAAGCAAGTTGAACGTGATAGGGATAAATCGAACCTACTTTAAAATATTAATAAATTTTACAAATAATTTCTAAAAAAGTACAAATATATTTTTTATCTCTAAAATTAAGAAAATAAGTCAAACATTCTTTAAAAAAATAAATTGGATTAAAAATTTATGATAAATCCACCAAAAAATATTGAAATTAGTTGAATCAGTTGAAAACTAGTTCAAAAACCAATGTTAGGGTCCAAGGTTGTGTTAGTAAACTAAACATGATTATTAAAAATTTAAGGAAATGAAAGTAACTACATCAACTACAAGTAGTTTACATTTATTATAACTTAGATACAATCAATTTAAGGGAACAATTTTAAAATAAGTTCACGATAACAAGACCAAAGAAAAGAGAGGGTAATAGTATACTAAGAATATCATAAATTTTGTTTTAAATGGAATAAATGCAATTTCGAGTTATCAAATATATTGTTTAGATAAATAGAAATTTAATTCGGATAATTTTTAACCGAACTAGTTTAATTTTAAATTGTGACATATCAGAAAAAAATTATTTAATGCAAGAGGGCCGTACTTCCTTTGACAAAGTAAGTACAAAAAAGATGTCTCATCGTAGATTTTCTAATAATTATCTTAGCGAAATAAAAAAATATATATGAGTAAGATAATAGTGAACCTTATCTGAAAAAAGGTTCATAAAATGTTTGACATTGTTTGAAATGAGAAAACAAGTAGTTAATGTGAATGTTATACAAAAACTATTACTATATCTAAAAAAAGGGTGAGTAAGATAATAGTGATTAATGGTTAAGCCCTTAATTATCATCAAATAATGATAAGGTTGTAAGGATTAGGTATACACATTCTCTCTCTTTTGCCATTAGGGAACGATTCCAATTTTTTAGGGAGAATGAACTAAAATGACTGAGCCAATGGAGAAAGTTCCCAATTTAATTTGTCACCCAATGAACTAAAATGAGTGTGGAGCTAAAGTCTTTGAAAAAGTTGAACGGGTAACTTTTATATTATAATATTTATATTTTAAATCCATAATAAAATTAAAAGTAGCTCATTTGATAGAGTAGCCTTATGATATCCTTAGATAGTAGGTTCAAATCTCAATGGTCACAAATTAATAAATGGTTCTCAAGTATAGCTTCTAATTTTAGATGCAACATTGATGAACTAGTTTAAGGATTGAGAAATTTTATCATCCATATGGACATGGTTCTAAAACCACACTTGAGAAATTTTATCATCCATATGGACATGGTTCTAAAACCACACTTCAATCATTCAAGGGTGATTAGGTCATACATACCTTTGATGTTTTTGAAACTTGGGATTTATATCTTTAAAAAAAATTTTAGTTTTTTATGTTTGAAAAAGTTAAGTTTTATATATTTAAAAAAATTGAGTTTTTATATGTTTGGTAAAAATGACCATTTCCAATTCAACTATAAGGATTTTTTATGAATAAAAATAATATTTTATCAAATATACATAAATTAAATTTTATTTTTAAAAATATCGTATTAGAAATATTACTTTTTTTCAATTATATAGATGAAAATTTATGTAAATTTTAAATATAAAAAAAATCAAAGATATATAAGGAATTGTAGCTATAGTTAGAAATTTATTGTACATTGGCGGCAGGAGCATTTCACATCCTTATTCACACACACACACACTATATATATATATATAAAAATATTCTCTTGCAAACAACATCCAAAATAAAGATGGTAAGCGGGCCCTTCATTTCCACCTTAATCAGCATGCAGCCAATTAGCATTTCCCACTTCTAGATCATACTCAGTGTTTCTTCATGTGTGTATATATATATCCTGAAAACCATATATGTATATATTTGGAAGGATGGGAATGTCTTTTTCTTTGATCATATCCAACAACATGAAGGTATTGATTCACTGCTAGGGGCTAAATTCTTGTCACCATCAAAGCACTTTGGCTTGCTCTATCGTTACCTCATTGGCCCTTTGCTAGCCAAAAGATATATGTTGGTTTGTTCTTTTGCTCTTGCAAGATCCAGTTGCCATATCATTGTGTACACATACATCAATAAGTTAAGGATTCCTTGATGAAAAATAGTCCCCCGTTAACTACTTGTTAATGCTTGTCTCCTTGGACATATATGAGCAAGCGAGGAATGCCCGCAAATGATGAGAAGTGACCAAATTAAGTAATAGTGGACAGTGATATATTCGATTAATCATTAGTCATGAGGGGTTAAATTGATCTATGTATATTATATTCATATTCAAAATGAATGGCGGATGCATGGACATGTACTTCACTTTAGCCCCGGGTCAATAATTTATATGTGACGTCTAATGGTGCGTGTAATTTATATGCAATAAAATAAATGGTGCGATCCATGATTGTGAAGTATAGGCAACTTTGCTGTTGTTGTGCTCCCCCTTATCTTTCAACAACTCTCTCTCTCTCTGTCTCTCTGTCTCTGTGTGTGATGTTTTCATGGATGCGCATATGAAATGAAACTCGGCTACTTAGCCCAAATGGACATGTCCCTCTTTTCCTCCAAGGGTGCGGTGCCTGCAGGGTTCGATTTTGATCAGCAGCTAAGCGATGATCGGGTCGTGATTGTGAGCATGCAGGGAGGCAACAACGGCTATCCCTCCCCGGCAACCCATTCCACGTCGGACTCCGGGGAGTTTCCTTTGGCGGAGGGAGGCGGCGGGAGGTGGGCGGCAGGCCTTCTGCGGGAGTGCGCGAGGGCTATCTCCGACAAGGACTCCAGCAAGTCGCACCAGCTCTTGTGGATGCTGAACGAGCTGGCCTCACCCTACGGAGACTGTGAGCAGAAGCTGGCTTCTTACTTCCTTCAGGCGCTCTTCTGCAAGGCCACTGACTCGGGGAGGCGCTGCTACAGAACCCTAGCCTCCGTGGCGGAGAAGAGCCACTCCTTCGACGCGGCCAGGAGGCTGATACTCAAGTTCCAGGAGGTGAGCCCCTGGACCACCTTTGGTCACGTGGCCTCCAACGGCGCGATACTAGAAGCCCTAGAAAGCGAGACCAAGCTTCACATAATTGACATAAGCAACACCTTCTGCACCCAGTGGCCGACCCTGCTCGAGGCCCTAGCCACGAGGAACGACGAGACCCCGCGGCTGAAGCTCACCGTGATCATGACCGCGACCACTGCCGCCCGATCATCGGTGATGAAAGAGATTGGCCAGAGGATGGAAAAGTTCGCGAGGCTCATGGGCGTGCCATTCGAGATCAACGTGATGGGAGAGCCGGTCAGGCTAGGGGAGCTCACGAGGGAGCGGCTAGGGATTCGGGACGACGAGGCAGTGGCCGTGAATTGCGTGGGGGCTCTGAGGAGGGTCGTGGTGGAGGAGAGGGCGGCGGTGATCGCGGCATTCCGGATGCTCCTGCCGAAGGTCGTAACCGTCGTGGAGGAGGAAGCCGACTTCTCAAGCCCTAGCGGAGATTTCGTGAAGTGCTTCGAGGAGTGCCTCCGGTTCTACACGGTCTACTTCGAGATGCTGGAAGAGAGCTTCATGTCGACCAGCAACGAGAGGCTGATGCTCGAGAAGGAGTGCTCGAGGAGCATCGTTAGGGTTTTGGCCAGTGACCCTGCAGGCGATCACGGAGATGGTGACGGTGATATAGGCGGAAATTCGATCATTGGATGGGAGAGCGAGAGGAGGGAAAGAGGAAGTCAGTGGTCAGAACGGCTTCGGCAGGGATTCTCTCCGGTCCGGTACAGTGACGATGTTATCGACGATGTGAAGGCGCTGATCAAGAGGTACCGAACCGGGTGGTCCCTCCTGCTACCGCAAGCCGATCAGCTGGAGATGGGGATTCATCTGGCTTGGAAAGAGGAACCGGTGGTGTGGGCATCAGCCTGGAAACCCTAGCCTAGAGGGATTGGATTATGAAATCCATACTGCTATATATATGCAGTATGGCAGCTAGCTTCTCTCAACTCAATGCTATGGGAATATAATATATATCATAATATGATGAAATGCATTCAGTTCTCTCTTGGGCAGTGTTCATCTCTCATTTGTATGAGTAGGGGAGTTATGGTGAGTGTTGTGGCTTAAATTTAGTTGGGGGTTGTGTGTGCTATGCTCTCTCATATGTTTTTGGTAAATCTAGATGGGTTGTACTTGTTTGGAAGTGCTTGAACTTGTGCTATGGGTATATGAACTGCTTCTTCATGGAATTCAGCAATGTCATCCCCTTCCTTTGGATTCTTTCCCGTGGGCATCTCATATTTGAAGACTCCTTGTCGGACTGATTCAATTTCGTCCACCTGCCTGATCACTCAGGCAGTCAGTAGTAGTAGTAGTACAATGCTCTTGACAGACACTGATCCAAACCATATTTATAGTATTCCATTTTCTTTTCTTCCGTTTTATGGCTAAGTTATCTCTTTGGTAAAAAAAAAGAATTATCCATACTTCATCAAGTAATAATTTAATTGTACTATGATATCAGCCTTTTCACCTGAAAGATTTTCTACGCCATGCCTTTTGTCAGGAACACAGGGACACTTTCTTTTTAATTGTATAATATATTTTTATTTTTATTTTTATTTTTACTCAATAATTATTTCAACCCTAAGAATATTTTAATAAAAATAATTATAATTCTAAATAAAAATATTAATTAAAATTAAAATTTATTTTCAAGCAATGCTATTACTTAACAATGGAGAGTAATACGAATCAAACCATTTTGATGTGAAATTTCTTGTAATTTCAATATGTTTTTATCAATATTTTTTATATCCAAAATAAGAAAGAAATTAGTCTTATCTAAGTATCACATACATGCAATCAATTACATCCAAACAAAAGATCTAATCAATTTTGGTTAATAAGTGTGTAGTATGATTCCAATCTATCTATCCTATCCAACCAACTTTGGCATGCCCATTAATTCCAAGTTGATTATATACTTTACCAATATTTATCAATTTGTCAATTAATAATAATATTAAATTAAATTAAATGATAAATATTATAATAAAACTAGGATACTATCACTTATCAAATTAAAACTTTAATTGAATATGAGTTATATTTATTATAAGCACATAATTGATTAATAGAAACACTCCTCACCAAACTTAGCAAGTCCGGACCGCTCATGATTATAAAAGTGCAGTATGATTCTCTCATGTTGCAAATTTTAAAATAAACTCATGCCCTAGTCAATAAAAAAAACGACCAAGATTCCAAGTGAATTTTTTTTAATTACATGAAAGGTTAGGCTAATTAAAATATTTAATCCTATTTGGAGGTCGGTAATAAATTATAAAGTAAATAATATTGAAATAACCCTTTTAAATATTATAAGCTGTTGAAAAAAAAAGACACACACATATATATAGAAGTGTAGCAATCATTTAATCTTACCCAATATTAGATGCATAGGATCTTACAAGTTTCATGTAATAAATGGGTTTATTTGTAGTTAAAGGAGCAATGGAGAGGCCTGAAGAAGATAAGGAGAAGAATATGCAAAGGAAGTTGTTAGGCAGGAAAGCTTCAAGCATGTAAGGGCATAATTTGCAGCAGTAGAGTAAGGCAAGACGATGTACACCCGCAAACTACGAATAAACCAACGAAAAATTGGCATAAAGAAAGAGGGCATTTTTGTGTGGGGGTGGATGTGATGGGGCCAATGGAAGAGACTTTAATGGCAAGCAAAAAGTAGAGTATAGACCAACTTAGATCCCATACCCTACCATTTTTTTGTACATGTGATTGGATTATGATGATATGAATAGAATAACATTCATATATCAGTATATGCATAGATCCACACATGTGTATTTATAATGGGGGACTACTGAGTGATTGATGCCCCCTTTACAGTTACCTACCTACCCATACACATAACATATATGTACTGCCTTTAGCCCAACATCATATGGTGGAGAACAACTTTTTCTTTGCCCCCTCCTTTGGCTTTCAAAGCCTGGTACTTTCTTATATATATATATATATATATATATATTACAAAAAAAAATGTCCATGAATAATAATACCCATTATTACAATAAAGTACGTGAGTGGTTAGGTTAGGAGGATTATTATTGATTGGGTTTGCATTTGCCAGCAAGGATGTGCTGTGAATTGCCTTGTACTAGCTCTAGACCATTTAAGCATATTTTTAGGATTATCTACTGGTTGTGAATGCAAGGGTATCATCTATACATTGAATGGCTGAAATGGAATAGAATGTCATGACAAGCAAATCGGAGACATATGAACAATGATGGATTTGAAAGTTGTATAATATATTGTCCTATTATTGAGTAATTCACTTCATACTGTATGTATTATTGTAAGTAAATCCAAGATATAAAGGCTAAGTAGTTTTAGGTATAGTTTGAGAGTATTTTATGCATATTTATTAAAGTTGAAATAGCCTTGTACAATGTTCTTTGACTGGCTCAACTAATTTAATTTTATCATTAACTTTATACATATTTATTATGTTTCAATTTTGCTCTATATTCTTTGCATTTCTCATTTTTTTTCATTAAGTCATTTAATACATAAATTAAAAGTTATTATATATAAGAACCGTTAATAACATTCTAATTCTAATACCTAATATAACCTTCATTTTAAGAGAATGAAATTATGAATATATTAAATGGATAATTTTGCATTAATGCCAACCATTAGTAATAGGGGGCAATTTCACCTTGGCTAGGCCCAATATTCAGATGAGCCCATTCATCATATGGTATCATGGTAAAAGCACAAATTTTATAAGGATAAAATGGTGATTTTAAAATGCTCGTACTAGGTTCTTGGAGCCGATAAAATTAGAGTTTCACATAAAAGAGCTGATCCTCCAAAAAGATAATTTATAATTTTTTATAAAACTTTTCAACTAAATGTTATTTTTACATTAATTTTTTTAATTTTTACATGTTAACATAAAATTTTTCATAAAATAATTATTTTAACAATAATTTTATTTTTTTCTTAAATTACAAGTTACAGAAATAATAATTTAAATATAAAATAATTATTATAAAATATAAATAATTAAATTAAGTATCAAAGTTTGGATTTATATTTTAAATAACAATATTATAACCACTTTATTGTATTATAACAAATATAATTGAAATTTTTAATTAATGTAATGGTTTTCCCTATCAAAATAAATTATATTTTGTGAAATTTAAAATATTTTATTTTACTTAAATGATATATATGTTTAAGATAAATACAAATTAAATATATATTTATATTTAATAAAATTATAACTAAAAATATATATAATTAATATTTTATTTAATTAATTTAAAATAATAAATGAAATATATTAAACAAATATATCTCTTAGTATCTATAATAATATAATTTTATTAATAAATTATATATTTTAGTATTATTAAAATGTTAAATTTAATTTATTTATTTGTATAATATTATAATTTAGATTTTTTTATTTGACTTAAATTACATGTAATTATTACTAATAATTCAATATATATTTTATTACTAAAATTTTATTATTATAAAGAATTTACGATTTATTAATTAATATACTTAATTTATTTTTTCAAATTAATTAAACTCAATATTAATTATATTTTTTATTTAATTTAAATAAAATATTATAATTTATTTTTAATATAATTAATAAAACGGTTAAACTATGAGTAAAGGTTAATTAAAATTTTTAATTATATATTATAATAAATTGGTTATTGCTCGTAAGTTCGTCACTTAAAATTTCAGATTTTCTCTGTTATAATTCTTAGTTCTTCTCATATATTATGGCTGTGGTGTACAGCACAAGCAAATCAATGAGATCAAGGACTTCTCCTCAACGCGAGTAGGAAGGACGCGCGGTCCGTGAAGATCAAGAGGACCAAGGACGCGGTGAAGTTCCAGGTGCTCGAAGTACAGCTCTACACTCTCTCTGCGTCTTCGACTCCAACCTTGGATCTCCCTGCCTGTTGTACTGCTGATCTATGATGTACGGTACTGTAAAACGCCGGGTGGCACTCAGATGTCAACAGTCGGAGATCATCGATCGGAGGATCGAATGGGATCAAATGTTGAATCCACACACCATTCACCCTCGCAGTTTTCCCTCTTTTGCTTTTTTGATGTTGATGAATGTCTTCTAGGATGATTTCGAGATCACGGACACTGAGCGATTTCTTATCGTGCAGGTTTGAGCGTTCAAGACTGGTGAAGAGATAGATGGCCGTGACTCTTATTAAGAGACGTAGAGCTTTTCTCCTTTTGAGTGGCCTTTTTTTTAGAGGTTCTTTCTCACCGGCAGACCGTACCACTTTTTTTTTGCCGTTTCCAAAATATATTTTGTATACCTCCCATCTAAATTGGGACAATAATAAAGTGTAAATTATATATTACCAACTAAAATAAATGTAATAATAGTGCTATTTTACCTACTCTATTAATGCTATTTTTAAATTTATTGCCTAAAAATATATTATAATATATAAAATTTAAATAAATAACAAAATTAATAATAATTTAATTATTATATTATCAATTTTGGGTCTTGAATCCAGCTATAATCCGTAACATGGACCCGGTTCGGGTCCACCGGGTAAACTGCAATGCCTAGAGGGGAGCTGGGTTGAACTCATTTGAATACACCATCAGGGCACATAATGTTTACCATGCTGTTGCTCAATTGTTTGGGCAAAATGTTAGTTCAATGCTATTACTGCCTATTGAAAGCAGAGGTCAGTGGGTTCAAGTAAATATAAATCCACATTTTGCCTCAAGGCTAAAACACATTAGAGTACCATTCACAAGTGGCAAATATAGAAACTCGCAAAATCTGAGGTGTATGAGACCGGTGAAAATTGTCCAACAGCAAAATGAACATGCTCATTAAAACCTATCAACTTTTGTGGATGAATTCCTCTGTCTATATATCCTCATGTTGCAGAGCAACTAAAGCCTCCGCAGATTAAAGGAAGATAAAACAACAGGTAAATTAATCTTCAATACCACCCCCCCAATGTATATTGATTATGTGAATACCTGCTTTTCCTAGCAATAATTATTTGGGTTTTCTTTGCTTTGAATCAGTGGAACGCCATCATCTCTCCAAACTATCCTCTCTTCACATAAAGCAGCAGTGACATCCACATATAACTTGTGCTCCTACAAAGGCATTTTAGGCAATCTATGTTTGAGAAATTTAACTGGTTGATTGAGGATTGTCTAAGAATTGCAAATGGTCATTTGTTTTACCTCCTTGAGAACCCTGGCTGCAAGCTCCTCTGCAGTGTCTGTGGCAAGAACAGGGACAACGCTTTGAGCCAGGATACGGCCAGTGTCGTAATGCTCATCGACAAAATGAATTGTGGGACCTGAATATCTGATCAACGAATTGTAATTTATATTTATTATGTAACAAAATTGGAACCATAAGATGAAACAGGATGGAGATTATACAATAAATGTTTTAGAACCTCGAGTAATGGAACTGACCTTGCTCCTGATGCAATGACTGCTTTGTGAACCTTCATGCCATAGTAGCCTTTGCCTCCAAATGCCGGGAGAAGTGAGGGATGGATGTTGAGGATGGACCTTGGGTAAGCTTGAATTAGTTGTAATGGTATTAGTTTCAAATACCCAGCAAGGATAACAAAATCAATCTCTGCATTCCTAGTTAAAAATAGAAAATGATGTCAATAGAAGAATCCAGATGAAAATGGCTATGGCCAGAAATAAAAAGAACGTAGTAAATGATTTCGTAAAATCCTTGTTTCATGGACCACTTGGTAAATTATATATGGAAAGAATGTGCAGGTCGGGTTCTATTAGAGCAAACCTAAGAGCAGTAACAAGGTCACTTGTTGATAGACCATCAGGTTCACCTTTTTTGCTGGGAAAATGAAGAACCTGGATACCATTTTCTCTTGCATAGACTGCACCTCCACAATCTGCAGTGAGGAGTTCAAAAGCAAACAGATCACCGCAAAGGTTACAAAAATCCATACAGTCCCATATAGAGTAAAGCAAGGACCTTCAAGTACTTGAACCTAATGTAGTTGGATATCTAATGATGCTCTCTAAACATGAAAGGCTTTCTAGTAGGGACACAAAACTACTTACTGTTCTTATACAAGTCTCTGATAAAGGAAGCAATAAGGATAAAGATGAATCTTATGCAAAGAAAAAAAAATAAAAATGAACAATTCTTCGACTAATGGGAGAAGAAGAAATTCTTACTAGCCACAACTGATACCTACAAAATTCCTCTATGTTTAGCAAAGGCCCGAATAGTCTATGCAGGCACTCTAAAGAGACATAAAATAGAGGAAACACTTCTTTAAGTTTCCAGATAGGTACAAGAACAATAAACGAGAAAAATATCACAATAAAATAGGCTAAATTAGATTCTATTGATTATTCAAACCAAAGGCACAATTTCTCAAGAGAATGATAGGAGCTTACCTCCTTTGTTTGTAACGAGAACAGCGATTTCTCCATGCACAAACCCATTGATGCACGCCTCATGAATTGAACGGAAATTTGACCCCCCACCAGATACAAATACAGCAAGTTTCTTCCTCTTAATCTTGACAAGGGAATGTTCACGTTCAGAGATCAGATGTTCAACCTTCTTCAAACTACTCTGAACAAGGCAGCCCCTTATTCGAGAAGAGGTTATATGACTGTTGGTTTTAAGGCAGACCATGTTGACTGATTTGACTAGAGGGCTGTGGGAGATGGAGGAGGGACTGAAAAGGGATAGCTTTTTAAGATTTGTGAGTGAGGAAAAATTGGACTTGGGGCAGAGGCCAGTGACACGAGGCTCCATGTCTGAATTTCTCAAGCTCAAACCAAAACAGATTTTGCAAGTGTCTCTAGCACAGGAAAACTTTCTTGAGTTATTGGCTGAGATTTTACAACCTGGAATCTAAAATATAACCCAATTAAGGGGAAAACCAGTCTAAAAAATGCAGCTTCAGTATTAAATTGATCATTTTCAATTCATAAATAGAAGATTGATCCACGAACACTGAATTCTCAACTTCTAACATAACAGATGAAAACCTATTGCAACTCATATTGTAGGTAATTATAATTCCCAAAAGTATTATGAATATGTACAAATAATTACAATAATCCCAGATCAATCGAGAATGTGAAACAAAGGACAGAACGTGAAACATATCCTTAAAAATAAGGTAACAAAATGTCCATTAAACATCAAGATATTTTAAGAGTCGCCTGTCTATTTACCTAGATACCAGCAGAACCCTCATTAGCTTTAGATATAGAACATCCACATAAGAACTTAGCATAGATAACAAGAAACACCTACTGAAAGCATAAACATCGCTATTAGGAATAATACCTTACAAAGGTGGACGAAAACAAATTGTGTGAGCTAAATTACGGTCAAAATACATATAGAAAAACTTGTAAATTGCGTAAAATACATAAAACGTAATGTTGGGAAATTTAAAAATAAAAATATGCACAAGGATGAAAATTCTAAACAACCAAGGAAGCCCCTCTTCACAATATAAGCAGCCGATTCCGCTAAACTTGAACAGCAGCAAGTATTTTACCGTGGATGGAAATTTAAATCGAACCATCGCCTAGTTAGCAACATCTACGAATTACAAAACCTAATGAGAATCTGCCAACCTCTGCTATTTCAGCCGCGTGATGGCAAGTCGGGTGTAGGAAAGGAAAAAAAAAAGCTGCTCTGCGGGAAGGTGATCGTCGGCAGCGGGAGGAAGGGGCGGCCAGAAGTCTCGCCGCGGCAGCAGGCGAGGGAGAAGGCCGAAGCCGCCTCCGTGGGAGCGTAGCGAATGCAGCTGCAGCGGCGAGGTCAGTACGAGAGGGTGGGGATTGGGAACACCACCGTGAAGGTGAGAATAAGTTTTACGGGAAAAATGAGGATGGCAAAAAATATATGAATATTTACAATTATTACTTACTTTTAATATTAATTTATTTATAATAAATATATATTTATTTTATAATTATATTTTAGAATATAACTGTTCTTTTATCACTCAATTTCTTCTTTTATCTTCTTTTTTTATTTTTTGTGTCCTTAATAACAACAATTCCCACCTTTTTTCACTCTCTCCCATATTAATATTTTATATGTTAAAAAAATTAAATGAACATAATTTATAAATTTTTATTTTAATTGATTTTTGTTATTTCTTTTTTCATTAGCTTTACCCACATTTTCACTTTCCCTATGTGCAGAATATAAATTAAGACGAAAAAGTTATATATATTAATGAGAAGATATCAAATAAATAGAGAGAATTTAAAATTATGAAAAAAAAATTTAATCACCGTTAAGAATGATATAAAATATAAATTAATGTGGTTTGTTCTATTATAGTTCAAACATTTAAAATTATTGAAAATTTTGATATGATCACCATTATGTTAGTGTCTAACATTTATATGATAATCTCCGACTAATTAGGGAACCTACATGTTGATTTGGTATATATAACTATGAATAAGGAAGCTAATGATGCCTTCAAAAGGTATATATTTCCTAATCTACCTATACATTGGGGTATAATTTTATTATTAAAATTGGTACACTTATTAATCTTAGATTGTTGAATTTATTAACTATAAACACATGAATTAAATTTTGATGGGTTGAGAGGAACTTATAATTCCTACTTTAGTAAGTTTTTAATTTTTTTTTGTACTCAAAATTTCTCAATTTAAATTAAAATAAAATCCATAATGGTAACGTTTTCAACTAAAATTATTCTATTATTCTTTTTATATATTTACTTTATTCATTATTTTTATTATATATGTTAAATAATTTATGTATTAAAATTATTTTATAAAATATTATGCATATAAAAATATAATTTTATTAAATATATATTATTTTATCTTACCGTACAATTTATTTTAAGATTATGGTAATTATTCATTTTTAATTTATGATATAATTATATAATATAAATAAAATATATTTAGTTTATATATTTGTATTATTATTGCATAAATATTTTTATACAAATAATATTTATATGATAACAATAATTTTATTTGTATTAAATGATAGATAAAAATATGTTTTTACATATATATATAATATTTTTTATTATTAATAATATATAATTACTTAATAAATAATTTAAATAAATTAAAAATACATATTAAAATTTTTAACTTTTTATTTATTTCCCCTCTCTCCAAAGTCCAAACCCCCTGTCCAAACAAAGCGTTAGATCCACTCATACATAACATACACAGCTTGTGCTTTCTTGTAAGGGCAGTCTCCTGTTCTTGGATGGCATCTCAAGCTACCTGCTCTACTTACCCTTACCCTTACCCTTAGGATCCACTCATACATCCACCACCTCAAACTAACCAACTATTAATAAATTATAATATGCCCCCAAAAAACTACTATATATTATTATTATATTAGCAAGTCCATTTTGGTCAAACAAAAACTCGCCTGTTCAATATATATTTATCAACTTAGAATTTTGACTTGTAAATTTCACACCATCCCTAATATCAATCAAAGTTGAAGACCATTTAATCCTCCATTTTTATGCCAAAAGCATAATAAAATCAATGTTTTTTTCCTTATCAATCAACATTAGTCACTCAATTGATTGGTGAGATAGTGGGACCCATCTTCTATAGTGAATAAGGCAATTTCGTAATGGTCACATCCTATTGTATTATGGTAAATTAGGAGAATAAGAATCTTGGTACATCACAAAAATGCCAAAGGAAGGAAAGAATAAGCAGATTTAGATTTGCATTAATTAATTCAGCATTATTGTCAAATATCCATTAAATAGTAATTTATTAATATTAATAGAAGATATACAATGGGGGAATGTGATATGACAACCATTTCCAACTGGCCGACACAATTCCCCTACCTGGCTCATCAGCACATGCCCTGCGCTGTGCTGCGGCCATTCATTTTTGGCTCATATTATTAGACATATACATTTACAAGACACATAAACTAACCATTTTTTTATTATTTAAAAAGT